>CM054177.1:100847662-103295162 GCA_028829895.1 Sinotaia quadrata | reverse complement strand
AAACTAAACACAATTATTTCATATTCATTGTACAAACTTTGTATCTAAGTTAATATCTTTGTGAAAACCTATGAATTCTACACCCTGAATGTCAGTACTGTGTAAGGAAAGTAAATGACTGTTAGGAGAACTGTTCTTATTCTTAGAAGAAAAACCAAACTTTTAGTAATCTAGAAGTACAAACAAATGTTACTATTCTTGAAGAGACAAATGAAGCGTTGGTGGTTTCAAAATGAACAACGAATTGTCATTATTCTTGAAGAAGAATTGAGCTGTTGGCGGTTTAAAAATAACATTATCCTTGATGAGCAATTGAACTGTTGAACACCATCGATGTAAAATCTCATGTCTATTCTCTAAGTGTTGGAGGTCGGGGTCATATTTTACTCAACAAACTACACTCACAACCTTAACCAATCAATCACACTTACAGCCTTAACCAATCAATCACACTTACAGTCTTAGCCAATCAATCACACTTATAGCCATAACTGATTAATCACACTTACAGCCTTAACTTATCAATCACACTTACAACCTTAACTTATCAATTACACTTACAACCTTAACTAATCAATCACACTGGCAACCTTTAAAAATCAATCACACTAGCAATCTTTGCAATCAATCACTCTTACAATCTTAAAATATCAATCACACTTACAGCTATATGCACTCATTTACACATACAACTTTAGTCAGTCAATCACTCTTTCAGCCTTAACTAATCACACTTACAGCCTTAACTAATCAATCACACTTACTGCCTTAACAAATCAATCACACATTCAATAGATCAGTTAATCACTAAAGTAAACAATCATTGTGTCAATTTCATTCAATCGATCAATCAGTCGTTCAAAGTAATTCACTTGCATATTAACTCAATGACTCACACGCTCAGTGTTTTTAAAAATTAATTTATCAACATTCATTCATTCAAGCAAATCAGCTTTTTTTCTATTTTCTTCATTTTTCAATGTCTGTCGTCTTAGAAATATAACTTTATTTCTGGCACGAATAACTGCAACATCTTTGACGTCATGTAAACGAAGAAAATATAATTTTACAAACAAATCAAACAAATACACCTGCATCTACACAAACATACGCGCACGCATACACACGCTATCACCCAACGGAGGAAACTGTATTTGATTTCCTGTTGGAGGCTAACCACTCCCTGCTCTTTGTACACTGTTCACCCTCTATAACCCGAAAAACTACATTTGTTGTCTTATCATAGGCTAACCAACTCCTGCTCTTTTTACTCTGTTCATCACCAATATATATATATATATCTCATCTGTATTTGGTTTCCAAATGACACACTGACCAATCCTTCTATCTTTACTATATTTGTTTTTTATGAGACACTAAGCATTCTATCTTAACTGTCAGATACATTGAACTTTCTAGGTACGAGACTTTGTCAAAGTTCACATCCGGTTCTGCGGACGACTGCTGCTCTCTCTGTCTCTCTTGTCAGTAACCCTAACCCAGAACTCGTCTCAAGACCATAGATTAAACTAGTGTTAATCTAAGTACTTGTTTGCCGTTCCTAAAAGTGATGAATGAGGAAGGGACGCGTTTATCTTCAGTTTATTTTCCCCATGACTTGTTTATCTCTGTACGAGAGTGCTGGGTCACGAGACGGTGACAAGTGTTATCAGTCGAGTAAGAAGTTTATCGGTCCCCTTAACACAGATTATCGCCAATTTCGCAAACTTGTTTTGAAAGCTAAAGCATTATTTTCTAACACAGGCAAATTTAATTAGCTAACAAACCAACCAACCAACAAACAAAAAAGTAAACAAAGAAAGAAAAAACATAAATAGCCAGGATTTTTATAGAAATGGTATAGATTATCCTTTCAGTATAAAAATAATCTCAGCGGAAAACTCCATTGATCCTCTCTCCCTTTACCCCTCCCAGTCACACACACACGCACACATATACACATACCTATGTTACTATAGCCATTAACGCAACACCACTGCAACAGCATGATAACATTTTAAAGTACACTTTATTTTTTTTTCAAATTAACAGCTGGAAATGTCTTTTAACGCTAAAGTCTTTCTGAAGTAATCACATGCACTTAAAGGGAGAAAACCTTGCATTCTCTCATTACAGTGTATTCTCATTCCAAATAAATCCTATCACGATCCGAATCGAACCGTTAGCCATATGTTGATCAAAGTAAGAATTTACAAACATTACTTAACAAATCACGACCATCTTTCGCCATTACCAGCAACCTGGCACCTCCCTGTATTTGCGAGTTATGATTCCCAAGGTACTGAATATATAAAAATAAAATGAAATAATTGAGCAGTAACTAGAATGCAAAAAGTGTCATCTCAATTCTAACTTGACATCTCTCACTAGCAGACTCACTGGCGGCCCTCATCGCTGGCTTTAATAGTAGTATCCATAACTAGACAGCAACAACAACTGATGACATCGCTAGCTTTAATAGTAAAATCCATAACTAAACAGCAACAAGAGCTGATGTCAACGCTACTTTAAATATTTGCCATTACATTAAAAATATTAGTAATCAACATTATTTTTAATATTAGTCTTCGCCACTAAACTGTTAACACGGGTTCAGATTACATTCATCTTAACTATCAGCGATAACTTCAACAACAACTTCGGCTTCACCATTAAGCGACATGGACAGTTATGACAGCCCGTTTAAATAAGATCCTCATCGCTAAATAATAATATTTGCCTGAGTCAGCAATAATAATATTTGCCAGAGTTAACACTAATAATATTTGCCAGGGTCAGCAATAATAATATTTGCCAGGGATAGCAATAATAATATTTGTCAGAGTCAACAATAATAATAGTTGCCAGTCAACAATAATAATATTTGCCAGAGTTAACAATAATAATAATATTTACCAGAGTCAGCAATAATAATATTTGCCAGAGTTAGCAATAATAATAATATTTACCAGAGTCAGCAATAATAATATTTGCCAGAGTTAGCAATAATAATATTTGACAGTCAGCAATAATAATATTTGACAGAGTAAGCAATACAAATATTTGACAGAGTCAGCAATAATAATATTTGCCAGTCAGCAATAATAATATTTGCCAGTCAGCAATAATAATATTTGCCAGAGTTAGCAATAATAATTAATTTAATATTTGACAGATGCCTCAATAATAATATTTGACAGAGTCAGCAATAATAATAGTTTTCGTCAATAGACCCGATTAGTAATAGCAAATTTTAGCTGCTATCACTAAACTAGTAAACGTCTATCCGACTCTATCGGCACCAGCGAGAGTAATAGCCTTCAGCAGACAGAAATAAACTAGCTCACGATACAGTGCTCACCTGTCCTAACTACTACTAGCACTAAACTACAAAACATCTGTCAGCACCAGCTATAGTAATAGCCTTCAGCACACAAGGTCAGGTTTCAGTACTCATCTTTCTTTACTGCTAGCACTAAACTACGACACATGATTTGACATCTCGAAAGCTCGTCATGTTTACTGACAATCTTTCAATACCATATGCTTCAGTACCAGATACAGTTATTCCATTTTTCTTATTGATCAAAACAAGAGTCATTTTAACAATACAGTATATTTCATAAGATTAGTCTCACACACGCACATACACATATTTGTATCTATAGCTAATTTTCAGGGATTTTGACACATCCCAAATCACATGCAAACACGCGCGCACATATTATATTATAATTTTAACTACTGCCAATTTTCGTGGATTCTGACACATCCAAAATCACACACATACATACACAAATACACACGCATGCACACAGCTGTTATAATCACTGCCTTTTCGTTCTTTAATGAAAGAAAAAACAAAAAATAATTAAACATAGGTTATGCCGTCGCTTTATCAATGTACTGGCTTAAAGCCAAGTATTGGCTATCAATATATTTAATGCAGAAGATTTTAAATTGCAGTCAGTAAATTTATCTGACTTATTGGCATTGCAATCAAGCACGACTCTAATTTCTCAACGACATCTGATCAGCTTGTTAATTAATTAATGATAAACTAATAGTGAAGATTTGTCTAAATGGATGGCTTTGTTCTGCACATTTCTGGGACCACTGTCTTGTAATACTTATCGACATATCGACGCAAATAATCATTTTCATCCGTACGTTCGTGCGTGTCACACGGATGGGTTAAGAGTTTTGCGAGAATGTGTGAGAGTCCTGGTATTTTGAGGAGAAAATTACTTATGGACAAAAACATTGGCTGCCACGCTAAAAGCGGGTCAGGGGAATTGACCCCTGCAGCCTATAGACCAAATCTAGAGGTCTTGCGAAACGGAAGCAGCCAGAAAGGGTGTGTCGACGAAGCTGCAGGGCACTACAGCTGGCCACTTTTAGAAGACCGGCGACTCTCAGTGAAGTGGCGGACATTGCCAGCGGTATAGGAGACTGTGATTGTCTCCTGTTTGGTGTGTCGCTCTTTAGAGTAGTCTGCCCCTAATCCCCCTTCTATTTTGTACTGCTCACGGAAGAGCCGTCCAAGACACAAGAGAAAACAGGAAAGGAAAAATCTCAATTGTGGGCTGCAAGCGGTGAATCATGATGGTCGACACTCACAAAGTCTTAATTATTTCATAACCATGTTGGTACAATCCAAAATGGCGTATGAAAAGGTTTCTTACGGTGGTGGTATTATTAACAACTTTGACAAGCTTTCAAAACATTTCTGTATGAACGAGCAACATCCAACGCTAAAGTATCATTGTTGGGGGAGGGTCTTGCCTCAAGGCCATCTTGATTTGAGGTCAGAGACGCATGACCTTCTCAATAGAAAGTGTTCGCAAGACGCAGACGATACAATTATTAGAACAGTGAACGAACAACAAAACGAATGTTCTTTGAAATGGCGAAATGGAAGCAAGAATTGTCCGAGGAATATATTCGCTTAGAATTTATTACATTCCAGTAGCTGACCTTTGTCTTGAGTGTTTACCCTTGAATTGACATATTGTCTTCTTTCACAACATGACTCTGAGAAATATTAGTTCTGTGATTCATAACATCTTCCTCAAGCGATAAACAGATTCTAGAAACTCATAGTCATGTTGAACTGCAAAGTTCATTAACAAGAAACGGAAACTGTGAGGAAAGCATAGCTACACAATACATTTCATCCACATTACGCTCCAACCGATACACAAATATCTTCCAAAGTGCACTCGTGCATACAAGTTTTAATTTATCAAATGCATTTAGTATTTTAACAATAGACTATTGTATGACCGCAATAATTATACAAAATTAATTCCTATCCGAACATCACGGCAAACTTTATTCAGCAAAACTAAATAAATATGACTCGTGATCGATGGCAAAGTTTACACTGGACATAGCATACCAAAGGGGAACAACTCCGATCGCTCATAGAATGGGTCAGAAGATCCCAAAACACTAGGGCGACTAGGCCTTAAGTACAAAGCTTCAAATATAATTTTACGATCGTTAGCAATCAGCAACCTTGGACACGCGTTACTGAAGTACGTAGTGTCACGGTTAGTGGCTTGTGACGTCAAGCTTCTGTGAAATAATCCAGTGAGCGACTAAATTTTACTCACGATTATGTTTTATCATATTACTTTTTATATTTGCTAATGAGAGTACGTAGTCATCAATCCGAAAAAACACAAATGCGATATTTAACGATACTGCTGTTTCGATTTTTGTTAGGCCCTCCTTAGCTAATTATATCCGTATCACGTGACATGGATTTTTTAATATTGAAATGGGTAAACAAAGGTTCAACTTCTTGAAGCAAGTTCATAGTTTGCTCATTGCAACAGATTAAAACGGAACAAAAAGATTTACAGATGAAACAAAATTGTCTTTAACTCTTGACATCTTTTCATCAATAATTGATCAGATAAATCATTCAGAGAGGACTTTCAATTGATATCCAGTCTTTTTAATTTACCAAAGCCAAAGCTTTGAAGACGTACACCACTGCAAGAAAAATATTAGAGGGAAGAGGGAACGTTTCTTGCTACTAACTTATGGAAAATAACTCCATGGTTTTAAAAGGAATCAATCTAGTTATGGAGGATTATCAGCCATTATCGATAACTGACATAAAACACATACATTTAAAAAAATTATTCAAATTCTTGAAATTTATTCAAGAAGAAAATACAAAGCACAAACAAGCTTTCATTGAAGTAAATCGGAATTTTAAAATGATTTTACAAACCAAAACAATATGAACGTTCTCAGTTGGAATGCACGCTAGGCTGCCTTCCTTCCTTCCTTCCTTCCTTCCTTCCTTCCTTCCTTCCTTCCTTCTTTCTTCCTTTCTTTCTTTCTATCCATATGTCTATCTGTCTGTCTTCGATTTCGACTAAAGATTCTACTAAGTAGACTTAGTACTCAATGGTTAAGATACGCCCTACCCACCACAATAAAACAGCTTTTTTCTGTCTTTGATTGAATAATGTTACGATAAAATGTGATTATGAGTTAGAGAGTGAGCGAGAGAGCAAACAAAAGAGGTTTTACTGTTTGTGAATGATCTTTACTACAGTTATGTAGTAGTTCTCTTCACAATGGCCTAAAACTACACCAACAACATTTCCTCATACTTCCTCAATCCAACCAACTCCCCGACAGCCTTCATTCTTGGGCATTTTTCTCATAATCGAACGATCAGATCTGAGCGCATATGAAAAAGGTACACATCCAATATTCACTCGAGTTCCCCCCCCTCCCTCTTGCATTTCCTCAGCTTTGTGCCATTCCAGCAAATTGGTGCCTGGAGGGCTGTTACCGTGACACAAAGACTGAGAACACCCTCTTGATTCTGGAGACGATTGGATTTCGGCCAGACAGGAAGCGCGGACAAACAACTCAATGTCCCAGACATCAGAGAGGGTTGTAGGTTTGCTCTGATGGCCAGAAGATGGCGCGACATTGGCCACTGATTCTGAAATATGTCACTTTCGTGGGTCACTGACTTAATTTGCTACACTGGTTAAGACGCGAGTGACGGGTCAGGAATTTAACCTTATAAACAAAGCTGTAAGTTCAGTGACGCCAACGCCACCTAGTTAATAGTTATGATTAATATTATTATTTAATCACCCATAAGTAATTGCAAGTGATGAGAATCTTAGTTTATGTTATTAATAATTCTCGAGAAGACACCAATCGTCTCTCTCGCTTGGCGGTTATGCGGGCGTTGTAAATGTTTTCTCTTTTCCACAATATTAAAGATAAACATTAACATCACACAATATTTACACGGTGGAAAACTTACCAAAGGAGAAGATAAATCGGTCTTTTAATTAATATTTAGCAAGCCCCAATCCACACACTTTCTTCTCCAGCATAAGATTATCAATCTGTGTTAGAAGGTCAATAAATTGAACAATAAATTTATTAAATCAACAATCAAACATACAACACATGAATATAATCAAAAGAGCATTGACATTACATCACTTCACATCAATGTTCAATTAACACTGAACAAACGTTCAGTTTATCATGCACAGACGTAAGCAGTCTTTGGCAGAATAAATTTGCCTATCCCTATTTAATTGTTATATAAATTGTTAAATTGTTAAATTGTCGACGTGATCCGACCTTGGGCACTCCTTACGATGGTATTTCTGTAAGTGTCAGAGTTGGACAAATAAGCACTCGAGTGGAGAATGTCCTATAAATTGCTGATGCAAAACCTGAGGAGCGAAACACATGGAATTGATAAGGACAATAAACTTGTGACTTTGATATGAAAAAAAGTGCATGAAAATGACAATTGCAGCTTCGTCTATACAAGATTATGTAGAAGCTATTACCGCTTATCTCTAATAACTCCATTTCTTTTCTCTGATAAGAACTATCATGAGATTTGTATTGATACTATTTGTTGAAATGTATTTTAGGATTTAAGACTGTATAGATGTAAACATTATTTGTGAATTTGTAATGTTAAATTGTTCTTTTGAATACTTGGAAATGTTGATATAAGTGTTGTCTGCATGTGATACTAATGGCATTGTAAATGTTAACAAATGGAGAATTCTTTAATTGCTGAGTTAGCTAGTGTGTTAAAATTTATTTATTTAATGTGACACTGCAATGAAAACTGTATGCAAATTACTATATATTTGTGGATATTAATGTAATTATTAGGAATACAGATGCGCTAGACAACAAAGTGGAATGATGTATTGTGTCTAGCTAGGTTGAGACTACGTTTGGAGGACAATCTTCAAGGTCGCAGTCTCAGGGAATTACGATCCACCAGTGACGTAACCCATTGGACCAATTGAGAAGACATTCCAGGACCACCATCATTTCACCCATGGAGAAAGGTGAAAGGTGTCGTGGGATAGGTCATTGGTAAGACATTAACCACCGCCAGTCATGGATCAAGCTTAGGGCAGGACACCTCATGTTGCATATCGTTACGTCTGTCACTGCCATCTTGGACTGAGTTTAAGTTAAGATCTTTTAAAAGACATAATCTCTTTGACAATATTATAGTAGGGATAAGAATCATAGCAGGATTTTATAGCGCGCATTCATTATAATGAATTATAATTTTCTATTTCTAAGCAACTTGTAAATATTATTGTTATTTATTCCTATTATTAAATTGCTCTTATCTTACTCCATATCTCAATTGATTATTTGGATGATTGTTACTTGGGATCAGCCGTGGAGGGTGGGTGGGCGGAGCGAGCCGCATATTGAATGAATGAATGTTAATTAATTAATTAAGAGGAGAAAATATTCAATGATCCTAGTGGCAATACTAACTAGTCTGCTCGCCATTATATTAACTTGAATAATTGTCCCAATCATCATTGCAACAGTCTTTAATATGGTTATTGACGGAGGAAACTAGATAGGGGCAATTATTAGTATTAATATTGAATAATTAAAACAATAATATTAATAATTAATACTATAATAGGGTCCTGTACAAATTTCACACGTAACACTGCTGTTTACTGTATCAGATTTATTAACGTACAATCTAAAAAGCTGGTATAGGGGCTGAGCCAGAGAAATAATATTATAATCATAACTAATAATAAAGGGGAGATAACGTTACCAGCTTGGGCACACCACCTGATTTATATGTCAGTATGTCATTTGAGTAATAGCCGGAATCTTTGGCATATTCGTGGAAGATAGGTCAGGCCATCCAGCTGTCGCTAGTATTAGCAGATAATCGATGATCTAATATTGATATTTGGGAGTCTGATATAGTGATAGGGCCGTTAAAACATAACCGGACACACGTGACAGAGACAAATTGCTTTATACTTGTATAATTATCAACTTGCTGTATACTATATCAGACTCACTAGTGTACAATGCATCAGATAAAAGTGTTATACTATATAAGATTTATTACTGCACAATATATCAGATAAATTGCTGTAAACTATATAAGATTTATTACTGTAAACTGTATTAGGCATATTACTGTATAACGCAATAGAGTTTGTTCGTAAAGAATATCGAGAGCAAATTTATTGTTGAAAAACTCGAGACACTTAACTATAGAATAATTCATGTATTTTAATAAATAATAACTTTTACGGTCATTTATAATTTAAATGACTATCAATCACATAGTATATGAAGAATTATAGAGAAGGTGTGAATCAAATCACCCAGACTAAGTGAAAATAATGTCGATCAGATTTGTTTCGTGTTTTACCATTCACACTATGTAGCTCGCTCTGCACCAGTACGTGTGTGTGAATATGAGAGAGAAAGACCAGGAGACAACGAGCGGATTTTTATAAATATCTAGTTGGAAAAATAAGGCGTTTTCGACCACGAAACTAAAACAGCATTATTTTAAAATTGTACATTTGCATTTTGTAAAAAGCGTTTCAAAAGTTTTAGAATCATACGGGGTTTTGTTTGGTTTTTCACTTTTGAAAAAGTTTTATTTACGTTCTATAAGCGTTCAAGTTTTACTGCACGACATGTTTCTATTGTTTGTTTTGTTTTATGTATTCTCAAGGGTAGTTGCTTTGAGTACTGCGCGCTGAATTTGCATAGATATTTTTATTGCTCACTACAAATAAGACTCGTTGACTTCAATTCACAATGCCTTGACGCATACCGCACACGCTAAATCAAACTTCTATTTGTTTATGTTTTCAGCCGGCCTATAAACTGCCAGCCCCGCTCCCATTGACCGATAGAAAAGGGGAGGGCATTGCAATAATAAACCCCGGGTGGTCAGTCCTGTCCTTCAGTCACAATGGTGGCTTTGCCGACTGAACCTGCACGGTTGGCAGCCGTGTGTGGCTCCGACCAGGGAAAAGAGCGCTGACTTTTGTTAGAATAGAAACTAACTAAAACTGCCAGCCAGGTGTCCAATTGTTATTCCAAGAATTTTCCAACACAATGGATAAAGTATCAGACTAAACTTGCCCTCACTGTGCCTTTTCACCTTTGGCCCCGTTCGAGTCAAAAAGAAGGTCACATGGTCTCGTTAAACTTGGCGACGGGTCAGTGAGTAAGGAGTGCGTGCGCGCGCATGATTGCACGATAGAGCACGTGCACTTATGTTCCGGTTACTGAAGAGGGACTGGATGCACGCAAACAATTTATTACTTTCGTCTCAGTTTTATCGTACTCGGATAAAAGCTGATGTCGTTTTCTTTGTCATATCTTGCCGGTTTTACTTTTAAACAAAATTAAGAGGGAACACACGTGCGGGATGTTTTAGCCCAAATTACGTTGACGAGACTGGGGTCAGTGACAGGTTGATCTGAGTGGCGGTGTGTGGAGTGAAAGTGTGCCAGTGAAAACCGAGACTGCTCGAAATAGTCTCGGCGTTTGTCACTTATGCGAAAAGAGCCGATAACTCAGTATTGATAATAACACGTAGTTCAGTTCGCGTTGCTCAAAGAGGGCGCTGCAGAAATCACTGCATCTCATATCCGACGTTGATTACGTCATCATTTTATGAATTCATTTTTCAGTTTTGAAAAATTAATTACTAATTTGGCAAGCAATTATCATAAGATTTACTGACCGACTTGCTAAATATTTCAGGTTAAGTAATTCTATGACGGCTGTTGTGTCGAAAATCTATTTATTTCATTAGTTTTATAGACAGCTGCGTATAAAGAAATTATCATTGTTTAGTCCTACCCAAAACAAATGTCAGATACTCTAACGATAAGTAATTTACAAAACACGATCTCTAAGCGCTTCACAATCACAGTTTAGTTGCAGTGCTCGACAATTCGGGTTAGAAAGGAGGAAAGGGAGTCGATCTTATGAACTCACGGGTTGCAGTAAGAGCGCCCAGCACCAAATCTTTCAAACACAAACTACTAAACAATGGTGAAAAGTTCCGAGTAAGTAAATTTAATGGATATGAAATGAACAGGAATATGTATGCTTAACTTCCTGTATGATTGTTGGCAAGGGTATTGCAGGAAATGTAGAGAAAGAATTAAAGAAAGTACTAAATTAATAATTTATAAATAACTAGCCAAATAGTTTTAGAAAAACATAAACAACCTTAGAAGGTTTATTTGACGAAAATATCTTTTCTGAAGAGATTAATCCAATGATTTTAATTCATTTATGTAAATTTAATTAAATAAATAGATTTCAGTACCCAAGGGCAAATTATAGTCCATACTTACTCAAAGGTACTTTTGAGCTAGTCCGTTAGTCCGACCACTTCGCCATCGATAGAAATCTCTTTCTAGTTTACCAAAGAATATTCGCGTGTTTCGTTAGCGAAACTCGGTGGCTCTGTGAGCATGCAAGATGGTTGACCGTGGGTTCGAGTCGAGAGTAGGTCAGTGAGATCTGTGTCGATAGACTCATTTCCTTTCGGCCTACTCTAATGAGAACAACGTAGATCTAATTATGAAAACCCTCAAAAGGACAAGACAGCAACGTACAGTTTTCTCCTGACAAATCTATTCAGCGCTAGAGACCAGTTTATAATAAAACAGCGTCCTTCAAATTATAATGCATTAATTTGAGAGTTATTGCACGACATCCTCTCGTTATGACTCTACAGATAACCTTCTTTATCATCTGGGTCAATTTGAGATACATTACACGTCAAGTTCTCGTTATGACGCTACTTATCTGCTCAGTTTGAGAAATATTGCACGTCAACCGCTATTTATGACGCTGAGTAATTTCTAGACTTTAGTGACGTGTCCCGTATGCACAAACTCGCGGCACGCTATCAGTAATATTCAACACATTTCGAAACCCGTTTGAGCGATAGTACTGACCATCTTACCTCATACAGGGAAAGCTTTTGACGATTGTTAAAGGTAACTAGTGTTAAACTTGGTCTAACACTAATATCAAGAGAAACTGTTTGTATGATGTATGTATAACTTTAATAGCAAGAGACCTGTATGTATAAAGCATGTCTAACTCTAATATCAAGAGAAACTCTTTGTACGGTGAATATCAAGAGAACTTAAATATCAAGAGAACTGTATGTATGACGCACTCTAATATCAAGAGAAACTGTGAAAGTATAACTTAAATATCAAGAGAACTGTATGTATGACGCATGTCTAACTCTAATATCAAGAGAACTGTATGTATGACGCATGTCTAATGCTAATATCAAGAGAAACAGCTTATAATTATGACACAGGTCTAACACTTGTCTGAAAATGAGCCTATAAATGTGAGCTATATTCTAACATAAGTATAAAATTTAGTTAATTGTTTCAGCCGTGCCTGACAAATAGTGCCACAGAATTTATTTATTTACAAGCTGCTCCTACCATGCCTAACAGTAGTAATTTAGCAGCTAGTTAATTGTTCCTTGTTTAACAATAAAAGCAAAACAATTAATGCCTTTTCTTTGACATAGAACACCTTAGACCAACTAGAAACAACCAGCCATGTCTACAACATGAAAAAAAAAATTCTAGTTCAGAGCTCCACTCACTGCATAGCGTTCACTTCTATCACTGTGTCTCTGTTGTCATTGACAACAGCAATGCAGCATTACTTTTCCGGCATGCATGACTAATATCAGCAATAACTAGCCGATCAACCTCCGCTTACAGCAGGTAACTAGTCCTACCAATGACCTCTGACTGTTGCATGCTACTGGTTTGATGCCATTAATGGTTTTCGCTGATTTGAAGCTACATATATATGCAAAGAGATATTTCGACTCTGGAAGGGAGAGATAACTACTTTCTAAGGGGAGGTAATCTAACTACGTGAATACTGCGGAGTGCAAGTGTTTTGTTCACGTTTGCTCCTCCTGTTGTCAGGTGACTGCAATACTCGTCCCAGGTATCTTGAGATGCTAGCAGCCTGCAGCAACCAGGCCTGGTTTTAAAGTCCCAGCTGACGTCTATACACCAAGTCCACTACTAGACGGCTAGGGAGCAAGGACGATTCGCCAGACAGTTTGTTTGTGTGTTCTTTCTTTCTTTCTTTCTTTCTTTCTTTCTTTAGTCAGGTTAAAATCCCGGCCTCTGGAGCAGGAATGGAATGATTTTCATCAGCGTGACTGCTTATCCGACACTTGCATATAATCTGACCGATTCCAGACGTCGCGGGTGCAATCATTATCTCACAACAGAAACTAATCAACTGACGAAAATTGTGTAATGACGTAGTCAGAGAAAGTAGAGCGCGTTACGCACACGGGCAAGTTGCTAACAACATACGTCATGGCTCTCACCCCACCAAATTCCTCGGTGCCACGGACAATGTAGCATTGTAGCTACTATTCACTGTGGTTAGAAGGAATTCCCAATTTTAATGTTTGACCTTGACTATTAACTTTGTAACGGATGTGTTGCTCGAAAACACCTGTTGTTCTCAAATGAGAGCTGGCACGTGCGACATGGAGGTAAAGGAAAATATTGAGGAACTGTGGAAGGAGAGGGCACTTAAATTGAAGAAAGCAAATTAATCAAACCTACTCCAATAAATTAAGATAGTTTGTATGCACATACATTTCGGTTTGAATAAGAACAAAATAAAGAAGCGATTAACTGTACGTGCACGTGTGTGCAAGCGTCTGAGCACGTGTGTTCCGACGTTTTCAAGCGTCTGTATAGCCATACTTTGCATTCCCTTCCGCAACTTTTTCTCATCAGAAGAAGCGGAAGATTTTACCTACTGAGTGGAAAAGCTGTAATCAAACCTAAGAATCAGCCGTGCAGCCGAATTAACATTCTTAGCGCGAGAGAACCAGAAAACTTCATTATCCCAGAACTTGAACACCGCAAATCGCGGATAGATCAGCAAATTTGCACAGAATCTCCGGGCACGCAAACGTAATTCCCGTCAATTGAACGCGTTCCTGAAGTCCGCTTTGGCACGCCAGTTGCTCCCTGCATACAGCGAGGTTGCGGCGAGTTGACCGAAAATAAACAAGGTTGATCTAACCCGATGCATTTTCATTTTCAAGCCTTGTTTACTGAGTGTACGCGAAGACTATTAAAGAGTTTTTTTCCCCTCTTCTCTTTTTCTTCCTGTAAACGCAACGTAATGTGTTTTAATTTCGAGTAAAACTTGACGTACCTTGTCAAGGAAAGCAGAGACAGTGCAGTACGTGTGAGAAGTGGCTGAAGCGTTCTCTTCGTGCAGTCATCACAGAATGTCTAAAACGTCCATATTGCGATGGCAATGCTGATGAAATGTAGTTCCGTGTTGGGAAAAAAAAATAGTGGAGGCTCCATAGATTAAAGTAATCTAACTCATAATAGTTTTTCTTTTTTTTAAAACGCTGTTTCGATTTATCGTTGGGTATTTCGGAAGACCTTGTAGTAATGAAAAGGATTATATCTTTACCTGGGCATTTCATTAGATATTGTCATATTCGATAGACTTCATTTTATTAATAAGTTCGTGTTTGCTTGACAGCAACATATATAGTCGCATTCTCCCATCTGTCATCATCATAATAAATGTTGGAGCTCTTTATGGTTACAATCATGTCGAGCTCTCAGTGCTTACAATCATGTCGAGCTCTCAGTGCTTACAATCATGTCGAGCTCTCAGTGCATACAACCCCATGTCGAGTGTGAGAAGGCCTGCGGTTGGCCACGTTAGGATATAAAGTCTTTTTATAACAACTTTTAAAACGCCCACACAACATACATCATGCTCAGTGTATTAGATTTATCTCATTTCTACATTTTTAATCTCTTATGAGTCAGTAGGTGAATATCGTACAACACGTTTCTTTGTAAACTTTTCTGGCCCGTTTGTATAGCATCTTAATGTTTTGTTAAGGTGCTCCTTGTTATGTAAAATCACATTCTTCCAGGCAGCCTCACAGTTTGACAACGACACTGCTGATTTCAGAGCTGCATGGTTCAAACTGTTATTTATATAAGTGGAGGGCGATCTGTTTTAAAGTGAAATTTAAACTGAATTATACAACACGAATCCCTGTTTGGTTAGGTAATTATTCTTTTATTTAGATATCTGCGTCACAAATGGTATTACATACCAGAGGGTTTTTCGGCTGATTTTTGAATGAGAGTTTCCACATGGGTTGATTACAGGGTGTATAGATATATGAATATTGAGATATCTTTGTGTGTATATTGAAAATCGTCTACAATATAGTGTGAGCCTGGAATTCTGCATACTTGTGTGTATTTGCGTGTTGTGTGTGTTCGTGTGTGTGTGCACGCGTGCACGCGCGAAATGTTTTATGTCTGAACACATTCACGTCCTTGAAGATGGTCTATATTATGTCAGTTAATCTGGTTGTCTCTGTATGATGTTTTATATCTGGACATGGTTTATATTATATCAGTCAGTCTGGCTCTCTCTGTATGATGTTTTATATCTGGACATGGCCAGGTGGCATGCTAGTGTGTTTCTACTATGCGGAATGTGTCTTTGTGTCTCCACCACTTGGTATTTCAGATGTTTTCTGCAATCTTCCACAGAGGGAAAAAATCTCTTTGCTTAAGGCATTACCTTTTCGAGCGGAGTGCAGGGCACCAGTGTTACATAATATCTAGCCAGTGTTACTATAATATCTAGCCAGTGTTACCTGTCCAGATCTTAGTTTGCTACAGCTGTAGTCGACTTCGACTGCAGCTGACTGCAGAGAAGAGTACGCTTTATTCTGAGTTGACGTCATCGACATGAGACGCCTTTTTTTGTTGTTGTTGTTGCTGGATGGCTGCCGGTATAAAATAATAGCAAGCTATGCGTCTGTATGCACACAGCTTTTTGATGACAGCGGTCATGTGGTCCTTGTGGTTGGCAAATACACTGCGATTTAGTGATGTAGATGACTGTCAGTTGCTGCTGGCCCAACAATAACAACAATCTGAATAATGGCGTAGACTAGTTATGTCAGCGTACAGCACAACATTCTGAATAAGTGTTTGGACTAAGGCGAATAGAACAAAATAATATATTTTTTTTAAAATACACCATCACACAACTTAAATCTTATGTCGTGCAATAGTCTGTCTGTATTATATAATTGACATCTTAGATCCTCACGTGTCGCGTCATAAGGACCTATACTTTCACAAGACACTGGAATAATATTTTCGTCAGGTGCGAGAATTGCTCGTTGAATGTTTATCTTTCGCCCGTTTGTAAATGAAACGAAAATAAATAAACTGAAAGAAACATTTCGTGTTTAACCGCCTCGGGCAATTTAATGCAGCTGCGCAGCTTAGTTCCCCTCACAACGCTCCACTCCTACCCCGTCACTGTCGTGTACGTTTGATAAGAAAGAAAGAAATTTAGCCTTCGTTACAGTTAACAACACTGGTGTATTGCCATTGCTAATACTACGACGAGTAGGCGGCGCTACTGAAATATTAAGAGAGAGAGAATGTGTGTGTGTGTGTGTGTGTGTGTGTGTGTGTGTGTGTGTGTGTGTGTGTGTGTGTGTGATCGTGCGTGTGTGTGTGTGTGTTAGGCGTTCCATCCCGAAGGCAGCTGAAGCTAAAATCGTCCACTTCATTTTTCCTCCCAGAAAAGAATCATTCCTGCCCCACATCTTTACCAATCACCCCCATACCGCCACCCCTGACTTTTTTTCACCTCAGGACGATTCACAGAACTTGGGTCATTTTGTTTGCTATAAACTACACAAGTAAGCTTTTTAAGTGATGGTGTAGGGAGAATAAAAATAATGGCTGTAGATTTACCGACACTACTCCAAATGCAGAACAGAGGGTAAGGCGGGATGGGATAGCTAGATAGACGGCAGTAGCCAGCGGGGTTAACAGCACGTGCTCTCTGCTCCTGTACACATCCATCAATGTTGTCCGTCACTTCGTGTACGTAGCGTTTAACAAGGTGGGTGGAATGATTAATTGTTTCTTTGAAAAATAAAAACGCCTGGCTGACGTTGCCCTCTGACCTCGATTATTTATTTATTTTATTTTTTAAAGACGGGCATGGTAATGATAACACAGATATAGATATATAAATTAACACAACAGTTAGCATATTTTCAAAAAAGCAAAAGTGTGCATTATTGACAATTATTTTATTCACTTAAATATATATATGTGTGTGTTTATTTATTGTCGATTACTAACAAGATATAGACTTGATCAAACTCAAGTGACCTGCGATGGCGTGTCAGGTGATTAAAAATAAGTCTGTTGTAATTAAAAAGTAATAAAAGACAATGAGATTGTGGAGAACTCTCTTAGAGTCGTGTTCAATGCACACATTATAATCATTACAATGACAAAGCACCTGGTAGGAAGACGGTCTTTTACAAAGTTTTATAAAAAAAAAAATATTGAAAGAATTGGAGTGTTGGATAGCTGTAGTTGGGTCAAATCAGTGACTTAAAAGAGATCTTCAACACCTCCTTACAAGCACTCTTCTCCTTAGAGACATGATTGATTATCTTTCCTAAGTGAGATTTCCGCTGGTGTCATGGTGTAATTTGTGAGAGTTCTCTTACTTAATGATCCTAATGATCTGACTTTATTAACTCTGATTCAAACCCTTCACACTAAGGTTGAACGTATAGCATATATGCAGGCGATCATACATTAATAGCACTTTATTAAAACGAAAATACAATTACAGATTGAGAATAGAGATAAGGGTTGAAACTAATTTTACTTCCTCACTCCTAACTGGACACTGACCCTCTAACTAGCCACGTGCATCAGGTAAATAAACGAGACAATTAGTCTAATGACGTTCATACTCTACTGTGATTTAAATAATTAGTACTTTCGCACATTAAAGGTTCAAAGAAATAAAGATACATCTGTTATTGCAATTATTAAAAAATACCAGTTAGTTGCGAGATTAGATAAAAGTGAGGAAAAAATATATTACTCATGATATGACGTAACCCAGACTAGATGACGCAGTTTCCCCCCCCCCACACACACACACACGATCTAAATGACGAAAGATGGCCCTAAAGTAAGTTGTCTCCTCATAGTAAAAAGTGGAGAAAAAAACATTAACAGTGTTGCCCACTTACATGGAAACAAAGTACCACACAAGATCGAAAATCGTTTTACTCAAACTGCAGACACCTAATGGCAATGATGAACAGTCGATCTTTAGTCAATAATCCTACCACCCAGGAATTAAACTGATGCTCAATTTCAAAATGATGGAACACCAAGATCAAAACACGCTTTCAAACCGTAATAAACTCTTGAATCAAAACATGAACCACTCTTGATTTCATACTGAAAAGTACAAGAGATCGAAAATATTTCCGCAAATACAATTCAAATCCTATTCATCGCACTCCATGCAATTCAGATTTACATTTTAATACAACTTTTGCTTGCACGCTTACAGTCTTTAAAAACATATAGAATTACATAATGTTATTTAATATATGCAAAACAACAGAAGATTTATTCTCTTGGGGTGGGGGTGGGGTGTGAGAAAGATCATTAGTTCATTCTACAAATCAATATTTTTACCTTTCAAGATGTGATATTTAAATAGACGACCCCAAGGAGTTTAGCTTGAAATGAATGAATTTATTAGATTTAGGTCAAGACAAGCAGTTTTACCGATTATAGGAAAAAATGTCACAGGAATAAAAGTCACAGGAAAATGTCACATTTAAGATTTATTAATACTTAGTTATGTTGTTATCTTTGAAATCCATAAACACGTATATTATATTTCTGATCGGGATTAAAAACTTGAACTGTATTAGCTGTAATATTAATAGCGTTCTATTGTTCTCGTACTGGTCGTGATTAAAAACTTGAACTGTATTAGCTGTAATATTAATAGCGTTCTGTTGTTCTCGTACTGGTCGTGATTAACAACTTGAACTGTATTAGCTGTAATATTAATAGCGTTCTGTTGTTCTCGTACTAGTCGACGATTATAAAATTTAAATTTGGTATTAATTGATCACAACGGTCGGCAGATCTGTAAGTTCTAATAAACTATAAATTTGAATGGTGGCATGCAATATTAATAAAACTCACATAGCATACAATTATCTAAAAATATTTATATTGCAGTTAATTCTATAACCAAATGATTACATTGGTGTCTTATTGTATATTTAGTCTTGTTTAGTTCTCAAAATTATTGCGTGTATTAAAATACACATTTAAACTAATTTGAGTTTATTATGTGGTTTTTCTTGTGATATAAAAAGAATGCAAAATTATTTTTTAAATATGTTACTTTTAGACTTATATATTAATTTATTTATGTGATACTCATACATGATGTGTAAAAGCATCTGATTTTCAGATTTTTTCAAGTTGCTTTTTTCTCCTTTGACTTTTTTCGGTAGCAAATAAAGTTCTCTATAATACTGGTACCTTTATGCCCTAGTCGGCAACACGTTTGACTAAGCTCTCTGTAATATTGGTACCTTTATGCCCTAGTTGGCAACACGTTTGACTAAGCTCTCTGTAATATTGGTACCTTTATGCCCTAGTCGGCAACACGTTTGACTAAGTTCTCTATAATACTGGTACCTTTATGCCCTAGTCGGCAACACGTTTGACTAAGCTCTCTGTAATACTGGTACCTTTATGCCCTAGTCGGCAACACGTTTGACTAAGTTCTCTATAATACTGGTACCTTTATGCCCTAGTCGGCAACACGTTTGAACTTGACTAAGTTCTCTATAATACTGGTACCTTTATGCCCTAGTCGGCAACACGTTTGAACATTAGCTCTATCGCGGAGGCGTAAGATTTAAAAGATTTTGCCTCCGATCTTTCCGACACAACTCATATAATAAACAAGATTTTAAAAATAGCTACATTAAAAATATCTTTTGATTCAAAGCAAGGCGCATTGCATTGTTGTACTAGTTTAGTGATAACACGTCAGACGACTATGTAAATAAACAATACATACACATTTTTTCTGTGACTATTTTTCTTGTGACTTTTCTTCCTGTGATTTTTTTCCTAGCAAAACTTGTGACTTTTTACCTGTGACATTTTTCCCGCTCAGCGTTTTACCACATACTCAGGAAACTTCCTATCGGACCATTGGTCAAACTCAAACTCAGGTTTGACCAGCACATCAGTGGAGCTTACAACTCCTTCCTTCTTCTAGACTAAAGGTCACTAATGTATAACTATAAGACCTTCCCTAAGGACTGACGTACCGCTCACACAGGTGACGTAGTAACCATCCATCTACCTTACGTCAACAACAATCCTCTCAGTGATCAACCAGCCGATCTCCAAACCTGGCTATCCTGTTGCAATGAAATTCGGCTCAATCGCCTACGTCATAGCTAGCGTGACGAACAGTCAGTTATCGTCCCTGATTTCTCAAGATAATACAGAACACCTAGCTGGAAAAAGAAACAACAATCTCAGCTAATATCTTAATGCTTTTAACAGCTTCCATTTCAGAATGGCTTTGCAGAAACTCGATGTCTATATCCTTTTAACAAGGAAATAAAGCTAAACGGTGTTCCGAGGAACCAGGTAAATGTTAATCCAAATAGTACCAGCTTTAACGATGTTGAAAGGAAGGAAGACGTAACGTTGTATAGAAAAACAAGTCTAAAGTCTTACACGGCACGAATAAAGGTATTTAATATTAATTCTAAAAAGTAGTCGCAATAGGGTGCATTTATTTTGTCTCAGAAATGCAATTCGTTGTAAAAGAAATAACTTACAGCAAAGAGCAATATTACATCAAATTTCATTCGCAATAAAATATTTAAAAAATACTACTTGAAGCAATATATTCATAAAGCCCAAACTTAGGTTATGGCGAAAGCCTTGCCAATCAAGAGGCGCTATTAAAAGAGACAACTTCTAGCATGTTCACATTTGTTTATTATTCGACCACGGACTGCGATTAGCAAGAGGCTGGAGGCAGGCAGTCGGGAAGCTAAAGAAATGTTTTTATTACTCCGGCACCACATGGAATAACGAATTGGCATCGCGGTGGGAGTTGGAAGGGAGGGAGTAATGATGACGGTATAGAGTGTACATAAAGAAGAGCTGTCGATACTGATAAATTAACGGCACAAAAACCTTGTTCTCGAAGAACTCTTTTGTCGCTGCCACTTGGCACATCACCAAACGTGAAAATCAGTTTCTTTAAACTAACAAAAATCCGCCTCGTTTAAGTCAAGCGTCTAAGAGTCATTTGTTGCTGGTACAACATTCGCTAATGCCTCATTTGTTTCACTTGCATCTTTCCTCTTCTGCACGTTTTCCCTCCTATTGCGTGATGTACAAGGGGAAATTACTCGGGGCAACTGCTAGGCACTGGACGCCAATAAATTTACTAAACTCGCAGCGAACTGGCACGACAAGGTCACACCATACTCTCAACAGACGAATCTCCCACAAGGCTCGATTTTTCGAACTAGCGATTTCGCCCTTTGAAGGCTAAACATTATGGACAGTGCATTAACAACTACGGGGCTGCTTGTTGCCCGGCACGGCGGATCAATGCATCATTTACAGCAAGGGATGTCAAAAGAGAAATAGTATGATGCGCGTTTAATGAACAAATATATGGTTTTGGTCGGTCGAGGTTTATAAATGACTGACCAAGACGCAGGTTCCTAGGACTGCCTTTAAAACAATTGCTTGCATTCAACCTGACAACAACAAAAAATAATGTTTTACCCTAAACGGTAATTATCGGAAAGATCTGAAGTCGGTAACGGCGATTTCGCTCTCAGGGAACGTCCCACGACAGTTTTAAGTTTGTTGGGATTTTGTGTAGCGTGAGAGGGGTGGGGTGGGGAGATTACTCTGGAAATTCTTCTATGTATTTTTCTTCTGATCTAGTCATAAAAGTGAAATTAGAGAGTGAGAATGCTATAGAGCAGATAACATGTAGGTCTCAAGAAAATGTTGCAGTTCCCAATATAAAAAAAATCTTTCTTTCACAATAATTTTAATTCTAACCGCCGAATCGCAAGAAAGTTTAATTATTTAACATGAATGGAAGAAGAATTATCTCTTTTTCTTCAAAAAAAGCACAAAAAAGAGGAAAGACAAAAGCATTTATTATAACCTTTCTTGTAGTACTTATTGATTAAATGTGGCTCAGACACCTGAAGATGTCTCTGGACTACTGGTGATTGGGAGTAAGTTCTTTAATTTAAGTGCTGGCCTTCAAATTTCTAAGTGACAGATGCTAATCCTTTTACTGCAAAATGTTACTTCAATGTACAGTTTTCCAAAATTCAGGGTGAACAAATCTACTCTGAATTTCATTAATGTGCAGAGCACATCTATTTTAAACATAGCTACATAATAGCGTTAATAGCAAAAAAAAAATATACTACATTTCATATAATCAAAGGTACCAAATATGGGGCAATAGCAACAATATTTGTCACACTATGCTATGTATTTCACGTGTATAGAATATTATTTATTTCTTGTCTATGGGTCTATAATGTTGTCTACATGTTCATGTGTCTAGAATATTATATATTTGTTGTTCATGGGTCTATAATACTATGTACATGTTCTTCACGTGTCTAGAATATTATAAATTTGTTGACCATGGGTCTATAATGCTATCTGAATGTTGTTCATGTGTCTAAAATATTATTTATGTTTTGTCTATGGCTATATATTACTATCTAAATGTTGTTCACGTATCTAGAATATTATTTATATTTTGGTTCCATAATCCTGTCTACATATTGTTGGACACCCTAGCGAACTAATGAACAAACCATAATAAATCTTATTTTTCTTGAAATTGCCCCATTCCAATTTTCCAGCAATCTCGCACTCAGCCAGCGCCAGTTAATAATTTAAAAATTTTAAAAACAAATAAATTAACCATGGTAAGTTTAACCTCAGTACGAAATAACTCCTTATTTATTTGTTTAATCAACCCCATAAATATGTTATCCAATTTAGTCAAATGATTTATGAGAGTGAGTCAGAAAGTTTCTTCAACGATTTATTGTAAAAAACAACTTTCCATATTTTTGGCTGCACCGCTCATTTTGTGCGCAGGTAAAAAAGACAAAACCTCTGAGTGACTGTAAAACATTTCATAACTAATATGGCCGTTGCACTTCCCGTATGACTTCGCTTTCAACATGGCTCCATTTTGTATATGGCTGAACTTTATAAATGGCTACACTTTCCCTATGCACCTAGGCATAACTGTACCACTTCCCGTATGGCTCCATTTCCACTATGCACCAAGGCAAAGCAGTTCATAATGATACGACTTGTGGGCTGAAGGTGTGTCAGGGACAGAAATCCATGAAACACTTTCAGCTCAATGTGGGAACAATGCTATGCGGCAGTGAATAAAGTGATAACTATGATCACAAGTGGTCACACGAGGTCACACATTGAAACATTTGTGAGGTTCCAATACAACTCACATAAGAGCATAAATGCAAAAATTTGACAATCTGCCACTACCTATTCAACTGCTATTGTAACAAACGTAACACTTTTTTAAAAAGTCACATTGTAATTGTTGATGACACTTCAATCCAACTTAAAGACCAGTAATGAAATACTAGATTCTGGAATGGGAACAGTGACCATTACAATCCAGAAACCAGACAGACTGAGTCTGGAACGGGAACAATAACCTTTACAATCTAGCATTCAAACATCAGTGTGTATAGTGGGAACAACGACCATTACAGTCTAGCATTCAAACATCAGTGTGTGTAGTGGGAACAACGACCATTACAGTCTAGCATTCAAACATCAGTGTGTGTAGTGGGAACAACGACCATTACAGTCTAGCATTCAAACATCAGTGTGTGTAGTGGGAACAACGACCATTACAGTCTAGCATTCAAACATCAGTGTGTGTAGTGGGAACAACGACCATTACAGTCTAGCATCAAACATCAGTGTGCTAACTTTTGATATTTTTTCTAGTGAACCCATTCATAACATTGTTATATTGTATTTATTATGCTGTATGCATGTAAAGGGCTAATAAATACTGTTGCAGGAAACTGTAAGTTGAGACTTGAATGTAAGAAAGAAATGAGTTAGAAATGAAGGAAACTTAGCATTTGTTACCTGATTATATTTTACAGGGAAGAAGCTACCTCTTAGATCTCCCAGTTTACTGATTTATAAACCGCTACGACCATGGTAGATTCAAGAAGTCTCCACCCCCAGTGTGTAAATGTACATTGCACACTGTTGAAGATTAATGGCAAGTATGCTTAACTATATCATGGAATTTCTGGTACAAAGAACTTACTGGAAATTGCTACATTGTTGTTCCACTTGAGGGAACTAATATTGTGAAGGAGTGCCCAGAGTAGTCTAGAGCAGGGGTCTCCAAACTACGGCCCACAAATGATTTCTTTCATTTACCACTAAAGCAACAACTCATGCACACAGAAACACATTCATTCGCACATAGACACATGCTCATTCACACGTTAACACACTCATTTGCACATAGACACATGCTCATTCACACATTAACACACTCATTCACACATAGACACATGCTCATTCACACATCAACACACTCATTCACACATAGACACATGTTCATTCACACATTAACACACTCATTCACACATAGATGCACATTCATGCACACAAAAAACTCAATCACACATAGGAACATGCACATTCACACATTGACACACTCATTCACTCATAAACACACGCTCATTCACACACAAAGACACGCTCATTCACACACAAAGGCACACTCATTCACACGTAGACACACACTCATTCATACTTAGACACACACTCGTTCATACATAGACATACACTCACACACACACACACACACACACACACACACACACACACGAAGCTAAGCACACTTTCTTATACATATACACAAACACTCGCGCGTGCCAACTGCACACCCAGGCCTTTCTCTTTCAATCTGCAGCATCAAACTGGAGTACATTTAGTGCCGACTACCCCTGAAGGAAAACTCCCAGGCTGGTGCTTGTCTGCTCCGTAACTGTCAAAGTCTAGGAAGCGAAATCAAAATGTTTAAAGATGGATAAAAGACATGGTACAGCCTTCAGGGACTGAAGGGGCGTCTGATGGAGCGGACAGGAACCATCTGACCGCTCTCTGTCAACAGACAATGGTAATTTTAGCAACAGACCGACAGGCACGGTCCAACCGATGCCCCCAGAATGTGAATGTTTTATAGAGAGAGTTTCTTGTTTGTCTTTCTTTTATTGTAAATGCTTGCTAGAACTGTATATTGTCCATCTTCGACCTAATGGAAATATGTTTGTGTTTGTGTTTGGCATGCTTATATAACCCATCTATTTAGAATGGATATATGTTTGCGTGTGTACATGTATATCGTCCGTCTGTGGCAGAATGGAAATATAGTTGCCTGTGAACAGCATGAGAGTACAAACACGTTTGGAAATGAAGAAATCTATAACTCTTATCCACAATGAATCAGGAAAATATTGTAAAGAAAAGTCCCGCATCGTAACGAGCGGTCTGGGAAAAGAAGAGACTTTATTGCAAATGTTTTACGATAAAACACATCAAAACGCAGAAAGGCAATATATGTCTGTTAGAATCAACGCTATAATTTATGAATATGGTGGTGTGATAAATATGTAATACTTTATTGAAACATTGTAATAATTGCAAACTATAGAGCCAGATTTATTGACTATGGGACACAACACAATACGTCATTGCAACATAGAATGAAGACCATAATTTATGAATGCTTTATGACACACACCAAAATGAGTCATTGAAAGTTTGTTGTGATGTTATTGAACAATAATTTAATAATGCATTGATAAGAAACAAAAATTATCTTTTCACAGAATAAACGTGAAATACTTTTAAAAAAAATATAATCATTCTTATGATACACATATGGACTAGCACTTCATGAAACATCAACATTAAAAAAGTACAAATAATAATGAACAATTTGGGAATACATGTACCAATTTCATAATATTCCCGTTATAAACATGTAGATCAATAGACAATTGTGGAAATGCATATTATATATTTTTTAACATTCCAGTTATAAACATGTAGATCAATACAACAATTTTGGTAATACATATTGTCAGAGGGGTCTAGGCAAGTTATGCTAATTTTCTAATATTTTTTCTATATTTAATTAAATATTCTTTTATTATTTATGAGAAGTATAATACCGCTAGCCAAATTGTGCACTGTTTATTTTATGTCAATACTTCTTTTACAGAGAACAACATGAACTGAAATTATTATGACCTACAACAAGACGTTACTCTAGACCTAGAGAGTGACAATGTGCCAAAATGCGATTTGGGCCTATCTGAATTCATACACCTATAAATAAATTAATAACGCCTCTCTTGGCAGCAATGGTTAAAAGGTCTAAGACCGTTACTCACACAGTTTTCTTTAGAAATTGGACTGCTTTTGTCCCTGCGACACCTAGCGGTACTGGCATTAGCTCTCTTGGAGTGCGCTAACAGCTCTGATATCCCTAAGAGGTGCTGGATTTAAGATTAGTCATAAATCCTACATAAAGAATAGTAGCTAAATTGTTACGAATATTTCTCACAGAGGCCTTGCTCTTCTATTTCTTTTCTTTAAAAAAAAATAATTTACAAATAATGATATGCACTTTCTTGCAATAATCGTTTACATTTTATTCAATAGATAATATTAGCTGACGTCAGTACAAAAGTGAGAGTTGTTCGTTAAATACGTGACGTTCATTCTTCTCTTCAGATCTGGGATGTTGGCGTGTTATACAGTTCTGTCGCAAATGAGCGTTTGTAATTGTACTTATAAAGCTCGTCAATATTTGAAATTACCGAAACTATTTTGAAATAATTGTACTCATAAAAAGCTCGCCCATAAGAGAAGTATTTTGAAATTGTTGCTACTGATATGTCAGAAAATGGCAGCACTGACCTTCAGTGCAAAGCCAACTAATGCAAAGCTAATTTCTTGAATAATTAAATACTACATTTGTTGTTTACAAGATAAGGTCTAAAATACCTCAAACCCTTCTGCTCAGATCGTTCTCACGCTTTAAAATGACATACTCGTTTATATTAATAGTACTGTGTCATGCGTGTTTAAATGTTGTTTAATTAAATTTGTTTTCCACTTGTTTAACTCTAACATTAAAACATGGTGTGTTTAAATAAATTTGCCTATCCTAATTTTAATACGTAATTGCTTTATAAATAGTTAAATTGTCAGAGTAACCCGACGTTGGGCACTTCTTATGATGGTACTTTTGTAAGTGTCAGAGTTGGAAGTAAACAACCCGAGCCGAGAATATGCTAGAAATTGCTGATGATGGATACAGAATATCATCATGTGTCTGCATAATACAGCACCTAGCCCTGCATTACTAGCATTTTTCTGAGTATGAATTCTTCATTGAAATCAGGCAAATAGAGGATAGAAGCTTATGACAATGGGCTGAGATCTAAACGTTTACCTGCTGTAGAGAAATCTATTGTCTGATCACTTGAATATGAAGTGGCAAAGAAGTCTGGTCTTGAAAGGTCTCTAAAATGTAGAGAGCGGAAGGACTTAGAAGTATTTCATGCAGTTTTGCTATTGATGAGTTTTACCTGTGTTTTACGTAGAGATGTATAATGCGAGTAGACTATTATTTCTACAAATGTTTGAACTAAGCTGCTAGTATACAGTATGCTAACATTTGAAATTGTTTTCATATGCTGTGTTTATTATGCTGTGCGTGTATCGGGCTAATAGGAAATGTAAGTTGAGATTTGAATGTAAAAAAGAATGGACCGATAAAATGATGTACAGGAAGCTTAACATTTGTTCCCTGATTATATTTTACAGGAACAAGCAGTCTTTTTTATATGTATGATTTGAACCTCCTGGTTTGCAGATTGTAAACTGCTACAACCGACCATGATTGAGGCGGGAAGCAGCGTGTGTGTGGAGGATACACTACACTCCATTTGATGTATGGCGGCAAGATGTGCTGACTACATGAGCAATTTCTGGTATAAGAAAAAACTAGAGTTGTTGTAATTGTTATTCTACATGAATAAACTGACAGAGCAAAAGAGGGTGCCCAGGTTTAGCTTTGAGAGAATGACAGCCTATCAGTGTTTTTTCAATGTGTGTGGAGAGAAATGCAGAATTGACAGCGGACAATAAACTTCTGACAGTGTGCAAAACAGTACATGAAAAACAAGTGTGGCTTTGTCTAAATCAGTTTCTGTAAAGACTATTATCGTGTATCTCTAATAACTCCATTTCTGTTCTCTGATAAGACCTACCCTGTGATTTGTATTGAATTTCTGAATTGTAGTTTAGAATATAGATTGTCTAGACCAAATTATTCGAATGCAGTTTCTTGGAAATACTGATGTCAAGTAATCTATTTAATTGTATTTGTTATATGTATGTTTGATTGTTGATTTAATAAATTTATTGTTAAATTTATTGACCTTCTTACACATATTGATAACCTTATGTTGGAGGAGAAGATGGGTGGAAGGGGGCTCTCTAAATATAGATTAAAGATGGATTTGTCTTCTCCGCCTACGGAATATTGTGTGACGGTAAATGTTGTCTTAATGTTGTACAAGAGAGAACACGTTTACAGCGCTTACATATCCGCCAAATGAGAGAGACGAGTGGTGTCTGCTGGAGAATTATTAATAACATAAATTAAGATTCTCATCACTTGTAATTAGTTAATTAGTTATGAAATATTAAGTAATAATAATAATAGTCATAATCATTAACTAAGTGGCGTTGGCGTCACATAAGGGCTTTAACAACAGTCTCCCCTCAAAAATACTAAAAGTTAAACAACTTATGAGTAGGCAGATCTTAGATAAGTTACGTGCCGATGTCAGCCGCGTAACGCTTGCTTGCATTTTTTTGTAACTTATTGCAAAGATGTATGAGTGTTTGCGGGTTTTGTAATAAATAGATGGCGACATACTTTGATCAGACTTATATTACTGACCCTGAAGGATCTTTCGCATGGAGACAAAGAATGTTGGTCAGAAAGCAAAAACACCACTTATCATTAATAGTGCGAAATAACAATTTGATAACTCTCTCTCTCTCTCTCTCTCTCTCTCTCTCTCTCTGAGTGCTGCCGAGGCAGATGTAATCATAAGCATTTTTACTACTTTCGTATTGTATCCGCTTATTTGTAGACTAATGAAAATAGAACCTGCACTTGATTCAAGACAATAGCGAGGGAAGCAGTAAAGTCTAATACAAAGAGAGCCAAAAGAAGAGCAAGGGGAAACAATTGGGCGCATTTCGGACTGAAACAAGGTAAGTAATCATACGGTTTTGTTGAAAGAGCAAAACTATATGGCATTGTGATCATAAAATTAAAAAAATAAATAAAAGACGGTTAAATGATAGTGAACGTTGAAAGTATTTTTAGAACACATAATTATCGGTGATGCCAAGTTCTTGATTTCATTTCTATAATGGTAACAGCTTCAACGACGCATTGAAAAACCTACATTTTACCCTGCACAAACACAGGCATATGCATTCAAAAGCACACAAACATGTACACAAAACACACGCACGCACACACACACACACACACACACACACACACAACATTTGCAAACTCTTCAGAGTTCCCTTGGATTCATTTCGCATTTCGTTAGCGTCTTTAATTTCCAATCTGTAATCTCCACGACAAGCACAGATTGTAGGCGTCTGGCTACTGCTGATTCGTATCAAGACTTGGCGAAATGGACATAACAAAATTGCCATCATTAAGTGTAATTCGCCACGCTTTGCTGAACACTTAATGTAGCGTGAACTGTCTTAGCGCTCATTGAGTCCTAAGTGTTCACGTAGTCGTAGTCTTCAGTCGGCAAGGATTAAATTATAGTGATCGGCACAGTTCTTAAGCCCCAACGTCCATTTAGTCCTAAGTGTCCATATATTCATTACCTTTCGTCGACAAAGATCAAATTACAGTGATCGGCACATTTCCTAAGGCTCAACACTCCAAGCATGGAATTAACAGCACGAGACACTGATACTAATGTGTACATAAATTATAACTGACTCGACACTAATGTTGCTTTCCTCAGAGACTAGAGTATGAACAAAATCAACATGCACACACTTACTCACAGGCACGCACAATTTTCACTTATTCACATACACGCATATACATACAAGAAAGCGGGCACACACAGTCATCCACATTTTTGTACACGTCGCTTTTCTCACTGTGAGCGGAAAAAGTCACAAGTTTTGCTAGAAAATAAGTAACAGGAGAAACGTCACGAGGAAAAAAGTCACAGGAAAGAAATCACAGAAAACATTGTATGCATCTGACGTGTTATCACTAAAGTAGCGTGTATTTACACGTTCTTTTTATATCACGAGAAAAATCATGAAATAAACTTAAATTAGTTTAAATTTTATTTTAATACATGCAATAATTTTGGGAACTAAACTAAATTTACAATAAGACACCAATGCAACAATTTTAGATAGTTGTATGGTAGGTGACTTTTATATTAATATTGGATGCCACCGTTCAAATTTATAGTTTATTAGAACTTACAGATATGCCGACCATTTTGATAAATTAATACCATATTTAAATTTTAAAATCGCTATTAATATTACAGCTAATACATTTCGAGTTTTTAATCCCGATCAGGAAATAATTTCCAGAAGTGAAAAAAACCGACGTATTGACATAAAATGAAACTAAATAAAAAGTCTTCAATTAAATCATTCTTCGAGCAGTCACATCAAAGTAAACATTTGTTGGTAGTGTAGGTTAGGTGACTTTTAAGAACATTTTATTCTACAATTACCAAGCGTAGGTATTAAACAAGAAAATATTTTTAAAATAAACAAAGCAAAATAAAATACCCAGAAATGTATTGTCTTGTTTAAAACATAATATAAAGCAGAGAAAATAGTACAGTATTATTTTTTAAAAATCAACTACATTACAAAATACCACGTTAATACATTAATTTATGATATTTTTATATCTGCATAATTATATTATAATTGAAGACACCAGAATTTTCTCAGATTTAAAGCTGTTTTCATTTACTTATGGTTACTATTAGGAGTTTGATAGAATGATTTATGAATGACTTTAGCGTTCGGAAATTTTGTTTCTGAATAAATATTCATGATTAAGGCGAATGTTTCAACCAACTCCACGAAGAAAATCTGGCACTGTATCGTGGTTTTCGTGTCTGTCTACATACAAATTTCAAACACGTTATTGCATTTGGACGTAGCGCCTACATATCATTTTTCTGTGGTCGTCTGCAGACAGCTTTTTGCAAAGTAATAATTCTAACTGTAGCTTCTTCACGCTGCAACCATTGAATTACATGCCAGATTGAGGGATAATAATGCCCAACGAGACTGTAGAATTTATTATTCCATCCTTCGCATATGTTGTTTGTATGAGGATTGTTGTTTAAGGTGGCAAGGTGCACATTCCAGAGGTGAGGGAGCGAACAAAGGTGGAAGTTGGCGTATTCTCAAAGGCATTATCAGATAATCATTTACGTCAGGCTGCTGAATGTGTCGAAAGGAGTCACTTACGTAAGTACGTTCCAAGTACGTTAGTAACTCCTGGATTCAGGTACATCATCTGGAATGACAGTTTTAAGGTATCTCATATCTTCTTCAACTTCATCAAAAGGCAAAAAGGCTAGTGCATCAATCATGCCACAAAACAAGCGGAAAGTCAGCATTATCACTAAAATATTGTGTTAAGCTCAACTCTTGGACTTTACGCCAAGTGGATTGCGTAAGATGATAAAAACAACCTTTGCTGATTATGTCGCGCCCAAACAGCAAGAATTTCTCGTAACGCACCATCTTTAGTCAGTCACGACGCTTTGCACGTTAATAGTATAGTTCAAGTTTGCACACTTGTCAACTATTGCGTGAAACAATTCTTTATAAGTCTTGTTAATAGCGTAGTTCAAGTTTGCACACTTGTCAACTATTGTTTGAAACAATTCTTCATAAGTGGCTTGGGTCTTGTTTGGAAGAAGCGTATACAAAGAAGTAATACTTGTCTCCTCAAAAGGCACACGGCTGAGGTAAAGTTGTTTTTAAATATTCGGAGCCATAGCAAAGTTGCCATCCATGAAGACTGTGTCTGAATCGACAAACATTTTTACGCTTTGACTGGAACCAAGAACAAAAATTATGTCGTTACAGTTTGGCCCATTATCGTACAATAGAAACTCTTCAGGATTCGGTCCTACTGTCTGAGTGAAGTCGTTAGGAAGTTCACCTAGATCTTGAAGTAGACATATGGAGTAGGCCGTTGGTTATGCAGAGTACGCTTACAGGTGTCAGCAGAAGGTATAAGTTCACGAACATCACCATCACATTGGCTAACACCATGAGCATGGATCTGAGCTTGTTTGTCTTGAGTGCTTGCAGCATGGTCTTTCATTGCATTGCGCACTTTGGCAAGACGAATTGAGTCTCATTGTGAGATTGGTCTACCTCGGGATTTCCTTTCTCAAGGTTTGTCGTCAGACTGCCTCGACAATGACCACTTGATCTTTGTACACATTTCCACCACAGCTTGGTTTTGCGAGCCGCATGCTTGGTGTACATAAATCCATTGAAACACAGTTTTGAACCGCGTTTATCACTGTCAATAATGTCCATGGCTAAAATGTTTCTGTGTCTTTTAAAATACTCACATATATAAAATTGATGTTCCATGCTGGTACGGTCTTGCTCCCACAGTTCTAATTAACGGCACCGTTTTCTTTCTCTACTTATCAAGTCATTGTCCCCAAAAAGATGGTCACTCGTCTGAACTGCTCATATGAGTTGGGGGTTGGGCGTTGTAGAGCAATGCACGATAGACTGAAGTTTCTTTTAAAAAATAGATCAGGGATTTATCGCTGCTGGTCTGCAACGGCTATTGTAATTGACTGCATTGATGCTTTGTCTTAATAGTGTTATCACTAAACTAGTACCACAATGCATTGCGCTTTGCTTTCCTTTGAATCAAAATTATTTTTAGTGTAGTTCTTTGGCGTTTCTTTGAATTATACTCGTAGTATTTGGTCACACGTAGCTATAGTTTAAATCTTATTTATATGTGAGTTATGTCGGAGAGATAAGAGGCAGATTCTTTTAAACTACAATCACACACACACACTCACAAACAAAATAAAAACATATTTTACATCCGAGTGAGAATCACACCACGATCCTCTTGGCGATAGGTTAATCTCTGCGCAATCACGAAATTCCATTTAATGTTATTCAATCTATAATGTATACGTGTTTGTGGACTTCAAGCATAACAACATAACTAAGTATCAATAAATCATATAATTAAATGTACGAATTATAATATGTATACGACATACAAATCACACACACATACATTTATCCCCGAGTGAGAATCTAACTACGATCCTTTTATGTGTGGACTTAAATGGGTAAAGAGTTTGGAAGATTGATTCATTAAACCGCTTGTCTTCTTCTTCTTGTTAAATCGACGAGAATTATCATTCCAAATCGATGTTAACTGTCACACATTCTGAATGAAAATTCCGCCTCGAATGGCATACATGACTTTGCAAACTTATCGTGATATTACCATAATAAAGGAGACTAGAACATTCAGTTCGTATTGATATGAACTATAAATGGAGATGATGTAAATACCGATATAAAGCTGGCGAGAATTTTAGCAACATTTTGAAATATATTCCAGGAATAAACAGGACTAAACTTAGTGCAAAGTTGATTCAAACTTCAGTATAAAATTACCCGAGTTTTAAAAAAGAAAAAAGCTTTAGAACAGCATTCCAAATAAGACGTGAACTCTGGTAGGAATTAAATGTGTAGACATTAGTTCAAATAAATATGAACGTCTAAGGAGGTAAAAAAAAAAAATAAATGCTTTCAACTTCATTGCGAAATTGAACTTCAACTTCACTTAAAGTTTGTCTAGACGGACTCGTCAATGCATTTCAAACCACGTGTCCGGAAAACTGCATGAGGTCAATTTCTTCACAATGCTTTAGACTTAGAGAATCCTACATGATCCCATTCTTGTCAAAAACGTACTTTAAGACAGAGAGTTACAATGATAAATACCTTTCGCCATCCTTACACTCTGAAAATACACATAGACAACACCAGTGCTTTTGTTATTGCTTGATTTTAATATAAGTTCTACTTTCCACTTTGACTGTTTTCGCAGGTGGGATCCAAGTCGAGGCTCTGAAAGGGAGGGACACATAATCTTACTGGTGGGGAAGAATACAAATGTGGGCAGATGTTTGGTAGATTTTTTTTTCTAGGTGCAATTTTACCAGGACAACGCCTTGCGGGCTATCTCTATCTGTCACAGGAATCTAAAGTGTGTGCGGGACCCGATTTATCGTCCCATCCGACAGACTAGACACTGAGCCCATCGATGACCTTGAAGCGATTATTAAAAAAAAAATGTTCAATACCCAGAGGTAGGTCCTTCCACCAGTCTATACTAGCACCTCTTCCAATAGAAATATTGAACGAAACATTCAGCCAGCTAATACCATCAAGCATTGCATCATAGTACTAGTGATCTAATCAAGACAGTGACAAAGTCAGTAACAAAAAATAAAAGGCAATAATTTTTATTTTAAGTGCTGAACGACAGATGTCCATCGGGACTGACTAGGGCAACTCTCGTTTCGAGTGTTCTCCCTTGTCTCAGCTCATAATAGAAATTCCTCTTCATCCCTGAGGAAATTGTAGGAAGCGAATTTAAAGTATATTTTGTCTGCACTCTGCAAGAAGAGAGAAGAGAGAAAGAGAGAGAAGAGGGTGGGAGGGGATTAATGGGGGAAAGGACGGTGGTCGGAAATGGAACGCAGGAGCAGGCATACCTATCATGGTGAGTAAACACCTCTAGCAATTCAACCAACAAACCGAATCTCATCCGCCATTTGTGTGATGGAAAAATGAGATATTGCTGAGCCCTTACTCGACCTCTTGTGCGCAGTTATAAAAAAAAAAATGGAAAAGAAAGATTAAAAAGAAAAAGAAATAGACACCGACTGGTAAAAAAGACGTACATAAGTAAAAGCAGGTCAGAAGTAAAGAACTCTGGGCGGTCAGGAGAGAACTCTGCCTCCTGGTAGGCATCCGACGGATTTGTCCAATTTTTTTTTTTTCAGTATGAAATATTTGGGCACACGGTATGCATGATGTGTGTGTGTGTGTGTGTGTGTGTGTGTGTGTGTGTGTGTGTGTGTGTGTGTGTGTGTGTGTGTGTGTGTGAGTGAGTGGGCCTGCATTTGAGTTAGTGAGTGTATGTGTGTCTGCGTGTGATTGTTGGCATGTGTGCATATGCATGCGTGTGTGTGCGCGCGCGTATGAGTTAACAAGTGCTTTTTTGTCGTAGTGGAGGTGGCGTTAAGTAGGGGGGATGTAGGAGAGTGAGGGGTGTATGTGAGAGGAGCAGAAATGGGGAAGGCAAAGGGAGCCGAACTAATAGACAACAAATTCTGTTGCCATCTGTATTTGTGTCAGAATACCGCGGGGGGAAAAGACTACCTGGCAGACATTTACCTGGGTAATGCGAATTTACGATCTGTGTTCATCCAGTAAATCTGGATCCTCTCCCCTCTCTGAGATAGTCATATGAGAAACAGTGGGCACCACGCAAAGGGACGAGCTGATAGTGAACTGCACTCAGCGACAAAATTAATTTCTATAGTATTAAAATTTCCGTTTTTAATAAGCAAGTTGTCACTATGATAAGATATTTATTTTTGTAAAGTATAAGTTGAGACTTTTGCTAGAGTTTTAATTTTTCTAAACATTTGAAATATCAGGATTTGATTTAAGTGCGTTCACTTGTTTTAATATTACGGCTTAGTTCTTTTGTATTAAGGTAACGCTTAGTTCTTTTGTATCAAGGTAACGCTTACTTCTTTTGTATTAATAAAATGCTTCGTTCTTATGGTTTAATATAACGCTTAGTTCTTTGTTTTAATATGACGCTTATTTCTTTTGTATTAACATAACGTTTAGTTCTCTTGTATTAAGGTAACGCTTAGTTCTTTTGCATTTAGGTAAGGATTAGTTCTTTTGTATTAACTTAAACTTAGTTCTTCTGTATTAATATAACGCTTAGTTCTTTTGTATTAACGTAACGCTTAGTTCTTATGTAATAAAACATTTAGCTGTTAACATAACGCTTAGTTCTTTTATATCAACGTAACGCTTAGATATTTTATATTAACGTAACGCTTAGATATTTTGTATTAACGTAACGCTTAGCTCTTATGTAACATAACACTTATTTTGTGTCAACAATACTTTAGGTTGTTTTGTGTTAACATAACGATTAATTCTTTTATATTAACGTAACGCTCAGATCTCTTATTAACATAACGCTTAGTTCTTATATAAGATAACAGTTCTGTTGTGTTAACATAACGCTTAGTTCTTTTGGAACAATACACTTAGTTCTTTTGTGTTAACATAACGCTTAGTTCTTTTGGAACAATACACTTAGTTCTTTTGTGTTAACATAACGCTTAGTTCTTTTGTAATACAACACTTATTTCTTATGTGTTACATAACACTTAGTTCTTTTGCATTAACATAAACTTAGGTTCTTATGTATTAACGTTACGCTTAATTGTTATTGTTTTGCATTAACAGAACACTTGGTTTATTTGCATTGACACAAGTCTTGGGTCTGTTGTATTAACACACGGCTTGGGTCTATTGTACCAATGTACTGCTTGGGATTATTGCATTAACATATTGCTTGGTTTATTGTATTAACATTCCACTTGGATTTATTATTCAAGGAAATTCAGCCCAAGCAATATAAGAATATCAGCACTTTCTAATGGGGTATATTCAAACGAAATCGTATGCCTAGATTTTTTAAATATATGCTACACTCCTATCAAACTACTACAAAATGTTTAAATCTAAACAAACAAACAAACAAGTGGAGTTCAGCTCCTAATCAATCAGAGAATTTTAAAAAAATATTATTATGCTTTTTATTTTGTTGAGAAAAGGCGAACAAAAGGGTGTTTGGCCTGTCCAACCACGTGACCACTTTAGGATGAAACTTATTTATAATCTCTGTTTGATTCGTGGGTTTACCATGGAGATTAATTTCTTCCATTATTGTAATAAATGTTTATGAAAGTAAGGAGGTGCCAAAAAAAAAATAGGATGAAACTTATTTATACTCTGTTTGATTCGTGGGTTTACCATGGAGATTAATTTCTTCCATTATTGTAATAAATGTTTATGAAAGTAAGGAGGTGCAAAAAAAAAATCTGAAACAACTGAGCATTTTCCGGTTAATGTATGGTTCCATGTATATAGTTCAGGAATGCTCTTCCAAAATTCTCAGTGTTAGTCAGTGTGAGTGTTTGCCATTCTAATCCTCTGACACATTCACGCAAACGATGTGTGTGATGTTGATGTCTGTCATTCTAATCCTCTAACACATTCACACGAATGATATGTGTGATGTTGCTATCTGTCATTCTAATCCTCTAACACATTCACACGAATGATATGTGTGATGTTGCTATCTGTCATTCTAATCCTCTAACACATTCACATGAATGATATGTGTGATGTTGATTTGTCTGTCATTCTAATCTCTTGACATATTCACATGTAAGATATGTGTTACATTCCAGTGTTTGTTTAGAGACCTTGTCTTAGTATGAAGATTTAAAGATTGTTCATTTTTAACGTTACACCTATGCTGACGACAGACTGGTTGCCAGACTCACCCTTCAGTCTTCTAAATTAACTCTCTAAGTTTAGACATTAATTATAGTGACAGGTAAATTTGTGTAATAGTGCATGAATCGGGCACGTTACCCTAATAACGACTAATTATGCATACAAACATTCAGCCCAGCCCAATTCCTTTCGGTCTTCTTCATCTCGCTAATAATTATAGTCAACTTCCATTATTATGATAACAAAAATACAAAAATTTAACATTTATCAATTTAACAAAATAGTGAATCCATACATCAGTACATTGAAATATGAATGTCATTAGGACTAACTATTCTGTCTTTAAATACTCATACTGATCGTAACATGAATTTCAGATCTCAGAGTCTGTCAGATGCCCACTTATCTTTCATCAGCAGTTACCATAGAACCTCTGGCAAATCACACATCAACAGTACGTCATTGAATGTTTTAGCTGACTGGTCCACATAAGTCGTCTCTCCTGAATAGTACACCTAGGCATCAGGTTCTCAGCTCAATAGCTGTAGAACTCAGCACAACTGAAATGCAAACCTGGAATTCCCAAACGGAATTCCAACCAACATAGAACCAAAATGGAACCAAAATGAAAACCAGGAGAAAACCTACTCTGAAAAAATAGCAGTTATTTCCATGAGCAATAAACCTATAGTTCACCGATCCGTACATAGTGGCAATAGACAATAGGTGTCCTATTACAATTGACTCAATTCGTATTTTTACAAGGAAGATAAAAATTATTTAAACCATGCACATGCCTGCTACAATTAGAATAAAAATATATCACACACAGGTGGGTTATAATATAATTATTATATTAACAAAAATGTTTTGAATGCACTCAGCATTTTACATTGTCAAATTAACATTTACTTCAGTGGAAATAAATTAACATTCCACAATATCATTATACATTTCAATAAATTTATTGAAGTTATGGAACATGTGTTAACTCTGGTCACTCTATTCTCTGGCCACATGTTAGGAGAAAATAGCAACAATTCATATCAAGTGCGATAAAATACACAGAATCATGCTACAACATTCTTAATAAAATATAATTAACATATATTAAGTAATTGATGTGTTGTCTTGCCTAAATATTTAGGGGGCTTATCTTGATTCATGGAATATGTGCAGCCTCTGTAAGTCTAGGCAAAGTCTCCCTTGGGAATAATTTCCCAATCCGGTCTCATGCTATTTATGCACTACTATGACAGATAGGCAGGAATCAGCATCAGTTTTGAACAGCAACCCCCTTCCCCTACAAACATTCAAGCGTAATATGTAATCTGTCTATAGTGACCGACTCTGCCTTTAACATGCAAGGGGACCCTCTAATTGCCAGTAATCTGCTACCCCATGATGCATACAATTATATAAATGGGCTGCAATTACCAGCATAAAAATGTATGATACAAAAGATGAAAAACATCAAAAGAGCTAATAATACAATGAAAAATAAAACTTTAGCGTGGAGGTCAGACATAATTTGCCCTTGACTGTGTGACAATATATGTATGTGACAATACAAGGGATGGCCTTTAATAGTCAAATACTTGTAACATCTGACACTATTGAGTGGATGTGTTGTTGGCCATGTTTGGATTTTAAGTCATTTTCAAACATTTTTCGTAACCCCATCCCTCGCCACAGTGCATCATATGTCTGTCATTTTAGTCCCTTCACACATTCACACATACGACAGGTGTAGTAATTGATGTCTGTCATTCTAATTACCTGACACATAAGACAGGTGCAGTATTGATGTCTAACATTCTAGCTACCTGACACATTCACACATAAGAGATGTGCGGTATTGCAGAAAATCATTCTAGTCGCGTGACACATTCACATAAATATATGTGCAATGGTATTGATGATTTGTCATTTAGACCTCTAACACAGACATGTGTGGTATTGATGACTTGTCATTTAGACCTCTAACACAGACATATGTGCGGTATTGATGACTTGTCATTTAGACCTCTAACACAGACATGTATTGCTTGATAGTCGTGCAACTAGTCTCTTTCAGATTCACGCGTAATCATGAGTACATAGTGTGTGAAGTATATGATCAAAAGTTTAATTTGTTTTCCTTGGATTTTTCTCAGTCTTTTTCTCGATGTCATTATTACCTGTGATTTATTTATGTCTGATTCGTGCGTATTTTCAGCGATGAAGTGTGTGTGTATTTAGTGGTGACGTGTGTGTTTTTGGTGGCGTGCGTGTTTTTGGTGGCGATGTACATGTATTTTTAGTGGTAATGTATGTATATGTTTGGTGATATGCGTGTAATGTTAGTGGCACTGTGTGTGCAATTTCAGTGTTGATTGATATGCGTGCACTTTTGCTGCTGATGTGCGTTAATTTCTACTACTGATTGTGTGTGTGTGTGTGTGTGTGTGTGTGTGTGTGTGTGTATTTTGTTTACCCTCTCAAAATGCCAGTCTTCTCGCATTTGACTGGACCCCAGGCAAACCTGCTCAAGACCGCATCTCACAGGGAACTGGTGGCAGCGCAGAAGATGGAAATCCAGCCTCTCCTTCAAACTGACTCTGGTTCGAATCCCAAGTCGGATGAAAAGGAAACGTAGGAATGCTATTGATCTCTTACTAACCTACGGTGGTTGACTAAGTGTCCACTCGTGTCTGGTCTGTCAGAAAGTGCCGTTTAGTTGTACCCCCTCTCCGTGATACAAGCCACGCTGAGAATAACTTGATAGAAGTCGGAGATGGACATTTAGTTGTCACAACCCCACCACCCACCGTGATACAGGTCACTCCACTGAGAATAATTTGACAGAAGTCAGAGAGGTAGGTGTAGTTGTCTTCCGCCCCGCCCCTTTGACAGAGGCCACTGAGAATAACTTGACAGATGTCGGAGAGGGAGGTATTGGTGCCCCGCCCCATTGTGGTACAGACTACTCACACTGGGAATAATTTGACAGAAGTTAGTAAGGGCAAGTTTTTTGTCCGCTGCTCCGGGGCAGGGGTAGTTTACTAGAAAATTCCACTCATCTTCTCTTGCATCCTTGGCAGTTTGTCCCCTCTCACCTCCCACATTTTCCAGAGAATGTAATAGTTTTTTCCTCCTAAACAAGTTTATAAAATCCCCCCCTCCCCCCCAAAAAAAAAAACAAACAAAAAAAAACTAGTTTATATGACCAGTCGTCCTTTCTTCAGAGATTTGATGTCCATGTGCCATCCAACTTTTGTCTCGGGAGTGTCGGGTACTTGCATTATTTATCGGGAGGGGGGTTTACTTACATTATGTCTCGGGAGAGTGGGGTACTTTCATTACCTTTATGAGTGTGGGGTACTTGCATTATTTTTCGGGAGTGTGGGTTACTTAACCTTATGACTCGGGAGTGTGGAATGCTTATGCCTCGGGAGTGTGGGATACTTTCATTAGCCTTTAGGAGTGTGGGGTACTTACTTGCATTATTTTTCAGGAGTGTGGGGTACTTACCTTATTCCTCGGGAATGTTGGTTACTTGCATTATTTTTCGGGAATATGGAGTTCTGAGGTTATGTCTCGGGAGTGTAAGTATTTACTGTGTGTGTGTGTATGGAGTGTTTACGTTATGTCTCAGGAGTGTGGAATACTTAGGATTTGATTCTGGAGTGTGGGGTACTTAAGTGTGTTTCGGGAATGTGGAGTACTTACATTATGTCTCGGGAGTGTGGAGTATTTATATTATGTGTCGGGAGTGTGGAGTGCTTACGTTGTCTCAGGAGTGTGGAGTATTTATGATTTGTTTCTGGTGTGCGGGGTACTTACACTGTGTCATGGGAGTGTGGAGTACTTACATTATATCTCGGGTGTGTGGAGTACTTACGTTTTGTCTCGGGAGTGTAGGGTACTTACCCTGTGTCTCGGGAGTGTGGTTGCTTACGTTTTTTCTCGGGAGCGTGAGTTACTTACGTTTTGTCTCGGAAGTGTGGAGTACTTAAGTTTTTTCTCGGAAGTGTGAGTACTTATGTTTTGTCTCGAAAGTGTGGAGTATTTACGTTTTGTCTCGAAAGTGTGGAGTACTTCCAGTCAGATGTACCAAATCTGTGTAAGAAAAGTTTTAGCGTGTCCACGGAAACATCTGACACACTCCGTATAGGAGAGCAAGGTCGAATCCCTCTGTTCATCAGCAGCCATAAAGAAATGTGTAAAGTATCGGCTCCACGTATTAAAACCGTATGACCCGGGGACTCCTAAAGCTAGAACGTAAGCCGCCATTACGTATAAAAGAGATGGGCAAATCGTGTTGAGCTTCTCGGAAATGCTCTTTTAGTACAAGCTTTGGCTATGTTTGGTGGCATCAAGGAATTGGCAATGAAAGCTGTTTCTATCGCATTTAAAGTAAACACTGTTTGGGAGAACTATCATACAGGAATGCTCAAAATAGAAGTGACAGATACAAGATTTATAGAACTTGTTAGAGAAGTTTTAAGGAAGAAGATTACACGGATCACATAAAATAAAATGCTTTCTTGACGATTGGATTAACTTGGAACTAGGCGTGCTTCCCAATTACACTAATGTTTTCGGGTCTCGTGCAGGAGCACGGCCATGATGAACTGAAAATTCGGCAACTTTTGTCCACAAGGCGCACATCAATTTCTTTGCATTTGTCCAAATTATGCAGCCTTGGAAAAAATGAATATTGACAAATTGAATTGACCATTTAAATTCAGAGCCAATAAATACATTGTGATTCGGTGCTGTGGTTGGGTTAATAATGATGTGTATAAATCATTTAATCTAAGACTGGCATTTAGTCGATAAGATTTACTGATGACTGTTTAATAATCTTACATTGAACAGAAGTGTGTGTTTGTGTGTGTGTGTGTGTGTGTGTGTGTGTGTGTGTGTGTGTGTGTGTGTGTGTGTTTGTGTGTGTGTGTGTGTGTGTGTGTGTGCAGTTAAGATTTACAAGAGTCAATTGGCAATATTTATTTTTTTTTTGCTCAACACCAGTGACAATTGCGCCCATCTGCAAAATCAGCAAATATTGGAAGTGGATGTAAACACAACCATGAAGCTCAATAACACAATTTTTCTTTTAATGTTAATACTTGTTCCGGTTTCCTGCGTCATAACCAGTGCTATGATCCATGGATATTGCTATAGGCCTACTGTAGCAGAGTAAATTTGCCTATCCCTATTTTAAAATTTAATTGTTATATAAATTATTAAATTGTTATAGTAACTCGACCTTGGGCACTCCATATGACGGTATTTTTGTAAGTGTCAGAGTTGGAAGTAAACAACCCGAGTTGAGAATATACTAGAAATTGCTGATGTCAGGCGAACCAGTTCAAATGGTTATGATTTACGAGTACGAAACCAGCCAATGGGCTAAGATGAAAATGTTTGCCTCTTGTAGAAAATTTTATCCTCTTATCAGTTTAATTTGAAATGGCAAAGAAATCTAGTCTTGAATGGTGGCTGTTAGCATGATGAAGAGTTAACTGACTGAATGACAGAGAATGGTCTTAGAAATACTTTCATGCATTTTTGTTATTGATACATCGGAACAGCCAAACCCGACTCACCCCTTGTATCTCTACTTTAGCTCACCCCGCACTTGTGACAGTGTCTATAAGTCAAAGACATTTTGCTGACTGTAAGTCAAAGGTAATTTGCTGGTGTAAATAAAAAATAATAATATAATATGAATAAATAAATATAATAAGAATAGACCAAATGAGAACCACAGATAATTTCCTGCCACTTTTCTTAACGCTAGCTTCCCTTGTTGATCTATGCCACTTCACAGGCGGTCACTGAATATATATATCTATGCAAAATGGATCTTAATACAGGTATACTTATATCGAAATGTAATACAGTTCTTAATATTGGCTTAATATCTCAGTGCGTGTGGTTCTTATCACAGACTTACTTAACATCCCAGTGCCACATGTTTCTATTCATTAACTTCAATGCCATGTGGTTCTTAATACCGACTTCTTAAATCACAGTATTTCTATACATTAACTTAATATCTCAATGCCACGATGTGGTTCTTAATATTGGCTTCTTAAATGTCAATGCCTCATGGTTCTAAATACTAAGTTAACATATCCGTGCCACATAGTTCTTACAACTGGCTTACTTTAATAAATGCTATGTGGTATTTAATTTTAGACCTCTTCTCTTACTTTTTTGCATCAGTTACAAGGCCAATTGTGTGACGTCATGTAAGATCGTTAGGAAGGACTGAACTGAAAGGAGCATGGGAGTTTGTTGGGAAGGGGTGGTAATGTTGGCGGAGAAAGGAAAAAAAACAGTGAGCGGAGTGAGGTTGCACATGCGCGCGTGTGCGTGTATTTTCAAGACAGTTTAATCAATAAAGCTCTATACAAGAATTAGTCGAAATGCCAATAAAAGCGTTTAAATTTAATAATTTCCTTTCAAAAACAAGAATGAAACTATTTCCTAATCGGTCGCATTATTTGGGAAGGCTCCATAAATCCAGACATTCAATAATTCTTCCAACAAAATCATTCATAGTAAAAAATGACAGTTTCTGTTAGCATTTATTGTCAAATAAACTGTTTAAGATCGTAGTGAGTAACCTCTGTTGTAACAATGAGGTTTGTGTTTTTTTAAAATAAGCAAAATTAAAAAACCAAACATGCCAACACACTGCTGCATGAGTTAATAGATCCGATCTTTCTTGTCGGGCGCTGACTTGCAATGAGGGTTTATATGTGTTAGTTTGTGTGTTTTTAATAAAGTTATCTTTTAATTAATTGTATTTATTATTATCATTTGAAAAGTATGTGTCAGGTCGGGCTAGATCTGTTCATTGCTTCTCAACCGAACAAGACCGAGTTTTGCATTAGATTTAAATAAAGCAGCAAGGGAACTAGAAACTCAAGGGCGTGGGTCTCTAGGATTTTTGCAATTTTAAAAATAGATTTGTTTTGTAGCTTTATTATCTTTTTCTTTTGTTTGTTTATTTGTCTGATATTGCTTTTGACCAACCTTAGGGAAATTGTGGCGTTTTTATCTAAATCCCAAATATTACAACTCTTCTTAATATCGGCGGAAGCCAGAATTAGCAAGTGCAGATAAATCGATATGAGAAAAGAATTGTAAAGTTTATTTTATCTACGCCCAAAGCTCACTCAAAAGTAAAATTCCAAAACAAACCTGCACACAAACTAATCAAAGATGACACTAACGAGGTTAGGATTTGCATGATCGCAGAAAGGTCTTTTATAAAATTGTATTTTCGACAATCGAAATATTTTATTATTCGTGATTTCTTTCCCACAACGATATATAGCTTTGTATTTTTCCTGGAGAACTTAGAGGGCTGTGAGTAATTTGGTTTCGTTGCTTAATTTCCACTGAGGTAGTGAGTGTTTTAGTTTTCATATAGATACACTGTCCAAGCAAATTTTCAATAGATTTTTAAAATTATTATTAAAACAGTCACCCGTGATTGCGTCTTCGAAGTTGGAGGTAATTGTTTGCTTATCAAAACTGACAACTATTGGGAAATCGAAAGTTGTGTAGACATTTAGAAAAGAAGTGGTATTAAATCCATGACATTATTTAAGCCTGGTACTTTTTTTTTTGCGTTCGAATTTCTACTTTCTTTTTCCATTTTTTATTTAATTTTCTTTTTTAAATTTTCTTTCTTTCTTTCTTTCTTTCTGTCTTTCTTTCTTTCTTTTATTTTATAAGTTTCCTAGTTTTGATAGCCGATTATGCATTTTACAGTTCTGTTCTTGAAGAACATAGTCCTTCAAAGCTCTAGAACTACGCAATCGTACGCACAAGTGTTCGGGGGTGGGGATGAAGTGCATAGCAGTACGTACAAATGTTCGGGGATGGGGATGGAGTGTATAGCAGTACGTACAAATGTTCGGGGGTGGGGATGGAGTGCATAGCCGTACGCACAAGCGTTCGGGGGTGGGGATGGAGTGCATAGCCGTGCGCAAAAATGTACTTACAAATTCACTGTCACGATTTTTCAAGAGGCAGCAGGGTAAAATGGAAGAAGAAAAAAAAAGCACACGGGCCTGTATCCTTAAGAAACTTAGTACTCTATTTAGAAAGAAACAAAACTAAAATCAAGTCTTAGTGTTTCACAAAGTCTAATTGTTGTCTACAAAATACGTTTGTCAGCAGAGATCTGTCTGTCTGTCTGTCTGTCTTTCTTGCTTGCATATTACAGTTGGTGAAAGGAGAAGTATAAGTGAATTCAACGATTTAAGGACATTTTTGCTACCTATTAATCATCAGTCTTTATTTGAACTAATCGTTTAAGGGACATGAAACTGTTAATGTACAATATAATGCGTACGATCTAAAACTTTTACTTGAGCTGTCAGTGTACGCTGACTTAATACAAAACAATCAATGAAAGAGTGACATTGTGGTACCAGTTCAGGGGACGCAATCAAGAGAATGAAAGAGTGACTGCATGACACAAGCTCATGGGAGGCAATCATTGCGAAATTGCAACCATCCAATCAGAGCGGCGATTTCTTGAATTATTATCATAATATATGTAGTCATTCGAACTAACTGCAGATCACTACACACACACACACACACACACACACACACACACACACACACACAGACACAAATACATATTCACAAGTATACAAAAGCACATTAATGAAAGAAATGAAAAATTGGTATAATAACATTTATTTTTGTTAAATAAATATAAGCACAGATAATAATTAAAATATATAAATAAGATGTAAAAATCTATGCAAAGTATTAAATAAAAATGAAAAATTAATTCTTATTTCTTGAAATGACCGAACAGAATGCACACATTATTTACAATTTTTATTATTTGTGCAACTGATACAGATGTTATTTATCCGTTCTCTGGTGTCACCAATGCAAGTTTATTTTTAGATATTTCATACTTCTTCAAGTTATTATAAGATCTTTGGCAATAATTAAACTTTATTATTAGATCTTTTGGTAATAATTAATCATTATTATAACATATTTGGCGAGAATTACACTTTATTAGAAAAGCTTTAGTAATAATTTAATATTATTATTGCATCTTTGGTAATAATTAAACTTTATTAGAATAGCTTTGATAATAATTATATTTTTTATATATTTATTTATAATATATTTGGTAATAATTAACCTTTATTACAACATCTCTGGTAATAATTACATTTTATTATAACATCTTTTGAAATAATTAAACTTTATTAGAAACGTTCCAAACAGGATATTAGTGAGGAAAACAATAAAGGGAAATAAATCTGTACTCATCCCCTTTTGAATTCCGAGAAGGAAGCCCATATTGAGGCAGCATACGTGGTTTCAACTGTGAAACACAGTCCGTTTGCTTTAACAACTAAGTTAAATGTGTTTTAAATTTTGACGCAAATCATGCGTAAGTGACACCCAGAGTCACGGGAGTGACATAAAGAGAAGAAAATTTGTCAGATTTTATTTCCATGTCGCGGTTAGCCAGTCAGCGTGTATTTGGTTTGATTTTATTTACAAAACAAACGACAGAGAAATACAAAACAAACGACAGAGAAATTCAAAGCAAGGGAAATACAAAACAAACGATGGAGAAATACAAAACAAACGACAAAGAAATACAAAACAAACGATGGAGAAATACAAAACAAACGACAGGGAAATACAAAGCAAGGGAAATACAAAACAAACGACAGCGAAATACAACGCAAGAGAAATACAAAACAAACGATGGAGAAATACAAAGCAAACGACAGAGAAATACAAAGCAAGAGAAATACTAAACAAACGACAGAGAAATACAACGCAAGAGAAATACTAAACAAACGATGGAGAAATACAACGCAAGAGAAATACTAAACAAACGATGGAGAAATACAACGCAAGAGAAATACAAAACAAACGATGGAGAAATACAACGCAAGAGAAATACAAAACAAACGACGGAGAAATACAAAACGAAAGAAGAGAGTATTAAAATGTATGTAAGAGGAAGGCAGCAATCAACTATTTTTCATTATATTGCTGTGCCGTGTTAATTTACAAAAGCCATCTACTTTCTTCAGTAATAGAACCAATCTTTCTTATATTTCCTATCGACAGTACTATGATGTACTTAATGTCTATTTAATATGAAGTTGTAAGAATGTAGCTGTTTACCAATCTTGTCAAAGACAGGCTAAAGATTACAATGCAACTGGTAGCTTTTCAATAAGATACATTTATATATTTAATTCTTACTGTTTAGATTACACACACACACACACACACACACACACACACACACACACACACACACACACACAGAGGTACATATATACAATCGTTACCATAAGTAGGAACTTTCTTGTTTGATATTGTGGAGCGTACTACTTCACTAATGTTTATTTGTTTTAATAGAATTTGAAAGGACGCCATTTTTTTTAGAAAATAAAAAGCAAGTTTTAGAAGCAGGTAAGCCAATAACTATTTGTTCGATATTTTTTCTCTGCTACAGCATGATTTTAAGCAGTAACTTCTAAAGGGCTGAATAAAGGATAACTCTCTTGGCTTCTCACTTTAGCAGTAAGTTACTCGTCCACTTTGCAAGATTGTCGTTAACATGAAATGTCTTAATTAGGAGAACTACTGCATTACCTTTTCCTTAAAGTTAAAGTAGGAGTTGGAAATACTTTATGCAAAGTTTGCATTCATAGAAACACCCATAAACATAATCAGCTGGCTGAGTGTGAGAAACACAAAGGGACTTCATCCCATAAATAAGTAAAGTGAACATGAGTCATAATTAATACTTTGACTTAAGCTAGTAGACTTAAAAACAGAACAATACCGTGAACTACTGAACTACACAGAATATCAATCACAATTGCATTTATTTGCATAATCAAACTGAGTGCAAATCTATAAATATCGTGACCTATTCATCTAGAATTCTAGACAGAACGCGACTCACAATCATATTCGTGACAGAATCTTTTACTTAAAATTTAAACCAGGAATAAGCACCTAGAATAACGAATTACTAAAATGATGACGTAAGATTGAAATACCAGCACCAGGAACGGGTTCATCATGGCCTTTCAGTTCGCTTTTGTGTCGAACATTTCTTGCCGCCTTCTTTTGATTGTAAAACAACTAACAAAGGAAAACATGCCACGTTATTATTATAAAGATTCACACAAATACTCAAACACGATGTGTAGTTTCCCCTTGCTGCACTTCAGCCTCTTCGCGTGTAAAATTATGACAAGAGTAGGTCTCATTATGTGCACAGCTCTAAATCTCGCCTGACAAACCGAGGCACGAGTTATCGCGCGGTTCGGCGTGATTTAACGAGGCGACGGGGAAGAGTTGTCGGTAGTGTCACGTGATTTATCCCCTCCTGTCACTACTAAAACGCGCGACTTGCGTCTTCGATTTACCACTAACCTCTGACCTTAGTGCTCCTATCACGTGTCGCAGGAGAGGGTGTTCCGCGTGTTTGAAAATAGTCCTGCTTCAAACACTGCCCTGGGGGAGGATGAAATGAGACACAGTCCTTTTTTGGAGCCCAATAAATAATATCGAGTCATACCACTAAACACGCTGGATGAGAGCTGATTCATCTAGAAAGGAAAAAAGCGTCATGCATGGCCTTACAGCAGTAATAATTCATTAAAAAAAATATCAAGAGAACGAAAGCGAGGGAGCGCGCGAGAGAAAGAGATAATACGACAAAATAAACACTCTTAGATTTTCCTGATAGATTTATTTGAGCAATATATTGTCGCTGATGGAGAGTTCCAAATTTTATTGCGGTTTGTAATTTGCACTGACTGATCTATATATCAATTCAATATCTTAATCTTGTGCATTACTGTTTGATAGTCTTTATAAAACTGAAAAAATGCTTCAATGAAAATCATTTAGTGTATTCAACTTGCTTAGTTTGTTTAAAATAATTAACAGTCTTTTCATACATTGTGTCATTTCAGAGAGGATCCATGCGCCACAAACGCGGAACTGGTTACTCAGACCTAGTTAAAAGCACCACGGTTAAACACCAACAAACGCGGATATCAGCCATATGAAATCAATCATTTAATAATTTTAATTAAGCACAAAATAACGAACACAGTTTTACGACATTTACAACAGAGTATTATTTTTTTTGTAAAATATAAAAAGAACATTTAAAATTCGCGTGATAGTTTGCAGAGGGGGTGAACATTTACAAAGAGTATTCTATGTCATAAATATCGCGTCATAGGATCATGGGATGAACATTCACAAAGAGTATGCTGTCATAAATATCGCGTCATAGGATCATGGGATGAACATTCACAAACAGTATGCTAAGGCTTTGGAACAGTGTTACACAGTGTGGCAAAAACTTACTGACGTGTTTGGATGTTACATATATTACTTACTATTACTGATTACAGGCAAACCATTAATGAATGGGATGTTAGAAAAGCATTTGCACATATTTCGATCTACTTCCCTGATATTTTCAATGTAAACTCCTCTAGTTTTGTCTATATCTGCTATCACACTCATCAACACATCTATGCGTGAGGGTGGGTGTTTCACCTTAGTGCATACACAGGACTGAGTAACCACACCTGCACATCGAGGTATTTAACCAGCCTGCCTACTACAACACTCGACACCTTTAGCACCTAGCAACAGTTTACACTAGTCTACATTTATTTATATATACGTCTTATCCAACTACTGACATTCTTTCTGCACCTGTCACAACTCATCTAAACCTGTCTACACAGACCTACCACTTGTGTACCACACCTGTCTTCTCTACTTATCTCTACTAATCTATACATTTTAACACGTCTATACTTACATACATATGTCTACACCTCTGTACAACCGTCTACGCCTGCCTGCGCTTATTTATACGTCACAACTCATCTAAACCTGTCTACACTTACCTACCACCCGTCTACCAGACCTGTCTTCTGCACGTATCTATCTATACTCACTATTTACACCTTTCTATGTACTGCTGTTGCATATCACGTGTTTAATAAATATCAGTAATGTAATGATACTGTTAAAGAAAATATACAGTTAAAATGCCTACAACATGAATAAATGAAGGCTTCTTATTTTATAATGAATTTAACAGTAGCTGACATAATTATGAAAGTTGTGGGCAATGATTTCGTGGATAAACTTTGATGCTCTTCATCAGCATAACTTAATCTCATCTTAAATCTACATACACGTTGATTGTTTTCTCGCTCACTTGAAGGGTGCATCTAACGCTCTGTAAAATGTCATTCGGACGAATGTCCTGTTCACAGTGGTTATCAGAGGATAAGGTGATATGTCAAAAGAACTCACTCTCTATGATTCAGTTTCCGTTAGATAACCTTCATTTTTATAAATATACGAACTTGGTATTTTAAAAAAAAAAGAAAAGAAATACAAATATGTTTCTAATTTAAATTCAGTTTTGTCTTTGCAATTCAGTTTGGACTTTCAAGTACCCTTTGGTGCAGTTTCTTCGAAGTGCCTTTGTTGTGTAATAAGTAACACCTCACTACAAGCTGACTACAGCACATAATGCTAAACACTCACAGAGTAGTTATCAAGTTGAAAAAAAATATTAATATTTGATGGCAAGAATGACATTTACAAAGAGCCTACTAAATAATTCTAATAAAAAATAAAATAAAAATATTATACAATCTATTATTAGCATTACTAGCGAAGGAGCATACTTGTTAGACAGTAAGCGAGGTGAGTGGACAGAGATGGCAGCATACAAAACAACCCAAGCCGGTTATCGAGCTGTAAGTCTGACCTGAAAAACGAGAAGTATAGAAGGTGAATATTGTAATTATTCTGCCACCCCACCCCACCCCATTCCCACTTTACTCGCGTTCCATCTCGCGAAATGAACAAAGCCCGACAACGCTTTCACTTACCTTAATATAATTATGAACATCTAGATGCTCTCTGTCACAATGACATCTTTGAAAATGTCACTATCGTTTTAGAATACATCTTGTGCTAATATATTCGCTTGTGATAAAATTTCAGAGGTTATCGCAAGCAAATAATAAGAATTGTTTTCACTATATTAAATAATTTTGTTCATGCATTACTCCATTATTACTTCCCCTTGCACAGGAAATTGAAATCGAACGAGGTGTTTTGGGTATGTCTTCTTGGTGTGTATGCGTATTGTGTGTGATTGTGTGAATGAGTGTGTATGCGTATTGTGTGTGATTGTGTGAATGAGTGTGTATCATTTGTAATACTTCTGCCGTCGCCTGGTAACGGTAATAACTCACTGCACTTTCTATTAGATTTCATGAAAGAAGTAGTATTTACCAAGACAGAAGTAGTGATAACTAAGTCAGAAGTAGTAATAACCAAGACAAAATAACACTTTCATCACACCAATTAGTACAAAGACAAGATAACACTTTCATCACACCAATTAGTACAAAGACAAGATAACACTTTCATCACACCACTTCGTACCAAGCAATAAAAGAATTATGGGTTACTCCAATCGGAGTTCAATGGTGTTTATTATTGATCACCAGAACTTTCTTACTTTATGTCCAGTAACTAAGTCTTGGCCAAGACTTGTAGAAAAGTGACAATGAAAGAAGAAGTCAGGAATCTAGATAAAATAAGAGAGAGTTGGGAGTACATTACGAATTCAGAATCTGAAAGCTGACAACAGAAGCTATGCAGTAAACAACGTTTGTCCGATCTTGGTAGTACCAGTAAAATGTGTCCAGCTATTCAGTCCGTTAATTCAACATCACTACAAAGCGACTGCAGGACAACAAAAGCGGTTATGTAAGAGAAAAGTATAAGATCAAAATTCCCAGAATCGCAAGTTAAAAAGTTTTATCTCGGCAGTCGGATCACTTCGCAAACGTGCTCCACCCGGCCACCCCGCAAACTCAACGACAACCCCAAACTGCCATTACCAGATCAGGAAACCATTGCGCCATCATAGCAAAAAATACAGTTCGATCAAGGAAATAAGGCTTGTTCAGTGTCGAAACCTCCTAGCAACGAACTCCGTCACACCTGCGAGGCCTGTCCAAACCGTGCTGTGAGATTCCACTTTCTCGTCCGTGTAATTTATTGGAGAACAACACTTGGCACTAAACTTTCTTTGATGCTGGAAGACCCGCAGGGGGAATATTGATGATCTCCTGTTAGTCTCGCAGACATCAGAGGACAAACCGCCGCAAACAACGGCTATTAAACAGGTCGATGAAGTGGCGGACAGAACTGCAAAATGGTCGCACGGTGGGCTGCAATTCGGATCACTTTTTGTTAAAACACAAACACTCACTGCGGCCTAGCAGACAAAGGAACAAGGCGGAATGATGGACAGGAAAAACAAAATGTTTAAGAAGAATCAAGAAATATGTGATGCAATGAAAACAGTGGACGATCTCAAAAGCACAGCCAACGATATACGAGATTACTCTTCCAAAGCCATCATTCACAAACACATTTGGCTCAAAGTTATATTGAACAGCAAAAGAGACAAAGAAACTCTTCATTTATTAAAAGAAGTCTAAGAATAAAAACACACCTACACACTTTGATTTATTTGCAAACATGACACAAACTCATTACAAGCAAACGAGCCTTGCGCATTTCTCCATATTTATTAATATTAAAGTACAGAAAGTTAGCTGCACAGTCATTGTATACAATATGGCACAATTTTATGCAGAGTAGAGTGAAAGAATGGCTAAATTTGCAGCACTAGTGTGTTTCGCTAGCATTTTTGTGTGTGCAGGATTGGTGTGTTTTCCTAGTATTTTTTGCAGCACTGGTGTGTTTCGCTAGCATTGTTTTACAGCACTGGTGTGTTTCGCTAGCATCGTTTTACAGCACTGGTGTGTTTCGCTAGCATTGTTTTACAGCACTGGTGTGTTTCGCTAGCATTGTTTTACAGCACTGGTGTGTTTCGCTAGCATTGTTTTACAGCACTGGTGTGGTTCGCTAGCATTGTTTTACAGCACTGATGTGTTTCGCTAGCATTGTTTTACAGCACTGGTGTGTTTCGCTAGCATTGTTTTACAGCACTGGTGTGCTACGCTATTATTGTTTCTACGACAACAACACAGTCCTGCATGAAGGTTTTCTCCATCAGACATTATCAGCTTGGGATTGGCCTTGGAGGAATTTGCATGGCTCCCCACAATGGATTCTGGGAAGCCTACCAGCGCCTTAGATGGTTTATAACGTATGTTCTCTTCATGAAAACATTACAGTGAAGCATTGGCCATTTAACTACGTCAATAACTAGCTCCCGATACTTCACCCATCGGTCTTCATCATACATGTGTTGTGGATAGCTAGAGAAAGAAAAAGAGAGATACAGAGAGGGAGAAAGAGAGGGAGAACGGGAAAGAGAGAAGACGAAAGAGAGAGGATGAGAAAGGGAGAGAGGAAGAGACAGGGAGTGAGAAAGAGATATAGATGGAGAAAGAGAGGGAGAGAGAAAGAGGCAAAGAAAGAGTCATACAAAGAGACACGTGCAGAGAGAAAGAAAAAGACAGGGAGAGTGTGACAGGGAGGAAGAAAGAGACAGAAAGAGAGGGACAGAGAAAGACGGAGTGAGAGAAAGAAAACAAAGAAAGAAACAGATAGGAAGAAAGAGAGAGACAGGCAAAGAGAGAGAGAAAAAATGAGAAAGAGAGGGAGAAAGGGAGAGGCAAAGAAAAAGACAGAAAGGAAGAGACACAGAGAGAAAGAACTAAAGACAGAGAGAGAGGAACAGAGACAGAAATTTTTCTCTTTCAAAGAAAGAGAGACAACGAGAGACATAAAGCAGTAAAGAAAGAAACAGAGAGAGAGAGAGAGAGACAAATAAAGTTAGAGAGAAAGAGACAGATAAAAGAAAGAGGCAGATAGAGAAAAGACAAAGAACGAAAGAGTCAAAGAGACAGATAAAGAAAAAGAGAGAGAAGATAGACAGAAAGAAAGACGAAGAGAGATTAAAAAGAGAGAAAGAAAGAGACAGAGATGAAAAAGAAAGAAAGAGACAGAGATGAAAAGAAAGGCAGAGAGATGAAAAAGAGAGAAAGAAAGAGACAGAGAGAGTTGGTTTAAAATAGATTCCTTCGTCTCCGCCCCTCCCGAAGATTTTATTTAATTGCTTTATAATCATTACAGAATAGAATTTGACGTTGAGGGAAAAAGGGATAACAGTCAAACGATTCTTGCATTTACAATTATTCGCCCCACCCATCCACAGTCCACTGTCATTCACTGGAATAAGTGACCTTTGCTCTTCACTAATGGTCATCTTCAACGGACATTCTTGTCAGGTACACTCCAAAGGGGTGGGTGGGTATATAATAATATAATACCCACCCACCCCTTTAAAAAAAGTATCTCCCTACTTTACAACAACAACAACAGCACACACACACACACACACTCCTCCCATGCGGCTCTAACGATCGTGACCAGACAAATCAAACAAATTGATCTGTCAATCCGCCTAAGCCAGGATTAGTCGGCATCTCTAACAGTAACGGGCACAATGACTGACCGCTACGCATGGATGATTTCAAACAAAAGTGTCAAGCCGAGGGTGCCTGATTGCAAGGTAGTGGCATGTGTGAAAATCAAAACTGCGTCAAGTTTTTAGTTTTATTTTTTAAAATAAACCTCCAGCGGTGATTATTCAAACTCTCTCTTGCGGTGAAGCAGCCTTCATTGCGGAGTGCCCGCAGCAAATGAGGCGAAACAGTCTCACGCCATCTGGGAAGCCAGCAGCTTGCACGCAAGGGAGATGATGCTCGGCGACATGCTGGCATGTTCGGCCCTTGTTATCGGCATTTTTATTTTATTATTTAATTTAATTACTTTTTAGAGAATTCTCATAAACTGATTTGTGTTTGTTACTAAAATAAGAAAAAAGAATTGTGCTGGAACAACTGAATATATATTTGATTCGCATTTTAAAAAAAAACTGTTGGGATAAAGAGATACTTTTTTAAAAAAAGAATATTTATTAAAGGCCGGAAATCCAGCTGAGTAGACGAGATTTTGGCGAGGCTATGACCAGTCAGTTAGTGAAGGGCTCGATGGCGCACATTGAAATCAGGAGATTTAGTGCAGAGTTTGATTTCACGCATCATCGAGCACATTATTTCACTAACACGCTGAGTCGAATGACTGAGTATCATCCGAATAATACAGAACACTCCGAGCAAATAATGATAAAATAATAATCATGATAAATGTGCAATATTCCTTACCCTCGCATGCTGTGCCTGTTAGTAGAAGATTCACTTGGTCTGCGTGATAAAGGTGGGTGAGGGGGCCCAGTATAGCTGAGTACCAATCGTTCAATCAGTGTGCCAATCTAAACTTACATAATATTCACCAATGCACAATACAAGTGAGATAAATATATTAATTTTGATTGTTGTTTGTTGATTATTGAAATGTGAGGGGTGGTGGTGTGAAGATTAAACGTTGAATCTCGACGGTTAACAATTTTACATCAAACTTGTAAATTAAATCATCTCGGTATTTAACAATGATTCTCGTGATTTAGAGAAGTGCACGATTTCACAAACATCAACTAATAAACAAGTGTTTGCTAATGCATTAGTGTTAATGGAATGACTCAGACCATTTTATTAATTAGGCCTTGATGAGGCGTGACTCACATGTGGTGGTGGTTGATTGAAGGGAGAGCGGAATATATCAATAATCCAACCCAATGAAGGAAAACAGGTTTGAAAAGAACTTTAAAAAAAAAAAAAATCAGAGTCAGACATGCAGTTTGACCACAGATTGTGATACGCCACAGCATTCTTTGATAAGTCGACCTTGCCCTTCAAGTAATGGAAAAACTCCAACATCTCTGATGAGAGTACTGTATGTGGTGTGAGTTCTGTATGTGGTATGAGAGCTCTGTATGTGGTGTGAGAGTTCTGTATGTATGTACCATGAGAGTACTGTATGTGGTATGAGAGCTCTGTATGTATGTGCCATGAGCGTTCTGTATGGGGTATGAGAGTTCTGTATGTGGTATCAGAGTTCTGTAAGGGGTATGAGAGTTCTGTATGTGGTATGAGAGTTCTGTATCTGGTATTAGAGTTATGTATGGGGTATGAGAGTTCTGTATGTGGTATTAGAGTTCTGTTTGTGGTATTAGAATTCTGTATGGGGTATTAAAGTTCTGTATGTGGTATTAGAATTCTGTATGGGTTATTAGAGAACTGTATGCAGTTTGTACCCATTGACACTTAGTAAGATGCACTCCTTTTGATCACTTCTTGGCCGGAAAGTAGCAAAAACTTTTCACACCTACAACCATCATCCTCACCTGTGAATCCTTATTGAAATATGTGAGAATTAGTGAATGTTTAGAGAATTCATAGTTTATAAGCAGCCTAAATTTATAGAGCTACAAAAGTCATAAAATATACCTCTTTATGTAGTGTCTATATAGATTTAACTATTTAGAGTATAGAGCTACAAGTCCTAAAATATACATCTATGGTATTGAGATCTGAACACCAAGCCATAACGCTGAGCTATTTTGTAGTTTAATTGGCACAATGAGAGAAAATACCTTATTTTTTGTGTACAGATTCTTTTTTGTTGTTCAATGTTACATTCCCCCGGTATTTATTTAAAGTCACTGTTACAGAATTTAGGATTTTAGTTAATTAAATTCTTTTCCACTTATTCTGACAACAGACCGGTTGACCAAATTCACCCTTCAGTCCAACATATAATCTCATCTTTAAACTAACTCTACATATAATCTCATCTTTAACCACCCTCTACATAAAATCTCATAATTAATCGCGCTATACATAATCTCATCTTTTTCAATCACTCTCTACAAAAGAATCCTATCGTTAATCGCACTTGACACATAATCTCGTCTTTAACCGTGCTATATCTATCCGTGCTTAATATCGCCTTCAATCTTCAGCCATATGCACGAGAACGTCTGCACAGATAATCTCATCTAAAAATAGCTTCAGTATATTATCCATCTTTAAATCAATATGCATGTGACATCGTTTTCAGATTTGGTCACATCAAAGAAAGTCTCATCTAAACAAGCATAGATAACCTCAATCTCAGTCCTCATTTCAGATTTCGCCTACACACTCTTGTACGTCAGTTCTATGCTTTAAGTATAACCAAATTGCTTCCAAACCGAATCAGAAATGAGTCACCCTGATTTAACCGAGAGAATCTCTAAGTGCAGCTTTCCAAAGCAATACGACACTCTGGGTCAGAAATAGTTTATAAATCTGTCAGATCATAAGCCTACATTTGTATGTTCTTTTCAAGAGCTTCAGGAAAGATGAATACATCCCTGCGAGAGGTAGTCAGTTCTATTCAAGCTAAGTCTATTCAACTCTGTACAAGCTAAGTATACACCACTATTCAAGCTAAGTCTATTCAACTCTATACAAAAAGTCTATACTAGTATTCAAGCCAAGTCTACTCAACTCTGTTCAAGTTATCTACTATTCAACTTTATTCAAGCTAAATCTACATTATGTTCAAACTAAGTCTACTCAACTCTATTTAAGCTAATGTATGTGTCACAGTCTGATAAAATTGTCCGGCTTCGTGACCCACTTGTCTTGTTTACTTCAAATTTGAATTTTGAAACCCTTGACTCCTTTGTTCAAAGCTTCCTTTTTCGAGATGCTTCTAGAACAGGTCAAGATGTTATGTAACTTTAGGACTATTGTCCAATTCTTGAACCAACTACATGCTTCGCGAACAGTCACGTGATACGCAATATGCTTTTCTATAAATATGACCACGCGCTTCCGCTCCCTCACTTCGAGCACACATTAGCTTTTTCCATCAGCTAACTCGGGTCATGAGGGCAGCCGGCAGCAGATGAGACAAAGAAACCTTCGACTTCTCATAAAAGGTATCATTTTATCTAATAGTATTTTGCATATATATTGTTTAAGTATGTATTTGTGCTATGTATTATATGATTTCCATATATGCTTGAGCATGGTTCAGAGAAATAGCTGAAAAACCTATAAGTTACAGAATATAAATTTATTGTAACTCTTTTTCCATTTTGTACTTTAATTTATATTGTTTTAATTCACTAAGAGCCAGAATGCTGCGCTCGATATGAATTCTTCATGTAATTCAATCATTGCGTATAATTTTAATTGTAAATTGTGAAGCGCTCTGTTGGTTTGAATTACCCCTTTGTATGAACATTAATTTAACGTTGTAACTATTTTTATTGCTTCATATGTCATGCTGTTAAATGGAACACATGTGAGACGATTATATTTTTTCTAAATCTAATTGTAAACGACGCGAGGTCGAAAACTCTTATTCAGCGCATTTTAACTGAGCCATGCTTTAGTAGGAACGTGTTAGATTGAAAATTATATCCGAGCACGTTGCGTCAACAGGTCGGCTCGTGCCTTACCATGCCTTATCTGTGCCTTACCCATGCCTTACCTTGCTTTGGCTTTACTGGTACAAGCTGGTTGAGTTCTACGAGAAGAACTCTGCTCTGAGGGTCCATGCCACTAAAATTCAAGTTCCCTAGCTACATAAAAGAGGAGCACCTTTTCTTATGCACCACGTGCGTCGCTAGAGGGGGACTGTGAGAATAGACCGGCATGACTGAGTATTGAGACCAGGCTGATACAAGGCAATCCAGCTAAGTGCAACCCAGTGTACAAATCTCTAAAGAACAAATTGATGGCAGTTCAGTAGTTGACAGGATAAGCATGTACGCGCAGAGAATAGAGAAATAGACTATTCGCGATCGTATTTTGATTATTGTTAACTTGTTAAAACCTTATTAAATCTTATTTTCTTTGTTAATACCTCTTAGTAGTTGATTTCTATGCACAATAGACCAAATAGATTATTCTTAGATTTGAATGGGGGCGAATGAGCAGAAAGTTGATAATGAGTGCATATTAATTTAGAGGGATTTAACTGTTTCAAATCTAGCTAAAAGTTCGCGGTTTATTAGTTTGTAAATTTGTCGTCTGAACTACAGGACACACTTTTAATTAGTCAAATAGTAAATTGAGCAACCAGTCTGCATAGGATATGAGAGAAAGAGTTAATTATATTTAAAGTCTTTTAATTATTCTAAGCAGGGTCTTTAAATAAATACTGGGAACGTAACAGTATGCCACTGTGTTTCAAGAGAACTTCCAGCTAAATCTATTTAACTCTATTTAAGCTGCATGTAGGCCACTATATTCAAGCTGAGACTACTCAACTCTATTTAAGGTAAATGTACGCCACTGTCTACAGGCATATTCTATTTAACTCTATTCAAGTTAAATCTACACCACTACGTTGAAGCTAAATTTACACCACTGTGTTCAAGCTAAGTGTATTCAACTCTGTTTAAGCTAAATTTACACCACTGTGTTCAAGCTAAGTGTATTCAACTCTGTTTAAGCTAAATTTACACCACTGTGTTCAAGCTAATTGTATTCAACTCTGTTTAAGCTAAATTTACACCACTGTGTTCAAGCTAAGTGTATTCAACTCTATTTAAGCTAAATCTACACCACTATCTTCAAGCTAAATCTACCCAACCCTGTTCAAGTTCAGTCCTATCAACTGACGTCTGCATAACTGTGTCCATTTGCTATAATTAAGCTTTTAGTGATGATAAATATAATTATTTATCCGTAATTTGAAACTGCAGAATAATTATTTTATTCGAATGCAAATGGATTAGAAATATAATTCCTCATGGGAAAACAAATTGCTTGAACATGGTTATTGAAATTGGCGCACTGAAGATGACACTTTAAAAGCATAACAAATATAAATCACCGGAACAAATAAAATATTTTTAAAAAATAAAATAGCTTTTAAAAAATCACAGTAATGCATAAATGTGTGTTTGTTTACTAAGGACGTCCACATAAGTTTTCGCTTACATACAGTAGATGCTTTGTTTAGAACTTCTGTATATCTTTCGCTGCGTAACGTTGTGTGTGCACATGTGGTTTGTGTGTTTGCATATGCGTTTGCATGCGTGTGTGCGTGCGTGCGTGCGTGCTTCTTTTGCCATAACTATGTCTCCTTGGTTGAAATTGAAATGATTGCTTTACTGTCTTGATTTAATGGATAACTTTGCCTTTAATATTTAGTTTTCTTTGATAAAACTTCCCTTTTTTTTTTGTTACTTCTTTGTAACGTACGACCTGACATCTCAAGTGTGTGTTTTTTGCTTTAGCAGAGTAATGTGAGTAAATAGTGAACGTATGGTTGTGCGTTATACTGCATGGGTATAGGTCTATAGGAGCATATGATCGAATCTGTATATGACTTGTAAGCTTGTTATTATGTATATATATATATTATATGACTTGTAAGCTTGTTATTATGTATATATATATATATATATATATATATGACTTGTAAGCTTGTTATCGTGTATATATGACTTGTAAGCTTGTTATTGTGTATATATGACTTGTAAGCTTGTTATCGTGTATATATGACTTGTAAGCTTGTTATCGTGTATATATGACTTGTAAGCTTGTTATTGAATAAGATGTTGCATATACCGAATATATATGCGTACGTTTTTCAATCGTCAATTTTTCTTTTTTCTTTTGAGGAAAGAATATTCTTGGTGTGCAAAGATTCTTAAAGCCGATATAAAGAATCTTTGAAAATAACAATGATATAATTAAATAATAAAAAGAAATACAAATACAAACATCTGATCTGATTTTAGAAATACATTATTGCCAATGGAAACATACAAATCAAGAAAAAATATTTTATTATAAAGCAACGGAAAGATATTACGTACATATACAATTGCCTTTAAAATTATATTAGAGGAAAAAAGCATTCGTTTTAAAAAGAATAACGGGTGTAAATGACTTGTGTGCATGTGTGTGAGAGAGAGGGAGGGTAAGAGATAGATTGATAGAGGGTATGTAATGTAAATGTGAATGTCTGTGTGCGCGTGTGCTTGATTGTGTGTGTGTGTGCGTGCGTGCGTGCGTGGTGTATATGTGTGTGCATGTGCATTAAGATAATATCTTTCATAATGTTATCGTTTCTCTCTTCTCCAATTTCTTTTTCTTGTAATTTATTTGGCCCTACGACAGTCGGAGTTATAAAGTGAGGAAGTTGTAAACGTCATTTTTGATTGAAGAATTATACTCAATTTGAGAAATCAAAAAGAAATCTTTAAGAAATGAAAAACGAGAGACGCAGACAGCTAGAAAATTACTTTGATCGTCGATTGCTGGCCGGCCGCAAAACGCTGATTCTCTAACAACTCTCGCTTTCTCTCTCGAGATCTCGCTCTCACTGTGTAAATTACGACATCCGGAAATTTATGGGGGACGAAATTCGCATTATCGTTACCCAAACGCTTCTCGCCACTCACTTTCTATTGATTTACATCCCGAGGATTAAAACTACGGTTTTAATCAGGAAAACTGTGTTAGCTCCCTTTGAACGTTCTACGATTGATATGAACCGCTTAATACAGTCCTCGCCCAAGTTAGTTCTTCGGCTTAATGTTTTTTCTTGAGCCACACACATTAACACCCCGGTCATTATCTACGAAGACTCTTACCCCAACCCCTCCCTCACGTCCGCAGTTTCTCTATCACTCATAAATAGCAGCTGACTAATTTGCAAAAATGAACCGACAACCAGACTGACAATTTTAATGGCACAGCAATGTCCAACCGAAGTTCAACCTTGATGAATTTATTTAGGCCACAGAAAGCGAAAACGTCAAAACTGCTCGATACGTTACGTTATGAAGTATTCGTCTGTTAAATTTTTGTTTCTTTCTTTCTGTCTGTCATCTAAAAGAGATGCGAAGGAAGGGGAGGAAAAATTAAAGTGGAAGTAAATGCCACAATCACTGGCTCTCTTCACCGCTAGCCGTACTGAGCAATTTTGGGTAAAAATCACCAAAATGCATCATGCATTGGATGAATGATAAAACGTTAATACAATTAAATTAATTACTTTTAATACATTTATCAAACTTTCCTCCAGCCTTAACCCCAGTTTGCCCTTTGGTTATTACAATTAGGCCTACTCGTTCAGATTTACAGTTATTCACGATAAAGATACACTCCATTATATTTACACAGTGAACAAACGCAAGCCAGACTGCCAGTACATAAGCACAAGGGAGATAAGTGTTATGTAAAATCAGCACTAAGTATTTTCGTGGTTGCCCCACCTTGGGCTCATCACTGTTTCATTAACCAGAAATAATTTGTTGTTTTAAGATAAACTTTTGAATGCTTAAATGAACACTGGCTTGTGGAAAACCTTCCATCACTAAACATTCTCTTAAGAAAATTAATTTTCAATTTTTATTTACTTCGTTTTAAGTGAATGATGCAATTAACATTAAAACTTAACTATCTGGACCCAATGCACATATTTTCTTCCTATCGGTGTTTTAGTATGGTGGGACTGATTTGAAAATTCTTCCAAGATAACATAACTGGCATTCGATTAAAGAGAAAACAAAGCATAATTTGTGCATCTGTGGCAAAAGCACCCTAGAAATTACTCTGACTGCTAGGATAATTTAATAACAATGACAGTTTTATCTTGGGTCCAAGATTTTAGTAAATGACTAGGACGCCTCAGCAAAAGAAGTGGAACAAAAGAATCGACAGTTTTAACACAAACGAAAATCGACACTGAAAGACCTTATATTGTTTTAAAAAATGCATGCGTAGGAGAGGGCTTTAAAATTAATGCATACTATTAGCACATCTATCTATCTATCTATCTATCTATCTGTCTGTCTGTCTGTCTGTCTGTCTATCTGTCTGTCTGTCTATCTATCTATCTATCTATCTGTCTATCTATCTATCTATCTATCGATCTATCTGTCTGTCTGTCTGCCTACCTATTCATTCATCCATCTGTTTGTCTCTCTATCCAATAAGATCTCATCCCTCACATTAGGTCAATAAATATTTTAATTGCCAAGTTTTCGAATAATGTCGACCCTACTTAAGAAATTATTAGAAGGGTATAATTGAAGAGTATCACAATGGCAATATTCTTTAAGTAGAGATTATAAATGAATGAAGTTCTTTAATAATTTTAATGAGAAATTTATTAATTATTTTAAAACTCTAAAGTAACTCTTATCTAAATTTGAAATTTGATAGCATAGTCACTAAAATTAATTATTTTAAATTTAAAAATCAACATTATCTATATTTCAAATTTGATAAAATAGTCATTATAACTTATTATTTTAAATCTCTAAATCAACTATTATCACTATTAAAATTTTGGTAACATAGTTTCAACACACACTTAAGTTTACTTGTAAGTATAGGTCTACTTAATAGCTTAGTACTTTTCACTATCTAAACATTCGATTTTTTCCTGTTGTTTTTTTTTAAAGCATAATCTGGTTGATTTTATTCAGCCTTGATGATAATAATGAAACACTATGCCTGATTTCAAGATAAGTGAAACAAAAATTGTTTGTAGGCCCCTTAAAAAAAAACTAAAAAAAACAATAAGGCTATCATTAAATAGAACTATCTTAACATTTTTTTTTTTTTTTTTTTTTTTTGGGGGGGGGGGGTCTTTATGCAAGAATACAAACCAAGATGTGATTAAAACCTCTTTTAAATACTTTTTGTAGGATGATATTTGATTAGATTGATATAGGCCACTTCATGCTAAAACAAGTAATATACCTACAAATTAGAAAATTTTCGCTAAATTTCATTTACAGTGAGAATATATACCCTGTAAAAATAAATTAATTGAAACATGAAAATGTTCCATTCTTTGAGGATGAAATTCAAACATTTTTTAAGTCCGTTCCTATCGAAAATTCTAGTCTTCATATCATAAGCACATAAATATAATTTTTGTTGGTCTGATTACTCCCCTTTAATAGTCCGGTGGTGGGTGGGGGGTGTACTTTTAAAAAGGTATAGTGAAAAAACTATCTGACATAAATTAAATTTAAAAATAAACATGAGATTCTGAAATTTAGTAGATTAGAAAAATTATTATTTTAAATGATTGTGAACCAACTGTTATATTTATCTGAATGTTGATAATAGTCAATATAATTCATTACAATGAATTATTTAAAATGTCTGTTTTAAATATTCTTTCTCTTTGGAGACTGGCAATGTAAATGACAGTCTATCTTGGCAGTAAAATTAAGAGAATAAAACCAAAATTATGTATATACGAAAGCAGTCTCTGTGACGCGAAGGTCAAAATTATTGATTTAATTTATAAAATTATACATTATTACAGTATTTTGTCAGTTCTTATGGCTCATCACAATTTATTATTTTTGTCAGATATTCTGTAATATTTAATAACTAATCACTACTTCCAATCCCAAACCTACAACGAATATATGATTAATAAGTGAATACCAACACTATGAAATATTTAGAGATGCATGCATATTTAAAGAAAAATGCAAGATGGCTGCAGGAGATATTTAAATTCACTATGACGCATACATAGGCACGAAGCACTTCAGTCATTCATTTGCATGACTTTGAGAAATTGTGATTGTAGAATTCTTTGGACTTGGCTAGTTGTTGTGCAGGCTAAATTAGCCAATACTGATGACGTGGTTGTGTAGGTCAGATGAGCTAGCACTGATGATGCCCGTTGTTGTGCAGGCTAAATTAGCCAATGACGTGGTTGTGTAGACCAGATGAGCCAGCACTGATGACGTGGTTGTATCGGCCAGATAAAGCTTACAATGACGACGTTGTATAGGCCTGAAAAGCCAACAATGATGAAGTGCACTATAACAGTGGGTTTGAGTTTGGCATGGTGTAAAGATTCACAGTCCAGCGTTCAGCGTGGTGTAAAGACTAAACAGTCCTGTTAAGCGTTCAGCGTGGTCTAAAGATTCACAGTCCTGTCAAGAGTTCAGCGTGGTGTAAAGATTCACAGTCCTGTCAAGAGTTCAGCGTGGTGTAAAGATTCACAGTCCTGTCAAGAGTTCAGCGTGGTGTAAAGATTCACAGTTGTGTCAAGAGTTCAGCGTGGTGTAAAGATTCACAGTCCTGTCAAGAGTTCAGGGTGGTCTAAAGATTCACAGTCCTATCAAGAGTTCGGCATGGTCTAAAGATTCACAGTCCTGTCCAGCGTTCAGCGTGGTCTAAAGATTCACAGTCCTGTCAAGCGTTCAGCGTGGTCTAAAGACTAAACAGTCATGTCAAGCGTTCAGCGTGGTCTAAAGACTAAACAGTCATGTCCAGCGTTCAGCGTGGTCTAAAGACTCACAGTCCTGTCCAGCATTCAGCGTGGTCAGAATCACAGTCCTGTCTAGCGTTCAGCGTAGTCAGAATCACAGTCGTGTCTAGCGTTCAGTAACACGCTTTACTGGAACACCGAGCCTTTCCTTCTTCTTGCAAAATTATCGCACTCCCATGCCCCAGAGGTATTGTTTATCAGTTGATTTTATACTAATAATACAGCTGAAAGCCACTCTTGACTTATAGAAAACTTCAACAAAGCAATATTCCGCAAGCTGCTTTGAATTACCGCCCACCCCGTCCCCTCTTCTCCTTAACAGGACCCGTACCAACTTTTTCCGCCTCGATACTAAATAAGTGTATAATGGACGAACACATGCTACCATAAAGTAGCACAACACAGATTAAGGGATCATCAACTGTCATCACACTCAATTTAGAGAGCGCTTGATGACATTTATAAATTGCTTGACTACAAACCTGTGCACAACAGTGTCATCTACGGCCGGCCGATACGAAGGAATGATGACAGAAAAGTCAAGCCCTGCAGTCACGGGAGCCGGGATTAATGTACGCGTCAGGACGGCCCAGTTTCTGGAATCCCAGGACCCTAAAAACAAGGGCTCTTTAAATTATACATAAAATTTCTCCTACAACTACAGTCGGCTCAGTGATCAAAGCGATCGGCCGATAATTAGCAGGACACGCCCAGGCGGCATCAGTGAAAAGCACAACAGCAGACCTATCGGGACCCAGAATAATAAAAATAGAAAAACGTAACCTCTCGTGTCCGGCTCCGAATGAGAGGCCATGTTTAGGTGGCAGGCGTGATATAATACCGGGGGATAATATCGGGCCCGCTAATCCCCAGGCACTGATTGCGCCAGATCAGAGTCATGAATATTCAGCAGGCGCGCGTGCTGCCGCCGTCTTTACGACAGAGCGAGATTGCGCCGTTCTTCGAGTGGAGTAGGTTTTGTCAGCGATTCGCACTCTCTCCAGCAGCGGGGCCGGAATGGAGATGGTTCGATTATGCGCGATTTCTTGATGAAAAAATGAAAAGTGAATTTTTAATCATCAGCAAGACAAACACAAAATTTGTTCCCGCTTACACGAACAGACGCATACAAATTGTAGTCTAGTTTACAAATTTGCTCTCCCCAATCCACACGCACCTTTCTTTTTCGTGGGGCTGGGGAGGGGGATTTTCTCGTCGAACTGTGCTAGTAAGTTACTAACTGCTTTTCACTTTCTGTTCCAATTTCCTCATAATCATTATATAGCATAAACCGGTTATTCTTGGCATTTGTCTAAGCAGCTGTGTGGCGAAACGAGTTTGTAGCAAGTGTGTGTGTGTGTACGTGTGTTGTTTTAAGTCGTGTATATGTGTGTGTGTGCGCAAGCTGTTTATATCTCTCATTACTTAGTTTCGTAAAATATATTTTTAAAATGTAATTTTTTTAAAAACAGTTTCATATTCTCAAATCATCAAAACAATGGTTGGTCGCTGAGCTAGACAATCTCGAGCCACGGCAGTTTGATCCTTCATTTTATTTATAATTTCTTATGCATGTCGGGTTTATATGTAATAAACTACAACTCGACGTAAAATAAATATATCGCACGAGAAAATACAAATCTGCAGTTTGAAATATTGGCAAACATTTATTTATTAAAAGGTATTTTTTAAAATCAAAATGTGACGTCAGTACAAACAGGATACTATCTATCTATCCCTTAGTCTTGTCGACCGTTGGGGCACCACTGATGACCTGACAACCAGCTTCGTCCATTCCATTCTGTTCTCTGATAATCTTACTGTATTGCTCAGTTTCAGTCCTGTCTACTCTGAGATGTTATCCTCCTATCTTTTCCTGTTCTCTCCTTCGCTCTCTGTGCACAGTACCTTGTATGACTCTTGGCAAGCCCTGTTGATCGTGTGACATGCCCATACCACTTTATTATTTTGCGTTTTTTTCACAATGGCCAATAGCTCTTCATAGGGCCCAATGGCTTGTCTAATTCTGTTTCCCATTTCCTCATTCGTGACATGATCTCTATACGAAATGCCAAGAAGCCTTCGAAAGCATCTCCTTTCGAGATCTACTGTGAGGATCCATGACTCACAGACACATAAAAACACAGATACAACCAAGGAGCGCATGCTGATCTTTGAGCTGACTGAAATGTTTCTGTCTTTCCAAACTGTCTTTAGATTTTCCATTGCTGTTATTGTCATCGCAATCCTGGACACTATTTCAGGTTTGATCCCTCGTCTGGTACGATGGCTCCTAAGTACTGGAATTTATTAACTATTTCCGATTTCTGATCACCAATCATGATGATATTGCTAATGCCATTGGTGTTGTTAGTTATCAATTCAGTTTTCTCTGCTCTGATTTCCATACCAAAAGCAGTAGCTGTCCTGTCCAGTTTTGCTACCAACTGAACTAGCTCCACCTCACTTCCTGCAAGGCCATCGAAGTCGTTGGCAAAGCGTAAGTTCGTTATTGTTCTGCCTCCAATATTGACAGTTCCTTCATGGTCTTCCAGAGCATCTGTCATGATTCTTTCAAGGAGATTCAAAATCTTCAAGATTTTGAAGAGAATAGGCGAATGTAAACAGAATACAGCATCTTTCAAATCAATCTGACGAAAATGTGACGTCAGTACAAACAAAATACAGCATCTCTCAAACTAATCTGCGAAAATGTGACGTCAGTACAAACAAGATAAAACATTTTTCAAATCAATCTGACAAAAATGAGACATCCGTACAAACAAGATAAATCATCTTTCAAATCGATCTGACCAAAATGTAATTTCAGTACATACAAGACTAGGCATCTTTCTAATTATTATCCCTACTCGGATTTTACAAATATATATCGACCGGAAACAATCTTGTCAAACCACACCTAGCATATGCAGATTACATATATTGGAATAGAACAGGACCGAATGAGATGTTTTGAGCAAACGTGTTTTGTACGTAGAAAGCATACAAACTTTGTTGTGTATTGTCTTCAACGCAGTGACGTAAGGTTTTCTAGTATACGCCAAGGGCACTTATGTGCTGCAAGTGGATTATAATGTCGGGACATCTAGAAATAAATGGACCTTCCACTACATCCCGTTATTATTCTTGAATTCATGGACACAGTCGAAATTTTAAAACGGGACAGGTTCTTAACTTACTATTTTCGGTTTACTGCTAACATGCAAACATTTTCTGAAACAATCGGGGGAGATTGCAGTACTATATTTTTTCCAATATTCCATTATTATCTCCCTTTACTGAATAGTTTGGGTTACAGTGGTCACATACGTTTTGTCTACTAAGGCTTGTCTAAGCAGTATTATCTCCCTTTACTGAATAGTTTGGGTTACAATGGTCACATACGTTTTTGTGTACTAAGGCTTGTCTAAGCAGTATTATCTCCCTTTACTGAATAGTTTGGATTACAATGATCACATACGTTTGTGTACTGAGGCTTGTCTAAACAGTTAAAGGCTATACTTCCTACTGGCACAATCCAAACACTAAAAATATTCAGTAGTAAAGACACCGAGGGTCAATCACTCTTCTTCTCTTGTTTACACAAATTATAATTTTTTAAGTCACCATAACAGCAACAACAAATATAGATTTGATGATTTTTTTTTATTTTGAAATTCAAAAGTAATAATATAACTGGATTGGACAAAATCATATACCAATAATAAATAATAAAAAACAAACATTATCACAGATTCCCACAATCAACTGGAATGATAGAAAATTATAAAGTAAGCATGATGAATTTATCTTAGCAATAATATGCCATTATCCAATAAATGAATACAAAGATTTCAGTAATGTATTTGAAAGAATGAGGCAAAAGAAAAACAAAGATACAATTTTATATAAAAATCAAACTACAAAAAAATAAACAAACATATAAAAAATAATCAACAGCAGGATTTTATATTCATTGTAAGCAATTCAGAAAAGACTGCATTGCATTGAAAAACATAGAAAAATAATAAAACAGCAAAACAAAACAAACAATGTCAGCAAAAACCAGACACAGAAATAATGTAACATGAAATTTCTTCAGTTTAATAGGCACGTTTACCTAAACTGTGGCTAGAAATAGCTGTTATTAAAACAAATAAACAGCACCAATGAAAATATAGCAAGTTTATAGAAAATAGTAATTATCACTTATTAATGGCACATCACAACAAAATTGTAAATACTTTAGACTGCCAAAAGATCACAAAAATTTTCGTATAAACCCCAGAACATTTGTTATTCAGAAACAGTTTGATTTGATAGCCTGTTCAAAGTATGCTATATTAATAGTAACTGATTAGTAAATTTACTGTTCAATGTACATCATTAGGAATGAGAAGTGTTCATTCACAAGGGCACATTTGATTCTGAAGAAATTTAAATCTCTTAAAGTAAAGAAATTATGTTCATATAAAATTCAAAATATTTTTCACAAATGTCCATAGTAACAGAGAACATAAAGAAGCCCAACATTATGCAGTTGATAACAAATCTATGCAAGAAATCCAATTACAGATACAGAATTAGAAGCTTATCAGCATGTCTTCAGTCTAAGAGTTACAATGTAGAACAATTTCAGAGACTGTCTGTCATCCACAATTCAACCAAAGAAAATCATCTAGATGATACAATTCTATTCCAGAATTTCAACTACAGAACTCATAGAAATGGAGTTAGAAGTACTGCATTCACTCCAGAGTTATAATGTAGAACAATTTCAGTGACTGCCTTCCACTCAATGCAACCAAGCAACTCATCTAGCATGAAACTTTTTTCTTTTTCACACCTTTTCTCAATAGGCATTTCTGGCACTTCCAAATTAAACACAATGTTAAAAAAAAGAATAAATGTTTGGTCTCATTGGACAACACTGATTTTAATTACCCTAACATAAAGAATATTAAAATAAACAAATAAATAAATAAATATATAAAATAAACCATCACATACCATATATGTTATTTATGTGATATTTCGTAAGTATACATCTATGACACCAAGTACATTTGAAATAGATTAGAAATATGTTATTCATATGCTATGCTCTGTCTATCAGAGAACACTAACCACTGAAACCAACAAGAAAAGATGTTACCTTCACGCTGCTGTTCTAAAACAAAACAACTTTACAATCAGTTGATAACTGTGATATCAATAAAATTGGCCTGGTTAAGTAAAATGAGTGGGGTGTCCATCATGCTTCAATGCTTAAAGGTAAAATGTATACTAAATCAAGAGCATGACTGGATTGTCCATTCATGACATAACAGTCCAGTGTCAAGCACCAATGGCAGCAGGAGAAGCTCACCAGCCATACTCAAATGAATGTGAAGCATTAATGACAACATCAACATCAGATGAACTTGACGATGAACTTTCTTTAATCTCAATATTATTGTCATAATCAGTGTCATCACTATCGTCATCATCATGGTCATAATCGTGGTCATTATCGTAGTCGAAATGGGGGTTACCATAAACAAATACATCTGGTGTGTCATTCCATTCTGGTCTTTCGTCTGCAAGAGGATACATATCAAATGTTTGCAATGAGTCAAGGTGAAATCAACTTCTGTAAATACCTCAAGTGACAGCTATAGCCACACTTTGCAAAAAATGTCAATGATAGTTAGCAAACTGTGTAAATCAATCAATAATACATGATAAGACATGACAATAAGACATGCACATTCTTTTGTACAACTTAATAGGGTACATAAATACACATACTAGCATGCACATGTGTATAACAGACAATATGTATATATACACACAAAGATATGAACACATCACCATCATAAAATTGCGAGAGAAAGAAAAATATTATATATATATATATAATATAAAAAGCAACACAAAAAGCACTTTCATAAATTTATTATAAATTATGTTCATTTCAATCTAATCCATGGTACTAAAGCTAATCAGTGACATAATCAAAGTCAGAAATTGGTGGCAATTCTAAAATATTTAAACCAGATCCTAGAATTAGAACTGACAGTAACAGAGAAATTAAGCAATTAAGATCTTTTCAGGTTTGAAACTGATCCATGCACATGCATTGTAAATCCGTATTATTGTAAAGTATTATTTTGTCTCTTCTCTTATTTTTTTCTTTCTAATACTATCGAGTATCTTATTCAGGACAAAGTTCTGTATCATATTCTTAATCACTATCAAAGTCTCTACCAAAATCTCTGCTCAATGTTATCATCATCATCTTTATCATCACCAATATCACTATCAATCTCTAGAAGTGATTGCCATTCATTATCAACATAATCGCTATCATGCAACTAACTCTCATCAATATCACTATCACTGAAATCTTCAGTATCACTATCATCATCATCATCATCATCATCAAATTCATAAATAGAATGATCATCTTCATTATCAACAGTCCTATTTTTACTAGCAGGCACTGCAACAAAAAAAGATCATATAAAAAAATCAACAAAAATTCCCAATAAAATTAAATTAAAAAAAGCAGACAAAAGATAGCCAAGTGACAAAATGAACACCATCAGACCAGCACTGGCATACTACAGAACAAACCAAGCCAGTTCTGTATGCTGATTGCATGGAAAACATACACTGATAAAATTAAACAATGAACAATCATGGGATGAATCAAAAAAAGATTGCTGAGCAGGCTGAAGCTACTAGTGACTAAAACACGTGAGGTACAAACTTCCAGATATATTAAAAATAAATTCACAGTCAGTGAAGCAGGCATTAATATAAATGTATTATAGGTGAAGAACAGATGACTGCATTCCTATCCAAATAGAAGAGTACAAATAACTTGACTAAAACAGGTGAAACAAACTTCAAGATGTATGGGTGAAGAACAGATGACTGCATATCTCTCTGGCTGGTTGTCTCTCTCTCCAACACACACACACATGCGCGCGCATGCGTGCGCATACACATATATATAAAAGTAAATGCAACTAACAATGAATGCGAGCATACTAAGTGAAGACTAAACAACAAATACAAGGATGCCCTAAAAGTAAAAGACCAACAAAAGGCAATTTATACCAAGACAAACTAAAGGTGCAGTAAAACTTTCTAGTACATGTACTACAAAATTTGATACTGTGCTTCAGGTTCATTGTAACTCCAACTCAAATCTGAACAGTCGGTACAGACTTTTAAAAGAATGGAATAAATTATTAAAATAAAGTTAAAATTAGTGAAATAATTTTAAACAACTTTAAATCCTACCATCACAAAAATTATATCTATTAACAAAGGTTTTCAAGGACGGAAAGGAAAGTTTTAAATTACTTGATTTAAATAATTATTAGCTTCAAGAGAGTAAATGGCATCTACCTGCCCAAAAAAAATAAATTAATTAAAAACATTTAAAGAAAATTATTTTGTCTTTACAAAACAAAAACAAATAAACAAAATTCAAACAAACAAAAATAATTCATAACCATACAAAACCCTAAAAATCCTGATCAAACAATAAAGCAAACATGCCTATAGTTTTCATTTTTGAAAACCGTCTATCTTTGTGTCCACATGTAACATTAAAAAAAAATAATAAATTGCCTTAAAAAAAAAAAAATAAAGAAAAAGACTGTTTAGTTTTAAAGATGTGGGTAAATAATGTCAGTTTCCTGCTCACAGTGAGACAAAAAAATGAAGGAAGGGAAACAACCAGCTGAAGGAAGACAGCATGCATTTATGCCCCTTACATAATGATGTAATGTTTTGCAACTTTATAAAAATACCTATTTAATACAATTTGAAATTTAAGCAACCAGGAGCAAATTCCCCCCCCCCCCCCCCCCCCCCGAAGAAAAAAAAAGTTTTACTTTCAATTTTATAAGTTGAGATTTTAGAATTTAAAATAATAATTATAGTAATCATAATCTCCATCATCATCACCATTATTACCAAAAAATTTTAAAATTAAATAAATAATTGCAAATATATTAAAGATCTTAAAAGCCCAAATGGTTCTGATGCTATATTGTATAAGTGTTCAGACAAAAACAAAAGAAGTGAGATACAATCTCATTAAATATTTTTTTAAAATAGCTCTAAAACTGAGATGTTTTACTAACTATATGCAAATATTGAAATAACTAATGAAAGCTGCTAGAAAGGTCATATTGTATTGCACAAACAGACTGTCACTAATAATTAAAATGTTAAGAAACATGATCATAATACATGTAAATGTGTGGGAACTGGAGATGAAAATGTAAAGAGCCAAGTTCAACACTACAGAACAATGAGTAGGTGAAGTTGCATCAGTGCATATGTATGTATGAACCATAACTCTTTGAGTGGGACTGTAACCAGCAAGCAGCAATTTAGCAGCACCATGATTTTGATTCACTAGATGACATAGGACAAATGTCTTGAGCTCTATATCCTACTCTAAGTAAACATGTTCACAGAAACTGACATCTATTAATAAACATGCTTGAGTCCAGAGCCTGCTCATCAAAATATAACTGCTAGAGTTGTCAAGAGACATTAAGATCTTTGCAAATGGCCATTGAAATGACCAGCACTTATTGCATTCAAACAGTGCAGCACCACTTTGTCATAATTTGACTATTTCTGCACCCGTACATGAACTTCACATATGATGTAATCCCTTTTAACTCGTGCACCTTTGGACCTGGATGAAAGTCTACCTGCTCCAACTTGCTGCATCATCACTGTTTCTGCCGACCAAGTGTACCAATTAACCACACTGACATTTCACTAATGTCGTAATCTACCAATAGTCATTGCCGACCAAGTGTACCAATTAACCACACTGACATTTCACTAATGTCGTAATCTATCAATAGTCATTGCCTTACTGTCTATCATCATTCTTTATAGCTACAATCTTTCTATTCTCTTGAAGCTTCATGTAGTAAGAAAATCAGTCAGTTTTGACTTTGTTGTATGGAAGCTACCTGTTATTTATTTTCTTTGTCCAGAAGAATATGCAGTGAAACAGCTCAATGCTGTTTGCCTTAGTTGATGATACGGTCATGATACAATGATATCTAATGACAAATGTAAATTTTCTATGAAGCAAGATTAATGTTCAGTAATTAACAGGAAACAGAATGATCACACATACATGTACTACCTAAAAATAAATACTAATGTTTACTGTTATCTGTGCTTGAAATGATTGAAGATGAGAAGTCTGTATGTACACTATTGAACTTAGCTACTATTGAATTGGCTACCCTAATTTCGAGTAGGGTCACTGCTGAACTTGGCTACTTTGTTTTAATAAAATTGATAGCCACTTTGAGGAAAACCAGTTATTATTGTTTTTAATACCATCATCCTTTTGTGGTCAAAACTACCATCTTGGAACTTGCACCAACATAATGCACAAAATGATCACCATACAGAGCTATTTTTGAAAAAACCAGACTGCTGTGTTTTGACACTGACATTTTCATTAACTTTTACCCTTACATTCAATCATCACTGCTGTACCTATGAACTTACTTAGACCAATGAGATGATTTTAGTCATTTATATTAAAGCCACAAACTAGGAATATTGTGCAAAGACATGAAATAACTTTTGGTAATATAATATTAAATTTTAAACCAACCAGACAGTTTATATATATCATTTGCTGTTCTGGAAATGTTTAATGGGTGATAAATTGGTATTTTTATGTTTAACTAAAACATGAGTACAGTATTATTTGAAAATTTTCCGTGGATGATTGGGAGTTCTTGTTTGGAGACTGAATGCACATGATACAACTGTCAGCACCTAAATTTGTTTGTGAATGCATGTGATACAACTGTCAGCACCTAAATTTGTTTGTGAATGCATGTGATACAACTGTCAGCATCTAAATTTGTTTGTGAATGCATGTGATCTTAATAAATATAAACAGTATTTGTAAATGTTTGTTAAATTTTAGCATGAAGTAGTACTTTGCTTTTCTGTGCAGTCAGCTTATCATCCACTCTTTTACACCTTTTGTGTAGCACAGAATACATTGTTAGACTGTCAAGTGATGTGCTGAGGGAAGGGGGTGATCATATTGTGGTGGAGTAAGGTCCTCCATGCATATATAAAGTATATAGTTATATGCACCAACTTTAGTCAGTCAAGGCTACTGCTATCCACACTATCAAGTTACACATCCCTTAGACAATGCTGGCTTGTTCTCCAGACAGTAGAATGCAAGAGATTAGACTGCTAGACTTGACAGCCAGAAGTTTCTTAGAATGGTGGTCAGATGTGACGTAAAGCAGAAAATTGAGTGAGAGAATGTCACATCCATGTAAGATTTACTGGTGTGACCAAATTCCTCCTTTAATTTACACACCTACTTTTGTCCCTTCCTCAGCACTATGATTTCCTGAGTCCTATCTTGGGCTGCCTGAAAAGCTACAAATTGGTAAGCTAACTGGCTGATTGAAAGAATGATGAGAGGTTTGGGTTTAGAAATGTTGTACTTTGAATTGTTGGATTATATTACAAGTTCTGAGTGAAACATGTAATTGTGCTAAGTAAGTCTAGAGTTGAATTTGATTTGAATTGTATGCTGATGTTCATGTAGTAAGGATGGGAATACTATTCTTTGTGCAGATATACAAGTTGAGAATGAAAGTCTATATAGAGAGAGGGATATAAAGAAGCAGCATGCAAATATGGCAAATTGATAATGAAAGTCTATATACAGAGAGGGATATAAAGAAGTGGCATGCAAAAGAATTTATAACAGCAATGTTCTGTTGTCAGTGAAGCAAGCCCCAGCTGGTACTACTGCAGTTTGCCTACCTTTGCACAGTTGCCAGGTTGATTACCAGTGGTCACTATAGCTGGTTCACCTGGGTTGGGCACAGCAATTGGTTCACACTTTTGTTGCTTCTAGAAGCAGGGTAGGTTCAAGTTGGATACTTTAGCTATTTGCCTAGCCGGGTGACAAAATCTACATAAGAGAGCAGATGGCCTGGTTGTTGGTTACAAGAGAGCAGTCTATTTGGGACTGGTGCTGTGCAGAGCTGATGCACACAAGTGTGTGTATCAGATGACAACAAAACTAGAGGCCTGTAGACACTTCTTGTGAGCTGCAAACACAGCATGTTGCATGACATCTCTAGCCATGCTATTGCAAAGAACTCCAGCAAGACAGTCAGTGACCTCAAGACCATGTGTATTTACAATTACTCACAACCTCCCTTTCTATGGCTCTTCTGAGATGATAATTAGCACTCTGTAAGGCTATAAGGATTTAGTGTTATTACTACTATAAAGGCTTAGTAGATACTTGGACACCAATCAATCATTTCACTAAATAACTTTTGTTTTAGATCTTGTTTTGTAGTAGGATTTTGAGACTTTCTGACTGAATGACTCTTGTTTTAGATCTTATTCTGTAAACTGATTTTATCTTATTCTGTTGCAGGGTTTTTTTCTAAGTAACTCTTCTTTTTAGACTCAGGTTTAAAGACTTGATAAAGTTAAGACACTTCAGATTTTATTCTGAACAAACTTATGCCCTAAACAAATTCCTAATTTCAAGATGCAGTCAGTCAGTAATTGAGTAAATGCTGTTGAAAAATTCTGAAAACAGCACCTAATATATAAGATATCTTCATAGCCCTTTGAAATCTAAATTTATAATCTGCTGCTAAGGATAAGTGCTGGAAAAATAATTAGCAAATAAAAAGAAATTCATAAGAATATAATATTGCAGACTTTCAGCCAGGAAGTCAACATAGTAAAATAAGTATTTTTATTAAATTTAAAAACTGTTGGTGAATTTGGAATTCTTCAATATACAGCCACCCAAAACTCTTTTTTATTTCTCCTCAACAGCTTAGTACAGAAAGAATTTTTTAAAAGACTAAAGAAAAGGTCATTAATGTGATTTCCTTATGGACAACTGATACAGGAACATAAAAAAAAGAAATAACAAGAAAAGAAGAAAAGTCATGAAACAAACCATATTTACCTTTATACATATACCAGCTATTATGAAATCATCAGGATCAAAAATCCTTTATTATACATTTTCTGTTTATCTTTGATGACTCTTTTTGTTTGTGTTTAATTCTGTTGAAAAAATAAGGGGAAACAATTTCTTAAAGCAGGTAACTGTCCATTCAAATAGTACCCCTGTCTGAGTGCAGTTTATTAAACTAAAACAATATGTGATCCACACATAAATGATATCAGTCACACAGAGATGCATGCACATACACACATTTTCTAAATCGTATACATAAGATTATGACATTATGCAACGCTTCCTAAAAGCCGAGTCATTTTAATGCAGTGAAAGCTTTTAAATGTTACATTATGCACAGCCCCTGAGTCTGATTTGTAGTGGAGAGATGTGGTGTAATGTGATTTTGTGAACACTTTTCATTTGATATAAGCCACAATGCACTGTAAAAGATTAAAACTCTGATTATTTCAAATGATAAAAGAAAACAAGTAGTCACAAGTGTAAAGTTTTCTTTTTCAAATGACTGTTATATTAACATTTGTTCTCTGATGATGTTCAATGAAGGCAACAAGAGCAGAAATTAATTTTTGCTCAACTTAAAGGTAAAAAAGAAAATGAACCAGAGGTTAAAAATATTCTACTGTTGGTTTTTTTAATGTATAACTGTAACCTGCTTATCTATAGAGGCTTCAGATCCTTCTCTTCTATGCAAAAGCAGACTATTTGGGATTAGCTGAAATGGATATTTCACAAACAGGGTATTGATCAAAGTAAAAATGTATACTTGGTGTTAAACATTTTATATGTGTACCATATATATATATATACAAAATATAGATATTAAATATATTTAAGTGTTAAGTTTAATAAAATAGCAAAATAATCTTTAAAAGAAATTGTATCCTTTACATGATAATCCAAAATTTAATGGCAATCAAAATTTATAAATAGCAAAAACATATAAAGGCATTGCATTGTTTTGCCAACATACCTAATCTTGTAACAGGTTCAAGTATAAATTTACAGGGTAATTATAGTTAGTTGTAGTTAATGGGAACTGATTTAGAATGGCGATCTGACATTGATTCTGTTACTGAAATTATAATGAGTAGTAAAATGTTATTTGCCTCAAAACATTTACTTATATATAGCACATTTTAGATGGCAGTCATATTTAAGAAGTGCCACAATTTCTTCATTATTGTTATAAAACCGTTTCGCCCAAAGGCTATTGTTTAAAATTATTATGACAGCAAAGATTTTGTTCTTAATGTAGTGAACATTTAAAACTATTTATAATAAATTGGTAAGAGTTGCTTTTCTCCTTGTGCAGATGATTTGCACAAACACCAGCATGATTACAGCTTAATTTTCACCATGCATCTAGCCAGTATGCACAGCATATTGAATAAAATATTGTAACAGATAATATTAATGCTGTATATTTTTATTAAATTTATATGCTATGTGTAAATTAATGCTAAATATTACAGTATTAAATTCTTTCATAAGCTATTGTAATAGTAGGGGTAAGGGGTCTGGATGAATGATTCATAAGAAAAATGTGGGTCACAATGAATGAAGTGTTAAAACAGATAATAAGACAACTGATAAATAGCAAGAGAAAGAGTGCAAACCAGAAAATGCCTTCTGGAACATCAGTGAGTCTTGATCCTATGCAGGTACCTGAAGTTTAATCTATATTTAGAGGGAGGGGAATATTATTTTGCTGTCATCCTTAGGAACAGGAAGACATGGCCTGTTCTCCAATGGAGTCTGACAGGGCAGGCAAGATAGACAAATGAAGAGAACATTGACAAATCAGATAAGAGGAAATGACAGATTTAGAAACAATAGTAACAATCAGTGAGCAAAGAATTGGTATTTCGAGAAAGTCTGGGTTTCCATTTGGTCTCTGAGTAAATATTATTTGACTTGTATCTTTAAAAGTATGAAATATTTCATTCCAGCTAAGATATTCAATGTGCTCTGACTGAAAGAGAATGAAACATAAATAAGAAAATGAGCTATATATGTGTATTTTTCCCAAAGAGAGTCTGAGACAAGAAAGACTGGGAGTAAGCAAAATTCAATTGTTTAATACAATGTACATGTATATTTATTAATCTTGTAACACTGGATGCTATGTGACAGTTTTTATCTTGTGATTGTTACTGTGTTGTGTGTAAAGGTCATGCATCAAAATCAGTGAATGAAATGGGGTCTCTGTTCTAGAAACATCCCTTCATAAATTTTCCCCTTCAAATTAGCAATCTTTCAAAATTAAAACTTTAATTTTCCTTTTTTTGGCTTCAACAGCTTATTACAGTACAAAACACCATTACTTTTTGCCTCTGTTAGCTCATCTTGTATTGGGGCTATGAAGTCTAGCTATGGAAAAGCCTATCATTGATGATGTTACATAGCAAGGCACCAATCATCCATTAGAGTTTAGCAAACTTTGAAGTAAATCAATGCTTGCTTCAGCAAATCTTCTAGCTTTTCAATTTGAATTTAGGCAAACTATGCATAACACTTTATGCAAATGAATACGTCAATAAAATTAAAATAGTATCTGCATGACTCTTGGCCAGGAAACTGTCTTTAATTTCTGCCTCCCTGTACCTTAATGAATAGTTAATTAGTTTCAATCTGAAACATGACAGTAGAATTTCATCACATGCACATGAGTGAATTCAATACATATACACTGGTGTGTGTCTCTCACAAATGTACATCTCACTGTTCTGAGTTTGATTCCAATGTGTTTAAATCTATATATTCTTCACACTACATGACCCTATCCACCCCATGAAAACCAATTGCTTCATCTGGTGCTCAACTGAAAGAACTGTTTCAAATCAAACATGAAAATGTGCAGATTCTTACTCTATATGATTTTATAGATTTAAGTGCCGTCTTCAGAATATAACTTCCTTGCACACTGCATCTCCACTGAATAGACATGTGCACAGTCTAGCCATGAAGAAGGCTTCAAGCCAAGAAGTAGAGCTAGTTTCATGCCAAGATAGGTCAAACCATGCCGATTAACACATCATGCAACATAAGAAGCAAAAGCAAAGAATGGTTCATGAGCTAGTGATTCAAACCCCTCAAACAGAAAACCAAATGAACTCACTCGCTTTGAGACTTTTCAGTGGGTCATGCTTAAGAGTGATGCTTGCTGCTTCTGGGTGATCTCTAAGGTACTCCAGTCTGGCTTGCTTGGCTGCTTCAGTCATTTCTTTTTCATGCAGTTTATTCATGTTCTTTTCAAGGCACCTACATGAAAAAATCAACAACCATGCATTAGTTAATATGAACAGATTCATGGCAAGACCGGTGTAATGTACCAGCCAATTCCTTTTTCTCTATTTTCTTCATTTCTTTTCAAAGGCACCTATAAGGCAAAATCAAAAACCATGCATTAGTCAATTAGTTTGTTTGTCACTGATAGGTGGACTGTAGAGTAAATGCCTTGTTTTCATACTGAGGAAACAAACTCTAAGACCTACTGAAAACTTTTGCTCAGAGTGCTGTCAAGTCCTAAACCTTTCCTAGCCTCTCATACATACCCATTCTTTGCAAAGTGGCGATAGTCAATGTCAGGCTGCCGACAAACATAGCAACTAGTAGCTCCACAAACACAAGTCATCTTGTTACAACCAGTTTCTTTGATAAAATGCTTTCCACATTTATGGCATTTCCGTAGTATAGATTCTGTAACCCGTTTTTCAATAAATGTTCGCATTTTCATTTCACTCTTCTGTTCTACCTCTGCACATTTCAGTGGAATGTGGTTGGCTTCCTGACAAAGTCTGTAGCACACAAAATCAAAATGACACATACTTTAGTTTCACTTTGTATTCTTTCATAATATGAACCTGTCAACAACAACAATGTTAATGCAAAAGAAATTATCCAATATGATTTAAAAACACTTCTGATAAAATATATGCTTGGAGAAATTAAATCATGAAATAAATAAGAATATTAATTTCACTACATTGCTCTCTGTTTAGCACACATTTTAAAATTTAATAAAAATATTTCGTAAATTTTATTGCTATTAAACACATTTACTGATTTAGCACCTTCAACATAAAACAAATTCATGAAATAAATATGAATCACATCAAAGTCATGTTAGTAATCATTACAGTGCAATGTGTTAAAGTTTGTGAAGGGAATTAAAAAAAAAAAAAAAAGTTAAGTTGCCTGTTACACACAATTGAATGCATGTAACAGTGGTACCAACAACAAGAGGGCAAGGGAAGTTGAGAATCACCGAAAACATCTTTATGACCAATGGACTATGGAAAACATGAATACTGACCCCTTCTAACTTATCATGCCCAGACTTACCAAGGAAGTATTGCAGTAGTGACAATGCAACAAGAGGAGAGGAGGGCGGCCAACCACAATGATAAAACTTGAAGGATTAGTACTGCATCTTTACCGTGTTTTTTATTTAACAGTTTTAAAACAAACAAAAAAAATCTTATTTCAAAAGAAGTTAGTCATTTCCTGAGAATAAAAATTAATTCTATTAATTCAAATATAATTTTCTTTACAGATTTTGCCAAACATGACTGCTTCCAAATTTTGAGTGCAATTTTCAGACTGACTGATAAAATGGGGGCTAATCAAAGAAATTACCTTTACAAACATTGTTAAAAAGGTGAAATGAAGACAATGACATGGATTTAATTTACCAGAGATAACTCTAAATTATAAAAGAAAGGTTTTACTCCATATCAATATCAGCCTGATGAAACAGGAAGTGATTCTGATGATGTACACATACAAGGATACATTTACTGATTGTGCAGCAGATCATGTCTTACACTGACAACAGCAAGTTGGTCCAGGAATTAAATCTCAATAGCTCCATCCACTGTTACTTATAAAGGGAAAACGTGCATTACAAAATTAATAATTGCTAATATTTATTTCAATACTTGCCCACCACATCACTAATGTTATTTGATAAAATGGAAATTCCTAAGCACATTCAAATTGTTAATATTAATCTCACTGCTTCTGCACCACTAATACCCACAAAATTGACTGAACAAGAAACTGTGAAGCAGAAAAGTCATTTTCCTTAAAAAAAAAAAAAATTAAATAAAAACTCTCATGAATAAAAGAATTAGCATGATGTTTGCTATTCTTCCACTGCCAATTATTTCTTGTTGCACCTCAAAGACGTGTTTAAATTTGCAACAAGCATTCCTTCCTTCCTTAAGGGGCTGTACAAGAATAAATTCATACAATATGGTCAAAACTTACCTACAAGAGTCTTTCAAACACTCTGGGTTGAGGCACCTGAAAATGCGATCATTAGGGTCAGGCATGATGGTGGCAAAACTACAAAAGGGGCATTCAACTAGATCAGGTATGCCAGCTTGTCTCACTTCCTCTTCCTGCATTTTACGCAGCACCTAAAAATGAGGTAAACAGACTTAAAATAAGGCCAGCCAGCAGCTCTTAAAGAATGAGGTAGACCTAAAAATGAGATAAGCAGCTTTTAAAGGAGGTAGACCTAAAAATGAGGTAAGCAGCTCTTAAAGAATGAGGTAGATTTTAAAATGAGGTAAGCAGCTCTTAAAGAATGAGGTAGACCTAAAAATGAGGTAAACAGCTCTTAAAGAATGAGGTAGATTTAAAAATGAGGTAAGCAGCTCTTAAAGAATGAGACCAGCAACTCTTACTAAATGAGGTGAACAGACCTAAAAATTAGGTAAACAGCTCTTAAAGAATGAGACCAGCAACTCTTAATAAATGAGGTGAACAGACCTAAAAATGAGGTAAACGCAGCTCTTAAAGAATGAGGCCAGCAGACCTGAAGAATGAGGTAAGCAGACCCCAAGAATTGGTTAAGTTCTATTGTATGCCCACATTTTAAAAAAGCAAAAGAAACAATGTTACATGTTCCTTGGTAAGAGCGGTGCATGATCTGGGAGTTTCATTCCAGTCCGCTAAACTGTTTATTTGTTTCCTTTTTGATTGTGCCACTCAGTGTCTGTCTGTCTGTCTGTCCATCCTTTTGACCATCTGTCTAACAGTCTCTTTTCTCTTTTTCTACATCTGTCTTACTGTCTGTTCTAATCAATCTATTTGTGTGTGTTTGTCTGTCTGTCTGTCTCTCTCTCTCTCTCTCTCACACACACACATATCTAGAGATTTGAATACACAATGCATTATGTTTAGACCTTTATTATACAAAGAGGACTTGCTGTTTGAGTCTGGAGGAATGACTAACCTTAGAGAACATGGCTGATGGAAGAATTTCTTTTAGCACATTCAGTGGAATCTCATGCTCACATATGCCAGTCAAGCACATAAAATGAGTCTTGCCTGCAAAACACACAGAGAGAATCAACATGGAACTTTACTGAATTACTGTATAAACCTATGCAAAACATATAAAGAGACTCAGAACTTGATTTAAATGTATGGAAAAAAAATGATAACAAATACCTGAAAAAAATAAACCTCATACAAAAAGTTTAAAATAAAAATGATAAATGACAAATGTTTACGCACATTTGGGGTATGCTTACCGTAACATATTTTGCTTAAATGAAAATAATAAACAAATAATTTCAAAATGCTTTCAGAAAATACAAGTTTATGTAAGAAAGAATGGAGTACTTTTAAATTTATCCTACCAGAAAAAGAACATGTCCCCAAACAAGTCCTAGTTTTGTAGTCATAATTTTAAGATCAAAAACCTCACTGAATAAATAATAGAGAAACTGAGGACTCAGCACTTTCATTCCACATGTTTTGTAGTCATAATTTTAAGATCAAAGTGTAAAAACCTCACTGAATAAATAATAGAGAAACTGAGGACTCAGCACTTTCATTCCACATGTCAACAACCAAACAAAAGTGTTCATGTTCTCTCTCTAATAACTTTCTGAACCTTTCTGCCCCACTGATTCCCTTTTGCATGAGAATTATGATTTGCAGATGAAACTCAGGGATATAATAATGACAAAAGTATCAAGTCACGTTAGAAGCAAGGCTATATTTCGATTTTTGAAAATAAGCTACTTTTGATTTATGAAATAGCTGCTACGGATGAGAAAAAGAAGATTCCTTTTAAAAAAAAATTTTTTTTAAACTAAGTGCTATGAACAAAATGAGAAATGGTAGAAAATAACTTTTCTTGCTAATTACAGACAATAATTAATAAGAAATTGATAACTACATGTACTTCAAAATAAAATTATTTTTACAACAAAATGGCAAAGAACCAGAATTCTGAATCTGTTTTAGGGTGATGGCTATTTTCCAATTTTCACCAATTTCGCAGCCTGACGCAAAGTGCACCACTATTCTAAAAACCAATAGTTTGATTGATATGGCAGATCCAAGAGTTATGGTCCACAAATCACTAAGAGGACTCTGTTCAGTTTTTTTGTATTAAGAGTTGTGGAATAATATGGGGAATTGCTATTGTGAACAAAATAAAATTATAAAAATGTGTACATGCACTCTTATGCATTTTCTGAGAGCAAACAACACTATATAGATCTTAATTTGGGCAAATGCTGCAGCTTAGCATGATAGCAGTAAAGGATCATCAAACTCTGCATAACCTTTACATAAACAATACTCATGTCTCATGTAAATTACAAAAGAATATGTAATAAAATTAAGCAATAAAAGCAATGCCACTTTGTAGTAAAGATGATTAATAATGTAGATGATCCCCTTCAACTGTGTGTTGGCATTAATAACCAAAGCTACATTTGCTTGTCTTCCCAGTATAAAATAATAAATATTAATTCACTGATTGCAAATCAGAAACAGTGATAAACAGACAGATATATGAAGCATCCCAAGTCAAGATTTCATCTTTATTACAAGATGCATTAATTATGTTCATGGCAAAATCATGAGAGCAGCCAGACATTTAGCACCATTACACCAAAGTCATAGGAATGCAAGGGGCATAATTCAAGTTACTGCTCACATTGTTTTGTTTTAATCCAGTTGTTTTCTTGGACTATAATTCTTTTCTTGCTGTAGTGAAATTGTCAGTTAAGCAATAATCTTGCACATTTCTGGCTTTAGCTAGCCATCAGTTCTTAACTTCAAGTTTAGTTACTATATATTGTTTTGATGATGTGGAAAGAATTTTAACTTGAAAAACAGATACTTATGCAGAGAAGCCTATCTGGGCTTGGTCAACTGATGACTGTGTTGGTGTCAAGAAATATAGACTGAAAATATACAAGCAAGAAGTTTGATTAGTAAATTTCTTTTTTATAAAGTAGTAATGCTGAAGAAGCAAGCTGATTATAAGTGACTGGAACAGGTTCAATGGAAAATATGCAGTTTATTCAATAAGAGATCATGTATCATAATATAAAAACACATTGTCCATAAAGGATAGCAGATTAAAAATATAAAGAAATAAATTACTTGCCAGCACTTTTTAGTAGAGAAAATACCTGTCACATAATCTTTTATTATATAGGTTTATTTCTATATGATTTCATACACACTGTAGCATGGGTATTTTAAAAGATGTTATGAAAATACTTAAAACCCTAATGTAGCCAGCCATACACCCACTCTCATTTCAGCAGTGTCAGGTGTCATGAGTATTTAACATTTAAAACCACATTTAAACATATTATAATTACAAAACAGCTACAATGAGATCCCCAATCCTGATCTGACATAAATATGATGACAAAGATAACATTTAATAGGAAAATAAAACACAAATACTCATGAGTTTAAGGACAAAATAAAATAACCTTATAGGAAGAGCAATGGTGACGTGAAAGAACTAATATATTAAATCACAGTGATGGAACACATCTTAGGTGTTCACTAGTTAGACAGTGTTCACTTTGCATGAAAAAGATAAAAGTTTGGTGATTTCTTTTTAATTGCTGAGCTGTGACTGCTGTAGGCTGTGAAGCAATTTCACAGTGCGGTGCAGGCTGTGGGCCTTTTCGTCTAATTGTACACTGTTGAGAGGACAGTGTCAACCTTGGCCTGAAGCATCAGTGACTTATAGAGGCAAAAGACAGGATAGATGAAGCAGAATGCTGGTGGCATAGATGTGGTATATAGTGTGGATAAAGTGCCAACTCAACAACACATAAATTGACAGTCCCTAAGTATCAAGTAAACAATATGGTGGCATCAGCATATCACTCATACATGCAAAAATAGGGAAAGACAGATGACAAATGAATGAAGATGAAAAATAGAAAAGGATGAATAAAAATGATAAGCACATATATATATCTATATGAATACAAGTAATATGCACTAGCATAATTATAATCACCACTCCTTGAGCATGGTTTAAAATAAGCTCCATCTGACTGACCTTTGTGGGCAAGACCTTTTTACCAGTGTCGCTCTGCGACAAGTTGGCAGGACAGTGCTGTTATGATGGCGTCTATCTGGACTCTGAACTGTGGGGTATTTGCCGTGTGAACAGAGACAGTCACAGGGTCAGTCTGGCTAAATATATGGGATATTATTACAACCTGAGTCAGGCCAAGTTGGATAACATTACCAGGGCCTCTGTGCAGGTATATGTGAAGACAATAGATCTTAAATTTGGCCTATTGTGCGAGTTTGGCAGTAGATTCTAGCCACTATGGTCTAAAAGATAAATGAAAGTTAGGTGGCTGGGTCTTGTTCTGTCAGACACACACCTTGTTTTATAATTATACAGGATTATTTCTCTTTGGTTCCAAACATATTTTGTATCATATTGAGTTATTTCCAACTTATAACTTATATAAAATTACACTTATAATTAGCAATCATAGCACTGTTGTGTAATCTAGCGGTTGTCTGGAATTTGAATTTTTTCAAAAATTATATCTTATTTTGTTTACAAAATTAAAATTCTGTTGTTTTTTTAAATTTAAAACTGCAAACAAACAAGAAATGTTTTTTCTCCAGAAATATTATATTTATATATAATATTATACTAAAAAGTTTAGAACAAAATTTGTATTGTAAACATATCTGAATAATGTTTGCTCCAACTAAGAGAATATATTAAAAAAAATAAATTTCTAATGACTCAGATTAACATTATTAGAACAAAAATGAAGCAAACAAACTAAGAAAGTAATTGATTCTGGTTCAGCATCAAGTTATTCAAATTTTTCACAATCTGTCTCTGAATTTACTGTAAAAAAGAATGAGATTTTCTTTTAAAATTATCAAATTCTGACTTTGCTAATTGAGCAATTGCAGCAAACCCACATTCACCAAATTCTGTTTTTACTGAGCTATACAAATGCAGCAAACCCAACTTCATCAACAACAACCCACCTTCACCAAATTCTGTTTTTACAAACTGAGCTATACATTTGCAGCAAAACAGATGACCATCGGTGCATGCTCTCATGTCTTCGAAAAGACACTCATCATCATAGCAACAGTTACATTCAAACAGCTCCTTTCTGGCACGTGCAACTTCCAGTTTAATTTTTCGTTCAGTTTCTTTATTTCTGAAGTACTCTGCAGAAGAAAAAAATACCATACTGAGCATTAATGTATCATCCATACTGAACATTAATTTACCATTGAATTCTCTTCACAGTGAAGTATCTACAGAACAGGTGGGGCCACACACCATTCTGTCATGCCATAAACATTTGAACTGCATCTGATATTGTTAATGTGTTTGCTATATGCCAATGCTGGTTATAAATGAGAAAGACCACAATTAGGTAACATTCTAATCACAGAGCTGCCCTTCTAATCAATGAGCAGACAACATAACAAGACAGATGACAGGTTGCTATAATCTTAGTGAATACAAATACAGTGGTACCTCACATAACAAATGCCTTACAGAACGAACGATCTGCATTGCTTTAACTTGAGGTTTTACTCTAGGTATACTATTCATAAAGTATTATAGTAAATTTTGTTATCTAATAAATAAAGCAGAAAGTTGTGTCTCTGAGTCTGCTTGTACATATGTGTTTGATTCACAGCTGCAGGGAGAGAGACAGGACACTGACATTTTGCATGAAGGAGCAATTTACCATCAGGACAGACATAGAGGGTCAGGGGCAATACCTTCATCCATATAATTATCAATTTTACTATGTAAAGATGAGCCATTATTATGAATTCATAGCCACTCATCAATGCTTTTTACATCCACACCAAGTTTTTATGCTAGTAATTTATAATGAATTCCTGTGCTATTTAACTTTTAGAAACAATTCCAGTTACCTTTTCATTCATGAATCTTTAAAATACTTAGGTATGAAACAGACCTGATAGCACAATAAAGAACATTAGTTGCTAAAACTAAACAAAAAAAACTTACATAAATATTCAAATATTAATCTTAAAATGACAATTTTTTTTTTTACAGTTGTTTTAATTTCAAAATCCAATATAAATAAAATGATATAACTAAAGAATGCTTCGTCTTATATTAAATGTACCAAAATGCCTGTGATGCATACTTAAATACCTCAAATCTGCTGGTGAGATTATGATCTTTCAGATCTTCTTATCATGGCACTACAATAATTTATGTTTCCTCTAAAAGGGAAGGTTGAAAAACATGAAACTATACACAAAATATTATTAAATACATTGATTTAGTTCTTCAAGACCACTTTAATGAGATGTCTATTAATAATTTCTGTCAGTAAGAACAGAAATTTGAGGGACAGTGTATGATAATCCTAGGTGCCTATCATGCCTAGTATCCAATCAAATTTCTAGCCTTTATCTTTGAAAGACCACTTTTGAAGAATAGGATGCATCAAATAGGATTACAGCTAAAAGAATTTTCTTTGCCATTTAAGAATACAAAATTTTAATTGGGGAAACATTTTGCTTGAATAAAGGTTTGCTCTGCAAATATTTCAGTTGTCCTTCAGCATGGCAGCATCATCCATTGAGACTAATGAGTCCAAATTATTGGTGAAAGGCTTTTTAATCCACTAGACACTTTTCAGTTTGTCTAGAACAAAATAACTGCCAAAAGGGTTCTGATTTTCCAGATGACTGACTCTGTAAAGCACTTTCTAGAAAGAAGAATATTTTCAAATTAGAGAAATTTGCATAACTGTCTTTCATCAGGTATTTCTGCCAAAGCACCTTTTTTGGTAGAAGGAGCAGTCGTCTCACTGGCATCCAGAGCAGTAATTTCTGACCCTTGAATTCAAATGTTCAAATCATTCAAGTGCAAGAATTTATCTGCAAGATAGACCAATGTCACACGACAAAAAGTAGATAGAAGTAATAATTGTATCATGCAGTAACCTGATATTTTGGTGTTCTGTGCTGTGACCTAATATTTTGCAGTTCAGTGCTGTGACCTGATATGCTGGTGTTCTGTGCTGTGACCTGTATGTATGATGTGACCTAAGAATATGTTGCTGTTCTGTGCTGTGACCTGAGATAATTAACTCTTTCTGCCACTGCTTCTCAATTTCACCATGCTTATAAATAACTCAAATTATCCCTGCTCCCTTAAATTTCACCCCCTTGAAAGAATCCACAGAATACAGACAAGCCAAGTAGAAGGTAACGAACCTTGCACTTTATGCTCATTTCTTGTAAACCACAGCTCATAAAAAAAGTACTCATCAGGAATCTGTGGGTAGATTATAGGCACATTCTTGATCCTCTTAGGGTCTTTTAATATCTTTTGGGGCTTGACAACTCTGGCTGCAAAAAAACAGTTTTGGATTTGATGAAAAGCTCAGTGATTAATTAACTAAGTAATTTAATTATAAAATCATGCAAATCAAATGTTTATATATATGCATACATACAATAAAGTCTGATCTATGTACCATTAGGTTGAAATTAACCCCTATAAGGTTACATCCATTTACTGGATTTCTAAACTGACATCCACATTTTGCTGTATCAAATGGCATACATTCAGTGTGCTTTAGGACAGATCAATGTATCCAGATTTTGTATGTACCAGCTCCCTTCCTGCCATTGTTGGCAGTCATTTTACCACTCATTCATTCTGAAAATCATATCATTCATTCAAAGTTGAGAACTGGCATGTTACCATTCATTCAATTTGAGAAATGTCAAGTTACTACTCATCTGAGAATTGTCACATTAACATTCATTCAATCCAAGAATTGTCATGTTACCACTCATTCATTGTGAGAATTTTCATATTACTACTCATTCATTGTGAGAATTATCATGTTACCATTCATTCATTCTGAGAACTGCCATGTGAAGTCCAAATGTGTCAATGGGGCTATGCTAACAGTTCACCAGAAATATGATCACAGATCTGGAAAGTACTATAATTAATAATCTATACCATAATTATACCCAAAACACTCAAAATCAACTCAGACATAATAATACCATTGTTGACAATACCATCAAAGCAATAAACTGACTTGATGGGTGCAAGGTACATTGATGATGACAGGAACCAATGAATGAAAAGTATTGTTGGATCACTTGTTCATTATTCCCTCAAATAAAAGAGTGCTATACATAAATAAGAAAAGCTAGGTATGACTAAGGAGGGGTATACATAAATAAAGAGTGTTAGACATAAATAAGGAGTGCTATGTATTCCTAAGGAGTGCTAAATATATGCTAGGTATGACTAATGAGTGCTAGGTATGACTAATGAGTGCTATTCATAAATAAGGAGCACTATGTAAGACTAAGGATTGCAATATATTCCTAAGGAGTGCTATATATAAATAAGGAGTGCTAGGTATGACCAGAGAGTGCTATACATAAGTAAGGAGTTCTATGTAAGACTAAGGAGTGTTATATATAAGTAAGGAGTACTATATATAAATAAGGAGTACCATACATAAATAAAGAGTACTATATAAGACTAATGATTGCTATGTATTCCTAAGGAGTGCTATATATAAATAAGGAGTGCTAGGTATGACCAAGGAGTGCTATACATAAGTAAGGAGTACTATGTAAGACCAAGAAGTGCTAGGTATTACAAAGGAGTGTTATGTATGACTAAGGAGTGCTGTACATAAATAAGTACTATGTAAGACAAAGGATTGCTATGTATTCCTAAAGTGTGTTTTACATATAAATAACAGTGCTAGTTATGACCAAGGAGTGCTGTACACAAGTAAGGAGTACTATGTAAGACCAAGGAGTGCTATGTATTCCTAAGGTGTGTTTTACATATAAATAACAGTGCTAGGTATGACCAAGGAGTGCTGTACACACATACAAAGTAGTATGTATGATTAAAGAGTGCTGTGCTGATACAAATGCTAAATATGACAGAAAAGTGCTACTATGACCAAAGAACACTCTGTTCTAAATCAAAGAACTTACCGAGAATATTTATCCTGGTCATCTCCAGTTCTTGAAATGTTGGCATAAAATGTTGCTTATGTTGAAAGAATACTTTGAAGATGTATTTGCTCTTAAATTCAGAAAAGTCATGTGAAAGTTGTATTCTGGCATGGTTAATGTAGTTTTCCTTCAGTTCTGTTGTTTCATCCCCAAATGTTGTGTCAGGATTGGGAAATTTGGACAAGAAGTCCTGTAAAAGAGTTAAAGACCACTAAACAGAGAGCAAATAAAAAGTTGTGTCGCGGTTGGACAATTTTGCTAAGAAAACCTGTAAAAGAGTACTGAGCACTGAACATAAAAAAATTGGGCCAAACTTTCTGAAGAATGATCTAAGAATGCTAAATAATAGACCCATCCCACACCTACTCCTCCCTACCTCTCCATCCACTAGTCCTGTGGATGACAGTACGCTATGCACTGAATACTAATTTTATAGATGTCTGAAAGAGCAATGTGCATATTTATGGTCAACTTATTTCTCAAACTAAACATGTTCAATAAACATCATATCCATTGTTGACAGATGAACATATAAACTGTCAATATAAATATATTTATTTGTTTGATTACTGTTTGCTCTTTCCAGGATCCTGGTGCATAAAATGTATTTTATCACAGTACTTAATTTGAAATGCCATATGATATTTAAAGTAGGTGATGTCTCTTAAAGCTATATTTATGTCATAACAAGGAAAACTAGATGCTTGTCTCCTTTGTACCCATAATGAAGCTTATATTATTACTCTATATTATCTTGAAAAGTCTTTTATACATTGTTAGTCTCTGCATTTTTTCTCATATTTGATGCACTGGGTCAATTTAAAATGAGAATTCTCAGGGTATCAACATGGTTTGAGGTCCATCAATACTGTTACTGTAGGCATCTCTATCATTAATATTCAAATGAAACTCTTCCTATGGATTTTTCTAAGGGTGCAAATTAACCAACCTGTTTATAGACCTAATGAGAAACTTACTGCATACTTCATTATATTCTAATTGTAAGCAAATATAATAGGGTTATACATAAGTTATGACTAAATGAAGAGAAATCAGGGTCAAGCAAGCAGAAAAGTTCAATCAAATGTTCTTGATATGTTTCAAACAGTAAATAGTCTATTAAAATAAATGTGATTAGAAAAAAAGTATTTATACAAGATCTTTTGTTTTGAACAATTTCTGATAGTAAAATATACACATTGCATATACAAATTTGTTATTTTAAAAAAAATAATCCTTAAATATTATATTCGACCATCATTGAATTTTTTTTTAATTTTGGGGGTTTAAGTTAAGTGATCACAAATTATATTTCTATTTCACAGCAATGAAAAGAAAACTGACTTTAATATTTGCTCAGAAATAAATATTGAGGGCCCTTTGTTCCACGAGGAATCCAAGGAAATAAGCATAAGTAAACATTAACATAAAAATTTCTCTACATAATCTATACATATAAAATTGAATGTCTTTTGTCTATTTTTGTCCACTATAAAACCTAAGATTTCTCAATTTAAGCTTAAAACACCATATATCAATGGATTCATCATGATGCCAGGAAGCTTTTAGACTTATGCTCATAAACCGGAACTGGGATTTTACTTTAGTTTTAGGCTCTAAAACCTAAAAAAATAATGAATTTTTCATTTAAGAAAGACAACTGAAGAAAAATATATTTCATTTCATGTAGTAGTAACACTTTGGTAGGTCTGCTGATGCTCAGCATAAATAGAAGGTGATTGACAGGCATTTCACACATGGATTTTTCATAAAGGACATTTCATTGCATAGCTGAGTGTTTGCTCAGACAAAAAAGGTCTGTCCACAAAATAACATGTTTATTGAGGTGAAGGGGAGAGATGTTGGATTACTAGACATTTCACACGTGGATTTTTTTCATAAATGACATTTCACCTTAGTTTGATTAAGACATAAATATGCAAAACAATAAAACTATCATTTTCTGCTATGGTTGCTTCAGACTGTAAAAATGAAACATTTACTCAATGTCATCTATGACAGTATGAGATGACTTCAGTCAGTAAAATTAAAGGGAATCAAATAAATTATATTTACTCAATGCATCATCTATGTGTGAATCAAACTGCATTCAACCCGGATATATTATATATCAATGAATTAGCCTCAATGAAATTTATCAATTGGATTATATGAATTTATATAGAACTAATTAAACAAGTCTTATTTCTTTTTCAAGTGAAAAAGCTATTAAAAGTTCAGTTATGTTTTTTATTTGGACAAGACCGGGTATGGCAGATGATAATTGAAGTGATAATTGAATTTTAAAATTTAAATAGCTACCTATACTAAACAAAGAATTTTTAAAGTATTATTTTTAACTTATTTAAAATTCAAAAATAAATAAATAATAAAAAGTTCCCTTACCTTTCTGTTGAACTTCCATGTTGATTATCAGTGTAAATCCATATAAAAAAAAACTCATGAGCTTAAAAAAAAATTCCTTTAAATAAGTAAAGAAAATATTATACATTTTTTTAAATGAAAGTTCTCTTTATCTGGTGTTATATGGAAAAAATGCAACTAAAATGTTTTATGAAAGTTTAGTATCTTCTACATTATAATAATTTTGCTATTCTCTTGTCAAGTCTTTAACCTAGGTGAAAAAGTCCAGCCCAAATGAATGCAATACATTATTTTTCCTTCTAATTCTGCCAATCTACCTGTCCAAAATATCTTCACCATGGTCAGTGCTATATATCTATAAAGAAGAAAAAGAAAAACACAAATAATTTCTAAAAACAACTTACTTCTACTTCAAATTTCATATTGTGTAGATAGTATTTTTGGGCTTCATTGGTTTGTTTATCCAAAACATCTTTCAGTTTTGGGTAGTTACGCTTTTCCAACATCTCTGCTGCCACTGCTTTGACATAGTCTGGTGTGCCATTGGATGATTCCAATCGATTATACAAATAATTGGGGTCACAGTCTGGAAAAATATCTCGTAAGCACTCAAAATCTGCCTGTAGATTACCAAGATACTCTGCTGATGAGGGTAGCAGTGATGATGTCTCTGTTAAAATGACAAGCCAGAGGATAATGAGTTTAAATGCAATGATTTACCATTCATTATAAGAATAAATAGAGATGCTAAGATGAAACTAAATAAATTCATCAATCCATAATAATCACAATGTCCACTACTATACGACAAAATGCCCAATAAAGAATACATTTAAATAAAGTATTTGCAAAATGATTTATATTTAAGTGAAAATTCTCCTTTTATCAAGATTATCAAGCAAATTTGACAATTAATTAAACATTCCAAAACTAAAACTCAAAAGCAACTTCACTATTTTCAAAATGATCATGAGTTATGAACCTTTTTCTTCCAGTGTTCTGCCAGTGCAACCTTGAAATGAGTGTATTCAATAAATTAAATATTGGTAAGCTTGTTGTAAAATACATTATTCTGAAATGCTTAAAATATAATATCCTTAATCTAATTTTACTTTACCCCTATAGGATGAGATTAAAAAGTCTAAACAAGCAACACACCCACTCTTCACTACAGACAGGAAACTACAGTTGATGGCATTCACTTATTAGATCTAAGTTTGATTTATGAGATCTAAATTTATTCATAAGTTTTAATTATTATGCTCTCTTAGCCTTACAGCAAAACTTCTGCATTACACTGATTTTATTGAAGAAGAAAAAAATCATGATATCTTTATAATATATACATGAGATTATATAATTTAATGTGTAATTTGGGAATAGCTCAATAAGACTAATTTCATTACTTTACTTACATGTCCATACTAGAATGTTAATCCAATTAATTAAATTGGATAATTAAATTAGTAGTACTAGTACACAGATCAGTGATAATAGAGTAATTTATACAATTAATTGGTGAAGGCCTATTTATGCAAAAGCTACCTTACAGTTAAATACTATAATGAATTATTTTCCAAAGATCTGTGGAACATTGTTGGTTATTTTACTTTTAAAAAATATCATGTGCAAATAAGTATGCTGACAGAAAGAAAACATCCACAAAACTTAAAGTTGTGACAGAATTAGCCAAAGGCCACAAAATGACAAAGTAAGCAGGCTGTAATTTCCATCAATGAACATTCTTTTTAGATCACCTAGTAACAAGTCTATTTCATGGCAACAGCAACTTTTAAGACAAAAATTGATATATTTATTATAAGACATTTTGGTTCAAACACTAGGATTTTAGGGTCAGTTAGTGTTTCAGAGCTAGTGTTTTGCTTAATTATGTTTACACTAAAATGATAAATCTATCATAACACAATTTGCTTTTGGTCTCAGGAAACATACTCTGACTTTAAAATTTTTTCTCACAAAATTAAACATTAACTGACTTGCAACAAATGAGAACACATTTCTTTACATTTCTATTTTTAAATCTAATAATGCAATATTTAACACCATCATAATTTAAACATATATATATTATATATTTTAAATATTATTATTTCTTTTTAATACTAATTATTTTGTATTAACATTAGTAGTAAAAGGAAAATAGCTAATGTGCTCACTGTGTCAGTTATAATTTATATAAATGTATGGTTGTTCTTTCTAAATTCTAGTAATTTTTACTTTTACATGACTAAGCAAAAATGTAACAAATCTATTTATTCTGAACTAATCTCTGCAGGATAAATGTTTTCAATTGCAAAAGATAAATGTAGAAACATACCATATGTAGTAATAGATGATTGACTTAAGTTGTTCCCATCTCCCTGGCTTTGACTATTTCGCTCTGTTTTTAGCAACTCTTCAATAACAAATAGAACTCGGTCCTGCTCATAATAATGTGCCTCAACTAATGCATAAATCTCATTACGATCTTTATTAGGAAACATCTTTGCTACTTTTTTCATATCAAGGAATACTGGATCATTCTGCAGAACTGGGTCATCAATCACAGAATCGTCTCTGGGCAGGCCTGGTCTCTCACAAGATTCTTTTTGCTTCTGTTCTAAACTGCAACATACTTTGTCTAACCAATTGTCTTGGCCCTCAAACTTTTCCAGCAATTCGTATATTAATGATGGATCTTGCTCAGGAAATTTGGCCCTAAGTAGAAGTGCCTTGCTGAAAAGGTCTTCACTAAGATCTGATACACTTTGATGTCTGTTTCTGGTGCTGTGTGAATTTTGTAACAATATCCCCAAAACAGTATTCACTCTGTCATCATTCATAGAATGTTTCTCCAGCAGAAGAAAAACATCTCTGACATTAACTTTTGCATCTGGTTGTATTTCAGTTAATTCTGAAAGAATGGATTGTGCAATTTTGTATAACTCATCTTGCTGGGTTGAAGTGGACGGTTGTGCTGCTTCTGGATCTGATTTAGAAGTACCAGGCACTGGTTCAGTGTTGGTCTGATCCTGCTTTAATATTTGTATATTGTTATTTTCAGGGTGTTCTACAGAACTGTCCATTACTGAAGCTGCAGCAATGTGCAGCTGATTAGCATCAGTTCTATGTTTGGCAAGTACATCAAAGACAAGATGAGTATTGGCACTTGGTAAAATGGCAGTATCAGCATCTTGGATGAGAGAAGTGTTTCTCCACAGATGCCTGGGTGAATTCTTGCATTCCAAATCGTTCTCTAGTATTGTGTCTTCTTGGTCTTCGCTTCTCCCTTCAGAAAACCTGCTGACTTCATGATTATTGTTACAACAGGAAGCATGTTTATCCCAGTTCTGACTGCCAGAATTAAGTGTACATTTTATGGTGTGAACATTCTCATTTTCCTTAACAGTGACCTCATATGTATCATTTGAGGATTCACTCATCTGGTATTCTAAGGTATTTTGAGAGCAACCAGGCTGAGAGTCAAAATGTGCATTTACATCTTCCAGATGAATATCACTTTTATCAGTAGAGCCTCTTCTTCGTGTTCGCTTTCCTCCTGTACTGTCATCTGATGCAGATACAGAGTCAGATAATTCTCTTTTCAGCTGACTTCTATCCATATTTAAAGGAGCTGTACTAAAGAAAGGAAGAAAATAATGTGTTGATATTTGTAAAGTATTAGTAGGCTGATACTTAATATAAGAATAACAGATATCAAGAAAATGGCATTTGTACATATATATAAAAGCTGTTAAAAAGTAGGCATGATAGCATTATAAGAAGACAAATAGAATTTGGACTACTGTATTAAATATATAACACAGTTCAAATATACATTCAAAAGTAATTACAACATAAAAGTTAATACAATATCTTCTATCTTGTAGGGCTTCAAATTAAATATATCCTGGGTATATAGTTGCTCTCTAAGTTGCAATGAAATTAAGAGAAAGCTTTTTTAATATAATTAGTTCTCAATTTAAAAGGAAAATCTAAAAACAAAGTTCACGGGTAAGCTGTATTATATAGTTAAGCGAAATATAGGTTTATGCATAGAGAGAGACTGTTTCTCTTCTTCATGATATAAACTTACCTTTACTTACTTTCAGAGTCTAGAACTTTTATTTTCTAAGGTTTTGATCTTATAATCGGTATACATTTTGCTGTTCGTCTGGTAATGCTGAATAGTGATAGTAATATATAATAGTAATATATGCAACATAATCACAATATACACAGGTAATTTCGTATTTTAACGAATATGAATAATTACCAAAAAGTTCGAAATTGTCTATGTATAAATATTTGTTTAACTATTAAGCTGTAATGTTTATTTATTTATTAAAAGTTATCGTTTAGTTTACTTGTAAATATATTATACATAAAAGACTTCGGTTGTGAATATGGATGTTTCGTAATACTAATACTAGTAATAGGAAGCAATTCTCAATTAGTTGACAATGACCTCCCCTCCAATAATTCGTTTAGAAAAGAAAGTCTTTAGTAAAATGAAATTGTAAAGCTCCTTATCTAAAGATTGCTTACTTATATATTTCTTGGAGATATATTAAAATATATGACCAAATCTAGCAATCGTAGACAGAAGTGTGTAACACTACTCTTTGTTTACGAACTGCTCTACTATCAAGGGATGCTACTCTATATTGAAATCGTAACTGACCCTAAAGTTCAACGTGGTAACTTTGTTTTACTTTACTGTTTAAAGTTCAGGATATTGTATTTGGTTGAGGGAAAAGGTGATAAAACAAACCGAATTTAAAATCAAAGAAAGCAGAAAAAAAATCGATATCCAGAATTTAGACCCTCCTACTATTCAAGAAAAGTTAACTCTTGTATCACAGTATTCGTGATAAGTAGTGCTGGGCACAAGTGGAATCGTCAAGAGAGAACAAATTTAAATTTTATTGCATATAAAAGCATAATAATAATTTAAAATAAATACATGACTACAAAAACTGAGAGCATTGTAGTGTTTTCTGAGGTTTCGCTATAAAGTACTAACCTCTTTATGCAATCCGTCTTCTTTCATGACAGAACCAAGTGTTTATGCACACATTTTGACTAGCATTTATAGTGATGGATGAGCTACACAAAGCATTAATCTGATGCTGTGTTATCTGTATGGAAAATTATAACACAAACTAAGGGAAACTGTCTTAATCTGATGCTTTGACATCTGTAAGGAGAATGACAACATGAAATTAAGGAGATTTATGTTTATGTATTATGGTGTATTATTAACTTAAAAAAAAAATTTTTTTAAATTTAGATATGCATGCGCCCTAAAAATTCTTGTGAATATATACTTACCTATAAAAATTCTTTTAATAATCCATATTCATTCAAGTGAACATTATATTTCTATCAGACTGAATACTAAACTAGGGATATTACAGCCGTGCATCCGTAACATGATTGAGAGTTGTGTGCTATAATCTGCATTTATGTTAGTAATGGTAATTTGCAGGGCGAAAATATCGAGAGAAAAAAACGGTCGTCCGCTGACCACGAGGCGTGACGGATCACTCCAGACAGCACACACACAACCGGGCCCCCTTTACAGCACAGTGGAGTCAACGGTATGGGTTCGTTTTGAACCATTTCATCAACGGATGACCGAGAAGGGAAGACGGAACACCAGGCAGCTGCCAGTGCCACTCTCAAGCCCTTTTCAGGGCAGAGAGATCAACCTGACATCACAAATCACCATCTCGCCCAAGAGATAACACTCATCTCTAACGAAGTCCATCATGTCATAAGGATGTCACCAGACAGCAAGCAGATAAATTTCGACGATAATAAAGAAGTCAATTCGGACTTTTTTAATCAATACCTTCTGTGGGAATAATTATCCACATATAGGGTAAATATGGGAGGGAGAGTTTTATCGAACTTTCACCAAATGTAAATTCCAGATTACAAGAGCAGACAAACCCAAAACAACATTTGATGTGAAAGAAGCCCAAAAAGCAAATACCGCTATGTGCAAACAAGAAATGAACACACAGTTTGGAAGATTCCACTAACAACCAAAATAATCTCGTCCCAGATAAACAAATATTACCACCGCCTTGGTGAGAACTGCGGTCAAGCTGGACGACACACCGACCTTGCAAGATGTAAAACACAAAGTCACGCACACAGACAACCACAATGGTTTGGTGGGATATAATTTATTCTGCATGCGGGGTAAAGTGTGAAAGCCAATGGTATGTGAATGTGAAATGAGGGATGAACAGGACAAACAACCAAACAACTGCACTAATTCCCACTTCCACAAACCAAGACAGACTCGGTAAATAAAGATGATAAATGAGAATTTATTCTCGGTACTGGGCGACACTAGCAAACGGTTATTAGTCACTCATCCAATAAGTCTTTCACGCACACATTCATGGGATAGGGGACGAAGGATGAAGTAAAATTCAAAATAAAAGGAATGATAATAATAATTCAAGCAATATACAACAAGCGGTGATAACCACATGTCTTATACAAGTCAGATATGCGCTGACACAAATAAGTGAGTGAAACCCAACACAAACGTTAATAGCAAACGGTGACAACTGCGGAAATCACATACTATAATTATTATGTCAGCAAAATCAGTAATAATAAATGTTCATGTAAATGTTCTGGGTTGAAAACCCCAAAGTTATTAAACTTTCAAATGAACATCAAAAGAAACTATAGATAATCTGAATTTTCCATACTACCTATGGGTAATGTGTTCCTAATGGATGACTTACGCTAATCTGTAGAAAAACAGCGATGGACAATGATGAAGTAATCACTGGCAGACACACTGAATAAATTATGAATGTTAATGTGCACAAACGTTAAAAATATTCACACAGTAGTTCACCTCCCTCCTCGGAAAGAATAAAAGTTCACAACACCTGATGGTGAAATAAAAAAACATGATATGCCGACCGCTGAAGAGTTACAGGCCATGCTTGCAAACAGGTGAAAACCTGGATGCACTTCCTCATTGATGAATACAGGAATATTTTTTGTGCTGCTTAAGTGAGAAATGATGTCCTCTCCTTGCTCATCCCAATTGCCCTCAGTTCCTACATGCTGAACACTGATGGTTGCTGACGGCAGGTTTTGGTCCGTCAAATGGCCAGATAGAGACCAAAAGGTCTGTACCATGGTAGACTAGGTAGCCGGGATAAACACCTGAGTATGCTGTCCCAGCCAGACAAATGGTGAACATTCGAAAGGTCTTTATTTCAAATTATAGCAAATTTAAATAAAATCACGCCAGAGCTCAGTGTGTAAGAAAAGTGATTTTGAGATCTAACGCACCTGTCGGAAGCTTGCGCACACACCTGGGGAGAAAAATGGAGTCCCATCTTTAAATGTAACTGTCAAAATCTGATGATTCAATGGGTTTCTGGAAAGTCCGCACAATAAAAGCATGCATTGTGACTTGTCAACACTGAAAACATCTATTGTTTATGGGCACATTACCCCTATAGGTGCATCTTCATAGAAAGAAAAATAATCCCTAGCTATTCTTAATTAACATCAAAATAAATAAACACTGCTTCACATATTTACTTTAATTTATACACGTGCATATGTAAAGGTATATCTTTGCATAAAAACATATGTTTTCGTTCCACAGACAGTAAACAATGCATCTTGTGACCAATAATAAGAAAGGTAATAATGCCGTAAGAAAAATAAATAAATTTTGGATAGGATTATCCCCCCTTTTCCGTGACAACAAACAAATCTGTTAATGAAGCATTGAAGACACCAGTAACTGTGATGGAGGAATAAAATACAGACACAAGCTACTGTGACCAATGACAACAACAAAAATCAAACAACAACCACTATGAAGAGGGGGAGGGGAATAACTTAAAATAGCCAACACCCAAACGAGGAAAACTGAGATGAAGGGAAAAAATATTTCAATAGAAATGGACATCACAAATATATTAGACAAGCAGACTGAAATGTACACTACTCTGGATGAATTCGTAAGGGTGTTTGAGGCCCCACTGTTTTCATCCTTGCTAGAGATGCCAAAAAGAATAACAACAACACCAGAAGTCCATTCAGCAACAACAAAGCAGGGTGGATAGAAAAGAGGTGCCCACAAGTGAGAAAACAACAGCAGCCACAACAATGGCCTCAACAACACTGAAGAAACTACCAGCAGCAGCAGCAGTTACAACAATGGCAGCACAGAGGGCAGCAGTATCTGCAGTGGGGATTTTTCAACCACACCATTGTGGACATGATCCAGCTAATGCTTGATCATCTTCACTGGCTGCCAGCATTAGTCTCACCTTTCCCCCATGGACATCGGGAGAGAAATGACAATACCAGTAAGCAGGACAAGGGGGTGAACATCCTGGGCATGTGTACACACTAAGTACACACTTGGTGTGCTACTAACCTGGGCTTTGTGAGACCCCTCCCCCCCTCACCTTCTCTCCGACAACAACCCTACCCAATGGACTACAAAGCTAATAATATGCCTCTGCCAGTCAGATGAACTAGCCATCCTACTAAAATGGGACATCAATAAAAAAAAAACTTTGACAGACTAAATCCTACTTCTACTTATCCATTAGGCCTCACCACTTCCCCCACCCCCACCCCAAGGCTGAATACCACTTAATTTTCATAGATATGTGTTCATTTTGAAAGATGTATACCACCTCACTTGGACTGATGTTTACTTGCACTGTGTGGCGTGTGTACCCCTACATTCTATGGCATATGTATCACTACATTTGAAAGATGTGTATCACTTCATTTTGAGAGCTGTGTATTGCTTCGTTCTGAGTACCAAATTATTGTTGATAGATGTGTAGCACTTATTTTAACACCAACCAAAGAACACAGCAGTTCTCCACTAACCAGACATACTGTCACATAATGGTTTATTTAGCCCACACCCACCCCTACTCTAAAAATAGACTACACATAAAACCTACCTTCTAGAAAGGTTAACCCTTATCCTCGGGCTTTGAACATACCTGAATGTTCCAGGCAAATCACTAAACTAACCAATCAAAGCAGAAAAAGAGATGAAAGATAAGTATGAAAGAAAGGAAAGTGATTTCAGATTGAAAGAGAGGTAGCATTTGCCTAGTTAGAAGCTGATGATAAAAGAAACACAGAGCTTGATTTAAATCAACTGAAGATACAGGAAGATAGTTTAAAGATAAATGAGAAGGCGGCTAATATTCAGGAAGAGAACATAAAATTTCATGCAGCTCAGTCACGTGAACGAATGTACCAGAAGCTCACCTGTAAATCATTAGTTGAATGCAGCTGACCATTGAGGCAACACATATTTTGGCTCTTGGTGTTAACAAATTATAATCATACTACTAACCTTATTGCCAGTTATCAAAACAGCAGGAAATCATCCTCTGTATATATTACTACCAAAGGTATGTGGTTTTGCTTGCCTAACTAATATTATATTCATGTTTATCTCTTGACATTAGCTATATTTTATATTTTGCTTACGATATTAGAGTATACAGGGTGTCCATAAAGTATCTTTACAATTTCAAAAAATTATTACAAAGGCAATTGATGAGATATATTCATCAGATTTATTCTATATACTCAGTGGTTATCAAACTTTGTAATCACATTGCATTTGTTTATTTCAGTTACCCTATTGATGAATGAGTTAATTTGAAAAGAACCCCATACAAAATAGTTAGTGGACGACCAAAAACATCTGAGAACATTAATGTTCTTGGTCGTCCACTCCTCCCTTTATCAAACACTGTCCCTGTCTCCATACATTTCTTGTGCCATGCACAAATTGATGGACATGGTGGTGGATCTCTTTCATACTTAGTTCTGAAGTTTTGCTGAGTCTGCAGATCCAATTTTGTTTCAATAAACCATGATACACACTGTGCCTTCTCTTGAGGAGTTGCTATTTTGTACGGGGTTCGTTTCACAGTACCTCATTCGTCAATAGGGTACCTGAAATACATAAATGCAATGTAATTACAAACTTTGATAACCACTGAGTACACAGAACAAAGCTTATTATTTAAAGGCACTGTTTCTGAGAAATGTTAGTGTTTAAAAAGGGAGATGATCTGTCGAATGGGGACGGTGCATTAATTAGCTTTGCTCATTTAAATCATTTTTATAACAAACTAGCAATATGAAACAGTAAAGGGTCAGAAGCCTACATATTTTTTTTTTTAATAGAAAGAGGAGAGAGATAAGGAAAGGTGTTTTAAAAATTGTTTAAAAGAAAAGAACCAGAATCACAGCAGTTTGCATGGTGAAGGAACGCTTACCTTAAAACAGTCCAGCAAATTCCTGACATTGTGAGGGGATAACATCACAACTGGCTCTGACGAGTTTGCTGAAATGACGTCACTGACAAACGCAATCATTACGTGTCATTTAGCTTGTGATAATACGTCAATTGGTACCCAGACAATCCTCTTGAAAATAAGGCATGGACTCAGAGAATACACAGACTACGAATGCTCCCCCTCTTCCAAACAAAAAACAGACACCTGCAGAAAGGACAGCACAGTACAACATTTACTTAACACTATGCCCACTCACAGAAACAGGAAGCTTAAAACACACAAAGGAACTAGCACATTTAGAACTACCAATCACCATAGACATCCTCTATGGTACTACAAAAAAGCAGGATCCACTTCACGCTAAGCATTTTTAATACATTACCTAGCAGACAAAAATGCATTACACACACATATAAAGCAACAAACATCTATTAGAAAATGGTAGTGACTTTGTAATAAAAGCAAAAATTGTATTATCTTAAAAATTAAATAAAAACCTCACTACCTCTCTTCCTAACCTACACAGCAGCCGAGAACTCCTAATAAGGAGAGAGTTTGAAAGTATATATGTGTGCACCTTCTCCTTGTTCAGAGTGGCATGTTCGTAAGGTTTTAAGTCATAGGCGCCTCGGTTTCTTTCGAGCTTGCTTGCTAATGTAGGGGGCGCTTTCGCGCTTTTCTTTCGAGTTTAGTTTTGATTGTATTTATATGTTCATGTCGAGTATTTCAAGACAAAACTAAAAAAGTTCGCAAAAATCATCACTCGATCAAAAAGAGCGACAGAACAAACTTACACTATACTCTTTTTTTTTTTAATCCAGCGTATCGCCGGGATTCAAAACTGCAGCGGACAAAAGAATAACCAGTCCCTCTGCTCTTACCACTCCCATATTCTTGCCAGGGCAAGAAGGAAAAAGAAAGAAAGAAAGAAGAAGACAGTGATGAGAAATATAAAGAGTAGGATGACCCACTATCCGATTACTATGTCACGTGAAAGAAACAATAGACGGGGTCGAAGTAAGAAAGGACATATCGCCTCTGGATTTCGCATTCAGTTTCCTTGTAGGTCTACTAGTATCGAGACTGGCAAGATTGGTCGTGTGTCTAATACATCTTGCAACTATTCAGCAAGATTTTTCCATGAGGACGATTAGGTAGATCCGAACAACCAGAATATTTGAACTTTGTAGTAAGCGGGGATTTCCAGTTCGCAAATCTTTCTTAATTCTTTCTTGACATCGGAATCTGTGACTTTGATATTGCTTTGTTCAGACGACTCTTTATGTTTTCTTATACTCCTTCAAGCCACCTAGCTGGGGTGTTACGTGTATTCGCGGATTTTTCCAAATGTTTGTTCAGAAAGAATTGGTGTTCTTTATATTTTTGTCGTTCAATTGAATATAATTACTGTTCTTCATGTTTGCTATCATTATTATTTGTGAATATCTATCTATCTTTCTTTCTATCTATCTATCTATCTATCTATCTATCTATCTATCTATCTATCTATCTATCTATCTATCTATCTGTCTGTCTGTCTGTCTATCAATCTATCTGATGCCACCCTAACTATTGGTTATTATTATTATTATTATTATTAATCATCCATAACTAATTACAAATGATGAAAATCTTATGTTATTAATAACTCTCCAGAAGACAACACTCGTCTCTCGCACTTGGCGGATATGTGGGCTCTGTAAATGTTTTCCACTTCCACTATCTATCTATCTATCTATCTATCTATCTATCTATCTATCTATCTATCTATCTATCTATCTATCTATCTATTTGTCTGTCTGTCTGTCTGTCTATCTAATTTTTAAAGGCAATGTATGCCTATTGAAGAGTGGCGTTGACAAGAGTATTGTTTTGCCATGCACTTTCTTAATTACAATGGCTACTGAAACCTGTACCATGTGACGAGGGTTGATGTACTGCCGCCTGAACTGAAGATTCAACTTGGAATTTATCTGGGGAACCTACCCAGACTAACACTACATAGCTGCAACTTTCAGCCAACTCCAAGAATAGTTCATTTGTAGTTAATTTATTTGCTATCATTTGTTCCCGCAGTTTTTTTCCCTTGTTGCAATGCTTCAATTGACTATGGTTGTCTCTTACACAACACGCAAGTGAAAACCTATAGCAAAACACATACAGAAACACACATACACGCACTCACACAAATAACATTGCTGTTAAACTTCTGAAATAATGTGAATATTGCCAAATAACTGTCAAATTATTTACAGGTGACTGTGGAGGAAAAGAGCAGTTTGCTAGTCTTAGGGACCGATATATCAGTGAGACCTACAAAATAAGAACTTTAGCTACCCTTTGTAGATCACAGATGCCCAATAGAATAATGTGACTTAAAGAGTACTAACTGTAGCCAGTTCTTACAAACGAGTAAACAGTTGTGGTTTACTGCCAACAGTAATAAACATGAATCTACTGCTGACACGAAATCCTATATATAGCTTTGTTTACTGCACACATTGATAAACATAAGTCTGCTTCTATCCCGAGAGCAGTAAATATAGTTTAGGTTTACTGCACACATTGATAAACATAGGCCTAAGTCTGCTTCAGTTTCCAAAGCACTAAATATAGCTTTGGTTTACTGCACTCTTTGATAGACGTAAGTCTGCTTCTGTCCAGAGAGATTAAATATAGCTTTGGCTTACTGCACACATTGATAGACATAAGTCTGCTGCTGTCCAGAGAGCACTAAATATAGTTGCACACAATGGTAATAATTGATAAACATAAGCATTCTGTTGACAACAAAGAACGTTCTCCATGTAATAATGCACACGTGTTGACTGACAGCACTCCAATCAAAACAAAGGGAGAAACAGGAACGAGCGAAAAGGCTAGGCAGCTTTGGCCTAGAACGCATGGATGCTTTAGCACGCATTTCTCTTTCTTTTCTCTATTTTTAAGTATTAGAAATATTGCTAATGCATTTTCCTTTTCTCATTACGCTCTAAATGTCTCTCTCAAATGTCATATTGAAATTTTAGATGAAAAGTGCAAATTTTTGGTTTGAAATCTCAGCCCATTTTGAATTATGAATTTACTAAATTTACGACAAACAATCCGAAGGCATTGTTCCTTTATGAAAACTCGGGATTAGAACTAACTTTTAAAACGTAAGGCGATGCTGACAATTGTTTCATGGGGGAGTAACTCCTTTGATATGACTGAGCATTTGTGGAAACTTGAACGGCTGTCCATATGATATGCTGTTAGATTATTCCTGTTGTCTGTTTTACGGAAGCGATAAAAGTTCTTTATTTTTAAGGACTTGTCACGTTTGATTCTACTGATTGCCATAGTAACCGAAGGCGAATGCATCCTATAAAAGTTATAATCCTAAGAGGCAGATAAGGTTTCACTCCCATTCAAATACGTTCTCTTCTGCCTTAGGCTCCGTCATGCTTCAATCAAACATCTTCCACCACCCAGTAATGCGCATACACCGGTCAAAATGGCAAGGCAATAAAATTGTAGTTTCCTTTGGGGACTCTACTTTTTGAAAAAGTACAGTGCAAAGAAGTAGGGTAATCCTATTTCACTTAAACAGCTCAGGTGGACCTTTATTATTGCTAAGAACATGGCTGTTTGGGAGTCATAACATAGAACAAGAAATCTCTCACACGAACTTCTAAAATTGTATATTTTATTCCATTTCAGACTTGTGTGCGTGTGTGTTTATGTTTTTGTACTCTCTCTCTCTCTCTCTCTCTCTCTCTCACACACACACACACACACACACACACACACACACACACACACACACACACAATACGATTTGAAAGAACAACAAATAGATTAGTTGAATAGATATTGATTGCTCGAGTTGTCTGACCTGCATTTCGCATTGAAGAAAGCACTCGAAACGATGCAATTCAAAGCTAAATTCCAACGAAGAAGCATTTCCAGTCGATTATTGACCGGTTGCAATAGAAAATCACCACTAACAACAATAACAATAACTCTATCGAAAATAAATGATCGGTAAAAACGGCACTTGTTAATAGCCTCCACGAGAAAGGCGACACATTGTCTAGCAATAGTGGACTTAACATCTTACTTTTTTTTTTCAACATTCTTAATTAAGCTGGGAGAGGTAACTCATGACGTAAATAGAACTGCACAGCCAATTGCAAGTGAAAGAGAGCATTTTAATGTTGGTAATGCTGCAATAAATGCGAAAGTCCAGCAAAAGGGACATAACACTTTGTTCGATCTGTTCAGAATAATGCGCCTGACAAGGAACATTCAATCTGTGCAGTGGAAGCACACGTGGAAATGAATTTGGCTCGCGCTACCGATCTGAGTTCAGGAAGGTGATATTGTTAATTACCGTAATTATTATTTTTTTTAAATAGTCTATGTGCTAGTTTCTCTGTCCTTTTGCTAATCGGCTTCCGATACTGACTTCCCAACAATTAAAGTAGACAATTATCATAATGCAGTCTAGAACTTTAAAATATCCTACGACAGGAATAACTTCGTAGCATAAATTATCCCATAACAGTAATCATATCATAGCACTTTAAGTTATCCTATAACAGTAAGCACATTATAGAATTTTAAAATAAACGCAGGGTGATAAAATTGCCAGATACCTAGAGACTTTTCTGATGGGTATCATGTCCCAAAACTTTCGAATTTTATAATATTAGTAATAGTAAATGAGAAGTAATAATATTTAATTGCAATACTTTCACTTTAATGTCATTTATAGTCGTAGAGAAATTTGAAAATGCTTTACATGAATGCTAAATTATTTAAACATGTGATAATTATTCGCTAGAAACCCATTTTGAGATGAACACCGATAAATTCCACAACTTCACATACAATGAATACAGTATGATTAGGTGTCATACTTACTTTTTTCATCTCTTTAGTATATATATATGTATATTTTATCACTTCATTCATTTGCTCAGTCAATAACATTTAATTACTTTTCTGTGTTAATTTTATTCAGGCATTGCACATTCATTAAGAAAAGCATAATATTTAAATCAAAATTTGTCGTAAGTACATTGACTTGTCTAAGATGCTATTAATCAAGTAAAGCAAGGAAGGCCTGTTCAATTTACACTGAACTAATCCGTAACAATAATATTAAAAATCACAATACGCCGCATTAGTCACATAACCGAAACACCTCAAATTGCGCAAACATTTAAAGTAATTTTTAATTTTTAAAAACTGTTTAATATTGATGGCTCGCTTACAAAATATTCACCAGCAAGGTGTTTAATGATCAGTAATGAGTGGCGTATTGTGTTTTTCTCTGTTCATAATTAAAATATTGAAAATGTTTATGACATATACCAGAAAATTTCAATAATGTGCACACTTGAATTCATTAGCAAGATGTTAATTTAATTAATGAAAAGTTATTTGTTAATACTGGTTTATTTATAGTTTACATTTCAATACTAAGAACGTTCACTATATGTATATGAAAATGATATTAAACACTAATGCCATAAGACGAAGCCAAACTAAAAATCAAAACATATATCTTTGTTTTGTATTTTTAAAATGATCAATTAGTAAATAATAATCAAGTCGATATAACAAGCTACAAAATTACACAAGATCAGTTCCTAATCAACAAAGCAGTAACTTTATGTATGGATTTGTTAGTGGTTCTAAGTAAATTAAGTAGTCTTTGCACAGATTTAATAATAGATAATAATAGTTACAACATACAGCTATACTTGCCTCAAGTGTAATTGAAATTAAACTTAGTACTTTACTATTATTAATAAAAGTTCAGCGAGTATGTCCATAATGTATCAGTGCACTGACATTGATTTTAGAACAAATTAAAAGTCTATTCTACAGAAAGGAAAGTTTGAGCAAGATTTATGTAATAGTAGAAATCAGAAGTGGTCAACTGTCGTTTTGACAGATACAATAATGTAATGTCTATGGTTTAAAAATTATGAAGAAATACTAATTCATAAACATAATTAAATATATACAGATGGCAATCACTCCATCACACATTGTCACATAATGGCCTATGTGGCTCACACACACCCCTCCTCTAAAGAAAGATTACACGTAAACATACCTTCTAGAAAGGCTTACCCTTATCCCAGGCTGGGAACATATTGGAATGTTCCAGACAATTCACTAAATTGACCAATCAAAGTAGAGCTCAGTCATGTGAACAAATGTGCCAGAAACGCACCTGTAAATTATTAGTTGAATGCAGCTGATTGTTGAGACATGTACTTAGGCTTCTGGTGCTAACAAAGTTGACCTTATCACTGGTTATCAACACAGCACAAAATCATCCTCTGTATATATTACTGCCGAAGGTATGTAGTTTTGCTTGCCTATATAACATTATATTTATATTCATCTCTTGACATTAACTTTATTTTATATTGTTAAATTTTGCTTATGATATTTAAAATTTTGATGACCATATCAGTAAGGAGTGTTCTGTCAGAGAACACATGAGGACAAATTCTTAGTCCAAGTGTATTTTATTGGCAGATCAGCAGTTTGTCTGAGACTTTATCTGAGGCTTTATCTTCGATGTCAATTTATCATGGATGTTGATTTGATGACCACTGAGCCACAAGCAACACCAGAGCAGAACGACCGATGGATAAAGATTAGTTCAAGTGACCACGGGCGTGTCTGCTAATGACCTTCCCTGAGACCCTAGGCAACACTTCAGGTAATCTAAAGTTATGTATTTATAAAGACATAACTGCACATCTCAGTCAAATTGTAGACAAACTCTACCAACGTACTCTAGAGTTCACTCATTAATATTCAGTGTTATTTTATAAACACATTTATAGTTCGCTCATTTGAACGAACCAATTAACTACTACAGTGCCATTAGACTGAAATGAACATTCTCTTATGACATCATATGATTGTGATTATGAACTTATATATATATATATTCTGTTGAACTATTTGCTACATGTAACCATGCTGTCTGATGTTATTTCTTGAAAAATGTATTTATTGTTGATACATAGGCCACTCGTGTTAGTGTGACTCACTTACATTTTATATGTTATGTTATGTATCACCTGTACTTACTTACTATCCTAGCTGTATGTATCAGGGGACTTGAGCTATCTTCCAGAACTATCGCTCTTCTTTTCTACATTATCTATCATTCATCTTTCTAACCAGCCATAAGGTGTATTTGGGGGATTAGCCTAAGGTGACGGGTGACATATGGTGGTGGAGAATTAACATCTTGTCCTTCTCCCATCAAAACATATATAATTTTGGGTCCAGAAAATCGTGGATCCATATGGCAGGATAATTTAACACTTCATCAAAAGGATCCAGTTATGTTTGCCTCTAAGCTCACCCAGCAATAATTTGATGAAATAAACTTAAAAACTAACCTGCATACAGACAGATAAAATATCCCTTTTTACATTATAATTCAAAACGCAGATAACAAATTTTAACTGGATGATACTCATATCTTTTTCATAGATTAGATTTCAGTACAGTTATTTCACTCATTTTATAAACAGATAATATTACTCTGTTTAGAAATAGATCCATTATGTATATGGTTCTCAGTAAATACTAAATGAGAAATAATAATAATAATTAGTTCCAATACTTTCACCTTAATTTCATTTATTAGGGCAATTTTTAAATACTTTACATGACTACTAAATTATTTATAAAATTATAATTATTTACCAGAAACCCATTTGAGATGCGCAATGACAAATTCCACAACTTTACACAAAATGAAACATTATGATTAAGAGTCACATTTTCTTTTCTCGTCGTTTTGGTATTATACATTATTTTTATTACTTCATTAATGTACTCACTCATAATTATTTTTTATATTTTTAATTTAAATAATGTATTAATTTTATTCAGATATTGCAAGCTCCTTAAGAAAAATATTTAAAACAAAATTTTATGTCATAAATATATCAACTTGTTTCATATGCCTTTAATCAAGCCAATCAAGGAAGGACAACTCAATTTACACTGAACTGATCAGAAACAATAATATTAATAATCACAATCTATATTAGTCGCATAACTGAAATACTTCAAATTGTACAGAAATTTAATCAGCAAATTTTCATTTTTGAAACTAATTTTTAATATTGATTGCTCGACTAAAAATAATTCATAATATTTAGCAAAATATTAATAATCACTAAAGAGTTGTGTATTATATTTTATCTTTATTCATATTTTAAAAAATAAAAATTTTTTGCATGTACTGTAAAATTCCAATGCAGATTCACAATGTATTCCTTAGAAGGATGTTTTTAATAAGTGAAAAGTTCTTTACTATAATGTTTTATTTAAATCTGTACTACTAAGAATGTCCTCTCATGTAAACAAATGTTCAATATCTGTATATGTATATCAAAAAGATATTAAACACAGGTGCCATAAGAGTAAGGCCAAACAAAAAATTCTAAACACATATCTTTGTTTCGTATTTCTAAAATTATCAGAAGCAAATGATATTCAAGTTGATAAAACAAGTAACCAAATTACACAAGATCAGTTTCAAATTTAAAAAAAAAAGCAATAATTTTATATATTTTTATTAGTAGTTCTAAGTAAGTTTTGTACACAAGTTTAATATATTATATATTAATAATAGTACAATGTACAGATATGCTTGTCTCAAATATAAACTGAAATTAAAATTGTTTCTAGTAGTTTAGAACTAATAAGAAAAGTTTAGCCAATATACCCATGATATGTAAAAAGCATTGTCATTGATTTACAGAACAAATTAAAATTATCTACTCTACAGAATTGGTTTGAAGAACATTTTTTAAACAGAAGTTAGCAGTACTTGCCTGATAGGACAGGCTATTTCTATATTTCTGAGATGTAATCATAGAGTTTTAACTAAATATTTAAACTCTGTAGATAATGGTTTTCCTTATTAAACTTAATTTTTCTATTGAGCTTAAAGCCAAACAAAAGTGAAATGAAATTTAATTTTTTTGAGATATTATAACACAAAACTTAAGCATAACTTACATTTGTTGATAGCATGTTAGGACTGAAACCAATCAATTGTTTTCCCAAATGACTGAAAAAAATATACGTTTCAGTGTATAATCCTTAATTTATATACAAATTTATTAATTGTATACTCTTGTAACTTTTGTTATGTTCATATTTACTTTTCAAACATTATACTTTGTGCGTTTGGTTGATTTATTTATTTGTTATTTTTGATTTTATTATTATTAATATTTATTTGTACCTTACCACAGAATAACATCGAGTACATTATATCAAATTACTAATAAAAACATGTCGTGTGAATATGACCAAACTAAAATTCCAAACATCGCTTTTAAAAAAATAGATGTTTATATAGCGGGTTAGCACTTATTCCTTAGGTCAAACTACCTAGATCTACTTTGTAGTAATAATTTATTTGTTAAGCATTCAAACGTTATAGTTTTATTACAGAGGTCAGTCGTGATTGTTGCTAAACTAGATAAATCTATTGTCTGCTTCCAATGAAACTGACTTGAAACCGTGTTGTCAATGTGTCCGAATGTATCCGTCTGAATTGCTTTCACTTTTTGTTTCATTTGATAAAGAGCGAATCCTTTCTTAGATTCGATATATTTCCGGTGATTCGTTATCGCTTACACTTTCGTTTTACACATGCTGCTACTCATCGCGACTTTCACTCATGTGACGTCACGATCTTATGCGTTTCGCAAGACGCCCGAAACCCATGTGTTCGGCAAAGTCCGTATAGGAAAATATATTTTAATTTATAAAAAGCATTTATCGTTCATTCACAACAGAACGACTAAATAATGATTTTTGTTTAGAATGCTACGAGAAAACGTTTGGCAGCAAAACTAATCCTTCGAAAGCGTATGCAAGACTGAAAGAGGTGAACTTTTTTTTTTTCAAACACGGTCTACTACATCACCTCTTTGTACACCTCGCAATGCAGTTCAAGTCTAGTCAACAATAGACACATCTCGCAACGCAGTTCAAGTCTAGTCAACAATAGACACACCTCGCAATGCAGTTCAAGTCTAGTCAACAATAGACACACCTAGCAATGCAGTTCAAGTCTAGTCAACAATAGACACACCTAGCAATGCAGTTCAAGTCTAGTCAACAATAGACACACCTAGCAATGCAGTTCAAGTCTAGTCAACAATAGACACACCTCGCAATGCTGTTCTAGTCAACAACCTTTGTAAACAACTATAAACTTTTTATTGCAATAGACACACCGACTGTGAATGTTCCTTAACCTACTCTACCCGCTTCCCACCCCAGCAATAATACAGCCACCCTTGTCGCCACCTGAAGTGTGGCCAAGGGCGCAGGTCAAGTCGTGTTTTGACAGATGATCCACGCGCCGTAGGTTAGAGAGGCACGCTGTATGTCTGGGCACAGCAGGGGAAGTATGGAGACCCTATGTGCGGGCGCCAGACACGAGTGACTGCACTCAGACACCACAACGGCACTAGTCGACAGCTGTCAATCAAGATACGAATGGCTGTCTGTACATCGCATCGTGCTTCGTTTTCCTTCCGCTTAATGTGTGTGAATAAAGTCCAAAGTTAATAGGTTGTGTTCTCTGCAATATTGACACAATAATCTTAAAATTTAACATTTTAAAAAAAACCAGTTATGGAAGTAAGTCTTTATTCAAGATAAATAGAAATACTAACACGTGTAAGTCTGCGTTGTCAGTTATGTCCCCTACATTCAGTAAATTGAATATGTAAACGAATAGTTTGCGAGATATTTACGACAGCTAATTCATAGCAATTGTTTGTATATATTTTTTGTTTGTTTGTTTGTTCGCTTGACTTTTAGGGACGAATTTCATTGTGAGCGTTGTGCTTTTTCACGGTGAACAACAAATGACCCAGTGACCTTGTAGTTTGAACAGATTTATACTTTAAAGTGATAAGTCTTATAACAAGCATCAAATGCATTCGTTTACAAATACATAGCTATCTTGAGGCAAATAGTTGTGATGCATTTTAAAGATACGAAACGTATTCCAATTGTATTTGAAAACATTTCCGATCTGTTTCTGCAACGAAGGGGTGAATCGCAGTGTTGTCAGTGTTTTCTTCTGGGCTTTGTCACCAAACAATATTGCAGCAACACACAGCCATTCTGGCTTTGCCACCAAACAATGTCACAACAACACAGCCATTCTGGCGTTGTCACCAAACAATATCACAACAACACAACCATTCTGGCTTTGTCACCAAACAATATCGCACCAATTCACAGTCGATAGTGTTGCCATTCTGGCTTTGTCATCCAGCAATATCGCTACAATATACACAGTCATCAGTGTTGTCATTTATGGCTTTGTTCAGATTGACGGTGTTGCTATTCTGACTTTGCCAAACCCAAAGAAAAAATAATAAAATGTGCACTGATCTAGGAATTAAAAATAATGAGTAATACAGTGAGGATTTCTATCTTTAGGATAATAATTCCAAAGTATTAAAATATATTTTATTCTCTCTGAGTGTCATGTTACTATAGTTTTGCTTCGTGAAAGTTATGCTTTGACGTAAAAGGATTAAACTGTGGTTTATAAATCAGAGAGCGACATTCCAAGTTTGAGGAAATGTAGCCACCTGACTGACTATGTAGCTGCCTAATTGACCATGTAGCCACCTGACTGGTCAGACAGCCTCCTGACTGATCATGGAGCCATCTGATTGACTATTACCTTCCAACGAGTTTAAAGGGCGAACGCACTTTGACAAACTTTCATAAGTTCAGAAACTTAACAGCATTTAATGTTTTGTTATGGTGCAGGAATAAGGGTGCAAACAATTCCATTACCTGATTGGGTCAAAGTACATTCCAGGGACCATGCGACAATGAACGTAGACAGCAAAGGCCTTCATCTTCAGTGTCATAAAGTTAAGTGTCATTTATATAAAACTGGAAAGAAACCCATAGTTTGATTCATTGGATTTTATTAAATCTCAATCATAAGGACTTACTTGGAAAACATTTTTTTTAAACCACATTTTAGTGAATGTTAAATCATTACCATTCACCAGTTTTCACATTCAAATTTTGACGTTACAAGACCTTTGAACCCTTGATAAGGGACATAATAAAGTTAATAAACCATGGCTAATATAGAGGTTTAGGGAGATATATTCTAAGCTTGAATGGACTTTGCCCTAAGCATATTTGGAAATGTCAAACTGAAATAAGAATGTGTGACATAGTTGGTAAGCCAGATGAAAAAATGCTGCCCTTTTAGTTGCAATTAGAAATGGTGTAAACCCGGTTGGGCAATGATGTTGAACAATGAATTCTTTGCATGTTGACTTCCAAACCAATGTGCATATCGGCTTCAGAACCAGAGGGTGACCTAGCACTTTATATAATAGGACAGTCGAATTTTTAGATTTCCACTAAGAAGTAAGCCAGAGGGAGCATATATGCAGTCGAATAAAAAATGTTTCCCTATAATAAATAAGCCAGGGTAGGGAGTAACAAAAATTCAACAACAAAAAAAGTAACCAATGAACTTAATGGTTGTAGCATTATTAAATGAAGTGTAGAATTGGACTACATTTAATGTGTCACTTTAGAGTAAGAAAACTACATTTAAACCTTTAGCTATTAATGTAATGTTTCTAGTTGTTTTAATTGCTATCTCACTGGTGATGTAAGTGAGGCTTTCATGAGACTATTAGCACGGGCAAGGACTATTCATTTTAATATTTGTTTCTTAATCCTTGATGAGTTCTATTGTTTATAGCAACAGTGTTGTAGCGTAGGTATCCAATATACTGTTTTCTCTTTAACTGTCGTTGGCTGAGGTCACTTGATGTCATTAATGTAGAAAAAGACCGAAGTGAAAATAATTACCAACAAATGTGTGTGATAGGATACAGTCTAAGGATATATCAGCCATATATATGATAATGCTACACTAGAATGTATTAATGCGGTAACAGCGATCTAGACATGCAACTCGCCGCACTATATACCTGCCAACCACAAACGTATGTGACGTCAGACAATTGTGTGCTTTATAGTTCCGTAACAAGTGTGTGCTTTATAGTTCCGTCATACGGGTTCTTAACAATTGTGTGCTTTATATTCCGTCATCCGGGTTCTTAACAATTGGGGGAAGCAACGTTGCATACAAAAAGTCCGCATTACGTCATTGGTCTTGACATATTAACAAATAGATCTTTATTTTTTCTGTTAACAAATGTATGTATGTATGTATACACGCGCGCGCTTGTGCGTGTATATGCATGCGTATATACGTGTGTGCGCATGCATATGTAAAAGTGTATATACGTGAGAATATGTACTTATATACATAATGTGTGTGTGCGTTCTGCGTGCGTATATGAACATGAGTATATACATGTGTGTGCGTGTATGTACATGTGTATATGCATTGTATATATGTATACGAGCGTGTGCGCACGCGTATGAAGTAATGTACATGTGTATATATGTGTGTATACGTGTATGTATGTCTGAATGTATAATAACAAGCATACCATGAGCTCACAACAGACTTTTTCTTTGAAAGGAAAATGTCCCCTCACTCCACTCCTCCATCACCATGACGACGCACACACACACATGCAAAACAAAAAAGGAAGAACAATTATAAGCGAATTAAATTTTGTTTTGCTATTGTAAACAGCAACAATGATAATCATGTCATATCAATAATGCTATTTTAACTTTTTCTTGAATCACACATCCAGAAACCCACCCATGTACATCCTACAAATTGTCTCCAGTAAACTCGAAAAGTAACGCTTCCGTAGATTGGCTCTGTACGTTATATTTCTGTGTAGTTTTGCATTCGCCACCATATTGTTCCGAACTGCTCAAGACACTGCATTGATTCCCATGACGTGCGTTGCGTGCCGAAGTTCCTCGGGTGTCATCTTTGAACCTGTCACACCTACAAACCTTACTTTTAACCCCGACTCAAAGTCTGTTAGTCATACCGTGTGACAACCTGTCTGCGTACCCTTTTCGTTAGCAGCAGTTATTTTTAAGTCCTATTATTTTAAAAATAAATTTGGAAAATTATAAATTTCCTGGCGGTGTGTGTGTGGGGTGTGTGAGTATGGGTGGGTCGGTGGGTGGTGGTAGTGAGAAAACCTACGAGGAAGATAAGTGCATAAATATAACACAATGTCTTTAACCCCGTCACTGCTGGTAGGGTTAGGTTGTAATGCAGAGGTCCACAAGTACTGACCTCACTATTGGTGGGGTATAAATATAATAACACAATAACAATTACTTATAATGTCCTTTTATATTTCCCTGCATCAGTGAGAAGCTACGTCTTTCCCATTTTAACGACATCAGTTTCAGTTAAAGATTGAAACTGACTAACTTGCGGGGGTGCATTTCATTATTAATTTTCGTCCTGGTCGACAAAACACTAAGCCAAATATCCTGAACTGTGGAGTGGTTAAGAGTTACTATTTGATTGCTTTCTTCTTTTTCGTTTGTTTGCTCAACCAGGACTCCAAATCAGGCCATTCAATTTTTGGTAAAATTAGTTTCCTATCCGTTCAAATTTCATGCAAGTCAATGTCGAGCAAAAGTGCCTAATTAGAGACTTAAATTATATGTAGAAGGGAGACAGTTAATGCCATGGGTGAAGAAATTGAAAGTTTGAGGAATCTGGAGAGAAGATAACTTTCTCTGCAAGATATACTAAGAGCTCGCCTAATATTTCCTCTTTCCATTTCCTTACTTTTTCACTTGATTTTGGTATTAAGAAGACGAAATTGTAGAAAGTATTTACTTTTTCACTTGATTTCGGTATTAAGAAGACGAAATTGTAGAAAGTATTTACTTTTTCACTTGATTTTGGTATTAAGAAGACGAAATTGTAGAAATTATTTATTTTCTTAATTAATTTTGTATTGTGATGCTGATATGGTGTTTAAAATTTTCCCTCTGCTGATTTGAATAATGTACGACTGACCTTTGGACTAATGGAAATGCAAAATTTCTAATTTGGGGGGATTATTTTGATAAATAGTGAAGAGTCGATGTTTCGTTCGCTGGTGGCAGCATCGCCACTGGGCTGAGTGAAGTGAGACTCAGCGAGCCAGTAATGGATGTGGCAGCTTTTCCTGTTTTATGTCAGCATAGCAGACACTAAAAAAATATTTAAAAAAACCAACTCTATTCATGCACCTAAATTCACTTATTCAAGCATTGGGCAGAAATCGGATTAATTTAAATTATTCTCCCGAACCACATTTCTCGCTCAATAATTAAAGTGGTGGTGTCATAAAATTGCGATAAGAGTTAGGTTACTTAGGTCGAAGGCTGTTAACTGTAATCTCTAACTAGGTGGTGAGATAAAGCTCAGTTGGTAGGTAGGTGGGCGTTATCAGTAACTAGGAGGTGAGATAAAAGTTCAGTTGGTACAGAGCTCTATGGAGAGACAGGTGTAACTATGTATTAGCTAAAGGTATATTGTTTCCACTTCCCATAGGCAGACTTTAATTTGTACTGTTGAATCGTTATGCAATGCTGATTTGCCCACTTTGCGAAAGGTGAGTGCAGCTTTGAACCGTAACAGGAGAGTTCTAAATGGGAGTTGGAACTAAGGACGTTTTCAGCCTAAGAACAGGCAATGAGTGTGTGTGTGAGTTTGTCTAAGTTAGTGTCGCCACTATACCCTGGGGTGACTTTGTAATAATGAATGATATCAAATAGGTGTAATTAGTTATGATACAAGACATCTACAAGTGCCGATGCAGAGTAGCGGTCACTGGTTATTTGTGTATATCTGCAACTGTTACATCGATATACTGGTACGTCGCAAAGTTTGGCTCCGCCCCCACTCAGATCTCAGCTGAGAATCAATGTTTATGAATAATTGTAGTAGTAGTTCCGCTACTTCTTTGCCCCACAAGAATTGCGTTAAAACTTTTCATCTTGACGATGTTCTCGGTTTTTGGTGGATTCCTGTGAGGCCTTCCTCCTTTCTCTGGTATTCAAGGAGGGTGGGGTAGGGTGTTCGTGCGTTGTTTGGTTTGTGTGTTGTGTCTCCATGTCAGACCGTTGTTACGACTGTCGTCCGTGTGTTTATGCGTGTTGTTGGGGGGTGAACGACTATAAATAGACGAACAGAGGACAAGACGTAATCATTAGATTATCACTTTGGACCACGAAAACAAACATAGAAATTACTTCATTAACAAATATGTGTTTAAAATAATAACAATAAATTAATAAAGGAAAAAGTTAACAAGATAAACATTATAGGTACAAAGTCATCAACGGCAATTTTGCTACACTGGAGTCACTTTTCCATGGGGACTTAGCTTATGCGCTGGAATGACATCTCTACATAAATACAAGTTTAACATAATAGTAAAATGCATGAAATGTTTCTAAATCCATTCTCTCTCAATCAGTCAGTTTTAATTCACCGTCAAGCTAACAATTGCCTTTCGAAGCCGGACTTTCTCATTTCACTTCAAATTCAAAAGTGATTACAGAGTAGATATTTTTTTGCAGCAAATGACTTCCTTAATCTCAGCCCATTGACTGGTCTCGTTCTCATAAATCATAATCATTCAATAAAAGAAAACTACTCACTCACCACATTACATTACATCAGCGATCAAGAATGTTCTTGTCTGGAGTTGTTTACTTCAACTCAGACACTTTCAAAAATAACACCATAAGGAGTGCCCAAGGTCGGGTTAATCTGACAATTTAGCAATTTATAAAACAATTTAAATTTAAAATAGGGAGAGACAAATTCACTTTGTCACACTGTTCCATGTGTTCTTCACTACAATCTCTTAATACAAATACTCGTTTACCTCATTAGGGTTGCTGCCCTCTCATAGTTCAATGCACTTACTTAATTTATGGGGAGCGCTTCCAACCACGGCTGATTTAGCGCAAACTCAATACACAGATGTCTTTGCATTCACATCTTTCGATTTTATCTCGACATTGTGAATTTCATTTAATGGCTGTCTGCATTCTGTATCACATCACCATGTGTTTGTTGGTCAGGATGGATTATAACTGAATGATATAAAAGTGTACTATGATTTATAGCTATGGCAAGTGGATTAAAAGTGTACTTTGATTTCGGGTGTCTTCAAGTGCATAAGAAATGTAGCCAATGCGGTGACAATATTATGGTTATTCCTTATTTCGATCTGAACATTAAATCTTTTTATACTGTACATGTTTATACTGTAAAATAAGGAGCAGTTGTGGTAATCAAAACTATTAAGCCCTCATAATACAAAGAGCTAATGAATGGAAAATATGTTGCAAGTCTAAGAAATATTTTATGAACAGTAATGAACTGCATAAACTATTTAAAAGTCAATAATTGTCCCTTTTTTGTGTCTTAATGGCATGCCTGCGTTGATATTCATACACACACACACACACACACACACACACACACACACACACACACACACACACACACACACATACACACATTCATACATACACGTACACGAACACACATTCATATATACACATATACATGAACACACATTCATACATACACACACGTACACGAACAAACATACATCCACACACACACACACATACACGAACACACATTCATACATACACGAACACATTCATACTTGCACGAACACACACACACATACACACGAACACATATTCATCCACACACACACACACATACACGAACACACATTCATCCACACACACAAATTATACACACTGTTGAAAGAAACAGGAGCAGGGTAGTTTGAAATTATGCTTTGGTCCAGTGATTATGTTAACGTTTAGGAGCGGGAGCCAGTTATCGAACTTGGATGTTGTTAACTACACACAGATGTTACTTATCTCTAAAGTAGTGCAGTCTGGTACCACGTGACCGAAAAACTATTTTCTTCTAATTTCCTTTATTTTCTTTCCTCCCTTTGTACAGTATCAGTTGGCGTCACCGTCGGGTACCTTTATACGGAGATAGACGGGCCACCGTCGTAGGTAATTGCTCGTCTGTCTTACGACCAGCTTGCGGTCTGCAAGACGCCTAATACAATCGACCTCTCACCTTTCACAGTAATCTGAACTATAAATATTCACCCCGCGCACACACACACACGCACACACACACACACACACACACACACACACACACACACACACACACACACACACACACACACACACACACACGCTATTCACAACCCATCACATATGCAACAGACCAACACCACAAATACATACTACACGTATACACCGCACATATACACAAAACACCATACATAAAACGCACGCACACGCACACATACACACTTATACTCCTGGCCTACGATTAGGATAATTATAGGAGCGTAGATAAGTCACGTGGCAATGAGAATCATGAATGGGAAATATCTAAAAATAACTTATTTCACTGCATCGTCCTGGCTAACCCTTCCGTCTTTGCGTGCCGTGTGCAAAGTCACTCACACGGGGTTGGGGGGAAATTAAAATAAATTGCAAAAGGAGAACAATGCAATATTAAGCAATCAGCTGTGAAGGTCAAATCAAACTATGCCGAAGAAGTAAATACAGCGTCTCTTGTAAGAAAAAAGGAACCAATCCACACATTGATTTGATTCTAATTCTTGTATGTGATGGGCTATAGGACATACTCTTACTAGAAACTATTTTTATTTTTCATTGTTTTCATTGATATCTTCTGAATTTCCACTTCTAACGTTCGTTGATATCCAAGACTGTGGTATCTAGTTAGTCACGTGCCATGACCTTAAAGACCTTGAAGGTCTTGGGACCTTCGTGACTATGGGGAATAAATTTAAGAAAAGGTTGTAATGAAAGACTCATTGATAACCTGTCAAAGAATACCCTAACATAGCTGGAAATAAACTAGATTTTTGTACTTTCAGCTTTGGAATAAAACTAAAAATATTTTATAAGGGCTCTGTTTCAAGAGCACTCGTTAAAAATTATATATTCAATGTGTACTCTTAGTTATCAGCACAACACATAATAAGTAATGATATAACAATAATGGCGAATACAGGATAATGCACAAAAAAGAAAAGAAGAACATAGCACAGCATACGGAAAACAAAATAATATAAATATCATTCAACGTGACACGTTACGACATTACACATTGCAAAACACAACACGACATAAAGCACAACATACTGTAATACAGCCTTTAACACTGGAGAAATTCTTGAAATAATTTTCAGGACTAAGAGAATCCTTCCATAAAAATCACTATATCTACGTTGTTGTTGTTGTTTTTTAATCACCATCTCTCGGGGGAAACCCTAGCATCCTGGATTCAGGTTTGGAAATGCTGCTATAGCGTAAAAAAAAAATGTTTGTTCTGCAGACTGGCGTAATGCAAATTAATTGGTTAAGGTCGTGAGTTCACTTTTATACGTCATTTGTTCTGCAGACTGGCGTAATGCAAATTAATTGGTTAAGGTAGTGAGTTCACTTTTATACGTCATTTGTTCTGCAGACTGGCGTAGTGCAAATTTTAATTGGTTAAGGTCGTGAGTTCACTCTTATACGTCATTTGTGATCGTATCATGCTGTCACATGCAAACGTTTTCGTTATGAAATTTAAATTATATAATTTCCAAAATACACAATGGTATTTGATCACGGTGTATGTGTGTGCAATAGTGCGTGAGAGTGTGTTTGTGTGATTCATTTACATATGCATTTATGAGCATGCACAGCATTAGTGTGTGTGTGTGTGTGTGTGTGTGTGTGTGTGAGAGAGAGAGAGAGAGAGAGAGAGAGAGAGAGAGAGAGAGAGAGAGAGAGAGAGAGAGAGAGAGACCTAACTGAACCGTAGCATTACTTCAGTTCTAACGTTTCCTGAGATAGTCGACCAAAAGTGAAGGCACAAAAATCAAAGTACAACCAAACGCATTCTTGTCTCTGTGTAAGTAACGACTCGTTCAGACAAAAATAGCCAAACTTCCATGTCTTTCAAACAAGTGAACACAATAACGAGCACTGCCTGCGGCCGCAGTGCGAACGAGTTGGCTCAAGTATGGCTTTATCCTGCACTGACCTTAATTATTCCCCTTTTATAGCGGTACCTTACAAATACGAATGTGTCCTCAGGTCTGCCAAAAGAATCCGTTGCCTTCTTTATTTTTTTTTTTTATTAAAAAATGGCATTGCGGGTTATATAATTTTGATTAAAGTCTTATGCTAGATTAAGCTCATATACTTAGAAAAAACTATCTAGATTAAGCTTGTCTTTAATGGCACATACATATAGAAACTTTAACTATGCTAGATTATGCTTGTCTTTATTCGTATATGTACTAAGAAAACTTAACAGTCTAGAACTCTAGATTATGTTTGTCTTTATTGGTACATGTACTAAGAAAACTTAACTATCTAGATTATGTTTGTCTTTATTGGTACATGTACTAAGAAAACTTAACTATCTAGATTATGCTTGTCTTTATTCGTACATGTACTAAGAAAACTTAACTATCTAGATTATGCTTGCCTTTATAGGCACAAATACTAAGAAAACGTAATTAAATTAATTAAATTGCTTTATTAAAACTGTCGACATATGCAGTTACTTAGAAAAAGTAACTAATATGATGCTTATTTAAGATTGCCTGTATAGACTTATATGTAATCCATGCAATCCATCTATCCATGTAATCCATCTATAATAGGCTTACAGAGATTATGAGAGACGATAATTCATCTTAATGACTCTATTTTTGTAAATTTTCTAAACTCTATATAGAGATCAGTAGCAGTATGAGTGTATACGGCGTCCAGGGTAGGGGTGGGGGGTGGAGCAATAACCAGAAACGAGCCGTCTCCCAGTACGATCTAACAAGTATGCATCCCCTCCCCACACACACACAGAGGAAGAGGGAGAAATTATATATATTTTAAACTTTTTCATTTTTCAACGGATATTTTAATAAAAAAGAATTTTAAAAATATTTTTGAGCATCCATACCAAGGTGATTTGCGTGTTCTCCTCCTGCAAAGTTGTCCCCCACCCCTTTTTCAAACCTCCCGATTCTTCCTCATTAACATTCCGGGTATCTTCTTGCTCGATCTGAGAACTGAACACATGCGTCATGAACGCCCTTGCTCACAGAAGAAATACAATATTGTTCCGTCATTTATATTGCAAAAATAAATTGTCACCTATGAGGCGCCACTTACACCCCTCTGAGTGGGAGAGGGTAGGGGTGGGGGAGTAATTGCGTCGCGCCGCCACGGGCTTGTTAATCTCGGTCACACTGGTGATAGCCCTCCTTGCGTCACTATTAACACGTTACCAGGTTGTAAGTTATTTCCTACACTAAAATCGTGTGCAGTGTGAAGTTTAGACCATCGCACACACTTAAGGCATATACAGGGCCTGCTTTTAAGAGAGTGAGCGCCTGTTTTAATCAATATTAATTACAAAATGACTAATCATAGGATGTAATGTTTTCACACACTTTAATTCGTCGTACAAAAATGTTTACTCTTTGTCACTCACCATTTCCACGTGACCATGTCACGCTAGGTAAACTTCTGTTCCGATAACAAATACTACAGTTTCAATATGATAAAGATAAGGGTGCTATCACTCTTGTCCGAATGACCTGTCCTCACTATGTGATAATTGTTTTTAGACAAGCACTACTTATTGATGGTAATACATCGTCCCGGCTCCTGTTCCAGGTGAGAATTGGTTTATAAATCCTGCCTTACTCAGGCTCGTGTACATGCCCATTCATACATTTTTCCCTTATGCACAGTACATGTAAGTAAGTTTTAACTTTTACACATCACATTTTTACTTCTGAAAATCATTAATCATTCACAGTTTGAGGCTATTATTCTCCATGTAATTTACGAGCGGTATTGGTATTAAAACCAGTGCTCTACATTCTACAATGTCTATCGCCTACCTGCTCTTTCAAATTAATTCTTGCCCTGTCTGTCTAACAAGCAGTTTAGCTAGCTTTTGCCCATGGTTTAACTTCTGGAGAAAGTTGAAAACCATTGAAAATTCAAAAGTACTATTTCTCATTATTTATCCTACGGTATTTCTACCAGACCTATCTTTATTTGATAAGTACGAACTAGCTTGAATATCACGCTGATGAGCATGGCAATAAACTCTGCAAAGACTGTTCGATCAAAAATCTACACTAGCATAATTCTGATCAATTAGAGTTCATTTATAAAGTTCACCAAATCACTTAGGTGTGGATTTTCCTTATGGTAATTTGATAATTATTTTTAATTTATCCACAGCACTGAATTAGCAAGCTTTCTTCATAATTCAGCGGACAAAAGAAATTCATGTAATGAATAGGTGACATGACTGGCTAAGGCATACTTGAAGGTATTTCTAACCATATTTATCTCCCTTAGATTCTCACATCAATTCGCCAGCAAAAGTTATTTTGGTTACACATTGCAACTCTGTGGCAGAGTAAATTTTCCCCTCCCTATTTTAAAATTTAATTGGTATATAAATTGTTAAATTGTCGGAGTAACCAACCTTCGGTACTCCTTATGATGGTATTTTTGTAAGTGGCAGAGTAAATTTTCCCCTCCCTATTTAAAATTGAATTGTTATATAAATTGTTAAATTATCTGAGTAACCCGACCTTGGGTACTCCTTATGTTGGTGTTTTTGTCAGAGTTGGAAGTAAACAACCCGAGTTGAGAATTTGCTAGAAATTACTGATGCAATGCAAACTAGTTCAACTGGGTGAGTAGTTTTTATTACCCAATGGTTATGATTTACGAGAACAAGACCAACCAATGGGATGAGATGTAAAAGATTAATTGCTGTAGAAAATTTTATTTTCTGATCACTTGAATTTGAAGTGGCAAAGAAGTCAGGCAGCGGTTAGCTTAATGGTGAGTTAACTGACTGGTTGAGAGAGAATGAACTTAGAAATATTTCATGCACTTTTTGCTATTAATATGTTATACTTTTGTTTTATATTGAGATGTATTATGTGAGTAGACTAAACATTTCAACAAATAAGAATAATAATAACGAATATCTATTATTGCTTATCTCTAATAACTCCATTTATGTTCTCTGATAAGAACTACCCTGTGATTTTTACTGAATTATTGAATTGTATTTTCTTTGGATATATGATTGTGAAATATATAGAAATTATTCAAATGTGCTTTCATGGAAATATTGATGTCATATGTATTTGTCATATGTCTATTTGATTATTGATTTAATAAATTTATTCTTAAATTTATTTACCTTCTTACACTTATTGATAAACTTATGTTAGAAAAGAAAGTGGGTGGATGAAAGACGGATTTGTCTTCTCTCAAAGAAAAGACAGTAATCCACTCATTTCACTTGATGGCGTCGCATAGGTGACAAAATATCGGATTAAAAATGATGATACCTGACTGATATTATCGTAGGTGAATGCCAAGATAATTAATTCACTTCACCTAAGGGAGAGAACTTGCTTCCACCCAACTGCCTGATCAAAATATAAGCTAAGAACACACTATGTCTGTCTTGAATGAGATCAGATGATAATATGTGACTAGATTAACGGACAGTCAACCGAAAGAAGGAAAGACAGTGAAATTAAGTAAGATCCTAAAGAAAAGCTGGGGTGGGGAGCAGATTACAAAATTTAAAAAAAAAACTAAGGAACGATTAGTTCTAATCATTATGTCGAGTTGTTACAGATTTGGGTAAAAAAAAACTCCATATCCTTTAGAATGACAGCAGTAAGGTCAGGTACGATTGCAGAGTGACGGTTGTAGTCCTTAGCAGACACCCCGAGGATAAACACTCGAGAGAAAAAATGCTTGGATCAATTACTGTCAGTCCAAAGCTTCTACAAAAGTTAATAACATTTCTATGCGTAGTTCCCAAGCCAGGATGTACACATTTTAAATATACATAAAGTAGAATTTAAGTCTCAACAACACGGGCAGGATTTATGCTGCTAGATTAAAACAATTTTTAAAGCATTTCAAACCATGATTCGAATCAACAGAAATTAGGATACTTTAATATTTAACAGAAACTAGGATACTTTAAAATTTAACAGAAACTAGGATACTTTAAAATTTATCTATAATTATATATATATTTGTAGCTTAAATTGTATAACTTTAGGTAACATTTTTCTTTACAAAATTACGTTTAAAATTTCTCATTGCTTATTGCTAAAATGCAGATATTAATCCCAGTATTTTTTTTTATTGTGCTGGTTGACAACGCTTTCAAATAACGGAGATGGGATGCTCGACAAGTTAGAGTAAAAAAACAATTTCATACATATATATGTCCTTAAAGAAACTATGTCAATATGCTGTGAAGAAAGAAACAAGTTCTATTTCCTGTAAAGAAATGAACAATATATATTTGCTGTAAAGAAAGAAAGCCTATCTACTGTAAAGAAAGAATATCTATCGGCTGTCTGTCTGCTATAAAGAATGCCTATCTACTGTAAAGAAAGAATGTCTATCTGCTGTAAAGAAAGAATGTTTATTTGCTGTTAAGAAAGAAGCAATATCTATTTATTGTAAATAAACAATGTCTATTTGCTGTAAAGAAAGAAGCAATATCTATTTATTAATGTCTATTTCCTGTAAAAAAAATAACAAACAAGCAATATCTATTTACTGTAAAGAAAGAATGTATATTTGCTGTAAAGAAAAATGTCTGTTTACTGTAAAGAAGCAATGTTTATTTACTGTAAAATAAACTATGTATATTTGTTGTAAAGAAAAATGTCTATTTGCTATAAAGCAACACTGTGTGCTGTACATAAATAAATTTTAAAACACATCTGGACAATGAGAAGCAATGTAATAAATGATTTATGAGAACACTGATGACAGTTAAATGAGGTTATCTTTCTTGAAAAAGCCCCATTACAGTCCTAAAATGTCTGACATACGGACAGACAAAGCTAATACGTATGAGCTGTGCAGTCTCGTTACAATCACAAAACATCCGATTTACGGACATATTAAACTAATATATATTAAATGGACTTAAAAACGATAAAGAAAACCGCGCATATCTCACTCGTTCCGTACAGTTCATAATAAAGAAATGTATACATGAACAAACACTTCCACACAAACGTACACACTCTCAAATTAAATAAGTGCATACCATATACAAACACGCACACGTGGTCACATCAAACACATAGATATACACACTGTCATGCAGACAAACACAGCACCCACGTTCGCGCGCGCACACATACATACAGACTCGCACAAAGTCACGGGGAAATTAAACAAATTAAAAAGCATAAAGTATAAAGAGAAAAAAAAAGAGATTGGAGGCATGACTGACATTTACAACATCTGGGTGGGTGCTTTTTGAAATAAGGTGGAAAGTAATCAGCTTTTCCGTCTTAACAGGGTGGAAAAGGGGCAAACAAGAAGCTAATGAAATTCATCGCTAAAGGTTAGGCACTCGCGGGCGAAATAAAAATGAAACGACCCCTTCGAAATAAAAAACAAAACAAAACGCATTTCATGATGCAGTTACTGCAAAAGCGAATCTTGTTCCTCTCCTCATTCTTCTTCTTCTTTTCCACTTTGTTTTGTATTCACTGCCTGTCGGCGTCTCGGAATTCGATGACGCGTAAACTGTCCTAGATTTCGTTAAGACAGGCACTTAATTCGGGGTATCAAAGTTGGGTATCACTTTAACAGAGGGCGCCACATGTCTGTCGCTCCGGGCCATAACTTGCAGCTGAAGGTCATGGACCCCGGAGTCTAGTAACTGCAGAGCTCCCAACACCACTGCCGTATGGCGTGGTTCGATTGGGTTACGTTTTCATTGCACTGTCGCGTACCTTTTTGGGGGTCGCTCCTGTAAGAAGTCCCCAGAGCAGACCCTCTTCCCACCCAACCCCCTACGAAGCTAAAAGGTCAATCCAGAACTGAGCTCTTGGTACGACCCCAACTGCTTCTTATGTTTCGATTAAACAAATAGGTAACAATGTTATCCTTTATTTTCTAGGTCTACTTAACACTCCCACTGAGCGCCTAAACCACGAGATCCCTCAACTGAACAATTAGGGTCAGGTTGACAAACATGCGCGGAGTTTTGAAATTAATTTTACGAAGGGCACCCGAGACTCTTTGCGCAGTAACGTAGCTGTGTGAGCCTTAGTTCGAAGAAACAAGAAGACAGAAAAGAACACGCTTCCATTAGTGTCCAGTTATCACAAACTCAAAGGCAACTACATACGTACTCGCATGCTCAAGCTGCGCCCTCAACACTCCCCAGGGTAGGATGCAGTTGTTTGCTAATATTAAATGCAGCTTGCCACGAAATTGTTTTCATTTCCGGTAATGCCTGGACGGGGTATACACTATTTGTTGGATAGGGGGAAGGGGGCGAAAGAGGGACCAAAAAATAACAAGCCGTTAAAATGTCTCCTTTCATGTTCACCCTCCACCACACCCGGAATTCGTTAAAACAACAATTGACATTAATTATTGCAATAACATTTGAGACTTATGTTAGCACATTACACAGTTCGGAAAGTTCTCATGAGCAACCCCCACCCCGCGGCCCCTATTTATTTGCTCGTGCTTCTAAATAATAGTAATGAAGATATTGATGATGATAGTGTTCGTGGAGAACGATGAAGAGATGGCATTGATGATGGTTGCTCAAATGATTATAGTGTCCGATATTAAGAAAGATGTTTATGATGATGAAGTAAATTACGACATGCGCAAGCATACTATTCGCAGTGAAAACTAAGAATTTCGTAAAGAATTGTGCAACAACATTCGCTTCAAAACACACACACACACGCAACACACACAACCACAAACAGGCCATCGTATGGCTTATGGGGTCCTATGCAACAATGCGAAATACATTAACATTGAGTTGATTAAACACATTAATGTACAGTGCTAGCAGACTATTATTGCAATAAAGACTTATCACTGAGAAAACAATTATTCTTTTAAAAAATCATAAAACTCATTTTCGTGAGTTACCTAATGTCTCTTGGGCTGTGGAACCACATACTCTGCTTATGCCTAAGGGTGGCCTTTCACGCACTCACACACATATGTACACATTTTTTAAAACTGTATTAAATATAATTTCTCATTGTATTTCCACCATTGAATACCACAGCACTAAATCGACATGAAAAGACAATATATTTGTTTCCACAATTGTCTATCATAGTGTGATAAGCAGTATTATTAATACGTTAATAATTGACCTAACGTCACCCGTACATGAACTGCAGACGAAACATTTTGGTCAAGCCTCAGTGCCTAAAATGAACAACAACCCTACCCGCAATGAATGTTATCGGATTCAAACTACTTATCTTAATGTAGGTGCTGTTAGCTACAATATCTCCATTACTGGTCTGTCCTTCACATACCTCTCACCTTGGTAGGACACTCACTAACTAACTGTCCATCATAAATAAACACTCGCCCCCAACCCTCCATCAACATGCCATCTTCCTTATGAAGTTCAAAAGTATAAGAGTTGTCAATAACAAAAAGAATTTATTTTAACAAAATAAAAAATAACAAATTCTCATTAAACAATAACATGACTTTTCCGTTAAATAGTTGCCAAAGAAAATTCGAACATATAGAGAATATAATACGTGACTAATGACAAAACATGCTTGAAATTAAACACTAAACAATATGGATCAGTTCTATACATTTGGTTCATACTCCACACATCACTTATCACAGGAAGAAAAAGAAAAAGAATGAATTGTTCTTCACAGTCTGTTGTAACCCTTGTCTAATTCCTAACAGTTCTCTGTTTAGTTTCTTTACAGGGGTGGGGTGGGGAGGGAGAGGACATAAAATAACGTTATAAAAGAAATCAGTCCTTATGGATTAAAAAAATAAATCACCAAAAGAGAGAAATTTATGAGAGGGTCATATATTGGAAAGAATTCACATGCTTTGTGTCTAGTGCATTTTCTTGATTCCTCTCTTGCTTCATGACAGAATGGTGACCACTCAAGCCCATCCACAATCTCTGATCAGATTTCTTCATTCACTAAGATGCGTCGTGCTAATCACAGACATTCAGATTGCCAAGTCTGGCACTGTCGTTCATGCCTCTTCCAGAGAGGAAGGCTAAGACCGTCTTTCCCTTCAGTGGCTCCAATTCTTGGCTAGATAGCCACTCACCTTCTCGTATAGACAATGTGGTATCCGGACACATGATAAGGAACCAGAATAACCAAGTAAAATATTTTCAAGATGCAGAAGAAATGAAGAAGCAATGAAGGGACAGCATGTACTGTAGAAAAAGAGGATAGTGCCATGTTAAATTGTTACAGTTTCAAATTTTCAATCCGTCAGGCCACTGATAAATATGCAGAAGAAAGTCACCCTGCAGTAAGTGCGATTGTTGTACGAGTTGAAGCAGATTGTTAATGTTCCGTGAATTTCTTGTGGTCTCACAAATTTTGCCAAATTCCGCCGTTTGTACTTCGGGGAAGAGAAAAAAAACAACTTGCAATTTAAAGCACCATTCTGTATTTTACCATAGTTTAAAATTTAGACTTACTGTTTAAATACCATTCACAGTTTGGCATAGTTAAATGGGTAAGTCAGGCAGGTTCAAAAACCACTCACATTTTAGCTGCATTCAAACACCCAAACATACAATTAAAATGTCGCTCGCCATTTTGAATTGTATTTATTCCAATTTCATATTTACACAAATGACGTCTAGGTCTTAAACACAACCAGTTACAAAACGAATGTGCAGTATTCATTTAAATAAATAGAAAACACTATATATACAAACACACCTATGTGACGTCATTCATTCTAAGGAATACAGAATGTTGCTGGCTGAAAGTTCAACACTATTTATAGTAAGCACATGTATAGCGAGAGCACAGTACTACACATTGTGTCCAAGGCTCTATGTACAGTAACGCAAAGAACGGTTTTGTTTAAATATACAAAGAAAACTTATCACAGCCCATGTACAGGTTCAGAATGTGTTTGTATGGACTTCAAAGAGCAGAAAACAAGAGTTACATATGCAGCACTTACTCAATGGACATGAACAGAAAGGAGGAAGGGTGTGTGTATGTGTGTGTGTGGAAAGAGAGAGAGAGCAAGAGAGAAAGCAAGAGAGAGATGAAAACACTTTTGTGAAACTTTATTTTATTTTAAATTTAAAATTATGTACAGCGTACTGAATTCTTGCAAGATAGCAGAATAAAATCAAATTAAACAAATAATCGTAATTATACGATTTTGATTTTTAAAATGAAACAAGAGAATATTGCCAAAAATAATTAAAAGACATTTAAGAACAATGCTTTATCGTTGTGAAGTGATTTTTAATGGCTAAAATGTTATTCCTATAAACGTATTAAAGGCAAAGTGACTTTTTTTAATGGCTAAAATGTTATTCCTATAAACGTATTAAAGGCGAAGAAGACAAACAAAGTGACAGGAAGGTAAGGTGTAATGCTGCAAAACGGCAGCTACATTAAAATAAGTTACAGAACATAGCAATGTATATTGAAACAAGGGGTGGTGGTGGTAAACACTGTAGCAATGTACATGGAAACAAGTGCTCAAACGTACACATGTATATTGAAACAAGTTTTTAAAAATCGTAGCAATGTACATTGAAACAAATACAAAATCGTAGCAACATACACTGAAACAAGTATATACTGTACCACCCGTTTATTTAATGGATTTACCAATGCGGCTTTACACTCATGTGATATCCATTATTGTGTGTGTGCATATGTACATGCGAGTGTGTGACAAATTCGCTTGAGTGTGTATGTGTGCGCATGTGCTGAAGACTAAGAGATGTAGTATGTAATAAGAGTAAACAGACCATTGCTAAGGTGATCAGTAAAATCAAGGGCCTTAATCATAATCCAGCCTGCACAGTTTTGTCTTAGACACGTCGAACTTGGCGAGAGTTGTCACCCTTAAAAACCCTCAACATTAGCTTTCACTGACACAGCTTACTGGACGACAACAGCAGATAACTCCTACAAATCACTCACAATCATCTTTCTCTTACAGCAGCAAGCAGCTACAACGACACTAGTTCTAGAAAGTACGCACAAGTAAACACAAGGCATAAACATAACGCTAACTTTCAAAGTTTTACAACAACAAAGAATGAATTATAGTTTAATGTTTGTTGTTTCTCTCATCTGACCTATTTACAAATAATACAAAGCACGACTTGGCGACGACAAATGGAGGTAGTAGCGACGTTATAAGCATCCAATCAGATTTTCAGTGTAAGGTTTGTTATAACGATTGTTTCCATATGTTGTGTGCGTATGAATGATTGTGTTTGTTTGTTTTTTAAATCCGCAAATCATCGATAAAAGTTGACTGATTCATTCCGCAAAACTGAAGAAATGTCCAAGTGACTGAAAAGTTACATTCTAATTATTCCAAGTCTCCAGATGCCGGATTCAGTGAATCGATAGAATGTGAAACTCATTTCAGAAAAGTCAGTTCTCTCTACTCTTCAAATGTTACAACAAAATAAAAATGTGTCGACTTTACGTCATGAACATGCCTCAGCGAAAGTTAATGCTGACGTCACGAACACGTTTGTGTGAAAGTTAATGCTAACGTCACGAACACGCTTGTGTGAAAGTTAACATTGAAAAGTACTTCACACAAATATACGACGAAATTTAGAATCAAAATAAATACTTGCTACAGTTTCGAAACCCCCCTCCTCCCCCCCCCCAAAAAAAAAATATATAAAAACTAAAGAACAGAGTTTTAATTTTTATTTAAGTATATTGCACACAGTGCTAAAGTCGGAGAGGGAAAATTAAATATGTTTAACTTTATTTATTTTTCTTTTGAATTTTAATGGTTGTTACCAATTCTAAGAACAACTCTTTCCTTCTTATCCAATGTAATTATTTAATTCCCGGTCTATTTAGTTGCAATGATCGTTTTTAAACTTCCTTTAACGCATATATTTTCATATTAGTACTTTCCTGGACCATAATGTGTCTGGACAAATGGGGAAGATTCGTTTCTCCTTTTCACTGCTTGTTTTTAGTGTACATAATATACACGTCGTCGGTTACTGTGCACACATACAACGCAATATTTACACTCAAAGCTTCTTACTCAGTTCACTTTCTTTAGTATGCTGCAAATGTAACTATTTCTGGTGTACTGATGCGTACTGGGCTGTGCTGAATCACTTGGGCATTATTTTCTGTTTGTGCATGCCAAGAATATACTGTCATTATTTAATGTGAAGCATCATTCAAGGTTGCACTTTGCATTTTTTGTCTAGTTTGTGTAGTATATCTTAGAACGGCAGCATTTTTTAGTGTGTATGCGTGTGTGTGCGCGTGCGTCATCGGTTATTATTGGCTGATTCAGTTTGCTCTATGTTCTCATCACTGCTTTCTTTTATGCACGGAAACCTTCACCGTTGCAAGTCAGATATCAATGAAATTGATCGCTCCACGAGTTTAACGGCAAGGATGGGGTGGGGGAAATGGGTCAGATGGTGGTAGTAGGAGTAACCCTGGAAGAACGGATAACCGAAAAGAGGTGAAAAGATCGGCACCAATATCCTTGCTATTCCCATAGTTACCAGAGACACAGCCTATCGCTATATAAACCGCTCAAGACGGCTTCTGCTCCAACCTGCTCTGCATTCAGGCTGTTGTCTCTCAAATCTCAAATCGGTGAAGAAAAAAATACTTGACTCTGGCTGTTGTCTCTCCTCAAAATCTCAACTCGGTGAAGAAAAAAATACTTGACTCTGGCTGTCTCTTTAACGATACTTTTGGCGCAGAGGGAATAAATAATAAAACAGTCGATGGTACTGAAACGCCTCGCGCTACAAATCTGGCAAAAATCATTATAGTTCCCACCCGGGTTAGGCAGCCTCTCACGTCAAGGAGGACATGCTCACGTCCAAAGCCATGCAGCGGCATTTTTTAATGTACTGCACTCGCTTGCGTCGGAGCCTAATGCCGTGCTTGCCAGGGCAGCGTAGCGTCACCAAGACCCACCGAAAGCGGCGCGGCCGGCAGAAGCCGCACGATATGAAGGCCTCGTCACTTTTGTCGCGCTTGGCTTTCTTGGGGATGAAGAAGGAGTTGCACTGGCCATAGCAAAAGTTGTTCAAGATCTTAGTCCGAATACAGCCTTTGATGCGCACCACTTGTTTCAGGGGTTGTGTCTTGCACCATTCTTTCTTCAGGTACGTCTTTTTCGTCACGACCACTGCCTTGCGACTGGCCTGGATGGGCCGCGGGTCGTCGCGACCCACCGTGCGACCGAACGTCTGCATAGCGTGCAGAGACGGCACTGACAGGCCGTCGATGCTTTCTTCTTCGTCGTCCTCGTCGTCTTCGTATTCCTCAATGTCGACGAGGCTCTCGGTAGGAACCGTCTTGATGGTGGAGTCGTTGCGCAAGAGTATGTGAGTCGGGTCACGGCCACGCGCACGCGGCGGATCTGAGAAGTGCTTGCGAATGTGATGGGACCTTGCCACAGTTGACGTTGTCAGTAGAGCAGCCGTCAAAACGTACAGCATAAATGCTGCTGACAAACTGCACTGCATTTTTGATTCCAGTACAACCAGTGCTTCTGAAAAGGAGAAAAGGAAAAAAAAATCAACGGAACGTTTGCATACCTACACACGAAAGACCTATATAAAGTTATTTAGGAGATGTTAGACGCACACACACACACAATTAATTAACAAACGAAACAATTTAATTACGTAAACTCTTCGCTTCGCTAGACTTTTCGCTTAGATTTAATTTAACCTATGCACCTCTGATTAGCACGAGTATCAACCATTGTGTTGCAGTTTTTCCTGCCATGTTCTATAACACATATCTGCTGCAAAGTAGGTCAAGTTAGAGCATGCCTTATCTCTTACAAAGTAGGTCAAGTAAGATTACATAGCTGCAGTAAAGTAGATCAAGTCAGAGCACATATCTGCTACAAGTCAACACACATGAATTATATTGCACAGGTCAAGACAAAGCACGCCCTTTTCACACACACACAAACACACACATCTGTGTGTCAAGTCAATACATGTCTTTATGTCAAGTCAACAAATTCCTTTCAGGTACAAGGTATGCTGATTCGATATCAGTATCCAGTATCCAGTAAGTCAGTATCCACCTGCATCATATTACAAGATGTCACGGTTACGCATAGGCCTACCTGTACCTGCTATTGGGCAATCAGTGTAGGAGTGCTATATAATGCAAAATAGGAATATGCATTTAAAACATTATCAGTGTAGGAGTGCTATATAATGCAAAATAGGAATATGCATTTAAAGCATTATCAGTGTAGGAGTGCTATATAATGCAAAATAGGAATATGCATTTAAAACATTATCAGTGTAGGAGTACTAATTAATGCAAAATAGGAATATGCATTTAAAACATTATCAGTGTAGGAGTACTATATAATGCAAAATAGGAATATGCATTTAAAACATTATCAGTGTAGGAGTACTATATAATGCAAAATAGGAATATGCATTTAAAACATTATCAGTGTAGGAGTACTATATAATGCAAAATAGGAATATGCATTTAAAACATTATCAGTGTAGGAGTACTATATAATGCAAAATAGGAATATGCATTTAAAACATTATCAGTGTAGGAGTACTATATAATGCAAAATAGGAATATGCATTTAAAACATTATCAGTGTAGGAGTACTATATAATGCAAAATAGGAATATGCATCTACGTGTAGCTCTGCGTATTCTTTGCACTTGTGAATAGTTTATTTCAGTGATGAATGTGCGTAATATAAATAATATATTTCAGTGATGAAATGTGTGTAATATTAATACTATATTTCAGTGACGAAATGTGTGTAATATAAATAATATATTTCAGTTATGAAATGTATGTAATATAAATAATATATTTCAGTGATGAAGCATGTGTAATATAAATAATATATTTCAGTGATGAAATATGTGTAATTTAAATAAGTTCTTTCAGTGATGAAATGTTTGTAATACAAATAAGTTATTTCGGGAAATTGTGGCTTTTTCCTGCTGTTTCATCTCTCTCTCTCTTGCTCACACACAGACACACACACACACACACACACACACACACACACACACACACACATTCACACAAATACACATAAATACATACATAATTTGTTACTTTTTTTCCTGCAGTTCACCCCTCCCTCCGAACAGTTGAATTAGTAATTCCTTTTACATAAGTACTACAGACTCACTAACGATAAATGAGGCTAGTGTGACACAAGAGTTAACTTCTCTCAATGAAATGTGCAACTGTTCAAACACTCGGACTTGTCAAGCGCGTAGGATTCAACTGTAATGATCAAGAAATCACACACATACTTATATATAATACATACCCAAATATTTGTATGGTTTGCGACCTTGCTTTTGCGACTGTTTTCCTAGCGAAACCCTTGACATTTATTAGGCTGACTAACTTTTCTCTCACCTAAGAGATTATAGATAGCCGTTCACTTTTTAAATTCGTTACTCCCTTCATAGTATTCTGAACGTGACTGTTAATGCCAATTCTCGTTGATCCCCTCCCCCCCCCAAAAAAAAAAAAAAAATGAAAGAAAGAAACTCCGACTGGAATACAAATTCGGCTGGAAGTGTAGTAACTGAGTAACAGACCGTTTACTCCGCTTGGATGATAAGACGAAGAGAATAAAAGGAAAAGGAAAACGTGAAAAAGCTCACGCACCGGGACGATATATCTTGAATGTTTTTATTTACAGTCCGAGAGCACGGGATGAGATTCCCCCCTCAACCTGTCCGGTGTCCCGAGAGTATGATGAGACCGCGACGCCGTAGTAAATTAATTGATTTTAATGAATTGACAGGGATTACCATATTTCAATAACGTTCATTGCCGCTGACAGATAACTCTGATCCAGCTCTGCCGAACTGGAGTGGTCTCCTCATGAACCTCAAAAAAAGTCACGTCGCAAACACAAAGATGAAGGGCTTTAATCCGCCAGTCTTCCTGGCCCACGGTGCGGCTTCAGGGTCTTGTCCATAACCTGGCAAACAGGCATGCCCGCATCAGCGATAACAGCGGCCGACCAGTGCACACCCGAGAACACTAAAACCACCCCGATGTGACAGGTTCTCAGCGTACGGGTGCTGACGATAAGCGGGGGCGACGCCGACAGGTTTAGTGGCAGATTATCCAAGATTTCATATCGTCAGACAAATGTTCTGCAGAGGCGCCGGAATATTTGCCAAAGAATGTTTTCAGGCGGCGTCACCTGAACATAGACAAGGTACCTAACGGAGCGCTGGAAAGCCATATCATTGGTTTCAATCCTTTTATGTCTTATCGAATCAGTATGTTTTATTTCGGATTCTTCACAGCCTCATTAAAATAATACCGACATACTTTTCAATGGAGTGTGAGTGTGTGTGTGTGTGTGTGTGTGTTAATGGGGAAGATAAAAGTGATCTTATATTTCTTATCCATCCCATATAGTCCACGCGATGAAACATTTCTTAAAAAGTAGAAACAGACTTGAAGAACTAGAGTCATTTAGTAAAGGGACTCTGCAGTCTCCTGTCAAAGAGAGTTGCACGCGGTACAGCAAGCACATGGCGTCATAAAGGGACTGCACTCTCCTGTCAGCGAGAGTTACACACAGCTCAGCAAGTACATAGCGGCATAAAGGGACTGCACTCTCCTGTCAGCGAGAGCTGCACTCGGCATGGGTCAATACGTTGACAAGGACACTGCTGCAGAATCATAGTCCACAAGACAAAACCGTTATTTCACAATTTAAAGAAGAATTATTATTACCAGGTTTCACACATCATTTTCTTTTTCTTGCCCAATCCTACCCCAAAGTATCGGCAGTCTGGTTATGTGTATGCGCGTACAGACGAGCGTGTGTGAAAATGCATGAGCATTTGCGCACGTGTGTGTATATGTGGGTGGGTGTGCATTTGAGCGTCAATGTATGTCTGTGAGTATGTGTGTATGGTTGAGTGCGTGCGTGCATGGTTGAGCGTGAGAGAATGTGTGTGTATTGTTGAGTGCCTATATATATATATGATAGAGAGAGGTGGCAAAGACGAACAGAAATATCAGTAATAGCAAGCTAAACCAACTTTAATTGCCACACTTTTATATATACTAGTTTGCAATTAATTAATTTAACCTTTTATTTTAGAACTCAAACAGCCTATATTTGATCTAGAATAGCTATGCAGTTTATTACACCAGAACAATGGTTGCACAGCTTGCAATCAGTCTATTAAGAGCCGGTGTGGCTGAAAGACAGTAAGATAGATGACAGGTGGAGAAGGGGAAAAATACCCCAAACAGGTGTATATATGTACGTAGGTCAAATAAAAAGGTGTGTGATCTAGTTTCGGCGCCAACATGCTACATCCATACTCGAACCTTGACTTCAAACGATAGCATGTCTACAGAAAGCAAATAAAAAACTTTCCATTGCTACGTGTGTGTGTGTAAGTGTGATTGTGTGAGTGTATGTGAGTGAGTGTGTGTGTGAGTGAGAGAGAATGTGTTTGTGTGTGTGAGCATATTCTTATGTATGTGAGAGTGTGTTTATGTCAAAGAAACTTTGTGGATGGGGAAATGGGAGAAGTAAAAGTATGATGGGGAGTGATATAAGACTGGAAAGAATATTTGTTTGTTTATTTATATTTTTAAGCAGTGTGGGATCCGACAGGAATCGATAATGAACAATCTGCAACCACTTTCCACGTACATCCTACTCCATAATACAGCAGGCTTCACAGTCACGGCAAGGAAAGTCCAGAATTATTTCAATTGTGAGCGAAGAGAAGAGCTGTGACTCACGAAAGGGACTGCACTCTTCTGTCAGTGAGATAATTAAGTGCGGTTTGGCGCATGCGCAAAGATTTCTACGCGTACGCTTGGCTTTCTAACCAGTCCTTAAATTCTGATATTCAATTTTGCCTAAGGTTATGTTCCAGAATCTGAAAAGTTTCATTTGTATGATCTATAACTCCAAACATCTAAACTATCGTCATTCTTTGCTTTAAGTTGGAAAGGCATTTGTCTTCTCTTATTTAAAAACGAATTAAGTGCGATTATATCTTCAGTAAACAGCAATTATACTAGGCACGCTGGCCGTTAATTCCAACTTGAAAAAAAATTTAAAAGGGGGGAGGGGCATATATTTAGGGATGAAGGTGGAGTGTGGATTACCTCAAATACTTTTCTTTTAAAGTTGTATAGCTGATCGAATGAAAAAACAATTTGTTAATGTAACAAACTGAGTTTCAAAACAACCAATTACTACTAAAACACTTGTGATTGCTTTTATACCTTCAAAATATAATTTCTTATCTTTATTTTAAACATATATATTTCCAAGAAGAACAATGTTTTAAATAAATAAAATTTTAAAAAATCGCAAACTGCTTCAGTGAATTAAGGGCGCAATACTTAAAATGGCGTCCTTTCAGAGATATCGCAGATGGCACTATATTGACGAATTCAAAATGCGTTGTTTTGGCGAACGTAGGTAAACTATTATAATGAAATTAGAGCATAATGTTTTGATAAATTTAAGGAATGCTGTTTTGGCGAACGTAGGCACACTGTTATGATGAAATTAGAACATAATGTTTTAATAATTTTAAGGTGTGCTGTTCTGACGAACGCAGGAATACTGTTATGATGAAATTAGAACATAATGTTTTAATAAATTTAAGGAGTGATGTTTATAGGCAAACTATTATAGTAAATTAGAACATAATGTTTTAATAATTTTAAGGTGTGCTGTTCTGACGAACGCAGGAATACTGTTATGATGAAATTAGAACATAATGTTTTAATAAATTTAAGGAGTGATGTTTATAGGCAAACTATTATGATAAATTAGAAAATAATGTTTTGATAATTTTAAGGAGTGCTGTTCTGACGAACGTAAGCAAAATATTATGATGAAGTTAGAATATAATGTTTTGATGAATTTAAGGAGTGCTGTTCTGATGAACAGAGACGTACTCTTATGATGAAATTAGAACATAATGTTTTGATAAATGTAAGGAGTGTTGTTCCGACGAACATATGCATACTAATTATGATGAAATTAAAGCAAACTTTTCAATTAGCATAGGGAGAATTGCTAGAGCCTACCTTTTTACACGAACGTAGAGAGATATAAAATATTGAATGCAATGGTTTAGACAAACAATGGGCATACCGATATTATGAAATTAGAGCGTACTGTTTTGATAAAATTAAAGTGTATTTAGTCCAATAAAACGTACTGTATTATACATACGGGATGCTGTTTTGATTTTTTAATGTTATGACCTTCGGGCGTACATGTAAAATGTTTTCAAGAACTTAATAGCGTACTGCTTCGACTTACAAATATTCTGTGTTTTGACTTTGAATGTCCTTACAATGTTTTATGTTTCGACTTACAATGTCCTGAGCTTCGACTTTCAACACAGAGTGCTTTAACTTTCAGTGTTTAGTGTTTTGACTTATAACGTCGTGATGTTTGACTAACAAGGTCCTTACTGTGTACTGTGTTTTGACTTGGGCTATGACTTACAGCACAGAAGTATTAAGTCTTGTGTTTTTACCACGTCTTTGTTTTGACTTAATACGTCATTCGCTTGCCGTGATTGGATGAATCTGCATTGATACTGAACATTCATTTTGGGATAGAGACTGGTAAATATACCCGTTGTTTGAATTTTTTATTGTTTTGTGTGCAAAGTTTGAATAAATATAAGACAAAATAATTAAATATATGTTATACACAAGCGAACTGCAGGTGTATTTCGCATTCATTTGGAATTCACAGAATGTATTCCATATATTTAATGCCAGTAAAATAAAAACTACAAACACGTCAAGATTTCAATTATTTCACTGTAGATTTCCTTTTATAAATGATTTGTCTCAATTCATTAGGCAAATTATCTGCATTCATTGTTCGTAAAGCAAATTTTCTACTTTTATTGTTCGTAAAGCGAGTTCACTGCTGGTGCAGCGAGTAATCTGTGTTCACATGAATGTACATTGAACGCATATACATTATAAGTGTCTTTAAAGGCTACATATAAAATTAGGTAGCCAGTTCTCCGTAATGTAAATAGATGTTCGTGAAAGTATATTTCAGTTTTCATCACAAGGCTGTTCACGTCAATATATACGGCGTTCACATACATTATAAGTTGCATTTAAATGATGCATATAAAATTCGATTGCAAATTTTGCGTATTTTGTAAATTTATGTTTATGAAAGCATATTTCAACTTTTAGCACAAGGAAGTGAAGGATTACACAATGCTTGTCTTCCATGATTATGTTAGATTGTAGAGCGTCTAACAATTGATTGCTTTGTAACAGAAATAAGTAAACACCAATAGCATAATGCGTGCTAATCCGAAAAATGTAGTCCTAATTTCCCTTAATTAATTAATTACCAAATTACAATTACCTCATATGATAAACAATTGTTGTATGTAATATTTAAAGCACATTTCTTGTTGTCATATCGACAATCTAATAATCTTCACTTGAGAATGGAATAATATCAAACTATAACTATCTTAATCTCTCTCTCTAAATACACATCTAATCATTTATCCACCCAACTGTCTGTCTATGTAACTGTCTACCTATTTTTACCAGATTGTCTATTTATCTACATATCCATTCTTTCATCAATATGTACCTTTATTGGTCCATCATTCCTCCCTCCCTTCCTCTCATTTATTCTTCCATCCACATATCCATCATCTAACTATTTTTTATGTAAGTTTTACGATCGCGATCTAGATTCGCTGATGTCGCAGTATGACTCTCAGCCAAGTTGGAAAGCAGGCCAGTCAAAGAGAGCTAAAGTTCCCGTGTGGTAGGAATGCGGTAGTGAAACAGGCCAATACGAAGTCAGCGAGGAATTTATATCTATAACCTAAAGCTTGCTTGCTAACAGTGAGAACCAATTTGCTAATATTGTGTGTGTATGCGTGATGAGTGTATGTGCGCGCGCGCATATGCGTAAAGAGGCTGCATTTCTCGATATTAAATTCTTTCTTTTTTCTATGTAGTTGTTGAAGTCTTGGCGTATACTTCATTGCTGAGATGATGACGGTGCAACCAGCACACTTTACAAATTCATGACAGAGTTCCTAGTCTATCGGCTAGCTAGCAATCGTTCATAACAGAATTCTTAGACCTGGCGAGCTAACAGTCGTTTATGACAGAGTTACTAATCTGCTGGCTAGCTAGAAGTTGTTGGTAAATGCAATTTGAGTTTAATTGTAAAGGCAATGATGATTACACACGACTTAATCACACTAGAAGTAGTTTACTGTAGAATGATACACGACTTAATCACACTAGTAAGTTTACTATAGAATGATACACGACTTAATCACACTAGAAGTAGTTTACTGTAGAATGATACACGACTTAATCACACTAGTAGTAGTTTACTATAAAATGATACACGACTTAATCACACTAGTAGTAGTTTACTGTAGAATGATACACGACTTAACTCACTCTAAGTAAACACGTCGACACTTTCAGATTACATTTGCGCGCGTGTGTTGAATGTGTGTGTGTGTGTGTGTGTGTGTGTGTGTGTGTGTGTGTGTTGTGCGTACTTGTGTGTATGTATATATGTGCGTGTTATGTATGCATATATGTGTATGCGTGTCTGTCTGTGAGTGAGAGAGACAGCTTTAATTCCCTTCAGTTTGTGCTGATTTCACACAATGGTGTAGCCATAAAAGGAAAATTTTCATGAAAAGTTAGTGACAGAATCTCGATGAAAAGAGATGTGAGCAAGGATGACGGTGATAAGGAAAGAAGCAGTCACACGGATACAGTGAAATACAGTGAACAAGCTGTTTTTCCATCTTACACACACACCACCACCACCACTTTTCATCCCGTCAGACTCCGGTTCTAGAAGCATTGGTATCAATGTATGCGGCTTACAGCAAATGGAGACTCGATGTTAACATGGGTGCATTTAATCCACTCCCACCTCAGTCTACCTGCCCCGTGGGACCTAGATGGACTTGAGAATAGAATGCCTATGTTAAATGCACTTGGAGTGGGCGGGACTGTGGGCACCGGGCGATGAATGGATGGCATTCCAGGACAGGATCAGCCTGGGAAAAGGCCGTGAGTGATGTGGGTTGCTGCTGATGCAATGTTTTGTCGTGTCTGGTTAAACGTCTGTCAAAACAATTCGTCAAACTTGAGCGCGTGCGTGCACCATTCAGTTGAACGCAGAGTGCAGCATGTGCGTGCGTGCGTGTGTGTGTGTGTGTCTGATGGTGTGGCAAACAGGATTTGTGCACAAGTATTCATTGACTAATATTTTCTGCGAGTCGCTGAAGAACGTCTTAAACTGAGTATCTTATGACGCTGCAAGTGATTAAGGGCCGATAATTAACGACATTATTATTTCATTTTTGTCCTCCCTTACGTTACGATCGCCATAACCAACATGTACATATCATTCCTTAAAGAAAGTCATTGCTTTATCGTTCGCCATCAATCTAGCTCCTATTGTTGAAAAAATCTTTGTGTGTGTTTGTTGCAGCATTGCAATTCTCAGTCCATAAAACAACGTTCAATAGGCCTATACTGATATATACAACAAAAATTTATTTCAATGACAACCCCATGTATGACACGCGCGACCAAGGCTATGATGACGTCTACATATTTCACACGAAATACACACACACACGCACACAACTCTGAATTCAATGATATGCGACGTGTCCCTGTCAACAAAAGTTGTGCCACAGTGAGAGAGCTGACAACGCTAATACGTTCTTCTTTCTATCGAAGGTAAGAAAACAAACTAGCGGACAGATAGACAGGTTGAAACATTACTGCACTTACTGTGTTGGAGAGACCGACCAGGTCCCAGAATAGTCAGTACACCGACTGGTTCAACCTCCGAAACAGTTTCCAAGTGGACAACACGTGCTGATTCCGTCAATTTCAAAATGAAGTCAAAAGCTTTGCAGTCGCACAAAAAAAAAATCCGTGAGCAAATGCGTAGAAAACGAAGGGAAAAGGCTCGCGCGCGTACAGGCGTACGCACACACACGCAGCTTGCTAACTGATCTCAAGAGGTAGCTTGTCACTAATCTTTGGTACAGCTTCTGAATGGCTGTTGTTGTTTGTTTGCATCCAAAGGACATTGCCTAATAGGCTATTGCAAATCATTGACAGATCTTAAATATAAATATAATTGGAAATCCGAGGATGATAAAAGGTATCGAATACTAAAATGCTTCTAGTTTGGTTCAAGTATTTGTATTTTATTTGTGAGTTTCACGTTTAAGGGCTTTAAAATATCTTTTTTTCCTTATTTTTGCTTCAATTTTCTGATAACTATTATCGCTTTGCTTACAGCTTCTGTCACGTCTGAGAACCAGTATCTTTCTTTACTGCCCTCATTTCCCTGGGAAATACAACGTAAGTCCTCAGGCATCGCTGTCTGTATTATTCCCCAGGCTGCTTGCTGAAAGCCACTAATCCAGTAAACATGACGCCGCTTAATCCAGCCACTGACTCGCTAGAATCCCCTCCCTGGAACTGTACCAACGCCCACGCCTGCTGCGTAATGTTTCTCAGTCGTTCAGTCAGGTAGTTATTGCACAGCTGGTGGCCCAGACTGGACAACTTGATTTTAATAACGTACAGGCATAAAACGTGAGCTCCGTGGACGGCAAATTCAACGATGCAGGCCATTTGGCGACAGAGGCCATGTGATTATACTTAACCTATTTCGTCACACGTCTTTCGCGACGACTCCTCTCCCGTTCCTAATTCGAAACTGGACGTAATCAATGACAGCACGTCACCTCACATCTTTCGTCTCTTCAAAACCGAACACTTGTAGAATTCAAACCGCAATGTTGTTTAAAGTTTTAGTCCTGGACAGAAGTGAGAATATTATTGATGAGAGCGAAACAGTTTTGTGTTGGTGTTGGTGATGGTAGTGGCGTTGTCCCTGTCGAATGATGAATGTAACTGGCACTGGCTTTTGAAGTCGCTAGAATGACGTGAATGATAACAGCCGAAATAAAATATATTGAAGACATCGTGTTGTATTTTTTCGGCGTTTGGGGGAGGGGGTCAAGCGCACTGCTTCCAGTTATGGAGAATTGCAGACAACTCCATCAGGTGACCTTAAGTTTGAAATAAACATTACTTTGTAACGCTAATACATCAGTGAAAGATTGATCTTGTACTGTGAATGTTCTCTTTTCTTTCTTTAAAAAAAAATCTGTTCGATAAACAAATGAACATAGAAATATGTGGTTTCAAAAGAAAGAAAAGTCACTTCCAATTTCACGAAGCAAAAAGAGGTATTGAATGTTGATGACAACAAATACCCTTTCCTCTCATTATCGTCAACACCAGCTTAATCTATTAAAGTATTAGGAACGTAACACATAAACAGCACTCCAGGATCGGTCGTAGACTGAGATTAGAAAGCATGTCACTCAATACATCAACACACACCTCAACTACATCAGACGGCGCAGCCAAGTACTACACTGACACATTAACAGTCATTGCCACTAGATCGGGACGGGTGCGAACAGATGCGCCACCGGGGAAACAGTCGACAGGACGCTTTGCAATAGTACGTTAAGTAGTGAAGACACCGCTGCGGTTTTTGTATCCTATATATACCTGTGGTTACCTCCCTTTCTTCCTTGGCAGCCACCCTCCACCTACCCCGAGTGTCCTGTTACCCGCACCTTCCCCCGTCCTTCTACCGTGCCAGTCTACAAGACAGGCGTATAATATGGACGTATGTGTGGCTTTACCTGAACATCAAACCTCGCTTGCGGGGGTTTCAGTTTTCGCTAGCGCTCGGTCGCTGTTCTGTTACTCTTTTCTTTTGCTTTTAAAAAAGTCAGTTTAAATTTTTTTCTCTCCCCTTTTCCGTGATTTGTCTCCGAAAAGTTAACTTTTGAAATAAGCACGATGAGAGTGTAACTGCAATCTCTTTCACTCTAATATGGGGTTTATCTCCCTCCCTCGTCCCCCCCTCCCTCTCTCTCTATGTACGATAGCGATTTGTAGGAAGTAATGCGCTACGTTTACTAATGACGTCGAGCTTAGGCTCATGTGGATATTTCTGGTGGAATACTGACAGATAATACAAAGTCTCTCTCAAGCTGACACCAACCCGCTACCCCCCCCCAAATAGTTATTAATCACAATAAGATTGCACACATTTTCCTGCAAACAGTTAGATAATTTTCTTCGCTGTTAACACTCTTCACATTCTATTGCCGTATTGCGCAAAAGACAGAGTTAAGTCTCTCAAGCACACAATAAAGTTCAGCGTTCAACAGACTGTAAAAGACACAGGAGCACACAATACAGTTCAACCATCAACCAAATGTAAAGGAGAAAGTTAAGTATCTCTAAACACACAATACAGTTCAGCCATCAACCAAGTGTAAAGGAAAGCTTTGTGTCTCTGAGCATATCATACATTTCAGCCATCAACCAAGTGTAAAGAAGAGAGTTAAGTATCTCTGAGCACGTAATACAGTTCAGCCATCAACAGAATGAAAACTGCAGAAAGTTGCAGGAGGGTTGGCTGGCGACCAGAGTTACAATATATGTGCATTTACCTTGGCTTGACAGGTACATTATGTAAAGTCAATGGTGACAAGCCACCCGTAAAGCTATTATTTGAGGTTAAGTTTGCAATAGATGTGAACAGACGTGCTGGCGTTTGCCCCCCTAGAAGCAGTCGACGATCTCCGCTGTTCTACTGGTTTGTGTCGTCGTCTGACTAAGCCACTCTCTATTCTATCGGTTTGCTTCATTGTCTAACGCCAATCTCTTTTCTACTGGTTTGAGTCATCGTCTAACGCCACTCTTTTCTACTGGTTTGAGTCATCGTCTAACGCCACTCTTTTCTACTAGTTTGAGTCATCGTCTAACGCCACTTTTTTCCTACTGGTTTGAGTCATCGTCTAACGCCACTCTTTTCTACTGGTTTGAGTCATCGTCTAACGCCACTCTTTTCTACTGGTTTAAGTCATCGTCTAACTCGGATTACAGAAATCTTAGACGGTTATTTTTTAAAACTTTGTTCACATAACATTTTCATGAAGTTTCTTTTGTGTATGTATGTGCATGTGCGTGTGTTTACACAAGTTTTGCTTGAGGTCTTCTTGCTATTTTTATAGTAAATACTGAAGTACTGATTACACAAAATGTGCTTAAGTTACATAATATGACATTAAATTAGCTGATATAACTTACTGATTATTTTACGAAATGATTACTCGAACTTATATGAATTTTACTGAATTGTGTTTGAATAATCTATTGATTACTCAAAGTAATATTCGCATTTTACCTACAAATTATTAAAAGTGTCAAGAATCTTACCTACCCGTTATTAATATTGTGAAGAATCTTCCCTACTCATTACTAATATTGAGAAGAACATTACCTATTGATTAGTAATATGACGAATAATCTTACCTACTCATTCTTAATATTCGGAAGTATTTTACCTACTCACTAATATTGCGCCCTAAGACCACCTGGAGACGATCCTGCGAAAAGGAAATGAAGAGCTGCAACCTGTCGTGGGGTGAACTGAAAAAAAAACTGTCCATAATCGAGTGCGACGGAGAGCTGTTGTTGAGGCCCGCGGGGAATCCAAGGGGATAAGTCAAGTAAGTCAAGTCACTAATACTGGGAAGAACCTTAACTACTCACTAATATTGGAAAGAATCTTAACTACTCACTAATATTGGGAAGAACTATACCTACTCATTACTAATATTGCGAAGAACTATACCTACTCATTACTAATATTGTGAAGAACCTTACCAGTTACCTACTCATTAATATCACAAAGAACCTAACCTGCTCATTACTAATCTTGTGAAGAACCTTACCTACTTATTACTTATAATATTACTGTTCTCTGACTGTTTGCCTAGGTAGAAGTTCCGGGATTTACGCAATACGGCAATAGAATGGGGTGATAATTTTAGTTTAATTAAATTAATTATTTAATTCAGGAGAATTATATCATCGACTTGTTAAATCTCGCCATGATTTAAATATATTTTTAAAAATACAATTCCCTTTTTCAGAAAAGTGAATAAGTAGCAATTGTTTCTTCAAATTTTTTGTTCTGTTTCTGTGCTATATTTGTTTGCTTAAAAAAAAAATTCGTTCTCTACTAAAATTGTTTGGTATTTATTTGTATGTTTCTATATTTGTTGTCATTAATGTCCTGATTCTAACAATATTTTAATTCTCAAATTTAATTAGCACTTTGAAAATAGTCAATCAGTGTTCACTTATATCTATGAGACTGTGCTTATTTATGTCTATGAGATTGTGGATTTTTATATCTAAGAGATTGAGTTAATTTATTTTAATAGATTGTGTTTATTTATAGCTATGAGATAGTATTTATTGTGTTTATTTATGTCTATGAGATATGAGATTGTGTTGATTTATATCTATGAGATTGTACTCATTTATGTCTAAGTGATTGCGTTAATTTATTCTAATTTATTCTATGAGATTGTGTTTGCCCTCCACCTCAGACGCACCGCGAGTCTGTGGGGATCCCCCAGAAGCCGACCAAGACTGAGAACATCATGAAGATGAAAAGTCTCTTGCGGCTTCTGGGGTGAGTGTGAGCGGAACACACACACGTCACATTAGAGGTAAGCTCAACGCAAGACTAGAAAACAAACTTGCCATGCTCGACACAAGACTAGAAAACAAACTTGCCATGCTCGACACAAGACTAGAAAACAAACTTGCCATGCTCGACACAAGACTAGAAAACAAACTTGCCGTGCTCGACACAAGACTAGAAAACAAACTTGCCGTGTTCGACACAAAACTAGAAAACAAACTTGCCGTGTTCGACACAAGACTAGAAAACAAACTTGCCGTGTTCGACACAAGACTAGAAAACAAACTTGCCGTGTTCGACACAAGACTAGAAAACAAACTTGCCGTGTTCGACACAAGACTAGAAAACAAACTTGCCGTGCTCGACACAAGACTAGAAAACAAACTTGCCGTGCTCGACACAAGACTAGGAAACAAACTTGCCGTGCTCGACACAAGACTAGGAAACAAACTTGCTGTGCTCGGCATGTGCCTACAAAAGCCATAAGTCATATGCTCGACAATAAACATAATAGGATCTTGACTATTATCCATTTAAATACACATTAGTAACAGCAACTTAGATAAAACAATCATTCCTACAACAAATAATAAAATAATCCAAGACCATAACAAGGTAAGATTAAATTAAATCAATATGGGAAATAAAATAATCCAAGACCATAACAAGGTAAAATTAAATTAAATCAATATGAGAAATAAAATTGGAAAACGAGGAAAGCAAACTCCAGTGTAGAAGATGCTGTATAACCACTGAGCAAACACATTGCGCAGCACAGCAAGAGCAGACATTACCAACAAATAATAAAATACGCCGACTCCAATTTTATCATCACCTTCTTTCTTCGTTTTCGATCGCAACATCGGCCAAATATTATACTTTTTTTCCAGTCCAATCAACTCTCCTAAATACCTTTGCAGTTCTGTATGCAAAGGTAACTCTTGTGGGATACAGATAGTAGACCCTTAATATATTATTTTAAAAAATAATATGGCCATACCGATGCAGAAGTGCATATGATTTAGAGCGCTAGCCTCTCCCTCAAGAAGTCCGAGCATGGGTCAAGGTCTTCTGCTTAGGATAGGTGTAGCTGATTATTTAGCAAGTCTGCGTGGCTTTGCCCAGTCTGCATAGGATAGCAGGTTTGTCTGGCTTTGCCCAGTGTGCATATTTCTGGGCCTGCCTTGTTTTGATCAATGTCATATTAAACAGAGATAGTTCTAGACAAATACATATTGATAGTGCATGTGTAGACGGGAATTTTTAAAGAGTTTTGCATTCGTGTGACTCTTTTCTGAAAAGTCAAACACTAAATAAAGAATATGTTCAGGACTCCATCTACCAAAATATCTAGAAAGCTATTACGGCACTGAAACCGACAATGTGACCGATTCTAACCGCCTTGAAGATCGCTCTTGTAGCTGGACCCTCGCGCCTTCTCTCGCGTGACCCGGTAACAGTGATTTCCAGGGTGAATATTGAATATTAAGGTTGGTTTAGACTTTAGAGTAAGTCGTATTTGGCCTTTTCCATATCTACGTGTCAAACGGATTTAGTGTCTTTCTTCAACCGTACACACTAGCTTATAATGAACAGTCTGGTAATCATACAATCAAGAATTATTTTATAAAATAGATAAACAGGGTATGTTTTAATCTCTGTGGGAGGTTGGGGCTGAGTGGATAGGATGAATCCTGGCTTGAAACACATTCACAGAAATGACTCAGACAAAGAGATATTCCTTTTGGTCATTGATTCTGGGCAGCCGTGACTGCAGTAGAAAATTCTACCGGCAAAAGAACAGATATATAACATTATCTAGTGATTAAACAAATTCAAACATTTCTAAATACAGTTAATAAGTTAATACACCACGAAACACTAGAATAATGAAAAGTAGTATATTACTGGACATTGTCAAGTTAATACACAACGAAACACTAGAATAAAGTCAAAAGTATTTTACTACTGGACACTGTCAAATGTGAATAGTGTCCAAGAAATAATGGTACCTATCAACATTTATTTTTAATGGAACAAATATACACCAAATTATCGAATGATCATAGGTAGTAGAAAATCTAAGATATAAAAATATGTAAAATCTAAACCAACCCTATTATTATAATTGATTTAAACAATCAATTAAAACAATTACAACTATTGAAACAGATAGAGAAAGAAATATCGATTTATACACCAAGATGTCACTGCAGTGAACGAACAATTTAGACGACCTTATCACAAATTGCAATTTTAGTTTTTAGTTATCAATTTATACAGTTTTGAGTTAACAATAACAGTTCGTCTAGTAACCAAGATACTCGTATTAACAATAACAGTTCGCCTGGTAACCAAGATACTCGTATTAACAATAACAGTTCGTCTGGTAACCAAGATACTCGTATTAACAATAACAGTTCGCCTGGTAACCAAGATACTCGTATTAACAATAACAGTTCGCCTGGTAACCAAGATACTCGTATTAACAATAACAGTTCGTCTGGTAACCAAGATACTCGTATTAACAATAACAGTTCGCCTGGTAACCAAGATACTCGTATTAACAATAACAGTTCGCCTGGTAACCAAGGCACTCTTCACCCACTGCAAAAGTCGCTGGCATGAATATTTAATAAAGCCTACGAAATCTAAATATTACCTGTTAATAAATACATGTATAAAGTATCTAATACGTAATTATAATTTAAGGCTTTAAATTAAACCATTTTAAAAAATTAAAAATGAGTGACGTGAGGTGAGGTGGGTCTGTGGATGAGACAAATCGATAGCAAGAAACGTTGCCGATCTCAGACTTATTTGCACAACCCGGCCCTAGACTTTAAATCAGGTAGGGAGGTGATAAATTTAACAGGCGAGTAGTGAACTTACGGTCCACCCACCCCCGCATCCCAAATCCTTCTCTTCGTACTCCATTTTTCCATCGCGAAATCAACGATGGCAGGAAGCGTGTCTTCCTATCATCATAAGATTTTTTAAAATGGCTTTGGGTTAATAAGAGAGCAAAACTGACATTGATAGATAGATAGATAGGGGGAGAGAGAGAGAGAGAGAGAGAGAGAGAGAGAGAGAGAGAGAGAGAGAGAGAGAGAGAGAGAGAGATCTGCATTAGTCGAAAGAAAATGGGTAGATATAATAGTTAAGAATGTATTACATTATTTCACAAAATATTTTCAAAATATTTCTTCAAATTAATAATTGTTATACAAGCACAACATCATCAAGTTGATCAGCTAAAACATACTACGTATACATCGATCAAATCAGTACACAACCATTACACGCGATTGCCCCTTTCCCGAAAAAAAAAATCAATATAAACTTCTAATGATCGTAAATCGGAGTAAAAAGACTGGATGCCAGGGTTCACCAGTAAAGAGAAACAACTTTTATGAACATCAAACCGTGACAACACGCAAATGTCTTCTGCTTACCTACGACTTAGTGACGTCTGCACGGAATGGACTGAGGCGGGCTGCGGCGTTCACTTTCGTTCGTATCTTGGCTTGCAGCGGATTGCAATCAACCAGTGCGACAATGGCGAACAAAGCACAAGGATAAGACAGTGACTGATTAAAGTGGCTTTATATTTTGTTTTGTTTCACAGTTCTAAGCTCAGCGTCTACTGGTCTTTCTGATAGGTCTTCATTTTTTTCCCTTCTTTAATTTTGTATGAATAATAGACGATTCTTGCTGAGGTGTATTGCAATCACCTTCTAGGCAAGCAGACTCAGTATACCAATTAGGAATATATTTGCTCTGTGAGTGATGCTGCTCATCAGCGCGATCAACGCCAGAAAAGTCGACAGGCATGCCCGTGTCACTGTTCTCGTCTGCGACCATCTTGTTTGCGAACTGTCGCGACGGAAAATCATTACTTCCGCTCTTATAGTCAACTAATAAGAGTTATCTACCTTGTCCGGTACAACGTCTTTTTATTTGCGACATCCATCGGGATTAAACTTGACGAGTACACCCCAGCAGGGGACGTGCGAATTGGGACACTCGCCTCTCATGAAACAAGGGAAATCGCGATTAGATTAACGGGTTTTGTCCCGTAACCCGCGGCCCTCTTAGGGCGCTCTAGACGTGTCAAGTCAAACGTGTGATAAACGCATGTCCCACGCGTTAGTCATCGTGCTCTGTTCCAGCAATCTCCGTCATCGACCAGGCGGGTGGCCCAGCGCCGCCAAGTCTGGAGCCGTGCATAAAATCGACTTATAACCATGCATCTTGACTTCTCGGTTCCGACCACCTACCTAGGCACATACTTCTGTCCCCCCTCCCCACCCCACTCACTCTCCAGCCATCGCCCAAAGTTAGTCAAAGTTCCGTGCAACAAAACAAGACGTAGGGAAGCGACACAAATCTACTGTTAAGTGTGGGTGAAGAGCTTTCCTCTGAAAAAATTTTTTTAAAATAAACAAATGTTGGAATTTTTAAAAAGTCTTTATTATATTTCTTCATTTTCTTTTGACAGTCAGCAATAAAGGTATTAGTAAATTTTTTGGTAATATTTTTCGACTTCCTTTCACAGTTAACAGTAGTAGTCTTGATATTTCTTCATCTTTTTTTTCAAAGTTAGTAAATGGTAATAATAATAGCAGTAGTTGTTAATATTGTTTTTGTGATGTTTCGTTTTCTTTTCGCAGTTGCTATTAGCAAGTAATACTTGTTACTCATCTTGAAACATGTATTAGTACTGATAGATTTTCTCTTAGTGAGTGAATCTGTTCGAGCAGAATTTTCCATTTTTTCGGAATTCAGAGAGAACGACAACAAAACATATTTTTTCTGCTGCGGTCAGTGTGTCAAATATAATATTTAAACTAATTTAAGCTGTTACTTACTTTCGTTAGGTTTGGTAACGCAACAACATTGCCTTGGTCTTGATAGTCAAACACAAGAATGATAATACTATTATCCCTCATCTAAACTATCAGTCCAATGCAACATATACCATTATGTCCCATTTCCTTTAATACATACAGTACAGTATGTCATTTCAATAGAATGCAAAATTGAATCCCTATTCTACCTAAAATATGGTAGTTCTGTCAAAAAGAACACTGAATCCAACAATACCTCTAGTACATTGAGTACATGAGTTCATTTGAAAAAAGCATTCAATTCCATATAATTCTAGTACCGTATGGTACAACAATTTAGTCAAATACCACATTAAGTAACACAGGCATCTAATACATTATAGCACATCAATTCAGTTGAATGCAACATTATGTCCCAAATGCATTGACTACAGTGCAAAACGTCAATTCAGCCAAATACAGCATTAGGGTCCCATCCATCTGTTACGGTGCAGAATGTCTATTCAGTCAAATACAACATTATGTATCATACATCTATTACTGTAAGGGCGTCAATTCAGTCAAATACTGCATTTCGTCTATACAACTATTATGGTACAAATACAATATTATGTTCAATACGTCTATTATGGTACAAATACAACATTATGCCCAATACGTCTATTATGGTACAAATACAACATTATGTCCAATACGCTATTATGGTACAAATACAACATTATGTCCAATACATCTATTATGGTACAGAATATCAATTCAGTCTAATACAACAGTAGGTACGAAATACATCTACTACGGCAACCAAAGTCAATTCAGTCAGATACAACATTATGTGTCATATACATCTACTAAAGTTCAAAAGCTAAATACAGTCAAATACATCTATTATGGTACAAAACGTCAATTCAATCAAATACAACATTAGGTCCCGTATATATCTGCTACAGTACAAAAATGTCAATTATTTCAAATACAACAATAGGCCTCAAATATAGGTAATATAGCACAGAATGTCAATTCTGTCAAATACATTATATCCCATATATTTCTACTATTGCACAGAACCTCAATTCAGTCAAATGCAACATTAGATCCCATGTAAATCCACTAAGGCACAGTATGTCTATTAATTCAATTACAACATTAGTTCCAATACATCTCTATTATGGCAGAAAACGTCTTCAATCAAATACAGCACTTTTGGTCACATATACATCAACTACAGTACTAAACATCAATTCAGTTAATACTATGGCAGAGTAAATTTGCATATCTTTATTTTAATTGTTATATAAAATGTTAAATTGTCAAAGTGATCCGGCCTTGGGCACTCCTTGATGATGGCACTTTTTGTTAAGTGTCAGAGTTGGAGTAAACAACTCGAGTTGAGAATATGCTAGAGAATTGTTGATGTAATTCAAATCAGTTCCATGAAGGGAGACTGTTATATATTTAGGTTACTCGCCTCAATGTTTCATTAAGCTGTGTTGGAACAGCTTCTTTGGGAGCACTGTGAATTCGTGTGACAATACATTAACCATCCCAGAAGAGCTAATGAAGCAAAATGAATAATAATAATAATAATTTTTAAAAATATTATTATTATTGACTACTTATAAATGAATGATTAAATTAACAAATGATATAAGCAAATGAACGAATCACAAATGAAGTAAAGAAAGGGAAAAATAAAGTGAAATTCCGGTTTGGGGGCATTGTCTTTCTGCTCAGCTGTTCCAATTAATCACTTCAAGAAAAGCATTCATTTTAATACAGTTTTATTTGTATATAGTCTCATTCGATTTTACTCACAATTCAAGTGGATGTGTATTTAACGTTGTTGTTGATTAGTTAAAAGTATTTGAAGATATTATTTGCATGTATGATCATCTTTAGATTCCTATTTAGACATACTTAAACTTGTAGTTCTATGAAATCCTCTCGGTTTAATATTTATCTTTTTTATAAAAGGGGAATTCGATTGCTCAGGTGTACGTCACAATGGTTTGAATGCAATTAATCCCTTTGAAATGTATTCGACTCAGTTTTAAATGTAAATCAACCTTTTGAGTATGTGTAATTGTGTTTGAGTGCGTGCTCTTATTTTTAATGTATTTCATTTCCTTCTGAAATGCATTAAACCTATTCGAATGTAATGAACCCATTATAAATGAACTTCACTTCTTCGTGAATGTAATGAAATTTCTAAATGTTCTTCAATCCTTTTGAAAGTACTTTGTTTTTTTCCTGAACATATTTCATTATTTTCATAATGTATTTCAATCCTTCTGACTGTATTTATTTTAAATTAATGTATTCGATCGTGTCTGAATATAATAACTATCAACCAAATCACTCTTCAAGCAATCCGAGAAATATTTTGAGATTTTCTTTTATACTTTACATTATTCATAAAACTTGTTGGCAACGAAACTTTAGCGTCGTATCATTAATTACGATATAATTAAAGCCTCTGCCAATAGTGACATCGAACATATTTCAAGGACATGAATTGATGCAATATTCTGTGTTCCTTACGCACGCAAATGCAAAGTCAGTCAAAAGACTTGGATTGAGGAGATGAAGTTAGAACTGTTGAACCTTTAACTTGAATCTCGCGCGACTCAGTACACTGTCAGACGTAGTAGCGACACACCTAACAATTTTAAGCCAACTAGTGACCATGAATAACTGGCAAATATACTTTCTTCGTCACAATCGGTTCGAAACCTTGCCACTTGAGGAAAACGTGAGTGTCTTTTGTTTACTGAGTTATTGCTCATCCCCTCATATTGGCTAGTGCACAGACATTCCTTTGTTAACGAGAAGAGTAAGAGAAAGTGCTGGAGGTCTTAATTGGCATAATTTTGCCCTATTATTTATTTATATTCTTAATAGGTAAACTGTTACATACTACATGACGTCGTTGTTAATGACGCATTTAAAACCTGAGTGTGCGCGAGCGCATATGTGTGTGTGTGTGTGTGTGTGTGTGTAAAGGTATCAGAGGCATAGCTAATATTGTATCCAGTTTGGATATAACTTCCTTGCAGCCTCACATTTTAAGTAGTGACGTCATCTGCTGGTTTATATATACCTGCCTGTCTAAGAGTCAGAGAGAGACAGCTCGGTGCCTAAAGCTCAGCCACAAATAGCAAAAAGTGGTTAGTCTTGTTATATTATTGACATCCAGTCGACTTTCGCTAGAAAATATGCCGGTAGGTGAGAGGCTTTAAAAATTATTTTTCCAAAAACTCCGTCACATAAAGCGCTTTCGACGTGGGGAATTCCTGGAGGCTTTTGTAAATGTTCTTGGTTTCCGGCCATACACGCCAGCACACTCATACCCTGTCAACACCATCGACAGCTGCTTTTTTGCAGCAAGTTACGCCTACCTCGCGCCGAGTTCAGGATAAGATGGATGGAGTGGCCGATAGCGGGTGACTAATCCGGAGATAATCCATGTTCGCAGCACTTATATGGATCCTTGACCTTCTTAGCAGCGCCCACGATGCTTCACTACGATGACTCTTAAGGGTTTCGAGATGTTTCGTTTTGTGATAACCCCAACAGTGATTCGTCGTCCATCTCCAGCCCACACACCATCCCTTTACGCGGACTCTCGAGTCTCACAGCGACGCTCCCTGAACCCTGCCCTTAGCGACAGGCACTGACTGTATGTACATCAGTAATAAAATTTTGTAAAGTGTTCGCTTGTTCGTACCATTCAATCGTGTGTTGACCGTACTCAGAAACTGAGCTTAACTGTTAAATGGACTTAAACACCTCTAGCTCTATAACGTAAAGTAAAGCTGTCCTCTGTACGCGTATCAAGAAAATAGAAATATGCGATGTAAAATACACTTGCAACATTTAGAGAAATAATATGAAATAAACACAAGGTGAACTTTTTACAGAGATTAAACACGCTAGGGAGTTGTGGGGAAGAGGAGAAGTGTAAACTAAAGAGACACAATAAGCAGAAACTATTACGAAAGATTGATGTTGTAGATGAACAAGATGCATTGATAGATTTTTGTGGATTTAAATTTTTTTTAAATGTATTATCTTATGATGTTATGATTATGCATGAGCTCTAAGGCTATTTTGCATTGCAGATGACAAAACCCTGAAGTAAGACGGAACATAGTCCACTTCTGATTTTTATTTTGGGCGCATTAAAAATAATAGCGTTGGAAGCAAGCAGTTCATTGCAAGTGGCAGGGCCTTGACGTAAGACGGAACATAGACCACATGTTGTGATTTTCATGATGGATACATTAAGAATAATAGTGCTGGAAAGAAAGCAGTTTATTGCTGGCTGCAGGACCTTAAAGTAAGATGGAACATAGATCACTTCTGATTTTCATGATGAGTACGTTAAGAATAATAGTGTTGGAAGAAAGCAGTTCATTGCAGGAAGAAGGCCCTGATAAGAGAAAGAACAATGACCACGTGTTATGGTTGTTCACGAGAAGCACATTAAAAACTATGAATATGAAGGCAATTCTTTGCAGACATCACGTCTCGACAGCTGAAACCAATACTCAACAGATTTAATAAATATACACTAATATCAAAACTGGGTATTTGTCCACTTGCTGACTTGATTAAACGACATCTCAGAACTCCAAATTATGACTGAGACCCAATATATCATGAGCGATTTCAAACAGTATTAACTATTGGGGCTTTATAATTTAAAAAAAAAAAAAAAAGACTAGCTGACAACCGCGCAGGATGAAAGAGGAGAAACCAGACACTAAGAACGGTAAACAATTCACAATGGACAATGGAGTGACTTCAGCTTTAAAAAATATTCCCCGCATCAGTCTGTCCATTATCAGAGTTATGATAGAGTATTTTAATAGTGCAACATTTTTTACTATGGTCATTACACCCACCCCACGTCGTCAGGAAAAAAAAGTGTTGTTGAAAATAACTGAGCTTTGCAGAGAAGACAAATCTCTTTAGTGACAATATTAAAGCGCATTAATGGCACAAGCAATAATAAAGGACATTACTAACAACAAAAGAGCTTTGCAGAAAAGACTAATTACATTATGGACAGTCTCAGGGGGCATTAATGGCAAAAGCAATAACAATGACATTACAGACAAGTGAAATAACGTCATACACTGTGCTGCAAACAATTTTCATTTCACCACAGCGGAAGTGAAGTTGTCTGTATTCTGTGTTTGCACACTAGTCGCTTTAGTAGACTTGGTAGTCTAATTCAATAGCAATACTTCCCACCACCACCACCAAACACACACACACAAAGTAGTAGTAATGTAGGGGGGGGGGGCGCTTTCGCGCAGGGGGGGGGGGTTGTGTGTGTGTGTGGGGGAAGTTGACATACACACGAAGAAAAAGTAGGATAATTAAATACGTAATGGGTTAAGAATCTTAAAAACATAATTGATCTTTTCGAAACTAAAAAGTCGGCCTGGTAAAGCCGAAGTGCGAAGCAGATCTATCAGTCACTAACTTAAAGTCTCAACTCATGAGCCAACGGTCCAGTAAAAGCCTCGGGCAGACGAGTGCTTCGTAACAAGGCATAGCTGATCAAAGCCGCTGGTCTGATCACGGTTATCGATCTTGCCCACACAACCCCACTCAGCGTTCGCGTGGGACTGGATCTTGAACCTCGGCTAGTCGCTAAAGGCAGATTTTGACACCTTATTTTCCACCTCGACTGTTACAGCTCGCCTGAGATGGCAGCGTGTTTCGTTGCAACGCTGCACTGCCGTAATCCGCACGCGACCACGGAGCAGTCTCGTGGCTTCTTTGCCTTGGGCGAGTCCGTGGGGGTCAGAAGTGAGTTACCTTAGCCGGAGCCGGCTACTAATTAGAGAGCTTGCAGTGGGGTGGTTGATTTAGGGTGAGGTGGAGGGAACTGGGAGACAATCTCCTTTCGAGCACGCGCTTGTTTGTCTTCCGTCAATGAAGCGATGTGTCGCGAAGACAGGAAGACTTTTAGCTATCGATCAGAGGAAACCAACTGGACTTGGGTCCTGGTAGTCTTAGAGTGGTTACTGGTGGCTTGTAGAGGGTAGAGGCAAAAGGTGCACAATAAAGGCAGTAGGAGTGTCATTTCTAGAAAAATAATTGCTTTTACACATGAAGAACATTACTTTAAAAATTAAAAAAATAAAGTCCTAACGAATGCTAATTATATAAACAAGATTCACAGAACCGCAAACAGTACAGTGCAGATGCTACTAAATCCCTCATTATCTGTCACATCAAGAAAGGTCACAAAATTAAACAACTGAACGTCAAAGGTCAAAGCATGGCTACTGTTTTGTTGGATGCAACGCTGATTTGAATATTATAAAGATCTCACGCACGAAGGAAAGACAACCTCACCAACCAATCTAACACACTCAGAACCAAAAATATGAATGGACTAAGAAGATCCTTAAATAAATACACAAGTCAATCATTACATAGCTATGTTTGCCTCCAGGTCAAAGAACCTCTGGACCGGGATGTCGTGTTACTTCTATATTTAATTTTAAAATTATTTCAAAATATATATTTTTTAAAGTTATATATTTCACACACGCTGATCAGCAAAAGTGTCTTGTAACAAAGCGTTTCAAGAACTTCAAAAGCCGAGCGTAGGGTCCGAAGTAGTGGCACTACAATTTGCCATCCACTGACACACGCAACGACACAGAAAAGGGCGGCACCCGACGTACGAGTATGCAGTGTCTAGTGACTCAGGGAGACAATTCGTCTCTATCTTCTTAACCTGAAGCAAACTGATGGTCATTGTGCGCATTCAATTATCTTTCCGAACAAAGTTTTCTGCAATGAATACGAGAAACCGTGCGCGCCAAGATAATTTCTCATTTTGAAAGCATCTTGCTGGTTGTGGAAGTGCTAGGGTGAGATTAGTATTGCGTACCGGAAAATAGTACATATAGTTTCGTATTTTAAATTGATGCTTTCATACCTGCTTTTATGATCCAGAGAGAGAGAGAAAGGGAGAGAAAAAAAATCGATTGCTAAATTCTGCTTGCCTGAGTGTATTCTAGTGCAAGTATCATGTTTCTCAGATCGGGGTACTCTCCCTTTATGGTCCCGTCAATTCGAAAGATGCCATGCGTGTGGAGACTAATTCAATCCCACACCCTTTATTTTTTATTATTATTTACTTTATTTTGCGAAGTTAGTCTGTAGGAGATTGACTTCGTATAGAAGTGAGCAGAGTTTCTATCCCGACACAAGCACATTAGGCAGCAAAAGTCTCGTTGTTTGCTAACGAGGGATTTAAAGGAAATCAGAAACTGAGGCATCGGTAATCTCCCTTTAACGCATGCCATTGCAGACTAGGAAATATTACTTGCAATGAGTTAGTACTGTTTTTGAGACTATAGTTTGTGCTTGAAATCTGAAAGAAATGTGTGCGAGCTATTTCGGATATTCAGACTTTTGAAACGAACGTTTGACTAATTATATTTCTCTTTGATTCCGACGGGTTCCTCATTAAAGGAAGATCAATGGCACGTTGGCTAGGTTTCTCCAAGACATTTATTAAAAAAAAAAAAAAACAAATCTTCCAAATCTAAGAAACCAAGCGAACACGCACACACACAATATATATATATAAAAGAAAAGACACACAACGTACATCTTCTGAAACCTTGAAATCAAATATCGTAACAAAGAAAAGGGAAGGAGCAAATGACTAAGGGATCTGTTTGAAAGAAGAGGTCGTCAAAGTTACCTGTTGATATTATAACTGAGTGTTTGATTGTGATGTGTGTGACATATAGTTTCACATTGTATGACTACCTGTTCGTTCAGACGTGAAGTCACATGCACGTAATGCATGTAAATAAAATGATTTTGCTCGTTTTACATAGTTTGTACACGTTTTTGTTAGTTTGTACACGTTTTTGTTAGTTTGCTTTGGATTTGGTTTGTAAATTAGTTTCTCGTTAGTTAATAAATATTGCGATCTTTTCCCAGACATATGAACATACATGAATATATTTTGCACAAACACTATATAATGTTGGTTGTATTAAAAATTACAGCAAATTTATAAGAGAGACAAAAGAAAAAGCATGACAAATGGGATTTTGTAAGAGGAAGCTTGTTGATAAATGTTTAGATTCTTATCTGCACGTACGTATCTACATGAACAAACACTGTACAAGCACTTTAAATGTTTAGTTCTATTAAAATGTCTAAAAACGATTTTATTTTGTTTGATTTTGCTTTGTTTTATTAGCTTTGTTTGAATTGCCGAATCAAGATATGAAGCTCTGATTTACCTTCGCAACAATCTATCTGATGGAACAATTTTTGAAATGAATGTTAAAAATAGTTTTACCAACAGTCTATCTGATGGAACAATTTTTGAAATAAATGTTTACAATAGTTTTACCAAAGAACGAACAAAATAAATGTTTACAATAATGTTACCAACAAATAAACAAAACACATATTTTACAACAATTTTACCATAGAACGAAATAAATGGGGTTTTTTTTAACAACAATTTTACTAAAAACGATTAAAATAAATGTTTTACACTGGAAAGTGTGTAAAATGAAACTCATTATAAACAATAAAACGTTAGCACCAATTAGTTTTAGACTTCTTTACACAAAAGATCAGTTTTAGTTTTGCCAGATCTGGTTACTAGTAGATATACTTGTAGTGTCAAACAAAAGTCATATAAAACATTTTGACACCAGATTTAGAGAACTTAGCTTTAGAATTACAAAACAACACAATAGTAAACCACTATATTTAGAGAATAAAACTTTGGAATTTCAAAACCACACGTTTAGTAAACCACTAGATTTAGAGAATAAAACTTTGGAATTGCAAAACCACACTTTTGTAAGCCACTAGATTTAGAGAGTAAAACTCTAGAATTACAAAACCACACATTTAGTAAACCACTAGATTTAGAGAATAAAACTTTGGAATTGCTAAAACCACACTTTTGTAAGCCACTAGATTTAGATAATCAAACTTTAGAATTACACACACACACACACACACACACACACACACACACACACACACACACACACACGGTGTTTTGTAAGCCCAATGAAATAATAAATTATTAAAAGAATCCCAAGGGTGTTAGGATAAAGAATGCATAAAGATAGTCTATTAACTGTGTGTATTGATAAACATGTATTAAGTATATAGACATTCTACCCAGTGTGTGAGTCCCTGTGTTAATATGTCAGCATCTTAATTAACAAACGCACAAAAGGCATATCAAAGAGTAATCAAGGTTTTTTATTTTAAAAAATAAAGATTTTAGAATATTTTTCAGAAAGGATTTTTGTAAGCTATTGATTAATTATCGAGTTACTAAGGATGACTATTGAATAATTATCGAGTTACTAAGGATGATTATTGAATAATTATCGAGTTACTAAGGATGACTGTGGGGACTCATTTACGTACAAAAGGAAGTGAAGGTAGTTGAGAAATTGAAAAATAACTGAACATGAGTCTTGTCTTCACAAGTTCTACAAGCACACAACAGAAATTAAAACATTAACTAGTAATAATTTTTTAAAATATGAATATCAATATATATTAGTGCCTTTTAAATCTTAAAAAATATTAACTTATCAAGCGATTTTTAAGGATGATGGGAAAATATCCAAGTCTATATACATAAATGGAGGGACTGTGAATATTCTAACATATAGTGAATGCTAGTAGGCCTAATCGCAAAAAATTAGCCCGAAGGTCGTAGACAGTCCCCTTTGTCATTATAAACGGAGTACCTGTCTTGTTATTGTAACGTACATAATTACTTCATTGTATGTCCAGTTTACATTACAATCAATCAATCAATCAATCAAGAAAAAAGAAAGAAAGAAAGAAAGAAAGAAAGAAAGAGGCAGGCAGCGCGGTAGAACAAAAAGGAGAGACAGACAGAGAAAAGATGAAATTGTGTGTTTGTTTTTTTAAATTAACTGCAAGTCAACAAAATTTATTTGAAAAGAATTAACAAAATAGATGAAACGGAAAACAACAAAGAAGAAAAAAGGAAGAATATCTTGAGGGATTGCCGGAACAGCGCGTCACCTTGACAGGTGTGTCAAAGTATTTTTTTTCTGTCTTATTGTACCAGTCAATCAGTAGTCAACCAGTGTAGCTCATAAAGTTAGTATCATGTCTACTGAATCAAGCTCTATTGAAGAAAAAAATTAACTGAAAAATGCTTTAGGTCTTCTGATTAAATATTTTATTGTTTATTTTTATTCGTAAAAGGAAAACATATATTAGACCTAAATGAATTTACGATATGTGACTAGGCCAATTTAATTTTTTAGTCATCACTTTTTAAAATTTTACTTTTTAGTCAGAATAGCTAGCTAGCTAGATAGATAGAAGATAGTGTTAGAGGAAATGTGTTCAGAAGAAAAAATTAACTCTACCTCGACTGTTCGATACCCCGTAGAGGACTAGATGCTTTGGAAAAAAATCACGAGAATGAAGTACACTTTGTCACTGCAAGATTTAGGCGCCGGACATCAATAAAATCAGCAAGCAGCTTTCAGTTCGAATTTCTGTGGCAGGTTAATTTAAATCCTTGTTTCATCGGCCATTCTGGCCTCACTATAAGTGGCACAATACGTCTGTGACGTAGCGTTTAAAGCAATATACACGTCACGCATATTCACACACACATAACACCAATTAAAATACGAGGTAGGCAGTAAGTTGACTATAACATTCCTCACGGTTACACTACGATTGTAATGATTTGTTGACAAAGTCCCGTTCAGTCACATAACGAACTGCCCAGTTAGTGTTGGCTGAGGCTATCCAATCACGACTCGAGGATTGAAAGAGATGACAAAGCCTGTTCTTGTACGATATTTTGTGCAAGCGTGCGTCTATGTATGTGCTTGTGTGTGTGTGTGTGTGTGTGTGTGTGTGTGTGTGTGTGTGTGTATGCCTGTGAATATCTCAGCTACAACAACCACTCCGCCAACGTGTTAACTCCAGTTTCACAATTAGCACGCAAGTGTGTATGCACACGTACGCACGCACGCACACACACATACACACACAGAGAATAGACAGTAGTGGTCCCAGAAGTAGGTACTTGAAGGGATCACTGGCTACACAGTCCAGCGAAAAGCCCCGATGAAAGGACAAACGAACCTCGGAGGTACATATGAATTAAACTTGAGCCGCTTATTACGTCGTTAAAGGTGAGTAACGTCAAGAGCAGTCAGAAATGGTCGGCGTGCCGAACGCACTTAATAAAGTGTGTGTGTGTGTGTGGGGGGGAATGAAAGTGGCGAGAGGATTGTCGATAAGTAGATTATTGCTGCCACTGTCCAAAGAAACGCGACGCGTCAGCTAGCGCAATTGTGTGGCCGCTTATTTGAAGGCATCAGCAGAATTGAAGGCTGTTCTGTGCAGTGATTGACCAACCAACGTACTGGGCTGGCATGATCCGTTTGCGTTGATTTGACATTTCTCCTTCACACACCCTTGTCTGTCTGTCTGTCTGTCTCTCTCTCTCTATACACAGCACAGTATTCCCATTTCTCTTTCCCCATACAACGAGCTAACGTTTACTAATATAAGAATGGAGAGACACTGATCTAGAAATACACAGACAATAATCTAAGAATGCAGACGCTATTGATCTAAGAATGTGGAGACACTCATCCAAGAATGTAGATACTAATGATCTAGGAATGTAGAGTCACTATTGATCTAAGAATGTAGATTGACACCATTGATCTAGGAATGTAGAGACACCATTGATCTAGGAATGTAGAGACACCATTGATCTAGGAATGTAGTGACACCATTGATTTAGGAATGTAGAGACACCATTGCTTTAGGAATGTAGAGACACCATTGATCTAGAAATGTAGAGACACCATTGATCTAGGAATGTAGAGTCACCATTTCTTTGCCCTTGCGATTATTTACATCATCTTGCCCTTCACACCCAACCTCAACCCTTCCGGTATTCTGCAGCGTACCTTGAGATGCCTCCCGTTTAATTCCCATCCATCCATCCATCCATCCATCCATCCATCCACCCCTCTCCTCAACTCTCCAATCACTTTCGTCTGTCTCCCCGTCTGGGCGTCTTTGTAGCGGCAAGGATCAATTAGTCGCTGGACTTCAATTAAGCTGGCGGAGCCTTAGCGTGGCCGTGTGTCTTTAGTAGTCAATGAAATCTTTTTTCAAGTCTGTTTTAAGTGTGTTCGTGTAGACGTGCGTATGTGGAACTTTCTTTTAGTCAGTTCCAGATTATGCTTACGTATATACAATCGAAAGACTTTATTTACCAATTCCTCCCAACCCTAGACTGCCCTAGAATTGTAAAAGGGTGGAAGGGCGAGCAGACGCGGAGATTGATCTGGAGGATTGTTTTGGGTCGAGCGGTGGGTAAATAATTATTGCAAAGTTCCTCTTTCCACCCACCCCCCCCCCTCCTAACAGTTCCTCGACGTTGTGCACGTATGGTCTTGCGCTGAGTTCTTGGAACAAACAGAAGAGTCATTAAATGGTGGAGCTTAAAAGCCACTCCCTCCCTTTATTGAACTAAAAGGAAAAATGTATGGACATACAACTAAATCAAGTTATTTTTTCTAAAATTCTTTCTCTGCAATTCAAATTAGCTAAAACTAGTAATTGTACTACAACCAGTCTGGGGGGGGGGGGGGATGATGTCATACTCGTACAAGAATTCCAGAAAGAAATGAATGGTGCCAGTTAAGACAACCAGTTGAGGAAGAGTTGGTTGTAAAATAATTTACAGTTGTAAATTTGTAAAGTGTTAATCGATCGCTGGCGCATTACTTTAATAAGTGCACAGTACACAGCATAATAAACCTCGTCCAAAACAGGTAGGTTTTGATTTCCCCACGAATCCTCGACGTTCTTGCTTGGATGTCATCTTGCTGAGATTTCAGATCACGTTTGTCCTTCCCTAGTCGGTTGCTAGGGTTTCGAAGACATTTAGTCCAATAATTATTTAGATATAAAAGTTTGTTAAATATCTTCATTTAGATCAATAATGAATATCTGGCTAAATATAACTATTAAAAAAAAATTGTAATAAATGTTTAACGAGTGTAATCGAACGTAGCTACCTTCGCAGCTAGAGAGATCTAAAGCCACAGTCACAGCTAGAGAGATCTAAAGCCACACTCACAGCTAGAGAGATCTAAATCCACCACAGTCACAGCTAGAGAGATCTAAAGCCACAGTCACAGCTAGAGAGATCTAAAGCCACAGTCACAGCTAGAGAGATCTAAAGCCACACTCACAGCTAGAGAGATCTAAAGCCACAGTCACAGCTAGAGAGATCTAAAGCCACACTCACAGCTAGAGAGATCTAAAGCCACAGTCACAGCTAGAGAGATCTAAAGCCACACTCACAGCTAGAGAGATCTAAAGCCACAGTCACAACTGTTATTTTATACCAACTCGGAATTATCTTAGTTACTTCCGACATTTGTCCCATTCCAGTGTCCTCGTATGCAGGCATCACACACACACACACACACACACACACACACACACATACATATGCGAAGAATAGAATAATAAATTCTACAATCTTGTTGTGCGTTATCATCCCTCAATTTGGAGTGTAATTCAATGGTTTCAGCGTGAAGGAGCTACAGTCAGAACCATTATTTTGCAGAATGTTGTCGGCAGACGACCACAGAAAAAGGTATGTAGGCGCTACGTTCAAATGCAAGAACTTTTTTCGGTCTTCAAAATTTGTGTGCAGCTCGACAAGAAAACCACAATACAGTGCCAGACTTTCTTCGTGGAGTCAGTTGAAACATTCTCCTTAAACATGAATATTCAAAACATAAATAAAACATCAAACGCTAAAATCATTCATTAATCATACTATCAAATGCAAATAATTTTATGAATGTAGTTGTGTGATTTTTATAATACTGTACTATTTTCTCTGCTTTGTTTTATGTTTTAAACATGACAGTGATTGTTGGGTTTGTTTGCTTGATTTATTTACTCATTTTAAAAGTAATGTTCTTGTTTAATACTTATGACTGGAAACTGTAGAATACAATGTTCTTGTTTAATACTTATGACTGGAAACTGTAGAATACAATGCTCTTGTTTAATACTTATGACTAGAAACTGTAGAATACAATGTTCTTGTTTAATACTTATGACTGGAAACTGTAGAATACAATGTTCTTGTTTAATACTTATGACTGGAAACTGTAGAATACAATGTTCTTGTTTAATACTTATGACTAGAAACTGTAGAATACAATGTTCTTGTTTAATACTTATGACTAGAAACTGTAGAATACAATGTTCTTGTTTAATACTTATGACTGGAAACTGTAGAATACAATGTTCTTGTTTAATACTTATGACTGGAAACTGTAGAATACAATGTTCTGAAAAAAATCACCTAACGTACAATACCAACAAATGTTTACTTTGATGTGACTGCTTGAAACATGATTTGATTTATGACATTAGTTTCATTTTAAGTCAATCGGTCAGTTTCTTTTTCACTTCTGGAAATTATTTCCCGATCGGGATTAAAAACTTGAACTGCATTAGCTGTAATATCATTAGCGTTCTATTGTTCTCGTACTAGTCAGTGATTTTAAAATTTAAATTTGGTATTAATTGATCACAACGGTTGGCAGATCTGTAAGTTCTAATAAACTATAAATTTGAACGGTGGCATGCAATATTAAAAATTCGCCTACCATACAACTATCTAAAAATATTTTTATTGCATTGAATTCTATAACCATATAATTGCATTGGTATCTTATTGTATATTTAGTTTTGTTTAGTTCCCAAAATTATTGCGTGTATTAAAATACACATTTAAACTAATTTGAGTTTATTTACTGATATTTTTCGTGATATAAAAAGAACACAAAATTATTTTTTTAAAAATATGTTACTTTTAGACTTATCTATTAATTTATTTATGTGATACTCATATTTAGCGATCTTTGTAAATGCGCCTGATTTTCAGATTTTTTTCCAGTGGGTTTTCTCCTTTGACTTTTTTCGGTAGCAAATAAAGCTCTCTATAATACTGTAGTCATCAACACGTTTGAACCTGACTAAGCTCTATCAATGAGGTGTAAGATTTAAAAGATTCTGCCACCGATCTTTCCGACACAACTTTTAAAAAGAAGTTTGATTCAAAGGAAGTTTGCATTGATGACTTTAAAAAAAAAAAATCTGTCTTTATTTCTTGTGACTTTTCTTCCTATGACTTTTTCCTAGCAAAACTTGTGACTTTTCCCCGTGACTATTTTCCTGTGAATTTTTTTCACGCGCACCGGAGTGAAGTGTGGTGAGATATGCTAAAGTGGAGTGATGTATGCTGAAATGGAGCAATGTGTGTTGAGATGGAGTGAGATGTGATGAAATGCAGATAAGTATGGTAAGATGGTTTGATGTATGCTGAAAAGTGAAGTGACGTGTGCTGAGACGGAGTGAGCGATGTATGCTGAAGTGGTGAGGTGTGTGGAGTGAGGCGTGCTGAAATGAGGTTTGCTGAGATAGAGACCAGTGCTGGGTGAAATGAGGTGTTGATTTGGACTAAACAGACATCGAAATAAAGATTCCATTGAATAAACATGTAGATATTCTTTATGCATTTTTAATTTACTTTTGCTTAATCCTTATCATACTTATAGATTATTTCGTTAAAGATGTGTATTAATTTTGTTATTTGGTGTTGTAATATTATAGAATTCACGATTTGTATAGTATACGACAGAACAAAGAATATCTCAGTAAACACGCCATCTGACAAACACCAAAATACAGTCTTCAACAAAACAGTTCACAACAAAGAATATCTCAGTAAACACGCCATCTGACAAACACCAAAATACAGTCTTCAACAAAACAGTTCACAACAAAGAATATCTCAGTAAACACGCCATCTGACAAACACCAAAATACAGTCTTCAACAAAACAGTTCACAACAAAGAATATCTCAGTAAACACGCCATCTGACAAACACCAAAATACAGTCTTCAACAAAACAGTTCACAACAAAGAATATCTCAGTAAACACGCCATCTGACAAACACCAAAATACAGTCTTCAACAAAACAGTTCACAACAAAGAATATCTCAGTAAACACGCCATCTGACAAACACCAAAATACAGTCTTCAACAAAACAGTTCACAACAAAGAATATCTCAGTAAACACGCCATCTGACAAACACCAAAATACAGTCTTCAACAAAACAGTTCACAACAAAGGGCAGTGCAGCAGACATATAAATAATCTGGAACACAAGGGATCGCATAAGTTCTAAATATATATATGTGAAATCCTATTTCCACCCCTTCTCTTTTTATGCATTTTTCTCTTTCATTTTATTTCTTCTTCTGTCTCTCTTCCTCTTTCTCCTGGTGTCTAACTCGATCTTCTTGTTCCGTCTGTTCATAAACACATATGCATTTCCAAAGTTCTACCCACAGGCAAGGCGACGATTGGATTGATGACATTAATTTTGAAAGAAGTCACTCTCGTTTGTGCTCAGAATGCAGAGTGCCCGCATTGTATACTTTCTTTCTTTCTTAGTCTTTCGCCGGCATTTTTTTAGTTTTTATTTTTTTTTTTTAAAAAAGGCATTTCAAGATACATTAAAGTGAAACAGCATATGGAGCTCTGGATAAAAGAAGTGAATGCTGTTTTCGAACATGTAAATTAATTTACCTTGAAGCTAAACAGACAACGCCTACCAACCGTTTTTAATCACAATGCACATTATCTTCCCAAGGAAATGCTCACAGAAAATGCTTCATGTCCAACGCTTGAGCTCGAAATCGGTGCTGAAGGATTGTTGTGGAACATTTTTGACGGATTAATCCGCTTCTCACAACACGGACTGCAAACATTCCCAGGTTCTAACCCAAGGATATGCATTATAGACAAAGCTAATGCGTCTCGTGTCTTATCATGGTTCTACACAGTTCAGATTTAGGGGAGCTAAGCCATCGCGTAGATTAAAGACACATTCCTGAGAAAGGAATGTCAGACATTTGGTGTGTGTGGTGATAGAGGTGGAGGCGGGGGCTAAAGTTGTGGTGGGGGATGGTGTGTATGTGTGTGTGTTTAACTGGATTGGATGAAGGTCGATGATTATATAAGCTTGTCGGTAAACAGAAGGAAGTAGATTGATTTACAAGGTCTATTTGGTGAGCAAAGGGAGGAGAGTGGAAGGGGTGTCACTCCATGACGCAAAACAATAAGGGTGTGGCGATTGACTGGTGGTCGGCGTGAAAGGTAACAGCCAGGGTGACAAAAAGACCCAGTGGAGGTGCCAATGGTCCGCTTAGCGTCAAAGGAACGCGTCAGTTGCCTCCTCTTACCTGTGAACGATGACGCAAGGATCAACAAGTTATCGTCAAGCAAATCTCTTTAATGTCACCGCCCTGCGCGTGGCTAGCGGGATCGGAGCTTAACTATCTGACTTAGCAAGGAGGATACCAAACTTCAGCAATTTGACCTTTTCCCTGATCAAAAGGGGACTACTCTGGAGTGCGCGCTAGAGGAGTAAAAATTCCCTCATGGCTAAATGCAGAAAACTTACTTGAGCACCACTTAAGTATAATCTGCGAGAATAAAATGTGTGCGTGTGTAAGGGGGAGAAATAAAATCACGTGACATATATGAAGAAGGGCACCTGTCTATATTTATGTTGTTATTAGGTTGCAATAGTTCCGTTTTCAACGCACGCGAGTTTTGCATTGTAGGGGAAGGGGAGGTAAGGGGGAAAGAAAAGACAATAAAAAAAAAAGTGACATAAAAAATAGTCAAACACAAAAGTCCCACAATATACGTCAAATATAAAGTCACATATGCTTATAGTGAGTGTGTGTAAGAGTGAGGGATGTGTAGGAGAGAGAGAGTGTGTGTATGTGAGAATGTGTGAGAGAGAGAGGGTGTGAGAGAGTGTAACAGAGAGAGCATGTGAGAGGGTGTATAAGAGAGAGAGGGTGTGCGAGAGAGTTTGTAAAAGATAGTGTGTAAGAGAGAGACGGTGTGTTAGTGTGTGTGTAAGAGAGAGAGTATGTGTAGGAGAGAGAGTGTGTGTATGTGAGAGAGTGTAAGAGAGTGTGTGTGTGTGTGTGTGTAAGAGAGATGGTGAGAGAGAGTGTGTAGAAGAAAGTGTGTATGTGAGAGAGTGTGTAAGAGAGGGTGTATGTGAGAGAGGGTGAGGGAGGGAGGGTGAGAGAATGTGTAAGAGGGTGTGTGAGAGAGTGTGTAAGAGAGAGGGTTGTAACAGAGTGTGTAAGAGAGAGTGTGTGTGAGAGTGTGTAAGAGAAAAATGGTGATTGAGAAGAACAGAGCGCTAATGTTTATTAGTTTCACTGCTTTCTTTGAGTAGAGAGATCTGTGAGATCTGTACGTGTACTGCACTCCCTCCCCCCCCCCCAACACACCATGTTTTTTATTGTTGAGAATATAATTTATTTCTGATACAGCATTAATAAGTTGCAAATATATCGCAATATTAAATATTTGGAAACAGTATTTTGACTGACTTGTCAGTGTTTGTTTATTTATATTTCAGTATTTACTTACGACTCACCGAATTTCATTGCTGCTTGCTCATTATTAATAATGAGTCGAGTCCGTGAAAAGATGCTCCCATCGAACACGTTTTCGGTGACTTTGATGACAGTACTATAAATAGCTTCGACCTCTGTCCGAGTTTGCGATATCATAATGAATGCTCTTCTGTGAATATATAATGACGGTGACAACAGTGCAATAAGATTATGTGCATTTTGATTCACATCTCAGAGCGGCGTAATTATTTAATGAGCAAAAGTTTTCCATTTATCAAAGACTAGTGTGTTGTTTCCATCATCAAACTATCCATTTAATCGGAGAGACCCACCGTGTCTTTCGATTTACGGACATGTGGACACAAGGAGGTTGTCATTACTTACCGAGAAGATGATTAAGGTGGTTACATGTCCACTGAAACGTGCAGGGTATGTGTGAGGGATAACGTAGTTCCTTTAAACATGCAAGGAATGAGAGGGATGACGTGCTTCCTGATGCAAGCAGGATATGTGTGAGGGATAACGTGTTCCCTCTGAAACATGCAGGGTATATGTGAGGGTAACTTGTTCCCTGAAATATGCAGTATGTGTGTGAGGGCAACGTTCTCTCTAATATTTTCCCTGTGTGCGCAGAATTTTACCCTTTGTGCACGGAACTTTTCTCTCTGTGCACGGAACTTTTCCCTCTGTGTGCGGAACTTTTCCTTGTGCGCGGAACTGGTGGTTGTTTGAGCTTGCTACCAAAACTTGTGCGCGGAATTTTCAAACTGCTGTGCAGCACTTCTAATGAGCTGCGCGGCCGCGCACCTTAGAGGGAAAATTGCAGGGTATGATGAGGGATAATGTGTTCCCTGAAATATGGAAGGTATGTGTGAGGGATAATGTGTTCTCTGAAACATGCAAGGTATATGTGAGGGATAAAGGGTGTTTGTGAGGGATAAAGTGTTCCCTGACACATGCAGGGTATGTGAGGGATAAGTAGTTCCCTGAAACATGCAGGATATGTATGAGAGACAATGTGTTCCCTGACATATGCAGGATGTGTGAGGGATTTCCTGTTCTCTGAAATAGGGATAAAGGGATAACGTGATCCATGAAATGCAAGGTCTGTGTTAGTAATCCAGTGTACCCTGAAATGTGCAGGGTATGTGTGAGGGATAACGTGTTCATTGAAACATGCAGGGTATGTGTGAGAGATAACGTGTTCACTGAAAATTGCAGGGCATGATGAGGGATAACTGTTCACTGAAAAATGGAAGATTTGTGTGAGGGATAACTTGTTCCCTGAAATATGCAAGGTATTTGTGAGTAATCCAGTGTACCCTGAAATAAGCAGTGTTTATGTGAGGGATAGAGTGTTCCCTGAAACATGCAGGGTATATGACAGGAATAATGTGTCTCCTGAAATATGCATAGTAGGTTTGATGGATGTATCCAATGGAACAAGCAGGGTATATGTGAGGGATTACGTGTTCCCTGAAACAAGCACGATGTTCAAGTTAAATTATTGTTTTTCTTTTCCGTCTTTTTTGTCTCTCTCCCATCCTCTTACTGTCTCACTCTTTCTGCAGCTCTGATCGTTACCCATCTGCCTCTTTAATTTGTGACTTACTCGCACACGCACACGCACACACACACACACACACACACACACACACACACACACACACACACTCGCGCGCGCGCATTCAAACACGCACACATTTCAGGGTGCGCACGTAAACTCTTGAACTTCTTAACATATGCACTTAAACTTTACTCCAATTACACAGTTTTGTACTTTTCGTTTTAAATTTATATCGGTTATCATCCTTTGTAAATGTTCTTGAATCCGCACTAACACGCATGCACAGCGAATACACACGCACTAATACGCAGTGAATACATGCACAGACAAACGTAACACACAGATATAATTATACTCTCCTCTCAATAACCGCACGTTCGCTCACGCTAAAGACAGCCGAATGCTACTGGTGGGGGTTCTCACCAAGAGTAAGCACTTCTACTGAAAATTCAGGACGCGATTAGCTGGGTGTTGTCGAGGCGATGCCGGTGTCTGGTGTATCAGTGCGGGCTAATGAGCTGTTCACAAGAGCCATGACGTACGAACATTAAACGTGCTGTGGCGCACGCTTGTCAGATAACCAGGCTCGGCGTACCATGCTGGCTAAAGTCCAATAGTTTGACGATGTTTAGCACATAAAACTTCGGTTATCATTCCTTGTTATATCAGTTAACACGTTGAGCCGAGACTTTTCATTTGAGAAGTAGCAAACAAATGCCATTATCTTGAACGACGGGAAAAGAAGGACGTTTTCATGAAAATCCCAAGACAAATAGCGGGTGATATTTTGACTCAAAATTGTTCCATTAAAAGTAGTTGTAATGCAACAAAGTTTTCATTAAACTGCCATAACAATCATATATGTTTATTTTGCAAACACTACACACTCACACTTACATACATATATATATATAGTCCTGTTAAAGTATGCGTGTATGCGATGTATGTGACAAAAATAATGACTAGGTCATTAAGTGGGCAGGGAGAATAATGGAGGCAGGTATATTGTCATGGTGAGAATGGGCCGTTTTCTTATTATTCATGGTATTTTTATATTGTGATTCATTGTAAGATTTCACATAAAATACCAAGCTATTGTGACTGACTGAATTGGTGAATTCGATATATTACAAATTCCAACTCTGAGATTGATTCTGAGAGGATGAACAGCGTGTGAGAGAAAGGGACACGTAGAGGGTGGGAGGCAGAACGGGACAAAGAGGAGGAGAGGGGAGAGAGAGGGAGACAGTGGAGAGAAAAACAAAGAGAGAAGAGAGAAAAGTAGGGGAGGGAGGTAAAGAGGCGAGAGAGAGAGGAAAGAGAATGAGGGAGGAGAGAGCGGGGAGGGGGGGAGTAATGAATCGACCATTAAAACAGAAGCAAGTGCAACGCTCGTGGACGGAAATGTTTTCATACGACGACGGAATACACTAGTGACTAGTCAATCCGTCTCCTTTCGACTGGACAGACAACGACACACGAAAGAAAGCATTCTTCAGTTCAGCTTTAGGGCAGTGCAGGAGACAATCTGGCTCCTTTTCGTGTCCCATTTGTTCCCTCTGCCACCCCCACCTCCATACCTTTTTTTTTATTATCTTTGCGGTGTGGTCGCACTTGAAAGAAAAATAAATAGAAAAATATAATAAATAAATTGTGTGCAGCCGCCATTGTTCGACGCTCGTCTTACATTTCAAGCGTCAGCTAATAGACCTAAAATTTATTTTAAAATCGTATTGAGTGTCACGTATTAATCTTTTATTTATCCCCCAGTCACTCGACTGGTTTTGTTCTCTCACTAAACTGCCTCTGAATAGCTATTTAACAATATATTTTAATAATGTCGGCTGGTACCCTACACCTTTAGCACGGTGTCCCAGACCCACATACGGGTAGCTGGGTGTAGCAGCTTGTACGTCAGGGCCAGCAACTAGATCCACGCTATCCACAACTATCCTGAACATTTAGGTGTCTAAGAGCATACATTCTGCCATAGCTATTGTAAAAATGGATTTTGTGGTCAACTTCCGGTTTCCATTGCTCACAATATAATCGTTCAAACGAATCTATTTAATATTGCTGTTTTTAAGTATGAACCATGAATAAAAGCACTGGATCGCACCGTGCAACGCCTTGATGTTCATACAACTGGAAAAAATTGAAAGAGGCATGAAATCAATCTTGTCTTGAATTTTTTTTCAGTCTAATGTTGTGACTGTCAACGGTCTTCTGTTAATATGATGGTGGCAGTTTCCGTCTTCCGCCGATTTCACTTACTGTCAATGTGATACGCTCTTCGCGTTTTATGGAATGCCATCAGAACCGGAACGCAAGGGACAGTAGCTTTCTGTTCTGGAGTTGAAAAGTTAAGCACAGAGTGCGTACTTATGCTCTTTTTATTTCACTGATAAAACGTCTGCCGTTGACAACCGTATACCAGAGTCATTGTTGAGAAAGAAAGGTTGTTAAAAAGCGTCGAGTGTTGGTGAGATGTCCTGCAACAGTCATCTGGTGCAAATATACAAGCACGCCAGGCAATCTTGGGAAAAAAAAAGTCAATGCGATAATTCTAATCCATTTGATTCTCTCCTTAATGTATCTTGTTCATGGTCCCATCTTTTCTATGTATCCATATTTGTTTTCTTTTTAAATTTAGTTTCTAACAATAAGTAACTTCATATAAACGGTTCAAAGCAATAAACTTTCTTACTAACAAATTCACAGAACCTGAAGTTGACCACAAAATCCTTGTCATCGACCTTGACATTTATATTAAGTAAGCTTAGGAAAGTTGTCCATTGCCCCTTTTCTAATTTCATTCAGACTGCGACAGGATAAATCCTCCTTTTGTCTGAAAATGTTTTTGGATCATAGAGATCTACTTCACGAAGACTTACAGCGGTAAAAAGAAAACCTGGGAGGCATTAATTAAGGCGGATAACGTCGTGTGACCTTTCAACAAGCTCGCCGCTATTCGGGCTTCCGTTGTTCTGCTGGCGACGGATGTCCTTGTGAAGAGGTGTCCCGATGTTACTTACCTGATGTCAGCATTTCTCTTACGTTTAATTAACTGCGCATCAGTGTGAGGGCCGACGATTCAGTGTGTGCGTGCATGCGTGTGCATCTGTGTGTGTGTGTGTGTTTTATAGCCTCTCTGTATATGTGGTCTGAAAGTGTATGTTGAGAAATCTCTAAGACCTCAAGTGCATGAAGATATACTCCTCTTTTTCATTAGTATTATAATATTATTCCTAAGCTGTTTTCCCTTTAAAATGATTAAGTACACATTAGGACTGGCCTAACTACAAAGCGAGCTAAAAACGTTTGTTATAATTGTACTTTCTTTAAAATGTACACATTAGGACTGGCCTAACCACAAAGCGAGCTAAAAACGTTTGTTATAATTGTACTTTCTTTAAAATGTACACATTAGGACTGGCCTAACCACAAAGCGAGCTAAAAACGTTTGTTATAATTGTACTTTCTTTTTGTATTCGTACTCTCCTGATTTTCCCTGCAGACGTGAGCAGCTTGGACAAGGGATCGTATTCTAGACAGAAAGGACGACATAAAAACGCTAGAATGGAGAGCCAGAGAGATGAAGATTTCGCTTAGAGAATTCTTCACTGCGAGTGAACACTGAGACGTCAGTCTGATCAATTTCCGACTTTCGTTAACCGTCCAATGATCTTAAGTGATGGTTGAGTGGAGGATTTGTCTTGTGCTGTCGGTAATATTTGTCCACATATGCAAACACTTTTTTTTTTTTTTTGGGGGGGGGGAAGAGCACCTGACAACCGCAGTCTGCTGACCCAGGACCCGGCTTTATCGTCACTTCTCACTGTTTAAAAACTGTCAGCCATCATGAGCCAGAGATCCCGTAAGTCCCTAAAATCATCCCGTACGAGATCGAACCGGAGCGTTTGAGTTATATGTCTCACCGAAGTACTGCCACCTAGTGGTAAGATCCGGTGATTAAAATGATTTGTTTCCAACTTTTGTTATTTTGTGCATACGAGCGTTTACAGAAAGATCTAAGTTATGAAAAGAAGGAATAAAATGCCAAAGGTGGGGAGAAGGTTAAAGACTTAAGGAAGAAGAATGTTTTTAATTGTCCGGACAACATTGTTCATTTTCTTTTTAACCCACCAGGCTTCTTTGTCACACAGGACCCACATTAATGTTTTTACGATAGAGAGAGTACACCAAAGACATTTTAAAAGCCACTGTTGGTTTTTCACCCCGAATGAGAATCACTCCCCCACACACACATCCCTGTGGACCTTCTTGAATAAGAAACTATAGAACTCTACCTGCTTGCCACATGTCCCTACATACAGGCCTTCCGAGCAAGAGCTATATCCGTGCGCTATCGACTATCCCTGTTGCCTTATGTTGAATCGTGAATTTAGTTTACTTTTCTTCTTTGCTTCAAGGGTACTTAGGACATCAGCCGTAAACACAGTCGCTCGAATTAATTCGCGAAACTTTTTATATTTTGCATGAATAAAGAATATAATATTGTGTGTGCATTGGGGAATGTGTGTGCTAATTCAAGCAAAGTCACATGAATGTGTGCGCTAATTCATGCAAAGTCATATCTCTTACAAAGAGATTGTAAAGGGAGATAATGTGGACATTCGCGACCAAAGCGCCCCCCCCACCCCCACCGCTATCTACAAAGCATTTAAATCTGATGCTATTACTGCAGGTGAAACAGCCAGCCTAGCCAAGCATCGCCGTAAATAGCCTCCCCTGCCTTTCCCGGGCCCTGCTCCTCCAAATTGTCACCTAACCACGCACCTGCACCCAAGCCACCAGCCTTAATTCTGCCTGCATCGTGCACACTGGGTGTTAAAACGATAATGTTGCATCGTAAACCAGATACGAACGGCTGATCGCAGAGTGTCAAACATTGCTGTGTTAAAATCAGTTTGTCAAAGAGATAAACAATCTCTTTTCGGTGCGTTGATGTCAGGCTGCACTTTCTTCTCCAGAACATTATATATTTTACGGAAAAGGTTCTGTATGCTATTCACTTGTCGTCGATAGGGATAAGGTATTGCTTTCTGGACAGTTGTCATTGCAAAGATGGTATGGTTGTTGTAAACTGCAGTGTTGTCCTAGAAGATTTGTATTCTATCCTTGGAGCACAACCAATTTGATGACTTTCAGTAGAATCACTTTGCTGGGACAAGTCTCGATTTCAGCAATCACCATAAGGTACAAGATGATGTTCACCACCCGATGACTGATGAATTCAGAGTTGACGCCCACCAAGTCGACAACATTAAAATGGTATATCTAAGTTTGCCTGCATGCGTTTCTCCAGAGACATCTCACATCACAGGTCACAAAAATCGAAAAAACAGAGCATATGAATCACTCAATACCAGTAACAAAAATCGCAAATATTGCAAAAAAATTACACAACCTCACCCCACCCCCGAAATTATTCGTACAACACAGCTACAGATATACACAATAGAACAAAATCACCAAGAACAGAGCAGAGAAATCACTCCGCACTACACGTTAATCACACTGAAAGGAGCAGTGAAACTATCAGAAGAGAGAACGTAAACACACGTGTCACATATGGGTTAGAAAAATGCCACAATGAATAGTATTATCGTGTGCCACAGCTTAGAACTTAGCCAATGCCACAAATGGAGTGATTGGTCGCACAGATGACAGACAACAGGCAAGTAACAGACATGCAATCTCTAGTCCCCAGTCTTTCATAGTCTTGCTTGAAATATATTTTCACTTAGCCATGCTTGATTTTATATGCATTTTTACTTAGTCATGCTTCATTTGATATACATTTTCACTTAGTCATGCTTGACTTGATAGACATTTTCACTTAGAGCATGAATTGATATATATGAGCATATATAGAATATTAGAAGCAAAAGACCTCTTAAGTGGTTTTAATTAACAGCAATATTTTGATGAAGACCAAACAATGATACCATGGGCCACGACAGTCAAATTTTGTTACCTATGCAGTGCTGCTTGATACTATCTTCACAGTTTCCATAGAAACATGCTCTTTAAAAATCATTATTTTAATTATATTAGACTCAAATATGATGAAAAACACTTTGTGGTTAATTTCTGCATTTGGCACAAGTTAGTAGCTTGTGGTATTTGTGACGTGCAACGCCACTTAGTTAATGAAAATGATTATTATTATTTATTAATCTTTCCAAAATAATTACAAATGATGAGAATCTTAATTTATTTCATTAATGATCTTCCAACAGACATCATTCATTTCTCACTTGGCAGATATTTGGCTCTGTAAACGTTTTCTCTATTTCACAACAAAAAACAACATTTACAGTCCAGATAATGTTTCCATGAGTAGAAAACTTCTAAAAGAGAAGACAAATAAGATTTTATTCTATATTTAGCAAGCCCTCATCCACCCACTTTCTTATCCAACATAAGATTATTAAGATCAATAAATTTAACAAAAATGTATTAAGTGAACAATCAAATATACATATGACAATTACAATGAAATAGATTACTTGACATCAATATTCCACACTCAAGTTCAGATAATATTATGTTTACACACACACTCTCTCTCTTATATATATATAAGTACAATTACAATTCAACAATGGAATCAATGCAAATTGCAGGTTAGTCCTATCAGAGAATAGAAATGAAGTTACTAGAGGTAGTTAATTTAAAGTCGTTTTTACATGACCTGGATTAAACTTTGCTTCAACAGTCTTCACTTGCTTTTGCAACAATGTCAGGATATTCATGTCAACATATGTCTCCCTCGACATGCGTGGAAAACACTGAAGCACTGTTATATTCTTAGGCGAATTTCAGCACTCTCTGCACCATGTCAGTTTCTTCAAGAAGAACACTATGATTACAGTAATTCTGGTAATTTCAATGAATTCACCTGATGTATCCAGCATGTACATCAAAGTGTATAACATATGTCTTACACTTACACATTGCAATAGATGTTCCCTCACCTTCCCGGTCATTCAAGTTTCTAACAGGTGAACACGTGAACGGTAAATGGAAACTCGAAAGTTGAAAGTGCAAGTTAAAGGCTACTTGTTCACTGCAAAATATAATTAAAGAAGCAAACCTAAGTTTCCCGCTTATCACAATATAACTCCATTCTATTTTACATCCCAATCTCAACTTACAAATTCCTGCAACACTATTTATTAGCCCCATATACACATGGTTAAAATAAATACAACATATAAAACAGTGTTAAATATTAGCACCACTACATGTGTGCAGCATAGTTCAAACATTTGTAGAAATAAAAGTCAACTCGCATAATACATCTCTACATAAACACATACATAACATATCAATAGTAAAAATGCATGAAATGTTTCTAGCAAGTGACTTTAATCTCAGCCCATTGATTGGTCTTGTTCTCGTAAATCATGATCATTGGATAATAGAAAACTACTCACTTAGTTTGCATTACATCAGCAATCTAGAATATTCTTGCCTCGAGCTGTTTACTTCAACTCAGACACTTTCAAAATAACACCATAAGAAGTGCCCAAGGTCGAGTTACTATGACCATTTAGCAAGTTATATAACAATTAAATTTAAAATAGAGTGAGTCAAATTTACTCTGTCACAGTGTGGAACTGTCTCATAGTGTCACGAATAACAGCAAGCTATGTGCCTCTTTACAGTCTCTAGCTATGGTGACAGCATATATATGTGTTTGTAGACACATGCTACAGCAAAGCTAATGCATACTAATTTTTTAAAACTAGTATGACAGAAACAACGATAAGGAAAAATGTCCCTTTTCTATGTTTAAGGATTGATTGCATCTTTCGTTTAAGAACTGTATTTATCCACATATTATAATACGCTGAGGCAATATTCTATACAGGTGGGTTAAGTGTCAGCTATGAAGAAATATATGTGCATGCGTAGCTTATCTATATGGGAGCTGAACTAAAATCAAAATCTAACCTTGAGCTCTGGAATAGTAAATAAGGCATCACATTACATATCGATAAACACGGTCGTGATTATACACGATTTGATACCCCAACCTCGTATTTAATCGTTGAAGAGTTGGTACCCCATTTCGGATTTAATCATGGAAGATTTGGTACCCCATTTTAGATTTAATCATGGAAGATTTGGTACCACATTTTGGAATTAATCATGGAATATTTGGTACCCCACTTCGGATTTAATCATGGCAGGGTTGAAGACATTCCCATCAAGTCCATGTTGAACACAGATTCTGCCACTTGCCGATTCCCTCGTTAACATTTTTAATTTCTTACAACAAACTGCTGCATTCAGTGAATCAAATGTGGACGATTAGTTAGAGGATTTGACGACAGTCAACAGCGCACAATGTTCACGCAGTTAAGTGGATAGAATTAATGAACCACTGGAACTCAGAAATAATGAACCACTGGAACTCAGAATTAATGAACCACTGGAACTCTCAAATAATGAACCACTGGAACTCAGAAATAATGAACCACTGAAACTCAGAATTAATTAACTACTGGAACTCAGAATTAATGAACTACTGGAACTCAGAATTAATGAACCACTGGAACTCAGAATTAATGAACCACTGGAACTCAGAAATAACACAGAACAGGTATAAAGACAAACAGATGTATGGCTGGATACACCGATAAAATAACAGATTACACATCTCACACATACTGAGTTTTATTTCGGTAACCTTTTGTGGTTAAAGTCTATTGATATTTTACAGGTACCACACAATTCACTTTGTTCTGTTAACACTCCGCCAGGCCTACCTTTCGTGAAAATTTGGCTTAAATGCAAAATTAATTACTTTGGATCGCACAAAGGCAAACGCCTAACCTCTTTTCAAACAATTGCACAGAAATGAAAAAAAATACCACCCGATATTGAACGAAGAAAACCTAATACTAACAGGGTGGCACGGTTCACGCCGAGCAACATTAAACCATTTTTCTCAAAGAATCCAACATGACAAATACGTCAAACACACGAACGCATCTACCGCCACCGACTACCGCTGTTAACTGCCGCAGCCGCGAAAACGCCCCGCCTCTGCCCAGAAGAATGTCACCTGTAAAATTAAAGAGTGCCCTGTGTTCTCCACGTAATTGTACAAGCGCCGTTTGCTCTCAACATTTTGTGAGCCTGTGCGAGGTGCCGCGATGGCGCCGATCGCTAATAAAGCGATTACATAGCTAACAAGGCAACCTCGCATCGTTGCCCGCCAGGAATTAGCAAGAAATCGGGATATCATGACACAGAGGTACACATTTTTTAACGGGGGACGGCGGGAGCTGGTGTGTGTGTGTGTGTGGGGGGGAGAATGAGTATGGTTGGTTGTTTGGGTCAGAACTAACTATTACATATGAACTTGGGCATGACAAAAGAAAGGACTGTACATTTCAAATTTCCGTACGACTTATAGTTCGTTGCGTGTAATTTCCTCCCCTAAAAGTGTCGTTATAATTAAAGTAGCCATTTATTTAGCATCTCCAAACTTTGTTGTAATCTGGACTCATTTAGCGACTTACTACACACACACACACACGCGCGCATCACACAAACTTACTCAACCCGAGTGTCTAACAAGCATTATTAGGAGTTACTCCATTTACGGCCTCTTAGAAGGACAGTATAAGTGTTTAAAAATACTTTACTGAAGTCACTCTAAAAACAGAAGAAGTGTTTAAAAATACTTTACTGAAGTCACTCTAAAAACAGGAGAAGTGTTTAAAAAGACTCTACTGAAGTTACTCAATGTCTGAGGTTACAGAATGTTCGCATTTAAGACTGGAAACAGATTTCATTCAGTCTGAGAGCTAGTTTCTGTGTTTGCACAGTGCAGTTAATTTTAAAATACCGGTCTGCTGAGTCTAACATTGGAGAGGTGAGCTACTGTAGGCGATCGATCTCGTGACAAGTGCAATATCGAATACGGTTTATGACTATTACATTAGTATCAGTGATTTTCTTGATATGTGCTTTACTGCGAATAAACTTGCTAGCAATTTCCTTGTTTCGTGTTTACAGATGAATCGAGGTATATATATTTGCAACCAGCACTTCATTATACACACACACACACACACACACACACACACACACACACACACACACATACACGCATACACAGCCACATACACAGCCACGTAGAGATACGTACACACACAAACATATATATACGAACATACACGTACGCACAGACACACATACATATACGTACACACAGATACACACATATATATACATACACACTTGCACGCACCCAAACACATATTTATACACACATACACACACACACACACACACACGCACACACACACACACACCGCTCGGACGTATAATGTATCCCGAAAATCTACCAGAAACTACTTAGATCTTCATTTTGTCATTAGATCTCTCCTCCAAAGTATATTTTTTTTTTTAAACACGACGCGTTTGTGCGTCTGCAAAATCAGCACAAAAAAAAAAGTAGACAAGAAACTGTTTCTCGCAAAGTTTAACTTTAATTTCAGCTTTTACAATACAAGTCAAAACACTCCCACAACATTCTGGATACAAAACTTCATTTTAATTGTCTCTACATAAATCATATATAAAACTTTCCGGCATGAATACAGTGCGCGCGCACACACAAAAATTACGCTTAAAAACTGTTTTTCTGTGTGCGTGTGTGTGTGTCTCTCTCTCTAACACACAATCATCAAACACACTTATGCACACACACAGACATGCATAAACAGACAAAAGAAATAGGTACTAAACATGTCTCTATATTAAATATCCTAAGAGTTCATAATCCATTCAATTTAAATTAAACGATATGTGTATGTGTGTGGCGGGGGGGGGGGTAACAGAAATGCACTCTAAAGTCTAAATCACAGTACAATATTTAAAATTGTTTGGCATATTAATGGCCATAACACTACAAGCAACAAACAGCAAGGGGAGTCAAAACGATCTGTAGGTGGTGGGGTGGGAGTAGGTGAAGGGCAAGGAGCGTTGGAACTAGGAGACCTAAAATGAATACTAGTTGTGACGATCGAGATGCCCAGATCACGTGGTCTTCATTTTCTAACACCTCCCAAGACTGCCGTAGAAGTTCAGCCCCATTAATTGCCCGCCTGGTAAGTTTTTCTCTCTTGTCGATAACTCTCAACAACCTCTTCTGTTTGCTTCCTCGCAAAGGACGATGCGATGAGTTTGCCCGGGCTGGCGACGCCGAACCCAACCGTGGCGCGCGCCACAACAACGACCACCTTTTTTTTATGTAAAAGGATTCTCGTACCCTCAAAGCGGATCTCGAAAGAAAGATACAAGCTACTGAAATGAGATGCTTTCGAAGGTTGCTTGGCATTTCGTATAGAGATCAAGTCACGAATGAGGAAATGGGAAACAGAATTAGGCAAGCCATTGGGCCCTATAAAGAGCTATTGGCCATTGTGAAAAAACGCAAAATGAAATGGTATGGGCATGTCACACGATCAACAGGGATTGCCAAGACAAATCATGCAAGGTATTGTGCAAGGAGGGCGAAGTAGAGGAAGACAGAGAAAAGATGGGAGGATAACATCTCAGAGTGGACAGGACTGAAACTGAGCAATATAGTATGAGGAAAAGTCTTTTAAAAAAGTAAATTCATAATAAAATGTTAGTTTAATTAAAATTCAAATTCAGGTGGGCGTTATGATGATGAGATTATGGGAAGCGTTTCAGGCCAGGGTCGATTTCGCTCTGGTGGGCGTTTTATATACATATGTGTGTGTGTGTGTGTGTGTTAATTACGCGCGATAACACAAACATTTCCATGTCTATTCATGCGTATCTTTCTATTCCTTTGATTTCTTTCAGCTTTACACATCAGCTTGCATGCGAAACTTTACAGTTATGACATGGTGAGGAGCAAATAAACGGAGGGAATATTTACGACCAATCAACAAAAACACAGAAAATCATTTCATGTCTAAGTATTCGGTCAGTGATAGAACAAACAAAATTCAACTACCCTATATAATTATAAATAAACACATACACACACACACACACACACACACACACACACACACACACACACACACACTGATTTAAGATGCAACAAATGAGAATATTAAATAAGGGAGATTAGATTGGCGATCTCTCTCACTTATCGGATGACGTTAGAGGGAAAAAACATTTTTTCGTAACTGACGTCACTAACTTTGTACGCTGAATTCGGCCGGGGATAATAGTTTCAAGATCGCCCCACCCCCACCCCCCGCTGTTTCTTTTTCTCTCTGAAGTAAGATGACTAGAATCGCACTTGAAGAAAATAAAATGGCTCCTGACTGCCACAGAGGTGTTAGTTCTTCTCCAGACTCCCAGGCGACGCTCGGTCCTGGCGACTCAGCGCGCCAGTCACGTGGAGGGAAGTCTCTTGGAATGTGTCTGTAACAGGTATCCCTTCAGGGAAAGGTTACCCAAACGCTCCATGATTTCCGAAGCTTCTCTGTAATGCAGCGGCAGGACGAAGAGTGAAAACGAAACATCCTGGGATCAGGTGCAAGGTTCAGAGACCGTGCGTGTGCGGAGTTTATTTGTGCGTTGGTGCAAGCACCCGCGGAGAATTGAAATCCGAGCAAGACTAAATGAAACTCGTCTTTCTCCATACCCACACACTCACTAGGCGTTTTGTTCTTACCTGCGTAGGCCGGAGCTGTTTACAAAATTTTCATTGACATATATGCTCATCTCTCTCCCTGAGGGGTGTGTGACAGTTTGCTGGGAGATGGGCAAGATTCTCTATCACCCTGGGTCGCCCGTAACCTTAGGCTAATCCCCCAAACACACCTTCTGGCTGGCCACACGTGTTAGATGAATGATAGATTCTTTAGAATAGAAGAGTGATAGTTCTAGAAGATAGCTTGAGCCCCCTGATACATACAGTCAAGGCCAAGATAGTAAGTAAATTCAGGTGACAGACTAAAACATATGTGAGTCACGATAAAGTGAGTGTTCTATGTACAAACAATAATTATATTCAACAAGAAATAATATAAGGCATCATGGTTATGAATAGCTAATAGTTCAACAGTTACAATTAGAGTTTTGAGTCCTATGATACTGTAGTAGTTATTTGGTTTATTCATTTGAGCAAACTATAAATGAGATTATAAGAGAACACTGAATGTCTCTGAGTGAATTCTAAAAGTACTTGGGTAGAGTTTGTCTACAACTTGACTGAAGCTGTGCAGATGTGGCTTTACAAGTACATAACTTTAGATCATTTGACATGCAACATTCCCTTTAATATTTTTCCTGTGTGTGAGGAACTTTTTCCTTTGTGCGCGAAACTTTTTCCAGTGCACGCAGAACTTTTTTCTGTGTGTGCAGAACTGGCAGTTGCTTGCGCTTGCTACAAAAACTTGTGCGTGGAATTTTGAAACTGCTGTGTGGCATTTTCTAATGAGCTGCATGGCCGTGCACCTTAGAGGGAACATTGTTGACATGTAGTCTCAGTGAATGTCAATAGCAGACATGTATGTGGTCCACTGAACTGATTTTGGGCCCTTGGGTTGTTCTTCTCTGGTGTTGGGTGTGGCTCAGCACTCATCACCAACATCCAAGATAAAGTGATATCCAAGATAAAGCCATCAGATAAAGTCTCAGACAAAAGTGCCAATCTGCCAATAAATTACACATAGGCTAAGAAATTGTCCCAATGTGTTCTCTTACTTACATAGTCATCATATATTTAAAAATCAAGAGATAAAATTGAATACAATATTATATTGGCAAGCAAAACCACATACCTTATATAATAATAGTAATATATACAGAGGATGATTTCCTGCTATGTTGATTACAGTGGATATTGTTAGTAGTGGTATTATACTTTGTTAACACCTGGAACTAAAATACATGTTGCCTCAATGGTCACTGCATTTGACTAATGATTTACAGGTACGTTTCTGGTACATTCATTTACATGGCTGAGCTGTGCTTTGATTGGTTAGTTTAGTGAGTTGTCTGGAACATTCAGGTACGTTTCCTGCATGGGGATAAGGGTCAGCCTATCTAGAAGGTAGGTTTAAGTAGTGTACTTTTTGAGGATGGGTGAGTGTAGGCTGCAGAAGCCATTATGTGACATTATTTGAATTATTCTTTTTTAAAAAAAAATATGCAAGGATTTCCGCCAGTCTTTATACTAGCTGGTAATTGCATTCTGTGCTCATTCAATGACTTTATGTTTTTAAAGACCTCAAGTTATAGACGGGGAACTAGATCTCCCATCGATCCCTGTTTTACATCTGTTAGAAGCCTGTAGCACACATATCCATAATGTGACGCAATTGCTCATCAGAACGTATTGCCATAGTGTGAAGCAAATGCTAATCAGAAAGCATTGCCAAAGTATGATGCAATTGCTAATCAGAATGTGTTGCCATAGTGTGAAGCAATCATTAATGCAGATCACATAGCCATAGTGTGAAGCAATCTCTAATGCTAAACACATAGCCATAGAGTGATGCAATTGCTAATCAGAACACGTTGCCATAGTGTGAAGCAATTGCTAATCAGAACGCGTAGCCATAGAGTGAAGCAATTACTAATCAGAACATGTTGCCATAGAGTGATGCAATTGCTAATCAGAACGCGTAGCCATAGAGTGAAGCAATTACTAATCAGAACATGTTGCCATAGTGTGACGGAATTGCTAATCAGAACATGTTGCCATAGTGTGACGGAATTGCTATTCAGAACATGTTGCCATAGTGTGACGGAATTGCTAATCAGAACATGTTGCCATAGTGTGAAGCAATCTCTAACGCTGAACGCGTAGCCATAGGTGATGCAAATGCTAATCAGAACGTGTTGCCATAGTATGACGCAATTGCTAATCAGAACGCGTAGCAATAGTGTGACGCAATTGCTAAAAGTAGTAAAAAAAAAATAATGAGTTTAGTATTACTCTATTTTTCTTTTTATTATTTATTTTTAAACAAAAAGGGAGACCGCGCTAGAAGTACCATGTTCAGCAAGACATAGATTGACTCAGTTAAAATATTTATTTTATGTTTTTATATATTCATTTATTAAGGATGCGTATTTTTGTTTAAACTAAAGAAACAATCTCAAATTTCCAACTTTTTTTTTTTTTTTTAACATTTATCTGCCTGTTTTGTGATTTGAGTTCTTCAGGTCTAACGAGTTTTCAGGTCAACATGCTGTGTTTGTTTTGCTTTTATTCGATCTTTCAGTGATGTTACCTATGGATATTTCATCGGTCTATTTACACCGTATTGCTCGTCACTTTCCAATAAGTCTTGATGATAGCTGTGATAGTCACTTTGAGCTGTATCTGTACAGGAGAACTATTACAAACACTGAGCACACAAACAAGACAACCCGCATGACAAGACACAGGCTGCGGCTTGAACATGATAGTCCCGAATCGCGGCGGCCACCTGCTGCACCACACACGCAGCTTTGCCGCACACGGCACACTCATCCTCTTAGAAAAGAAAGAGAAAAAAACAGCAGGGGGGCTTGGGGGTTTCAGCACGCGCCAAAAACACTGGCGCCTTGAGACGTAAACAACATCAAAAACCCCTTTCTGCTTCTCCGCCACGCTACTTTTTGCGTTTCATCCGCATTTTCGCACCTAGGTGCGCGACTGTGTATTTTTCTACACAAGCCGGCACTGCTTCTTGATCTTTCACTCTCGCGTTCCAGTGTTCAACTAGGGCTCGCATGGGACTGGCGACGCTCCGGCTGCACAGCAAAATGCTGGATGTAGTGCGTACGAACTGCGCATATAAAACAGAGAGGGAGATCCAGACAGGAAAGAATGATTGGTTCATCAGTCGTGTGGTTGGTTGGTTGGTTGGTTGGTTCATTTATTTCTGTTTAATCGAAATCCAGCATTAGTTGGTTTCGCAGACGTGAGAGAGAAAGAAAAGTGGATTGATTTTAATGACTGATTACTTTAGTTCGTATTTAGGCTCAATAATCCAGCTTTCACTCATTTTTTTCTTTATTATTGGAAAGAGAGATAGGAGGAGAGAGGGAGGGAGAGAGAGACAAGCAGAAAAAAATGACTCATCAAAGGTTAAGGACTGACTGTATGACGTAAGCAATAGAAGACTTAATGGCACAGCCATGTATATCTGTAACACCTAATGGCACAGTCATCTATATCTGTAACACCTAATGGCACAGTCATGTATATCTGTAACACCTAATGGCACAATTATGTATATCTGTAACAGGCAACAATTAATAAAAAAGCAAAACCACGTACAAGTTCATACAACTGACTTGCTTAATTGATTTTATTATAGTTTGTTTTATCTTCCTCAGAATTCATTAAAGTGCGTTGCCTTTTACCAGTCACGTATTACCGAAATTGCTGCATTTCAGAATTTTTCGGTTATTTGTTTTGGTTTGGAATTTCACGGACAGTCAAAGTAAGCGTGGATGTCTGAATGTAAAGACGTCCGGAAGTGTCGATGTCTGGAATACAGGTACTTTTCTGGTACACATGTACTTTTCCGGTACAAAACATATACGTTCTTCGTTTTAGGTAGCTAGGACAGAAAGAGGGAGAGAGAGAACTGAAAAAATAGAAATAAGAGAATGATGAGAGAGAGAAAGAAAAAAGAGAATAAAAGAGCGGAGAAGAAAAAAAAATGAGAAGAGTGACAGAATCGAAGGAGTGGGGAGAGAGAAAGAGTATGAGAAAAGAGAATGAGAGAAACAGAGAATGAATGAAGAGAAAAGGAGAAAGTGAAAATAGTAGAGAGCAGAGAATGAGAGAAGAGAACAACACAATATGAAGGCCGTGTGAAAGACTGAGAGAAATCAGAGAATGAGACAAGAGAAAGACACAGCACGAAAGCAATGTGAAACACTATCAACTGAAAAGAGGCGAACGAAAGAAGTGAGATATTTTATAATTTACACTGTCATTCCCCAAGTAACTCGTATGAAAGTAAATTCAATTTAATCAAACACTTTTACCCTCTCGTTGTTTCAATGTGACTCATATAATAATAAGTACTCTGAATCAGAGTTTTAAAAAAATCATAAATCTCACTAAATCCGGGTCCAAAATAGAGAAAAGATAAGCTGTTTGTTCAGACAGGTATTTGTTTGAGGTGTTAAATTCAATTAGCCGACTTGGTTTTGCAGAAGGGTTCGCTAATCGAATAACTGATCTCTGGCTCCCAAGGCCGGAGCGATATCTAGCATGATCAGGAATTCTGCTAACTTTAAGGCTTTAACTAGATTGAGGGGTTTAAAAGACCAACATCGCATTTAAAAGGAATTGCGACGTAAACACTTTAGTTCCTCTCCGTTAATGTTACACGACAATCACGCCCTACTGTGTGCAAAAATCTGTTTTTATTTAAAACCTTAGTCCTTACCGGGAACCTAGATCAAAACGATAAGATAAATTAATAAATAGTAAGGCTTTTTTTTTAAACAATGCACTATAGTTTTATAATATATATATTATACCAAGCGAGTGGATTAGATTTATTAACGCATATACTTTTTGTTCTACTAAAAGAACATCTATACATGTGTGTTGTGTGAAGTGTCTGTGTAGAAGTGTAGTGTTTGTGTGTACATAGAATGTGTGCGCGTGTGTACTGTGTGAAGTATGTGTACATATGTGTAATGCGTGTGTGTTCTGTGTAGTAATGCGTGTAGTGTGTGTATGATTGTCGAAAAAAATCGTTACAATTTAGAATTTACGCTTGCGTAATTTGGGTGATAAAAGCATTGGAGACATGGTTAAGATTTTCTGGAAACACGTCTTCCCAAATTTTGTAGTTCATAGACAGTGTATTTACCTCTCTCTATTGCAGAGTTCAAACATTTTCTGCTATAATAGATATGTAAAAAGAAGAATTGGTGTTCTTGCACAATAATTAAGTAAAGGAGTAAATAAGATAAGAATTATATTTGTTATCAGTAATTTGATTTTATTGATTAATTGATTTCAGTTTTTGATTTTAGTTTCTTAAAAAATAAATAAACCTACTACCATGCAAATGGAAGCTCTAATTTTATTATGTGCTATATTTTGGTTGTTGTTTCAACTTTTGCTATAATTAATTATTAAAAGAAGCTCTGATGAAAGAACCCGAGAACGACATATAACTTTAAATATGTAAATGGCAAAACCAAAAACAAATGGAGAAAGAAGAAAAATACTTCCTTATATTTAATGAAATAAAATGCAATTTCAGTTTTGAATGTCTCGATCCTAAAGGTTTTATTATAAACTGTATAGTCTTAATAAAGTATAACTAGCAGCTAATTTCTATCTGTGATAAGTTGCAAATTTCGAGTGATTTTTAAATACATAAAAGTAACATTAACATCATTATCAAATTCCTACAAACTTCCTTGCAAGGCAACCAGTACAGAAATAACTAATCGCGATCCTGTCTTAGAGGTACTGTAAATGTTCAGAGAGAACCAAACCAGTTTGTGTTCTTGTGCATTCATTATATTTTTCTAAAAGAAATATTAATTTCAGCAAAATTGTTCTCATTATTAATGCCACCATGAGAGTGTACTTTGATGAACTGTTCACTTTGCTGTTAGGGTCACCAGGTGCGGCTTTACGTAAGGATGAATAGTTCAGTGGCTTAGGTGAATCTCCTTTCCAGTGTATGAATCAACACTTTTTATTACTTTAAAAAAATATAAACTGATTTATGTTTTGGTTATCTCATTTATTATTTATTTATTATCTCAGTAGGGCGCTGAATGACAATGGTGTCTGCGAAATGATCTTGTAACCCTAACAGTGGTTGTCATAGAGATATCAATTAGATTTTGTAAAGGTTTCAACAAAGAGACTCGGATTACGCTTTATGCTGCTATGAGTTTTTAATTTCAACCGGCCACTTAAGATTTTGGAAATAATTAATTTAAAACTTTGAAATGAATTACATAACACTACAACTTTCTCGCGCACATCATCATCATTTTGATAATCACCATAGTAGTAATCACAAAAATATTATTTCTACTACATCTGCTAATAAAGAATGTTAATGTTTCTTAGTGCTTCAGATCCTTGATTTCAAAGTGCTTACCACTTCTCAATTTAGCAATTAGTTTGAGAGTGTGCCGATTTGGAAAACAAAATCCCACAGACTGGTGTGAATGTTGAAAATTCAAGGCTGTACACACATGCACACACATCCATGAATGAACGCACTTCTGCACACAAAATCCAGTATCCATTGATAAAATGATGGTTTTCAGCATAGTGCACTTTCCCAAATTAAGTAGAGCGGATCGCCGGTTAGAAACGAATTGCATTTCATGGACGTTTTCAGGGCTTTTGTGAAATTAATATTTTGCAGTTTGAGCAATCACCGAACTTCGTACAACAAAACAAAACGCACAAAACAACACCCACCCACCCGAAGCGTCAAAGAGCAATAATAGCATTAGTCCATGTGACGTCTGACGGTATTATCTCCCGTTCCAATACCTCTCTGACAGCGAGGCAAAGGACTCCTAAGTTCACGGGTAAACAAGGAGATTAACTTCAGAGCTGTGTCATTCATTTCGTTCGTAGCTGGCACTTGATTTTGACTTTGCTTTTTGACAGTTACTTTAGAGTCATTGTTTGAATCATAATGATCTGTTTTACATCGGCCATTTTTGGCGCTGCACTCTCTTGGCTCAAATTCCCAGGAGGACAGTTACACTTGATGAATGATGAAATTTCGGCACTAAACAGTTTATCAGCTGAAGACGCAATGACTCTCCCGTGAAGTGTCGTAAAATCTACGCAATATATAACAGGCAGCTTATATCCCCCTCCCCATACACACACTGTTTGACCACCCTCTCCATTCTCTGTTAAAATTCCTTAGGGTTATTAGCGATACATCCCAATGCTAAGAGATTTTGGGTAGAGGGTGTAATATATATTATGGTGGTTATTTTTATTGGTTCCATTCTGATTGGTGGCCAGTTACCCTCAAATATTAATACTACCATTTGTTACAAATAATTACAATTAACACTACAAGACAATTAGGGACAATTAAGATACAAGTAATTATGACGGGTACGAGGGGAGCTACCAAACATTTAATTTATCTTGCGATTGATTTCCAGGCCCACAAAAAAGTTAGACTCAGAGAGAGGACCCAACTTTAGATCTTGCGGTTCACATGCTGTAGACCCTGGCTATCAATGACGATATTATTTATCAGTTTAGTGTCTGCTAGAAATTTAAGAAAAGAACGGTCTATGTTATATAATCAGCAGTCTTTTGGCACCCTGTACCCCAAGCACCTACCATTTCCTTGAACAATATGAGTGATATCAGGACATCTAAAGCAGATTGAATCCTTTATCGATGCAAAACCAAAGGTCTGCACTATGCCAGTCTGCTGATCAGGCCTACGCAAGATTTGCCAGGTCATCAGAGTCAACATAACAGACATTCTGGGCAAGTTTAATGGAATATATCCAATGACTCTTACTCTGTTACGCAGAGGACACTGTGTAAATATTGAATTGTCAGAGTATGCTCGTGTCATTTTGATTTTGTAACAGTATTTCCAACACCATTACTTTTAAAAAAAAAATATCTATCCTTAAGTTTACAAGTACTTGTATTTTCTTTTCTTTTTTTCAACTGTTGTCATCTTCTTTATGTCAGGTTGGGATTGGGATTTCGGAGCAGTTTTCTGTTATTATTAATATTTATAAACCCTTTAATTTTTCAAATACTTTGTAACACGTGACATTACAGAAGTGTGAGCGAACGTGCAGTTGGCCATGTTAGGGTTTAAATATGATTAAGTCTTTTCAAACGTCTCTCTTAACCCCCCACCCCCATGCCACAATAACACATTGACAGAACTACAGCATGAAGACAGAACAAGTAAATTTATTATTGAAAGAAGTCGAGTTGCTAAAACTCGTTTTGCCTCCTTTAATAACAACAAATGAAAGAAAAACAAGTTGATAATTATGTTTGAAAAGTTGAAAAAGTTAGTTTAATTTTCTAAATAAAACCATGGCTACTTTGAAAAGTTCTTGCCTTCTCTGCATTCAATCTTCTAGTCTTTGGTCCAGTCATTAGCTGACAGTTCCTAATCTTTCTTACAATGTCCCAAAGTCATTTGCTATGAGCTATGCATTTACTCAAACTTTCATTGCAAACGTGTGACGTGACTCAACTATGCGAGTCGTCATCCTCTCCTTGCAGGGGAGATAATTCTGACACTGCAGAGCGATAGTTCCTCTTCCTCTCAACGTTTGGAATAAAACATCTTTTTACTTCCTTGTACTGGACTTCGCACTTTGGAATTTCCACTGGGAGTTCATCCTGTTTAAATAAAAATTGGCGACAAGCTAAGAATGCGTTGCTTATAGCAGCCAAAGCTTACCTTATGACTTACCTCCCCTTTGACATGATACACTAACAAAATGCTAGCCTCGATTACTTTCAACATAATCCAGATTTAAGGTTTTAAAGATTTCAAGCTTTCAAATAAAATTTATTCAATCATGTTTACATTCAAACTCAGGAAAAGATAATATATTTTGTGAATATTATTTACGGTGACAACCGTGCGGTTTATTTATGTGTATTGTGTTGCACAGCTCAGAAAGTGGTAATTATTTGATGTTCAAATATCAAGATCTAAAATATTGTTTCCATCATCACATCATCAGTTTAATTAATGTTATAGTTCATTAATCAACAAATGAAGAAGCCATTTACAAGTGAAAGACTCACAATGCAGTCACTAGAGACACAGGGGATTTTGGTGCGCCATAGCGAGATATTAATAGTTCTGCTCAAAAGTCCCACCACCACATCTTAGTTTGGCATTTTACAACTTTAAATGTTCTTAGTTCATTCATACATTCATTTAAAACCTTAGATTTCCAGACGCAATTCCAGACAAATATTCGGTTAGTTTGGAATTCTTTCTTTTCAACTTATAATTCAAACTATTACTTATCTATCTATCTATCTTATCTATCTGTCTATCTATCTATCTATCTATCTATCTATCTATCTATCTATCTATCTGTCTGTCTGTCTGTCTGTCTATCTATCTATCTATCTATCTATCTATCTGTCTGTCTGTCTATCTATCTATCCTTGTGTATGCACACAAACAGATACACAAACACATGTAGATTAAACACATCGTTCAACCAGTTTTTAACAATTGCTATGAATCGATGCCTCATGCGCCTGAATAACCGAAAACGACTGTCATCTTTTGAATTACCGTATTAATTACCGTTAAAATGACAGACACGTACTAGTAATGACTGTTAATGTGGTGAATCAGTCTCAGTCATGGTCGTTACTGAGACATGTACCAAATATTAATTAGCTGTTTTGTGCAGCAACAAATTCCGTAAGAATTTTTAATATGGCTACACCAGACGCAGTTGTCTTTTAGTTCTTCCACTAACTAAAGACAGACGGAAAGATCCATGGATCGATAATAATGATGGATAGATAGATAGATTAGATTAGACAGACAGACAGACAGACAGCACAGACAGACAGAGAAGGAAAGAGAATGGTAGAAAAAAATATAAATGTGTGGACACTGACAAATTAATATTCTTGTGCATAGACCCTGCCTACGATTAGTCAGTTAAGGTGTCTGGGCATTGCTTGATGAAAATTGCTTTTGGTGTGACCTCGACCTCAAGTTCAACCGCAGCCTCGACCTCAATTTAATTCTCTCATTTACATCCAACATATGTCTCTCTCAGATTAAGACGTCTGGTCCATAACGGATTTCCTTTTAATGTGATCATGGGAGAATTTGTAGTTTTGCTTCTTTCTTTCCCCCCATATTATAAGAAAATTACCATAGAAAGTGAATCACTGGTGATTCATTAAGATAGTAAGAGTTGAATCATTGGTGGTTCATTCAGGCTGAAAAGTATTAAATGTATGTATTGTAAAATATTAAAAATTGATATTATATTTTTAATGTTGTTGCTCTTAATATGTATTTCGTAGATGTTTAAAAAAAACGTATTAAATGAATGAAGTAAAATGCTAGTCGGTGGTGGTGGTGGGTAGTTTATTTTAAACGAAGTATAGTATTTGAGATTAAACATCTTTTATAATGTAATCAGCAATCCTCAGTAACTCTTTAGCCATTAAAAGTACATGGGTCGAATGTTTGTTCTATGTTGATGTTAGTATTGCAGTTCTCGACGCTATTTTGAAGCAACTGTCATTGGACAAACTGACCACTCTGACCATTAATTGTAACTCATTATGTGTTCTTGCTTTGTATGTCTATTAATAGCCGTAAAATATCTTTATTAATAGATCAGTCTCACCAATGTTGACTTTGTAAAGAAATCTTCAGTACTTCCTTAGAAGCGCTATTGCCTTTAGACTGAAGATTACTTCTTAGTATGAAAACCATTCTGAATTTCTGTCATCACCAGACCGATGAGAATTCTTTTGCTAAATGATCCTAACGATTAACTTGGTTTCCAGCCCCACCCACTTGCTAAGGATCAACCAGATAAACAATAAATAGAAATAGCGTAATGTGCAGAAGAATAATTAATAATAATTCATTGTAAACAACATCGATGATTAGAGTTAATTATAAAAATAATAGATCCAAGTGCTAATGTTCTTTCTCTTAAAGTAAGCATTCTAAAAAGGCCCGCTGACTTGTCAGGTGAAACCTTCAGTCTAAAGTCATGGTATGATTTAAATATTTAATTGCCTTTATTTTGTATATTTATGAAACAAATGTTACAGTGATCAATTTTTCCCGATAGTTGGCGAGACTGGAATATAGAGTGTCATTCTAATCTAGGGAATAAAACTTCGCCCGGTCTCACAAATAAATATTAAAAAATAATTAAGTGAATAAAATCAAGATATAATATATGTATAAGAAAGTATGGTGCACACGCACGCACGCATGCACACACACACAAGTTTGACGTAATTATTCACGTCACCAGTGGAAAGTTGGATGTTTTGCTATATTGGAATACAGGTCATAGAAAGCTAATATAAATGTGTTACGAAACATGCGTAGGTGTAGGGATGGGGGAACGGGCTCTCAGAAGTCTGGTGGTAACTCAGTAACATAGTTATAAGTAAGTTGCAGTTGGGAGGTAGCTTTGATCCTTAGGTCATGCTAGCCAATCTTTAAATAGGGGAGACAAATGGGTAAAGGGTGCTTTTCTCAACCTGATGACACATCTGGAAGTGTAACGGGAGGACCGGTCTAAGTGTGAAGATCCATCGACATTTTTGTATGAATGAATATTCTTCAAGATAAGCCAATGAGTTGTGTGGTAGAAAAATTCATCAGCTTCTAATACTATGACTGCTCTCTTTGGCTACTGAAGAATTGAACAGGAGAAGTAATCCTGTATAAACGATCTGACAGTTATTCGAGTTATATCCCTTATAAAACTTCTTCCTAAGGTGAGAGTTATTAATCTGACTATGTGTTAACTAAATTCTACCATTCATTATTGCAGACAGAATATCTCACTATAACTCCTGCGAGCAGCCATTAGAGAATATCACAGTTCAAGCCTTGAGAAGTATCGAACTAAGCCCCTTGTCTGTTTTCTTGTTAAATCAGTGATAATTGCTGTCAGTTTCAGGTGTAATACTAGGCGGAAATGTGAGATTTTTGTTCCAATGTCTCGTGCGCATATGCTGATATATGTGTACATATGTGTTTGTGTACAGCTGCATACTAGCATGCAAGAGTGTAGCGGTTATATTTACTCGAATAAATAAGGTAAAACTCTTGGTTCAGGTAATGTTATTCTTAGTTTAAGTGGCACTGAGGCTAAATCGAGATTTCTCGTCTGCATTTATCAAGTATTTTACGGCTAGGGTTATAAAGATTAACTAGGCGAATTACTGGTCTATTAACTGCATTACAGGTCTTGCAAGATCTATCTATCTATCTTACTTTCTAAAAAATGGTTGCTGGTTACTTCTCTGTTCTATCCCACAATAGAATCTTTTAAAAAGAATAAATATATATACATGCTCACACGTGAATCTTTTAAAAAGAATAAATATATATACATACTCACACGTGCGCGCACGTGAAAGCCCTTTATATAGAAAGTAATTAGTGCAGTACAAAACGAAACTGTTTCAAAAATCAAATATTACTTTAATTACATCTGAAATATGCAATGTTTACTGAATAATAGCAAACTAAGTGGAACAATATCTTGTTAGGGTATCTTTAGCGGACGTTCGATTTATGCAATTAAAGCTAAAGTTAATAAAATTAAAATTAATAAATATAAATATGAAAGCATCCACCCACTATTCTGTAATACGTTTATGTTTCGTAATTAGCCTGAAGTGTTTGTATATTTCCAGAAGGAGCAGTTTTAACAAATTTATTTCATAATTAATAAACATACACACAGAGCTTTCTATTAACGAATTATGTCTTTCAGTAAATAAAAAAATATTTTTAATTTTAATCCTTGTGACTCAAGCACGTATGAGCGCGTGAATGCTGCCACGTTCGTCCATCTTGTGACACTGACATGAGTCTGAACAAATGGCATGGAGCTTGATATCCGTTTCCTTACGACATCCGGAAATATTCCTTGCACACTTAGGCTTGCTATTCCTGAATATTTTAGTAATAATACCTCGTATAAATCAGAACCCGTTATTCTTTGTATCAGTAAGTCATATTATCAAATACCCTGTTATTCTTTGGGTCAGTAACTCATATTAGCAAATACCCTACTATTCTTTGTGTCAGTAACTCATATTAGCAAATATCCCATTGTCATATGTGGGGTTATTTTAACGACACTTTCACAGCATTAATTAACTGAATTATTAATTACGAATTTGGCGCTAATGCTGATAACAGCGCCATGGCCTAATTTGCTTTTACAACCATTATGTTCAGTCCTACCATTTACATTATGGGACAATTAATCATATAATATAGCGACAAGCTAATTAGTTGATGTTGCCTTCTTGAATCAGTGACGTAATCTCTCCTTCTTAATTAATTAACAATCATTCATTCTTGTATGACCCGTTCACAGCCAATTCCCATTAATAATTATTCAAAAGAATTAATTAACCTGTACGACAAGATAACAAAATTTAATAGTGAAAACAATAAAAAAAAGATTATTTCAAGGTACAACAAAGGCCAGTGAACACGTTTACTATCACGCAATGTCCTGCACTGTTACACACTGTCCTTCACCCTTACGACACGAGTGATTTATTTTTTTTTTATATGAAATCATATGCAAGGCAATAAATATCAATCATAATCATCGAAAAAAGGACATTGCCTACTATAGTTTTGAAAGGGTGGTTTTGATATTTATGTTATACTATCCTGTATTTACATTATTCATTTCTCTTACAATCTCGCATACAAACACATTAATATACGTAACCATGTTTGCATTATTAAATAAGAGTCAAGAACCAATAGATCTGTAGCACTGTTACCAAATCACCAAAGGACTAAATAAAGTTGTATAGAAAGTGGTGAGGTTTAAATGGGATGTTAGTGACGAAGTTAAAACGCATTTCCCCTAAACTGACAACATTGTCTCCGGCATTTTACACATCATTTATTTCATATCCCATTTTGGCTGACAATCGGTATAATGACGTCATAATTATAGTTCTTGTGCTAAAATCATAGATTTAACTCTAAAGTACAAGCACAACAAAAGTGACGTTTTGTGCTTTGTTATTAATTTGACAGTAAACCTTGTCGAAGATAAAACGAATAACCGTTGCAATGAGCACATAGCGGTGTTCTCTTTGGGAGAAGTCTAATAAAAGCACTTGGACGAGTTATAGTAAATATTAAGTCAAACAAGAGTTTCCGGTCGTGAGTATTTCAAGGCGTTGGCACTCCTGGAATTTGACATATTAAGTAAAACGTTTTCCTGAGACAAACGATCGTTTCAGATTATGTCCAGATGTCCAGATGTCCACAAAAGTGTTATGTATAACTGACTAGCCGTCTGATAGATTTATTTGCTTCTCGATTCCTGCATAGCCACTTCAGCGTGAACAACCGCAGACAACTGTACTCCATGATAAATCCTCAGCGAAGGAGAGAACAAATGGGGAAAGAAATCCACTGATTGGCGCCGGTACTCAAACACGTGATTTCCTGCACGCGCTACAAGAGATTACATTTCATATCCATCCTAGCTCCATAGATCTCATATTAATATGTACACTAGTTTTATTGCAGCACAAATGCACCAAAATCTCTCCCAAATTATATTTTTCAACTTTATAGTTAACCAATTCTTAATTTCTTTGCCTTTAATGCAGCACTTGCAGAACAATGATGTATTTTAAACAATAGTAATATTGCTACCCATAGGCCTGTTGAAGGTGATGAGTCCCTAAGGACGTCCACGGAATGTAGTGAATTCAAACTTTAAATTAAAACGTTCGTGCGCGCACAAAACATTCACATCCCGGTGGAAAGAAAAGATCACTTGTTATTTTCATCCAGGCTTTTCACACCAGAAAACTAAAGACGTTCTGAGATGTGAGGCTAACCCTGCTGTGTTCTGCCAAACACAACCACATGATCTCTGACTTGAACACTTTGTTGACTATTCATCCATTAAATCTTGGCAGAGCAAAATTTCAGTCTACTACTCGCTGCAGGCGAAAGTGGCGGAAGCGAGCTAGAGTAGCGACCTTGACTTGCTGTCGAATCGGTAAGAATAAAATGGATAACTTCTTCAAGATCCCTTTCAAGCAAACCTTCAGGTTCAAACCTACAGCTACGTACATTTTGATTTTGCTGCATTGAAGAGTCATTGCCAAAGACAAATTCACTGGCAAGAAATACGTATAGGTATTGGCAAAAAAAAAAAAGCGAATGATCTCTCTGGCAAGAAAAACATGCACATTCATTGACAAGGAAAAGGCAATTTCATTCGTAAGGAAAAAAAAACAACTTCGGCAATCATGATGGGGAGATTCTAATTATCTCCCAGTGAAACAGCGAAGTATAAGTTTGAAGTCATATCCGCTTCGCTGCGACACTTTCGTTGTAAGCGATTGACCTCGTCTTGATTTAATATTCTCTACTTCAGTTTGCATTTATATCCAGAGGTCTTGTTGCTGTTGTTGCTGAGTTCCTGTCTTCCATTGCAGCTTTGAGTTGTGCAATTTGGTGCTGAATTTCGTCCAGCTTCTTGTAGATCATCACCAGACTGTTCTGGTTTCTACTTTTCTTGTCGATCGCCATAATCAACCTACCAAAAAATATAAAAATGAAAAGTACAAACGAAAGTCCTATCTTGAAGACATAAATTACAAATATTTATCAGAAAGTCAACAAACGTAGTGCAGATAACTCTGTCAGAACTATGATTATCGTGAGAATGTATACAACTCATTGCTTTTGTTGTGATGTGAGCTGTTGATGAAACGTGAAACTGACAAGACGAACGGCTAGCTTGCAGTGTTTGCTTAAATGTGAAACATTTCAAAAATGTTTATACAAATCTGAGGTGTAGCAAACAATAAAACGTCGGACAAAATGAAGTTTTTACTAAATCTTGTTTTGTTTTTTTTTACTTTCAGCACGAAAAGTTTACGTACTGTGAAGTGTTGCACACGTTTTTAGTATTTTCATAGTTAACACCATTTCACTTTAATCTTATCACGGTCATAATCTTAATTCTTAATATAGTTATAATAATATGGTCTTTATTCAGATGTATCACAGTGTTAGGTTTTTAAAAACTGTGGTTATTTGCAACCCTTTCTTTGCTTGATACTGATATATGGTATGTGAACTAAAATTACTGGTTGTCTAACTGCTTGTAAAGTAGTAAATAATGGTTATCTAAGTGTTTTCTGCATATTAAAATACTAGTTGTCTCTGAGTATGCAAATAAAATACTCTATTAGTTGTCTATGAGTATGCAAATAAAATACTAGTTGTCTATGAGTATACAAATAAAATACTAGTTTCTATGAGTATGCAAATAAAATACTAGTTGTCTGTGAGTATGCAAATAAAATACTAGTTGTCTATAAGTATGCAAACAAAATACTAGTTGTCTATGAGTATGCAAATAAAATACTAGTTGTCTATGAGTATGTAAATAAAATACTAGTTGTCTATGAGTATGCAAATAAAATACTAGTTGTCTATGAGTATATGCACTTCGTGAGTATGCAATATGGTTGCATAACTGCCCGTAAAGCATTAAAGTACTGTTTGTCTAACTGCTTCAAGTGTATACACTACTGGTTGTCTAACTGCTTCAAGTGTATACACTACTGTTTGTCTAACTGCTTCAAGTGTATACACTACTGGTTGTCTAACTGCTTCAAGTGTATACACTACTGTTTGTCTAACTGCTTCAAGTGTATACACTAGTGGTTGTCTAACTGCTTCAAGTGTATACACTACTGTTTGTCTAACTGCTTCAAGTGTATACACTACTGGTTGTCTAACTGCTTCAAGTGTATACACTACTGGTTGTCTAACTGCTTCAAGTGTATACACTACTGTTTGTCTAACTGCTCGTAAAGTATTAATGCACTAGTTGTCTAACTACTCTCTGTGTAGGAAATATTGGTTCTCTAACTGCTCGTTGAAAAATTTCGTAAATGAAAGAGAGAGAACAAATAATTCCAGTACAAAACAACTTTATTTCCTAAAAGCCACCGAAATAGAAATGAAGTTATACACTTAATTAATGTACTCATACCTAGCATTTTCATCATTACGAACTCAATATTTCCAGCTGACTGAAAATGAAGTTATATATCCAGTATTAAAGGGGTTTTAATTGCGCTAACCTATTCTTTGCGTCGTTACGAGTTCAGCCATGTGACTGGAAATGATGTTATATACTCAGTATTAAAAGAGTTAACTGCGCTATCCTACAATTTGCGTAATTATGTGCTCAACCACCCGACTGGAAATGATGTTATATATTCAGTATTAAAAGAGTTAACTGCGCTATCCTACCATTTGCGTAATTATGTGCTCAAGAAGACTAACGCTCTTTACCTGGCATTAGCATCGTTGCGGGACCAAATGGTTTGGTCCTCTTCCAGCCTGCGTACTGCGTCTTTTTCTGCAACACAATACCATAGAGATTGTGACGTCATTGCTAGGCGAGTATATAATCTAAAATAGCAAAATGGCCAAGAAACATAAAGTACATATGAAGAGAAGAAGCACCGATGACATTTCGTATTTTTTAAATAAAGGAAAATCATGATAACTAGATAGAACATATCTCTACTACCATGTACTCTCAAAATAATACCTTCACTTGCGACGCCCCTCCTCCCACCCCAAGAATACCTACCACCTCTACAACAATTATTGCGACCGTAACTGTAAATGTTTATTAGACAGTAACTTGAAAAAAGTAAGACATTTGTCAAAGAGATAATACACATTAGTAAATGGTTATTATTATATATTAATATACATTAATCTGTAATGTAATCTGAAACAAATATATACCAACTATTTACTGTCTTTCAGTCAGAAAGAATTTTAAGTAACCAAATCATTTTCATATTCCATCTGTTATATTAAAGAACATAGTTTTGATGAGATCGCAAATAAGAAAAACATATTATTTATTTATCGTTTCACTACAACAGCCCAAACTGAAGTTGCAACGATGTCTGATTCAAACAGATTGATGAAATATTTGACCGACTCGTCACGTGACGGTTAAGTTGGTGTCCTTGACACTAGAATCGACAGCACCGCATTCATCATCAACACATTTGACAACATCGCATCAATTGCTTGAATGCTACTATCCATCTTAATTTTTGGAAGTGGGAGGAAGGGAAGCCAAGAGTTGTCTGACTTACTTTTCTTCCGCAAATCTTCCAGCTGAATATCTGGGCCTGAGTCGTCGTTCTTAGCGGAGCAACAAAACCTCAAGAAGACCGAGCACAGCGCGATGAAACTGTAGCCGACGCAGCCGTAAACAAGACGAAGGATGTTGAAGGGCGGCGGCAAGTGAGGACGGTGGTGGAATTCGATGATGATCAAAGAGCGGTGCCAGGAATGGTATTCTACGGCTTGGTCGTGGACCTCTTCGAAAGTCTTGCTGCAACACAAACAGAAATGTTCCAGGTTCGTTTTCCACCCTAAAGAGCATGAAAAGCCAAGCAGATGTAAGTGATGTAATACCCAGTCGTGCATTCTGTGATAAAATACACTAGAGGTACATTAATGATATAGTACCCTAGAGGTACATTAATGATTTAATACCCTAGAGGTACATTAATGATTTAATACCCTAGATGTACATTAGTGGTATAGTACCCTAGAGGTACATTAGTGAAATGATACCCTTGACGTACAGTAATGATATAATAGTCTAGAATCTAGATGAACATTAATGATATAATACCCTAGAGGAACATTATTGTTATAATACCCTAGATGATCATCAGTAATAATTGTAATAGTCAGCAGCTGTCGTTGTAGGAGTAATAATGACTAAATAGTGGGTCGTGTGCAAAATGAGTGGTTCTCTTTAGGTGCATGCACATTTAATTTTTAAAAATACGCGTGCGTGATAATTTTGTGACGAGTCTGTCCTTTGTGGTGAGCGTTAACTGAACAATGACGACGAATACGTGTTCACGTGACAGAACGTGCAGATATACACCCGTGGAATAGGTCATTTACACACATAGGCCATTTACACACTAAGTTTATTGAATGCCATTAACTCTTTGGCCTCAACTTTTTATTAGTAAACAGCAATGGATGGTTGTCGTCTCTTACTATGCCCCTGCCATTACGGTGCACTCACTTGAAGCGCGCGATGAGCAAGTTGAGCAGCAGGACATTGGTGATCATGACGTAGATGCCAAGCATGATGGGAACGGCGTAGTACCTGAAGTCTGAAACGATGGTCCCTTCATCACGGAAGCTTCTGTCTGTGGCATTCCCCGTCTGGCAATCAACGTTCCCTACCACTCCACATTCTGAGAACATATAACGTATGAATATACACATAGATATTTCTTCTCCCCCTCCCCCACCTCTCGTAATGCATATCAGTTGGGTATTAGCAATTTAAGCATATACGTGTAAAAAGAAACAAATAACTTATGGTGAAGTAAAAAATAAATGAAATGTATGAAAGAGCCTAGAGCAAGTTTGCGGACCCACTGAGAAACGGAATGGTCCTACACCTTTTTTAATAGTCTTGAAGTGTAAACAGTAGAAATATTCAAAATATGGTCTGAAAATTTCCTGCCAACAGCAGTTAAGAATCTCTGAAAATCTAATTCATACCCAGAGATTGGGTGTGGTGCATGAGCCACAGGAAAAATGTTGACACGATAACGAGAACACGACAAGGAGTTCAAAATTCTGAATATATAGCAAGGGAAGTAATTCAGAAAATGTTCAAAATGATTATATAGCAATGGAAGTAATTCAGAAAATGTTCAAACTGCTGATTATATAGCAAGGGAAGTAATTCAGAAAATGTTCAAAATGATTATATAGCAAGGGAAGTAATTCAGAAAATGTTCACACGATAACTTAGCCAGCGTTACGTTTTTTGTTGTTGTTTTTCTCAAAAATAATTTTATTTATTTTTGTCGCTTTCGAGACAAATGTAAGAGAGTATAACGATGAATATATAAAATTTAGTGAGCATTCTGTAAAAAAATCAAATGTGTCCATATAAAATTTCAGATATATATAGTATTTTGTATAATGCGAAAAAAACCCCAAAAGATATCAGTAGGAGAGGAGATAAACGGTTATGAAGTGTTGTCAATTTCTTAGACCATAAGTTACATAGACACCAATGAAAATAATAGCAACGTTCGATTTAAGTTTGACGATCTGCACCCGACCACTGCTATTAGTGCTTATTGCAAAACTTAACCTAACTGTAAAGAAATTTTTAAAAAATTATCAAAAGTGTAGATTAATCACAACGTGGGTCTACTGTGCTTGTCGACTCTCACCTGATGCCGAGATCTCGTCCAGGAACAGTTCGCCGAACACTTGCCAGTACGCTTTGCGAATAATGAGAAACGCTTCCTTAAAATTGTGCTCTCGCGCCATTTTGCCCCGGATGGCCTCCGATGAGACTGCATACGCGAAGACAAATATCAACAGAATGAACATGAAGTTCGCCGTGTCCTTCACCTTGAAAGACAGTACCAGCGGTGACAAAAGCGTCCTGAGTGTAATAGTCTGTGTCGTATATTGTTTAAAGAAGCTATCGGAGAAGTGTATGCGTGCATGCGAGCGCGTGTGTGTGTGCATGAATGTGAGAGTGTGAGCGTGTCCTGTGGACGAGGGCGTGAGTGGTCGTTTGTGTGTTAACTTGTTTGTATTCATTGTAGCATTGAGTGTGTTTACTTGTTTGTATTCATTGTAGCAATGAGTGTGTATGTGTGTCCTGTGTACGTGCATTTGAGTGGTTCGTGTGTGTGCTTTTCTTACTTGTTTGCATGCATGCTAGTGTTTGTGTGCTTTTGTGTGTGTGCGTGCGTTCTTGAGTGTATATATCTGTGAATTTCAGTAATTAACTAATTAATTAAGATTTTATAATCTAAAGAATACTTTGGTCCTGATTGTTCTGACACTCAATGACTTTATAGCATCCATACGCATACACACAGTTATATATGTGCTCGCATACAAAACTAAGTGTTCTACAACACATAAATATAATGTGCACACTTAAAATCTCTATATATGTACAAATAAAAAAGTTAAAGACAGGATCAAATGTGGTGATCAAAACAACGGACACAAGTAAACAGGATTATACATTTAATTATATAATGTCACGTGATTTGTATTTAATCATTAAAATCAACACACCGTGAAATTATTCACTTCAAACAAATGAATTACTTAAATATATATATTAAGTATTTTTTAAATTGTAATTGGTTTGCTTTTCTATTAAATTAATGGGATTGCTTCAGAGAATTATTTTATAAGAAAATGAGAACTCTTCGATAAAGATAGTTAATATTATTACATAGAATATTTCTACTTACGGAAAGATATAAGTTTGACAAAGAATAATTAATATTATTATTTTAAAGTTTAAAATAGCAACAGTGCAAGAAATATTCTTTGATGAAGAGTAATCACAACTAACTTCGTGTCCGAATCAAGACTGTCTATAGCGAGTGTCACGATGAGCATCGCATAGAGAGACACAGAGAGGGTGTGTGTCTGGTTTGGCTGTTCCGATGTGTCTCCGGGAAGCTCGCGACATGTGCCAATAATATGTTGTCTTCAAATGTTACACAGACACAGACAGATACCATTGATGGTTGGGTAGGGCCCGTTTTATTCTGTCTTGCAAAGGAACGTTTTATTGGCTGTGTGTGCGAATTTAATGATAGTGAATATTGGACAAACAGACGAAGGAACGAAACAATACAAATACGAATTCTTTTGCCCCTCTCACAAACTGTGAATGACGAGTTTTTAGAAAATGGAAATTAGGTTTTATTTACCTAATTGGGGCGTTTCTCTTTCACACAGTGATTAGTCAAGCATACATCTTTCCAATGTCATACACTCTGTAGGGGATGGGGGAATGAAAATGATGAAATTCAAAAAGTGAAAACAAAAGTAAATATACAATTCTTATGTAGTAAATGGCACTGCTATCATCAACAACAATTCACATATGACATAGGCGTGTATTTACCATCATATTAAAGTTCATATTTCCCAAAATGACAATAACAATAAATATCAGTCCGACAAGAATAGATTAAATGTTCTTATTCTTAACAGTTCTATTGAGCAAGATTGCGCATCCCTCCTCTCACATCTCACTTGTTGTGCTTTAAGTTTAGCGGGCAACCCTCCTCTCACATCTCACTTGTTGTGCTTTAAGTTTAGCGGGCAACCCTCCTCTCACATCTCACTCGTTGTGCTTTAAGTTTAGCGGGCAACCCTCCTCTCACAACTCACTTGTTGTGCTTTAAGTTTAGCGGCATAGAATGTGACCGTGAAAGCACTCTTTTTGTATAACTATATTAAATTAGCTACATTTTAAAACATAACATTTATTTTTTCATTTAGCATAATTTACAATGCAACTTTTGCTAATGTTTTCCTCAGATTTCAAGCCTGCGTTAGCTTCAGACCCCCCCCCCCCAACACTTCATCTCTAATAGGCACATTGAGAGCATTACTGCATTTGTTTGGAAGTCACAGAGTTAAGCGAACTGTTTTTGACTACTAATGAACTTCTGAACTGAAGTTTATTTTATGAAATTTAACTCAGTGCTTCCTTTCCAGCTCTAGTTGTGCCACTTTGTACGATGTGAATATTTGAGTGCAAGTGCTGTATTACGGGTTATTCCTATGTCACTATAATTTATTGTATTTCTAACATCTGTATATTGGACAATGGTCATAAAAATAAATTATTTGCATTCGTATTCTCCTTCTCTATCTCTGAAATTAAATATTCCTATTTCTATTCTCTTAGTGTGTGTGTGTGTGTGTGTGTGTGTGTGTGTGTGTGTGTGTGTGTGTGTGTGAGAGAGAGAGAGAGAGAGAGAGTGAGAGAGAGAGAGAGAGTGAGAGAGAGAGAGAGAGAGAGTTCTCAAAGAGAGAGTTTGTGTTATCTGGCGTTTCGAAAACGAGTTTATAACGAAATGATTTTATATCTTAAATAATCAACGGAAACTATCGGAGTACTAGTGACAATATATTACATCCAAATGGAATGAATGTGATCTTCTTAAAAAATGTGGGAAATTTTACGTTAGAAAACAAATAATATTACAAGAAGTCCTTTAATGTATAGCTTTATTGTGACCCGTTTACTTTGCAGGATTCTTAATTAATCCCGTATTCATAATACTGCATTTATAAGTCATGACCTAATTCTTTCCCAAATCAGGCCTACTATAATCAATCCTCCAAAGAAAAAAATGTCACTCACCATTTTTCTGACCATGACCAGCATCAACCCCAACTCCTCGAACACCATCAGCAGCTGCAGCACGCGCATAGTAAAAAAAAACAGGTCGATGCACAAAACCGTCCGCCCAATGACGTGCAGCACTGCATCGCGCGACAGCGTCAGCATGCCCACCCCGAAGAGCACGATGGTCGTCACGTCCAGCCAGTTCCACGACTGGCGCCAATAGGACTTGCAATGTTTCTTGAACTCACAGCAGTCCGCGTTTAGCGTCGGGTTGGGGTTCAGCGTCTGCAAGGGGAAAGAACTTCATGACAACGTAATTGCAGTACTCTCAAAGTGAGGGAAGCGAAACAACGCACACTCACAAGGAATAAAAAAAACTTTCTCGAATGTGGACCCACTCTACGTGTACAGACATAAACACTATACCCATGATGATGAAGAATTATTTATGAATTTATTGCAAAAGAATAACGATCTGCCTATTTTGGGGGCTTAAACGCACTCACGCGCGCGCGCACACACAAACACACACACACACACACACACAAATACTTATATGTTATATGGTTTGAGGTCTTAAATTCATTGCGGTGCAAATATTTCTCGACATAAGTAAGATTTATTTTTTCTTTGGTTCTTTTGAAAACGTTAAGTACTATATACTTACATACAATTTCTCCTTACTTATCTATTGCTTAGGTAATACTGCACTAGAATGAATATTAAACATGTTTGAATGAAAGTTTTTCCTACGAAATCTTGTCTGTATCATGAGAGCAGACGTAGCCTTTTGTATAAAATAAAATTTTTGTATAGCGTAACATTTTTGTCAGAAATGACGGAAATCTAGACAACTGGCAAAGTAACTGAGAATGCACTTAAGGCAGATGAGAAAATGTCTGTTTGATTTCCACCCTAAGTACACTGACAATACAAGCTTCTAGGGTATATTTTATTCTTAGAATATTCTTAGTTTTTAAAGAAGAAAATTATTTCACTGTGAACCTTGTGAAAGATAGGCATATAATAAAGAAAAAAGAAACGAAAACTAAATTCGAATCCACAGGAAATGCGGGAGTTTCTCTTTATGCGCTCAGTGGGGGAAGACTGTGTTAATGCAAATTTAGCGCGCATTTTCGTAAACAGTTTGAGGGAGACAATGAAAGGGAGAAATGAAATGTCATAAACATTTTAATGGGAGCGGCGCATAATGTCAATGAGCATGAAGGAAATGCAACGAAATTTTGTTAGGATGCTTTAAACAGTGTGTTACGTGATGTTCAGTTACATGAAGAGGCCATTGCACTAAACTCATAGATACATTCACTTCAACATTGTATTATATATTATAAGGACGACAGTGCTTATGGAACCATGTGATACTTACCGTAGAGTGATGCCCTATAGATTATATGGACAATGTCAATGAAATAATGAGTTACTATAATTACCATATAGTACTGCATTAAATCACGGATTAGAACGAATACCGACAATGTAAATCTTATTCTCACTTTGAGATCCGTAAAGTATGTTAGCTGTTTCAATTTTGTGAATATATTAAAATTAAACAGAAATAATTTCACATCAGTGAACAATGAGAATTTAAATTCGAAAAAATTCATACCTGCCGTAATTCGTCAGCTGCAATGTCCATGACCCAAATAATCAAAACCGAAAATAAAATAGAGGATAAATTATTTTCAAAGGCCGCTTCATCGTTGCAAAATAGTAAGACATAACTGTAAAGTCCCAGAAATAAGACATGTAAACCCTGTAAAAATATAAATATATGTAATAATAATAGTTACAGTATAAATATTTGTACAAGTAGAAGAGATAGAATATAACAGTTGAGGTAAAAAAATATGTTTATTATAAAAGTAGAAAAACAGTATCAGTCACAATAGTAGCAGATATAGTAATAAGAACAGAAATGTTGGTAGCTGTAGTATATTTCACAGGAATATTAGCAAGAGGCAGATAGTAATAGCAGAAATATAAATAACGGTTGTAACAGAACAGGATGTAATTATAAAACACAAGAAGAAATACACGTAATAAACTCCGAATAAGAGATAACAATATTATAATATTTCATATCGATGTAGCAGTGCTAATATTGCAAAGAAATGTTTTCTAGTGAATTGTAAGCACAGACCTACCACGGATTCACTTTCAGATACATCCATTTATTGGGTCTTTATCTTTAATATTCATATAATTTTGTTGCATCGATTAATCTAACAACACAACCCCCACACTCTACAGCCACCTCCTACCAATCGGAGATCTCGTAACTTACCAAGCTGATTCCGTATCTGACCACTGGCAAGGTCAAATAGTGGAAAGGTCGACTATCTGGCCAGGAAAAACAACAAAGACTGAGCTCAGGTTCAGCGTCTACTAAGGTCTGGCCTCGAGCTCTGTGGAAACACAGACACATACTTGTCAGTACCCAGGTATCTCTAGTGGTGGTGACGTATAACCTGACTTTACAGTACCCGGGCATCTCTAGTGGTGGTGACGTATAACCTGACTTTACAGTACCCGGGCATCTCTAGTGGTGGTGACGTATAACCTGACTTTACAGTATCCCATTTCATTACTATTCAGGAATATCCAAAAGATCCTACAATTTCATCAGGTCTATCTGGTCGTGTCTTTTGCCAGTTTGGTTGGTTGGTTGGTTGGTTGCCTGGCTGTTACTTTCAAAGACTACAGTTCATGAGACGTGTTGAGAATGCAATTAAAAAAAAAATTGGTTCAAGGCGTAGTGGATGTAGTTAATTTCTCATAATTTGACTTTGAATTACTTTGAATTATGTGTGTGTGTGTGTGTGTGTGTGTGTGCGTGCGCGCGTGCGTGTGTATGTGCGTGTGTGCGTGCGTGTGTGTTAATCAATCAGCAATAATCCCTTGTAAATAAATGATCAGACGATGATCAGTAGAAGAATGATTGTAATGATGATGACTTTCTGTTAGAATGAGTATAGTTAATAACATTCTGTACGAATGAGGATCAGTTATTTCCTTTAAAGTAATGAATATAATTATTTACATTCAATATAATTGAATGAGTATAATAATTCACTCCGCATTAGTGAGAATATAATAAGTATTGTTTGAATAATTCTCACATTTAGAAAGTAAGTATTTTAAAATATTAATAATTAAAGAAGAAAAATACATCCTTTAACATAATGACGTGCGGTCAGCAGTGAATAACTGATAGTGGTCCTCATCATTACATATAATGTGAAGAATGCAAGGTGTTATAAAACGACCTCTAAACAAGCAATTTATAATTATGAGAATAAATAATAAATCCAAGCATATTTCTAGTATCGATATAAAAGATGTTTTCTTGATTACAAGGATATAATACTTTAAAGGAAAGACAACGCCATTATTTTACTGTTCGTTACCGTACGATGTGTTATATTACTTTATGTTATATTATGTTACGATATTTTATATTATATAATGTTATATTATGTTACGATATTTTATATTATATAATGTTATATTATGTCATATTATGCTTTATATTATACTATGTTGTCTTATTTTATTTTATTATGTTACGTTATGTTATGTTATATTATGTAACGTAACATTATGTTATGTAATATAATTTTCGTACCTGAGTCCGTCTCCCGCACCCTGTCAAATAAGAGAAAAAGTAGATTTGTAAGATACCATGTTATATCTATAAGCTAAATGAAGGTACAAATATGGTTTTTGTCAGTCTGTTTAATTCAAATGGTCCTCATACACTTTCTAAAAGTATATATAAGTAGTATGGAGTTTAGAAAAATACGTGATATCTGTTTATGAACACCATCTATCTATCCATCCAACTAATTACTAATATAACGAGCATACCAGTCACCCATATGTTGTTCAATCTAATTATCTAAGTAGATAACATATATTAAACACACACACACACACACACACAAACATCATGAACACACTAGGACAGAAACGTAAAATATCTTGTGCAAAACTTACAACCAGAAAGACAGACGTGAGTGTAGAATTTAACACACAAACACACATTCACCCCCCCGCAACCCCCACAACACACACTCGGCGACTAATAACCAAAGTGACAATGAAAGTTTATAACTATTCACTAAATATTGAATGTAAATAATGCTGTAACAGTTTTGTGTGAGTTTATATTTAGAACTCTTGGAGTCGTTGATTGCTAAGGAAAGGGAACGTGTGAACTTTCTGTTAAAGAAAACATCACCATTATAACGATCTTTATGTTAACAACATAATAACAATGACAACCTTTCTATTAAAGAAAATATCACGACTTTGACGAATTTTCTGTCAACAAAAAATAATGTGATGACATTTTTATCAGAGGATAATCATAATTAATAAGACGATCTGCTTTCGGTCATCTTACCTTCGGGGAAATGCCCATCCAGAGACGCGTCATGAATTTGACGCACGCCTTCTGTGCCATGAAGTCCTTGTTCTCAGTACCGATGACCAACTGCAGCACGGAAAAGTTGTTCCACCATGGGCAGGTCTTCATGAGCAAGGACTCTGTCAGGCTGCTGTTAACCTCGTGGCATCTCTTCAGTGTCGATATCGCCAACATCTGAAACTGCCTGATGGAACCAGATGGTCTTTTAATAAACGAGAATGGCATCGGATACATCTTCAGTATGACGTCAAAGGAAAACACACCCAGGGCGGATTTGAAAATTGATTAAGTCATTCCCTATAATATATATCAGTTTCATTCAAATAAAAATATTTCTAGGAATTTGGAAAAGCTATGCTATTTATCAAGCAGGTTGGAAGTATTCAATCTACTTGCATTGATTTAGTAAAATGTTGAAATGTACTGAAGTTAACTTGCAGTACATTTTTATTGAACATATTTTCATAACTAATGTGAATCAGTGATAAACAGTATATATACATACTATATACATAAAACGCACACACATATATACATATATATGACTCGCATACACACATAATATTTGAAGAAAAGTTTTTCTCTAAACAAGAAAGTTAATTAATATCGAGCCTTCAGGTGGGTCAAAATGCGGGAATTGTCTCCCCTTCGATTGTGTAGTTTCAATGTAAGGCACGAGTTTTACAGGCCATTGTCCCCCAGTACTTTTACTGCCCTTTTATGTGACTTACCGGGCTACTTTATTTCTCTACGGTCAGCTGACTACTATTTTAATGCATCTGTGCATGTCTACTACTTTGGTGGATTCAGTTTACTGGAAAAATGGCATAATAGACTAGAAAGAAGCCTATAATGCAGAAACGTTCTGGAATTTGACGTCAGGTTTACTTAAATATTCAGCTTGAATAGATCAATTGGTTTTAAACATTCTGCAAGAACATAGAGAGAGATATAACCATGCAAGTCACTTGCTGAGTTATTTATAGCATCATAGGATGTATATTGTATAATTTAATTGTTGTACCTTTCATATTTTTTCTACGTTTTGAGAGCATTTCTTTCATCTTTAACAAATTTATTAAGTATTTTTAAAAAAAATATTTTAATGAACAATCTTTTATTGAAGGGATGTTTCCTTTTCCCTACCATAGAACTTTCTGCTTTTGATTTTAAAAAAAAATTCTTTATTTATGTCAATGTTGAATGAATCTGTGTTAATGCGTGTGTGTGTGTATGTGTGTGTGCTGGTTAGCTGATGGCCACAATCCAGCATTAAAAAATGTGATATTTAAAATACTAGTGACGTCAAATCAAGACGTATTGCTTGAGAGTAATGATAAAGACCTCACAATTAGGAGAAGTAAATATATGTTCACATGCATGAATAGCGGTTAAATAGTGATTATCACCCCCTGTGGCGGTTCCGTTGCAGATAAAGTAGAAATTGAAACTGGTAGTAAAACATTAATTCGCAACGAAGCGACTAACTGAAGACTATCTTTGCGCGTACCACGAAATTCACACCGACGTGCCAACAACGACCCCATAAATATAACTCGATACATGAGTTAATTATATCTTTCGCAGTAATGAGCGCCTAAAGGGATATAACTCGATCACAACCAGTTAGCGCTTAGAACGCTTTCACTGTCAGCTGTTATGTGTTTTTGAGATTTTTAAAAATACGTTTTAAACTCTGTGCCTGGCCATAAAGGTTTTAAGCAAAAGCGCAGTCCACACACAAAATGTTTCGGTGACAAAGTGAATATGTTTGTAAATCGCCCATAAGTTCTATTTTTAAACTCTAGAAATATTGATATCTTTCACATATGGTTGGTGAATTATTAGCATCAGTTAACTTAGTGAATTGCCCTAGGTGATGGGTGAATGACATCAGTGATTCAATGCATTATACCAGCTAAGTGACTGAATGGCGTCGGATAACTGACTGAATTACATCAGGTACCTGATTGCATTACATCAGATAACTAAACTACAATGCACCAAGCATATTCTAAATTACATCCAGTAGCTTCGTAAATTACACGAAATGACGACAGATTTACATTAGGTAAGAAGTGATTTGCCTTACGGAAATATTATGTTGGGCAGTTATTGATTTACCGAACTATTGTTTTAATGATATCATTTTAAGGTTCAATGCGAATTAAAATAGACTCTTCTCTCTCCATTTTGATCATTAAAAATGTATTTCTTTATTATTCTTCCAAATATTATTTATTGGCAATTTTTATATAACTATATTGTTCCTACTCAGAATCAATGAGTTGGCATTTAACACCAGCACTTAATCCAGCAGACTTCACACACACACACACACACACACACACGCACACGCACGCACACACACACACACACACATTTATGTGTTTGTTTTTTGATTACATTTCTTACAGGGCATCTTGCTCCAGCTGCCATCTTCGGTCCTGTTCGTGTTTTTTCTTCAGCATGGCGGTCTTCACGGCCCAGGCGATACAGGCAGACGCGACCTTGTCCTGTAAATTAAATGCCAACCAGCAACTTTACAATCTCTGCCCAAGACATACCATTGGCATGCAATGCTGGAAATCAGCCATGTCTTGTTCAGCAATTATTATTACTGTTGATATATTTATTTGTATATTTATTTGTTTATTTATTTGTTCCTTCCTTCCTAGAATAATAGAAACATTTCCTTCCTAAAAGACAAGCGTTGTTTACAAGGCACTTTAAACAGATGAAATTGGCTGTAAGCAGAATTCTGAATACAATTTGACATATTTGTCCCACATTTAAAGTGACAACTTCTGTGTGACTAAATACCTACATGAAAACTTGAAATCCTGAAAAGAAAATGACGACAATTGTGAAACAGTAGTCGATCATGCAAAATCATAAAATCCGACGTAAAATGTTGAAACAAATGAAAAAAATGGAAATAACTTAAAAAACAATGTCGTAGTATAGTATCTATGTGAGGGTACACACACACACACACACACACACACACACACACACACACACACACAAACCAACGTGTGTGTGTTTATATTTGTGTATTTCATTACACGTGTATTGTGGAAGGTTGGTGGTGACTAAATGTAACGTCATATGTCATTTACAGTTTACTTAGAAGTGTGAAGACATTTAAAACTACTTATGGTGAAATATACACTAACCTGTGACGTGTGGTGAAATTTAATGATATTAGTGGTGAAATTTAAAGCCGATAGAGACGAAAAACATAGTTACTAGTGATGAAATTTACATTGACCTATGGTGAAATTTAAATCCACCAGCGATAAAATATATAGGTAGATGATGTGTGGTGAAATTTAATGTTATTATTGGTGAAATGTAAAGCCACGAACGATGAAATATGTAGGTGCTAGTGACCTGCGCTGAAGAATTATGTTATTTAAGTGAAATTTAAATCCACTACCTATGAAACATAATGAGTGACTAGTGATGAAATTTACATTTAACTGTGAAGACATTTCAAGAGAAAATGTTGAACTTTTAGGTGAATATATTGATCTGTGAAGACATTTCAAGAGAAAATGTTGAACTTTTAAGTGAATATATTGATCTGTGAAGCATGCACGCGCTTGTCGAGTCACCATTGAAAATACTACACAGAACTGTAAATGTACACGTATACACGAAATGTACACTGACCAGCGGATAAATGTACTCTCATAATTTACTTGTAATTGACACTGAGAAATGAAACAAGATAAAATGACCTGTACCGGATTGCTACTACCCACAATCGAAATTTACGACATTGAATTGACACTGACTTATCATTGGCCATGTCACTGAGAGATATACAACTTACGCCGAAATATAATTTTAGTGAAACCATAATAAAAAGGGAAAAAAGCAACAACACAGGGTATTATCCTCCCCTCCATCAATTTCTCTACACTGGCATCAAGTGATGATCATCACTCGTTGACGACAGCGACGTTTGGTGATTTCTTTACAACAATAAAATTTTACTGCATCGTCATTCATCTTAGATGAGCCACTTTAAACAAATGATGACGTAGGAAGATGGCTAAAACTGTGTTCAGTCTTCAGAAGTAAGCATTGTCGAGAAAATAATCACGACACTTGCTTCAAGAATTTCCGGAAGACGTTTTCTCCTGAACCTCTTCCGGTATTTCGAGAGTTCAGTGGGCATGAGCATTAGAGATAGACGAGATTAGAAGTTATCTTGTGAGACGTTACTTCTAGGAACACGAGATAAACAACGTACCTCACATCGCTCCCAGAAAACGACGGCCATGTCGGTGGATGGGGCATGGAGAGACCACAAGAACAATTCCTGAACCGCTGGAAGGCATGTTTTCCCGCCCTCTGAACGGGCTGTCATGCATGTAAAAAAAGAGTATTTTTTATCTTTAAATACACGCAATGAAATATTGTTTAAAACATGGTGGAACGAATTTGAGAATTATTCTTTTGTTTACGTTGCAGAGAAAGTCTTTAAAAATAATACAGCTCCAACTTGTTCACACTAGAGCAAAGTCAAACACGGAGTGCTGTGCATCTGACACTTTTGTTTTCTTAATTTACTGTATACAGAAAATATCGTCGAAATTTAAACTGAATTGATAATTTAAATATCACCCTTAAAATAAGCTGAGCATATATTCATAATTCACTTATATTCAATACAATTTAAGTCACATTAATACCTCTCGTTGTCAGGGTGAAAATGCAACCACTTTATGTCTGCCTCATTAATTACGTTTATGGACAATTCTTCACGTATGTATGTTCTACAAACATCTGAATTTATTACGTCATCTACTTTCAAAATGATGATGACGAAGTTGTATAAATAATTTATTACTATAATGTCATAAAAAAAAAGATTTTATAAACGTACTCCGTTTCAAACTTTAAAGTGATATGCATAGGTGTCACAATACTAACAATAATGACTTAATCATGAGATTAAGCAGCATTATAGCAGTATTATAGCACTTGTTAAATAATTCATCATGCTTTTATGTTTTCTATACAGGCGTGCCAGCAATAGGCCTATAGCTAGATTAGGAGACTCCTAATATTCTCACTGCGACATTCAAGAAATACGAATTTTTCAACCTTACCGCCAAATGTTCTGCACCTGTCACATTTATCTCCCTTACAGGGTAGAGGACAACTCGCCATTTTTTTAAAGTATCTGACGAAATCCTTACGAATTTCTATCAGTTCTTTGTCAAAGCCATATATCTGAAAGAGAGAAAGTATTTTTGTCCTGAACAAACACTGACAATTTTTCAAATATTTGAGTCAGCACAAGATATTCAATATCCCCTTCAGTACCTTTGTCCTGCACATGGTCGTCCAGATAAGGTTAATAAATGTAACAATATATAAGAATTATACTAAATGTAACAATATATATGAATTATACTCAAGATGAGGCAATACCATCAAACTTTTGGACATAATTTTGTTCATTTATACCCCTTTTATTAGTCCAATGTTGACTGAAGCAGATAATACTGTCTGCATAGATCCATTGACAAGAAGGAGTTTAATATGTTTTTAAATACCTACACTGAAGAGATTAAGACAATGGCGAAAATTCACAGATACAGAATCTTAACTATGCTAAGAACACGAAAGTTTAAATTATTATTCTGATAATAATGGGAGATTTCACAAGCAATGTTACAGAGCACTTCTCTAAAATACAAACAAAATATCTTGTTTCTAAATTTTGTATAACCACTTGCAGGAAGTAAGTATTTATTCTGGAAAATAAAGTATAGACACAAATTATTGAAAGACAAGAGGTAATGAAGTTTAAAATATTTATGACGTGTATGCACAAAATTAAAAGTTTTAATGCATTAGATAAAAACATTAAACAGGATACACAAGTACAGCTGGAAAAGATAATGATCACGTGACATACCTGTCTATATAACTCTTTAATTTTGGCGACTGGAAGGCGATCTGTGAGTTCCTTGTCCTTTAAATGCTTAGCCACTTCAGCAGTGTCGCCCTTTTTAACTGCATCAAGCAACGAGTCTGAAAGATGGTTCATAATATTATGTATGTCAGTTATTTTTACATATTATCATATACATATATTGTTATATTGTCTGGTTAAGGTCTAATGGATTCTGTACCCTTCCTATGTATTTTAAATGCAGTAATTACAATGTTGCGATGACATGTATTGTTAAAATAATTGTAGTAATCATGAGGCACAAAAATATCATCATAAGCATGCCCTAGGTCGGGTTACGTTAACATTGACAACAATATATTATTACTAAGTTTAGAATTAGGTTTAGGCAAATTTACTCTGCCACACCATGAATTCTTCAATCTAACTAATCAAATCAAAATCAAATTTAAGTCAATATTTTTAAAGTGCAAACACTTACCAATAAAATCAGGTACAGCATAATTCAGTGGTTCGGTTGTTACTTCCGGTGCTGGTTTCCTGAACTCTTTGTCTGTAATATAAGAGGTCTTGGCATCAAGTTCTTGGCTTTTCTCATTGACAGTAAAAAAGTTGTTTTTTCAAAGATAAATATTCTTTTTGAGGGGGATCTACACCCATATCTTCCGTTACATAATTAACTAATTTCACCTCTGATTGGTAAAAAAGGCACACCTGCCAATAAAAAAATATTTTTGGACAGTCTAAGTGCATGCAGATTAGGCTTTTAAAGAGTTATTTCCCTTCACAATAATTATAATCTTTTACATTATTCAAATTCACTTAAGTTGATGTGAGTTCGGCAATAGGCCATACTGATCTAGTTTTGTTGCGTTATTGACAGTAGGTCATACTTACCTATCTGTGTTGCGTTACCGACGGTTCAGGATAGAAATGTCTTTCTTGACAATGATCTGGAAGGGGGGGTGTCGTTTATACATACAAAAGGGAGGTCAGCACAACAGTTTGTTTTTTTAATATTTAGAATTATAAGAATTGTTTTAATTCAAGACACTGCTTTTATATGTTTTGTGCATTCAGTATTTTAAAAGAGACTTTTGACAATTTTCAGAAAAATTCGTACATATATTGACTATTCTGTAATGAGACAAACAGAAACATTGAGAACAGTCTAGAATGGTTTGGTGTCTAGCGATCGTTTCTGAAATGCAATTTGTTTGTTAAGAATGTTATGGAAAGTATTTATTCAATTATAGTTCTTGTTTATACAATTTGTTTTGCTCGGTGAGTGACTTTTTCGAGCTGAGGTTAGGTATAGATATTTAGAGTATATGGACTCAGGGTCTGGCTTTAAAGGGGGTTGGCGGGTTGCAGTATCTAACCCAGTTGTTGATTGAACCTTCGGTACACAGTCACCCTCACATACCAGACAATATACTAAACAGAATGTTTCATACACAACCCACAGAGTCAACAGTTCAACACATATTCAACGCGCTGTATTGCGTTAACATAGCACAGAGTTAGATATGTCACACTTCACTAAGCTTCAGCATGTCACACCTCAGTAAGGTTGTACACTTTAGTAATACCAGGCATGTTTTAAGGAGTTTGGGGGCCCTAGACACAAACCCTAACCTTAAACGTAACCCGATTTCTTCCTCAATCTCATATATATAATAGAGTATTGCTTTGCTTGTGCAAATGTGTCATTTTGTTAAATTCATTGATATAGTACTAAACTGTTAACACATCTATCTGTATACTACAAGTGTAAGATAAAAGTTTACTTTAACATACGGTAAAATGTTTATTGTTAATTTGTTATACAAATTGAAATTGAGCTTGTAATGAGCAAATATTTTTATACAAATTGAAATTGAGCTTGTAATGAGTAAATATTTGTTATACAAATTGAAATTGAGCTTGTAATGAGTAAATGGTTGCTCTACATTGATTGGCAGCCAACATCAGGACATTTTCTTACAGACATCGCTTTCGTGTTTTGCTCTACATTGATTGGCAGCCAACGTCAGGACATTTTCTTACAGACATCGCTTTCGTGTTTTGCTCTACATTGATTGGCAGCCAACGTCAGGACATTTTCTTACAGACATCGTTTTCGTGTTTCGCTCTCAGCACAGTCTTTGATAATATCATCGAAATTCAAAGATTCCAACACATCTAATTCTATGCTCATGACAGACAGGCAGTTGTTCTTGCATCCTACAGCTGCGAATCTCGTTCTTGATTAATTTAAATTTTGAGAAAGAACGTCCACCGGTACAGTTTGTCTCCATCATCGACAGAAACATTCTTACTGCAATTTCAGCGTTTGGAAATGTTGATTCCAGATTGTCATTCTTTATCATGGCATAGAATGTTGACATAGATAGAATTTATGTTTTTACAAATGACACTCACTATTCAGGTGTTCACATTAACATCGTCTTTGTATATGAGGTTTCTGAACTTCACCTCTCTTTCAAAGATGATGGATAGAAGTCGGAAAAAATAGTATACAAGTAATTAAGAAAAGTAAATAATTGAAGTCGAATAAGAATCTTAATTTTTTTATGTACATGCTGCTTGTACACATGTTTTGAACTAGTACCGTGTCCAGACTGTGAAAACAATTAGCCCTTTGTCTGACAGTCACGCTTTTCTAAATTTAAACAATAATAACTAAATAAGTGAAACCGAAATTTACAAATGAACTTTCCTTAGTTTTAGTTTTTAACTATGGAACAGTGATGTAATTTACCGAGCTTGGCATATAAAAACAAAAACATTTATAAATGAGAAAATAAAATAAAACCCCATGTAATTGGGTTCTCAACTTGTCCATGACTATAAGCAAGATATACAAATTTATATTGAAAACTATAAAAAGAATATAAACAAGATATATAAATATATACTAAACTGAAATAAACGTGCTAAACTATTAGCTATAAATATGTAGTAATCTGTAAACAAGACATATAAACATGTACTGATCTTTAAACAAGAAATCATGTACTAAACTTTAAACACAACATAAACATGTGCACATTCATAACAAGACATAAAAATTTTGTACTACACCTGTGCATAAGGGAGACAGTTATAAACATGAACCAAAATATAAGCAAGAGAAAAATTGTAATACATATGGTTTATTTTCTTATTATTTATTGATTGCTTTACAGATTAATTCTTAATGTCTGATCATGAAATGACATTGATACAGGTTTCAAGCACTTGGCAGTTTAACAGTACTTCAGCAAAGACTTCGGCCACTAAATTAGTCAGCCAGGAATTTATTTCATAATTTATTTATGCTTTGATCTTCCTTTGGCTAAAATCCTAAAATATTTTACCTCTTAATTATTTATTTATTCGGTAGCAAATCTAATTTACCCCAAAGACTATGGACCAGACACATATATTTCCTGGCATCCTTCAAACGCACACACACGTATTTCCTGACACCCTCCAAACACACTCACACGTATTTTCTGACACCCTCCAAACATACTCACACGTATTTCCTGACACCCTCCAAACACACGCGCACACACACACTTGTGTGCACATTGGAAGAATTGACCTGACAATTTCGACTAGCAGAAGAAAACGCACGTGCAAAATTATGTCACTAGTATGGATTTTTCTTTTTTGTCAAGAAATGTAGGCTTATACATATTGTCAGGGAGTCATTGGCAAATTATTCTTGTTTTAATAACTAAAGGTTTATCTTCATTCATACTATTTTCTTTGATGTTTTCATTTTGTGTTATACATTTCTTTATATTTGGCGATTGCGACCGGGCGATGTAAGGCCATGTCATGCCATAAACAAATTACTGACTTATTACACAGGTTGTGGATATGTTAAAAGGATAACGGTCACTATAAATGATTTATGAACCTCGTTTGAACGGTTGCAGGGAAGGGGGCTGTAGTTCAAACCTGACGCTCGATAACTTTGGTTAATAGTGTGTTCCTGACACTGATTTGGGGATTTATATAAATAGCAAGAGAATCAAATTAGGAATTCATTCACTATGAAAACTTTGCCTAAACTTACAGAGGCTGCATTTATTTCCATGAATCAAAGACAAACCCGCCAAATATTCAGAAAACTTAACATATCGATTTTTGTTAACTGTATTTTATTAAGAATGTTGTTGGGTGATCTTGCATTTTTCTTACTGTGATTTATATGAATTGTTGCTATTTTCTCCTGACATTGTGGCCAGAGAATAGAATGAAATCAACTTAATACACGTTCCATAATTTGTAATAATTCACTGAGATGTATAATGATGTGGGATGCTAGTTCATCTCCAATGAAGTAAATATTAATTTGATAATTGTAAAATGCATGTGCACATTTGAACATTTCTGTCTGATATAATAATCATAATCCACATATGTGTGATATATTCTTATTTCTAATTGTAACACACATGTTCGTGATGATATATTTTTATTTCTAATTGTAACACACATGTGCATGGTCTAGACTATTTCTAGTTTCCTTGTAAAAATACATGAGGTCAAATTGTAATAGGACACCCATTGTCTGTTGCCACTACATATGGGTCGGTGAATTGTAGGTTCACTGCTGATGGAAATAATTATTATTGTTTCAGTTTTGGCATTTCAGTTTGATGTTTGTATTCTATGGCTATTGAGCTAAGAACTTGTTGAGGTGCGCTATTCATGTGTGACGAGTTATGCAGACCAGTCGGCTAGAACATTCAATGATGGACTGTTGAAGTATAAATTGCCAGAGGGACTTTTCCAAAACTGCTGATGGAAAGATAAGTGGGCATCTAACAAACTCTGAGATCAGAATTCGTATTATGATCCGTATAAACATTCAAAGACAGAATAGGTGATCCAGATGACCTTTGTATTTATATATATTCATTAAATGGATTCACTATTTTGTTAAATATAAATTTTATGTTTTGTTATCTTGAGATTGACTAATTATTAGCGAGAGAGAGAGAGAGAGAGAGAGAGAGAGAGAGAGAGAGAGAGAGAGAGAGAGAGAGAGAGAGAGAACTAAGGAGAATCGGTCTGGGTGGGGAGCTGTATGAGTGACTTTTGTATGCATAATTAGTCGTTATTAGGACAACATGCCCAAGTCACGCAATATTACACAGATTCATCTGTCACTATAATTAATGTCCAAGTCAAGAGAATTGATTTGTGGAGATTAAAGGGTGAGTCTGGCAACCAGTCTGTTGTCAGCATAGGTGTAGTGTTAAAATTAACAAACTTTAAATCCCCATTCTGAGACAGGGTCTTTAAACAAATGCTGGAATGTAGCACATATAGGAGTGATGTCACTAATATGCTTGACTTCAAGAAATGTACACAAGCATAAGTGATATCACTATGTTTGGCGTCAAGAAATGTACACAAGCATAAGTGATATCACTATGTTTGGCGTCAAGAAATGTACACAAGCATAAGTGATATCACTAATATGCTTGACGTCAAGAAATGTACACAAGCATACGTGATATCACTATGTTTGGCGTCAAGAAATGTACACAAGCATAAGTGATATCACTAATATGCTTGACGTCAAGAAATGTACACAAGCATAAGTGATATCACTAATATGTTTGGCGTCAAGAAATGTACACAAGCATAAGTGGTATCACTAATATGTTTGGGGTCAAGAAAATATGACACACACATGAGTGATGTCACTAGTGTGATTGAAGTGAAGAAAGCCTGTACACACGTTTGAGTGATGTCACTAGTGATTGAGTGATTTAACTACGTGCGCGGGATTAAACGTGATCCTAATTAGCATTAATGTCCAACCCGCGTATTAGTTTGTTTTCTCCGTTAAATTTATTATTTCAATAGATTTATCGTAAGGCAGTTTACAGTCGTCACGCACCAAAGAACACAGCCAGCTCACCCCAAACGATCAATATCAAAATATTTAATGCTATTCAGTCATGTATGCCCTTTTAGCGGCAAATTAGAAGGGAAACATGAGTTGCCGCTTCAAGACAGCATTCCGTATTGAAGCAAGAGTAAATGTATTCAAAATCAATCATATTCAACTTCACACTTAAAACTGTCACCGTGTTCCATAACAAAAAGTACAGTCATTACAGACGTAACATCCTGTGTAACAAGTCACGCACATTCTTATTCCACTATTTACGCTACACTGAATTAGGCCTGCGAATGTTGACGCCGGATCGAGTTACACACCAGTCGACCGGTGTGAGACGTGTAACATGCCAATCGAACTCAACGTCGTTAAAACTGTAAATGAATCACAACTAAATCAATGACTCTATGGCTGCAGGGGCTTCTTCTTCTGCGTCATACTAATCAACATTTTGTCAACATTGCTAGGCACATGGGACTAAAGGCATTGAGTCACAAGATCAATAAGCAAATTGAGAAAGAGAATGAGAAGAAGACGAAGACAGAAAGACAAGAGGGCAGTTGTATGTAGAGAAGATGATATATAGATATGCAGTCGTATAGGTAGAGATGGTAGACAGAGAGAAAGATAGATAGGTACTCACGCCATTGTTTTCTCGCGTCAGCTTCAAATTTGCGGGCCAGGCGGTTCGCGGAATCCATGTCGTGTGCTGGTCTGTGTCGAGTGCGTGTGACGAAGTCTGCCTGCCAGGTGTGTACTCCTTTCCGTGACTGACTAATGCATCCTGCCGCCTCACCTCAAATCCCTTCTCTAAAGATCGCGGACGACTTGCGCCGTTCCCAAGCTGAAATGTAATTCGCTGTAGTTTAAATTACGTCATCATTAGCGCTGTTAGTGAAGCGATTGAGGTTGAATCTTCCTCTTCTGAGCACTGTTTTGGTTTCAGATTGATTTCTCTTTCGCTTTTCTCTCTCTTATGACATTTATTATTATCTCCTTTTCTTTCTGTCTCTCTTTGTCTCTTTATGCTTTTGTATCACTTTGAATGTGTGTGTGTGTGTGTGTGTGTGTGTGTGTGTGTGTGTGTGTGTGTGTGTGTGTGTTTGTGTGTATTTGATATGTATGATATAATAAGCAGATGAATTATAGACCACAGTTAAACATGCAGGGAAATATGTACACAGACTTACAATGCCTCAGACAGTATTGTCTCAGAAGTAATGCACACATTCTCCTTATAATATTACTATTTTTAAACATCGTCTGCAAATAGCTTGTAATTACTCTTTCAAAAGTTTATTTCAATCACAATGTATGTGGTAGTTTATTCTAACATTTTTTTTTTTTTTAGTGATGTTTGCTTATTTCACTGATTTACATTGAAGTCTGTGGGGTTTTTTTTATTCAGTATTTGTTCGTTGTCTGGGCCTCGTTAATTTAATTACATGACGTGGTAGCTCTCTGTTATGTTGGTGAATATGGCTCCGTGTATGTAGAAAGTGAACATTGGAATAGTAATGGTTTATTTCTATAGTATATTTAGTGGCGTGTCACAAGAAGTCTGCAGTAGTACTTCAAACGGTTTTGATTTCGTTTCCGCTTGCCAGAGGTTCCTGTGTGCATGCCGCCATGTTTGCATTGTTTGACCAAAATAAACATGTCGGAGTAAATGACCTAGATTTCGCACAGCCTCGCGTCTACTTCCTGTTGTATTACTTTATATGTTTACACTGCAAGAGTGCAATTATTGTCTATATTTTAAATACATATTAAAAGTACAAAATTGGTTTATCTATTTATTGTTGGTTGGGTTTTTTTTTTTTGTCTTGCAATTTTTAAAAATTGTTTGTTTAATGGTTTGTTTATTATTAAGAGTCAGAAATTGTCTTTACTTTTAGCAGTATTGGAAAATAAATCGAACAATTTACATCACACATAAACACAAACAATGTCTATTATTTAAATTGTAGGTGATGCTGACACAAAACAATAAGTGTACTCCATATTGGTACTACGAGTATTTATATCCCTCTGCGTTCAGTGAGTGTGACGGGACAAGACCCGGCCGCCTGATTTCCATTTATCTTTTAGACTGTAGCAGCTAGAATCTACCTGCCAAACCATAGATCTCGCGTCTTCGCATACATATGCTTATCTCCCCTCTTGTGAGGGGCCCTGACGATGTTATCTAACCCGGCCCGCGGAAAATAGTCTCATGGTTCAAAGTCCAGAGAGACATCCGTCGTAATAGGACCGTCCTGCCATCCTCTGTCGAGGACTTGTGCAATAAGCATCACAGTCTCACTCAATAGCAACTCATAAACACTGTCGAGAATTAATGCAATAAATATCACAGACCATTTTAATGACAACCCAAACCTGTCGAGAACTAGTGCAATAAACAGCACAGACCATTTTAATGACAACCCAAACCTGTCGAGAACTAGTGCAATAAACAGCACATACCATTTTAATGACAACCCAGACCTGTCGAGAACTTTGCATTCAGCCCAACAGACCATCTCAGTGACAACAACATCACTGACCTTGCCATTTCCAATTCGCAGTGCCAACGTAAAATCACAATAGAACTTTAAAACATCGGTAGCAATGATATACCTGGCATTTATCAAAACCACACCCTAAGATTTTTTAAATTTGTCCTGTTTATTTCGGAGCCGCCTAGCATGAAATATTGATCGCGAGCAAGTTAGAAACGGAAATAAAAAGAGGCACGTTAATATGTTTCTTTAATTTATTTCATTACTTCTGTTTTTCTATTTCCTATTTTTTTTTTTTTAGTTTACATTTTGTTTTTCTTCGTGAATTTCGACATGTCAGCACTTTGTAGATGAATGGAATGCACTTTTACAGTTAAGGTCAACGTGGGTTAAGTAAACAGTATCTCACAATGAAGTAGAATACAATTAACACGGAATATTTAAGTGCCATTTGCAAAGGAATACACTTGAGCACATTGCGAAGACCTACACTTAGCAAGGACCAAAACCTTTGTATAGTATGCAAAGACCTACAGCAATTTTGTTTACAGTTTGCAAAGACTCTTTCTAGTCTTTCCAAAGACCTTCACGTTTTTACAGTTTGCAAAGACCTAAGCCTCTTTACATTTTGCAATGACTTTCTCTTTTCTACTCTTTCAAAAGACCTACACTTTTTTTTACAGTTTGCAAAGACCTACTCTTTTCTACCATTTACATAGACCTACACTTTTGTACAGTTTGCAAGGACCTACATTATTTTCACAGTTTGCAAAGACCTACAGTTTTCTACTGTTTACAAAGGCTTACTTCTTTCTACTCAATCAAAAGACCTACTCTTTTTAGTTAGCAAAGACCCACACTATTTTACAGTTTGCAAAGACCTACACAAATTACAGTTTGCAAAGACCCCACACATCTGCTCTTTCCAGAGACCTACACTTTTCTACCGTTTACTAAGATCTACTCTTTTCTACTCTCCTAAAGGTCTTCACTTTTCTACTCTTTCCAAAGACCTACACTTTTTCACAGTTTGCAAAGACCTACTCTCTTTTAGAGTGTGCAAAATCCTACACTTTTCTACTGTTTACAAAGATCTGCTCTTTTCTACTCTTCCGAAAGGTCTACTCTTTCCTATTCTTCCCAAAGACCTACACTTTCCTACACTTTGCAAAGACCCACGCTTGCACACTTTGCACACAATGTACAATATTGATTTGTTTGATGCACGTCGCTTTTACCTCTGTTGCCCCCGTACGCGAGTCTTTCTCTGGGAGGGGTGGGGAGGAGATTGACAAGTGGTGATTTCTGTGTCAGTAAAATTCTCCGAATATAGAGACCATAGACCTTTAACAAACAGGAAAGTTTGAAAATTTAAAACAATATATATAGGATAAATAATAATCATGCTGTTTCGTTTCTGTTTGAGACGACTTCAAACATATTTGTACTTTTAAAAACAAGTACTTAACAGACAATTGAAAAACTCTATATAATGCATAATTTTATGGTGTCGTGCTCTCCTGTGATCAGAGAATGTCTCCAGAGTTGTCTCCCCTATTTCAGAAGTGACGTCTTGAGTTCATCCATCTTACTCTGCAGCTCTTCCATTTTCTTATATAGCTGTAGAAAACTGTTTTTATTATTCCCCTGCTTTTCACTTTCAATAATAAATCTGCAAAGTAATTTTAAAAATAAAAATTAGAAATAAATATATAAAAATGGATATAAATAACTGACTAAATGCTCTATCAGATTTTAGTGATACAGACAATGTTGTGGAGGAGTACTGATTGATACTGATTCTGATTTATGATAGGTCTATATCAGGGGTGCACAAACCTCGGCCCGCGGGCCCCTTACGCCCAAAACAGGGCTCTGTGCGGTCCCCGGAGGAATTTATTTCATTATTTGTGTTGTTTGTTTTGTTTTACTGAGCCATCCATATGCAATGTGACTTGCGCCCTCCACCCACTATCAGTTGGAAATTTGGCCCTCTGGCCTAAAAAGTTTGTGCATCCCTGGTAGGTATTTGATTCTACTAACGATTTGTGATCAAGTAATAATGACTGAGATATTCTGTTTATGCTGTCACATTTGCTCTTTCCAGAACCTTTGTGAAATGTTGCAAGTAAATCTAAAGGGAATATGGAACTGTCAGGCCAGGCACTACGGAACACTGATCTCTGTACAATGGATCTAGATGTCCCCTACGCAATCCTCTCTGACTGCTTATCCGCCAGCATGAGGCGCGTGAAATTTATCAGTCTGAAAAAAGATTTAACATTTGATCTTAGATTAACAAATATATAAGTATTCATGGTTTTATTTTCAACACACCTTTACGCTGTCTCTCTATTGGTTTACTTTTTAAGCATTAGCAACGACGCAAAATGTGAGCGACTTGCAGTGTGCTGAGTTGCCTGCTCTTGATTTCTTACAAATCTAATATTACTGATGCGTTATTAAAATAGCCTGCCCAACAGTTTTATTAATAATGCAGAAAGAGGAGCTAGTTCAGTGCATAAAAATCAACGAAATGCAGAATTACATATTACATCAATTATCATTTGCGATATTTAATTTTTTTTCTCTAAGTATCTTCTTTTCTTACATGCCATTTTGTAGGTATTGGCAGTTTCTTCTTACACTGTCTTACTTTCACATATCCATACCGATGGCTGAGGTAAAATTAAAATCTTTCTTGAAGCAATCACTGTCTTACTTTCACACATCCATACCGAGGGCTGAGGTAAAAATTCAAATCTTTCTTGTAGCAATACATGATGAATAGCAAAGAGAAATTTGAAAGGGAAGTAAGTGGGTGAGATACAGTAATAATTTAAAGATGAAACGCACCAAGATCGAACGTACCACTACAGGAAGCCTTATTTGTAAATGGGGACTGAATGACTGGGGTCCAGTGGTTTTTAACTTTGCTTCAATCAGTCATCTCTCATCAGATACATTGCAAAACACTGACGCACGCACTTGGGAGTGCAGCACTCCCCTTGAAATACTAACGATGGGAAAGGCGGCCCCATCAAAGCACTCTTAATGTATGTATAAATCTGCTTTCATCTACCCGTCCACAGTTTCGTAAAGGCCTGTAATTAAATGGAAAGTCTTAATTTAAAGTGAAGAAGTAAAATCTGATGAAATTATGGGGAGACTTTTTTGTGTGGTTACTTAATTAGATTGACAGAAGTTTGAATAATTTGTTACCATATCCCCTCCCCCATTCCAGCGGCATAAATAAATTTCTCCTACAGACCTCATGTTGCCTGGCGAATTTAACACTAATTTTAGCAACAGATTCCAAAATCGCAGAAAAGTGGAGAATACAGCGGGAAAGTAGCTGAAGTAACGAAATAGTTTTGCTAATTGATTTGGATCCCAAGGGAGAAGACTCTCAATGGGCTAGATGACGTGTAGTCGAGAGTAGCGGCCCTTGAAAGACAATTCCCACTTTAGTCTTTGTGAATTAGTTTTCGTCATACTGATTTGATAAAACAGACCCACTTTGCTCCAGTGTGCGCCGCTGAAAAATTCTTTGGCAGTTAAAAATCATAGCAAATATACAATAAAATTTGAATGCCAATATACAATCACACCCTCTTCTTTCCCTCTCATACACATACAAATGCACACGCAAAGAGATTTAAAAATAAACAAACATTTAAAAAAAAAGAGAAGGAAAGAACCCGTCTATTGTTTCATCACGGCCTTGTGCGAAATGCTGGTTTTCAAAATCCCTTGCTCTCTGGCCTGAAATAATAATATAATATCATTACATTAGTAACGTAAATCAGACTGAAGAGCCACTCAGGTAATTCTTTTAGACCGCGAAAGACAAAAACCCTATCGTGGACCTAGTGTATGATTGCAGGAGAAATTGAATGTGGAAAGATAATTATTTAAAAATATGAATGTTGTCACACATTAAGTAATCAGAGACACTACGCCCATTCACACTCTCTATCTCTCTATCTATCTATCCATCTATCTACCCATCCATCCGCCCGTCCGTCCGTCCGTCTATCTATCTATCTATCTATCTATCTATCTATCTACTTTTAAACTTTTTAAAATGAAAAATATCAACATTAGTCGTTACGCTTTATGGCTATACTGGTTGAAAACAAAGACAATTCAAATTTATACATAGACACAATATATACAGTCTTGTAAAATTGCATACTTTGAGGAATTTCTGTGCTAGGATGCCAGATAAATTTAAGACAATAATTGTTTGCACCCAACAGACGCGCGGTGTCCTGATAATACCTTGGAAATGAGGCCACCCGACTGTCAAGATGACAGGCTTTTGTTCGCCTTGTGGACAATGTCCTAATGGGTCGCAATGTTGCTTCGATAACGTCTTTTGTGAGTCCGCCTGCCTCGACAATAAATCCAGTCCGTCGGTAGCCAGAGTTATCAATGACGTAATACATCATGTTTATCGCGTTAATTCTGTACGATATGAAGATTGCCGTCTGAATCAAGTTAACAATCATGAAATAAATTCTTCTAAAATCTTCAAATGTTTTACAGTGTGAAAGAAAATCGGTTCACACACATATATACATATATACACGCACGCACGTACACCCAAGTCGCATACGTACACTCACAGATTTTGAGAAGTTTTATTTCATTCAGAAACGTATATAATCTCTTACTGAACTTTCTGAACTGTGTTTGTATGCCTACTTTATATTTTAAACTTTTAATGAAGCGTATATTCCTCTGGAAATTTGAAGAATGACCTTGCGAACTTATGATATTACAATATTCGGCACTGCGGGTGGGATAGGGTGAAAACAATCTTTTGACATGAAATCGATAGTAGGAAATGAACTTAGCGCCTTTTGTTTGTAGGTCAATCACAGTAGCAGCATTATCTATCCAGACTATCCCCTCTTCCTCCTTGTCTTCGTGCAAAAGTGCCGGTTATGGCAAATGTTTTAGAAGTTTGGTATAGCCCAAGCAATGTGCTTCCTTTTCCTCTGGGGCTGAACTCAAATATTCGTACCCCATTCATCCCCGCACCCCACCCCCACCTCTCAGACCTTCCAGTCTCTAAGAGTCTTTCGATTACTTAGTTTGGGTGTTTCCTCACACACACACACACACACACACACACACACACACACACACACACACACACACACACACACACACACACACACACACACACACACACACACACAAACACACACACTCACACACACATACATACACACACACACACACACACACACACACACATATATATATAAAACAGCCCCAGTTCTTTGTTTTTCCCTACCAGTATCTCAGGACAAACAGATCTAACACTCAAGCTGTAGTGCTGTATTGAGTTGTTCTTTTAATGGAAGCATTTCCTGCTTTTAAGATTGTATTGAAGCTTTGACATCTGTTTGGTCCACTTTGGACTCAAGGCTACACTATCATCACTAGAATGTGCAGTTAGATCGGGTACCATTCAACTCTTCCTAGACAAGGTGTCCGTTGCCCGTCCGTGGTCAGCATCTCTGCATTGGGAAGATATCCTCTAAACAAGATTACAACCTTTCTTTCCTTGAAGCCTCCACTACTGGGGAAGTATTACCAAACTACATTAATATTTGGGTTTAGAGAGTATGCACTCCATTTCACTGGCTCTCGTCCTTTAAGAACCGAGAACATTTAACCTGACTATAGAACGAATTATTTACATAAACTTAGAAGTTTGGCAGTTGTGTCAGGTTGTGTGACATAGTAAATTTGACCATTCCTATTTTTAATTTAATTGTTATATAAGTTGCTAAAATTGTTAGACTGACCCGACCTTGAGCACTTCTTACGGTGTTATTTTGAAAGTGTCTGAATTTGAAGTAAACAGCCTAAAGCAAGAATATTCTAGATTCGCTGACCTAATGGAAAGTAAGTGAGTAGTTTTCTATTGTTCAATGATTATGATTTATGAGATCGAGACTAGCCAATGGGCTGAGTTTGAGGAATTCACTTGGTGTAGAGAATTTTACACCGTAATTACTTGAATTCGTGTGACATAGAGAGAATTTCGGCTTGAAGGCAGTCATTAGCTTGAGTGGTGAGTTTAAATGACTAATTGGGAGAGAATGGACTTAGAAACATTTCATGCATTTTTACTATGATATGTTATACTCGTGTTTATGTAGAAATGTACTATGTGAATTAATTTTCTTTACTACAAATGTTTGAACTAAGCTCCACCCATGTGGTCTATTAATATGTGACATTGTTTGATACACTGTGTTTATTTTACATGTGCGTGCATGGGAATAATGAATACTGTTGCAGGAATTGTAAGTTTGATAATGTAGTGTCAGACAGAATGGAGTTATATTGTGAAAAAACGAAGAGCTTAGGCTTGCTCCTTAATTATATGCTACAGTGATCAAGTACCTTTGTTTTTTTGGGGGGGTTTGAGTCTCACCCTGTGAGTGTGAGTTCAACCATGAACTGTGAGTCTCAAGTGGAACCTCAAGTTCAACTTTCAAGTTCCTAGCTACCCTTTGTTTGTTCACTGGTCCTGACTTGAGTGACCGAGAAAGCGAAGGGAAACTTACAAAGTGTGTTGTAGAGTGTGTAAGCATAAAGGAGTACGCTTTGCACTATTGATATATCAGAGCAAGTCTGTTGGGTACATTCTGGAGAATTCTGGAGCAGTGAAGTTACCAGAATTGCTGAAATCATGTCCTACATGAAGGAGTGACATAGGAGGAGACATTCTAGAGTATAGCAGCGTGTCAGAGTTTCCAGTGGTGGGAACACATGCTGAACACCGACATTCTTATTGTAATATTGTTGCAAAGAAAATAAAAGACACTGGGAGTTGACACTGTGACATTGTTGCTAAAGCAAGTGAAAAAACTGTCAAGAAGTGCTTAATCCAGGTCACGTAAATTTACACATTTAACTCTAATAATTCCATTTCTATTCTCTGATATAATTAATCTGCAATTTGTATTGACTATGTTGAACTGTAATTATATTTTTATTATTATATATATGTAGAGAGAGACTGTTGACAATAGTTATCTCAACATGGTTTGTGGAATATTGTGCTAGTTATCTATATCATTGTAATTGTCATGTATTTGATTTTACTTTTAATAAATTTATTAACCTTCTTATACATATTGATATTGGTGAAATTATGTTGGAGAAGAAAGTGGGTGGATGGGAGCTCGCTAAATATAGATTAAAAGTCTGATTTGTCTCCTCCTTTAGTAAGAAGATTTCCATCTGTGGTAACCTTATGTGACTGTAAATGTTGGTTGATGTTAAAAAGAGAAAACGTTTACAACGCCAAAATATCCGCCAAGTGAGAGACGAGTGGTGTCTTTTGGAGGATCATTAACAAAATAAAATTAATATTCTTGTGGAAGGGTGGATGTACGTGTGCACAGAGCTGTGTGTGCGTGTGCGTAACACTTGTTTTGCTTGGCAGCAAAGTAGGTCATCGGCCGCTAGTTTGAATCGCGCGGCGCGGTCTGCTATAGTATTGTGTATTGCTGTGCCACTGTGTACGTGTTAAGCCGCCACTTATCATATTAGGCCTATATATTTATTTAATAAAGTTAATGTTTATGTATTCTAATAGGTAGTGGGATGTAGTTTGTATTTATGTAACTTTGTAAGTTAGTTTATATTGTTTTCTTAGTGTATTCTACGATTTATGTATGTGTACATGGTTTTCCCCTAGCAGAGGGATATAGTTATTTATTTTATTTGATAGTTTATTTTGCAAATTATATTGTAAGAAATAATTGTATTTAGAGAGTATTTAGTGTACTATTTTTTGATAGTTCAAGTGTTATATAACTCTAGGTAGTTTAGAAGGAATTTATGTTAGAACGAAAGTACGTTAGCACAGATGTACCCGTTTAGCATTAGTTTTAGTCTCAGTTCCAGAATTGTCTAGTGGAGTCCCCTTTGCCGCCCGGACTTTTTAGTTATATTGTGTGTGAGAGGGTCGCCTTTGAGAGTGGTCTTTTGGGAGTCGTCTTGGAGGGGTGGTCTTGGAAGAGAAAGGTTTGTTTTTGATGCATACATGTAGCAAAAGAGAGGAAGCGTTGTCTAGGAAAGGTGTGTTCTGATGCCACTGTGTATGTTGAGAGGGAGAGAGACAGTATTTGGCGGTGTCGTTGGAATAAAGAGTACATAGAAATGTAAACACGTGTTGCGTGTTCTGCCTCTTCTGCTGTGGTTGCCGTAGCCGTATTGTCTGTTTCATCATCGTTTCATCATCTCGCATCCTGGGGTGACCCATAATAACAACACAACAACAACACACCCCACCATCACATTCTCATCACTTGAAATTAGTTATAACAGCTTAATAAATAATAATAATTATTTCATTAACTAAGTGGCATGCCATGTCACAGATTGTTTCAACTGTAAACATTTTTTGGTACTTGTTATGGATGCCAATTCTCGTTTTCAAATTATTCAGGTTTTAGGGTTTTCTGGTTTTTATGTTATACAAGTTTTCATATTAGGGTCTTTTACTTTTCGGGCTTGCTTATCGAGTTAGAGTTAATTGGGTTTGAAGTGGTGCCTGCAAAATTGACAAGCCCCATTGTTTTGTCTTTTGCTCCCAATTCCCTATTACAGCCAGAGGTATAATTTTATGCATTGATAATTAAAATAACCACTTTGTTCATCACACTTACTATCATTGTATCTTCTCTCTATACCCGTCTAGGCGTATTTGAGTGCAAGTAGGAGTGAACCATTTACCTACCTTCGGATCCAGCCGGTGTGCAACCAGTGGCTTGGTTGGTGTATGTGGTGGAGTAAATTTGCGTATCGCTATTTCTAAATTTAATTGTTGTATAAATGGCAAAATGTCAAAGTGACCCGATAATGGGCACTTCTTAAGATGGTATTTTTTGTAAGTGTCAAATTTGGAAGTAAACAACTCAGGTGGAGAATGTGCTAGAAAATTACTGGTGCAATTCAAACCAGTTCTAACTGGATGAGTAGTTTTTCTGACTAATAGTCTCACACTTGTTCATAACAAATTCATCTAATTGGTGATGGACTAGTTGTTTTGTTGAAGAAAGTCTAATATTGTAATCGTATTGATTTTTGACAAAAAACTCGAGTCTGGTCATAAAGGTGATCGTTAACGTATGGTAAGTTAACTGACTGATAAAGGAAGTATGGACTTAAAAATATTTCATGCATGTTTGCTATTGATCTATGATTTGAATTAGAGAATGCTTATGTAATTGAACCATTATTTCTATGTTCACTAAATTGATTACGTTGTACATTATACTTGTGAATTTTAATTAATTTCTTATGCTGTGTGTGTATCGCATTAATGAGATTGTTGCAGGATTTGTAAGTTGAGAATGTTTGTAAATGAGAAAGGAGATATAGAGATGAATCATGGCCTGAAATTAAGCAGTCTTAATTTGACTTTTGCAGATAAAAGCATGCCTTTATTCACTTAAGGCTACAGTGATTACTGTACTGTACCTGATCACATTGGTGTGTGCATCCAGCATTATCATCGAACTTATCAGTAGCATCTTGCTGTAAGTTGATTCCTGTAAATTCTGTTCGAGAGCCAATACAGTTAAAATGGTGGCTTGAGTTTGGTCTCAAGAATTTACAAAGATTATTTTGAATATTCCTCTTGGGGTGTTGAGTAATATACACGAAAATTCGGGAACATTCCTCCTGATGTGCTTGATAGTGCAAGGGAGATTAGGGACGATTTTCCATGGTGTGCTTGGAGATTCTGGAACAGTTGTGTAACGTGCTTAGAACGGGCATGTTAATTGACTGCAGATGTCTATTCTATGATAAACTGAATGATTGTCTAGCATTAATTGAACATTGTTGTGAGGTGATGTAAATGTCAACACTATTTTGATTATATGCATTTGTTGTATATTTGATTGTTAATTTAATACATTAGTCACGGAAATGAGGGAAATATTAATAAATTTTTTTCTCTCCTTCTAAACTCTAAACTATGAACGAAACCGCTAAGTTAATTAAAAGAGGGACAGGGTGAAAATGACCATTTTGTCAACAACGGGAAAACTAAGTCGGAAACACTAGCTTTAAGTTCGTGCCAGAGAATGGGAAAAGGTATAATTAACTTGCTCTTGACCCTCCCTGACCAAAACCCATGCCCATAAATCTGTGTCAGTATAGAGTACATGGTGGCTAGTGTACGGAGTACATGAGAAACCGCTAGGACCACGAATTTTGTCCGTGAAGAAAGCAGGCTCTGAGTTTTGGAAATGTAAACAACTTTTTAGAATTACCACTATATAAATGTTTGGTAGTAGGTTGATATTGTTATTGTGAAATTACTATTGTTTTGTGAAAGTACTATTGAACTAGAATTTTGAGTTATTGGAAAGCTAATATTTGTATTACTAAGTTAAAAATGTTGGTTTGTGTGAACAACCATTTCTTGCTGTGAGTTAATGTATGGCTTGCCAGGTGGCCATGAGTTGCCAGTAACTGTAGTTTTAAAATAAAATACGAGTAGGACTGTTGCTCTGAGATGTAGTGCGTGCTCTGAGAAGTTAGCTAGATAGTATTCAGTGGGCAAATGGACACGTAAATCACAGTGTCAACTGGGAACTTGATACTTTGGCACTGATAGAAATGGACCTTCAGGATGGTCAGAAATATTCCTCAGCACGTACAGTGCCGTGCTGGTTGTAAATGGGCAGTGCTGGATGGGGGATAGCATGCTGGAAAGGGGTGTGTTCTAGTCAGCTCAGAGAAAGTGATGTGCAAGAACTTAAAAAGGGGATATGGAGATAGAAACAATGAGAAACTTTGAAAATGTAGCATGTTGTAGAGAGAGCAAGACATGCTCTCAGTTTCTCCCTGCTTGTTTGTATCAAGATTCTCTACGATTCTGCGAAGGCAAACAGAAAGAGAGTTCCTGAACACTGTAACAGAGTGCCAGATGTCTACCCGGCTGTATATGGAAAGCGCGCCATCAAGGCCGCTGCAGTTCAAGATGGGCCAAATCAAACCGAATAGCCATCTCAGGTTTTCAAAGACTCTGTGCAAAGACCGTGGGTGATCGATTATTTCCCAACAGAAGGGATGAGTTGGCAGTATAATGTCATGGCGCTGGGAGATGTTACATAATGGTAGTAACTATCGTTGGAAGCAGTAGCAGTCATGCATGTGGCATACCGCCGAAGACAGCAAGGTTGGCCGTTATGAAGAGAAGAGAAGAGATGAGAAACGAAGTTAAGAGAAGAGAAGAGATGAGAAACGAAGAAGAGAAGAGACAAGAAACGTGAGAGAAGAGATGAGAAACAAAGTTAAGAGAAGAGAAGAAGAGAGAAGAGAGAACGTAATAAGAGTTGAGAAATTAGGCCTAACGAGAAGCGCACGGGAGCGTGAAATTGTAGCAGCTGTCGTAGCAGTGAGGACGGCCGTGTCAAAACGTCGACAATGTTTTTTTGTGTATCATCAACCCCCCCCCCCCCTCAGCACCAGAAAGTGTAACGATGTGAGCCCAGCACAAGGAGAGATTAACAATAACTATGTGAGCCCAGCACAAGAAGAAAGAGCCGATAACCCTGTAAGCCCAGTACAAGAGAAAGTAATGAACTATGTGAGCAGAAAACAAGGAGAAAATGACAATACCTATGTGAGTAAAAGAAAATTCTAACTAGTGTAGGAAATCTCAGAGCACATTAATATAAACATAAACCTAAAACTAAAAGCTAGAATCCTAATTAAGCATTAAAACTAAAATTAGAAATAAACCTTAAGTTTAAATCGTTGTAAATAAGCAAAGGATGGTTTTAAGATTGATGTAAAAAGATATTGATGGAACTGTTTGAAGAGGACTTGCAGACCAAATGACATTTGTTTATTATTGAATTATTGAACTTTGTTATAAGAGCAGTGGTGCCAGAACTTATAAATACTGATTGCTATTTTATGATAAATAATGCTTAAATGTATCTAGAAGTAGTACTGCATGGATAAATTGAATTTTGTAATTCTTTGATTTTATTTCACCATTCATCATTCTTTCTTTCTTTCTCCCCCGTTTCCCATGGGTGCGAGTGTGGATGGCTGACTGACTAACCAACGTGTGAGAGGAAAATCATAGACCAATAAATTTCAATATATACTCTGACATTGAGGCCTTCTCCTGTCTATGGTTCCGAAAGAATGGTTGTTGTCGTTGTTATACGTTGTGTCATCTGTGCCATCTACACTTCACCCTTACCCGTATGCAAGCACACATGCAAACATGTCGGCAATACGTAACCTACACGCAGAAATAAATTCGAGCCAAACAACCATCTTGGTATTCTGTGTGCGGATTTGTAATAATATTTATGCAAGTCCTACGTGGCATCGACAAGCCACCACCCTCTCCTCATCAGAGAGAAGGTGGGCGGCGACAACATTTATTGACCTTCTTACACATATTGATAACCATATTTTGGTGAGATAGTGGGTGTAATGGGGACTCACTAAATATAGATTAAAAGACAGATTTATCTTCTCCTTTGGTAGGAAGTTTTCCACCTACGAAAATATTGTGTGACGGTAAATGTTTATCTTTAATGTTGTGGAAGAGAAAAAACATTTACAACATTTTACGCCTCCCATTTTAATTTTTCTCTTTGTACTGTTCCATTTTCTCTCTTTTCATCTTGTTTTATATCTTCTTTTTAGCATTCAGTGTATTTTACAGGTATGTTCAGTCAGACAGACACATTACTATGGTCACACAAAACTGGGCCTGTCGATTGTGATCTGACCCAGTAACCTTGCAAAGAAAACCTGCACAGTGTTTACTACACCTTGCTACAAATAAGTTATAATTTATTCAACCACACCCATAATGACTATATGGTCATTTTTAATGACTCTTTATCATTTATACTTTTGTAGCAAAGAAATATTTTCATAATGACCAATTAAGTATGGCATTCTGACCAATCATCTATGATCTCCTGTTTATGATGTTTCTTTGATGTATAGGTATGAATCATTGGGTCGTAGTTTGTTAGTTTGCTTGTTGCAAATAAAATTAGTATTAAAAAAGTAAACATAAAAATAATATTATATTCTTGTTTAGTTTAAGCCCGCTATTAAAATTGATTGTCGTTAGTAGCGTGCAGTAAATTGTTGGCTCCAAGAGAGGTTAGTGTGTGTTTGTGTGTATGTATGTGTGTATGTATTTGCATGTATGTATGTGCCTCATGTAGAATACATGTAGTGTAGGTAAATTATTAAATGTCAACTGAATGCTCATTGAATGAGGTCATCTAAATCTTTTATTTGTAAGAAGTTTGAATTTAAAACAGAAGACACGGCCAAAAGACCGACAGATGAAAATAATTTTCCGAGCTAATAAAACGCCTCCTGGAATTCTGAAGTCCATCCTCTCCCTTTCAAAGTAAACAAGGCGCAGAGACAATATGTCCTAAAGAGCTGCAGTTGACAGGTTTCGAAGAAGACAAGACAGATATAGAATGACAAAAGGAAGCACAACAATACCCAGCCCAAAAAATTACTTAACATAAGAAATAAAACATAAAATACATGTGTGCAATATGAAATAAAACTTCAAATATTCGTGTGCAATATGCATATTTATTGGAAATTTAATACGCAACCACAATCAAGCAGCTCACAATCCATATTCGCCAATCAGAATGGGTGTTAGATAACCAATCGGTTGGCAGTAAGTAAAGAGCAGAAAATATATCGAGCTAAGTGCCTAGCTTTCAAAGTTTGCTAAGTTTTTATTTCATTAATTTTTTCCTGTTGTGTAAAGTCCGGTTGCGAGGACCAGTGATATCCTGTTGTGTAAAGTCCGGTTGCGAGGACCAGTGATATCCTGTTGTGTAAAGTCCGGTTGCGAGGACCAGTGATATCCTGTTGTGTAAAGTCCGGTTGCAAGGACCAGTGATATCCTGTTTAGCGATCGACGGGACCTCCGTCTTTATTGAAGCATCCAGAGGCACACCATGCAGAAAAACAGCACGTGTTTTCATTACCGAGACAGTGGGCATTTTCAAGACAGTCAAACGCTCCGTTTTCAGCACACTCCTCTGGCCTGGTGTCTACAGTGTTATCCGGACATCTGGCGTCTATAAAAATTTTGTATTTTGCTGATTTATCATAAGGCATGACAATCATATGTTGATTCATATATTTTGCATGCATTACAATATTCCAGAAATAGTTTAATAGTAAGCGCAAAGATTGACATCAGACAGAGATAGATAAATAGATAGATAGATAGATAGATAGATAAATAGATAGACAGATAGATTAACAACATATACAGAAAGAGAGGGGGAAATACTTAATAATATATTTATCTATCTTAACACAGTGATACAATTATAAACGTTTGCAGTTCCAGCTGTAAAGAAAAGAAAGAGAAAAAGTAATAATTATAGCGATATGTTCAACAATGATGAATTAGAGCTCAAGACGGGATGATCAGAAATGACCAGTCACTCGTTAATTGCCTATAAAACATGGTCTCTCTCTCTCTCTCTCTCTCTCACACACACACACACACACACACACACACACACACACACACACACACACACACACACACACACACAACTGTCTTGCAAAGTATACCACAAGGTCTTTAGACACTTTCACTCAGCATGAACTTTGATAAAAGTATAATGAAGCTAAACACAATTAGGGATACGAGAGCGGATTAATTATTGTTCAGTGGCCGTTCTTGCTAGTGCAGATCTGGAAGGTACCTGAACAGCTTGTAAAAATTGCCTTCATGCAACAGCTTAACTTAAGAAAAGTACATTTTGAGGGACCAATAAACTCTTGAATCAAGAAAACCAAAAATATAAATCATCTTATGAACGTCCAGTGTTTTATCGAACTCTATTCTTTTCTACACACTATTCTCTCAGAGCAGTAGACTTTTATTGTAAGTGTTCTGGGTGGTAATATCCAGATAACTAAACAGGAAATGCGCTACTATCACTAAGCGGTACCCAGGCTGTTTTCAGAAATGTGCATCTTTATAAACTTTGGTCAGGAGACATCCATTGAAATTTAGCAATAGGGAAGGAGTATAAAGTAAGGAAGACAACTGCTTGATTTCTGGATGTGAGAATGATGTAAGATGAAATTATTCCATCTCTGTCAACTTCTATATAATCAAGTATTTCAGTGTATTGGTCATTTCAATACTTTTGTAAAATTCATTCTAGTGATTTTCTATATAAGATATTCCAGATATAGATTTTGGAATTCATTTCAATTTTTACTAAGGTCTTTCTGTTAGCCGTCTTACATAGGGATTTATCAAGGGTTCTCTTTTTATGAAAGTGCTTCTTTTAAAATATTATTTAAGATGTTCTGTAAATACTGTATTATGTATTAGATATCTTTAAAATCTATCTGGGAAAGAAAGTCACCTAGAAATGCAAATGACAAAGATTCCAAAGAATAAATATATTGTGTACTGATGGACAAAACACTGTTTCTGAAATTAGGAGATAGACAGAAAAACAGAGTCAGACAGAGAGAAGGGAAAAGATGTAAATAGGAGCGACAGAAAGAGAGAGAGAGAGAGAGAGAGAGAGAGAGAGAGAGAGAGAGAGAGAGAGAGAAGTGGATTGATGTCCGAAACTATTTATATTTAATTCTTCTTGATAAACCGGAACGTTATTTTTATTGTTTCATGCCTTATCTCAGTGCAAAACAAAATGGCGTTTAGTCCAATCAAACGGAAGTCTGTACGATGAAAAACAAAATACATTTAATCCAATCAGATTGAACGGTGTACGGTACAGACTAAAATGGAATATAATCCAATCAAATTGAACAGTGCATCAAACAATCATTTCAATGGCTGGGCAAAAAGAACAACACATTCTTTGTCGAAGTTTAGAAGTATTTAGTTTCTAGGACTGACAAAAGAATGGCGAAATATAAAATAGCGCGGTGTATGTGGGGGTGGGTGGGTGGTGGTGATTGGTACTCACCACACAAGGCCGCGACGAGCACCAGAGCAAGAATGGCGTATATAACCTTCATGGCTAATGGTGGCTGGTCTGGTCGGGGTAATCAGGCAAGTAGTGAATGGTTACAAGACTCCGACAGTGATGGGTTTTTAAAAACGTCCTGTGACTCACTTATAAGATGTGTCTAAGCACTGCAGCTGCTCGTGAGTCTGAGAAGTGGGCTTGTCCAGTTCAGGTGAACAATTATGTCCTTGAGATAGAAAACCAAGACCGACAATCATATTGTTAGTAACCCGATCTGAAGTACATTGCACTTATCAGGAACATCGGCTTCACTTTAAACAAAGGAGCTGACCTGTTTTAGTCATCTCTCTCTATATGTATCCTTGATAAGGTACACTCTAGATTCATATTTCTAAATTATTTTTAATATATTTTAAAAACGAATAACTTTGTGGGAAAGCAGCATTTATGGAAGAAAAAAGAGAATGTATGTACAGATTAAACAAAGGACCTGACCTGATCTATTTATATATATATCCTTGATAAGGTATACTCTAGATTCGTTTTTCTAAATTATATTTAATATAATAGAAAATGAATAACTTTGTGGGAAATCAGCATTTATGGAAGAAAAAAGAAAATGTATGTGCATGCACACGCATGTCTGTGTGCGTGTATGATTAAAATATTGAAATGTTTATTAATGTTTAAAAATCAATATTCTAGTTTATATTTTAAAAACATATTTGGTCTCCTGTGAATCATCAAACTATATACTCATTCCCAGGACCCAGGGAACTAAACTGCCGATGCTGTATTCACCTGAGGGACATATTTTCCTCTGGTCAAGAAAAATTAAATAAGAGACCACTCAAAAGATATTGCATTGTATTGCTGTCATTTACCATTATGTGCACTAAAATTCCTCATCAATGATGACAATAATGATGTCATTATAGAGCTGCATTTTATCCTGATTTACTTAGACATCCATCTTGTTGTTTTCTAATTTAATCTTCTACACTTCTTTAAATTCTTTTAAATTTATAATTCTTGACTCTCCATATCTCGTCCTGTTATGTCATGAGTATATGCGTTATAGGGACTGTATTCCAGCAAGAGGTCTGGGGGGCTCAGAGTTAGTTAATAATTATTATGTACCTTGACTAGAAAGTGCGTGGTGTGTCACGTTTGTCATCTGTCACGTCTATTCGTTTACTGATTGTGTACGTGTGTGACCGAGAAATGGGGTCAAGTTCTAGTAAGCATGCAAAGGAGTAATTAAACATCACTTTAGTTTTCTCGTCTTTTTCTCTCCTCCTGCATTCACACAAAATAAAACGCCACACTCACAAACATCAACCAAACGAGAGTTTTCATACTTTTTTCTTATTTAGCTAATCTGTTAATAGAATATTTTCGAGTTACACACTGACAAACATCGATGACCTATTTTTAGCGATTAAAGAGACTCCTATTCTATACATGTCAGTAAAACTAATCCCATGCCGCAGACCAAGTCAGTTCTACTGCTGGCGATATTTTTATTTCCGAAGGAAAAAGTCCTCTTGTTTGAATTTTTTTTATTTGCACCCTTTTTCAAGCATATGATGTTCTTGAGTATGACCATGACATTTATAGGTTAGGTCAGTATAACGGTAAAGAGGTAGCCTCCCATTATTTAAGTTATCTTTGGATCTAAGGGACCAAGTCGCTGATGAATTAGTTAAAAAGGCTTGTATCCTTTGACCCCATTTAATTAAAATATCACTATTTACCCTCGCCAGAGACTCGATATCCTGTCTCCCAGTAACTTACCAGCACTTATATACTTTTGCTATGCCATTGTAAATCAAGTTATAATATTTAGCAGATTGCCCACGTGACAAGTGACAACTGTGCAAGTTTGTACACACACCCGCTTGAGTACCACAATGTGCTAGAGATCTCAGAGTTGTTTTCGCCGCCAAATAGGATTCTCGGAATATTTTCACAGACCAAAATTGTATTTAAGAAAAAGAAAGAAAGAAAGAAAAACAGAGGAAAAAAAAGAAAAGAATAACAAAGGAAATTTTGCTGAGAAAGATCAGTCAAGTTTAGCCTAGTAAATTATGTATGAATACTAATAATGATACATCTAATTCATTTTGCCCACTCCATATACTGAATATCTATTGTATATCGTATTGTATGGCTTCTACTTGTCTTCTTTCAGTGTATATCTTACTGTACAAATGTTGTATATCTTACTGTACGAATGCTGTATATCTTACTGTACGAATGCTGTATATCGTACTGTACGAATGCCGTATATCTTATTGTTCGACTGCTGTATATCTTACTGTACGAATGCTGTATATCGTACTGTACGAAAGCCGTATATCTTATTGTTCGACTGCTGTATATCTTACTGTACGAATGCTGTATATCTTACTGTACGAATGCTGTATATCTTACTGTACGAAAGCTATATATATCTTACTGTATAAATGCTATATATCTTACTGTACGAATGTTGTTTGTCTTTTCTTATTCTCTTTCTCAAAATATGAATGACGTATGCTAGAAGCGTTAAGTACTTGCTTCTGTCTGCTCGATACGTAAGGAAAAGATTAAAAGTCTGTACATTAAATTACGTCGACTTACAAACCAACAGTTATATTCCTGAAACAAAGCATGTGCATAAAATAATACTGTCACATTCTATATCAAAGGTGCATGGTTTTGATTGATTTGGTTGTCTAGGTGCTGCGGAGATGACGAAAGAGATACAATATAGCGATTTCTTTATAGCACAAGTTGTCTTTTAAATAATTATTTTCCCTACATGATTTTATATACTTATACAGACTTTCTCTATCCCATTTGGTTTTGTATTACTTTTAATCTCACTACAGAGAATGTGATTCCTCGCTTACTTAACTGTTAAGGAGCTATTTCCTGGTACAGTTAGGACACAAGGAGTTGGAAGCTATCAAGTTCAAGTCACTTTGTTTTGTGCGGTGCAAAAAGAAATTTACGTTGCATGACTGTGCAACGAGGTCGAAATGATAGTTTTGAAATCCATCTGAAAGGAGAGTGTGAAAAGTTTGCAATTAAACATCATCATCGTTGTGACGTGATTTATAAAGAAAAAAAAATCATAGGTAGGGGGGAGGGGTCGGAGTGCATGCAGCACTTTTACTCCTCACTTCCATTTTATGTGCAAGTGAACGTGTATCTCGTCCACCTGGTTCAAATCTTTGATTGTAAGTATTTAAATACTGTGTGCAGTCTGTGAGAGATGTCTCTTTTCAAATAAATACAAACGATTCTGGCTTGATGGAAAAAAAAAAACAAACTAGGGTGTACTGAGCATATTACCAGAGAGCGTGAGCTACTGCATGTTCTTGTGTCTGTATTTGTAAACAACAAACAAAAACGTGTGTGCAGGAAAGATGAAAATGATGTCAAAAATATAAGCATATTACATTTGATGTACTGTACTATGATATGTTTAAGAAGTGAATCGTTTGGGTGTAATAATGAACAAAATAAACAACAACAAGGACTGTCCCATCATGTCTAACTCCACAGTAGTGACAAAGAGTATAGACACCATCTATATTTACTAGCGTGATTTACTGTATTTAGCCGGACTAAACCTTTCAGAACTGGTGGATAAATCTTTTAATTGGTGACTTCCATTTGACTGTCGGTTTATTTTTCTTCTTTTTACACAAGTAATGTCGGAGAGTACTTCCCCGCCCCCTGTCAAGCTGGGAAAATTTAGTGTGTCAAGCCAGTGAGATTATGTCTGAAGCGAGCTGTTTTGCAAATGCAAGGGAGGTGACTGCTATTGTGCTTGCTTTTTTTTCGTTCTTCGACGTGCAGGCATAGCAAGTGTGTGTGTGTGTGTGTGTGTATGTAATTGTGTACGTACGTATATGTCCACGATATGCCTCGACCAAAGGGGTGGGGGGTGCATTTGGGCAAGAATATAGAATCGCTAAATGCCGGTGTTTTTGTCCTCTAACGATTTTTCTTTAGAATGTTTATGTGTGTATGCATTATAAACTACTTTCACTTTATTATAGGTATTAGTCATCTGGTCTGGGCAAACTATTTTTAGTTTAGCGTTGTAATCGGATATTATTTCATTGAATAAGGCATTCTGCGAGAACGAGAGAAGCGAAATATCTGTAATTAGTGTAGACAGTGGAATAACTTCTTACACATCATTATTATATTAGTACTGTCAGTAGTGATCTTAAACAGCATTATTATATTAGTACTGTTAGTAGTGATCTTATACAGCATTATTATATTAGTACTGTTAGTAGTGATCTTATACAGCATTATTATATTAGTACTGTTAGTAGTGATCTTATACAGCATTATTATATTAGTACTGTCAGTAGTGATCTTACACAGCATTATTATATTAGTACTGTCAGTAGTGATCTTACACAGCATTATTATATTAGTACTGTCAGTAGTGGTCAGATAAGGCGCATCAGCATAATGCCTTTATATGCTGGAGGAGTTATATTCTTCTGTGCACTACGATCATAAAATTACTAAGCCAAGCAGACTTATTTCTTGTGTTCCTTATAGTTCTGATAAAATTACTAAGCCAAGCATACTTATTTCTTGTGTTCATTATAGTTCTGATAAAATTACTAAGCCAAGCAGACTTATTTCTTGTGTTCATTATAGTTCTGATAAAATTACTAAGCAAGCAGACTTATTTTTGTGTTCATTATAGTTCTAATAGATTTGTAGCATGATACATAGTGCTGTAAAGCATGAAGTTTGAGACTGTTGCCATAATCCTGGATATAATTATTCAGAAATGAATTCTTGATCATGAAGTACTGTTGATCGAGTGAATAATGACCGTGTTACTTCTTTAGACAGACAGACAGACAGATATATAGATAGACAGTTAGATATATATATATATAGATAGATAGATAGATAGATAGATAGATAGACAGACATATATATAGACAGATAGATAGATAGATAGATAGATAGATGGACGGACGGACAGGCAGACAGTCAGATAGATAGATAGATAGACATATAGACAGACATACAGATAGATAGACAGACAGATATATAGATAGACAGATAGATAGACAGACAGATAGATAGATAGACAGATATATAGAGAGATATATATATATATAGATAGACAGATAGATAGATAGATAGACAGACAGATAGATAGATAGACAGATATATATATAGATAGACAGATATATAGATAGGTAGATATATATATATATAGATAGATAGATAGATAGATAGATAGATAGATAGACAGACATACAGATAGATAGATAAACAGACACACAGATAGATAGACAGACAGATATATAGATAGACAGATAGATAGACAGACAGATAGATAGATAGACAGATATATAGAGATATAGATATATAGATAGACAGATAGATAGATAGACAGACAGATAGATAGATAGACAGATATATATATATATAGATAGATAGATAGACAGATAGATAGATAGATAGATAGATAGATAGATAGATAGATAGATAGATAGATAGATAGATAGATAGATAGATAGATAGATACGGAGGTAAATGATAGATAGATACATAGATAGATAGATACGGAGGTAAATAATTGATAGAGAGTTAACTGGCTAGCTAGGCAGATAAGTAAATGTATATTTTCAAATACATATACAAGTACTCACAAATAAATATACACACACTTATAGACACAGAAATATGTACAACATACATATATATTGCACACACAAAGACATGCACGGCAACAAAACAAACACAGGAATTTATACATATTGTTTAGTTATGCATGCTTATGGACTTGCGTGATCGACAAAATCAACATCCAAATAAATGCCTGAATGAAACAAAGCATATAAAATGTATTAAATCTGATTAAAAACACTCAACTGAATGTATGTAAACAAACTGACTTGGTGACAGAGACAGTCGTAAAATAGTCGAGATCTTGCGTAATATCATATCGATATCGCTACTATGTTATCTGGCGAACGAAACAAAAGAAGAAAGAACTTTGATGAGAAAGCGACAGTTTTCAATAGTCGGTGACAACGATTGCGGTTGAAAGAGGTATGTTGAAGACTAAGCGTACATATTTATATTTGTCAGTCTAAATAATTACATTTGTAGTCATCAGTCGAAATAATTACAGTTGTAGTCATCAAGACTGAATAAATACGTTTATAGTCATTTGATTGAATAAATACAGTTATAGTCATCAGTCTAAATAATTACAGTTGTAGTCATCAAGACTGAATAAATACGTTTATAGTCATTTGATTGAATAAATACAGTTATAGTCATCAGTCTAAATAATTACAGTTGTAGTCATCAAGACTGAATAAACACAATTATAGTCATCTGACGGAATAAATACAGTTATATTCATCAGTCTGAATAAACAATATTATAGTAATCTGACTGAATAAATACAATTATAGCCATTTGAGTGAATAAATACAGATAGATTCATTAGTCTAAATAATTACAGTGATCGTCATCAGTCTGAATAAACAAAATTATAGGTATCTCACTGAATAAATACAATTATGGTCATCTAATAATAATACAGTTATATCATCAGTGTGAATAAATATAACTGTATATAACTCTATCATCAGAAAGAATAAGCATAGTTATAGTGATCAGATTGAATACATAAATTATTATCATCAGATTGAATACACATAGTTATAATTATCAAATTGAATATATATGGCTATAATTATCAGAGTGAATACACATATCTATAGTCATCATACTGAAGAAACATAGTGACAGACATCAGACTGAATATACAGAAGTAGTCATCATATTAAATAAACATAACTATAGTTATTGTCATGTGTCCGGTTATATTTAATGACTCCTTCGATATATCCGACTCCCAAATATCAGTATTAGAGTATCGTTTCACTTCCAATACTAGCGACAGCCGGACGGCTTGATCTATCTTTCTGCTAATATGCCAAGATTTGGGCTATTACTTAAATGACACACCGACAGATAAATCAGCTGACGTGCCCAACGTCATCTTCCCCTTTTTTATTAGTTATGATTACAATATTAGTCCTCCGGTTCAGCCCCTATACCGATGATTACAACAAATTATGCAATGTGGATGAGGATAACACAGTAATTTTTTTAACAATAATAGTAAAGAAAAGACATCAATTTCATATTGCGGAATATACGAGAGTTTGTCTATCCTGCCCTGCCCGATTATTCGTATAAAGTTTGTATTTGACTGATCAGTTTATCTGGAGAGAGTACACTTAACTAGAGTCTCATAAAGACTTGCAAGAGCAGCCCACAGCGTCCTTGACAGAATGTGACATCACATTGCGGTTGTCTTCCAGGTATGACCAACTCGGTGTTGAACAGGTGTGCTAGACGTTGTCGTCAGAGGATCCAGAGACCATTATACCTTCAGACCCGGAACTGGCTCTAATGAACAACATTCTTCTATAGCAACCTATAAGCATGAATAATCATTTGTGCTTCGTGGCGACAGTGATAGACCACTTTTTACAATGTTCACCACAACTCGTTAGCTACATTCTAAGTTACAATTCATAAACTCAATGAAATATTTATAAGTGAATAATAATGATTCTACTCCTGCAATTACATAAATTCGTGGATACACTACAGTCAATTTTACAGCAATATTCATTAGACAATCACTTTCTCTCTATTTAGCTCTACTGACTACAAATAGTTTAAAATGTGTGAGCATGTATACACCTGTTTATGTCATCTCAACATTCTTACATACATGTAATCATTGCTAACGCCACTTAGTTTCTGTGAGAAGAAATACATTAGTTCATGCAATCATTTAGCAAATCACATGAGTATTTTACACTGCATTCTATCAATGATATATACAATAATTTATAGAAGTCAATTATATTTACCATTCTCGTAATTCTTGCTCGGCATCAACATATGCAAGAAATTGACCTCTGGACATGTTTCAGACACTTTGTGAATTCTCGAGACCAAACTCAAGCTTCAATTTCTATCATTTTGGCTCTCGAACAGAATTCACAAGAATCAACTTACAGCAACAAGTTTTCTGATAAGTTCGATAACGATGCTGGATGCACACCAATGTGATCCGGTAAAGTAGTCACTGCAGTCTGAAGCAGATACAAGGTTAAAAAAATCATAAAATTAATTTATGAAAACAAAAATAAATGTTAGTAAGCGAAATAGACTTATATTAGAGAGGGGGTGGGGACAGAGCTAGCTGTAATGGTTGAAAATATGTCAATAAACTTGTAAAAATTACAAACAAGCAATACATTAGAGACAAATTGTCATCATATTTTTGTTTCTCTTAGCTACTTTATTTTAAATTAAAATTTACAGCATAACTGGCATTTACGAAACAATGGAAACAGAAAGAGAATATTTTGTGTAAAAGACATTTATTTTCGTTCCAGCAGTTCAAGGACACTAGAAAATGAAGAAGAGTGCCAGTGTGTTGCTTTGTCTTGTGATGATGGTGTTCATCGTTATGCCAAGTGCTCTGTAAGAACACCTTCTGTCTTGATTTATTTTCATTTAGTCCCAAGTGCTGTGTAAGAATGCTTTCTATCTTCGGTTATTTGCATTGTACTTTGGTGTGTGTGTGTGTGTGTGTGTGTGTGTGTGTGTGTGTGTGTGTGTGTGTGTGTGTGTGTGTGTGTGTGTGTGTGTGTGTTAATTGTAGTACGTCACTTATCTATATTCTTCAGTAAGTTGATTGAAACTGTTTTTCACTGGTTACTATTGTACATGTTGCCGTTACATTCTAAAACTTTTAGTCATACCATTCATAATGTTTCTCATTACCCGTACACATAGAGTGATGGTAACGCCACCCTAGTTATGGTTATGATTTTTATTATTAATTAATCATCCATGACTAATTACAAGTGATGAAAATCTTAATTTATGTTGTTAATAATTCTCCAGAAGACACCACTCTCCCTTGGCGGATATGTGGGTGCCGTAAACATTTACTCTCGTCCACAACATTAAAGACAAACATTTACCGTCACACAATATATCAGTAGGTGGGAAACATCTTACTAAAGAAGACGATAAATCCATCTTTTAATCTATAATAAGGGAGCTCCCATCTACCCACTATCTTTCCAATTTATTATTATCAATATGTGTAAGAAGGTCAATAAATTTAAATAAAATAAATCAACATTCAAATAGACATATAGAAAATACAATGAAAAGATTACTTGACATCACTTTTTCCACGAACCACATTCGAATAGTTTCCATGGTTATACAGTCTTAGATCCTAACACATAATCCAACAGTTTATTGTTAATATAAATCACAGGATAGTTCTTATCAGAGAACAGAAATGGAGTTATAGAGGTTATAGTGATCTTGTGCATAACCTTATCTAGCTGATTGCCCCATAGTATTTTGCACACCTTAGTAACAAAGTTACAAGTTTATTGATCACATTACTAATGTCAGTTTCAAGTGTTTCTCTTGCACGTTGCAGAACACTGATGAGCCGTTATTTGCTCCAGGGTAACTCGAGAGCTCCTTCTGCTGCATTAGTTTCCTCAAACAGAACAACAATGTAGCAATTTCCATTCTTTCATGTGCCAGAAATTGTACAATGCAGTCGAACATACTTTGTCACCATACATCAACAGAGTGCAGTATATCCTTAGACTCACATAAGGGGTAGATACTTCTAGCATCTACCACGGTCGTAGCGAATTATAAATCAGTAAACTGGGAGATTATGGTGAAAACAAAAAAGGCTGTGTCTTCCCATTAAGCTAATGGTCGCCTTTCATGACCGGACTCTGCCATTCAAAATGATTAGAGAATAATATTCTTTCAATAGGTAAACTTTGATCTCAGTGGCTGGTAACATTCTTGTAAATCTTAACCATTGGATAATAAAAACTACTCATCCACCTAAAACTGATTTAAATTATATCAGCAAGTCTAGCACATTCTTTACATGAGTTGTTTACTTCCAACTTTGACACTTAAAAATATCAGCACAAAAATGTCAAAGTGATCCAACCTTGGGCACAATTTATATAGCAATTAATTTTAGAAATAGGGATAGGCAAACTTACTCTGCCACATACACTCCTCCATTTTGAGATGTTAACTATCCTGTTAACATCTACTATATTAGGGGAACATTTAAAACATTACCAGTGAAACTTCCACCACAATACATAGCGAATAACTATTCAAAGACCAAAATTCTATGTTGGTTTCAAGACAGACGCATAAATATACATACGACAACAAATTCTTATTTGTTTTTACGACATACATTTAATTAATTGAACACGTTAAAGAAATAAAGATAATATATAATTTTATTTGCCTCAATAATCAGTGAGCATTAAAATATCCACTATCATATTAATATCTCTCATTTAAATTGGGACATGGTACGTTTATGTCTCCACACTCAAATAAGAAATACAACACAATTCATCAAGAAAATGATTAAAATTTCCTTTGTTATAAGTTGGAGACAGGACACGTTTATGTCTCTACATTTGAGGAGTACAACATAAATCATATGCAAAATCATTATCATTATTTCTTTACCCCTTGTGATTGGAAAATACAACATACACAATCATGTTAGCATTATTTAACTGAACTCTGGGTAAGGTTATTTCTTCCTCTCTACCTTAGAGTAGATACAAAATATTTATAAGATTTTGCGGCATTTACAAAGACATATGTACTGGACTTTTACACTTCCATTTCTACCTTAGAGTAGATACAAAATATTTATATTAAGATTTTGCGGCATTTACAGGGACTTATGTACTGGACCTTTACACTTCCATTTCTACTGCTATGGGCAAAAGGTCAACACCTACGTTATCGGTGACTTTGATGACTTCCACAGTATATCTATATTTTTGTAGTAGTAATGACCACCTAGTCAAACGCCCGTTAGTCTTAGCTGAGTGTGACTTTGATGACTTCCACAGTATATCTATACTTTTGTAGTAGTAATGACCACCTAGTCAAACGCCCGTTAGTCTTAGTTGAGTGTGACTTTGATGACTTCCACAGTATATCTATACTGTTATAGTAGTAATGACCACCTGGTCAAACGCCCGTTAGTCTTAGTTGAGTGTGCTAAGTAGAGGAGAGGTTGATGATCTGTCTGAATAACAATATGCTTAGCATAAAGATAGGCTTGGAATTTCTGGACTGCCCAGACAGTTTCTCTGAAGTTGAATAATTCTGTTTAGCCACATTCAAAGTACGACTGGAGTAACATACTGGACACAGAATATCACCGTGTTTCTACATCAGTACAGCACTTAGTCCTGCATTGCTAGCATCTGTTCCGAGTATGAATTCCTCCATTGAAATCAGGCAAATGGAGGACAAGAGCTCGAGGCAGACAGTCTTTCAAACATGCAAAAGCTGGCTTCACACGCCTCACTCCAAACCACTATCTCAGGTTTGTCTTTCCTCATCAAATCAGTGAGTGGTTTGGCGATGGTGTACTGAATGCTAATTTCAGCCTGTCTGCCTCACAGACTGGAATTTATCAAAAACCTTTTTTCAAATCTAGTTTAGAAATAAATTTTGCTCCACTGAGCCGAGTGAAATGGTATTCTGATTCAGGCATCTGTTCAGATGAAAAAACAATCAACTTGTTCAGATGTCTGTAGTCCACAAAAAATTGGTGCAGGCCTACATTCTTTATAATTAGGACAATAGGAGAACTATACGGGGACTGTGCATTTCATTCATACTTAAGTCTAATTAGAGTCAATTTCCTGCTCAACAGCATCCCGTTTAGCATAAGGCAGAACATACACCAACAGAGTGCAGCGTATCCTTACACTTACACACTGAGGGTAGATATTTCTCGAGTCTATCAAAGTTATAGCAGTTTATAAATCAGAAAACAGAGATTCTGGTGAAAACAAGAAAGGCTGCTTCTTCCCATAAAGCTAACGGCTGCCTTTGGATAATAAAAAAAACTACTCATCCACCTAAAACCGGTTTAGATTACATCAGCAAGCCTAGCATATCCTTATTTGAGTTGTTTACTTCCAACTTTGACATTTAAAAGTATCAGTACACGTAATCATGCACTCAAACACGTGCATGAACACACACTATTTTCCCAATTCTTATTTCAATTTGAACTTACTCCTGATGTATTAATTTTTCAGTGGGGATTGTTTAATAAATGGTGAAGTGTGCCCATTTGGACAGCACGATGCCTGTTGTTCTGAATTCTGCCGGTGGATTGTGATTGAAAATATACTGAGATGCGAAGACAGAGAACCGGATTTCACTCCATCGAAACGTGTAGATGATGGAAGGCACTGAGGCGTTTTCCACTCTCTCATACATTTTGTTGAAAAGAAGATGAAAAATATATAAACAAAATAATCATCATAATTATGTTTATATTGCTTAAGAATTACAATGCTATTGATATCGTGTGAGGGTTTACCATGCCTGAATACATTTTGTTGTCCAATTAAACATAATTATTTGAATTATCAACTAATAGTTTTTTGGGAGGTTTTTGTCAATAAATAAGTCAGAGAGTGGTTTGAAATGTTTTTTTTCTTTTCTTCTCACGTATGAAATAAATAATTCAATTAAATGAGTATTAATTTTGTTTGTGTTTAGGGTTGCAAGACATCATAGTTTATCAACGACAATTCACAGAAAAAGAAAACGATTCAAAATTGCAGGGCGAAATTACAAAAAAAATGAAATAATACAATTAAATAAAGGGATGTATGAAGTAAAATAATTAATTTATCTAATAAAAATGTTTTAAAATGTGGCTATTTATCAATATGAGGAACGCAACCTGCTTAAGTACATACACAGAATTCTAGCTCTAGCATACGTCTAGAGTAGTCAGTGACTATATTACTTTTAGTTTAGTTCTTGTTCACATATACAACGCTACAGTTCAGTATATTTTGTCTGGTTTAAGCTTGAAAAAAATCACACTTCTACAGCCTGTTTATGTAACTTAACAGACGGACTGTTGACAATTTATAACATTGAGTCTGCTACACAGTACACATGACAATTTGTAACATTGAGTCTGCTACAATGTACACATGACAATTTGTAACATAATGAGTCTGCTACAATGTACACATGACAATTTGTAGCATTCAGTTTGCTACACAGGTCACAAGAACTGTGGCTCCTCCGTTTTGCCGTCACAACAAAGACACGTCGTGCAGATTTGCTTCCCTTGATCTTCCTTATAAAAGAAAAAATAACCAATAGCGTGAATTAGCGCGAAAGCGGCGGAAGCCGGAAGCGCCCCCTACACTCATCATCATCAGCGTGAATTAGTCAAGGCATCGACTGCACTTAAACTGTCCACTAGAAAATACCAAGAAACCCTACTCTGGAAACTTGAAAATCTTTGTCTTGGAAACCTGAAAACTGGAATTAATCATTTACAGATTTTAAATGTATTTTACAAAACTGATAATTAAATGTGAGTCTTGGGACTAGCCCCACAGTTGACATATTTTACTAAATATGAAAGAGAATAGTTTATTAAATAATTTTTATAAATAGTAGTATCTTTCTTACTCTATAAGTAAATAACTTTACTTTATTCTCAAAATCTCAGTGAAGAGAATCGAATTTCGATACTATTTCTTTTTTTCAGTCATATTTGGACTATTCTGTAACACAGTCATACTTTGACTTCACTGTAACACAAACAGTCACACTTTGACTGTCCTGTAACACAGTCGTACTTGGACTGTACTGTAACATAAACAGACATATTTGAACTATACTGTAACACAGTCATACTTTGACTATACTGTAACATAAGCAGCTATACTTGGATTTATACTTGGATTATACTGTAACGCAGAGATACTTGGACTATACTGTAACAAAAACAGCCATCTTTGACTATGTTGTAACACGAACAGTTATCACTGATTATGCTGTAACACAAACAGTCATACCTGGACAATGCAGTAAGAGAGTCATACGTGGACTATTCTGTAACACAGTCATATTTCATTATTCTCTAACACAAACAGTCAGACTTGGACTATGTTGTAACACAGTCATGCACAGTCATGCTTGGACTATGCTGTAACAGAATCATACTTTGACTATTCTATAACACGGACATACAGGGTGACACAAAAAACGGTCATCACCAAAAAACGAATAACTTCCAAAGTTTTATTTAGATCGACACAAAACTTTCGCTACATTAGGTCAAGCCTGTGTAGCAGACATCTCCAAAGTTTCAAGTCTGTACAACAAAAACTCTTTGTTTCACTGGCACTCCAAAATGTGCTCCAAATGAGCTCCCCGGCATCATAGATATAGATAGCATCATATATTAATGGACCTCTTTCACTTTGCAGAAACTGATGTGAGTTTTATGGTAAACGTAAGTGAAGAAAGGATCTGTGTTACAGTTAATAGGTCTCCATCCAAACGCCAAAATTATGTCTCCAGCATTACTGCTCATTCATATATTAAAAATAAACAAAACATTAAAAATATAAACTTTTATGGTTAAGACTTAAGATTTATATCTATATTATCTTAAATCGTTAATTATTAGCACATTAGCAGACGAATCAATATAGCCATTGACTAGAGTGGTCCACAAAAAAAGCTCTTACTGGTGAGGTGGAAAAATTGTTCACTGCCGTTTGTGTGCAACAGCATAAAAGAAAAATGTTTATATAGTTGAACTGTGACAAATTGGTGAAAAGATTATCAAATTATAAAGTGGGCAAAAATGGACACAAGCAAATAAGTATTCTTTTCATTTCATTAGCTGGTAAAATAAGACATGTAACAAACAACAATAAAAAATTTGAATAAAAGAAAAGTGTAATTAAATTTTAAGGATATAGCCCAAGAATGATTACATGAGAACAGCTTACCCCAACGTCACTCCCCAAGATGGTAAATGTTCTGTTTCTGACAATAAATTTCAAGACACTAAATGAGAGAGTCCTGACTTCGATGAATAGATCTCCATTGGTATGAGTCCTATTGGGATCAGAGGTCACAACTTATAAATTATTATGAATGGGTTTCAACTTTTATATCCCACAATCCTATTGATTCTTTTCTAAGAACAATTATCTCAGAGTTGACCCGTGACATGAACACTTAATTTCTGTTTCTTGTCCACAATCTTTCAGGACAGGATGCTTCCCTTGAGTCCCTTCTAGGAAAGTATACCACACTTCAGTCAGCTCCAAGTGAACCAAATGCAGACCTGGCAAGCAAACCTGAAACCCTTTCTTAGGGTGAATATTTATACACTATGGAAGAAATCAAATAATTTCTCCTAGCTTTCGTTTCTTAGTCTAAGTATTTTGACTATCAATTTCTTTAATTGTGATGTAGTTAATGGGTGTTTCCTTGCTCTGGAAATGGCCAAACTGGAAGTTGTGATTTTAGACTGATCACTTGTATTTATTCCTTTTAGCATATGGTTGTCATTAAATTCTCTTATATCCTATCGCAGGTTTTACCCCGGGTTGGTGTCATGAAGTCTGCTATTTGCCACAGTCTAGTGGCATTCTGTCAGCCCAAAATGTGTTATGATTCTTTGGTGTTTTTCCCCCTACTATGTCTCCAACTGACTGGTACCCATTATGCAAGACTTGCCCTTTCATATGCCTGCTCCCTTAACCACTTCTTCAGTTAAGTCCAAAATTAAATACAGTGCGTTCTTTCCAAGACAAGACACCTTTTTTATACATTCTTTCACACCACACTAACTGATTCATTCAATGACAAACATCATAATATAATACTGACTATTTGACTGTTTCTGTCAGAATGAAATATTATATGGCAGTAGGTGCCTAGGGACACATTATATTGTGGCTTACCAACAGATATTTTCCATACACAACTCGTTCGGGAAGACACAATGCCAGAATTAAGATTTTACTGCAATAGTTTTAAGAGAGGATATTTTATTATTGGTCATTCACCTTTCACCATCCTTACATTTAACAGTGGGTCATCTCTCTCATATGCTTCCTATTGTTAAGGTTGCTTAACAGAGAACTTCTGTGTTCAACTTTCGATTTGTTGATCAACATTTCCATATGAGAGATAGAACAGCAGCCATGCTCGAATGTACACCCGTTGTCTCACTGCTGACTATCTGAAATAATTTGCTCATTCAATCCGTTAGTTATCCATACATTCACTCCTCACCTTAAATTCACCCATCCCGTGGTGAAATGTCGTTGTCACCTCTACTAATCCATCCGACTACTGTCTAACTATCTTGTCCTCTTGCAATTTCTTCTCACAGTTGCAGGCACAATTGCACACCCTTATGTTGGCATTATATTTTACCATGGATTAAACCCTGATAATTGAACATCATTTGCCTTTAAGAGGTCAACACAATGGACAGAAATGAATTGCGTAGTGTTCACCGTAAATAATATTTATATTTGCAATAGAAATATAGATGCAACTTACCATCATCGTAAAGAAAGCATAGTTAATGATGCTGTGAAATTGCTCGCAGCACTAATGTACACTCAAGACGGACGCATCACTTACGGTATGATATATTAGAACCAATGTGCACGACAGAAAGAATAAAATAAATACTCGGGGGGGGGGGGGTAGAGGGGTATTGATTTGGGAACTCAGTTTCATTCATTTCTTTTAAAAATCGTGTTTAAAAGTTTTCTAAAAATGTATTCTAGTCATACACACACAAAGATATTTCAATAGCGCACAGAACGATGTCAGTATATTTCTATGTCTGATTCTACTACGAAATTTCCACGAGCAATATATGACCCAGTCGTGACTGAAGTCAGAGCTGGTGTCCAGAAAACACTAATAGCACAAATATCATCTGCTAGACCTTTTACCGTGGGCAAACGACTTCAAGTCCGGACATAAACTAACGGTAATTCAATGTATTGTTTTATCAGTTAATACTTTCAAAACAAACTCTCCATGCTTTACGAAAGAGCCGTTGTACCTTTAAATGCTTTTAAAATTCGATGCTTTGTGCAAACGCAACCGCACAGATAACAGATATTAACAAGAAACAAGAAGTAGATAGGTTATGTTAAGCATATGCAATTTCTACAATAAATATTACAGTTAATATGATTTTGATTGTGTGGCGATAGCGCCCATGGCAAACTGCTATATATTTACAATTACCTCAGTAAGCCGGAATACTTTTTTTAAAAAGCCGGTGCAGTGTGCTGATACTTGTACAACACAGTCCTTTACGTCACCTGAGCACGACTACCTGCGTTTCTCCGTCGTGCTTTTGGGAAAATACGGATACGAAAGTCAACAACCTCAAATTTTAAAACAACAACATTAAATGAATAAACAATACAAGAGGAAACAAAATTATAGCGGATGTTTTTAAAAATTTCGGATTTCATTCAGGTAGACAGTTAGATAGGCCTTTTATTGTCTGATATGACTAGAATTTGAGAGTTTCCATGTAGCTTCGATTTAAAGCCTACTTGAAATGTGTGGACAGAAAGGAACTGAACTTTTCGTTCAATTTCGAGGGTGGTTCTAACAGCAGCCTGACCACTTGATTTTCACGAGTGCGAGTAGTGTGCATACAGATATCGTGTAGGATACAATTAGGAGTTCTTTAATCTTGAAAAAACATTCTGACCTACAAACTACCTGAGAAACAAGAAAGCAAAGTATTAAAAACATCTTCAAACTTGTATCTGTCCATTTGTGTCGGTTTGGTTTTGCCTGACTGATAGCATCTCTATATCCGCCCGACCGTGAATATTTGTGTTTGTCCTATTACATCTAATCGTGTCTGTACTCGTTTGTTTGAGCCTGTCTCAATGTATATGTCTGTGTCTTTGTGTCTCTGTATCATTGCTTGTTTTTTTTTAACCGTCTGTTTGTGTTTGTCTGACGTTTACGACACATTTATGGAACTTGTGATTACAAATGGTTAACCCGCTGTCCACGTTCGCTCCCAACGTGAGATAATAATATGCAAACAGTAGCGAAAATTAATTCAAAGACATTAAGGGCAAGAAAAAGTTGAATAATTATAACAATCAACAATAATGTCGTAACAAGTGTTTCCGAGAAATCATATCCGCTTCAGTTTCTCAAAAATCGTCGCAAGACGGAATTTCCCGGGGAAAAACAACTCATCAGTTCAAATTTCAAAAAGTGAAACAATGGGTTTTACTTTGGAACACAGTTTTAATTATATGATTTATTCATACTTAGTTATGTTGTTTAGTGATAACACGTCTGATTCATACACATTTTCTGTGACTTATCTTCTGTGACTTTTTTTCCTGTGACTTTCTTTCCTGTGACTTTTTTTCCTAGCAAAACTTGTGACTTTTTTTCCCGTGAATTCTTTTCCTGTGACTTTTTTCCCGCCAATCGACATGTCGCAGTGTGTGAATCAAGATGGATTCCGTGCACTGACTGTGGTCATTGATCAGGGGCAGTCACGGCTGAAATTTAAGTCTCAAGCTGACGGCAAGAAAAATGAAACTTGTTTCAAAGTCTTTACTGAAGTTTAACACAGATTTACTGGCTAGTATTTGTTGATGTGCTTTAATGCTGTTTAGTTTCTTTCGAATGGATGGATGCACATGTTTGTTGATGCTAAGAGTAATGTGTCAGTTGGGGGATATTTACTTGCCATGGGGGGATGGAGTTCTGTGGGTATGTTATTGAGTTTTAGCTGATTTAGAAATTGTTTTGGTGAAATGGTAATTCCCCCCGTTTGGATGATTTAAGCCTATACCCCCCTCTCACACAAATACGCTCTTAACGTCATCCTGAAAACACTGGCCGCCAAGCAAACCCTTTGCCGGTCACATGGGTTGCATTGTATTGATCTGAACTGTGCTTTCCTGCTTTTGTTTAAATGTAGCTTACTCCTAAACTGCGTAGAATTATATAATGTTTATATTATCTAAGGAAACTAAATTAATTACTCTTTAAATTCAACTCCATCCTAATGTATAATTTAAAAGATAAAGTACAAAATAAAATAAATAACTATATTCGTGTGATGGTGGAACCATGCTCACACACTTAAATCATAAAATGCACTAAGAAAAAATTATAAACTAGCATACTAAAATATATAAATACAAACTATAAACTATTTCCTGTCTAAATGTTTAAATGGTCAACTTTAGTTAATCATGCCTTAAAACATTGTACAACAATAAAAGCATGTACTGTAACATAGCATAATACATTAAGCACTGACAACTTACTGTGCCGCACAATTTAAAACAAAGCGAATGCTGACCTAATTTTGTCAAAGTCACGGAAGATAGATCAATGTGTGTCCTTGACAAGTTGAACAGGAAACTGGTGATGTATGATGGTAGTCATTAGGAGAGAACATATTTGAAGTGGAGAACCCCCAAATCAGAAAAAGTATCTGGTGTGATTTCAAATCCAGAGAGGGAAAATCAAAGCCGATTCTAGGACTCATAGCAGTAGAAGAAATGCAACTTTTGAGAGTGATGAAAGAAAGCATTGCAGTTATTGAGCAAAAAGGGGGGATTCTGGAAGAATTTCAGGATGTATTGGAGGGAGAATTGGGTAATCGTGAAGGTGAGCTTTCAGACCCACCATCAGTCCCACCAGTCAAACTACCCTGTGGCAGTGGACCATTGCAATCAGAGAAAAAAGTCAAAGTGGTGCTTGATAGATAGATAGATAGAAAATCATCCTCAAAGGGGTAGATGTCAGTATTGGTCACTCGTGGGGTGTTGAGTATGTCTGGGTCCCCTGTAGGGTCTGTGGTTGTATAGGTCTGAGCAGTATTCTGTCCATCGCTTAAGAATGTATTGATCTGTAAGAATTTCCCTTCACTGTCTTGAATAATGGAGGAGCATCATTGTTTTACACTGATCAGGTCTTTCACCTGTTTTGTTACTTTTTTTCTTTAGATTATTTTCTATATCTTTACACTGGTCTTCAATCCATGTCTCCTTTGACTTTTTCATGCTTTTCTTGATAATGTGGTTGATTTCCTTGTATTGGTTTGCTCCTTCTACTTCTGACTTCTTCTTCTTTAGCTCTCGACGCTTGTCACACAGGTCAAGGATGTCAGATGTAACCCAAGGTTTCTTTGTTCCTCGATGTTTGCCAAGGATCTCATTGGCTGCAATGTTAATTATGCCAATCAATGTGTCTGCATCTGTGTTCTCTGCACTAAGAATTAACGGTGCAAATTTTCCTCCTATCTTTGCTTGGATATCTCTGGGTCTTGTAGCTTGTCGTTTTATACACCTTAAAAAATATAGTACATTCCGACCAAAAAGCAATCAATAAACCATAGACACTTACTACAAAATAGTAAACAAAACACCAAACTACAACATAAACCATCTTCTCCACATATTTTTCCTTTTTTTTTTCTTTGAACGTTTACACGCCACAATCACTACACCAACAAAACTCGCTAACCACCAAAGAATCCAATAAATAAAACCAACCCACCAAGACACAACAGTCACCACCAAAACCCAAACTCACAAACACAGCTACACCACATTTCCACCATATAACACCCTACCCAATCCACATGGACCCGACCCCAAAGGCAAAAGCGAGAAGGAAATAAAAAAAAATATCAACAACAATGAATGCAGTGCAAACATAGAAAAAGGACACTTGCAACTCAGTCGAAAATAACGACAGGGTCTGAAACTCATCGGGAAATCGACTGTAGCTCTGCAACTGTCAAAAAAAAAAAAAAAAAGAAAGAAAGAAAGAAAGAAAAAAAGAGGATCCACAACAGTTGCAGCCATGAGCAAACGAAAAACAAACCACACCCAAGCGCAGCAGCAGAGCCATCGACTACCCTCTTCTAACACAAGAGAAAAGAGGAGGGCCCCACAGGAATCCCCTAAAAAAACAAACAAACAACAAAAAACCCCCAAAACTGAGAAAATTTTTCACGCAATTCCTGTGGGGCAAAGAAGTTAGCGTACAGAAAAAGTACGAAGCTCGCAATGGCACCCGTGCTAACTTCTTTTCTGAATGTGAAACTCGCGACAGAAGCCTTGAATAAATTACGAGAGGTGACAGGAAAACATTAGGTTTTTAAAGTTTTTTTTAAAAAAAATACTAACTTCTCTTTGTTAGTTAATGCCTGACATATTTAGACTTTTTCTCTCTGTGTCACACACGCATACACCCAATGATTGCACTACTTCGATGCCTTGTATTTATTTAGCGTACTAATACTCAGTTTATAAAAAAGACGTGCTGCTTTATTAACTTCACTTTTCTAGCTGAATATTAGTTTAATTTTTCATGTTTACTTAGTTTTATTCATATTTTATGAGTGAATCGATGCATTAAAAGATTTTATTTGGTTTATAAGTAACTGAAAAGGAGCTCGATAACTGTTAAGAGTGCATATTGACGAGGTGTAGAGTGCATCAAAAACGATAACTCTTAACACAACATGGCTGCCGCGTTGTTCGGGTTTTCGTTAGTACTATGAATTTTAATATTTAAAAAAGGGTGTTCTTGTGCGAAACCATGCCTGTATCATGTGTTAATCTTGATTCAGACGCATACCTTGTATGCCTCACTCATGCACTTTCTACAGAAAGAGAGGAAGTCATGGGTCTACTTATCGGAGAGGTTTGTCGATTTTCCATATGTACATTGAAAACAATGTTTACATTCATGATTAAGTGATTTTTATCTACCTATGACTTAAATAAAAAATAATTGGAAATGTTGAAAATAAAAGAAACATAAAGTTTTAATTTATTTCAAAACCCTATCTGATTAGTAGTAATAATTTGAATAAACAAACAAAAAATACCGAACATACTAAAAATAAAATCCCCAAAGAAATAATTAATAAGTCAGACTAATGCGCTAATGGTGAGTAATAAAAAAATATATTTAAATTTCGTGGAGAGAAAATAAAGTTGAATGTCACCACACATCTTAGTATATGTTGACAGAATAATATCGATGGATATTTAGAATACATGATTTAAAAGCTAAGTTTTTAATGCAAATATTTAATGATGCTGATAGTGATACTACAAAAGTAACAAGATCTAAATAATGGCTAGTTAGCACAGCATAAGAACAATAAAACAGTTGTTTAAACTGCTAGCATGACTGGAAAATAATTAGTGTACGTTAGATTCTCTATTTAAAAAATAATTATTGACTGTTAAGAGAATGTGGCATGAACACCGATAATAGTGCTGTACATTTGAAAATTTATTTTATATATATATTTTTTGTAAATAAAATGTTAATATTTTATATTGTATTTTTTCATTTGTTTTTATTTTGTCATATTTAGATTTCTTATGTGTGTAACTGTAAGTATTTTGCATAAAGACATTGTCATGTTTTATATGTAATTACTGTGATGTACACAGTACAGTTCTTGGAGCTTTTAATTTTATAAGACTATGCATTTTATTAAGACTTCTTGATTATTAATATGATACTTCTGCTGCTATTACTCATAGATACACCAACATATTTTTTAAATCAGGTTGAGTGAGAGAGAAAATGATGAATCATTTCTGTAGATTTAAACAAAAATAACTGTTGATTATTTTATAATACAGTGAACTGCATGTTAAATGACTTGATAACTTTCTTGATACCAGATGAAGGTCAGTTCCTTTAAAAGAAACAAAACAACAAGACATATATATATATATAAAATTAATGAATTACTTTTTAAAATATTCATATTGTATAATATAAGCAAAAGAAAAATGGCAAGAAATGGTGAATGAATAGAAGAAGAATACTTATATATTGTAGTTTATTTATAGCATTAGCAGAGAATGTTCACATAGATATTTATTGATTTAACCATGTTCAATAGGTTACCCAAAATTTTGATGAATCCACAAAGAGAAACAATAAAGAAAAACATTTTGTTAAAGCTCATTATTTATTTCCTTTTAGTTTTAATCCATGCTATTTTGTTTTTGTAAAGAAATGGTTATTGATCATTGGCTTTTGGCTACAGGTTGATGAGAAATCAGTGGCCCATATCTCAGCAGTTATTATGTTGAGGCGGTCTGACAAACAAGCAGACAGAGTAGAGATTTCTCCAGAGCAGCTCTCAGATGCTTCTACTAAAGCAGAGGTATTTAAATAATTTATGTGTAAATAATACTAATACTAATAGTAGTATAACTATATCTATAAGATTTGGTGTTGTGACAATAATAATTTAATAATGTTTCTGATAATCCTTGTACCTTCCATTCTTGTTCCTTTATCTGGCTTAATTTTGCATAGCACTTTGCTTACAGAGTTTGTTGAAAACAATGATACAGAAAATAAAGCAGACAAAGAGCTCCATCTCCAGTCTGACTCTCTCTCTCTCTTTCTCAAATTATCATGAATAATACTTTGTTGATATGACCTTGTGAGTTGTACAATCTATGGGATTCAGTTACATTTGAATTAAAACTGCATCTTGTTTTTCTTGTGAAAGAAATGATATTTCATTTTAGAGTATACTTGATTTACATCACATAATTTGAGTTTACTTTTATAGAATTGAAAGGAAAAAAAAAATTAAAGTGTTTATTCTACTCATTCACATACAAGTAAAAAGTGATATTTTAAATTGTATTTTATTACTGACATTGGTTATAAATAACTATTTTCATTTAGAAGTAAAAGAAATCATGGATAAAAGAAAAAGTTATTATATATTTTTGTAGTTCACCCAATACAGTAACAGTCATAATTTATGTTTAATTGAGGTTTTTTGAAAGATTGACATTAATAATTTTCAGCTGTATAATTGAGAGGTATTAATAATAATTAATATCATTAACTTGTTTATTGTTATGTATTAATATGACATATATTTGTTTTAATAACCAAGTTTTGAATATTTTTAATTTAGAATTTTCTTGCTTTTTTCCTTGGATAGAGACTTGCACTTCAGTTGAAGCGGCCTATGAGAGTTATAGGGTGGTATCATTCACACCCACACATTACAGTCTGGCCTTCACATGTTGGTGAGTTTCACATATAGTGTAGTTTATCTTTTTTTCACTTAGCAGGAAAATGCTCACATTTGTTTGAAGCTAATGATGCCATCTCCCCTGCAATATTTGACCTCAAGTCAAAGAAATTGCTTCTGTATCTGGTTTCCATATCTAATTTTCTTCATTCCCCACTTTAACTCAAAAAAATTATTGAAACAATAGAACAAAATAATAATCTTCTCCAAAGTCATGTTTTATATTTGTTGTATTGCATAGATGATGCCTGCACCCCCCCCCCCCCTCCAGCCTAATGGGTTTTTCTAGTGCAGTGATCCACAACCGTATTGTGGCCAAGGGCACATTCAATTTTGTCAGAAGAGTGTGGCAGGTGACAACAATTTTTCTAAGCTTAATTTATACTGGATATTAAGTATATGCAAAACATCATATTTACTAAATTTAGTAATACATAATATATGAATATATTACATAAATGAAGTAGTTTTACATACATATTAAGGTTTTCATTACATTATTCAGCAATTACTCTTTATTATTACTCCATGAATTTACTCAGGAAGATAGTTTATACTATATTAGTTTATACTAAAATAAATATAAACAGTTTTCATCTTATTTACTTTTTAAATGTATAATATTGTTGAACAAGTGGTCAAAATATATTTATTATTCTTACTTTACATAGCCAGTTACAATTAAATAAAAATATTTGCATTATTACTCATACCTGAAAATCAGTAAACCACAAACAAATGTGAAAAAAGTCATGCATAAGTTTTATTGGTATTTATTTCTGGTTTGCATGCAATAAACAAACAAATATGAAAGTGTTACACACAAAGTTTTACTCACTAAGTACTTATCAGCATTGAGTGGAGAAAAGGTATTATTATTATTATTAATTCATCTGTATTTTGCAATAAATAAGTGTGATTTTTGGCACTGCATTACATCAACCAGGTTTTTGCATTTGGGAGAGTAAAATGATATTCCTGTTTCTAAGCAATCATCAACATGGGCATCTATAAGTCAAGATCTCTGTTTTGACTTTATTATGTATGTCATTGACAACAGAGCTTCACATAAATAAGCGGAATCAAATTAAGATTTAATTTGTAAGTTACATTTTTTAACAAGCATTTTCAGTCAACCAGATTCCAAACATTACTTTTTGCACATGATTTTAGAACAAAATCATTTTGAAGGTCGAAAATCTCCAGTTCCACTTCTTGAATGAGTCTTGCAATTGATTTAGCTATTTTTGTTATCTCTAGTTGGCAAGTGAAAGATTTAGCAAGGTAATCACAGGCTTATTAAACAGTTTAATCATACGAAATTTTTCAAATTGCTCCAGAGGTTTTTGAGTGTGGATAACCAGTAGTGAAAGGTTAAAATCATAGTCACATACAGTTTTCATCATACTTGGGAAATGTACACAGTACTTCATCTTCATTATAAAACACCTACAAGGTCAATTTTGCTTTGACTGATTTATTAGAATCTAAAACAGGTGATGAGTGATTAGTGAAGCAGCCTACAACGATTTTCAGTGAGTGATGAAAGGTTGGATGGAACAGCCTACAATGATTTTACAGAACCTAAAATGAATGATAGTAGGTTGATTTTATATATCTGATGATATTCAGATAAACTGAATATTATTAAAGTTTTATTTGGTGACCTTTGCGTTTGGCAGTTACAACATAGTGAGTTAGTAGAATGAGGTTTTATCTTTTTATCTTTGCCACTGCCTGAATAAAGGAAAAAACTGCCTATTTATTGCATTTGTATGTTCATACAATCACTTGATTTTATAAATCTTTTTTCCTGAATCCCTGAAAGGGTAAAATGCAATTTTGGGGGCATTTTAATTTTGCAGAGATAGTTCCTGGGCTGGCAGATGATTGTTGAGATTGACAATCACGTTTAAACAAATATTTTGAATCTCTCACATTGTTATTATTTATTTGTGCAGATGTACGCACCCAAGCAATGTATCAAATGATGGATGACAATTTTGTGGGATTGATATTTTCTGTCTTTAATGAGGACAAAAGTACAAAGGTAAACAGTAATGTCATTACTTGGTTGTGGTACAGTACTTTCTGTTTGTAATGATGATTGAAGAATTCTACATATACACCATCATGAGTCATAGATAGTATTATCTGCTTAACTCTGGTGTGTATGCTTTTGTGTGTGTGTGTATGCATATCGATTTACAGTATTAGTAAATTAATCTACAGTTGTAGCTGCAGTTGATTCTACCACCATATTCCAAGTAAGTGGGCAAAAGGTGCAGTAACTGTTAAAAATATTTTATTACAATTACATATACTTCAAATAAAAGTTTTTAGGCATTTTAATATGTTTCATTATTTAAAATATTGTTTCTTGCTGTAGTTTTGCTTTGTATTTTTACCCATCCCTTTGGATAGATTCACCAATACTCATTTCACAGGACATCTGCACTTTCTAGATTTTAATATATTCAGAGTAATTAACTTTTTTTATACTGATCATGACTTTCTTTGTCCACTTTCAAAAGATCTGTTTTAATAAAATTTTATAAAAATAAAATAAATTTAATATAAAATGAGTTATGCAATCAGAAATTAAACTTTAAACATACACAGAACATCATCCAACCACTTTTGTTACTTGTAGTATATTTACCAATTAAGATATAATTTATGTGCAGTGAGACCTCAATTTTGACTGAAAAAAATCTTTTATCAGACAAAATTGTATTTAGAAACAAATATGTCAGATACTTTTTTTTTTTTTTTTTTAAGTACATACCTCGCTGGACCATCAAAGGGGAGTAAATGACTACCGATGGCTGTAGCGCAAAATCAATTTTAGCAACTGTAGCCGGGTTTTCCCAGACAGCATCACATTTGTTTCACACTGATTGGCTTAGTTAAAAGACTAAGAAAATATGTGCATCCGCTGGTAACACCAGCATCACTATGCCATATGGATGCATTCTCATTTGTGATGCTAATGGCACAATACCAGGCATCAATTTAATGTTACATTTGACATTTATCTTATTTCGTCTACAATAAGTTAGGACTCATTTGACATTTTATTTCAGCTATAGTAAGTTAGGACTCATTTGGCATTTATCTTATTTTATCTGTAGTAAGTTAGGACTCATTTGACATTTATCTTATAAGTTAGAACTCGTTTGGCATTTATCTTATTTCATCTATAGTAAGTTAGGACTCATTTGGCATTTATCTTATTTTAGCTATAGTAAATTAGGACTCATTTGGCATTTATCTTATTTCAGCTATATTAAGTTAGGACTCATTTGGTGGCCAAGGGGAGTATGAGCTATTGTGCATGGGATCATAGATTTGAGACCCAATCTGATCATTTGAACTTTTTCAGTTGTCACACCCTACCCCTAGCCTGCATTTGTTGAGTTTAGCCACTAGAATTGTAAAACACTTGGAGTCTTAGGATATGTAACATTAATAAAAAATAAACATAATTTATTTGTTGATTATTTTGCCATATAGTTGCTATTTTATTTTACATATTTGTATTTTTAGTTACTTATAAAGTTATTTGAAACCTAAAGGGTAGTACTAGTAGTCATTGATTAACACAAATCCAAATATCTTTAAATTAGTTTATAACAATAGTCCCAGAATAAATATTCTTGGTTGATCACAATATTTTAAGAACAACAGAGATCTTTGTCTGAAAGAGATGCTAAATTTAGCATTGTCCCTTTAAAAAAGACCTGCATTGAAAGGAGAATAAGACCCACTTTCTGCCAAAAGCAATGCAAGAGCCTGACATGTCTCACCTCCTGCAAACTGCAGTGTATAAATCTCACTTCTTGCAAATAGCTAATTGTAAGTGCAAAGAGCCAAGCCATAAGTCTCACCTCTTGCAAACAACCACACATGACTCACCTCCTACAGACAGCCATAATAAGACTTACCTCCTACCAACAGCTGTAGTAAAACTTACCTCCTACCAACAGCCATAATAAGACTTACCGCCTACAAACAGCCATAATAAGACAGTCACCCCCCCCCCAAACAGCCATAATAAGACAGTCACACACCCCCCCAAACAGCCATAATAAGACAGTCACACCCCCCCCCAAACAGCCATAATAAGACAGTCACCCCCCCAAACAGCCATAATAAGACAGTCACCCCCCCAAACAGCCATAATAAGACAGTCACCCCCCCCCCCCCCAAACAGCCATAATAAGACAGTCACCCCCCCCCCAAACAGCCATAATAAGACACCTACAAATAACCATAATAAGATTCACCTCCCCCCAAACAGCCATAATAAGACTCATCTACATACAGCCATAATAAGACTTATCTCCTACAGTCATACATGACTTACCTACTATAAACAGTCATACATAAGATTCACCTGCTGCAAACAGCCAAATATTAGATTTACCTCCTGCAGACAGTCATACATAAGGTTAATCTGCTGCAAACAACTATGCTTGACCTATCTATAAACAGTCTTGCATGGCTCATTTCCTCCAGTCATGCATGATTCACCTTCATGAAAATAGTCATGCATGGCTTGCTGCCTGCATACAGCCATGCATGATTCACCACCTGCAAACAGTCATGCATGGCTCACTGCCTGCAAACAGTTATGCATGTGATGTAAACATGCAACTACTGTTTATTCATATGCTGCCTTAGAGTTTTACATTAAGATACATTATAAAGATGTTAGGTGTAGCATGGTTAGGAGTATACTGTATAGTGAAGTTGGTAGCAACCGTAAGAAAAATAAATAATAAATAAAAAAAAAAGATCCCTTTCACTCATTGCCATTATATTCATAATATTAGTGATGCATGCCTACTGTTAGCAGTTTTCTTTTCCTGTTTGGCCAGATGTTCAAATAAAAGTTAACTACCATTATTTATGTTTTGTATAATAAATGATCTTTATAAACTTTAAAGAAATGTAAAACATACTGCATTAAGCAATACATGGACTTAAAATGACAGTCAAGTTTTAAAATGTTTGGACAAAGCTGGGAGCTAAAACATCCCTTCTTTGTAAATTATTTCCTATAGGAAACTCTTGTCTGATACAGATGATTTAATTTACCACAGAATGTATTTATTGTTAATTTAGTTACTTGGTCTTGACTCTTGATCTTAGGATTTTACTCCTAGTTTGGAAAGTCCAGGGTTTTGTGAAAGAGATGTGAGCACTCATGAGAAGGATTAAAATTGAACAGTTTAGTGATAATTAATTAAGTAATGTGACAGTAATTAATTAAGTAATATGACACTCATTTATTGATTGTCTCACAAGCATTTTTGTTATTTGGTTACTTGTTTGTGAACCTTGCTCTCAGAGTCCTTCCAGGCAAACGTCAAGTTTTTCATATTTTAAATTTTATAAATATTTCAATGGGAAGATGGTGGTTGAGAGGCCTAGACACTGGACTATCATACAGGAGATATAGAGTTATTGTTTCAATTTAAACCACATCTTCATAATTTGGAATTATTGAGCTCAGCATCATAATTGATAAATTTTAGGATGCAAAATGCTGATAAAGATTCACATTATTATTATTATTATTATTATCATTATTACAGCAGAACAGAATTCAAGTAACTTGTTTTCAAGCAGTTGGAGGCAATGGATACAGAGGCTTGACAGAGTAAGCCACTGTTTTGTGTCTCTTTCACAGATGTCAGTTAATTCCACATATATTTTAGAGCCACTTGTATATCAACTCAACCACATAAATGTAGGTATCAACAGTATTGTCAATTATAAGTTACATATTTCTTACAATATTTTGTTTTAACTGACATGGATGAACTACTCTTTAATATTTTGTAAAAACTAAAAGCAATTTTCATTTAAATGTAAAATACTATTTTCATTTAAATGTAAAATACTATTTTCATTTAAATGTAAAATACTATTTTCATTTAAATGTAAAAAAAATTCTCATTTAAATGTAAAAAAAATATTTCTCATTTAAATGTAAAACTCAGTTCTCATAAATGTACAAAGCAATTCTCATTTAAATGTAAAATACAATTCTCATTTAAATGTAAAAAAACAATTCTCATTTAACCATTAATGTCAGTTAAGTTATAGTGACTGACAATATATATAGTTACATTGGTCCTTTATTGGCAGGCTTGAGCGCTATGAAGTACCACTAAAGATCATTCCTAGGAATGCTATTGGATGTGCTTGTCTGGAAGCTCTTGTAGAGTTGCCAGGGATACTGAGACAGGAAGAGGATGAAGCATATGAGTTGGCTTCTTCTTCAGTGGCTGAACATGATCTTATCACACGAATTCATAACAGTGCTGGTAAATTGCGCTTTATAGCTTTTATGATGTTGGGTTATTTGCTGTGTTTTTGGCTTAAATCAGGGAAATCAAACAAATTTTTTCTCACAGCAAAACTGGACATAGTCTGTTTACAGCAAGTATTAAATTTTAGTAAAGAATAATTAATAGATTTAAATGCACAGATGTATTTATTATAATTTAAAATTAATAATTTTTATGACATTTTTCAGAGAAGCCACATATGGTTCCATGATTTTTAGTAGGAGCATTTCTATGATTTTCTCTAGTAACTGACTGGTGCTACTAACTTCAAAATGTTTGAATTACATCCTCAAAGAATGAAAAATTAGAAGAAAAAATTCATTTTGGGATAAAGATAAATTTATTTATACAGGGTATACTATAAATGAAATTTAGCAAAAAATTTCCATTTTGTAGGTATATTACTATATATAAATATATATAACATGAAGTGGCCTATATCAATCTGATAAAATATTATCCTACAAGATGTATTAAAAAGAGGTTTTAATCACATCTTGGTTTATATTTTTGCATAAAGACCACACACACACACACACACACACAAAAAGTTAAGCTAGTTCTATGTAGTGATTACCTTTATTCTGGGTTTTTAAAGGGCCTACAATTTTTGTTTCACTGATCTTGAAATCAGGCATAGTGTTTTATTATTATCACCAAGGCTGAATAAAATCAACCAGATTATGCTTTTAAAACAACAAAATGATAGAAGAATGTTTAGATAGTGGCAAGTACTAAGCTGTTAAGCAGGCCTATACTTAACAATTAAACTTAAGGGTGTGCTGAATGATGAATATCATTGTAGACCTGCTGCTTAACATTTAAGCATTTATTAATTTGTCTTTGAAAAACAAATCTTGGGGTATAATAAATTTAACTAAAACTATGTAGGTTAACAACAACACATGAAATGTGAATAATTAAAATTGCTCAAATGAATTCTGGCTGAGCAATTAGTAATCACAGTCAAGTGTGTTGATGTGTGTAGGCCTATCTGATGACAGCAGATAAAACTGCACAAATCTGTTGTTTCCTCAATTGCTTTAATATTTTCATCATTGTTACTGCTGATGTCAGAGTCAAAATAATCAGCTATGACATCAGAAATGTCAATAGTATGTTCTAAAACACTTCTGTTCAGCAATCTAGCTAATGGAGCAGACAACACATGAGTGGTACATGCCATCAAAGCTTGCTTCTGGTTGGTAAACTCGATACCTAGCTTCTAAAACAATTAATTTACATCCCGGATAGCACAATTTTGCAAGGTGACACATGTGTGCACCTTCAATTGCTAAAAGTACCAAACAGTCTTACGTTGATAGGGACAAACTAGTCCCATGCTGGATCAGTGAGTTGACCCCCACAGTAGTCATTTTATGCTTTAAAATGCTATAATCTTTCATTCAAACAGCAGAAAACTTGGATTATTGAAAAATAAAGTGATTTTTAATATAATCCCAAAATTGATTATTTTTTTTAACTTTACGACTACAAATGGCTGCAGCACATAATTAATTATAGTGACTTTAGCCAGGTTTTCGCAAACAATGACACATATAACTATTTTCTTCCTTCTCTAATTTCATTTCGCTATAAACTATGCTTCACTTTTGCTGCTCAAATGACCTGAATCCTTCAGCACTCTGCTGGTAAGATCAACAACCATTGTTTTATCAAGATCATTGTACTTAAAGACTTTAAAAAAAATTTTTTTTAACCATTTTCAGGAATGAAATACCACTTGCAGAAATGAAAGTCCAGTTAACTGAAATAAATTATTTTATTATTTTCATAATATCACATACTTGTTTGTTTTTAACATTGTAATCAATCATTAGCAGTCTGAATGAAATTTTCAACTTTCAAATTACATTGCACAATAGCAACAAAATAACTTAATTCCCACAATGCGTTTCTTTTTATTTTTATATAAACAGTCATTGCAATTTTGATTATCAAACTTAATTATGCTTTAAGCAGCTTTTTAATTATTTTCACCTCAGCTATTTTGATATTTTTAGGCTTTAAGTGATGAAAGAATAATTTAATTGAACATGAAAGACCAATGATCAAAAGAGATTGTATGGAACTCTCTGTCTAAACTCAAGAATAGTATCATGCAAGAGAAAAGCAAATGCCTGCAAGATATATTGAGATACAATTTTATTTGTGTTCATAGTGAAAGAAGACAATCCACCTTCAAAGTATGTGAAAAATGCTGTTGTTTTACAAACTAGCTATATACATATAACATTAACTTAACTGCCATCTTAATGCAATGTTGGTTCTGAATAAAATGACCACACTGATGCACTGACATGGCAGGAGCGTGTTTACAGCAGAATAAATGAGCTATTCTAGAGATACATCATATTTTGTTTTTTCAGTTTATTTGCTTTATAATATCCAAACATGCAGAGCGAGTATGTTTTGAATATGTGAGAGAGTAAGGTGGTACACACATGTGTACATGATTTATTAATTTTCATATTTTTTGTTTCCATGCTTTTTCAAGTCTGCATACCAGTATGAGTTTCATTGTGCACCAAGTCTACATGTCAATGTGTGTTTCAGTGTACACCAAGTCTGCATGTCAATGTGTGTTTCAGTGTACACCAAATTTACATGTCAGTATGTATTTCAGTCTACACCACACCTACATGTCAGTATGTGTTTCAGTGTACACCAAGTCTACATGTCAAGTGATGGAAGTCTTAAGTGGACCACTAATGACAACTCTTGAAAATCGACTTGAAATCAACAAGCTCCGTCGTCAGCATCTGAATAAACAGAAAGAAATTCTTCTGAGAAAACTTGATGATCCAGTCTGATGTGTGTTATCAGTGGTAGAAAAATGAGTTAGACTTAAAACAAGCACAGAAAAAAGAAAATAAAGTGCTTATTGAAGTTTTGTTTCAGGTAATGATGATAGTATTGAAAAAGTGTAAATTATTGAATGAAAAAAGACTATATATTATTTTTAAATTGGAAAAAAAAGTGATGTGGATTGAGAGATTTGTTATTGCTGAAATATTATTAAAGTTGAGTTAATTTGAACATTTTTGTTTACACAGCATGAATATTTATGAAATAACATTTGCTGTTATTTATTTTGGTGTGATTAATTTTAGCAAGAAATATTGCAGATTTCTAAAAGAAACCAAAAGTACTTATTTATTATTAAATTTTCTTAATACTGTTTCTTCTCAATTGTCATGTATTTTTGTTCATGAAAACAGGCAGCCTCCACTTTTACAACCCATTTGGTTCTAGGAGAACCATCATAAATAGTATCCAAAATAATATATGACATAAGCAGGTATTGAAGGTGGATCCATCTTGAGAACAATAATAAAAGACAACTAAATAATGGACTTGTGTTTGCCTTTACCAGCATTAGTTAGCTGAATTAAACATCAGTATATAATAAACTGCACATTATACATTTCAGAATTCTTAAGTACACATTTTAATGCTGTTAGTATATATCACAATAACACTAAGTTCCCATGTAATAGAAGAAAGTGCATGTCGGCTTGATCCCACTGTGTAGTTCTCACAAATTAATAATTAGCATGAACATATATGAATAAATTATAAATATAAGTAAATTATTAAAGTAGTTAAAACTGAATCAGAAAAACTTATATTTGTAGGTGGCAATTTTGGTTTTCTTTGTTAAGGTGAATTCCTAATTTCAAAAAAATTTTGGTTTTCTTTAGAAACATGAATATTCTTTTTTCTAATCAGGGAAACATTTTTTCATTACTTCATTTTATAAAAGATAATTTATTTTAGTAAATCTTTCTTTACAAAATGTTAAAACAAATTAAAAATATAATATGGTTGCACAAAGAATAGGGTCAGTTTGATTAGAAATTGATTTTGGGGTGGTGGAATGTGAGTAATGACAGACTTACTGGCTGATGCTTCACATAAATGCCATGAAATTTGGACAGAAGATTTCTTTTCATAGAAAATATTCCAGTTCCCTGTACAAAGTTAATTATTCTTAATCATTGAAATGATTAGTGAAATAGGATAATAATATTATGTGGAAGTTTAGCAAATAGTTTGTTGCCCTTGTACCCAGTATGACAAAGTTGCATACATATCTTCTGGCCAGACACATTTGCACACACAAACACACACACACACACACACACACATACACACAAACACTCACAAACAAATACATGAATATATATAAGTCCAACAGTTATATTTGAAACATCCTACACATCTGATTGATTTAATTATGTTATTTTGTTTGTTACTGCAGTTAGTGGGAGAATGCTGGTATGATGAACATAAGTTCTTTTATTTATTAATTATTTTCTTAATGCTGTGTTCTGAATTTTCATATATTTCTGTTCATGAATACATCTGATTTATTTAATTATGTTTTTATGTTTTGTTATTGCAATTAGTGTGAAAATTCTAGATCGACTATGTTAATTGAAAATAAAAAATGTCAGTTTATTTTTTGAGAGTTTTAGTTTATTTCTTTGTGTAACTTTGTGTAAATTGTTTCAAAGCTTGTTTGTTAAATATTTTTGTTTTATTTTAATATTAAAATTGTGTATACAGTGTTTAAGTTTTCATGGAGCACTGGGTAAGCTGCAGAATCTCCCCTTCCCATTAGTTTCTTAACTAATTCCTTCTCTATACTTTTTATTACAAAGTATATTTAAATTGAATACAGGAGTTCCTGTTATATGTATCCCTGTTATACATTTCCCCACATATATGGAACCAAAATTGTGCAAACAAAATTCTGACTTTTGTGGATCATGACTATTGAGCATGAATTTTCTGCTGAAAACAGTCCACAATTGACTTCCACTTCATTTTCTCCTCTTCATCTCTCTCTCCTCTCTCTCTCTCTCTCTCTCTCTCACTCACACACACACACACACACACACACATACAAACACCACACACATGCATCTCCCAAAGCACCTGTGGTCTAGATCATTGCAACAGTTATTGCCTTGCTTTCAGATATGAGAGAATATGGGTTCCTGGAAATATTGGTGTCAAGTAATCTCCTTTATTGTATTTATCATATGTATATTTGATTGTTGATTTAATAAATTTATTGATCTTCTCATGCATATTGATAAACTTATGTTGGAAAAGAAAGTGGGTGGATGGGGCTCACTTAGATTAAAGACCTATTTGTCTTCTCATTTAGTAAGAAGTTTCCACCCATGGAAACATTGTGTGAATGTAAATGTTTTATGTTGTGGAAGAGAGAAAATGTTTGCCATGTCCATATATATGCCAAATGAGAGAGACGAGTGGTGTCTGCTGGAGGATCATTAATAAAATAAATTAAGATTCTCATCAGTTGTATTTGTAATTAGTCTTGGGTATTTATTAATTAATAATAATCATATCCATTAACTAAGTAGCATTTGCATCACACACACACATTGAATAAATATAATTACTAAATTTAAAATTTGTTGTTAATGGATATTTTAAAACATATTTCAAAGCAATTTCAGTGTGTGTGTTATTGATAATAATAATTTTTTAAAAGTCTTTATCGTTTTCAGTTTATGTGCACCATACATAAAATATATATACTTTTAATAAAATCAACATACACACACAGAGCTTTTATTTTTCTCATAAAATAAAGTAGTTCTTTAGAAATAACTTTTTAACTATCAAAATGCCAATTCATAATATGCCAAATGCATTTTTAAAATTCATAATAAATAACAGACGCATTATTATTTTCATTTTATTGTAGGATTTGCTTCTTATTTACTGCATAGTAGTCTAGATATGGCAGAATGATATTTGAAACTTTTTACAAAGAAAGGATCTTGCACTCAAAAAATAATAAGGTGGATACAACTGAACTTGTGGACGGAGGTAGTATCCTACCAAGTTTAGAATGCTGTCCCTTACTTGATGCGTGCGCACTTGTCAACAAACATGGAAGTTAACAGAGAATGAAATTAATTTAACTGAGTAGATTTTAGCGTTGCAAGCGAAAATATCACATGCATGAAAATGTTCTGACTTCTTAAGGGGTATGCATTTTAATGTAGGGTGTAGAACATTAGTTGTTATTATTTTAAGTCGCATCGTTCTTTAAATCAATATTTGCGCACTAATAATCTGGGAAATTAGTAGTTAAGTCGCTTTTCGCCGAGTGATGTTTGTTTCAAAGACAATAACAATTTTATAAAGTAATTGACGTTAATTAAACGTAAGACATTGTACACAAAATAATTGTTAAATCTACAGTTACATGGTTTTAAATGTGTATGTACCGAAGACAAAGCTTCCGGTCAGATCAGTAAATACACGTACAAGTTTTTACAACTTTAAAAGTTGATGTAAACAAATACTGAAATATTAATGTGTAGGGGGCCTACTTAAAAAGAAGATTTTGTCTTTCTGTTCTTACCAGAATCCATTTCACTTTGAATCTTTCTTATTTGCCCATTTTTTTTTAAAAACTTGAACTTGATTTATTTTGACATTTACTAATTTCATCTTAAAGAGCATTCAGTTTCAATTTATTCGAGAAGTTTGAATTAATATTTCTTTTTATATTAAGATTATGCGTATGAAGTAAGGGTTGAATCACTTTAAAACTGGATTATTGATTTTCTTTTAATTTTCTATTCTAATTTATTTAAATTTTAATCATTCATATTAATTAAGTGAAATAGTTTATTTAAATTGCAAAGAATTTAGTTGATTTAGTTTGATTCAAAATATCTTAAATATTATTCATCTTATTCTGCCTGTACTTGTTAAATAATTATGAAATAGGGATTGAAGTAAATTATTATTTTTATAGGCCTAATGTGTTTAGTCTCAGAAATAGTGGGATGAAGATTGCATTTTACAAATTTACAAAGAAAATGATGTGTCAGTATATACATTTGTTCAACATTATTTATTAATAATTATTTACTGAATTAGAGTCTGTAAAGTTTAAAAAGTTAAATTTATTTTATTTTTATTTTATATTTTGAAAGAGGTTACACACTTCATAGGTGCCACATGTACAGTGGCACGGGTGCTAAAGCAGAATGCAACCTCAGCGGGTATTCTTTCCTCATGACCAGCCTAACTGGGAGCTGGTTCAAAACCTGCTGCTGGATTTGCAAGAGCGATTATTGAATGAGACCATCAGTGCCCAGGATGCTGCTCTACACATTCAGGTGATAATATACATTTGTTTATAATTGAATTTTTAACCAGAATAAAAATTATGCATCAAAGGCAAGTATGGTTTAGATAATTATATTGAAGTAGGATGAGTCAGAGATATTCTAATTAACACGGAACCAAGTCAAATTTATTTAATGTAATTTAGCAATGAAAACCACTATGACATGAAAGCACATATCAGCACAAAAACCCTGGTAATTTTCAGTGTTTTTGTTCCTGGAAATTGCCTTGAAAATGGAAACCACAAATGTGGCTTATATGAAAAAGGAGTTTGGTTCTAGCGAGCTTAACTTAAAGAATAATGAACATAGACTATATATATATGTTGAAAAAACATTAAAAGGCTAGCCATGTGAAGAAATTTGTGAGATTGTTATCCATGACACGTGTCTTTTTCTGCTGTCAGTTAAGCAATGTTTTCTGATCTGATATCATAGAATGAAACTTTCAACATTTGACCATTTTTATTTTTCTCTTCACATTTTTTCTCTCTAAGTTGTTTTTTATTCAGTAACCTAATACAAGCTTTTGCTTGTTCAATAAACTTTTGTTAGCGAATGGCTCTGGGGTGATTCATCTTGCTATACAAAATGACATTAAATTTCTATCTATCTTTCTATCCCTTAGTCTTGCCAACCATTGGGGCACCACGGATGACCTGACAACCAGCTTCCTCCATTCCATTGTGTTCATTGTTAATCTTACTGTATTACTCTGCTTCAGTCCTGTCCACTCTGAGATGTTATCCTCACATCTTTTCCTCTGTCTTTCACTCCTTCATCCTCCTTGCACAATACCTTGCATGATTGTCTTGGCAAGCCCTATAGATCATGTGACATGCCCATACCATTTCATTTTTCATTTTTTCACAATGGCTAATAAGTAATAGCTCTTTCTAAGGGCCCAATGGCTTGCCTAATTCTCTTTCCCATTTTCTCATTGGTGACATGATCTCTATACAAAATGCCAAGCAACCTTCGAAAACATCTCATTTCAGTAGTTTGCCTTTCAAGATCCGCTGTAAGGGTCCAGGACTCACATGCATATAAGAACACAGATACAATCAAGGAGCACATCAGTCTGATCTTTGAGCTGATGGAGGTGTTTCTGTCTTTCCAAACTGTCTTTAGCCTTGCCATTGCTGTTATTCTCAGCACAGTCCTTGACAGTATTTCTGCTTTTGATCCCTTGTCTGATATGATGGCTGCTAAGTACTTGAATTTATTAACTGTTTCCAGTTTCTGATCACCAATCATGTCAGTACCGATGCCACTGGTGTTGTTTATCCTCAATTTGGTCTTCTCTGCACTGATTTCCATACCAAAAGCAGCAGCTGAACTGTCCAGTTTTGCCACTAACTAGGCTAGCTACATTGAAATTTAGCATAATGTAAAATAATACTAATACTAGATAGAACTTTTTACTGTAATACAACATGAACCAGATTGTAATACAGTATATGCCTGGACCAGTTGAATTTTATTCACATAATTGTAGGAAATTATGCTGCACATTTACTTGTACACATATGTTAAAACTTAAATCATCATGGTTGATTTGAGCTTAGCATAACTTTGCATGCACAGAGCATGGTTTAGCATCATAGGAGCATTTTCTTAAACTATTCTTGATAGTTTAGAAGTTTCATTAAAATAATAATAAAATACACATTCTTCGAAAATTCTATTGACATAGCAGTTTACTGGGTCATATTTAATGACTCACTTTTAGGTTGATGCTTAGTCAAGTTAAATGTTATTGTTAATATTGAATAGCAGTTGTATACATATATAGTGCCAGAAATAATTTGTAATGCATTAAAATCAAAATAATTTAGTTTTTAAATAAACTATGCCACTTGAAAATGTAAACCCACAAAATGAAAGAAATGACCTTCCTGTAATATTTAAAATCTTTTTTTTTTCAATGTTTAAGTATTGCAAGGATGCTCTGCTGACAATTCATCTTAAAGTTGTGGGGTTTTTTGTATTTCTGTATTAAGGTCATCTATGAAGCCATTCAGTCTCAAAAACATCTTGACAACAGTTGGTTACGTCAGCAGCGGGAAGATGGTGGGAGGTTGCATCAAGGAAGCCGCTGCAAGGTGGATCAGGCTTACCTCTGGTATGGGATGCTAAAGTTTTTACAGAGAGTTGACAGAGAAGAGAGTGATCGATTTCTCTTTACAACTCTGCCCAACATCATTGAACTAGCATTGTGCCTGCAAGAAACACTGCCACCTGAAGGAGTTTTATTTAGTGAACAGCAAAAAGGTGTGTTATATAAAAATAATGTAACTTGATTACAAATACTTTATCATTAAAGCTTAAACAACAATTTTAAAAATAAAGACGTTAATTTATCCCTTTAGCAGAAAGTTTTTTAATTTTGTGGATAGCTACAGAATTGTAAACAACTTAACAGAATATATTTACTACCATTTTGCTGTGCTTGTAAAGGTTACTTTTTCTCAGCTGATAGCTATAGTGAGAGATAAAGAAAATTACATGTTTCTAAGTTCTAAGAATGGAAATTTTACACATATCCATACTCATGAATATATATATATATATGGTTCATTCTGAGGATGTTTTCCTCTTAGAGTGGGTCCATTTGAAATGTGTTTCCTTAAAAATAAAGATTTTATCATGTGTTTATATTCTGTGTATTCAGAATTAATGTGAGATATATATAAAATAATTGCATGAATTTTTGTTTATTTATTTTGTAATTATTTGGTACAAATTTGTTTTGAACTGAAAATGGCATCTCTTTTTTTGTGAAATGCTTACATATTATTTTCTTTAATTTTCATTGTTATAAATAATATAATCCAACATACTTACTGTATCAAGGTTTTAACGTAGTGATTATATATTAAAGCAACATTCTTTGTCTTTTTTATTGTGAAACAGTCAATTTTATGAAGAAATAATATTTTAAAAGGCACTTTTTTGTCATGCTTCCTTTCCACATAAATCAGATTCAAAACTTTTATTCTTTTACCAAACATCGACATGTCATACATAAACATGTGCTATTTAAATAATCAGTGGAGTCGACATATTCATACACTAATGTTTCCAAATTTATTCATTGTATTAGAAATATTTTGCTTCAAAAAAACTAATTTGTCTTCATTTTCAATGTAGTATGATAATATCATGAACTACTTCTTACATTTTTCAAAGGCGCCATATTGCAGAAAGATAATCTCATGTCATTTTATCCTGGTATTATGAGTTTAAGTCACCAAATAAGAAAAATAACTTTCAGTTTTATGAAGATCAAATTGTTACGACAGCAATGGTTGGAAAATTTTCGGAATCACTGACGTTTCAAAACACAGATTTCTGAAAATCTTGTTATATTTTGATTAAATTGATTAACATCATAAATAGTTTACATATTTCTTTACATATCCATATGGTTTCTTTTGCATTTAAAGTCTCACACAGTTGGTGTGTATGTTTTAAACCAGAGCAAGTAAGGGTAGAAAAACCAGTGAATTACATTCAAGAATATATGTGACCTGTCACCACAAAAAGATACTTAAGTCGGATTTTGGGGGTATTGAGATATATATATCAATAGAAAGAAAATTGAAAGGGCTTTCTGTTGATATAAAAATAAAGAGTGTAGGACAAAATATGGAAAAGTTATGTTTGTTTGAAGTGCACTACTGTCCGGACGGCCATTTTGAGAAAATCGGCCTCAAAGATTGAACACATTTCTGAGAGGTTTTTCCTTAGCAACCATATATTAATCTGCTTCATTTGCAATCAGAGTTGAAGAAGACACAATAGCTAACACTGTAATAACTATAAACAACAAATATATTGTTACATCATTTACAGACAACAGTCTTTTTAAGCCATAACGATTAGAATTTCTGTATGCGAGAATGATTATTGTGGCTCACAGAATATTCTAAAATTAAGGCATAATATTGAATTGATACCTCTTTCTAAATCTGATACTAGCTCCACTAAATAAATCACAGATTAAAGCTGCATTACTTTCACATTCTTAAAAAAAATATCGTTTAAATAATTCAGTAATTATAGCACACCTTTCACTTCAGTGTACAGTCAGTTATCGTCAGCTGTCGTCTGCTTCGTCTTTTTCGTTGTTCGATCACGCGATTCGCTGTCCGTGTCACTTTCAGAAGAAAATCCATCAGCTACATCCTCATTAGCAAAATAATCAGATATCAAATCTTTAATCTGAATGCTTTCTTTTTCTAAGATGTTGCTTTCTTTACATGAATTCAACAAATTAGCGATTCGTTTCTCCATGTTTGCATTACGCATTACAGGACGAAACTGTCTCCCCTTGTGTGCGTTTCAACCAATCGCGACCGTCTTTTTATGAGAGCATGCTTGGTAACTTATAGTAAGCTTTGATAAACTGTCTGCGGATTGGCTGACGCTTTTCACTTTGTTTACGCCAAGCACAGCCTTATAAAACATTCTGATTACACGTTATTAATAACCAGTGTCGTCAGCATAAAAATAGGCTTTTTCCTGAGCATTCTGATATACAACATGATGAGGTTCAGCCAGGGATACTACCGTCTACGATCATCAGATTATAGCACTTTTGGGCCATATTTTTCCTTCGAAGTTAGACAGTAGGTCACAAAAAAATAATAATAAAGCTATTTCTAGTTCGAATTAAGGAAAAACACGCTAGTAATTTGTTGTTCGATGGTTTGGGAACACGCTAAAATGAAAATCTCAATTTCACCCATGTAGACCCCCACCTTCGTTTATGCCGTTTTTCTCGGCTTAGCCTTGCGCGACTTAAGTATCTTTTTGTGGTGACAGGTCACATATGTAAACATCATGTTTAGGCTTATTATGTATTTAAAAACAATATATTTAAACAGACACTTTGTTTACTACTTAATACTATCTATGGAGCATAATAACTTAGTCCGTTTTATGTTTAATTGAGAAAAATAGAGCTTCTTTCATGATAGTTTTCCTAATAAATAAAGGAAAGCTTCTATTGTGTGCTATTAATCTTTCTTTTGGGTGGGGATGGGGAATAGAAAATTACTACTTTAAGAAACATTTTATAAATAGCAATGCCCTTTGTGTGACATAGGGTGGGGAAAGAAGATGCCATATATGGTAATTTGATGACTTGTTAAGATGTTACACAATTTCAAAAGGAGGACCTATATATTTTACACTTACTTTGTGATTTTTCTCCTTCTACAGGAGGCATAACTGTGCTTTCACGATTGCTGGTAGCATCAATTGTTGCCAATGCTTTCCTTTGCTTGTTTCCGGAGCGTACACGTGACTATACATCAAAGTTGAATGTGATTAATTTTACACATTTTTTCAAGCATCTGCCACAGTAAGTTCCTGATTTTAAAAAAACATTCCTTGATGGTAAGGGTGGGTGCTTCATGAGTTTATCCGTAAGAAATTTTATAGAAAAGTACTTTAGGAAAACAAAAAGCCCTAGCATTGAATGATATGGGGACACATTGTAAATTTTGGAAACATTATCTTGTGTTGGAATACTGCCCAATGATTATGCAAGATTTAGTTAATCACAAGCTTTTTATTTTTTTGTGGAAATCTTCAGACCTTCACAGAATGCAAAGCTACAGTGTATTTTGCATTACTTTGAGCGTCTTGTGGCAGCAGGGATGGAAATGCCAGGCAATATAGCATTCTGTAGACAGGTGAGTAGATATGGAAAACATTTTTTCATTTCGCATTCTAAATAAAAATAACACTTCATTTTCCTCATAGTTGCATAACATTTATTTTGTAATTTTTAAAATAAAAGTTTTGTTGAACTACATTTTAGACACAAAACCTGTTTATTTCTTAAATGTTGATACTAGAGATGTTAACATGTTACAGTGAAGGGTTGGAAGTTTACCTGTCTAGAAAGTCTGTACTTTTGCTTTGGTTGCTTGATTTCTAGACAAGAAATGATAACATCACTCATTGATGTTGCCAGTGCTGGTTTGGTTTTGTAGTTAAGAAAGGGAAGGTATTAAAATCAGTTTAAAAGAGCAGTGATTTTAATTCACTGTTACTTTTCATTTTAAGGCTTGTACCATTGTGGAGAGGAAAAAAATTAATGACACCAAATATTAATTTTTGATTTTGTGCAGTTTGACTTGTACATTTAATTGTTCTTTTTAAAAAAAAAATATAGATATATATAATATATATAATTCCACTCTGTAATGTAATACAGGTTGCAGACAAAAATGAGCTCCCTACCATGGATGAAATTGTGATGTCTGATGTTAAACTTTGCCCAGTTTCTATCTTTCATAATGGTGGCATGGAGTCTATTGGATCTCAAGCAATCCAGGTCTGATGTTCATAATCATGATAATAATAAATAATAATAATAATACATTCATTATTTATTTCTCTATTCTACACCCTCATTCATCTCTAGTTGGTTTTTTTACAGTTGATGATAAAACTCACAGTGAAGAGTAAATGCATATATCCACCCTTACCTATATAATCATTACCTATACACAGTTCTTGATATAACAGATGATAAATGTTATCATTATCACAACGGGCAACATAATAGTAATTCCTTTTGAAATATGTAATATGATTTAATTTAATTATTTATTTTATGTAGAAAAGTATTTTGTTCTGAATAATTGTTTAAGGAAAGAATAAAGATGAGCATCAGCATTTAGAAACATGCTATTTTATTGGAATGTGAAACCTCTAAGCTGACTTTTGCTTTTATCTTAGAGTTTGATGGTCCCTTGTTGGGTAATTTTTAGATGGTGGATCATATACTTCAAGACATGCATGTTTCAGAATTATGAATTTTATTATATCTGTATTACATGCTTTTCCATTTTAAACATAATTTAACTCCCTTAGCGACATTGAAGCATTGTAATGCTTTTGACTTATAATATTGCATACTCAGCAAACCAAACTAACAAAACATGAATAACCCAAATATAAAGTGAAATGAACATCATTTGAAGGCGTTCATGTTGTATGCTGTTACAAATCAATACTATTTTATTATACAGTCTGGTCTTTGGTTTTAGCAACCCATCAGTATGAAAACATCCTTCAGTACAAAAAGTTCTGTCAGTATAAAAATGCCCTTCAGACTCTTTAATTTTAATTTTTCAATTTCAAATTAAATTTCACTTTCATGTATATGTAATTATAGTGACATCTGTTCATTACTACTTATGAACAATAAGGCATATTCAGACAAAGATTAATACAGATCTATGCTTGTCACTGATGCTGAAGTATAGGTCATTGTACTTATACTCTTGTTCACTTTAGATATTTTAATTGTTTGTACTTTGTAATTTACTGTATTTTACTACATTGTCATTTATTAATGAACTTGAGGCTTATTTTGGTCAAATTAAAATCTATTGGCATACTTTTTGCCAATATTTTCATTAACAGACACAAGCATTTATGAACATTTTCCAGCTATTATAACAAGTTATGTTACAAACATCTTTAAGAATGAAACCTGTTCTTGACCCGAGACCCATTTGTATTCATTTTAGAGATCTTATTTGCATGTCCAGCAAGTTACTCAAGCAAGTGTATCACTATCAGTCCAGTTATAATGATAAACTTACATGATTGCATTTCTGATTTTCTTTGTATGAGTTGAAGTCACCTTGTATATAAATCTTATTTGAGGTCTTTTTACCATTGGATTCAGTCATAATAAATCAAAATTATTTTGCAGAATATAAATTTGGGATAAAGAAAAAACATAAACATATCGTCATCATGCTTTCCCAAAACAGGTTCATATCATCTTTAGAATTTAGATATAGTCATATACTTTTGTTCACAAAAGTTCTTTTTTTATAAAAGTCATCTTTCTTCACATACTTCTTGATTTTTTTTAATGTTTAATATTAATATGTTGTTTTTGATAAAAAAAAAAAAATATATATATATATGTATAAGTGTGCTTAGTTGTGTATGTGTTACTGCATGTGTTTATTATTGTTTCGTATTGTACATTTGACATGTTCATTTTGTATCTTGTGTTTTGTGTGTTTAATACTGTAAAGCACTTAGAGTTTTTTCTTTTAATTAAACATTGTAGTCTTATCAGTACCAGGGGTAAAAACTCTTATGTCACCTTTAATTGTTATCTTTATATTAATTTCAAGTAAGTACTCTATAGCACCTTATTATCATATAAATAAAACATTTTATTTATTGAAAATGGCTTGCATACAAAAATCAGTAAATATTTCATTTACTATTCAATTTTGGTGGTAATAAGCAAATATTTTTATGTTTGCTTACAGGTGGACTTTGCAAATCGTTCTATTGGTGGTGGGGTGTTGGGACGGGGAAGAGTACAGGTAAACATATAATTATCTCTTTATGAAAACTTTATCTATTTAATTTTTGGTATTCATCTTTTTTCCAGTGTTTCATTGCATAGAAATCATATATATGTAATGATTGCTCATGTCATTCACCACTGTAATGATTACTTCTCACCCTGGGTTGACTGTATGTTTAACTCTTAAATAGAAATATTTGAAAGTTTCATTTATTTTAAAATAATTTGCATGAAGTAGTATGGTGTGATTTCACTGTGATAACACTGTTAAAGAAATTGTGAAATTAAGTACTTAGAAGTAATGTTTTTGCTTATGGTTAAGAATAGAAAATGGTCAGAAATATAAACTTTTTCTAATTAATATTCTGGACAGTAGTTTTAAAGATGAATGGAAAACTGTCAGATATTCTAAAATTAAAATTACAAATGCAACATTCGCACAAATTGCATTTTAAATAGTATTAAAGGTTACATATTTTTATGATGATATTCGTTGAGGTTCTTAGGGAAATTCTGCTGACACTAAGAATAAATTAGTTAATGTAATTCCTAAATTTTCTTTTTATATTATTTTGAGTGCTGGTCTTGGAGTAGCATAGGTCTAAAATGTGTTAATCTTGCACAATTTTACAGAAATAATGAAGCTTTACATGATGATAGAATTATTATGTATTTGATACTTAGCCATTTTGTACTGATTTTCTTTCACTGGAAGGAAAACAAATTTAAATACAATTTTTTTTAATTGGTCGTTTTAATTACAGTGTTGATTTGTTAGATCAAAAACAAAATTAACTTTTATATAATGTATAGAAAAATAATAATAAAATTTATGATATTTGTAATTTATTAAAGCAATTCTATCATCAGTTAATCATCTCTAATGTTCAGTTAAAATTTAATAGCAAATGTTTGAAATTTGTTTTGATTTATTGATTTAAATTAATTTTTAAAAATTTAAATATGTGAACAGTAAATTTGTAAGATGTCAAGCTATTATATCAACTTAAACCAAAAGTATACATTTAGTCCAAATTTAGTGTCATTTATTGATGTTCAGAACACGTGCTCATAAATAAAAGTTACAAAACAGCTAAATAAACAACACAGTGGAAAGCTGATCAAAAAGCTTTATCTGCTGACTTGTCATGCGACAGTCTTTTTTGCCAAGTTAAAAACATTCATCATGATAGCTTAAAAAATAAGGGAGTAACAGATAAGTGTTGTTCTAGACAGATTGCTATTCTTGACAGAGTTTTTGTTTTTTTGCTTAATTGCATTTTTACAATGAAATTATTTAATCAGGAGGAAATCCAGTTCTGTACCTGCCCTGAGCTGATAGCAGCCATGTTGTTCATGGAGAACATGGAAGACAATGAAGCCATTGTCATCTCTGGCTTTGAGCGTTTCTCACAGTGCTCTGGCTATGCTGCAACCTTGGAGTTTGCTGGACCATTTCATGATGATGCTGAGGTGTGTGTCTTAACTTGATTAATAGAGTAAATGCTTTAGGGAAGAAATAAAAATAAAACCTGGTGCAGTATAAGTGCTTTCCAAAAAATATCATGATGTGACAACATTAAGTTAAACAAATAAAGTATCTCTACTTATAATAAAATTGTTGTATCTGTGGGTTTGTGTTGGCTTACGCAAAAAAGTGCTGGATGGATTTGATTGGACTTTTACTACTGTAAACTTCAGTGCCCTAGAATCTAGATAGGTCATATGACATCATTCTATTCCATAAGGGAGCTTGCAAATAGCCATAAACTGCAAAAATAGTATAGTGCATAGCAGAGCTTGCAAGTAGCCATAAATTGCAAAAATAGTATAGCGCATAGGTGAGCTTGCAAGTAGCCATAAAAATGCAAAAATAATATAGCACACAGGGGAGCTTGCAAGTAGCCCTAAAACTGCAAAAATAGTATAGCACATAGGGGAGCTTGCCTTACAAGTACTTGCATGCAGGCCATGGCTTGCACAGCAGCCGATTTGTGTTTCACTCAGATTGTGTTTCTCATTCTAGATATTAGATTTTACACTGTAGTAAACATTGGATTTTGGGGGTTGCATTATGCTGCGTGGTTAACTCTTATTTTTGCCATGCCACCTTTTTCTTTATTTTCTTTCTATAATCCTCTCTTCTTTTATCTTGTTTACTCTTATCTTTTGCTGGAGCATGTTCTCTCTTTCTCTCTCATCTACTATCACATTCTCTTTTTCCCTTTATTCTTAATCTTTCACTTCTTCCATTTCCTTCTTTCATTCATTTATTTCTCTCCCCTCCCCCCATCTTTGTCAACTTTTTTCATTGTCCCTTCCCTCTGTCTTTTCGTTCTTTCTGTCCTGTTCCTATTAGATGTGTGTAAGGGTCTCAGTCTGCCTCTTTGTCTCTTTCTTCCCCTCCCCCCCCCCCCCCTTATTATTATTATTCTGCTTTGTAATTCAGATGTATCTTAAAAGCAAAATTCTTTGTTACAGAAAGATGCTTCAGGAAACCTTCTAAACACACTATGTGCTATAGATGCAACTCATTTTCACTTGGGTGGCCAGCATAGACAGTATATGGAGACCTTTGTCATGCGTGAAATCAACAAGGCATTTGTTGGATTCAGTTGTATGGAGGGCTCTCAGACAGGCTTCACTACAGGGGGAATTTCATTTGAGCGAGATGAAGAGTACCTCACCGCACCAGAAGGCCTTGATGAAGAATGTAAGTGAATTTTGTTTGCTATAAATGTTTTATTGTTGCATCAACAGGTTAAAAAACAAATCTTCTGAAAGTTAGTTGATTTATTTGACAAGACAATTATTTGTGTTTTATGTAAATTAGTAAAGTTATTTTGTTTGACTAAATTTGTCAAATTTGTAGTTAAATATATTGCATTATTTTGTATTGTGAATTGTTCCCCCTTTCATAAGTGACTAACAATTCTCATACATTGTAACTACTTGCATTTTTATTCAAATTGTCTTAGGCAAGATGTCCTCCAGGTCTTGGTGGGGTTTTATTTGACAATTTCTTGTTGTTCTTTGGAAATCAGATTTTAAAATTGTTTGTAAAACTTAGCAAGTTATAATATATTGTGAATTTAATTATAAATTATGTTGCTATGATTGTGTCCATTTCATTCTCTAGATAGGTATTCCAAACATATTCAAAGTGAACTATTTGTATAATTTCATTTTTGAGCATAAAAGTTTGCGAAAAATTAAATATTTAAAAATTCATAACTTTGGTTCTAATTGAGGTACAAACTTGATTTTAGTATCATTGAAATCAACAGGAAAAAAAGTTCTATCAGTCGATATACTTGTAAAGTAATGATTTTGAAAAATATGTTTGGAATACCTATCTAGAGTTATTTGAAACATACAGGCTATTTGCAAATAAACCAAGGGACCTTGGATTACAAACTAAACAATCCTTGAAGAAACTGCAAGCCCTGATGAGCTACAATAATCCATTTATACGCAGGAATTTCAAATTTTATGAAATAAGGTTAAACTTAAATTTTCTTAAATTACGTTCTTGGTGATTCCGATAACATAGCAGCCTTAAAAGCAATTTTCCTCTCATTTTATTAAACAATAGGTATATTTTGTTTTGTATGTTATGTTTTGCAAGACAAGATTGTTTTGAATCTTAATTATGTTTAAACTTTAAAATGTGATCTGGCATATCTCTATGTAATTAGAATTGTGTATGCACATGCTTGAGGGGGGCGTATAATATAAAGAAGGAGCAGATAGGCCACCATACCTTTGTAAATATATAGAAAGGTAGATAAAGGTTTAAAAAGTTTTAATTCTTATTTTTAAGATACTAATTACAAGACTTCAAGGTGATCTGTATGTGCACTGTCCTGGTGACAGACAGTCTAACATGATAATTTTGTCCTGGTGACATCTGCAGCATTTGCTGCTTAATTGTGGTTAACTTCTTCTCTGTCATGTTGCATAGTTAGGCTAAGTGTCATCCTCACAGGTTGTTTGCAACTTAGCAATAATTGAATGACCAATCTAATTACAGCTATCCGGTGGTAGAATTGATACAAATCATTTGCTAAGGGAAACACATATTTCCTTCACACGGATTGGGTAATTTTGAATAACTAAAAATGAGTGTGCCTGTGAGTGGGGACATATACGTGCCTGCAACATACAGCTCTGTAGATTTAGGGATGTATACGACCCAATGCCTGCAAACAGGTTAAAGTCTCTTCCACAGCTCTTTTCAGCTTTGTTAGTAGTGGCCATATTCACCTGTAAAATGAAGTGAACTGTCTTCCTAAACTGAAATGAACTGTCTTGAATTATATACTAACTGGTAGCATTTATGTACTAACTAAACTGAAATGATCTGTCTTCAGTTACGTACTAATTGGTAGCATTGCCAGTTTTTCAGCATTGTTGCAAAGGGGTTATATTGACTTCTCATCCATGCTGTATGCTTCCCATGAATATTTAACTGGTATAATATATGCATTTAGCAAGTAAGTTCTTCACAAAGCTACTTGTTTTAACAGTATCCAACCAAAATTTATCACCAGCCTTGCACATTGCAGCAGCTTACTAAATGCAACAATCAAATTCCCAACACTATCCTGCACTTGTTTATGGGTGTTCAACAGTGAATTTCCATTTTTTTCTGTGACAGGTTGCCATTTAGTCCAGTTAATAACGCCATGGGCTGACACAATCTGCAGGCATCTTATAAGAGAAGGGCTTATCAAGGCAGCACACTTATCACTTACATTGGACTCCATTCCCCAACCACACATATCAAAGGAAGAGTCACTGCACTTAGGACATAACTCATCTGGTGATACATTGACTGACAATTATGTCACTCACCGTAGCTGCAGCACACCAAGGGAAGATGGAGAAGACCACAGGCAGGTAAAAGTAGTTTCAAACAACAAATGCAAATAAAGGATCACTTTTAGCTTATGTACGTTGTGATGTTTGCTATTACGCATATGTTATATTTAATAGGTCTACCATAATCTTTGATTATATCAATTGGTTGCTTATTCATATAAATTATTATTTTTAATTATCTTTGCAGCATTTAACTCCAGAAGATTTTTTTGCAAACAGCACCCACGGATTAGGTGGCAATGGGCAACGTCTCTTCATTCCCATGCTGGTACATAATCCACAGAATGGCAGCAGCGATCTCTGGGAAGCAGATTACTCCCAGTGGTTATCCAACTTTCGGCGCCGCAGTTCACAGCTCAGTGACCTCACATCACGCAGAAGTAGTTCCAGTACCAAGCATAGTTCAGAGTTCAGTTCAGACTTGGAAGAAATCTGTGAAACATTGATTCAAGTAGAGAAGGGTCAACATGGAATTATTGAAGAGGAGCATTATGCTGGGGCATTGTCAGAATTTGCCTCTCACTTTGTTAGCTCTTTGATGTTGGAAGGAACATCTACAGCAGCACAAATGATGCCTGGTCTGCAGGAGTTCACACACTTAAAGCCACCAGTTGGTATCCATAAACCTCAGGTTGTGCGGCCAACATGTTGCTGGCCATGTGGTAGTAATGGGTCTTCAGACCAAATGCCGGCAGGCTGGAAAGATACCCTTAGGCTTGGAGATGGGGACAGGTTATTTGATGAACAACAGCAAACATCAGAATTTCATTTAAAAGACTCTGGTGATTGTGTGAGAACCATTGTTGAACAAAGCAAAACAATGCTTTCTCTTGAGACGTATGCCCACAGACTTGTGAATGCTGAAATCCAGAAAGGAATTGAAGAATCAGCTCATCTTTGTGCTAAGCATGACAAGTTAAACTCAGGTGTTTCTGATGATGTTTATAAGTGGTTTGCAGACAAAATAGTTCAAGAGGTTATTGCCCATGCAGTTGACGACCTCTACTTCCAGAGATTTAATTCTGAATTGGATTCGAGAACTCCGGTTTTCAAGGATACGCATGTATTGGAGAGGACAGATTCTATTTCCTCCTATAGCAGCAGCATCAGTAATAGCAGCAGCTACAAAGGCAATGCCGACTGTCAGAAAGCATCCTCTCATTGTAGTAATTACCACATTGCGGATGCAGATGGTTCTTTATACAGCAATCATCAAGACTTGCAGAAGGCATCTTCACAGTCTACTAGTTTCCAGTGTTTAGACCTAGAAGCTTCTTTGCACAAGCAATCAGAAATTAATGTTCTAAATATTTCCAAGACATTAAAAACTGAATCAACATCATTGCTTAGAAGAGTGGAAGAACAGAGAACAAATTATTCTTTCAGGGGAGATAAGTGTGACTATGGAGTAGAAATGCCAGTTGTCTCATCGCCATTATACTCTGGCAGCAACAGCATTCCAGCATCTGTGTCAAACATCAAAGAGGTTTTGCCTCTGAGTTTTCAGAAATGTCAGGCAGATATAGACCAGTCATTTGTTGCAGGTGAGGCCAGTAATACCTCCACCAAGCCTCTTGCCTCACACAAATTGTCATTAAATATTAAAGAAGTAGGTGCATCTAACTTTGATCCTTACACTTGTCAAAAGCAGTCTTTCAAAACAGGTGATTTCTCTTTAAATATGCTGCCTGGAAAATCTCATTTATCATCTGCAACTGCAGAATCCTCAATGTCTGAGTGTTGTAAGGAAAATCTTGGGTCCAAACAGTCTGCAGTGACTAACCAGATGACTGGCAGTAGATTGTCTGATAAGGATCTTAACCTAGACTACTATCGTGCAGCAGCAATTATAGTTGACCAAGTCTTTCAGTCAATCCCAGCTCATCTTAGCAAGCATGCTGATGGCACTCTTCAGAGTTATAAAAGTAGTTCCTCAACTCTATACTCACTCACTGGTCGAAAACTTGACAGTGCAGTAAAGAAAAATAGCCTTGAAAACACCATGCCTCTAGATATTGTAAGTTCTGGGACTGAGACATGCATGCAGGACAAAGCTGTGGTGACCATTCCAGGAGTCAGCCCACGCAGAACTCGGTCTCAGTCACCATGTTTCACCTGGCTTTCAAAGCGCTTAAGTCGTGAAACATTGACCAATGCTTTTCTGAAAGTAGAAAACCGGCCAACTGTAAACAGCTATGAAAGAAGGAGCAGTGAGCCCTGTCAGAGAAGTGTCACACTTTCCCTCCAAGCATTCAACAATAACCGATTCCATGGTGATCTGGGTGAAGAGAGAAGGAATAAGAAGCCACTCACTGATGATGATTTAGGGAAGGTAAAGGCAGATTCTTGGCGGCGCAGTTCTCTAGACAGCATATCATTTGATCGCCGGCGAAGTTCATGTGGATTTACTGATCCTGTATTGTCTCGCTTTGCGCAAGAGTTGATGAACGCTGATACATCAGTGCCCCAACTTCTGTTTGTTAGTTCCAACTCCAGCACTGGAACTCCTGAATCAAGGAGAAGCAGTACAAGTGGATTTCGTGATCCAGCTTTAAACACGTTAGAAAATGCTTTGATGAATTCTAGTTTTGGACAGACGCCATCTAGTCCAAGAAATAAGCAGCCTCGCCGAAGCTATAGCAGAGAATCGCGTCTCTGGAAGTCCGATAGCTCTGAAACAGAACAATGGTTTCCTATTCCTCGTCGTGTTGGAACTGAATTCCAGGAAGAGTTTGGTCGTCTGAACCGTCACTACAGCGTCGAAGAGGTAGAAGATTATGCTGACTTCATTGCTACAACCATCCTTCAACAGGCAGTAAGCATCTTGCATCATGATATGGAGGAAGTTACACAAGAAGATGAGGATGTGAATATCTTTTCAGAAAACCTCGCTGATCAGATTTTACGTGAAGGTCTCATCACCTCACTCAAGTGTAAGCCTGTCTCAAAAAGACCACGCATATGCAGATGTGACTCTGAGATTGACTTTTCAGTAAGCTCCAATGATCTTACTGCAAGGTCACTAGAGGATCGACTCACAGATTTCAAAGATGCATTAGATGTTCCATATGATCACATCAATGCTTTTGCTGGAACCATGACGAGCACCATCATGAATAGTGTCATGAAGCAGTTTGGAGCACCTGCTGAACGGGTGAGCACTCAGAATATTATTAAGACTCTTGAAGACAGAAGATATTTCATCCTTTTTCTTTTGTTTTGTTTTAGGTATTGCTTCATAATTTCATTATTTATATCTTTATACTGAGAAAGCATGCATTCATTTTAAATTAACAATTCATTATTATATGATATATGGGTGTCCTTTTTATTTGAGTATATATATATATATATATAAGGAATTATACATAACATTGATCATGTATTTAATGAAGAGAAACTGTTCAGACTTAGTGTACATTCGCCAATTTTGCCAGCTCTTCCAATTGAATACCAACTCTTACATCTTCCATGTGTATCTATCTTCAGTTTGCCTCATAAACACTGCATTTGGTTGTTGTTTCCTTGATGATTGTATTGGAAATGTTTTCTCTTGTTGCAGTCATGAGTAAACAGCAAAGTTCTAGCATAGCTTTGTTACAGTATATACAAGTTATCATCTTGATGTAAAATTAGAAATTATTTGCCAAATCATAGAGGCAAGCATGCAAAAGACACTAAACATGCTGTTCAGATTGTTGAAACAACAATTCATACTACTTTCAAGAGTGCACAGGAAATTGAAACAAATGGGTCAGTCTTAAGTCATTTGAGCATTAACTGATTAAGGAGTTCAGATTACATACCAAAGCGGCTGTAAAAGTCTCTGTTTAAACGCTTTCTAAATTAAGTATTACAATCTAATTGATCTACAAGGAATGTACTCTCAGTATCACAAACAAACTTGTGCAGAGAGTAGGCTAATTTCAGTCCATATTAATCATTATATGTTAAAGAAAAGGTTGCTTTCAGAAGGAGGTAGTCTGATTCTGCCTTCTCTTACCTACTTTTAAATCAAGGGAGGCAGTCTTGCTTTTCAGCTACTTGAAGTAATCAATGGTGTTTGTGTGCATGTATGGCCACAGTCCATTACACATCTGGTCTTAATCAAGAGATTTAAGTGGTCCCAGCTGCTGTTGCAAACCCATCCCCCCAAAAAATAAATAAATGAGAATAGAAATATTGCAGTTCTACTTGTTACAAAATCTTTCAAAATCCACCCACTTTTGTTTTATACACCCAGTTTGAAATATTTAAGACTTAAAAAAAAGTACTTTCTATTTTTTAAGTGCAATATTACAAAAGGTATTTTCTACTTTTATTGGTTATAAATATACTTTTAGGTGTACAATGTAAAATAAATTAATTATATTTTATAAAAATATTCACATGATATTAAAGTTTTGTTATATTCTAACAATTGTACCTGTAAATGTCTTATTATGTTCATTCTTATTCAGCTTGTACCCTGTAGTAGGCCAATTGCTACTGGAAACTGGGGCTGTGGGGTTTTCCATGGTGATCATTGTTTGAAGATGGTTTTACAGTGGGTGGCTGCAAGCTTGGCCCACACTCCTCAGCTCATGTATTTCACTTTTGGAAATAAACGATTGTGTCAGGTAAGCTGGGTAATGCAACTGCAACTTATACACTTATGAAATTTGCATACAGATTTTTTTTTTTGTCATCTGCAGATCTTATAAGTATGATTTCAACTAATTCTTACAATCTAAATTTTGTCTTCTGCAGATCTTATAACTAATATAAGTATGATTTCTACTAATTCATACAATCTAAATTTTGTCTTCTGCAAATCTTATAAGTAACGATTTCTATTATTTCATAGAGTCTAAATTTGGTAGGACTTTGAAACTTGTGGCCCTAAATCCATAAAATGTATTGTAAACAGAAAATTTATTGAGTTTAAGGAAAAAAATTGAGACATATTTGTAGAGCTAAACTGGTAGGTATTTTCTGTGATTGATTGTAATTTGTTTTTTTAACTTTGAATTTTGCAACAAAGCAGTTTTTATTTCTGAAAAAAGAAAAAAGGAAAATTATAAAATCTTTATTTGCATAAGACATTTTTTTTTTTAACTTTTAATCTCTATATCTTTTATTCACTGGAAAGTTACATAATCTTAATTTGAGGGAACATGCACCTCCACAAGTACTTTTTTTTTACTGAAGTAGTATTTGTAGTAATGTCACTAACAACTAAAGTCATATTTTGGCAATAAATATATGTTCTTAGTATCATAGTATTACATTATTTTAGGTCAGTAGTATATTTAGGTGAATAGACATTTCAGTTTCACTACCCGCACTAGTTATTCACATCCTTTCTGCCAAGTATTCTGACAAATTAAACACATTACTCTTTTGTTCTAGTAGCCACTAGCACTTTTGAATGTTTGTTGCAATATTAAGAAACTTCATCTTTAACAATCGTTTATTCATGACTATTATTTAACAGAACAGATTCAAGAATGATACATTATTTTATGTACTTTCTACTGTTGTTGACACATAACTAGATTTTATACCAAAATGTCAGGTATTCCTTAGCAATGGTTCATTTAATATTTATAATAAATTTGTGTAACTTTTAATATTTAGCACATTGTAATGTGTGTCATATAGTAAATAATGTATAACAAATCACCACTTTCCTTACAGCATAAAACTGGAATGTTAAAATCCTATTGATTATATATTTGTTTGGTTTTTTGTTCAGCTTTTAAATATATAATTCATGGCTCCATTTCTGTTAGTATATAAGTGTTTGGTGTTTTATTTATAAAACCATTATATGTCCCTACAGATAGATGAAGTGGTGGACATGCTGCATAAGCAGGGCTGGACAGTGGGACAGCTCATGACAGCTGTCAGAGTTTACTGCTGCATTACCCTAGATGAGATGGATGCTTGGAGTGGTGACAATGGGGCTACAGCTGGAACATTTAGAGATGTGAATGGTCCATCACAAACGTTGTTTGAATTTCTGCTCAGCCAAACTTGATTGTCTTCATGCACTGCCTTCTAAAATACATTGTGTTCAAGATCTGTCATGTAAGCAGTCATGTTCTTCACTCTTCTTTGCAGTTGTTTTGAGGTTGTGTACACAATGATAGCATTGCTGCAGGCTGTATAGCACTTGTCTCCTTGTCTGGCTTTCATCCAGATCATCATGTGATGAGACATCTTTTCCTGACTTTCATTATCAGAGAAAAAAATATTTGTATAGTTGTCTGTTGAGACATCGTTTCTTGACTTTCATTATCAGAGAAGGAAATTCCTGTATAGTTGTCTGTTTTCCAGCACATGGGTAGTTACAGCCTGAGTTGAAATGCATTTTATTTGTCAAGAGTTTGTCATCCAATGTACAAGCTAATATAGATATTTCAATTTGACTTCTGTTCATTGCTGTTTGTATTTTTCAGTGTCCTTAAATTGTGGACAATTATTTTGTTGTTTTTGATAACTTTATTGCAAGAGGAATTTATTCATTCTTCCATGACATCTTGCTAACTGCCATAGCTTTGGTCAAATGCTGGGATAAGAGATTAGATAACAAAATTGATGAAATCGAATTTAATCTGAAAAAACTGCTTTGATGAAATCAAGATTTTGTAAATCAAATGTTGCATTTTCAATCATGCTGATTAGTGCCAGCCAACTATGCAGTTTTTAGGTTGTCAAGCATTAACATACCTTTCTATTTGATTTTTCATAATTAATAAATACATTTCTTTCTTACCAGTATAATATTTGTGATTGCATTAGTAACTCACCATCTGCTTGCCTGCAGTTTGCTATAATTTTGGCTGCTACATATACTAATTTAATAATTACAGTGTGAAACCAGATGTATGTGTGTCAGGTTTTCTGCTCTTGCAAAATAATTTTAAAATACTTGATTTGTCCAATATATACAAACAGGTAATGAATTGCTACAAGTTTGTGCTAAAGTATTTTTATTTTAGTTTGTATATATTGGCTAGCATGTTTGTGTGTGAGTGTGGTTTGTATGTGTATGACTGCTTTTGATTTTCTTTTTTTTTTTTTATGACATAGGTTCTCCTGTCTGTATTACCACCACTGATATTTTTTTAGCACGTCTGTTATCATGTGCATTGTATGTTGAAACAACATTTGATGATTGAATCTTGTATATTATAGAATATTTAAAAAAGGACACTGTGGATTATTACCATTAACATTCCTTATTTGGCTGTAAATTATTATATGAAAATAATGTTTTATACTAGTATGCAAAAAGTGTAATTTGTTTATTTTTCTTTGTGTTTTTTTGTTTTTGTTTTTCATAAGTTACGCATTTTCATTGTTTCATTTTGTCAAAATTATTTTTATTGTTGCTTATTTTCTTTAATTTAAATATACAACTAATTTGCATATATGTGACGCTGCATGGCAAAACCGGCTAATGTGAAAAAATTCAAAAGTGGGTGTTTTCTAATTTATTAAAATTCAGAATCTCATGTTTATTTTTAAAACATTTTAATTTATGTCAGATAGTTTTTTTACTATACAATTTTTTACGTCCATACCCCCTGGACTATCAAAGGGAAGTAATCAGACTACAAATGGATGTAGCGCAGAATTAAAAAAAAAAAATCAAAAGTGGGTTTTTTCTAATTTATTAAAATTCAGAATCTCATGTTTATGTTTTTTTAAAAAAAACAAACATTTTAATTTATGTCAGTTTTTTTACTATGGACTATCAAATGGGAGTAATCAGACTAAAACGGCTGTAGCGCTAAATTAATTTTAGCGTCTTTAGCTGGGTTTTGCCAAGCAGCATCACATATATCAGATTAAAACAGGACTAAATTAAGGACTAAATTTTTTGCCTTGCAATGGTAAAATGAGCTTGTATATTCTGTAGCACTCTGAGAAATAGAATATCATTATGCACTGATTAATTTTGTTCCTTGAAAGGTAGCCTAAACAGTTTATTTTAGGCATTCTTTTAGACCAGTGATTTTCAAAATTGTATGGCAGTAAAACAAAAATAAGAGAATTTGTATAGCATAATGCTGCCACCTACTGTATGGGTGTGTCCTAATATCCCACATGGTGAAACAATGTGCTGTGAGCTAAGAAAGTCTGAGAAACACTGTATTAGACTGTTTAATTTGAGCATTTTTTGGAAACTGGAAAAAAATGTTTTAACCTATGGAACTGGAAGAATGCCTAATTAATTTAGTTTCGTTTTAATCTATTGTACTTGAAGAGTACCTGTGACACTGTAGTTCAGGTGGGCTTTTGAAATCAAAGAGTGCCTAGTTAATTTAGTTTAAGATTTAATCTGTTTAATTGGAAGTATGCTTAGACAGTTATTATATATATAATAATATTTTAAAGGTGGGATGGATAACTCGTCTAGACTTGAACAGTTCTTTGTTCATTTATTTCTTTTGTATCATTCTAAATTTGAGCACACAATGCTTTAGTTTAAAACCCTTAAAAATTAGCTGAGAATTAAAAAGAAATGTTTTTAAAGATCAGCACTGAAGAGATAAAAAATTCTAGCAGCCTGTTGACCAGTTCTCTAACATTTACTTTATTTCTTATTGATTTGAGAATTTTGCATTCATAAATTTGTTAGGATCAGTTGATTAATTTTATACCGGCATGTTATCAATCTCTTCTCAGATGGAAGTGATTGAGTAGTATATGAACTGTTCACTAATCACTTCTGTTTGTAGACTAAATTGGTACTTGTGGGAAGTATCTCACTGTTTTATGAGAATGTTGAGAGTCCATTAGACATTTAGGTACTCATGCATGCATACACACACATTAACACTTTATTTGAACTTTTGGATAATCACATATCTTAAATTGTTGGTTGTTGATTAAACATCTTTCTCATTACATATCTTTTCAAATATTGATGACTTGATGGTATTGAAAGATTTTTCAAATCACTTCCAATGTGTAAATTTGTATTTTGAAGCTGGCACTGAGACTTCTTACTGTTTGCATATTTATTTTTGTGTGGGTGAGTTGGTGGTATCTGAATAACTTATCTGACTAATATTCTTGGATCATTTGATATTTACAATGAGCTGATCAATAATTTTATTTTTATTTGATAACTTTTCTTTTGAACATCTTAGCAGAATTTGTTTTGACTAAGTATTTTGATGGTCAAAAAAGTTTCGATAGTAATCTCTGTGCATATATTGATCATATGCATTTCAGTTTGATTAAGTTTATATGTAAAATACAATTTATTTACATATGTTTTCCGGATTCCCAATGAAAGAAGACTTGTAAGAAAAATTAGTTAAATTAGTTTGTTTCTATTTTATTTACAGAAGACAGTTTTGTTTGACTCATTTTTTATAGCAACTGTCTTTGAGGATTAAAAGGAAAGTAGTATTAAGATTGTACTTTTTCACCCTATTGCTTAATGAGGACTGATTTGAGATAGAGACTAAAGAGCTGTGTTTGTGCTTTGGGTATATATACAGTTAGCACTTTACTCTTTCATAACTACAGTCACTTTTATATTTAATGCTTTTTCCTTATACACCTCATTGCCGAGACTGCTCACATTCCTTGTCTTAGAATTTATTTTTTTTTTTGGCCCACCCCCAGTTATAATTACTGTATATTTTGATACCATTTTCTTATTATATTACTGAGATGGTAGTTGCAAATACTGATATTTCATAAATTTTATTTCAGACATTTCTTAAATAAATACCAGAACAAATGAATAGATTAAACTGAAAATTGTTTGCAAAGGATTTGCATGTTGTATGTGGGTGGGTGTTTCTGTGCATGTGTCTTTGTGTGATTGTGTGCATACATGATGTGTTAGAGATAAATAAGCTAGGGTTTGGTAAGTGGGTGGGTGGTTGACAGTTGCTTCTTACTATGTGATTCAAATGCATTCATTAATCTGAACAGCAACCCAATAATAATGCAAAAGTCAGATAATGTCACCGCTTCCATTAAATTAACATGATAAAATAGCGTACACACTTAAAGAATATTTGCTTGTGATAATTATTACCTATTATCTTTTCATTTTTTTTTTTTAATTAATCTTAAAGCAATCTGCCACTATTGAATTTTTAAATACAAACTTCTACCCTTTACACCCAAATGAAAAAACTGACTGTGACATATTTTCTTTGTGGTGACATCAGTAGGCTTATGTTAGCTAAAGTAAACATTATACTGATCTTTTTCACATTTATATTAACTGGATTGCCAGTCTAATGTTTATGTGATGGACACATAATAACATAATTGAAGTCTAAATCAGATAAACGTTTGTCCCCCCCCCCCCCTGCAATCTCACTGATCTAAGTCAAAATTACATTGATCTACCAGTGTCGTATAATAACAATGCTTCACAGCTGTGAAATAATTAAGCAGCATAGTTTATTAAATTTATAGTAGTTTAAACTTTGGGTAAGATTTGGAAATGTAAAGTCTTTCATTATTTATCTCTAATTATTTAAAATGACATAATACTGTTATTATATACTTCTCTCCTTACCCCCCCCCCTCCCCTTTATGTAACTAAGAGTTTTAAAGTATTTTACTTTAATCAGTCACATTTTCATATCAGAATGAATTGTAGAATTTACAATTACATATTAATGTATTTAATTTCTTTATTGTTTCTTAATTAATTTCAGAGCTTCATGTGGAGTATATTTTGTGAACAAAGCCCAGCAGTGCATTTCAATGTGTTTCTTGCAGTTCTTTCTTGTCCACTTTTATAAATTTATTTATCTTTTTGACTTTTGAATTAAAATTGTTTCATTCATAATTAAATAATTAACCAGTATAAAACTGAACTGGTCAAGAGCACACATTTTCTTCTATGAACTAGTAAATTTATGAGGCTAATATAATTGTTTTTAGATTCTCTCTCCCTCTTTCTCTCTCTCTCCCTCTCTTTCTCTCCCCCCCTCCATCTATCTGTCTCATATTTATAAATAAAGTTAATGTTTATGCCTTTCACAACCATCATTTTCAGATTTTATAGTATTTGGATAACTTTTAAAAGTACACGTTTCTTGTTCTTAAAAAAAAAAAAAATAATTAAGAACTGTTTAAAACTTTTATTTCTAATCAGCTACAACCTTCCACCCTTAGCTGCTCTATGTTACACTTTACCATGGCATATTTACAGTGCTCTTTGTTTACAATTCACTATGACATATTTACAATGCTGTGTTCACACTGCATTATGACACATTTACAGTGCTCGATTACACTTCATTATGACACATTTACAGTGCTCGATTACACTTCATTATGACACATTTACAGTGCTCAATTACACTTCTTTATGACAGTGCACATTTTCAAGAGGAAATACCTACACTATTTGTGTGTGCAGATATGTACAAGTGTGTTTGTGTGTGTGTCTTGGGTCTTCCACTTTGATTACATTATTTGTGGTGAGTCTTACACTGAAAGTAACTCATTCCTGATGATGCGGACGATGTTTTTGTCAGACCAGTGATCGATAAAGAAAACAAACTCATTTTTCCATCTCTTTTTCATTGTACATTTTTAATTTTTTAATGTTTTGCTTTGTCATTATTTCTGAGGGTGGTTTGGTTTGTTTTGTGTTAATCTGTATTTTAGATTGGTTATTCACTTTATCAATTTATTGAATACACTAGTCATGATATTCTGAAATTTTGTGATTTACAAGTTTTTTGATGTTCTGGTTATATTTGTTAGTTATTTTGAGTTTATTTTGAATTAGCACTATTGTCTTAGAATTCTTTGTCATTCATTTATGTATCATTATTGTTTTATAAAATCTTTGTGCCATGATATGTCCATAGAAAGTTGAGTGGTACTGCTAACAAAACCACAAAAAAATTGTTAAAATGCAACTAGTACCAATCAGGAAGGAATAAGTACACCTGCCATGATGATTGTAATTAGAAATAAAGTGGACTTTTCCTGATAAGTAACCACAAAGGATTTATTGAGATGTGACTTTCTTTGCATCAATCAGGAAAGATTAGCATGGATTTAAAACAATAGATTTCATTGCTTTTTTTGAAATTAAAAAATAACTGCTGATATGTGTATTACAAAGAATTTTTGTATTAATAACTGAATGTTTTTGATGAACTTATAATTGAATCTTCAATTGTTTTTTTCTATTTTAACAAGTGACTAGTTTGCACAATTGTGTTTGAGAACAATTGCATTTGCAATACTTACAACAATCACATGTGGCTAATGCAAACAATCATGTGGGAAAAAATGAAAATAAAAGAGAGAATATGAAAATAATTGTGTTGAGTGAATTCTGTATGCATTTTAGAAAAAAACATGTTTCCTGTTGCACTGGATAGATGCAACAGTGTCATTCTAGTGTCATTCACCTACCCACCCATCCCACCATGAAGTATTGGTGGAGTGATTGCAACAATAAGGGGTGGTAGTGTGTACCCTATCCACTCCTTTTACCTTTTAGTCTAAGAAAAATAAGGCACTTGAAAAAGACAAGGTCCATAAATTAATGCTGTCTATCTATTAAGTTAATTCATGCATCCATGCCTGTGTGTGTGTGTGAGAGAGAGTGTCTGTTGTCTCCATCAGTATAATGCTCAACTATTTTCAGCATAAAAATACTGCTGCAATGATGATGTTTTCAATGTGTTTTGTAAGTGTGGTTGTGTGTGTGTGTGTGTGTGTGTGTGTGTGATAATAGAAGAAATTGCAAGGGAATACAGAGAGTAACATTTTAATTCAATACTTATTTTCTACTGTATCATGCTGGCTAGAATGAATCCGTCAATTGAAACAGAAATAAAAAGAAAACGAAAAGAGCTGAGCACAAAAAAGACCCATATATGGTGTTCAAACTGACACTCAATGACTGGGGGTTGGGGTGTGTGTGAGTATTTAATATTCCTTTAATAAAATTCCTGACAGATGCCAGTTTGTCTTCTAATAAGCATGGTTTGACAGTGGTGTATTTATAAATTTATGACTTTAGTGTAATTTTAAGTTTATGACCTAGATGTATTTTTAGGTTATGACCAAAGAATTAAAGAATGTTCATAAGGGGTGGGTATAATTGTGAAGTAGTTCCTTAAAGCTAACGGGTATGCATCTTTTGAATTCCTTCCCCAACCTAGCTAACAGACTTTGCTTACATTTGATTGGTTAAAAGACAAAACAGTTTGCTCGCATTTGGTTAGTTAATAGAAAAAAAAATCTGTCCACATTTGATTGGTTAATAGAGAAAATCAGTTTGCTCACATTTGATTGGTTAATAGAAAAGTCAGTTTATTCACATTTGATTCATTAATAGAACAGTGCGCTCACCATATTCTGTGAAATTTTATTTTGAAGAAAAATCAAGTCCAAACTGAAGTCGTTGAAAGATTATTTTCATTTTATCAGTAATATTTAATTCGATGAAAGAATCCAACAATAAATAATAATATTTTTGTGAAAGAATTCATCCAATATTAAATAATATTATTATAAGAATTAATCTAATAATAACTATTCATATACAAGAATTAATCTAATAATACATAACTATATTTATGAAAGAATTAATCTAATAATAAATAACTTTTTAATGAAAAAATTACACGACTAATACCAACTTATTTATAGCAAATATTTAGACATTCTGTTTTTCCAGATGTGGGTGATTCTCTTGGGATAAATGGCAGTTATCATGAGTAACAATTTAGTAGTACCCTATGCTGATCACTAGTATACATTCATAAATACTTGCTAAATTATTAAATATGACTCTAACAAAGATCTGTCGGATCTCAATAACGGTGGTGACATTTGTGGTATTACAATATTAAGTAATGTAAACTGAGTCATGGCAATAGGAAATGCAGCCCACATTTTACCACAAAAAGTGTGTGTTTGTGTGTGGATTATGGGGTGGAGTTGTATGTACGTAAATTGAGCATAAAAGCACACAATTAATAAATGACAGTATAGATAATAATATCTCGGACACGTGTAATTGAATCTAAAGCTGAAATATATTCTTGTATAAATGCAAATTACTATAGTATTGATTGATTGAGTGTAGGGGGCGCTTCCGGCTTCTGCCGCTTTCGTGCTATGCTTTTCAGAGAAAAAGCCGCCTAATTATGACTAAAAATTGGATTTACTCTAGTATAATCAGTTTTATATTATATCTGTCTGTCTGTCTGTCTATCTATGTATGTGTAAAGTTTCTATTTTAAAAAAAAACCATTTAAATCTGAAAATATTGCATAAATCTTTCCACTTGTCAAGATGTGCTGTGCAAAATATTACAGTTATTGAAGTTCGTGTTTTACAGTAGGAATCTTTGCTTTTAATAAATAAAAATACCATAAATTGGCTTTGCATATATTTAGTAAAGGTTGAAAATGCTTGGTGTATATGTATTCTAATCGAGGACGTTTTAAGATAATAGAGGTTATTTTTCTTGTAAAAGGTCAAATGTATTTCCTGATTGATATGGTGGATGAGACTGACAACAGAATATGACTCTGACACAAGAGAATGTGACTGACACAACAAATGTGACTGACAACAGAATATGACTGAGTCTCTGACACATCAAAATGTGTTAAGAACCTGGCCGTTTGTAGTTGTGTTATAATTGGTCAGTTGCATCTACTGCAGTGGCTTTGCTTATTGTGATCATTGTTTATTAGAATTGATCTCTTTATATAATCAAAATTCTGAGAATTGATTCAAATGAATAAAATCACCTCATATTTTCACATTTATTGGAATGAAATTTTATTATTGGATAAATATTTTTTAAATAATAGAGCATCATCTAAATTGAAGTGCAATGAAAACTTATTAATATCCGTTTTATTTATGAACTACAATGCACAATCTATACAAATTGACTTTTATTAACTTTTATTTTAAAACAGAGATGGTAATTTTCTTGAAAACTTTTAGTACACACCTAAGAAAAGCTAATGGATTATAAACCACCTTTTCATAATTTACTTTCTTACTCGGTTGAAATATGCAGCTGATGCATCTCCACTTCTCTTTACCTGTGAACTTTCACTGCGGATATCTTTGACTTCTGTGACTGAATGCTTTGTATTCTCCTGTCATTTAATTGATTATGTCACTTTTTTCTTTATGGGATAATACAAAAATAAACTGTTATTGTTGATGATGGTGGTAGTGGTGTGTGTGTGTGTGTTGTGTGTGTGTGTGTGTGTGTGTGGTGTGTGGTGTGTGTATATGTGTGCATGTGCATGTCTAACTTCATCCTTCACCTTCTGATATATGTACTCTTTTTTTTTTTTTTTGCATTCAACAACGCAAACATTTTTTGTGTGTGCACTGAGTACTGTGCCTGACGCGGGGACAGTATTAAATCAGGGTTGGCTGTCAAGGGTCAGCGTTAACTCAGGGCTGGCTGTCAAGGGTCAGCATTAAATCAGGGCTGGCTGTCAATGGTCAGAATTAAATCCGTGCTAGCTGACAAGGGTCAGTATTAAATCAGGGCTGGCTGTCAAGGGTCAGTGTTAACTCAGGGCTGACTGTCAAGGGTCAGTGTTAAATCAGGGCTGGCTGTCAAGGGTCGGCATTAAATCAGGGTCTGCTGTCTAGGGTCAGTGTTAAATCAGGGTTGGCTGTCAAAGGTCAGTGATCAGGGCTGGCTGTCAAGGGTCAGTATTAAAATTGTATTGTGCACACACAAGTGATGTAGTGTTCTTTAATTGTATTGATTTTTTTAATACAAACAAGTGATGTACTGGCCTGTGATTGTATTGTGTAGACACATGTGATGTACTGGTTTGTAATTGTGTACAAACAAGTGATGTATTGGCCTGTAATTGTATTGTGTACAAACAAGTGATGTACTGGCCTGTAATTGTATTGATTTTGTACACAAGAGCGACGTATTGGCCTTGCACGAAAAAAAAAAAAATGTACTGTCGTGTCGCAACGATGAAACGCGCACGCACACTCACAATCACACAATATACATGTTTGTGCGCGCGTGTCTATGTGGTGTTTGCGTGCGCACACTCACAATCACACAATATACATGTTTGTGCGCGCGTGTCTATGTGGTGTTTGCGTGCGCACACTCACAATCACACAATATACATGTTTGTGCGCGCGTGTCTATGTGGTGTTTGCGTGCGCACACTCACAATCACACAATATACATGTTTGTGCGCGTGTGTCTATGTGGTGTTTGCGTGCGCACACTCACAATCACACAATATACATGTTTGTGCGCGCGTGTCTATGTGGTGTTTGCGTGCGCACAAGTGTGCATGCATGCTGTTGAGTTCACGCGGATTTATTGCACCTTCAGTCTAACTGATTGTAGTTTTCCATTGCAATATCTGATATATTTACTGTCAGTCTAACTGACTGTAGTTTTCCATTGCAATATCTGATATATTTACTGTCAGTCTGACTGTAGTTTTCCATTGCAATATCTGATATATTTACTGTCATCCTCTGTCGCGAAAGACAATATCGGCGCTCGTGAGATCTTTGACTTAAACTCCATTACTGTCAGTCTAACTCGTGAGATCTTTGACTTAAACTCCATTACTGTCAGTCTAACTCGTGAGATCTTTGACTTAAACTCCATTACTGTCAGTCTAACTCGTGAGATCTTTGACTTAAACTCCATTACTGTCAGTCTAACTCGTGAGATCTTTGACTTAAACTCCATTACTGTCAGTCTAACTCGTGAGATCTTTGACTTAAACTCCATTACTGTCAGTCTAACTCGTGAGATCTTTGACTTAAACTCCATTAGAAACGAAATGCAGCAAGTTAAGGTTGGGCCACCACCTCCTAGTGCCACCCTTGTGCTTCAATGCCTGTCCGACGCTCTTGTCTTTGAAGAACGGTCGCTAGGTGATCTGAAATCTCTCTTCGCTGGTGACGAAAGCGGCTTTTTGTCCAGGACAGTGCATTCAGATGAACCAGTGCCCGAGATTATTTCCCACGCACTGCGAAAGCACTTTTTTTCCCCTCTCATTTTCGCCTCGCTCGTCAGTCAAAGGGTAATAGGTTTTGCTATCTTTTTCAGTGTTTTTCTTTTTCTTTTGTTCAACACCCTCGCACACACAGACGGCACATATATACATACACACCAGGCACACAGTCACTCATGCACACATTCACAGGTCACACACACATGCACATACCTACACATCAGGCATGCACACGCTCATATATACATGCATACACATACGCACAATACTTGTACACATACACGCACACAATACATATCAAATACACACTAGCGTATACACATATAGTTACATAAGTACCACCCCTACAAACATATGAACACACACTGAAAATAATTATTATTTTTAATTAATCTTTCATAACTAATTTCAAGTGATGAGAATATTAATTTTATTTTACTAATGATCCTCCAACAGACAACACTCGTCTCTCATTGGCGGATAATTTGGCGTTGTAAACGTTTTCGCAGTTCCACAACATAAAACAACGTTTACAGTCACATAAGGTTTTCTGCAGATGGAAACTTCAAACTAAAGGAGAAGACAAATCCTACTTTAATCTATATTTAGCGAGCCCCCGTCCACCCACTTTCTTCTCCAACATAAGATTATCAATATCAGTATGCGTAAGAAGGTCAATAAATTTATTAAAGAAAAATAAAACATACAAATGACAATAAATTACAGCTAATTATAGTTCAACAATAGAGTCAATACAAACTGCAAGTTAGCCTATCAGAGAATAGAAATGGAGTTAGAATAGGTTATTATAAACTTCACTAACCTGGATTAAGTACAGCTTCCACAGTCTTTTCACTAGCCTTTTCAATCACTATACCTTAAACGTAAACAAAATCACTTTAAGAATGTAGCTGTTAAGTAGGACATTCAACCATTTGCTCGGCCATCCCCGTCCCTACCTGTATTTGTCCAGAAACTTTCTTCCCTTCTTCCTCCACTTCCATAAACATTTAGCCCTTGGGTAATTCTCCCTCCGCCCAGTACTCCCTTCAATCAGCACTCCCTCCACCCAAAACTCCAGCTGAAGAACCACTGCTCTCCATCCAGCACTCCCACCACCTATCCATTCTACCATTACTCTCTTCCGGGTTTAGTTGTGTTGATCAATATATAAAAATAAAAATAATTTTTAAATAGTTCCCCGTGAAGTAGTAAGCCGTGCTTTCTCAGCTAGTAACCAGCGTCATGTGGAGCCTTTGAACATTTATTTTTTATTTTTGAAGAAGTGCTTTCTCTCTGATTAAATCTTCGACTAATGAAAGCACAACGCATCACCGCAGGAGTCTTTGTTGGGACTACATTTTTACACTCTTTTGACACTTGTACACGTACACATTTCAGAGACCTACATTGCATTGCAACATGAAGGCTGTGACGTTCATGTATTTCTACCCCAGCAAACACACGCTTAACATTCTTACAGTCCAGAACCTATCTGGGAAAATATTTTATTGTTTCATTAATAATTAGTTATCCATATAAGTCAGTTTAACACAAATTACATTTTAATGTTGCAAGTTTGGGTAGATGACAAAGAGAGAGGAGCAATATAGGAATAGCTTGTGTAAGAGTATGTGCGTGTGTGTGTGGGGGGAAGGATGGGGTGGGTGGGCGTGCTGTTTGAGGGAATGGTAAAAGGGAGCAGAAGTCTGCCTAAAGGAAAGGTTTCTTTCATTTATTTTGTGTTAAGAATTGTGAATTTGAACACAAAAGTACCCTCTTCCTCACTCTCCACCCGAAACCAACCAACCCGAAAATCGTAGAACGTACAAGGAGCAATTGCATGGCGTAATATGCTGGGGTACAGGCCGTAGTGTGGTAACAGCTGTCGCATGGTGGGGTACAGGCCGTAGTGTGATAACAGCTGTCGCATGCTGCCATCTGAGGAAAACGGGTCACTTATACTGCTAATTCACTCTAGCCCAAATGACTGCAGGTCTCTCTCTCAGACAACAATATACATAATAACAACTTATTAAAACACAAGGTTATCCAGCAAGAAAGGTGATAAGACATCAGTTGATATAACATGACACTCCTCTCAGTCATTATACTAGTTAGTTATGTACAGTATTTAATCACATGAACAGTGTTATTAAATTCGTTAAGGAACATGAATTTATAAACAATAATAATTTTGTGTTAGTGCACAGCTATCAAAAGGATAATTGGTTGATTACCTTAATCACACAATGAAACAAGTAATATCTAACAGCTGCTGGAACAAAATAGTTTCATGTATCTTAAATTACTGAAATGAAATAATAATGTTTATAATATAATTTGTAATCCCTGCATTGCATAGTGAAATAGATTTTTTCACCTTTATACGGCAGGTTTAATTACTCCCTTAACATTTTACTTTGGCATAATTATTAATTAACCAAGGAGAAAATCTGGTCTTATTCAATGGGAATGGTGAAAAGGTCTGCTGAATTTGGTGTACACACTTTTTAAATGGTGCCAGGAAAATCTGGGGAGGATTTTATTCTTAAAACAGTAGATTTAGCCCATCGACTTTGCATGGAAAGAAGACAAAAGTTCTATCCCTTCTAACCCAAGAGCTAATTACTGAACTCGAACATGCAGTACCAATTTCAGAGTGCCATTAATCTGGAATTGACTGGTTGTGATTCAGGTTGCTGGTGTAGCTTGACAATGAGGTTAGAATGTGAGTTTCAATTTTGGTTTCTGTCATACTGGGATATGTTCGTTGTATGATGATAGATTTCTTAATGCAAGCACTTTCAATTATTTTATTTTTAATTATACAGAAAATTGTGGTTAGAATACGACAGTTACATACATATTGGTTAATATCTCTATATTCATACATTTCAGCAGTTAGAATGATAAACTATTCAATTGGAGCCTCGTGCATGCATCTCGCTAACTAGATTTTCAACATTAGGCTTCATAGAAGTTAAAGACATTCTCACAGTTTTGTTTTTACAGCACTAAGAGCAGAAAATTCAGTTTTTACAGCAAGCATTAAGAGAAGAAAATGCAGTTTCACACCTGTCGATTGAGTGAAAAGGAAGAAATACTGCAAGTGCTTTTTCACTAGGTGCTGGATACTCTTCACGCATTTGAACCCAGAAAATTGTCACAAAATTATTTTCAATGCAGCTACACATTCAATCAGCTGTTCTTGCTCTGAAAGTGATAGGTTGTAAATTTTATCGGATAAAAATGGATCCGTAACCCCAATGTCCTGACCTAGCATCAGAAAGTAATCTTCAAAGTTCCTTTGAAGTGCGTCATTGTAATAATTAATAATGAAAACACTTCTCGTGTGTGTTAAGATTTCTGTGTTGGACATGTCGGTGTTGGACAGGTCTGTGTTGGACATGTCTGTGTTGGACAGGTCTGTATTGGAGATGTCTGTGTTGAAGATGTCTGTGTTGGAGATGTCTGTGTTTGGAGATGTCTGTGTTGGAGATGTCTGTGTTGATGTCTGTGTTTGGAGATGTCTGTGTTGGAGATGTCTATGTTGGACATGTCTGTGTTGGAGATGTCTGTTGGACATGTCTGTGTTGGAATGTCTGTGTTGGAGATTATGATGGAGATGTCTATGTTGGACATGTCTGTGTTGGACTTGTCTGTGTTGGACATGTCTGTGTTGGAGATGTCTGTGTTGGACTTGTCTGTGTTGGAGATGCAGTCTGAGAGGAGAGGAAACTCATCAATACCATCCTCTTGTAGTTTTCTCTCCAATAGTTTTAGTTTTTCTTAAATGGATCAATTCTATTTCCTAAGTAAAAAATAGTTCCTCATGGTCACTGAAGACTAAGGTTAGTTTATTTATCAATTGAAATATGCCACAGTTTTACCAGCAAATGCTGATCTTTGAAATTATCAGACAAATCCTACTTACTATTAATAAGAAATGTAAACACGTCTTAAATCATAAAGTCTACTTTAATATCGTCCTCGAGAAAGCCAGTAAACCTTTGTGTGCAGAAGCGGCTTTGTGTGAACTGATCCCATTTCCTCACATAACATTGTAAAACAGTCTTGAATTAAGCTCGTGGCTTTTAATAAAGTTCACAGCTTTTACAGCACTTGCTTAAACATTATGAAGTTCAGGGCTCAAGTTTTGCAGTAAGCATTTCTCTATGAAAAATACAATGAGGTATTTGTAAATCGTCACCTGCATCTTTATTAATTTAACTTGTAAGCCCGGATATTTGCCCTCTTAGTGCATCTGCACCATCAGATAACAAAACCAACACAGTTAGTCCAAGTCATATTTTTGTACGTGACCATCAGATAACAAAACCAACACAGTTAGTCCAAGTCATATTTTTGTACGTGACCATCAGATCAAAAAACCAACACAGTTAGTCCAAGTCACATGACCATCAAGGTAATAAAAATGTCAACGCCAGTTTTATGGCCTCGTATTTCCAGGCAAGTCGTGAATTCTTCACAAGCACAAAGTTTTATAAAGTCGATAATATATTTAACGTTAACTAGTAACATAGCTTTGTTGCTTGTACAGGTGGACATCAGTTTGAAGAGAAAACCACTTAGATAACTTTTGATATCAATGGATTTTCTACAAAGACGTAGCCTCAATCTTTTGTGTTGTTAGAAATGGCTATGAATTTCATTTTTGGTTTGGGTGGGGAGACTTTCTTACAATATTCCACGAGTTGTATCCAGATGTAAACTTGGCAAAATTTAAATCTGTGCCAATAGTAAAAGTTTTGTTTGCTTGATCCATTCTTAAAGATATAAAACAAGACGCTTTTAGACTAGCTTTATTATGGCTGGAAAATGTTTCCATTGCTTTCATTCTCGATTTCAGCTCAGATTCTTTACGTTTAAGAAAGCCAATAGGCATACCAACAAAATCTTAGTGTTTGGATTAAAAATTCCCGAGCATGTTGTTTTGCCTTTATTCCATCACCGCTTAAAATGTCAGCAAATATTGCACATCGAGATAGTTGAGTATCTGCACGTGAAACTGTATATACAGTATGCAGCTGTTCTACATTTTTGCCTACATCTTCAATGCACGTGAAACTGTATATACAGTATGCAGCTGTTCTACATTTTTGCCTACATCTTCAATGCACGTGAAACTGTATATACAGTATGCAGCTGTTCTACATTTTTGCCTACATCTTCAATGCACGTGAAACTGTATATACAGTATGCAGCTGTTCTACATTTTTGCCTACATCTTCAATGCACGTGAAACTGTATATACGGTATGCAGCTGTTCTACATTTTTGCCTACATCTTCAATGCACGTGAAACTGTATATACGGTATGCAGCTGTTCTACATTTTTGCCTACATCTTCAATGCACGTGAAACTGTATATACAGTATGCAGCTGTTCTACATTTTTGCCTACATCTTCAATGCACGTGAAACTGTATATACAGTATGCAGCTGTTCTACATTTTTGCCTACATCTTCAATGCACGTGAAACTGTATATACAGTATGCAGCTGTTCTACATTTTTGCCCACATCTTCAATGCACGTGAAACTGTATATACAGTATGCAGCTGTTCTACATTTTTGCCTACATGCAACTAATGTTCCCAGTTCAACAACATCCGGTCCAGCTCCACATGACTCATTGTCACCCACAGTTTCAAAAATTCAAATAGTTTAATCTGTTTACTCAACGGGTGTGTTGAAAAATAGCAGTATAAAAAAAAGCCATTTACTATTAAAACTTTCCACAATAACTAGTACAGCTCAAACATACAACTGAGCAATCACTGACAGTAGCGCACGCGGTGATTGGAATATGAAACATTTTCATGTGACGCGTCATTGTTGGGGGTGGGGGTAGGGGAGAAGAAATAAACAACATGGAAGTTGGTACTAACGGAACGCAAAAGTAACTGCACGTTCATTTTAACAAAGATCGCATATGATGTATGATCACTGAAAACGTAAGGAGAATCAAGGCAAAATGAAAACATTCAGTACCAAATCGATAACGCAGCCGCGGACCACCCAGTAATTCAAGTGGTCCGCGGACTATTAGGTTGAGAACCACTGGCATAGCGTAGGACTTCGCGACTTTCGTATTACTGACGTCAGAGTCAAGGTGACTAACAAGATCAGTTTAGAGTTACACGTGCGTACGTCTTCATGACGGGCTTGGAAGGCGGTATGCTGTGCTTTGTAAACGAATCCTTTCGAATAAATGTTTTCAGAAGAACTGTTTGTCTGTCCAAACTATTGCATACGAGCTATTGCATACGACTATTGCATACGACTACAGTGAAGTGTAAAGTTTTCAGACAAACACTGCACTTTGTAGTCTTTTGAAATAGCTCGTCTCACGATGGACTCCATTTTGAAGTGTTCCTTAAAATTAGTTTGAAGTTCACGAGTATATTACAACGTAAACGGTACACACTCGCTCTGGAAACGATCTCTGACAAAATGTAGACTACTTGAGGCCGTGGCTGAGTAATTAACAGCTAATTTACAAATGTCGATGCAACTGCGTGTTTCCTTTTTTTTTTTTTACTTGCATACTTGAAAGATTTCCCCTGTGTCACGTCTACCTGTAGTGGGCCACTCCATTTAAATATCATGTTCTTAATGACTCGTTCATAAACACCCTGTCGCTGAAACGAGCGCCCCTGGGATGTCAGGAAAATTTTATTCGTGATCGATGGTTGTTACTGCATTCAACTTCGATAATTTGCTGGCTGAGAGTGATACATTCCCAAACCCACTTTTTACTGTTTGGGGAAACAAACAGACAAATAATCAATCAATCAATCAAACAAACAAGCACATATATAATTAGCTTTTATTTCGATGTACATATCGAATGTATAGTATAGAAACCAACAGCAACACACAATTACTTGCACGTTACGATGCAGAGTAATATTTGAGACCACGAGACCCCCAAACATTAGTATTAGACTGGTCTGACCACTGTACCCACCCGCACTCTTTCACTTGGTCAAGATCAATTCCACCAGGCTTCTCGAGGAAGTGAGAAAGACCCGAGCCAGGAGAAGCTCACTTAACTTTTAAAGCTATGCGTGTGTTTTATGCGTTTAATATAAATCAGTTATATACAGGGCTAGTTGTAGATCTAGTTCTTCACTAGCTTCTCTAGGTCCAGGTTGAAATGAACATCTAAAGCTATAAGAAGCAAAACATAAGAAGCTGGAATTTTTAAATTTTGTTTTAAGCATAATGACTAAAGATAAAAACAAATCATTTTAGCTGATTCAGTCAGAACATCCGGGTACACTGCATGCTGTAACCCGTCTACAATTTGCAAGCCCCTGCACGAAAGAGTGCCGTTCCTTGTCATATTGATGACGTTTAAATAGCAAGGTGACACTTTGCACGTGCCTGTCAAGAGGAAAATCTTTGACAGCGTGGTGACGCTAGCCGAGATCGACCCGCTAATCGAAATGAAAGTTTAAGTGCTCAGATATTTTTATTTTAAAATCACAGTTTCAATTAACATGAAAGATTTGTGTACATGTGCCTGAGTATGTGCGCGTGCGTGTGTGCGTGTGTGTGTGTGTGTGTGTGAATAGAATGCTACCTTTGCTGTAATAACGTCTGGCACAAATGGTTAACAGATAACTATTGTACTCAGAGGAAGACTAGAAATGTCGATGTGCGGTGGTCTCTCTCTCTCTCTCTCTCTCTCTCTCTCTCTCTCACACACACACACACACACACACACACACACACACACATACATACACACACACACACACACAGAGACGCATACATTATCTTGAACCCTTTAAACTGATAACCTGTTGTATTTTTACTCACTTGTACTAAATTCTCTATTTGAGTTTTGGCGTAGTGGAATACAAATACAATAGGTGCAGTATTTAGAAAGAGTTTCGATTTGTTGATTTTTTCTTAAAGTATAAACATAACTTTGAGTTGCTTTAAAATAAAAAAATAACTGAATGAGTTGTTTTAAAATGTTAACAGTACGCTGAGTTGTTTTAAATATTTTAAAAATTAAAAACATAACGGCGAGAGTAGTTGTAAAATGTAAACATAACACACTGAGTTGTTTTAAATTGAAACATAAAAGTTTGAGTTGTTTCCAAATGTAAATATAACACACTGAGTTGTTTTAAATTGAAACATAAAAGTTTGAGTTGTTTTAAAATGTAAATATAACACACTGAGTTGTTTTAAATTGAAACATAAAAGTTTGAGTTGTTTTAAAATGTAAATATAACACACTGAGTTGTTTTAAATTGAAACATAAAAGTTTGAGTTGTTTTAAAATGTAAATATAACACACCGAGTTGTTTTAAATTGAAACATAAAAGTTTGAGTTGTTTTAAAATGTAAATATAACACACTGAGTTGTTTTAAATTGAAACATAAAAGTTTGAGTTGTTTTAAAATGTAAATATAACACACCGAGTTGTTTTAAATTGAAACATAAAAGTTTGAGTTGTTTTCAAATGTAAATATAACACACTGAGTTGTTTTAAATTGAAACATAAAAGTTTGAGTTGTTTTAAAATGTAAACATAACACACCGAGTTGTTTTAAATTGAAACATAAAAGTTTGAGTTGTTTTAAAATGTAAACATAACACATTGAGTCATTGAAAAATTATCATGACAACACTGGTTGTGGGTCTTTGCTGAAACGAAAACATCATTTGTGTTTATATTAAATAGAAAGTATATGCGTTTTGTTAAAAAGTAGATACTATTACTCCTTTGCATTGAAGTATTAGAAGCGAATATTTGTTAAAATGCAATTATGATTTGTTTTCTCGGACTTAGCTTGTTTCATGCACCAACAGACTTGCATTTCATTATGTGTTTCACGCACCAATAGACCTGATTTCATTATGTGTTTCACGCACCAATAGACCAACATTTCATTAAGTGTTCCATGCATCAGTATACGTACATTTCATTAAATATTTCATACACTAATAGACCTGTATTTCAGTAGGTGTTTCATGCACAAATAGACCAACATTTCATTAGATGTTTCATGCACCAATACGTTTTAAAATATTATTTTTCATCTGTCAGTGATATAAATAGTAGTACTATCCTGTCGAAGACTTTTATCTGAAATACTGACTCCTGTATTTATCTGTGCATTGTAGGTTGTTATGGTATTATGAATTTTCATATAGTATTGGTTGTAACTGAATACCAGCTCCTTTATGCTATTAAAGTGTTTTGAATTTTCATATAGTATTGGTTGTAACTGAATACCAACTCCTTTATTTGTTTATGCTATTATAGTGTTTTGAATTTTCATATATTATGTTGGTTTAGTCTTTTTAACTCTTAACACCTTGTGTCAGATGTTGAAAATACAACAACCAGTAAGATTTGATTTAAAATATTGCGCAAGACCCCAAACCCGACCCTCACTGTATTTCAGTAGGACTAGCAGTGGGAATACGATGGATGGGATGTTTTATTTTGTCTTTGGTAATATTTAATCCTGGAGTTACTTTTTAAAACAGTAATTAAACTGTCAACTTATTTTGTCTTTGGTAATATTTAATCCTGGAGTTACTTTTTAAAACAGTAATTAAACTGTCAACTTATTTTGTCTTCGTACTCAACTTGCCCGACAGCTCCAACGCGTCTTTCATGAAACTCTCACAAATCTCTAAGACTTTCCAAACACCAACTAAAAGGCCAAGGGGCAGACATGACCACATCGAGCCGGCAGAGAAAACTGACCCTTATTACTGAAGAGCGAATTTGTAGTGTCCAGACATTTCCTTCCTGAGGAGATTGTTTCATTGTAACTGTTGGATTCAAGTGAGATTCAAATGGGAACGTAATTGCTGGCGTACTCCTGTAACTGAAAGGTCAGCTGACCAAAGCAGATTGGCCAATTAATCGTCGGGAGATTGAAGCAGTTTGGACTGAAGTAAACCTGAAGTGGTCCTATAGGAATGAGACGATTAAAGAATTTCTTTCTGTAAAAAGAGAAGAGATAATAGAGAAAGGCCGTTTCGTAAATCCATCCCCCCCAAAAAAAAAAAAAAAAGAAGAAGAAGAAAAGAAAAGAAAAAAAGAAAACAAATAATAACAACGAAAATAAAACAATTATCCAACCATCCACTCACCAAAATCAATCTACCTACCAACCAACCAACCTCCCTACCTACCTACCTCAATCAGCCAATCAACCTATCAACCAACCAAACACAACCGATCGATTCTTAACAGAACAACTAACTAGCATCCCTAACAACCAATCAAATGATTCTTAAAATAGCAACTAACCAACCTAAAAGACTAAAAGAATAATAACTGTGTATAATTTTTGCCTCTTTCAAGACTCTCCTGTTACCTTATTTAATAATAAGATAATGCCAAATAAACATTCGCTGTTTGAGACAAAAGTGATGGCAGTTAATTTGTTTATAGTCAAGTTGAGACAAAATGATTTCATCTCGACAGTTTGCAAAAGAGCACTGATCACGTGGTATTCATAACAGTGATAAAATATTTAAATAACAATTAAAACTGGTGCGTAAGATTAATTTGAATGTGGATTCCCTCAAATGTATTTTATTAAAATTTGTAAGACCGTGTAAGACAAGATTTTTTAATTCAAATCTAATTAAATTATTTCCCACACATTTAGGTGATTATTTAAAACCTGATGATTTCAGTACCAAGACTTCAGAAGGATAGTTTATTCAGTTTTGAATTTTTAATGAGAAGTGGTTTTTATATTCTTTAGCTCTTTGAAGAGTAAATATCAAGGATTTTTTGTACATTGATCATAATAAGCTTAGTGAAAATATTTTTAAACAAGGATCGATCCTTCGCTGCACAAAAGGATAAAATTTCTTTCTTTCTTTCTTTCTTTCTTTCTTTCTTTCTTTCCTTCTTTCTTTCTTTTTTTTTTTTCTTTCTTTCTTTCTTTCTTTCTTTCTTTCTTTCTTTCTTTCTTTCTTTCTTTCTTTCTTTCTTTCTTTCTTTCTTTCTTTCTTTCTTTCTTTCTTTCGTTTGTTATGCTTGCACCATAAACCTATTATCGAAATTAAAGAAAACAGAGAAATTGTTTTTTATTTTGTTTTAATTGCATATTTCTATTTTATAATTGATTGTGTTTATTGTTTTTAAATTTCTGTGGTTTTGTCTGTCGTTTCATTTTTGTTTGTCATGCTTTGTTATACAAGACTGCCAACGAAAGGTCACGTCAATAGACAAACAACATAGAGGAACCAACGAAAGGTCACGTCAATAGACAAACAACATAGAGGAACCAACGAAAGGTCACGGCAATAGACAAACAACATAGAGGAACCAACGAAAGGTCACGGCAATAGACAAACAACATAGAGGAACCACTGAGGGGAGTGACGAAAATCGTCGGATTAATTACACACACTCTCTCTCAAACACACACAAAAGGCAAGAAAAGACTTTGAGAAAGACAAATCAGTTATTGCAAACCACAGGAAATAGATTCTCAGCAACAAGTGGTACGCTTGTCTAAGCGACGAAATAACGACGAAAGCAGACAAAGTAATTGTAGTTCAGAAATGGTAGGGAATTGGTGCGCATGCGTGCTGTGGGGTGTGTGTGTGTGTGTGTGTGTGTGTGTGTGTGTGTGTGTGTGTGTGTGTGTGTGAGAGAGAGAGAGAGAGAGTAAGTGGGTGATAGGGTTGTGAAGCGGGGATTCGAAATGTTGGGTGGAGAGGGGAGCTAATTGCGAAGACTTATTCATCACCTGCCAGACACGCTACAACATTTCTCACTTCTCACATTTCTCACGCTACAACATTTCTCATTTCTCATCTTGAACACGTCAACTCCAGAAGTGTAAGTACCGCGACTTGCAAGTGTGTACGTGTTCTAATGTGTGTGTGCAAGCGCTCATGTGTGTTGTTAACATGTGCATGTATGTATGTATGTGTGCTTATAAGAGTGTAAATGTATGTATATTATATGTATGTGTATGTACGTGTGTGTGACAGAGTTTATTTGTGTGCGTGTGTGGAGGATAAGGCTAAGTGTTCGATTGCCAACACAGGCAAGAATCTAGCGCGTGCACATTGAGCTGGTCCAGGAAGGTGACAGAAATCTGATCCGGAACTTTCGCAAGAGGGAAGAACAGAAAAAAAAAGCAAATTCAGCAATAAAAATACATTGTCAGGATTTCGTAGATAAAAACAGACCGTTCATTTCGGGCACGAAGTCCATAAAAGTTAATTTGACAGCAAAAGCACTCAAAAAATATTCACGGCATAAAAAGGAATCAGCTTTTGTAAACATGACAACAATGGAATGTAATGAAATAGATACGTATTGGCAGAAAAAGGAATCAGCTTTTGTAAACGTGACAACAATGGAATGTAATGAAATAGATACGTATTGGCAGAAAAAGGAATCAGCTTTTGTAAACATGACAACAATGGAATGTATCGAAATATATACGTATTGGCAGAAAAAGGAATCAGCTTTTGTAAACATGACAACAATGGAATGTAATGAAATAGATACGTATTGGCAGAAAAAGGAATCAGCTTTTGTAAACATGACAACAATGGAATGTATTGAAATAGATACGTGTTGGCAAATTTGAGAAAAATGCAGGAGAGTACTTAATAATTTTACTCTTTGCTGCAATCTGAAAATACAAGTATAAGGAGTCAAACGAGAAACGTTGTCAAACAAATCCTAGATCTCAGTAACTGAAATAACTTTACTTCTAACACTACACGCACTGGAAATTGGTCACCTGAGAACAAGCATCGAACACAATACCCAGTGTGCACTGGAAATTGGGTCACTTGAGAACATGCATTGAATACAATACCCAGGGTGCACTGGAAATCGGGTCAATTGAGAACATGCATTGAACACAATACCCAGTGTGCACTTGAAATTGGGTCTCTGAGAACATGCGTTGAACACTGCATCCAGTGTACACTGGAAATTAGGTCATTTGAGAACATGCATGTATATTTGATATTGTACAATACTAAGCTACATTGAATAACAAGACATACACTTCCCAGAATGTGCGGTACAGTTCTTATAAGTAATATCAAACTTTCATTTCTCTCCAGTCACACAAAACAAAATGTGTGAGAGCTGTCGATGGAGATGCGGTTAAAGTTGTCGACGATGATGCAGATATAAGTTTTTCTCATGTTAGAAGGTGCACCAACATCACACACACACACACACACACACACACACACACACACACACACACACACACACACACACACACACACACACACACACATACACGCACGCACGCACGCACGCACATTTATCTGACCTTATGTTTCCTGTAGGTAGGAGGCAGGGGAAAGAGAAATGAAAAATCTTACATAATACGTACATTTAGATTTAGGAATAAATATAACGTCTGTTTTAGTATGTTTAGATGGTGATGATTTAAACCAATGATCCATACAGATGAGCAAGTGGAATGCATAAATATGGAGATGGGGCAATGAGTGAAAGAGATAATTATATATGGAGACAAAGAGTGAAAGAGATATTTTTTGGGAGACAATGAGTGAACAAAAATATATCTACATATATATGGAGAAAACACATATTTATGTATTTCTATGAGTGAAAAGGATACATAAAACTCGACTGAATAATTTTATTTACAAAAGTTCAACAATGAGTCTCAGAGTATGAAAAAATCAATTCTCTAATTTTCTAAGTACACAAACATTTAATTAAGTGTTTAGTTACAAAAAATCAATTCTCTAATTTTCTAAGTACACAAACATTTAACTAAGTGTTTAGTTACAAAAAAAAAAAACTATTCCAAACATAACAAATGTGCTCTTCTCTGTTCACAGTCTGAGAAACGGCACTGTGACAAGTCTGGCATTGGGCCGGGTAAATGTATGTGCATGTTTGCTTGGATTGTTCTACTTGGAACGAAGATTGTTTGCGAGTGCTTGGCCCAGGTAAAGGCCACGGGCCACACACCCATTGTGTTCATTTCTCACGTTGCCCACTACAGCGTCACACACCCATTGTGTTCATTTCTCACGTTGCTCACTACAGCGTCACACACCCATTGTGTTCATTTCTCACGTTGCTCACTACAGCGTCACACACCCATTGTGTTCATTTCTCACGTTGCCCACTACAGCGTCACACACCCATTGCATTCATTTCTCGATTGGTACCATGTCGCCCACTCGAGGAAACATGTTCGATCTTGAATTTTCTTGCGTATATGTTGATTAACACAGGGCCAGCATGTCATGCTTCGGTTACTTATCAAGAGGAACGTCAGTATGAACAGGGATGGTCGAAAAATCAGCTGTAGGCATGTCGCACTACTGAAGCGTGTTTTGAACTCTAGAACTTATCTCTGACCACCAGCCACGTAGGGTTGGTTGCTTAGCCGTATAAACATAGCCACATAAGACTGTCCAAACTCTTAACTAAACAATTAACACTTTAACAGGTTTTTCGTACCTATCTTAGCAAAAAACGAGTCAGATAAAGTATTCAAAAATGAATGACGGAACATTTAATTAATTTGAAACCACTGACGGACTAGACAGCAACCACTGATGGACTAGCCAGCAACCACTGAAATATTTTAAGTCTATATACTCTGAGACTTCGAGATAACAGCTGGCCGTATAATTCCAGCGTGACGGCGTGACATCAAAATTGTCACTTAAGAACAAGACAATGACAAGAGTATTCAGCTCTAGAGATTGAGAAAGAAAAAAAGAAAGAAAAAAAGAAGAATTGGTGCAAAAGATTGAGAAGGATATAAGCGCCTAGGCAACAGATTACTAACTCGTATCGATGACCATGATGGCCGACGTGGTATTTGTTTAATGAGGACACTGCCAGGCAGGACCCACAGAAAAGGATAATTGAACAGACCTTCTGGAAATCACAGACAAGCTCCTTTCTTGAACACAACTCTCTTTGCTGGTTTCGATATCGTGCGCGATGCTTCGAATGTTGAACGGATTCCGAGACAAGAACTAATCGACAGGAGAGAAAATAAAACAGTTGGTCGAGTCAAGAGTCCTAATTCAATTAGCAACAAAACAATAGTAGCAACAAAAAACAGTGATGATGATGAAAAACAGATGGAACTACTGTATTGTTTTGGTGCTTCAGCTGGCATTACTGTTACTGATGCTACTACTACTACTACTGCGACTATCATTACTGTTACATTTACCACTACTACTACTTCCATTGCTGTTACTACTTTACTACTAATACTATGACTACTACTATTATCACTAATTTTACTGTTTCTATGCCTACTACTACCATTACTATTACGACTACTACTATAACTATTACACAATCATTACTGTTACTATTCAGCTTATACTGCTCTCATTACCATGTATACTACTACTACTAGGACCTACTATTGTCATAACTTTACTAGTAATACGTCTGTTATTACTACTTCTACTATCATTACTATTACTACTTTACTACTACTGCGACTACTTCTATTACATTACTATAACTACTTTACTACTACTACTACTATCTTTATTATTCCTACTTGTAATGCTCCTCTGAATAGCATTTGAACATTTAATTAGCCTGTATTATGAAATAAAGTTAAATACGGTAGACAGGCTGAGGTTAAACAATTATTCAAATGTTATAAGTGTATTTCTGATTTTTTTGTAATCAAAGTGACTCGTTATCACCCTGCCAACTTAAAAGGGGAAGTGATAACTGGGAGTGAGAAAAGTATAGCTTTGGAATTACTACCGTGAGCTAACATGGACGACAGGTAATAGCCTTGACCTACGATCAAATGACGATCCTCAGAAAATGGAATGGTGATGTGAAATCCTGAAATTAGTCGTGTGCATCCTACCATGTTAACAATGGAAGTTGTATGAATACGCGTCAGGCTGCATGCATGCATGCATACACGCACGCAGCAAATCTATGAATGTCAGGAAAGCCAGTTTTCATCTGTAGAAACAATAGGAGAGGGGCGAAGCATGGGTCACGTGACAGGGTTTTCTTTGCAAATTAGAAACACATCTTGTCACACTCCAAAGCAACACTTGGTGAAGGGAGATGTCTTGACAGAGAAGTGTGTCACTTTTAAGGAAATAGTTGTGTTATACTCTAGTCAAAGAATGACAGGATAATAAATGAAATAGTGTCAGAATTGTATTTCTTCATTGAGAATGTGTGATAAACACTTGCACATAAGATAAAGTGATTTATTTACTATTAGTATGAAAGATAAAGCAATTATAAAAAAATGTATTCAATAAACTGTTCTCTTTCAGTGAATGAAATATGTGAGATATGGACTCTAGTCCCGAATTTCACATTCATTATTCAGTATAGTAAAATAGTCTCAAAAACTGTACACGATTGTTTACAAGGTTTTCAGGTTTCCAGAATAAGCTTACCTTGGTAATTCTGGTGGACAGTTTGGTAAAGCTGTGGTTTTTCTTGAGAAAACCCTTGAGAAACAAATACTCAAGGTAGATTATTGGTGTGTAATGCAGACTCAACACTGCAGCTTTTTAACAGCAGCATACGTTAAATCTGCAGTCAATAGACAGAAGATTTGTGATTTTCAGAGTTAGAAACCCAGGGAGAAAGTGCTGAGCTGTAAGCTCTCTCTCTCTCTGTAAAATATTTGTGAACAATAATTAACTAATAGTGGCCAAGTATAACAACTGAATACTCTAGGGATAGGATTAGTGTTTGTAATTAATTGGGTTTGTCACATGGCCAGTTACATTTAATAATCTTATCACAGTATCAGACGCACAATTATTAAACATCAAAGTTATTATATTAATAATATTCACAACAGCCAGGCGGCCTAATCTATCTTTCATTCTCTATTCTAGACCCGTTCTTTGGGACCTTTATTCATTTAACATAGTGACAGACAAATTAGGTGATGTGCCTTGAGTTGGCAAACGTTATCTTTTTTTTTATTAATTACAACTTATAATATCTACATATCTCCAGCTCCGACCCCCCAGCCAACTCTTCTGAGGCACACGAACAACTTAACCAAAAAGTGGGTTTAAGATAACAAGAACAAGAAGATTTAATAATAATAAAAATAGAACTATAGCATTCTATTTCCGAAAACACAGGTCAACCGAGACCATCTATATACTGTCCCAAACTTTGTGATGTTGTTCATCTGGTTGATTATGGATTGGGTAGTCTGGACACTTAACTTGGGGTCATTGAATAGAGATGAGATTGTCATCATTATTTCTCATGCAGTACCTCTCACTCTTGTCGATGACGTCACGTCGATGACCGTCAGCTCATGACAGTTGATAGAATTAATTAATCGTGAATTTCTTCCAATCTGTGTGCAGTGTTTTCATTCAAGAATACTTTTAATGATTTTAGTTCTCTTCTACTAAAGGGAAAAAAATCAATGCTAACCCATTTATTTTGTTAGCTTAATTTTGTCATCGGCTTTTGACTTTACAAAAAACTACAAACACAATATAACTGTATCTGACCTTTAACAATATGAACTGCTTTAAAATTAGTTCATGAAGGTTTTAAATTAAAAAATATTCTACACTGCAAGTGGCTAAAACTTTATGAATTTGAATAGGTGAGTTAGTGTCAGTATTTGCATGAATTTTTCCAGTTAGTCTCTCATAATAGAGGTGAAAACAAAATTAAATTCAATGTAAATTACTACATGTGCTGTAGATCTAAGCCACTTCTACCTAAGATATATACTTTGATATAAATAAGATTTAGAGTTATATCTATGTCGTTGTTCACACACAACACATTATCGTCTTCCAGCAAACTGCATTCATGATAAAAATATATTACAAGGTAAAGAAGTCCAAGATATAAAATGGGAAACAAATTAATTCTTTCTTCTATAATAATTATGAGCTTGTTATTTATTTCTGAATTAAAAGAAAAATCACATAAATTTACATTTAGGCAAAATTGTATTCTCATTCATTCGTTAACTCTTTCTCACTCTCATTCCTTCTCTCTTTTACTGTTTTTTTTCTCTCACTCGCTCTCTGGACTGCATGTCTCTAAATATAGCACTTCCAATAGGCGCTGCTCTGTGTGATTTGTCGCTGCACATTTTACTTCCCTGCTCTGGTATCCATTTCATCAATCAGCTGTTTTAGCACATCAACATAATGTGCAGAACCCTACCTCCTCAACAGTGCCCTGGTCTAGATGACCATGGCGTTTTTGGTTTCAGATTGATCAAAGGTATAGGCTTGCATTGTCACCTCATTTATTTTGGACTCCGAAATGCGACTTTAATAACGTCACACGTGATGTAAAACGCCAATTTGGGTGGTGGTGGTGGTTGTGTGTGTGTGTGTGTGTGTGTGTGTGTTATTTAAATTGTCTGAATTTGCACTGTATTCTGATACGACATTATTAATGCGACCTTTGGCCTGACGTTAAGTGCGAGTCTACCACCAAGTCACATTGTCATTAACTCTTTATTTAAAGGTGCATTGGTGACTAATTTAGGTCACCTATTAAAAAATATAATCAAGCAATTTTGTTGCTAGGTCAACCGAGATCTAGCTGGAAGTGTCCTTCTGTCAAGAATAACATGCAAAACGGATATTTTCAAACTATTTCCTATAACATGCAAAACGGATATTTTCAGAATAGTTCCTATCTTCCAGCGAGACAAGTTGAGCGAGAGTTTATTTATCAGTATAGATCTTTTTGTGGTTTTTATGAAAATTTTATTTAAATATAAATTATACTCGATTGGTAAAGATGTGTTATTTCAAATATAATTTATCGTAAAACAGTCTATTCTAGTCTAGCTGGAAGAAAAGAGGTTATATTGATTTATTTAATTTTCTTGTGTCCGCCACAATAGACCGGCTATCCACTTAATAGGCTAGTTATATTTCCAAACAGCTCGTGCTCACTTGAGAAGAAAAATATGTCACTCATCTGGTTGAGACGACAAAGTTTAAACAGCGACAGATTGTTGGCATGAGTTTAACAAAATGAAAAGGTAAGTCAAACAGTAATTGTCAAAAGCACATTTTCTTCATGTTCATCTGCCAATACAGCAGGTTCATTTATAGGAGACTGTGCTTTCCTCTTTAAAAAAAAAAAATCAACAAAAATTCAAATGCTGTGTTCTTCCCCATTCGTTAGTAATACATTGGTTGGCTGAAGAAGCATATCTCTTGTTTTATGTATGCACAGAATCTGAAACACAACTTATTTAAGAATCTCCTGGTTTTTTAAAAAGTATAGTTTTCATATATTGTGTATGGTTTTCTTGATAAAGATAAACCTCACACTCAGCAATACACCAACGGACAGAGAAAGTGCAGTCTTTTATAATTTTTTTTTTCGATGTTAACAGTTTTATGAGGTGCATTCCAGTTTGGATATTCAAGAATATTCGTCTTTTTCTGTCCTGGTAATGCATGGGGGCGTTAGGGGACGTACTTTGTTCCTGAGGAAAAACTCCAAATCGGCAATTTTCTCATGTTTGGTCGTGCCGTTTTTAAGGGATTTTATGTCATTAACTGGTAAAGATTATACCCATTCGACGCCTCTTGCCGTTGTACAGTTCAAATGTTTGGAAACGTTTCGGGAAAGATTAGACTATCAGGTCCATTATTTACGAAAACCACACAAAACACTCTCACATATTCGTACGCACACACACACACACACACACACACACACACACACACACACACACATGCACACACTTTCTTTAAATATTTTATTATCAGATGGAATATTTACATCACGCAAAAACAGATATATTCGCATAAACACACAGACATACGCACTAGTTATTTTGTTTTTTTAGTTATTTGTTTTCTTCACTTTCACAGGCATTAAAGGTGGATTTGATTGTGGAAAAGAAATAAAACCAATAGCCATTACCCCCGATCCATTAAAATTAAGAGAGAATTAAGAGAGAGAGGGAGAAAGAAAGAGAGAGTGTGTTTGTGCTGTCAGCCCTCTCACCAGTGTCAATACGGATAATACGGTTTAGTTCAGGCACCTGCTACGTTGCATCCTTTCCAGCTCATAACAACAGGAACACAAACGCAGGTGTTAATCAGTGAAAGGTGTCGTCAACATGCAAGGGCTGGCTAGCTTGACACATGCTGTAGCTAATCTGTAGCTAATCTGGCTAGCTTGACACAGGCTGTAGCTAATCTGTAGCTAATCTGGCTAGCTTGAAACAGTCTGTAGCTAATCTGTAGCTAATCTGGTTAGCTTGACACAGGCTGTAGCTAATCAGAAACAAAAGCATGCATGGCTTAACAATAGTCTGTGACATAACATTTGCCAAGTGCGTGTAAGTGTCCCAGTGAAGCTTTATTTCTCACCAGGTGTATTTGAAATCAACGAACAATGGAAGCAATCGTTGATCCAAAGGTAATCAGCTGTCCAGCGTTAGACAGTGGGGAAAGATGTGGAGTACTGGTGTCCACGTCAAGAGACCGACCTTGACCCCAAGACAAAGAACGTGCGTGCCACTTGTACAGGGGCCTAGCGCAAGGTTCCTCCTCTCCCCTCTTGAACGAGAGAACAAAGTAGGCCTCGTGAGAGAGATCTGACATTTTAACTGCCCGAAAAGAGCAAATAATATAGATCCCATTTAGCGCAACGAGGAGTAACTTAAAATATTTTATTCCCAGTTTAATTATCTTTTCTATTTATCAATTTCAGTTTGACCTGACTGTAACTAATATCAACAATCTAAAATGGATAATGTATATGTTCTCTTAACAACAGAGAAGGTTGACCACTCGACCACAAAGTGTATTGTGCAGTATGCTGTTCTTCAATGCTAATCTCAAGCCACCCAAGGCGTCTGGACATTTTATTATTAGCATTTTAACAGGTTGTGAAACTGCTGATCCTGATTTTGATACACAGAAATCTAAGAGAGCAAGATTTGATCAAAAGAGGAACTATAATGACATAGAGCTTTGTGCCAGCACCAATGAAGCCTTTCTTGGAAGCATCGTATCACGTTGCTTATTTTATTCGCCAAGAAAAAGAAGCCCCATACAATAGCAGAGGAATTAGTGAAACCTTGTGCACTGGAAATGGCAAAAGTATTGTTGGGGTCCGATGCACGCGCACAAAAAGTTCAATCATGTACCATTGTCGAATGACGTGATCGGGACTAGTTGATGTGATGTGCCAGGAAATCTTGCAACAAGTTCCACAAGACATCAAAGCGAGTTCATTTAACGTGGGTATTTAGCTTGATGAATCAACTGATGTTAAAAGCTGCAACCAGTAGTTCGTTGATTTTACGTTATATAAAGGAGAAGGAGGTTATAGAATGCGTCTTGTTCAGTGAACCATGAAAATTAACTTGAAAGGGGTATTATGCGAGTAATCATCAAAAAACTTTGAATCACAAACTATCACTTCAGGAGGGTGGATTAGTGTTCATCAATGGAGCCAAGAGATGCTAGGGGAAATTCAGGCTTTGTTTGCCTATGTGCAGAAAGATATACCTCACGATGTGATGACACATTACCTATGTGCAGAAAGAGATACCTCACGATGTGATGACACATTACGTATGTGTCAGAAAGAGATGCCTCTCGATGTGATGACACATTACCTATGTGCAGAAAGAGATGCCTCTCGATGTGATGACACATTGCCTGTGTGTATAAAGAGATACCTCATGTTATGACAACACATTGCACCGTATACCATCAGGTTCTTGCCTTGAAGACGTTACCACCAAAATTAACGGATACATTTCCTTCTTCTGTGAGGGTTATACATTTCATTAGCGGGCGTGAAGAAATGGACACAGTAAAGACTACTTTTCTATACTGAAGTGATTTGGCTTTCAAGAAGAAGAATGCAACTTTCCTGTTTTACGAAATGCACGAAAAACTATTTCAGTTTCTTTGCAGTCATGGCAGTAATTTGTTTGATGAGTTCATCATAAGGGGTTTATCCTTGCCCTTGCCCAAGGCAGATATATTCAATACATAAATGAACTCAACATATGTTTGCAAAGTACAGGAATGGACACAATGAAAGACAGAGAGAACACATCTGCTTTTATTGTGGAACTTAGAGCTTGGATTAAATTGTTTAAATTGATTAAATTAGGTTGAGAAAATCTTTTTGCAAACTTCCCATTACTAGAATAAACTGTTTTATTTTATTTTATTTTTTTCACGACACAAATGGAATGGCTATTGTAGTGGAAGTGGCATACCATTTCCAGCGGATGTGACTCTTTTCAAGGACAACATTTCTACAGAAGAACTTGACGTATCACAGAAATGGATATTGTATCCATCCCAACTGGGATTCCGTCAATGACTGATTAATTGAAATATAATCTAATTGAATTGCGTGCCCTATCAAGAACCGCAAGGGAGTCTGAGACAACGAAGCTTGAAAAGTTCTCGTGTTCAGAAATAACACAGTTCCACAAGTGCCAAGGATGGCGTTGACGATTCATGCGCCTATCACAACATACTTGGCTAGATGAGATTTTCTTCACTGGTACACATCAAAGCAAAAGCCAGACATTGCTTAAATGTGAGTCATGAATTGCGTGTGGAAAATCTCTTAAATGTGCCTCTTTTTTTGCGAAAATAATAGCATAGTAACAGCATCAGAAGGAATTTTGAGTCTTAAACTGAGGAATCCCAACAAATACTAAATGTTCATTTTCCCACAAAGTATTCCTAATTTCGTTGTAAAATTTTTAAAATTAAAAGGTTATTTAACATTCTTTCCTTTGTCTTTGACACACTGAGCTTTGAAAGATCAACCTACGTAAAAATGTTTTGAGTATGGATGCGAGTTATGTAACTGAAGGCTAACCTTTTTGGTGTTTTTCAAGCTACATGTTTGCAAAAGGAAAGCTGCCAATATGTATCATATGTAAAGTATTAAATGTAAAGCAGTCCCTCTAACACCAGTTCCTTAATTTTAGGGTCTCACGTAAGGCATTAATATGATACCGATCGTCTCACTTCAAGTTAAAAAAAAAACTTCATACTTTTAGTGCTTTTCTGGCACATTTTACGATTTGGAACTGAGTGGGGGTAGGAGGCAACTTAAACAGCGGTAAAAATGGCTTCGGGATCTCTAACATGTCAGGATGAACTGCCCTCCATATTCTTGTGCGCATTAACATACACAATGTGTCTTTCTATAGATTTTAGTACTGTTTGAAGGCGAAATGTGTCTATAGATTTTAGTACTGTTTGAAGGCGAAATGTGTCTCTCTATAGATTTTAGTACTGTTTGAAGACGAAATGTGTCTCTCTATAGATTTTAGTACTGTTTGAAGACGAAATGTGTCTATAGATTTTAGTACTGTTTGAAGACGAAATGTGTCTTTCTATAGATTTTAGTACTGTTTGAAGACGAAATGTGTCTCTCTATAGATTTTAGTACTGTTTGAAGACGAAATGTGTCTATAGATTTTAGTACTGTTTGAAGGCGATATGTGTCTCTCTATAGATTTTAGTACTGTTTGAAGACGAAATGTGTCTCTCTATAGATTTTAGTACTGTTTGAAGACGAAATGTGTCTCTCTATAGATTTTAGTACTGTTTGAAGGCGATATGTGTCTCTCTATAGATTTTAGTACTGTTTGAAGACGAAATGTGTCTATAGATTTTAGTACTGTTTGAAGGCGATATGTGTCTTTCTATAGATTTTAGTACTGTTTGAAGGGATATGTGTCTCTCTATAGATTTTAGTACTGTTTGAAGGCGATATGTGTCTCTCTATAGATTTTAGTACTGTTTGAAGACGAAATGTGTCTATAGATTTTAGTACTGTTTGAAGGCGATATGTGTCTTTCTATAGATTTTAGTACTGTTTGAAGGCGATATGTGTCTCTCTATAGATTTTAGTACTGTTTGAAGACGATAAGTATCTCTTTATAGATTTTAGTACTGTTCGGAGGCGAAATGTGTCTCTCTATAGATTTTAGTACTGTTTGAAGGCGAAATTTGTTTCTCTAGAGATTTTAATGAACTTAAAAGTGTTATGTGTGTAGAGGCTCTGTTACTCTTCGAATGGCGAAATTTGTTTCACTAAAGAATTTAGAGTACCCTTTAACAGACGTAGTGTGTTTCTCTCAAGATATTTAGATTGTATTTAACAGGCATAATTTGTTTGCCTAGTGCTTGTAGTGCTATTCAACAGACTTAATTTGTTTGCCTAGTGCTTGTAGTGCTATTCAACAGACTTAATTTCTTTCTCTAAAGATTTTAGAGATCAGGCATCAGGCGTGATGTGCTTCTCTAGATATATAGATAAGTGACGGGTCAAAATGTGGTCATCCTGATAGATAAGTGACGGGTCAAAATTATGATAGTATAGGTGGTCAAGTGTTTGTGTGGTGTGGACGTAGACGTACTCATCGTGTATAAGGGCTGCATTGCTGGGCAGTCAAACCGGAAGAGAAGCATGACTAGGAAGCAATTATTGATGTTTTGTGCTCAAAGGATTGGTCAGATGCGTATACTAATGCGTGCCCAAATGTCCATCAATATTTGAAGGACGCATGGGAGAATAAATTTTGCTACAACAGACTGGTTTATGGGTTATGTGACCAGTGGGGTAGGTGGGAGAAAAATAATTTTTCATTCAGTTAACAAAAGATCTTACTCTGTGCAAAGCTGGACTAAGAGAGGATGTCTCCCTTGGTGTAGACAGGTCCCTGAGAGGCTAGAATAAAGCTAAGAAGAAATGAAGTCGAAGTTGGGCAGCCCTTATTGGAAGGGTTCTAAGGGCCCGGTATTCAGTAATCCAGCACTCGACTGAGGGATGTAGCCTTGTATCTAATGAAGACTAAAGTCAGTCCAAACAGTTACTGAGGGATGCGTGTAAACGGTAGTGAGCCACGAGTCACTCTAGTGTGATGGACCGTCGGCTACAGCCACGACTAGCTAAGTACCATAGCCGAGGATCGATTTTTGACTGCCAAAGTCTTAGGGCCTGTTTTCTAGGTTACACTGATCTATATTGCATACATCTGTTTTATGAATATTTTATTGTCTTTAAATTTTTAATTTTTTATTGTCTATAAATTTTAATGGTTAACTGTTAAGCTCTCTTTTGGCGCTGTTTGGGCATTGGTTTAATGTAATGATATTGTAGCGTCATATTGTAACATTGAGCGTCATCGCCGCTTAATGGTCTGTATTGTTCATTTATGCGGCAGAGTAATAATCTATATCGTATTTATGTCGCAGTCATTTACACAAATACTACGCCTTAGCCTCAATAATAAACCACTTTTGTGTTTACCTCCATCGGCATCTATAATGTGGATTAGTGTGCTGAGGCCTAAGTCCATATGAGCTAATCGCATAAAGGTAGATTACTCCAGGTATCACGTGATACCTAAGTTCCTAAGGACTTAGGAACTAACTGACCTAAAATGTACAATATACAAAATTTATACTAGAACTTAGAAACTAACTGACAGAATATACAACATACAAAAGGAAGTGTTATACTAGAATTGAGGTATTTAATGACCTAGAATGTACAAAATACAAAGTGTATATTAGAACGTATGAATTAAATAGCCTAGAATGTATAAAATACTAAATTTATACTAGAACCAAGCAATTAAATGACATAATATACAATACAAAAGGAAATGTAGAATTAAATGACCTAGAATGTACAAAATACAAAAGTAAGTTACACTGACATAAATACCCAAGAATGTTGACTAGGTACCACTTTAGCGATTTAGAATTAAACAAATAAAATAAATTTTAAAACACATCAATGTCGTATCGTGTAACTTGATTTATTTACATCGAGGCATCTCCCCCACTCCCAAACATCTAACAATTTTAAAATTAAAAATACAACAGCATTTTTTCTGTCTTCTTAAGATGAACCTAAACCCAATCATTATTACAAGCATAAAAAAGTAAAGTGCAAGCGAGAATATTAGCAAGAGAAGTAAATTACCAGCAACTAATCAAGTTACTGGCAAAATAAAAACTGAAACAAATAATGAAAATGGAGATGTCAGCAAACGATAGCACTAACTTAAATACCTTTGCCCAACAATTCATTAACTAATTTAGAAATAAGAGACCGTCAACTTCCTTTATAAAAATAAAATAAACAACAACAACAACGAAAAACAAAAACAAAATCATCCCACACTTTGACATCAAAACATGAGTTCTAGATACATGTACAGTTCTACATAGTTCTAGGTCAAACTCTCATAGAAATACATACTCACAACATGGACATCATCAAACAAACATACACACTCACAACACGAACATCCACAAACAAGCATACAGACTCACTCACATACACACACATACTCTAAACATGGACATCCACAAACATACGGACTCGCTCGCAAACACACACATATACTAAAACATAAATATGCGCATGCGCTTACGTGTGAATTAATTCACAACTTTGAATCTGCCTCAAGTCTTGTTTGTCTTGACACAAACTGTTCACACATACACACACCGGTCACAAAATATACAAACATACACACAGTTACACACACACACACACACACACACACACACACACACACACACACACACACACACGCACACACACATATATATATAAAACACATTCACATAGATACATACACATGCAATCACATACGTACACATATATACACATACATACATATAGTCACACACATACGTACACATAGCGAGACACATACATACACATACATACAGTCACACACATATACACATACAGTCACATACATACATTTATAGTCACACATACACAGTCACTGCACATATGTACACATACAGTCACAACATACACATATAGTCACACATACACATATACGCATACAGTCACACACATACATACACATACAGTCACACTTCCAGTTGGTTAGTATCACACGAACTTGTGGCAGCGCATAATCACACATAATCACACATACACCACACACACACACACACACACACACACACACACACACACACGCACACACACGCACATTCGCTTACAGTTCTGTCTCCGAACACAATATCCACACTCAAACACAATCAGACGCACACATTAATTACCATAACTTATTCGTTGTGCAAATTATGGATCTCATCTTCTGTACCATTTCACCCTTCTCCTCTCCTGCATTTTGTTTTTTTTCCTTCTAATAATTTCCCTTTTCTAAAAATCTCTCTCAGCTTATAATATCCCTCTTATAATAATCCTCCTCTCTTCGGGTTTCCTCTCTGCTCACCCATCTTCCTCCATCAATCTCCCCTTGTCTCTCTCCCCCTCCCTCCCTTTATCTAAGCCTTTTCTACGTCATTCTCGTCTTCCTCTCTAACCTTTCCTGTTCTTAATTCTTATGTTATCTCCCTCTATGTGACGTAATTGTTCCCCCTTCCTTCCTTTCCTTTCGGTTTCATTTCTCTGCTGTACCTCTTTCTCCTGCGCTTTAGCCTAATCTTTCTTTACTTCCCTTTTACTCACTTCATCTCTCTGTCTGTCTGTCTGTCTGTCTGTCTGTTTGTCTCTCTCTCTCTCTCTCTCTCTCTCTCTCTCTCTCTCTCTCTCTCTCTCTCTCTCTCTCTCAAAGCAGAATATGGTATGGAATACTTCATCACCGTTAGCCCGAACCTGTATCCGAACGACGCGCAAGAGATTAACTCCCTAAGCCCCACACCAATTAAATAGAAAGCACACCGCAGTGGGTCGCGCGTGCACGTTTTAACCCTTTAAATACAAACTACAGCCCAGGACACGAACGTCACGAGGTGTGTATTATTGGAAAGAAACACAAGTCCATGTGCTGATCAAAGTATATTTTTGGTTAAGTCCGGCTTTTGTGTTGAAAAACAAACGATTTCCAAAAATCAAACAATGTTATACCTCATCCGAGGTTTTGGACTCTGTAGGATTTAGAATTCTGTATTTTGTTGGTGTGTTATGTAAATTTAATTTTTAATAACCCATAGTGCAATTTGGCTATTCTATATTCTGCTTAATGTCTTCGGTTTTAAAAAGCTATTTGTATTACTTTTCTTAAAAATCGGTTTTAATTTTATAAAAATGATAGAGTTGATTTTTTAAAAATCTTTTATTTATGCTGATAATTTTTATAAAAGTGTGACCGCCGGAAAGAAGTTGCCACTCTCATCCAGAATCCAGAGAAGTGAATTCTTTATGTTCATTCGTGGATGAAGTGTAAGAAGATTAAGATAATATGATACAACCGACACCATACTCAGCATTGAAAAGTACCATTCTCTTTTATAATAGTTAGCATTGATGACGTTTCCTTGAAATTTAGCTCATCATTGACTCATGTTTCATGTTGCACGTCACATTACATATGACGCCACCGTGATACAAATATAGGCCTGGTAGCAGGCGAATACGACCATACGACCTGTTGGCAGTCTTCTTGTAGCCAACATCAAACAATTTCCATTTCTGAATCCTGTCATGATTGAATTTCTGCAATTCATGTGGATCCTCACATTGCCTTTACCCTTCAGGAAGCTGGAGATGCTGCAGATCGGATCGCTCCATTGAACACGGAATTTAAATTCTCCTCAGCCTGATTAGTTTCAGTGTGTGCCCTTTGCTGCCAGTACCCGTCTGACCTTTGCTGCCAGTACTAACATGACGCCATAAGTGCATGGGCTTCATCTTGACTCTTGCATCTCCTTTACTCGGCGACACTCTTACCGTGAGCGCATGCGTCATGCCAATGACTTATAGCCAGTTTTCTTTCTTGTGTTGAGGTCACAAGGAATGAACTGCTGCTGAAACTCAGCCACAGCTTAACGTTATTCAAGAGAGCTGTTGAAACGTCGTTTCCAAATGAGTTCACAGTTTTCGCTTTGGTGTTCACCGCCTCACCCTTTTCATTTACTTTTTATTTCGTACCAGGTGGGTTTTCAGTCGCGCGTCATTATTGACATCGGGTGGTGTTTCTTTCCCCGTCCTCTACCTGTGTCATACTGTCATCACTCATCACATAAGCAAGACGACGAGTACAGAAATAACACACTACTTATTACATGTAAATATACAAGGTCAAAACTTTATATATCGCTTAACTTTAATGACAAACTCCACCACAACACTTATTAATTATCTGGTTGTAAAATCAATAGCTTCATTAATGAATGTACATTCAAGAGTTCAACAGCATGCACTTTTGTTCAACAGGTTTTAGTAATTAATATTGTATTATTAGCTCAACTGGTGTTAGTAGTTAATACTGGATTGTTATATCAGATAATGGTAGTGGTTAATATTGATAGTTAGCTCAACTGGTGGAAGTAGTTAATATTGTATAGTTAGCTCAACTGGTGGAAGTGGTTAATATTGTATAGTTAGCTCAAATGGAGGAAGTAAAGTTAAATGTCCAGAACACGGCTTTGTACTCATTGCAGTAGATGTCTGTGAAGGAATCATCTGTGCTTCCAGCCGTTGAACACTATAGTAGCATTGTAGACATAAAGAGAAATAGTCTTTGACCTTTGAGCACATCAATAGATTAACCGTTACGAAATGAGTTTTACTGAGTTATTTATTACTAGGATAAGGAAACGCTTTCTGTTTCTTTCGCATATTTTTTTCCTCTTGTAATACCCTTTACACACTAATCATTAGCGCTTTTTTAATAGACATTGTGTCTAATCAGTAGGCTATTAGGATTATTTCATGTTACAATTGGAACACAAATCATTCTTCTGGTTTACTCTGGCTACATTATTATAACTAATAACCAGTCTACTTAGATTTACTTAGGCCTATATAGATCTCTGTGTTCTGTGATCAAATTTGCATCATCTGAAGGCATTCGTCTCTGACAGTTCCTAACTGTTTATGTAGCACTAGGAAAGTTTGTTCTTTTTAAAAATGAAATTGAAGAAAAAATGTAATAAGGCATCATCATCATCGTCGTCATCGTCATGATTATCATCGGCATCAAGTTCAATTTTACTAAGTATTCTTTTTCTGTTCTAATAAGAATCTTTGTTTGTGACATAATGTATACTCTTGAAAATGCAATCTCTACAATTTGTTGACGCATTGCCAAACTCCCGATTAAAAAGAAAGGTCGTACAAAGAAATTAGAAACTTACTGAAGAATGCACTTGAAATGAGGACAAGATGATCGGCACCATGACCATGCTACTGACTTTGCTGGTGAGCTTAAACCCGACATTTCAAGACAAAGCAGCTAGATCTAACTGGATCAACCTGGATCCATGTAATATAAAATTATATAATGGAGAATATCTAATCACTATGACGAAGACGTGACTTGGTTCTTTCAGGCGTTTTTTGTTGAGGCCATTAGCTGCTTTTGGACGATTTTCCACAGGTCTTATCTTAAAATCTGGAAACACTTTTTTGTTTACTTAGTGTGTTTTTGTAATTTATTTTTAAAACGTACTTGTTTGCATGTTTGTCTGTTTAAAGTAAATCACAACTGTTTTTCAATGTTTCTTTTTGGAAATTTGATATTCCAGTTATTACTAAATGACGAAATAGGAGTGTTTCTTAGAAAGCATTTGTATTAGTGTTTATATTTTACCGTTATAAAGTGTGTTGTTTTAATGCCTATCTATCTATCTATCTATCTATCTATCTATCTATCTATCTATCTATCTATCTATCTATCTATCTATCTATCTATCTATCTATCTATCTATCTATCTATCTGTCTATCTATCTATCTATCTATCTATCTATCTATCTATCTATCTATTTTCTATCTCTCTATCATCACATACACAATTACAAGTACACATTAGAGATAGAGGAAGAGTGGGAGACAATATTCCAATTAAATTAATTCATGTAAAATCCTACATTTTGTGTGCTTAGGGTCCTTTTCGGCTTGTACCAATATGAAACTGAAATGATGTAATTGCAATTCATAAACTATTTTCTGATTAATTAAATGAAATTTTCGTTATTCTTTGACTACTTTTGCAAGGCCCCTCCCCCCACTACCTCTCACTCTCATTTTATCTCGCTTCTGCTCCTTTGTGTGATGTTGTTAGTGTCAGTGTATTGAATCAGTGTCATAGCACCATTGTCTGCTCCAGGAGAATTATTTCCCAAGAAAAGACAATATACTGGACTTTTGCCAACCCAGGTGAGGAAACTGTATTGTGTTATCTACCAGCACGGCACTGGCTGGGACAATTTGAGTCTGTCTACTGGGTTCCAGACTGTAAAGAAAGCGGTTTAGATATTCAAAGTTCGAGAGTGGCCCTGTGGTAAAGGAAAGAATTCGAGCAGATGCACCGGATCGAAGGTCTAAACTCTAATAGGTGAATCATTCACATATGTGCACATTCACATCGAAAGTCTAAACTCTAATAGGTGAATCATTCACATATGTGCACATTCACATCGAAGGTCTAAACTAATAGGTGAATCATTCACATATGTTCACATTCACATCAAAGGTCTAAACTAATAGGTGAATCATTCACATATGTTCACATTCATATCAAAGGTCTAAACTAATAGGTAAATCATTCACATATGTTCGCATTCACATCAAAGGTCTAAACTAATAGGTAAATCATTCACATATGTTCACATTCACATCAAAGGTCTAAACTAATAGGTGAATCATTCACATATGTTCACATTCACATCAAAGGTCTAAACTAATAGGTAAATCATTCACATATGTTCGCATTCACATCAAAGGTCTAAACTAATAGTTGAATCATTTACATATGTTCACATTCACATCAAAGGTCTAAACTAATAGGTGAATCATTCACATATGTTCACTGTCTCGCAAATAATGTCCGAATGATGATTTCTTTTTCATTTATGTATCCTCTAATACTCTTTCATATTCGTTTCGAAGAAAAATGTCCCAATAAAGAACTGTAGAAATTTTGGAAATATCCACTGAATTGTGAAGAACAAATTGTTTCTTTATGATTTACTATATGTGAACGATGCACTAAATGTTGCCTGAGCTGATCTAAACTAAATATTATTTAATTAATAACATGAAATCTCGTTAGTTGTGTGTTATATATTTGTACAGACACAAATGTGCCTTTGCAATGACTTAATGAAAAATCCAGTCAAATATTCATCTTCAATTTGTTATATTTATTTTGTTAAAATAAATTCTTTTATTATTGCTTCAACTCTTTTCAGTTCATAAGGAAATATGGTTGTTGATTGGTGGAAGGTGGTGGGGGGTGGCGAATGGTTGCTTATTAGTAAATTCTGACAACCACACCTTTCGTAAGTGTTCCGCTCCCGCCAAGAAATGAGTGAAGGCCAAACCAGTGTGGACAACAGTGTAAATGATACCACATAAACTGACCCAAGAGCTTTGAAGCCGGTACTGCTCTGTATGGGTAAATGTTATTATTCTTTAAAGTGGCATTGAGATTTCTTGTTATAAAGTGCTTTAGTCGTGGGGTTATATGGGTTAATTATGTGAATTATGAACGGTTATCATACTCTTCTCTGTTTTTGTTGAAATGCTCTCTTTGTGTGTGTGTGTGTGTGTGTGTGTGTGTGTGTGTGTGTGTGTGTGTGTGTGTGTGTGTTGTGTGTTATTTGTTTGTTTTGTGAGTTTGTGTTTATAAAGATTCAACATTCATACGTCAGCCACTAATATCTCGTACAACTTCAAACAGCAAATAATAAACGGTCTAGGAATACTCTTTACACCTTTCCACAACCGTTGACCCCATTTTACCACCATCTCACATCCCACATCACTCGCATTGGCTGTTATATATGTCTACATGTCCTGTTTGTTATTTCTCAGAATAATCACATCTTCGACCTTTGACCGCTTAAATCAGTTTTGAGACTGATTGGTCGCCTGTAGTGGTAATTGTTCGCAATAGAAGCATTTCGTATTTGTAAGTCTTCAAACGGTTTAGCTCGTGAAGGAGAAACAACTCACAAGCAATTGTACCATGGCACCTCACGCCTGTTTTACTGCAGCTGTTACCTTAACACGCTCACGAACGACAGTCCAGAGGTCATGCATACTAAAAACGTAATTTAATAATTTAGACATCAAAGTGTGGAAACGTGTTTGTGCTGTTGCATGCTTAGAAATAAAATCAACGGTAATTAAATAACCTTTATTATATTAAAAACTTTCTTTCTTTCTTTCTTTCTTTCTTTCTTTTGGCATTTCTTTCTTTCTTTTGGCACTTTGCCTTCGAATGCAGAACGCCAATTATTTTAAAAACCATAAACAGCGAGATGTTATTTGTTACTCCTCTGCCTGTTGGTATAAAGGCCGTTGAAAATTTGGGCCTAAAGACGATGATGTAATCTGTTGGCCCAGAGATAGAGAAGTTTATCTGTATCCAGGCGTCCGTTGGAGGCTTTTAGACCCAGAGTCATTAGGAGATTGCTTGTAGTTCTAGAGGTCATGAAGTTTCTGTTGGTCCCGAGGCCGTGAACTGTGTACCTGGTGGTCGTGAACTTTGCACCTGGAAGATGGGAACGTGTACCTTGAAGCTGTCAATTTTGTGCTTGGAGACCGTGAACAGTATACCTGGAAGCCGTGAACTTTATATGGTGGGGTGGGGTGGGGTGAATTTTGTACCTAGAGACCATGAACTATGTACCTGGAGGCCGTGAAGTTTGTACCTGGAGATTGTGAGAGATTGCTTTTAGGCCCAGAGTAAGTGAAAACTGATTGTAGGCCTGGAGGTCGTGAACTTAGTTTGTTGTTGTATGTTGACTCAGAGGCAGTGAGAGATTGTCTTTTCCCTACCCCCCGACAAGATACATGTAGACTCAGTGGTCGTGTGTTGCTGTCTGTGACCTGGAGGTAATAAGTAGTTACTTTGGCCCAGCGGCCGTGATAGATTGCTATTCTGGTCTTCATTACTTTGGCCCAGAGGCCGTGATAGATTGCTATTCTGGTCTTCATTACTTTGGCCCAGAGGCCGTGATAGATTGCTATTCTGGTCTTCATTACCTAGGCCCAGAGGCCGTGATAGATTGCTATTCTGGTCTTCATTACTTTGGCCCAGAGGCCGTGATAGATTGCTATTCTGGTCTTCATTACTTTGGCCCAGAGGCCGTTATAGATTGCTATTCTGGTCTTCATTACTTTAGACGCATTTAATGAATGTCACATAACAATTTCATCTCCATGGATACTGTTTTCTCATTAGAGCACGATTTGTTTATCTAAAACTGCCCTGTTCCACCTCTCTACCGTCATGGTTTAGCCGTCTGCTTCTATCTGTTTGTTTACTTAAAATGTAAAGTTTTACACTCCACTCTTCCTCACTACTAACAAAATCCATGACTCAAGCTCTTGTGTTCTGTGGGCTGATTGATAATTCAATGCAGTGACTTTGGATATTTTTCTGAAGAACGATGAGTTTTGAGATTGTAATTTGAATGCTCGTCTGCACACAGCAAATGCTGCATATTTTTGAAAATTTTAGCAAATGATTCTTTTATTACAGAGAATACGAAGAAAATGTCATGACAGAGAGTGTAGCAGTTCTGTATTAAAAGTAATATTCTTATGAGGTCAAACTGTCATGACACAGAGTGTTTAGTAGTTAAGAATATTAAAAGTAATGTTCTTTTGAGGTCAAAACAAAAATGTTAGCGCCTCACGGCTAGATCTGTTTTACCATTTAAAAAATAAACACCTTGTCACTGACTATTTCCCAATGTAAAAACAACCTAAGAACACGACAATAGGTCAGGCTGTTAGCGCCCGCTTTGCGTGTCTGGAAGGACAGGATTTCACGAAATGAGATTGTCAGCAGCATGGATCAGGGGATGTTTCTACTTTTCAGGTTCCAAGCTGCAGCTAAAAGTAATGAAAAATGGAACCATAGATGTATATTTTATTCATTAGAATATTACTCAGCCACACACGTTCGTTTGCTAGCACACCCACTCGCGTAATCTTGCGAACACACACACACACACACACACACACACACACACACACACACACGCACACACAAACAAACACACACACACACACACACAAAAACACACATACATACACACACACATACATACACACACATCATCATCATCAACAACAACAACAACACTTATCATCATCATAACCTCCTCATTATAATCTTAGAGGAACATTTTGTACATAGATTAGAGATTATTGATTTTGGTAAAAGGAACAAATATCTAATGTCTATGTATGTGTGTTTGTGCGTATGTGTGTGTATGTATGTGTGTGTGTATGTATGTGTATGTGTGTATGTATGTGTATGTATGTGTGTTTATGTATGTGTATGTGTGTGTGTATGTGTGTGTGTGTGTGTGTGTGTGTGTGTGTGTGTGTGTGTGTATTGGAAGCAGCTTACCTATGACATATTAATGACACTTGGCATATTAATACTTTCTTAAAATGTTTCCACTGAGAACAATTGCACACCTGGAAACCACCATACCATTATTTATCCATTTCACACGGTCCCTCCCAAAAGTAACAATATCAATCTCACATGTGATGACCTTGACGTTTAATTTCGAGTCTACGTGAAATGATGTTAAAATACAGCTAGTTCGGAGTTCCACAAATACGTCGAAATATTAGAAGCAAAAGTTATCATCCTTTTCAACTAAATAAATCTTGGGTCATGCGTTAGAGATATTATAATAACTAGCCATTGTATTTGTTTAAATTAGTGACATTAATAATGAATGAATCAAGAAATGAATCCTTTAATTCTATCATCAGTGTGCGTTAAAGATTGATGTTATTTTTCAATGAAGACGAAAGACCTTTTGCTTTAGTGAGAGAGTATTACTCATTTTGCAGACCAATAGATGTGGTAATATTAAATGTACGAATTAATCGGAGTTAGATACAAATGTCTGCTCTGTATTCCTAGCCACGAGACCAAATAGTCCGCTGTTTTAAAGACAAAATTATTAGCCATCGGAATTGTTCGGTATTAGAGAAAGGGATTACAATTCGATGGACAGGAATGTATGCTGTGCTTGTAAAAATAATGGCTGTGTTGGTTAAGCAGAAATACCTGCTCTATTGAGAAAGGATTGTGAAGTCGTTAGACAGAAATGACGACTATACTATAAAACAGTACTTCTAGCAATTAGGCCGCAGTGCCTGCTGTAGCAGAGTGATAGATAACTAGGTGATAGAAATAAATAATTGGTGGATCAGAGAACGGACTAGCTAGATAATAGAAACGCCTCTTGTATATAAGAATCGAATAACTGGTGTTAGATAGAAATGCCATTTTCATCAGAGAACGTGCTAGCTATGTGTTAGAAATGCCTCCTGCCAACTTCCCCCTATCCTGGTTAACCAAGAACATCTACAGAATTACTGGTCTTGGTTCATCGTTTTTATCTTCATTAGTTGACATGTTTCTCAGCATGGTCACTCCCATCAATAATGGAAGACAGGTTTTGATTAATTTTGCACAGTCTCCACCATGGTTTTCTTCTCTTACTGACGAACCATTTGCAAACAACACCAGGTCTACTACCCAAACAGACAGTCAGTACTGGAACCTTCACCAGCGAGACTCAAACCACTCCTATCAGAAAGCGACTACACCAGACAACCGGAACCTCAATGAAAACTAAAAACGAAGAATGGGTCTTTACAAAGATCATCATCTACATTAAGAACAGTCAACATCGAATCAAAATCAACAGACGTATGGTCAAACGAGCAGCAATAACATCATGAACTACAAACGAACGGACAACGGAAAACGACAAGCTGAAGACAAACAGAAAACAGTAAGCAACCATGACAGGCACACAAACCACCAAAGAAGAAAAGACTGCAGACCACCAAAATGGATACGACTACAGCAAACATCAGCAGCCATCAACACTACACTATTGCAGAATCACTTACAGCAACAACACAATTGACTACTACCAATAAAATTCCTGTGGTAGCTTCCTGAATCATGATGACATCAATACAAACCAAACCACTATTAAGGAAACCAGTAGTGAACACCTACAAATCAGTCAAACAGGTACCGATGGTGCCAACAACAAAAATAGATACACCTGGATCAAACTGTAGAACGTCTGCAAATCTGCAACTGTCTGAAATGGGGTGGGGTGGGGGATCAACAAAACACAGCAGCCAGCCAGCACGAGCACTACGCCTAGCTAACCAAATCCATCTGCTCCACACCACGCCGCCCACCCTTTTCAGAATTTAGCGAAAAAAGGAATTCCTCACGGGAGCCATCCAAGAACAAAACGAAACCCTGACACTCAGAACCAAGAGGGAAAATGAGAAAACCCAGTGTTCCTGACAGCTTTAGTTTACAGTGTGAATTTTGTTGGATATTCCTGTGGGTACCTGTCCGTTTGTGCTCATTCAAGGACCGCAGAACTCTAGTTGTTATTCCATTGGTGCTGGCCCGTTTTCTGCTGGTACCCAGTTACTGTTCAACAACAGTGTGGTTGTCAATGTGTTTATGTCAATGCTCTGTTTGAGGGGTAATTGTTTCGTTCTTAATAAGAGATTACGTTTGATAGGTGTAATAGTCCCTCGAAGGGACGGAGCCTTCGAACTGATTCAGTTTTAGAACAGAATTCGTTTACTCTGTCAGCAATATGTACTTACACGATATTTAAATTACGTCCCACTTTGGTGGCCAGGTATATAATGTGTATGACACTTGATCATTGAACATTTTAACTCCGTGTGTACATTATCTTACCATTTTATAAGTATTATTTTATCGAGTAGGATTTGTAATGTGTCATGTGTCATGTAATTTAAATTTGCTTTCCGCTATATTTCATGAGCTGCTATTTTTACTAATTAAATATTTCGTAATTAACTTGTGATCTTCTTATGTTTGTTAACCATAAAGAGTGCTGAGGAAGGGAGTGGGTCACGCATAATAGAAATATGTAGATTTAGTAAGGGAGTGAGTCACGCATAATAGAAATATGTAGACTTAGTAAGGTAGTGAGTCACGCATAATAGAAATATGTAGACTTAGTAAGGTAGTGAGTCACGCATAATAGAAATATGTAGACTTAGTAAGGTAGTTTTCTTCCTAACGAGTTGCTCGACTGCGTGTCGCAGATTATGGGTATTGTTTATTAAATGTCAAAATTGATTTACTTCTATAATCTTTACTCGCCAGAGTGCCGAGTGGGGCTAGCATCTACTACGCAGCTTTAGACTTAAACCTGGTATAGAAATATTCCTTATTAAAGTGTCTTACATAATCCTGGCATAGAAATGTTTTGTATTAAAGTGTCTTACATAATCCTGATATAGAAATGTTTTGTATTAAAGTGTCTTACATAATCCTGACAGAAATGTTTTGTATTAAAGTACCTTGCAGAATCCTGCCAAACACATGTTTTGTATTTAAGTGCCTTACAGAAGTAAGAGATTCATCCACAATGATACAATGACTGAGTTGGAATGTTGATTATATTTTGTTTCTTCAAATGCTGAGCTCACTGTCAAACACTGACACGTGTAGACAGGATAAGTGTTGATTTTTTCGTGTTTGTTTGTTTGTTTATTTCGTATGAAGAAAAAAACAAATCCTTTTTCTACGCCGTTTTCATATTTTGTTTTTTAAATGCCCCTGGTTTAAAAGAAATACACGACAACAGAATACACAATTAAGCATTTTTATTATCTCCCTGGAGCAGATAGAATCGGTACTGATGAAGGTAATCAACTTTTAGCATCTATCCTGCAGAAACTCGCAAACATCGTGAGTCCCAGTGGCCACTGCAAATCTTTAAGGTCTCTGGCCAAGTTGCAGTTAATCGGTCCGAGAATCGATAGTGAACAGTCTTTTGCTCGCGTCCCGAGATCAATTACACGACCTAAGAACCCATAACATCTTGCAGACAGCGAGACGCTTACTTGCAATGTCTTCTTGGTACCAGGAGCCTACCGAAGTCGGTTTTGTCGTCCAGTGCCTCGTGGTTCCAGTCTACAGTCTGCCATTAAAAGAAAACATGCGATCCAATACCTAACATGACCATTGCCGCTGCAGGACAATCTGCAGCATGTTTCTAAATACACGTGTTTAAAATTCAAGCATATCATTATTTCATAAGCACGCACTCACACATGTTTCTAAATACACGTGTTTAAAATTCAAGCATATCATTATTTCATAAGCACGCACACACATGCACACGTATATCTATTGGGATAAATTATAGATTCTTGAAAGATTTTAAAGTATTTTAATACAGAAATATTTTTTAACAAAACTGGTTTTTTATTTGACTATATATCTCTGACTTCTGATAGCATATCTTGTAAATGAATGTGTGCTTATTTATATAAATGTTTGTCACCAGTTTCTAGAATAATTTACACTTGTTGAGCGCAATATTTGGAGCTGAGATATATCAGCATTATCAGCAATTTTCTCCAAGTTGATGCTTCAGAGAACCTCTGTGCTCACTGGTACTCTCTCGTCTTGGACTAGCGTGAAACTCTTCTCTGATTACCATTTTGCTTCTGGAAAGAATTCAAAAGGTTCATAATCCTGCCTACAGGATTATAGTTTTTGAGCATCAAGAGCCGTTTGCTTTACTCCACACTGTTTAAAGCGAAAGAAAAAAGTATGATTTCTCCTGATTAGCTGTTACTGTCCGGCTCGTGCTCTATGTTAATAACTGTCTGATAGCACACATTTTGTACGCTCTTTCTAGAAGCTTGCACTCATCATCAGACACACATACTTTCTACATTCTAAATATCAGCGAAATATCAGTTTTATGATCAAATTTCATTTGCTGATGAAGGCACATCTACTTGGAGTGTACAGCCTCGTAAGCATGGAAACAAAGACACTATGGTGAAGTGCGTTTAAAGAACTCAAGACTTCAATGTAATAGTTCCGTAAAACAAAACAAATAAAAAACAGCAGCTACAACCGAAAAAATCTTTGAAAGGACGAATCTCACCGGGCAATATTTCTTATTTATGTACTACGCAATATTTGGTAACCGTCATGAATAACGTGATGTTCATTTCACGCGCTTGACTGAACAGAGAGCATTCTTGTTTATTGAACGTGCAGATTGTTATTGCTATATGATAGAGTAACAACACTAATGAACGTGCAGATTGTTATTGCTATATGATAGAGAAATAACACTAATGCATGCAATAGATGCTAGTGTTGCATTTATTTTTGCTTTTGGTGCCAGATGTTAGGAGTGTTTTACTTATTTATACTTCTCGCTACTTCCATCTGGAAGTCAGTGATTTATAGATTTTCAGTCCTGTTTGACGAATAGTTCCCGAATGATGTTATGCCTGATTTACAATTCCGGCAGGTCATACAGTAGCAGTCACTCTTGGAAGCAGACACTTTCGTCAAAGCTTTACAGCATTCAAACCTAATGTTCAAGAAGTAAACGAGTGTGATCGAACGTGTTCTGGGTATAATTGGAGAAATACTGCCCGCCAGAAAGCACCAGATGAAGGTTGTAAATTCTTTTCTCTGGTGAGCTGAGATCAAGATATCACATGAATTTGCAGGGCAGCTTATGTAGCATCCTGGAATGACATTGGCTGTATTGACGGGTCAACTGTAATTACGGGCTTCAAACAGAAGTCAACGCTAGTATATATGTTCAAAGATTTTGCGTTGACTTAGAATTAAATGGTCATCGCTGGTCATGATCAAGCTTTACAAAATCTAAGTGGGTCTAGTTGATTCTCGGAGGCATTTGCAACTTATACATCCAATCGGTTGTAACTTGTATATCCAATCGGTTGCACTTGTATATCCGATCGGTTGTGTAACTTGTATTTCCAGTCGTTTGTAACTTTGTACAACCAGTCAGTTGTAAGCAGTATATCGAGTAGGTTATAAAATTACACATCGAGACGGCTTAACTTGCATATAGGTCAGTTTGACTGATACATAGAATCAATTTAACTTGTAAATAGAGCTGGTTGTAAATTGTACATTTAATCAGTTCAGCGTGTATATAGAGCCATTTAACTTGTACATGGAATCACTATAACTTGTACATCGAGTCAGTTTACCTTGTAGATGCTCAGTTTGATTTATACATTCAGTCAGTTTAACGTGTACATAGAATCAATTTACCTTGTAGAATCAGTTTAACTTGAACATATAGTCGGTTGTAAATTGTACGTCGACTCAGTTTAATTTGTTCACAGAGTGGTTTGCAACGTGTACGTTCAGTCGACTGTAACGTTGTACATAATAAATAGACTGTAATTTGTACATCGAATGGTTTTAAGTTGTACAATATAATCTGTAACTTGTACATAGTGTAACATATAATCTGTAACTTGTACATAGTGTAACATGTATATAGAGTGGCTTGTAATTTATATATCTAATTAGTTATAACTTGTATAAAGAGTTATCATAACGTGTATATAGAGTGACAGTAATTTGTATACAAAGTGATTGTGACTTGTACATATGTTGGCTGTAATTTATATATATAATTAGTTGTAACTTGTTTATCGAATGGGTTTTATCTTCTTCATAAAGTCGTTTGCAGAATTTACTTGGAGTCTATATTACATTTTCAGCGAGGTTGATCGCGTCTTTAAAATCGGCCTTAATTTCTACTTAAATTAAGGCAGAGGCTGAATTGTAACAAGTTAAAATCTATCTTAATTAATACTTAAAGTTAGTCGAGATGAATTGTAAGATTAAAGTGAGCTTAAGATCGCACTGTAAGTCAGGTCAAACTTGCACTTGGCATCTCATCGAGGTTTATTATATTTAGAGATGATTGTCAAAGATGCTATGGATAGATATGGGCATAAAATTGGCATTTAAAGCGGACCCTAAATATGGTACTTAGCCTCGAATTTAACATGTTCATAGACTCTGGCCTAAGATGTTCTTAAAGATGCGGTTTTGAAGTATGCTTGTTTTCTGGACAACCATATCCTTAGATCCGTGTAAAGGGATACTATGCACTCCACTGATGTATGGTGGCAAGGTATGCTGACTACATCAAGCAATTTCTGATACATGTAAGTTACTAGAAATTGCTACAATTGTTGTTCTGCTTGAAGGAGCTGACACGGTAGGAAAAGGCACTCAATTTAGCCTCGGGAGAATAGCAGCATATCAATTTTTTACAAAGTGAGGAGAGAAACACTGGAGTTGTGGACAATAACTTGTGACGTTGTTAAAGTACCAGAAAGACTATTGAGACAGTGTTTAAACCATGTTATGTAGAAACTATTATCACTTATCTCTAATAACTCCATTTCTGTTCTCTGATAAGAACTCTCCTACTGTTTGTATTCACACTATTGTTGAATTGTATTTTAGGATATAAGACTGTGATGTGTAAAAATTATTCATATCCAGTTTCATAGAAATATTTATGTTAAGCAATCTTTTTCATTGTATTTGTTATATGTAATGTGTTTATTGATTTAATAAATTTATTGACCTGCTTATACATATTAATAATCTTACATTGGCGAAGAAAGTGGGTGGATGGGGGCTTGCTAAATATAGATTAAAGTCGGATATGTCTTCACCTTTTGTAAGAAGTTTTCCACCTATGGAAATATTGTGTGACGGTAAATGTTTGTCTTCAATGTTGTGGTAGAGAGAAAACGTTTGCCGCGCTGCATATCTGCCAAGAGAGAGAGAGAGAGAGAGAGAGAGAGAGACGAATTGTGTCTGGTTGAGAATTAAATAACTTAAATTCACATTCACATCACTTGTAATTAGTTATGGACGATTAATTAATTAATAATGTTAATAGCCTTTAAATAGGTGGCGTTGGATTCACAGTCACATACCAGATACAGGAGGCATGTGAACACATTACAAAAAGTGAAAGTTAAATATCGAATGAAAGACAGGAAGGTGTTAGTTGCATTAGTGGTTGTTGCGACAAGAGAGTTTAAAAATTAATAAAATGTAAACAAATAAACCAAAACCAAATCAAATCTAAAGGAAAGGAAACACAGCAAATCAAAACAAAGCAAAGCATAGCTCAGTAAAAACAAAGCAAGCATAGCTCAGTAAAAACAAAGCAAGCATAGCTCAGTAAAAACAAAGCAAGCATAGCTCAGTAAAAACAAAGCAAGCATAGCTCAGTAAAAACAAAGCAAAGCATAGCTCAGTAAAAACAAAGCAAAGCATAGCTCAGTAAAAAAAAAAGCAAGCCAATGCAGGTCAAAGAAACTCCGACGTCAACTTTTAAACTTCCGGAAGGAGGTCACGAATTAACCGTGTCAAATGTAGGTGAGGAAAGCAAACAACGTCACGTGATTGGCTGGAATCTGAGTCAGTAAAAGTAAAACGTAAATGGTCAAGGTAATGAGTGGCAAAATAAATATTCTGACTAAGAAATATATATTTCTCTTCACATCCAGTCAGTAAAATTGAAAAATTATAAGATCCATGCACGCCAGGCCCGGCCGCTAGGGCCTTATGCTGGGGAAGAGAGGAACAATTGGTTGTTCCTTGCTCACCCACGCCTGGGCCTGCTTAGGTCGTCATGTCTTTGAACCTGCAGACACCAAAGCCGGGTCTGAAAGGGGACACGTATACGACAGAAAAAAGATCAATGCCCAGTAATGGACAGTAACATAAGACAGAAAAAGGTCTGTAACATAGATAGGACACACATAAGACAGAAAAAAATGTCTGTAACATAGATAGGACACACATAAGAGAGGACAAAGATGTCTGTGTATACACATAGGACACACATAAGACAGAAAAAGGTCTGTGACATAGATAGGACACACATAAGACGGGAAAAAATAAAGTTCGGTGCACACATAGACAGTGCACGACAAACAAGCACGCAAGATTTAAAATGAGTCCCTGCACACACTGTCAGGGCACACAAGTAAAGAGCGGACCCTGCACTCATAATAAAGACGCACGTATTATTTTTAAAAAAGGACCCTGCACACAGACAGATAGGGCACACATAACACTACAGTATGTCCACCCTCACTTAGACAGGGCACTGAAAACATTTCAGGATGTCTATCCACGCATTGACAGAGTAGACATAAAATAAAAATGGAAATGTTCATTCAGAAGTAGACAAAGCACGCATACAATTAAATAATAATATGACGTCCTACAGGCTAACATTCATTTACCCATTAGAGTACCATCCGTACCACTGACACGCGGACATACACTCTTATAACTATGTAACTACACACATATATCTATGCACACTAAACAAATACATGCACAGTTTCATGCTTGATGACGCGAGAGAGTACATACACGAAAGCGTGCATACACAGTAGGTTGACAAGAACTTTCATAAACTTAATTACGAACTAAGCGTTATATGGAATGACTTTAGGTCATTGAGTGAGAAAGAGAAAGAGTTGACATTAGGAGCTAAATGGAACTTGTCTAGGTCAAACGGAAAAAGTTAACACTAAGAGTATATGGAATGTCTGTTGGTCAAAGAGAAAGAGAGGGTTGACATTAGGAATTAAATGGAATGTATGTTGGTCAAAGAGAAAGAAAGGGTTGACATTCAGAGTTAAATGGAATGTCTGTTGGTCAAAGAGAAAGAAAGGGTTGACACTAAGAGTTATTATAAAATGTCTGTAGGTTAAGCAGTCAGAAGTCTCGACACTAAGACCAGCGATTGTTAAAGGAAGACATTAAGTGCGTGCTATATATCGAGTTGTAATTACGCATCAGAATCATTCCGGCGTTTTGTCCGAATGCGTTTGCGTTTTTATGTCTACACGTTAGTGTTGTTGGTTTTCTTGTAAGTGTATAGGGGAGAGAGAGATCGACAGAGAAGAAAGAATGCGTGGAGATAAGAGAAGAGAAAAGCAGGGGGGGGGGGCGGAGATAAACAAATGAATGAGAGATGAGGAATAGATTCAAGGAGGGGAGAGAATATGGAGAAAGAAAATGTTGGAAAATAGAGAAAGAAAGAGGGAAAGAAAAGGAGAAGCAGAAGTTAAGAAAGTTAAGAAAGAGGGAAGGAGAGAGAGAGAGGAGAGTGGGAGATAATGAGAAAGATATAATGAGACAAAGAGAATGAGAGAGAGACTGACAAAACGAATAGAATGAGGAGAAATGGAGAGAGAGAGCGGGATTGAGAAAGAGAAAGTGAGATATTCGGAGGGGAAAAGGACAAAGAGAAAGCGAGAGAGTGAGAGATATGAGAAGGAAGTGGTAAAAAGAGAAAACACAGAAGGATGAGGGGAAGAGATAAGTAGAGGAAGAACGAGACAAGAGTAAGAGAGAGAAAGAAAGTAAAAGAACCTGAGAAAGAGTAGAAAAAGATGCAGAGAAACAGAGAAAGAGAACGCTAGAAAGAGAGATACATTGATTAAGAGAAGAAATTGAAAAGAAAATATATATAATTAGAAAGAAAAAGGGAGAGAGATATATACTGAGGAAGAGAAAGCGAGATATTGAGAGACAGAGAGGGAGGGGGAGAGAGAGAGCGTGTCTGCACGTGCGAGCTGGCTAATTTGTTTTGACGTAGAAGGCATCACCCGTTTTTCTATGCAGTTCCTCCCTGATAGCCAAGTAAGACAAGCCATCCGCTCACTTCGCTGTCCGGTTCCAGGCAGAAAAGACTGTTGCTCACCTTTATTTCGCCAACACTTAACTGACAAGTCGTGCACGGCAAGAACCAAATTCATACGAAAGGTGAATATTTTTATACTATTGCTTTTTCAGTGTCAAAGCACTATAAGTACATGGCATGCAAATAATATATTGAATGGACTCTAACAATACACTGCTAAAGTGTATCAAACATAAAACATGAAAAGAAATCTCCTAATGCGTGTTGAGTACAACATGTAAAAAGCAATTCATTAAATGGGGTCTTTGTTTGTAAGTTGGTTATGTTGTATAAAATTCATCGTTACATTTAATGGATACGATGTATAATTAATATAATATAATTATTTTCCTTAACTGGTTAAATATTGTCACTTTGTTTGACGCGGACTGTAGAGGGGGAGAACAGCTGTTTTGTGACGAATGTGAATAGTTGGAATTGTTTTATTGCATTATTTTTCTTGTGTTTACTGTGCACGTTGTATTTAGGATTTGATTCAGTAGTGCGGGAACATATGGAATAATACGAGGCGCGGGAACATACGGAATAATATGAGGCGCGGGAACTTACGGAATAATACGAGGCGCGGGAACTTACGGAATAATACGAGGCGCGGGAACTTACGGAATAATACGAGGCGCGGGAACTTACGGAATAATACGAGGTGCGGGAACACAAATGCATAGCGCATAAACAGTTAAAAAAATAATACGGCTTTTTAAGGGAGGAGGAAAGTAATCTGCGTTTGCAAGAAAATGCTGCTTTACTTAACGTTATATGTATTTTATACATCTAAAATTTAATTTGTCTCTGACCTCTTCCACGTCATTTTCTCCTCCTCATCGTCGTCGTTGTCATCATCAGCACTCCATCATGTTGCAGACTCCCGAGTGTGTTCGGAGGAAAAACGTTAAATTTTATCACATCTCTCTCGTTTTCTGCCACTCTCCTTTGTCTTGTATGTTACTACGCTGTGTCCTGATATGCAACGTGACTGCATCTTTCCGGTGATAACTAATTTATTAATTAATTGCAAAAATAAATTAGTAGACAGTCAGATAACTAACAAACTATTTTGCTATTTCCTAATGTCAGCTACGCTAATTGTGTTTCAGAATCAACTCAAAAGCAATGTTATTGATTTTTTAGTTATTTAAAAAAAACAATTTAACATGCGTTTATATGAGTTATACCTATTCACAAAAGTGTGATTTAAACAAACAAAACCCAATGATTTCTTTTATTTTAATTCTAGAAATAAAAGGAAAGAGTAGAGATGAGAGGTTGTGATTGAAGTTTTTGTTCTTAAAATAAACTTTTTCTTAGAAAGTGAAAACTGTATTTTCAAAATCAAAGACATTGACGAAGCATGTATAAAATTATTTCAGTGCAGAAATTGGAGGAAGAAATATAAAAGCAACATTGCATTTTCTCTACGTTGATTCTATTTATGACAAAAAAAGGACAAAATCTTACATTTACATTAAATTACTGTAAGGAAATCGGCCTAATTTAAATACTAAATAAGGAAATCGGCCTAATTTAAATACTAAGTGACAATGATAAGAACAAATTGTCATAAAAAATTACTTTTTAATGAAGTGAATATAACTAGTGTTTAATATATATAAGTTCTATATGCTTATATTTGATTATTCTTGTCTTATGTTTATTAATAAAAAAGTTTATTTCATGAAAGGATATGCTATCGAATGATTGTGACAACAATACATCTGTTTAAAATGTATCCCTCTTGTTAAGAAGACCAAAATAACTGAAAGACAACATTTAGCTTGTATTAACTTTGATTCGAGTATAATCCTATAAAATGTGCCTCTCAACTTGTGTATAATCCTATAAAATAATAATCATAAGCTGGAATAGAAAATTTAAACGTTTGAAACCTTGGTCTCAAATTGGATTAGCAAATTTCAATATAAATCTCAAGGATAGAAATGTTACAATATTTAAATTTTTAAAATGTGGATCGTTTATTACTAAAATAAAATACATAAATAAAATGTTAAAAGTTAAAAAATGAAAATAAAAGCATGCAATTTACATTCCTCTAAAGTGGCCTAATTAAAGTAATGATAATAAAAGTTCGTATTTACAAAACGGGTAAAGAATAAATTGGAAACAACTGGAGGGGAGTTGTTGCCAGAAGAAAACAGCGGGTGCTAGTAAAAGAATAAAACAGAAAAACAGCCACAAACAGAATAACAAACGCATATATCTTTAACCAACTAGTATATTCGAGCATCATGGGTACGCATGGAGTCACACACAAACTAACCAAATTATCTTATAGTTATAAATCAACACTTTCTAAGAGAAGTAGCCGTGCGGAATTTTTGAGTGTTTATTGGTTGGGGTCAAGACATTTGCTGTCTTTTCACGGATGGTGATAGGGTGACCGAATGCTGACCGAGTTTACTACAAAATATTAAAAAAAACAACGCGATAGAGCAACCTGAACCTAAGAAATAATGAACTTGGGTTCAACTAAAGGGAACTAATCCTGAAAGGCGAATTCAAATGGACAGCATGATAAACTATACATATAAGACGAGGGCGATGTATCAACTAACAGTAAAAGCTGGCAATTCTCACAGGAAAAAATAAAACAGGAAAAAATAAAACAGGAAACAAACGAGAGAGTAAAAGAATTGCTTAAGTAGTTTCTAAAAAGTAGTCAATTAAAAATCTTAATTAAGAATTGTGTTTTTTTTTTAAAAAGAACTAATAACCGAATGTATAATTTTAAAATCACAAATTCAGTCATCGTCACTATTGTTGAGCAGTGTATGTGTGTTTGTATGTGTGTTGGAGTTCTATACATGGTCTTTTTTATTTACTGTTTTCCTCTCTTGGTCTCTAACGGATATTCTTTCCTTTTCCTCTCTAAAATCGAACGCTTATTCTTGCCTAGAACAGTCTTCTTTCTTTCTTTCTTTCTTTCTTTCTTTCTTTCTTTCTTTCTTTCTTTCTTTCTTTCTTTCTTTCTTTCTTTCTTCCTTTCTTTCTTTTTTTGTTCTTTCTTTCTTTCTTTCTTTCTTTCTTTCTTTCTTTCTTTCTTTCTTTCTTTCTTTCTTTCTATCTTTCTTTCTTTCTTTCTTTCTTTCTTCTTTCTTTCTATCTATCTTTCTTTCTCTCTTTCTTTCTTTCTTCCTTCATTTCTTTCTTTCTTCTCTTTTTGCTCTTGACATGCCCTTAATTCATACTAATTTCTTGTACGTGCCTTTTGTTGTTTTAGATTTCAATTATTTTAGTAATTACACAGCAATACGTCAGTAGACAAAAACCGTGTTCATTTGAACTAAACAAGGGACATAAGTAACGAGACAGTAGAATTGAATGCATTTTAACAAGGGAAGTATTCCACTATAGTTTAGAAACCGACATACAGCAGACTTCATAAAACAAGGCTTGGACATGAGTACCTTGTCTTGTTTGTTTTTTTTGTGTTTTTTTTTTAGCGGTCTTGCGAGTTGTCATCCTTGTTTGACGATGTTTCCGAAAGTTTGATAGGTGGGCTTTTTAATATATTGATAAATTACGTTTGTGCAATGCCAACGGTAATTAAAGTGAATCCGGGGAAGACAACTCTTCATCGTTTTATTACTTTTATATCTTTCATAAGCAAATCGTTGGCTCCGGAAATGTCGTCCTTAGACAAATTAGAGCCATTATAATAGTCAATATAGTTCTGTTCCTAGTACAAAAAAAAATATGCATTGAAAAGCAAAAGAAAAAGAATTTCTCACACAAAATATCAGAGGAAATTATAAGCCAATCTTTATTACTTTTTTCCCTATACAAAACTTTATGTGCGTCGCACAACCATATTTTTAATCGTAGCTTTCCAGTATTTTATTTTGTAGAAATTCATATGATTGAAATTTCGTCATAGGCACGAGGACTGTCATCGATAATTATATTTTAGTACTCACATACTGGCGCGCATTCACTCACTGTCGTGCTCATTTCGCACTTACTGTTAATGGTATAGCAAGCCAAGGGTTAAATCGAATTGAAATCATGTTCATTCCAACTCGTATAAATATTATCTAAGCGAACTGTCCTCAGACATTTACAGCGAAACACAAAATCGTATCGCGGGAATCCACAATGGACCCACTGCTGTGAACCGTTTAACGTCAATAATTAAAAATAAATAGAAAAGAAAAGGACTGCAACGATTTATTAACTGAATGAGCGATGTTCAATTTGAATGTGACAAATTTTCACTTCCGTTCCATGTAATACGTGATTAGTTCTTCCTTAATCATGAACAGTGTTACGTCACGCCTAAATTAGAATCAGTACAGTGACGTCATCGGAATTCAAACTGGATCCAATCCGAAGCATCGTACAAGCCTCATTCCAGTGTTGAAGACACACTGGGGCGTAAACACTGATTACTCTTTCAGTTGAAAGTGATTTTGCGTCTCAGGAATTAAATGCGGAATGTTGAGGACCGGTCAGAAATTGTGTCCTTTAGACAAAAATTGTGATAACAATGTTAATCTTGGCTTGGCAAACAACTGTCAAATTGGGGTTGATTAAAAACAATATTTAGGCATAGTGCTCTCAAACCATTATCTCTTTATCTACTACTACTACTACTACTACTAATGTTATTTATTGAATGGTATTGCCTGAAGCAGTTATCTCTTTAAACAAATACTACTACTACTACTGTTCTTTAATGTATAATATTATCTTGAAATAATTATCTCTTTAAACTGCTACTACTACTACTACTGTTCTTTAATGTATAATATTATCTTGAAATAATTATATCTTTAAACTACTACTACTACCAATGTTATTTATTGAATAGTATTACCTTGTAACAGTTATTTCTTTAAACTGCTACTGGTACTACTATTAAAGTTATTTATTGAATTGTATTACCTTGAAACATGTATCTATTTAAAGTATACTAGTGCTAATGTTATTTAATTAATATTATTTCCTTCAAATTGCCATCCCTTTAAACTACTACTACTATTACTACTACTACTACTACTACTAATGTTATTTATTGAATAGTATTGCCTTGAAACAGTTATCTCTTCACACTACTACTACTACTATTACTACTACTACTACTACTACTACTACTATTTCGTAACCACGCTCTGAAACAATTATCTCTTTAAACTACTACTACTAACTGTGTAGTAGTATAGTATTAGTAATAGTGGTTGTTGTTTTCCCACCGCATCAGTTAGTGACGTCAGTAGGAAAATATTTCTTAATGTTTATTTGCTTAAGGTATCCTTGATTTTTCTGTTTGTTTAATTGTTTTTTATTTTACTTCTTTTCGTTTGCTTAAGGCATTCCTGGTTTTCCTGTATAACTGTTTCTAAATTTTGCTTCTTTTTGTTTGCTTAAGGGTTTGTTGTATTTTGTATTTGCTGAAAGTTTTCTCGATTATTTTGATCAACTTGATCGTTGTTGGGGTTGAAGAATGTTTCTTCTGGTTGTATTTTTTTGTTGCGAAAATGCGCTCCCCTTAATGAACACTTTCACGAGCTTACTTCCTTTAGCAAAATCTCTTGAATTTAGTTGGAACATAAATTAATTTTGTTTTATATCAGGAATAACTTCTTTCAAAGCCATTAGTCAGTGTGAGAAACTGGCCTTGGTGTTCTATTGCGTTGTTCGTAGGGTGCCTTCTTGTCGTACAGAACTCTCCAGTTAACCCTTCCCATATCGTGCGCAAAACGACACGTCGAGTCCGTCAATACTAACACAACTTGTTCAGCACAGAAAGGGTTACTCTCTCAGTCAGATGCAGTCCTACTAGATATGCCAACTGTTCCTGTGGCCAGCAGTCTACCTTACTGCATATGAGCTTAGAAAGTGAGCTACTTCTGATGAAGCAATCAATTAGGTCCACTTTTACTCTAATGTCTTCATCTGCTGACATTTTGAAATGTATTTACTGTTCAAATTGGGTCTCCCCAAACCTTTTATTCAGTACGTGAGCTTTTTCTAGTCTACTGAAAAGAAAATTGATGCATGAGTTTTAAAAAGGACGAAAATACACCAAGAGATCAATTCAGCCCTAAACTAAAAAAAATAATTGAAAAGAAATAATGATTACTTATTTGTAGAACATTAGAGGCACTTTCCTTTTCAAATGTGACTTTTCTGGCTACCACTGAAACAGAGCTAAGTAAGTGCTTTACAAAAGGGCTTTTATTGCAATTTTTCTAGCAAAATGTCTTTCGGTTTATTACTTTTGCAACATGGCTATAAAATTTAGTAATTATTTTTTTTAAAAGCCGGCTTTCATTTAATGCATAAAGTACAAATCTTTCATTTTAATATTTTTGTAACAAAGCATTCAGCTTAATAGTTTTTACAAAAGCACAGTTTTCATTTTAATACTTTAAGAACAGATCTGTAACTTTAATACTTTAAGAACAGATCTTTAACTTTAATACTTTAAGAACAGATCTTTAACTTTAATACTTTAAGAACAGATCTTTAACTTTAATACTTTAAGAACAGATCTTTAACTTTAATACTTTAAGAACAGATCTTTAACTTTAATACTTTAAGAACAGATCTTTAATTTTAAAACTTTAAGAACAGATCTTTAACTTTAATACTTTAAGAACAGATCTTTAACTTTAATACTTTAAGAACACGTCTTTCATTTTAATACTTCTAGAACCGTTCTTTCAATTAATACTGTTAGAACAGATCCTTCAAATTAATTCTTTAAAGAACAGATTTCTTATTTTAATACATCTAGAGTAGATGTTTCATTTTGAAAATTTAAGAACTGATCTTTCTTTTTAATAGTTTAAACGCATGGTGTTATTTAAACACTTTTTCAAAAGCCGGGTTTACATTTCAACAATTTACAACAAGGCATTCATCTGAATAGTTTTTCTTAAGGGACTTTACAGTTTAATAATTTGACAGCTCGACTTTCGTTTCTATACTACAGCAGAGATTTCATTTTAATGCTTTTATAATAGTGTTTTGTTTTATTTTTTTTTACATGCAGAATTGTTTGATATATCGTGGAATTTCGAGAATATAACAGGAATTAGAGGGAGAATCATTGTGACTTCTGTCGGAGTCCTGTACTGAAGAAATGCTGCTGTTTATTTACATATACACACACTCACAATAAAATATCTGACTTTCGCTATTTTAATTAATAGATGCCTGTCACGCAGTACTGAGAGAAGTTTTGCTGATAATAAATAGTTAGTATTAAATAAAGAAGTAAATTATTTATGAATTTAACATAGTAACTTACAGACACACGGTGCATCATTTATCATTGGACGGAGAACCATTCTAAAGAAATAATATATAAATGCATCAAACATACATATATATATAAATACACATACATACATATATACAAATACACATATACATATATACAAATACACATAGGCCTACATGCATATAATATTTACATAAATTTTCCTTCAAGACAGGTGCTTTAGGCGCAGAAATAATAGATGTGCTGCTAAAAGTTGAGAATAAATTAATTAAAAAATAACTAAAGAGGCACAGTGTTTCTGGTGCATTTGATTTTAGTGTGTTATTAATGATAGATTAAAAGTTAGTAATTAAATGAAGTAAGTTTCATATTAATAACATATTTGTAATCAGAAATTATCAGCAGCAACAAGAGTAAAAAAACAATGCAACTTCATACAATAAAAAGAAAGAAAGAAGAGCGAAATTCGAGTCAAATCTTACTGGCTTTTAAAAGCCACATAAGAATAAAGTGCTGAACCGCTCGCTTAAGTAAACAATAATTGAAATAAACTTAAAGTCCTGAACCGCTCGCTTATGTAACCAATAACTGAAATAAACGTAAAGTCCTGAACCGCTCGCTTATGTTACCAATAATTGAAATAAACGTAAAGTCCTGAACCGCTCGCTTATGTAACCAATAATTGAAATAAACGTAAAGTCCTGAACTGCTCGCTTATGTAACCAATAATTGAAATAAACGTAGTGTTGTCTGAAAGCAAAGACGAAAGACGGTATACTAATGATATAAAATTGATTGTCGTATCCAGTAATGTTTCGTTATGCAATAAATAATGAGTAAAGCTTCGCAATTCTAATCCACTAAAGTTTATACATATGTGTGTATGTGTGTATGTGTGTGTGTGTGTGTGTGTGTGTGTGTGTGTGTGTGTGTGTGTGTGTGTTTTCCATGAAATACTATATCCCAGCGCTTTAGCGTCAGTACATCGAGGTCGAAGCACACTCCGAGGTAAGAAGACGCTGTGTCGATTAGAAAAGTGCCAGTGACGAGAATTGAAATTTGAATGTACGATCTCTTGTAAGAAAGTCGAATGCCCAGACCTCTCGGCCTCATTTAAATTGCCATTTGTACGATTTCTAGATTTAAAATGCTAGAATGTAGACAGCACGTAAACATACGCAAACGCACAGCTACACACACACACACACACACACACACACACACACACACACACACACACACACACACACACACACACACACGTTCGCGCTCTACCATCAATAACAACTCCCCACACTCCTCCTCGCACACAAGTTCAGTCAACGCAAACTATACACATGCTTTTTTTTATGTTCGGTTGATTATTTTTGTTTGTGAGTTTATAGTTGGTTGGTTGTTTATGTATTTACGTTTGGGTTGTTGTCTTTGTTCATGTGTTTAGTTGGTTGGTGTTTTTGTTTAAGTATTTATAGTTGGTCAGTTGTTTATGTGTTTACATTTGGTTCGTTGATTTGTTTACGGCGTACGCTTGATGACTGTTTATGTGTTTACATTTGGGTTGTCGTCTTTGTTCATGTGTTTAGTTGGTTGGTGTTTCTGTTTAAGTATTTATAGTTGGTCAGTTTTTATGGTTGCTTTTGTTTTTCTTGCTTCTTGTTCTGTGCCTCTATCAATCATAAGCTGCACAGTTCTGAACTAATCACAAGTTGGAGTGGAACTCAGGCGTTACAACCACTACAACAGCAAACGTATTTCCAGCAGGCAAATGGAATCAGAAGATGTTCAAATACCTCCCTTACCTCTTCCCTCTCCCCCATTAATTTGTAAATTAATTAACAAAATTAAATAACGTTATACAGCAGACGTGTAAGTGCTAGAGCGTGTATTATGTTTGTACACATGCGTGCGTGAAAATATGTGTGTATTGAGTATACGTGTACTTTCTGCGTGCGCATATAAAACTGTTAATTGCAATGCAGAGCAATGAAACTGTAAAGTAGTAGATTTTTTTTAATTGTTGAAAATCGGAGCTTCTGAAGTGATTATTTATTGTCTCAGTAAAAGTGTTTTCAAAAATATTATTAAATATATTTTGTACTGGTGAAGAGCTGCTATGAGATAGTATTATATTAGTAAGTCGTCTTGTAACTTAAGCATTGCAACTCAGTACACAGACACACAGACACTAGCAACAGCATCACTTTTTTTAAAAAAGCGGTTTTAGTTAGAAAGCGAATCACAATAAACGAGAGGGAAAACAAGGAACAATTGCACGCTAGGTAATTGCTCTGTTTTAAAATGTTCGGGAATCGCAACAAGTACGGTGGCCCATTCGTTTCAAAGCTTGTGCGTACTTTTCAGTACCCAGTAACTTGTAACACCTCAGACGGGGATAGATGTCATTTGCAATCGAGTGACGTCATCAATCGGGTCCAATGGAATGGACGAGTGTAAATTTCGTATGGCTCCAGTCATGAAGATCGCGCAACTGAGGAAGTAAGGGAGGCCTTAGGATTGCACGTTCACTTCACAATTTTCAGAACACAAAAGCACAAAAGACCGGCACTGCAAGAAATTACGCTCTCCGAAGAAAGCGAGTTGAAGAAGCTATCAGAGAGAAGATATGGTAACAAGCCTCTATCCCCCTCCCCAATCTTGCTTCTCGTCACCTCCCTGTTCCCAGCACACGTTACCGATACATAGTTACAACAACTGAAAAATAACAAGAACTAAATTCATCAAATGCAATTTATGAATATTACAAAGAACAGAATGAGAAGAAGAAAAGATATAAACGATGAACTATGTAATTTGTGACGTCAACGCCATCTACTTAATGGTTATTATTTAAATTAATTAATTAATTAATCGTCCATAACTACTTACAAGTGATGAGAATCTTCATTTATGTTATTAATAATTCTCCAGCGGAAACCATTCACCTCTCTCTCTCTCTCTCTCTCTCTCTCTCCTCTCTCTCTCCCTTGGCAAATATGCGGGCGTTTAACGTTTTCTCTCTTTCACAACATTAAAGACAAACATTTACCGTCACACATTAGTTCAGTAGGTAGAAAACTTCTTACTAAAAGAGAAGACAAATCCGTCTTTAATGTATATTTAGCAAGCCTCCACCCATCCACTTTCTTCTCCAACATATGGCTATCAATATGTGCAAGAAGGTCAATAAATTTAGCAATAAATTTATTAAATTCACAATCAAATTGCATAACAAATACAATGAAAAAGACTACTTGACATCAATATTTCCGTGTAAAAACATTCAAATATTTTTTATTTATACAGTCTTATACCCTAAATACAATTCAACAATAGTGCTAATACAAATCATAGTATATTTCTTATCAGAGAGCAGGAATGGAGTAATTAGAGATAAGTGATTATAGTTTCTATGTAACCTGGTTTAAGTGCTCTCTCAAAAGGCTTTCATGCGCTTTTGCAACAATGTCACATGTTATTGTCCACGTTTCTCTCCTCAGGTTGAAAACTTTGATACACTGCTATTCTCTCAAAGTTAAACTGGGTGCCCTTTTTGGTGTGTCAACTTCTTCAAGCAGAACAACTATTGTGGCAATTTCTAGTAACTTCTTGTACCAAATATTGCTCTATATGTAGTCAGCATACCTTGCCACATATATCAATGGAGTGTATAAAGTTGTTCTTACACTTAAATGCTGCAGCAGAGGCTTCCTGCATCTACCACAGTCGTAACAGTTTATAATAAGAAAACCTGAAAATTCAGATAACACAAGGAAAGACTGCTTTCCCTGTAAAAATATGATCAAGGAGCAAACACTAAAGTTTCCAGTTTACTCTTTTTTAAAGTTCATTCTTTCTTACATTCAAGTCTCAACTTACTGTTTCCTGCATCAGCATTTATTAGCACGATACAAGCACACTGCATAATAAATGCAGCATATCAGTTTTATAAGCGGGTTCACTAGAACTAATGTCAATTGTTACCATACCACATATAAGCATCATAGTTTACAATGTGTAAAAATAATAGTCTACTCACATAATGCATCTCTACATAAAGCGCAAATATAACATCCAAAGAGCAGAGAGAGATGAGTGGTATCTGCTGGAGGATCATTAATAAAATAAAATTAAGATTATCATTACATGTAATTAGTTTGGGGTTATGAATTAATTAACATTATAATATCCTTTAACTAAGTTGTTGTACCGTCACAGTAATTAACTAGCTTATTAGTAACTAGGAATTTTAAATGAATGATAATTAATAACTATAAGATATATACTTATACTTAACGCATTTTTAAATAAAGTTTTAAAATAACCGATTAACCAAATAACTAAAATTAATTAAATGAATAATAATCCCCTGAAACAAATAAATAAATAAATTATTAAGAAGTAATTAATGACCAACAGTTTATTAGTTAATAAAGAATCTAATTTAATAAATTAAAATTATTTATTTTAATGCCAAATGAATCAGGATATAAGTTGCCATGTCAATAAATACAGTATAATAAACTAATTATCAAATGACTGAAATTACTAAGTGGACACTCTCTAACCAGCTAACTATGAGTTGACTTAACGACTTCAAATTAGATAATAAGGAACTGCTTAACAAACTATATTATTAAATCACTGAAGAGTGATTAATTACCTAACTCCTGAATAATAGTCGTCACTAAATGAAAGACTAGTTAGTCACTAAATGAAAGACTAGTTAGTCACTAAATGAAAGACCAGTTAGTCACTAAATGAAAGACTAGTTAGTCACTAAATGAAAGACTAGTTAGTCACTAAATGAAAGACCAGTTAGTCACTAAATAAAAGACTAGTTAGTCACTAAATGAAAGACTAGTTAGTCACTAAATGAAAGACTAGTTAGTCACTAAATGAAGACTATTAGTCACTAAATGAAAGACTAGTTAGTCAACTAAATAAACAACTTATAGAAAGAAATAAACCACTAAAAAGAAAGTGACTATAAGACCTATAGTATTAACAAACATTATAAAGTAATAAACATTATAATGTATACCGTATCGGTAATTATAGTGACGAAAATACTTATAGGACAATGACTGGTGTTCACTGGTGTTGTTGCTGCACTGATGACGTTCCATCTCCTTTTCCTCTTTCTGTTTCAGAATGTTGCAAGCGGTAATCCATTTTTCTGCTCTCTCGACCATTCTCATTACTGCATCAGCGATGTCATCTCTTCCTCGCCTTTCACATCTGGACTGGGAACCCTACAGGGCACTGTCTTTCAAAAGCAAGACAAAAAGGGAATCGGCCCTACCCGGCACTGGGGTGGTTAGTGTGCTGGTCATAATTTCTTTCTTTCTTTCTTTCTTTCTTTCTTTCTTTCTTTCTTTCTTTCTTTCTTTCTTTCTTTCTTTCTTTTTAAGATATGTTAATGTTTTCTTAACGGTTGATCGGTTTGACTCTTAACTTACCAGTACCTAAATACTGGACTGAGAAGTGACGTGAAGACTAAAAAAAAGAGTTGTTTTGTTGAAACTATGATTCACCATAATTTAGGAATAAGTCTAGACCCATGGTCACATCTGCTAAGTAATTTTTAATACATTTTACTTCTTTTGAAAACTTTTTGAAAACAATAGCAATCAAGAAATAATAATTTTAAAAATTACGTGTGCCTTTATTGTTGTCCATTTCTGTTTTGCATTGAGAGATTTAAAGTATTGAAACTTACCTCGCCATCAAGCGTGTGGTGAAATTTACTCATTAGAAACCATGCGTTTTTTCTAGAATAAAACAGGTAAACAGTTATTACTGTAGTCTTCTCCTTTTTTTCTCGACATATGCACACAAACGTCACGTTGGCATATTTTTTTGTTTATTATACGACAACATTTATTAGGCTGGAAATACTCTACCGTTAGCAGAAGCTAGACAAATCTGGATTTGGAAGAAAGGAAAAATACTGAGAGTACATAAGATAGATAATAGATTTTAAAAATCGTATGGATCGACAACTGACTGGAGAGAACACACCTTTCATTGCAATTTTACCACAAACCGGAAAGACACATTTCATTCATTGCAATCTGAACACAAACGGGAAAGACACATTTCATTCATTGCAATGTGAAAACAAACAGGAAAGACACATATTTCATTCATTGCAATCTGAACACAAAGGGGAAAGACACATTTCATTCATTGCAATGTGAAAACAAACAGGAAAGACACATAAATATCATTTGACACAATGCAGGTTTTCAGTGACGTCAATACGTTTAATGCAGATATCATTTGACACAATGCAGGTTTTCAGTGACGTCAATATATTTAGAAAAGATATCATTTGACACAATGCAGGTTTTCAGTGACGTCAATACATTTAGAGAAGATATCATGGGTCACAGTGCAGGTTTTCTGACAGTAGCATCAATACATTTAGTTATTAATGTGGTTGATGTAAACCAGTCTGTAAAATGATGGATCTGATGCAAATCTGCTTTTACTGGCATTGTATGTTAAACGGGTTTGATGCCCTTAACTATTATTGTCAACCAATGACTTGTGAGCAAAGCCACTCTTATTTAGTCCGTGCACACTTGCCAGAAGTACAAAGTACGTTCTTCATTAGCTTGACTTTCATTAGAGCATATTTGGGTTTTCTAGAAAAATTCCAGTGTGTAAGTTCACCCTAGTCATAGGAGTCAGTTTTACCTTAGGGCACTGTGGGAAATTACTCACTTCTTCACCCATCCGCTCCTGGAATATTTTAAAGACCAAAATGAAATGAATCTAGGTCAAACATAGTTTGTGAAGGAGATTTGCCCCATTACTAAGATACACAATCCCCAAGCCCTTAGGGTAAAAGCAAACAGAAGTGACGTCAGGCAAGGGTTACATGGCCGCCAATGTAATTTTCTCTGGGACACCATACGACTTTGATATAATTCGTGCTGTTGACAGTGAAAGTTCATCTGAGAGTAGTTTGCATACCATTTCTAATGATGCTGTAGATAGCGAGGAAACAGACTGACAATGACCGTGTCTGGGAATTTATTTTTCTGAGAATATAAAGTATCCGTACTATATGTCACACGTTTGTAGTCAGCATTAAGATAGACATATTTCTAACTATTATGAAAATCAGTTATTTATGGTTTTTATATGAATGATAATGGCTACTATTAGTGATAGTACTAACATTAAGAGAATAGCAGTATAGTCTTGTTTTCAATTGAGTGATTAGCATTCATGTAATTTTTAAAAAAAATATTTTCTCTTTATGTATATTTGCATGCAGCGTATGCACAAACGTCTCTATTAGTTATATGTGTTTTTTTGTATACTGTTTAATTAATTTATTTCGTATTGTAAAGAAAAAGCTTTCAAATTAAATTTAACAATTAATGGCCAATGTTATAATAATTTAATAGTTGGATATTCTTATAAAGCTTAAATGTATGAATTTCTTATTAATATTACAATTGTTAGTATATTGTGTATACATGATACAAAATAACAATCAAGTACAGTTACCCCCAAAAATGGATCGAATTCTAATGCCAGTTTTTGCCACCTTACTAGTGTTGGTAAAATTAGTGCAACTTTGCTAACACACAGTATTATGAAACTGTAAAGTAAAATATTTAATTATGTTCAAATTACTTCAACTGTTAGCAAGTAGTTTTCGTATATTCATAATAATAATGATCAAATCTAATTGATTTACCAACTGGATTTACCAAATGGATTTACCAACTAAAGTTAACAGCAGAAAATACAGACTTCAGCTTTGTCCTGGAACTGGCTAGAGTAATATGTTTATCTATTCAGAATACTATCACTATACAACTGGCAACACTGGAAATGGGTTTTGAATGCCATCACTATACAACTGGCAACACTGGAAATGGGTTTTGAATACCATCCCTATACAACTGGCAACACTGGAAAGGGGTTTTGAATACCATCCCTATACAACTGGCAACACTGGAAAGGGGTTTTGAGTACCATCCCTATACAACTGGCAACACTGGAAAGGGGTTTTGAATACCATCCCTATACAACTGGCAACACTGGAAAGGGGTTTTGAATACAGAAACGAAAAGAGCTAGCTCGAGAGCCGGGGGACACCATAACATGTATCGTCTGAGCTGGAGTGCTGACCATCGACTGGTACAGTTTGTTGACTTCAAACTGAGATGCTCTGAACCAGGAAGCAGTAACCTTGGTGTTTAGAGGTCAGAGACGGCGGACCGCTAGATCACGGTCAGTGGTGCCATAGGTAGCAGATAAACCCAGAAGCGTGGGAATTGAAATCCTTCCAACAAAGCATGGAGGAGGTCATTAATAAATCCTCAAAAGTGCAGTTTCAGAGCTCGGTAAAGGTGATAGGCTGTTTTACTGAAAAGAGTATGTCGATTTATGTGCAATGCTGAGACAGAAAGGACGGTTTCCAGGACTTTGCTTTTAAAAAATAAAAGGTTAGAAACTAGATGAAAGTTTTCAAGATATTAGGATCAAGGTTGCTGTTAACAGTTATCGTACAAAAGCTTTTATTTTTAAAACGTGAAGGGAAAGTACCAGAAGAAAGTGAAGTAGTTGTTACAAAGTCAGTAAAAATGCTACATTTTAAAAATGTGATGGGAAAATACCAGAAGAAAGTGAAGTAGTTGTTACAAAGTCAGTAAAAATGCTACTTTTAAAAAAGTGATGGGAAAATACCAGAAGAAAGTGAAGTAGTTATCAAGACAGTACAAATGCTATATTTTAAAAATAAGTGTTCGGAAAATACCAGAAGAAAGTGAATTACTTATTAATTAGTACAAATGCTACTTTAAAAATAAAGTGATGGGGAAAAGACCAGAAGAAAGTGTTTTAGTTATGAAGTCAGTAAAAGTGCTACATTTAAAAGAGTGATCGGCACCAAAATGCATATTGATGCGATAGGCACTCTACGAGAATGGTGCAGAAAACAGTGACACATTTCTTTCTTGCAATTAATTTATCTAAGATGCAAGACAAGTGTTTACAGCTGGGTTACTGCCACTATACTCAAGCTGCATGTCGCGAGATAACTTGGGGGCACTTTTATGTGCTGGGGTAGGTTCGAATCTTGCACACCAATGGGCAGCAACCATAACAGAAGGTGCAGGAACATTTCTAGCAGCTTTTCATGTTCTTTATTTCGTTCATGTAGAGCACTGCTCTTTCAGACACCCCAAGCACCTGCTTAGCATGCCAATATATTATGACGATTCAGCCGACCAAAAAAAAGCTAAAGGCTGGCAAATTAGCTTGATCACTAAAAAGGTCACTAATGGTCTTTTCTGTACTGTAAATATATAAATTACTTCTAAATTACTAAGGGTTATGTGATGATATTACTATCTGAAACTACAGTAATTACTCTTTAAACATAACTTTTTACTAACGTTTAATTTAAAAGAAAAAATATAAAATTAAATAAAAATTATATTGGCACACTATGCAAAAACTGTTCTAGCACAAATAAATAATAAAATGCACAAAGAAAGTAATATCATCTATCATACAAAAATACATAAATACAAATTATAAACTATTTTCTATCTTAATATATAAACGCCTACTCCAATTAGTAAAATCAAAACAATATACAACAATAAAAGTATGTACACTACATAAAACAATATACTACAATAAAAATATGTATGCTACATAAAACAATATACAACAAATTAAATTTTGTACACTACATAAAACAATATACTACAATAAAAGTATGTACACTACATAAAACAATATACTACAATTAAAGTATGTACACTACATAAAACAATATACTACAATAAAAATATGTATGCTACATAAAACAATATACAACAAATTAAATTTTGTACACTACATAAAACAATATACTACAATAAAAGTATGTACACTACATAAAACAATATACTACAATTAAAGTATGTACACTACATAAAACAATATACTACAATAAAAATATGTATGCTACATAAAACAATATACAACAAATTAAATTTTGTACACTACATAAAACAATATACTACAATAAAAGTATGTACACTACATAAAACAATATACTACAATAAAAGTATGCACACTACATAAAACAATATACAACAAATTAAATTTTGTACACTACATAAAACAATATACAACAATAAAAGTATGCACACTAACACCGCTTTGCACAATTAACACTGGCAATGATTATTTGCTAATGTACCACGCGCTGTGAACAAAGGATTACGTCTTGATTGCACTCGTTAAGATGCTCTGTGCAGACAAAGCTTACCCACTAACATAACACTCACAGAGGAAAGGAGAAAGGGGCTTTACCAAGGTGGGCGACAAACAGTCTTCATTGTGCTCGCCTCTCACTGGTGATAAGGTCAGTAGCTGTAGAGCTTCTGTGTCCGACATATCACAATAATGTATTATACCAAATATTTACTAGTTATGGATGTAACATCTACAAAGTTCTGATGGAACATGTGAACAGCAACTGTTTTGCTGAAAATAGGAAAACGCTACCAGTCGTTTAATCTCACAACCCCCACCCAGTAATAGACTGTGAAATATGTAATTGATATGTAGGGAAGTAGACAAGAAGTTTTTATAGTTATACTATCACTACCATTTACGACAACAAATAAAAAGAAGTGATACTGTATTAATAGATAAAGTGAAACTGACTTGAATTAATAAAAAAGAGAGATTAAAAATATTTAAAATCAAAATACCTGTCTTAATCCTGTTTTTCGCCATCAACATTCTCACTTACTAATGTTTTTGAGTCACTTAACTTGGCAACTCATGGTAACTCTTGGCAACAATATAGCAGAACTGGCAGACTTACAGCACAGCACTTTTATGAACAAAACTTGCAGACTCTCAACAAAACACTTCCTATGAACAAAACTTGCAGACTCAACACAACACTTCCTATGAACAAATTCGATGCAGGCATCCTAAGCCCAGCGAGCTTGACGACAGAAATAAAGCTCCTTTCCTAGCCAAGGATCTGTCTTTTGGTTCCTTTAAGGATTTCTGGTTTACAACGCAGTCACAGGAGGGACTCGATATGGGACACCTCACCTGAAGAGTATGTTTGCAAAAAAGTCTTAGGACCAGCATCCTAGATTTTTCAGCCTATAAACTCCGCCCATCTCTGACTAACTTTACTAATCAATCTAATTTAAAAATACACCTAGAACTAATTAATATTGATGACTTTCTCACATTTTGTCAATACATATGTCATCTAGCCATAAACAAGTTCACAGTTACGTCAAGCAAAATAACCACATAACGAGGTCTTGATGACAATGATACATAGATTTAAACCGCTTATTCGACCATCACTTTATACGCATCCTCACAGATGCTATCGAGTGATCCCTCACAACAATAGCGACAATCCTACTCGTCTCTAACCACTGAATGTAGCGTGCTCCCATTCAAACCAAGCAGTTTATCTTTTCTCCACTTAACAATCTATCCCCGACTTAAACATTTCCAAATTATAACAATTACAAATGACATACCATTATAAACTTATAGATTAGAAATATAAAATTATATTTTAAACATTTGGGAGGGATTCCCATCAAACTGTGTGAATTTTATTTAAGAGAACACTTTAATTCTCATTTACTGGTTTGATAAATTGTTTCTAGATGGTCAAACTTGATGACATCCATTAACCTTCAACCTTAACTAGTGTTCCTTTGGTAGTGAGGCTTTGACACTTATATTGTATCAATGAGTTCATGTCCACATTGCTGACGGTTGTTGGGGCATGCTCGGCAAGCTTAAAAGGAAAACACATGTAGTTGCTCCAAAGTGGGGTTTTGCACTCTGTGATTAGTTGTGATATTGAATGCGGTCTATTAATAGAGATAATGTTACGTCTGGAAAGGTAAACTGGTCGGAGATTCAGGAAAAAAGAAAAATTAAGTTGACGTAAGGTGCCTTATGGCCCATAAGAGCCAATAGTGGCAGTCTGAATGTCATCGTCAGGTCTATGCACCATCCAATTTAGTATGTGGCCATGGCTGTGAGTCAGCATTCTAAAAGATTTATGTAGGTTACGATTCTGAATAGATTAGAAGACTTTTCAGATGTGTGGATGAATGGGGCAGTCAAAGATAAAAAATGTTGTTCTAGAAAATCAATTAGTCTTCTTACGACTAGGTGAAGGGAAATAAAAAAAGAGGAAAATAAAAATTAACTTATAATATGTATATTATGTACTGAAGATAGAGCGGCGATTAAACTACTTCAAAAGAAATAAACTAGAAACTTCATCGTCATCATCATCTTCATTATCATCATAACTATTTGTTGATGTTGATGATAATGATGATGATGGTGATGATGATGTTGATGATGATGATGATGATGATGATGATGATGATTGTTATTATTTTTTCAGCCTTGCTTGACGATTCCGCATCTAACAGGTATTGGCCTTAACGCTTTGCATGTTTTCTTTTGATGAATATTTTTAAAGAAATGAAAACCCCAATTTATATTTTATCCTCCATTTCTTTCTTTCTTTCTTTCTTTCTTCCTTCCTATCTTTCTTTCTTCTTTTCTTTCTTCGTTTCTTTCCTTCTTTCTTTCTTTCTTTCTTTCTTCCTTCCTTCCTTTCTTTCTTATCAGTGTGCCTAACATACTCATGATTTTGCTATTTTGTATTATTTATTGTTGTTTCCGTTAATTTTCTTGCATGTGTTTTGTTTGACCTATTATAGTTTGTTCAGTATAGGCAGGCTTCCTTTATGCCGCATTGTAAATACTATAGCTATTCCATTGTAAATACTATAACTATCCCATTGTAAATACTATAGCTATCCCTTGATTTAACTCTTTCCTCTCTCCCTTGCTATTATATGTGTCCTCGAGAAATGATAACCGACAAAAGTCGAACCAGACAAACAAAACCTCGTGCACATATTCATACCCACGCACACACGGATACATACTTACATATTCACAAAATATTTTAAGACGACCTTTGGCTTAACCTCCCCCGCAAAAAAAAATAAAAGAAATAAAGTGTCTCATTTACTTCATCTGTGTACTATTGGTGCTCTTCTAGTAGACAGTTATATTTGTCTCAGATTTACCGCTTCCAGCAGTTCTATTCTGACAAATCGTTCAAGACTTTAATCAACAAAACGAGTTTTAATGGATCCTTTGGACAGGCAATTCATGTCCATTTTAGAAGATAATTTTCATGCAGTCGTAGGACAGATAACTCTAACCAGACTCCCCTGTAGGCAGAAACAGCTGCATCTCACAGATGAGTGTTATAATTGATACGTTGTCACGCACGACAGACATACACTACACCACACACATTCTAACGCATATCGGCCAAAAAAGTCTTCGCTCGAGCTGCCGTATTATTAAAGGACCATCGTCAAGCAACGCCCTCCGGGTAAATCATTTGCCTGGCAACATTACCAGAACAGACGGTTTCTAGTTTCTCATCATTACTATTCTCTAGGCACCACCTTAACTCCCGACTTCTAGTCTCCCTCACCATTCCTACTTCCCCTCAAAACAGGGTCACCGTCTAAAAATAGGGAGTAAAAAAAAAAGTCATGAGGAGGGGGGGGTGACGGATAACTTTATGAGCCGAAAGCACATCCCGTTCAATGAATAAAGATTGTTGCAAATGACACTGCGCTGTTTCCCGTCTATGCATGAATCCCTTTTCCGAAATGACCATCTTGAGAATTTTCTGGCACCGATATCTAGTTATGCATTGCCAATAGAGGGCGCTGACGGATCTCGTTAAAATGCGCCTCTTGCAGTGGAACAGTCTGCACCAAAGATGTAAGAAAAAGTATGGCATCTTAGGCTGATGCAAATATTACTTGTGAAAAATATGGTTTTTTGATTGCCTATTGCTTATGCATTGGCTTGTTTATTTATTCTGTTTTCAATTTACCAATATCTCCATTTCCAAGATAACTGGTATATGTCTGGTATCTTGTCTGTCATCGTCTGATTTCAAATGAAATTCATTTTGCAAATGTTTGGTATTTATTATAGTGATGGTAGCGCCAGTGATGGTGGTGATATTAACTCCTTCACTGCTGACCCAAGTAAAGCTGCAGAAGTGTCCATAAAATCACTAGTAGCACGGTCAAAGTTCAGCGCACCACAGCGTGAATAAGGAATCAACATTCATTCACCTGATCGGATTTTCCGGCAAAAATGTAATCACGATTTCTTTCCATTTTGCAGCTAGGGTAGGGGAGGGTTGCCTTGGTGACCAAAAGTTGGACAACTTTTTACCAGTGATTTTCGATAATTGCGGCTCAGATTCTAATGTCCCTCCACACCTATCCCCCCTCCCACACGCACTCCTCGTAAGTAGTATAACATTTTCCTGCAATATGCTCTCTAAATCCAATTCTAAGGCTGATTACCGGTCTAAATCTCACTTTTTCTTTTGAAAATTGAAGCGTATTACAGAAGAGCACATGTCAACGATAATCGAATACTTAGGTGTTTCTGACCAAGTGTAGAAAGATAAAATATTTCTTGCTCATGTAATTGTGTTTTTAAGAGTATTTATATGATATACAAGTGTGTGTGTGTGTGTGTGTGTGTGTGTGTGTGTAGAGGATTGTCTACCGGTATTCTTGTGTGTATCCGAATGTCTGCGTGTACTTTTGTGTATTTTGCGTTAGTGCGCTTGTATTTTGATTTTTGTGTGAGTGTGAGTGTGCATTTGTTTGATTCTGTTTTCGTGTGTTTGAAGTTTTGTAGTTTTCAGTTTCGTTTGAATGCTTGGGTGATTGTGCTTGTATGCGCTTGTATTCTTGTGTGCTTACTGTGTTTGGAATTTGTCTTTTGTTTATTTATGTATTTATGTTTGCTTGTTTGTAAATGCATGACCACAAAAGTATACTTGTGTCCTTGTGTTATGTGTACATTTGTGTGTGGCCTTGTGTTATGTGTACATTTGCGTGTGGGCTTGTATTATGTGTACATGTGTATGTGGGTTTGTGTTATGTGTTCCCATAAGTGTGTGGGCTTGTGAGGATGGTGTGGTTATATACATTGGCGCGTGGTTGCGTTTGTAAATTTGTTTCTGTGTTTGCATTCGTGTTTATGTGTATATTTTAGTATTTGCGATTTTTTTGTGTTGATGTGTATACATGCAATTATGTGTTTATGTGTGCTTTTGTCTATGTACATTAATTTTATGCATTTGTCAAATAAGATGTACGTGCATTTGTAGGAGTGAGGGTGTATTTTGTGTAAGCACACACATATATATTTGTGTGTATGTGTATTAGCGGTTGTGTGCTTCCTTGATTGTATTGTGTTTGTGAGTGAGGATGTTGGTTAAGATTGTGCACGTATTAACTATCAATCCAAACAGCCGTTAGTCCAACGTCGGTAAAGGTAACATGTCCACGGGTGACTATTAAAGGAATATTCATTATGTACTCTTGACCTCGTGCCCTTTGACCGGGGGTCACTTCTCTGTGTCTGTCCCCCTTTTTCCACTTCGTTATACTTCCTCTTGACAGCGTAGGGATCAGAATAATAATTAATCCCTGGCTGACGACAGCTTACATACATACGGATCAGAATGATAATTACTCCCTGGCTGACGACAGCTTACATACATACGGATCAGAATAATAATTACTCCCTGGTTGACGACAGCTTACATACATACGGATCGGAATGATAATTACTCCCTGGTTGTTGACAGCTTACATACATACGGATCAGAATGATAATTACTCCCTGGTTGTTGACAGCTTACATACATGCGGATCAGAATGATAATTACTCCCTGGTTGTTGACAGCTTACATACATACGGATCAGAATAATAATTACTTTCTGTTTGTTAAAAGTCTTTATTAAGGATAGGTTAGCTTACATATTTTACCAGACTGCTGGGAAACAGTGAGCTTCATTCCTACTTGTTATATCTAATTTTGTACAAGTTTGAATGTAACATTTAAATTTATTTCATTACAATTTATATTCTTTCGTTGATGCCTATGTACCGTTTTCTTACCAGTTCTGCAAGACATATTAAACAAATCAGAAACTCTACCAGCCTGGAAAGTAAAGGGAAATACAAGTCTCATTATAAACTATGGAGTAAAAACCCTAGAAAGAGCACCACCCAAGAACAGTCACCGAAACAGAAGTCAAAATAGTATGGGACTTCAAGTAAAGAACAGGTCGAATGATTCCTGCAAGAAGACCAGACATTGTACAAATTAGAAATCCATAGAATGTAAAAGCAGAAGTGATACCTGTAAAGATAGGAACCTTGGGGAACATAACATCTGAGTTGGAAGGCTATCTGAATAAGCTACCTGGAAACCACAGGCACACACACACACACACACACACACACACACACACACACACACACACACACACACACACACGCACGCACAGACGCACGCACACACATACACGCGCGCGCACACACACACACACACACACGCACACACAAACACACACACACACAGAGCAGCGCTCCTCGGATGTGCCCGTTTCCTCTATAAAAATTTGGATAATAATCATAATAATCATAATAATAATGGATAAAACAGCACAACATATGAATGTCAGTTTCTGGATGAAACAGTATGCACCTAAAGACAAAACGAAGTGGTAAAAGTCCTACATATAAACATATGTGAAAATTATGGAGTAAAAGCCTTGAAAAGAGCATGGAAATACCAACAGGAAGCTGTCATCGAAAGAGAAGAATTCAAAATATTTGAATTTGAAAAAAGGACGGATCGAGTGATTCCTGCGCGAAGACCAGACATTGTAGTTCTCAATAATCATCGATGTTGCTGTTCCAAATAATAGAAACATAATGTCAAAAGAAAGCGAAAAAATGGAAAAATACCAGGATCTTAGATTAGAAATCCAGAGACTGGAATATAAAAATAGAAGTAATAACTGTAGTGATAGGATCTTTGGGGAACATAACACCTGAACTGGAAGGATATCTGAAGAAAGGGCCTGGACAACACAAAATTGTCCCACTGCTAATAGCAGCGCTCCTCGGAAGTGCCCACATCTCTAAAACCTTGGATCTCGCACAATCTTGGTAAGATTCCGATACCTTGGTTCATAACCGACAGTCAACAGTAGTCGTGAAAAATGAATAATAATAACAATGATGATTATGAAGATGATGATGACGACGATAAAGAAGAAACTGACTATATCGTTATTAACTGTAGAGAAGATGGTATTGTCGACGATAATAGTGATGATGAATGGGACGATAATAATGACGCAATAATGATGACGACGTCGGGGGGGGGGGTTATGTTTAAAATCAGTAGTATATGAATATACAAGAAATAAATCTTACCCATTGTACCATCATTTCTATTTCAATTAAATCACCATTGACATTCGTGCAGTGACACGCTCTCTCCAGTAATTACTGTTTCTATAAATAGACATTGTTAAACTCAGAGCGAAAGTATGCACTCTTGACCTTTGACGTGTTAAGCCCGCCCTCATCAAAACCATTATTAGCATCAGCTGAATATATTCATCATTTTTAGCAGTAGCAACATTGGAAATGTTATCACTGATAACATTTGGCGATGTGATTTAATGCTCCGAAATAATGGCTGCAAAAGTGGTAAATGTGGTTTCGCCCATATGTTCACAAATTCCGGCTGAAAGTCAAAGGGTGTTTAGCTCTTTTCTAAAAAGTTCAACAAACAACCAAAGCATATCCCACAAATAGTGTCGACACCAATCAACATATTTTCATCCCTTTTACAAGTTTTTACACCCATAAGGCATTTTGGAATAGTAATCTTCCGCCTTTATGCAAGCACAGTAGCGCCCTCATTCGGCTTGTGATGACAAAAGTGCTTCGCAGCGTCAGTATATGTTCTCCTTAATTGTCTTACAATCGTATCTGGCCTTAGTTCACGCATGCCGTCTTCAGCATTTTGACAAGAATTATTTCCCTTCTGCAATGACTTCATGACATTTAATACATTCATTGGACTGTTCTGTTTTGATTTATATCTAAATGTGTTCGGTTTGCTTTGTGCTGCTTTCTTTATTACATCAATTTACTTTGCTTGTGGGAATGTATTTATTATTTCTATTTTAGTGCTATTGTCTATTTGTATTTATTTTTAATTAAACTGCTCTAATTGATTCCTGATGTTTGTTTGTTTTGTTTTACTGTATCAGAACTGTTAAGTAAGTTTATAACCTGTTAATTTATATCCCCATAGTTTATTCTTTGAAGATGTCATTTATAGTATTCTGTACTTTAATGTATTTTGCGGAAATCTAACCAAACTGGTAGTTTGTTTCACTTTTGTTTTAATTTCTTTCTGGTCAATACTTTGATTACAGTAAAAAAAATGTTGGAGACTTGACAGCTACAATTCGATTGCTACAAAAACACGCGGACTTTGACATTCTTGATATGACAAAAACACGCGGACTTTGACATTCTTGATATGACAAAACGACGCGGAATTCCTTACCATTCCTAGAAATGTCATACCAGTACACAAAACACACAGACACATGCACACGCACATACACAGTCACACATACAAAGGTATATGCAGACATATACAGTTTCACACGCACATAGAGGTATACACACAACCATGCACATATACATATAATTATAGAAACACACACAGAGACGGGCGTTGGAGAAAAAAATGTTGGTGCTATTGCTTATATTTCTTTTTGCTATTTATTTTTTGCAGCTTCAAATATCTGTTCCCAATATCATTTTAATATTGTCTTTCACAAATCGTCTTTTGACTGTGAGATTGTGATTTCAGTCATTGCTTTGAGTCTTTGACAAGTTGACTGAATGCATAGCGGAAAGCAAACTTACCAACGCCCTGTATGACAAACACACCGTACTCATGATTTGAAACTTCGCTCGCATCGAACAGAGAGCACGGGTGATTAAAGAGGCACGCGTTCATTCTCGAACTCAAGGGTAGATTTTTCAGAATGATTTAAATATTTGTTGATTGTTTACAATTCTAGAGATGAAGGGCCGCTTCTCCTCACATATCGACCCCAGCGATGACGGGAAAGCCGTGTTTGAAGAAGTACGTAACTATCTGAAACTCTTCAAGCCGTCGGTGACTGATCAGCAGGTGGCTAACTTTATTCGACGCCGGGACATTAATGGTAAATATGCCAAGTTCTTTATATTAATATCGGTTCACTAATGGTAAACAGGCCATGCTTTTACATTAATAACGAATCCTTAGTTTTAAATATGTTTCATGTTCTTTACATTAATGCCGAGCCGGCAATGGTAAATATATTACATTCTTTTGCATTAATGCCGAGATGGCAATGACAAATATACCATATTTGTTTTGTTACTACCGTGACGTTAATGGTAAAAATGCCACTCTCTTTACCTTAATGCAGAGATTGAAATGGAAAAAAATATGTCACATTCTTTGCAATAATACGGCGACGTTAATGGTAAATATGCCATGACGTTTCTCCATTAATACCGGGTCATTACTGGCCTTTACATTAGTGCCGGGACGTTAATAGTATATATGTTCTTTTTTTATCCAATAATTCCGTGACATTGATGGTATATATGTGACATTCTTTACATTAAAGCCGAGAAGCCAGAGATAAATTTGTCACGTTTTTTTCATTAATACCAGAACATTAATGGCACACATGGACATTCTTTTCATTAATGACGTATTATTAATGGTAAACTATATTACTGTCTTTAGGTCCCAACCGACCTGTATGTTTTATTAATAACACGAATGCCGCTTTCTTTAATTTAACCTTATGGTAAACTAAGCCAGTTTCTTTGTTATGAAAACATTAGTATGTTCGATATGTTAATTCCGGACACGACACGTACACTGCAATCATTACATTAATGATGAGGTGTCACTGGTAAATTCTGTGACGTTTTTACGTTAATGCTAGGCACGCATTCCACGTTCTTTGAAGGGATATCAAAGGTAAATGACGTAACGTTTGAATATTAATATTAGACTACTAACAGTAAGTGTGTCACATATTTTAAGTTGTTATTACGATATCAATGGTCAAACTATGCCACTGTCCTTTTGTCATTGCCCGAGTGCTAAAGCTAAACTATGCACATATATTTGCCTATGTTTTCTGACCAGAGTATCAAGAAAGGGTACGACGGATCAGACGTTAACAATGATTGTCGAAAATGCTGACAGCTATATGTCAGAATTAGACTCATTAGTCCACTTAAATTACGTCACTATAATGAATTGGAAAACTACCTTAGGAAGAGTTTAGAGACTACTAATCTAAATTTATTAGATTCAGTGCACACAACGACAGAATATGGTGAACATATTGAAAGGATATTCAGCCATATTCTCTACCGGAGGCGCATTGCCATTGTTGACGTGATAGAAGCACAAACAGCGACATTGAAAGAAGCTATTACAATTTTACCATTAAGCTACATGTATTGTTTTGCTTTAGATTTGAGTTCTGCAGTTAAAATTCATTAATCGTTGCTTTTTGTTTCATTTAGAAGTTGCCTTCTGCAGAAATTATTTTTTTTTATACTCGTGCACATTTATGTACACATTTGCGCACGCGTTAGAGTAAATGGTACTAAAACTTTAAAGAAAAAATATCTTAAAGCACTTTGTAGACCCCCTTGATGTAAAAGGAACGGAAAAGAAACGATGTGTGGTTGGGTGTGGGATAAAAGCTCTCAGAACGCCAAAGCTGTTGTGAAACTTGAAATCTTGAAATCTGGGTCAGCATTAACACGTTCTTTCCTAAGAAAAAATCCGATGGGGAAAAGAATGATGGGATAATGCTATATTAGTAGTAGTAGTTGTGCCAGAATTTTGAAGGGCAAATGTTCTTTACATTAATTAACGCAGCATAGAAAATGTAAAATACAACACGTACTTTACATTAACGCAGCGTTAACAAAATGTAAAATACAACACGTTCTTTACATTAACGCAGCGTTAACAAAATATAAATTACATCACTTTCCGTTTAGTACATTAACGCATGGATTTCGATAGAAAAATATAATGTTCTTAAAAGTAATGCGGTATACTAATGAGGAATATATGCCATGTTCTTGATATTGATAATTAGATGGTAACTTGATGGTAACATATATAAGGATATAAGAGATTCCTGGCAATATCTTAAAGGCAGGTATATGATCTGCGATTAGCGTGTACAATATCATAATTACAGATACGTGATCTCTATTTTAATTACAGGTAGATACTTGCATTGGTGTGTAAAGTATCTTATTTTCGGCAAAGATCTTAACAGTACATGTAATATCTTAATTGCATGTAGAAGTTCTCATTAGTGTGGTTAAAGTCTTAATTACATACAGGTTTTCTCATTTGTGCCTGCGTCTCTTGTTTGCAGGTGCATGTTCTCATTAATGTGTACAGTAACTTGATTGCAGGTAAATGTTCTCATTAGTGTATACGGTAACTTGATTGCAGGTAAATGTTCTCATTAGTGTGTACGGTAACTTGATTGCAGGTAAATGTTCTCATTAGTGTATACAGTAACTTGATTGCAGGTAAATGTTCTCATTAGTGTATACAGTAACTTGATTGCAGGTAAATGTTCTCATTAGTGTATACAGTAACTTGATTGCAGGTAGATATTCTCATTAGTGTGTACACTGAATGATGTCAGAGCAGTGGATGCGCATTTTTCCATTCAGTTAGTTCAATGAGCACACAACACAGACTAACAAATACACAAACAAACAAACAAACAAACAAACACACACACACACACACACACACACACATCAATAACTAGAACATCGGCATTGACTCAAGAAGTAAGGAAATTAATTTTAAAATTATTAAAAGCACGAAACAAGAAAAGAAATAAAGGTAAAGTTAAAAAAAGGAAGAAAGGAAGAAAAGTAAAGAAAGATAAAGAAAGGTAAAAGAAATGAAGATGCAGAGATGTAAAGAAAGAGAGTTAAAGGTATAAGAATTTAAATAAAGTAAAAGAAGGTTAAACGAAAGGTAAAGAAAGGTAAAGCAAAGAAAGGTCAAACAAATATAAAGAAAGATAAAGAAAGAAAGGTAAAGTAAAGGTTAAAGAAACGAAAGTAAAGTAATGAAAGATAAAGAAAGGGAACGCAAAAGTAAAGTAAAGATGATTTTAAAAATGAAGGTAAGGGAAGGTAAAATAAAGAAAGGTAAAATAGAGAAAGATAAGTAAAGAAATATTTAAAAAATGAAGGTAAAGGAAGATAAAGAAATGAAGGTAAAGAAAGATAAAGAAAATGAAGGTAAAGAAAGATAAAGAAAATGAAGGTAAAGAAAGATAAAGAAAATGAAGGTAAAGAAAGATAAAGAAAATGAAGGTAAAGAAAGATAAAGAAAATGAAGGTAAAGAAAGATAAAAAAGAAGGTAAAGTAAATAATAGTAAAATAAAGAAATGAAACAAAACATAGAGTACTATGCAAGGCTTTACCGAGTGAGAGGAAAGTGTGCAGACATTTTCACTAAAGCAATCGAAAAAAATAAATACTGACCAGCAAAGCTAGTAGTCAAATAGCAAACCCCAGGATTGATCAAAATTGCTGAGCAGCTAACCCTAATATTGAACAGACACGATAAAACGATAACACCTTAATGAAGAGGTTTTGACATTTCCAAATATCTCTGAAAATCAAGCTCAACCTTTAAAGATTTTACTTTCAACATTTTGTGGGCGGTGATGTTGATGGTGATTGATGCCGTTAAAGGAACTTCGACAATAGAGTCTGTTGCTAAACTCAAGGGGTTTTATTTTTTGTTTCAGTTCAAAAGTCATAAGCATAAGGTCACTCTTTTTTTAATCTAACTTTTTGTTTCATGAAACTAAAATATCGCTCACATATAAAGGGGCTTGATATCCAGAATGCAAATCTACGGAGAGACTCACTATTGCAGTCAATAGATTAATCCTGGTTTGTTTGATATAGACATAAATGTTTTCACTGTCCACCTGTTCATAGATTAGTTCCTCATTGGATCAGTCCGCACAAATATTAACATGATCATTCTCTATCTGCTCAACACATCATTTGAACAGTCCACACAACCGTTAACTCGATCTTTATCTGATACCGTTTAAACCCACCATTTGAACCGTTGAAACAGCAAGAAGATCAAACATTCTCCATTATTCAATCGATTAACCAGTCCACGCAGCAATAAACCCCACACTGCCATTGGCGCGATTATTCCCCATCACGCACTTGATTAACCCATCATCTGAACACTTCAGACAACAATACAATCGATCACTCTCTACCAGGCACTGGAGAAACCTCCTTCTGAACACTCCACACACTTATACATTCGAGCGTACTCCATCATCCATGGACTTACTCTTTTGGAACAAATCACGCAGCGATAACCTCCGATATTCTCCACATTCTCCATCCGTTAGTGGTTTAACCCTCTTTTCATAGTTGTCCATTCGATCATCCCTAAGGCAGGCACTCTGTGTGTGTGTGTGTTTGTGTGCGTGTATGTGTGTGTTTCGATAGCAGTTTTATGGAGATTGTGTTGATCATTTCGTCATCAGACGTTATCTAATCTGGAGTTCCCCAGAGAGATCACCGCCCCCCCCCCCCACTTGTGTTGGGGGGGGGGATGGATGGTGGGAGGGCTGGCGGAAAGGGATAAAAAAAAAAAAGGTCGCAATATCAGGCACTACAATGACTAGATTAACCCCTTCTTTATTAAATACGCACGCAGCCGATGACTGTGACGTTTCGCTGACGGTAGAAGGCAATGACGTCATTGTATATCATGAATTACACGTCAATGTGTTTACAATAAAATGAAGTTAAATAATGAAAAACAAACTAAATAAAAACTTCCAACTTTATTTTAAAATCTTAATTTCAAACTCAACCAATGAGATCAGTTTAATGTTTTTGTGGGGGTGGGTGGGTTATTTTTAGGTGAGTTAGTATTGTTTCTTTCTTTCAAGATTTCTACAGACAACAGATGTTGCTATTAAAATAATAATTACAGACAGAACAAAAATGAATGAATAAGTGAACTTAATTTAATTCATGAATTAAAGCCACCACAATAAAATAAAATTCACTGTTCTTCTCTTTTGTTAGTTTGTTTATTTGTTTTAAATTGGCTTGTCCTTCCGGAACAGGAAATGGAATCATTGACTTTATACCCGAATATGTTATGGATCTTACCACACCTGACATGACACCGGAAGCAGCAGAGGAGTGGTTCGGCCTTGAGGACAGCAATGGTGATGGGTTCGTGACCCGACATGAGCTGACAAGAATAGCACAGCAGCTGGGCCTGACGCCAGAACAGGCAGACGATAATGTATCTAGTTATTACATGAGTTACGACAAAAATGGCGACGACCAGCTTGCATTTGAAGGTAATAAGCATGACAGGTGATGAATTATTAAAATCATTTATTGTAATAGATAGGTTACTATGTATAGACAGGTAGAGACAAGGGTAGGGGATAGGTATGTAGGTAGGTACCAAGCAGTTGAATAGATAGTTAGTATGATGCTAAAGCCACCTAGTTAATGGTTATTATTATTATTATTGCCTAATTAATCATCCGTAACTAATTACAATTGATGAGAATCTTAATTTATTTTATTAATAATTCTCCAGCAGACACCACTCGTCTCTCTCACCTGACGGATATGCAGACATTGTAAACGTTTTCTCTCTTCCACAGCATTAAGACAAACATTACCATCAAACAATATTTCCGTAGGTGGAAAACTTCTTACTAAAGGAGAAGACAAAGCCATCTTTTATCTATAGTTTGCAAACGACCATACACCCACTTTATTCTCCAACATAAAATTATATAAATGTGTAAGGTCAATAAATTAAACAATAAATTTAGTAAATCAACAATCAAATATACATATAAAAAATAAAATGAAAATGATTACTTGACATCAATATTTCCACGAAACCACATTTGAATAATTTTAATACCCATACAGTCTTATATCCTAAAACAACTCAACAAATCAGCATCAACACAAATCACAGGATAGTTCTTATAAGAGAACAGAAATGGAGTTATTAGAGATAAACTATAATAATTTCTATGTAACCTAGTTTAACTGAAGCTACATTAGTCTTTTCATGCAATTTTTGAAACAAAGCCACAAGTTTATTGTTCTCGTTATTACTGTCAATTCCAGATATTTCCCTTCACATGTTGTAGAGCACTGCCTAAGTGCTATTCTCTCGAGGCTAACCTGAATGATCCCTCACTGTATTAGCTCCCTCCAGTAGAACAACAATTGTAGCAATTTCCAGTAACATCCTTGTACCAGAAAACCTCACTGTAGTCTGCATACTTTGCCACCATACATCAATGGAGTGCAAAGTATTCCTTATACTTACACACTGTAGTAGATACTTCACACATCTACCACAGTCATAGTGGTTTATAATCAGTAAACCAGGAGATTCAGGTAAAACAAGGAAGGGCTGCTTATTCCCTGTAAAATATAATCGGGGAACAAACGATAAGTTTCCAGTTTATTCATCTTTATTCATCTTTAACTCCATTTTCCTACATTCAAGTCTCAACTTACCGTTTCCTGCAACAGTATTTATTAGCCCAATACATAAACAGTATAATAAATACAGCATATAATTTTATGAGCGCAATCGCTATAAACAATTTCAAGTGTTTAGCATGTAAGTGTCGGAGTTGGATAAAACAACTATATGCTAGAAATTGCTGATGCAATCCAAACCAGTTCCAACTGGATGAGTAGATTTTATTATCCAATGGTTAAGATTTATGAGAATGAGACCAGCCAATGGGCTGAGATTAAAAGTTTAACTTCTGTAAAGAATTCTATTCTCTAATCACTTTAATTTGGAATGGTAAAAAGTCCGGTTATAAAAGGTGGCCATAAGCTTAATAGTGAGAACTGATTGATTGAGAGAGATTGGACTTAGAAATATTTCAAGCATTTTGCTATAGATATGTTATACTTGTGTTTTATGTAGATGTATTATGTGAGTAGAATATTATTTCTTCAATTTTTTTAACTAGATAGATAGATAGACAGATAGATAGACAAATAGACAAAACAGACAGACTGACAGATAGATAGATAGATAGATAGATAGATAGATAGATAGATAGATAGATAGATAGATAGATAGATAGATAGATAGATAGATAGATAGATAGATAGATAGATAGATAGATGGGAGGAATGGATAGAAAGAAAATAGAAAACATGTACATTTCGTTTTTCAGAGTACAAAGCTCTTTATGGACAGTAAATGTTGGGATGGAGACAAATATCGACAGCGAGACATTGACTCGGGATGTGATGTCTACTTTTTGCCTACCACTTCATCTCTCCAGGTCCAGTCATCTTTCTTCTGGGACAAAACTGTCTCTATAGAAAAGAAAACGCATTGTGTGGATTACAATATCATAATAACTTATTATCACTGCCTAAGCACTTTAATCACACATTTATGGGAAGTGTGTTGAAGGTTCACGGAAACTGACATTAAAAGTTATAATGTACTTTAAAAAAAATACTTGAATAGAAAAATGCCAGAAAAGTCTCATCGTGAACCGTTTAGAAAATTATATTTATTCTAATGAGTTATATCTTGTACAATACTTTCATAGATTTGGATTTATTCTAATGAGTTATATCTTGTACAATACTTTCATATATTTGGACTTTACTTCATCATCACTCGTTGCTTATTTTCTTTCTCGTTTTCTATTAATTCATTCTGCTGTCGGCTTTCTAAAGGTAAAGTACGTTTTACACAGAGCAGTTCGTTTGTTCTATCTGTTCAGCCAGCTGGTCCATCATTGACAGTTTCTTTTAGGCGGAACTTCTAGCACAAGCCTAAGAGATATAATGAGTTAATTTGTTTGGTTGGTTTCTGAAAGATGCAAACTTTTCTGACATTTCATAACAAAGAAAAGATACATAACTTTTAATTGAAATAATGCCAGTTCATAGGAGATGTAATTATAAAAGCAAGCATCAATCTTTCCTTTAAATTGCCTGAAATTTTCAAATCAGAGAGCACTGCGGAAGCAATGTGAAAAAAAACAAGCACAATGAACAATGCATCAACTTATCTCAAAAGAAAATAGCGAGTTGTCAAAAGATCGACAATGTTAGCCGCAACCTTTCAGGACGAAGAACACTGCTGTTTCCTTTAAGCCTGGAGGCCTGTTGTGTTGGATTTGTATAAGCAGGTAAAATAATTTTTAATATTTAACGTTGTATTTTCTTACAGTTTATTTGAACTTTGGTGTAAAATCCTGCCGTTGATGGAGAATACCTCGCGTGGAACTATTTCTCTTGTGAGAACAATAGAGCTCTGGTATAATTTCTTTAGTTTTGAAATTAAAGGTCTCAAACAATAAAATTTTTATTTTTAAATCTCAATTTATTTTATTTCTTGTTTGATTTTGATTGCTATCAACTTTTTAAAAATAAAATATGTCGTTTTGGTTATGCATTTAAAAATAAATGTCATTACAATATTTAATTGTTGTAAATAAATAATTTTAAAATAATATTACTACAATCTTACAGTTTCGTCACGTATCATATGAAGTAAAATTATCAATAAAGCCACAAGGAGCAAATTTAATTGGAAGTCATTATGGTTTCAAATCCGAAATGTTCAAGTCCTTTTGTGTCTGTTTTGCAAGTAAGTTTACTGAAAATGGATATTAAAATAGAGAAATTTTCCAAACAAATATGTTTTATTATTACTGTTTGTAATGGGAAAATGCACATGATAATTGTAATGAAAGTTGTGTTCGTGATAGAAAATACGTGTATTTGAAATGTTGCAAAAGTGAGTGAAAGTTAATAATGAAAGTAAAAGTATATTTGTTTTAGAGTGTGGCGTTAGTGTATGAAAGTACCTTTTCATTAAATGTTACAAAGTTCAATGAAAGTACACTTTGGAATGTTGCAAATTTCAGTGATATTATGTTTTGGAACGATTCGAACTTCAGTGACAGTAAGTTTTGGAATGTTAAATGAACTTCAGTGATAGTGTGTTTTGGAGTGTTGCGAACTTCAAATGATAAAACGTTGTGGAAAGTTTGCAAGAGGTGTGTGAGAAAAACGAAATGAAATGTTGCGAATGTTAGAATGTGAAAGTCTAAAGCTACCTAAGTCCAGTGATCTCAGCGTCAAGATACGGATTAAGAGTTTTGAAATCATATTCAAGGGCTGACAAAATAAACGACTAAAATCCTACGATCCAAGTCCTTCGCATGACATAATCATGCACACATACATACACACATTTAAAGACACAGGACACGCGCATATACACTTACAAACACACATATATAAATACACAAGAGCACACACAGCATTGTAAAACGCATCTACAAGTCTATGTATTAATGCGAGCTAGGATCTCTGTGCATGATTAAACTGTATATATAAGAATACTGCATTCATTTATGCACACGTGCATGTTAATATGTACTTGTGCATGTGCATATGTAAGTGCATATGTATCTGCACAGTTACATAAGCACGTAGACACGTATACGTTAAGTATGATTTTTTTTTTTCTGCTTTGAAACGAAAATTTAACCTTGACGCACGAAATGAATCTCGAAGGCAAGATATTTATGTTTTCTTTTTGTAGTCGTCTTCTCTTGCGTATGAATGTTTACTTATGTGAATGCGTATGACTGCCTGTGTGTTTATGCATGCTTGCGTATACGAATGTAGTACAATTAGTTTATCGCTTGCATTGATTAAAACGAAAATCAGTTTGCCTAGACACACCAGACATTGGAAAATGTCACGTATATCAGACATTGGCTTGCGCCACATATTTAAGACACTGACGACGTGTGTCATAATTATATGTGGTTTAGACATATGTGACAGACATCATACATTAACGTGTTATTTACATCACATCTGAACAAAGCTATGGTCATCAGACACAGACGTAGATCATAGAAGTCAGACATTGGTATAAGACACACCATCAGACATAGAGTTCAGTTATATCAGACACTGATGTTAGTCTAGCACACAGACATTGATATACGTAATACATGACAGACATTTGCGTTGGTCATATGTATTAGACAAATACATCAGAAACTGGTGAAAGTCATAGACATCTGACATTAACATAAGACACAGACTTCGGATAGATATATACGTTATTGACATAAGACACTGACATAAATCAATTATATCAACATAAGTCTAATAAGTCATATATAACAAATTGATATAAGTCATAGATATCAGACACTGAGGTAAATCTATGATATCAACAGGTAGCGAGTAAGTCATATATAACTGATATAAGTCATAGATATCAGACACTGAGGTAAATCTATGATATCAACAGGTAGCGAGTAAGTCATATATAACTGATATAAGTCATTAACATCAGACATTGACGTAAATCAATTATATAAACAGATATCTAGTAAGTCAATATAACTGACCGATATAAGTTATTGACATCAGACATTAATCAATTATACCAACAGATATCGAATAAGTCAATATAACAGACTGATATAAGTCATTGCTATCAGACATTGCCGTAAACTATAGACATCAGATGTGTTCAACATTTAAATCTCCTGTATGTCCTGTAGCGCTAGCAGTTGCTAAGGGCAACCGACATCATTGAAAAACTTGCACCGTGCACGAGTGATTAATGATTGATTGTCCTTTTTCTGGAACTCTGCCAATTAGCGTTGTGGAGTATGGCAATTCCGTGTCATTAGAAACGTCATCCACAAAAACGAAGTTCTCCAACACTTCCATCACACAGAAACCTCCACCCATCTCGCATGCGTGCACGAAAACATGCACCTACCCGCACCCACCCTACAAACAACACCTCCCTCCCACTTCTTCTCACACATACATACACCACCCTATACACACATTCACTCCTCAAACATATACTTCTACACACACATACAAAAAAAAAAAAACGTACGCACACACACTAATTCAAAATAAAATTTGAATGTCTGCATTTGGCCTTTCACTTCGTCTTTTAGTTTAAAATATTTTGCTCGATATCTTTGTAAATTACTGTTTCAGCGTCAGTTTCATATCTCTCCTTTTCTGAAGTTACAAATAATTAAAAGAAATCCATTACAGCTCGATTTGGCTACAGGATTCACCCAAGGAAATGGATGAAACAATTTTGGCTGCTGAAGGAGACACTTCCAAGGCACACGGCTTCCAGCTCGTGACATGAAGTACGCTGAACATGGCAGAAATTCAGCGTTCTTGTCATAACCACCCACTAGGCTCCACGACTGTCTTGAGTGTAGCCTCTGCATTAAGAAAGTGATCACTCTGCAGCTTGCCATTATTCGCTTTTCAATAGGAACTCATAACCTCACATGCAACTCCACCCCCTCCACCCACATCCCGAGTTCTCTAGACTAAAGGTGTTTGCGATGGTGTGTGAAATACTAAGTGTGTTTAAAAGTTACATATAATTAATACACAATCATTATATGAATGTATAAACAAATATATAAACAAATATTAAATTAAGTTTTCTATTTCTGTTTTAAAGTTTTCAGGCATATAGTCTATGTTTTTAATTTAACACATTTTCACGGTTTATAATTATTTTATTTTAAGTTTGCTTTTTCTTCGTATCTGAAGCAGTATGCAAAACCACCACGAAGATTTGCCTAGCGTTTCTCTAGTGTTTATTCCAAACTCAACAGATTCTGAACACTAAGTAAGTACCTTTAATGCCGAGACAAATCACATTACCACTGCATCATTGAGTAGACATTTTATAGCCATTGAAAAATAAAGAGGATACACATGAATTTGTGTGTGTATGTGAGCCTGTGAGCGTGCGCATGTATGTAAAAGTGTAGTGTGTATTTGTGTGGGTGTTCTATGTGTCAATGCTTTTGATCACTCGCACAGGTTGTGCATACAACACTTGAAGAAACTGACAGTGCTTTCGGAGCAAAAAATTTAACAAAACCCCACAAAAAGCCCACCCCATCCCCGAGAACCCTACTATTACAGATTCAAGGGTAGTTTCATGGCATCAAAAGGAAATTGTATAATTCAAGATTTTGCGCTTAAAGCCCGGTGACACTAGCTTGTAATAAAGGGGAGCTTACTTCAAAAGACCGAACTTAAAAACTGTGACACCCAGACAGGCTTTGCCCTAGTATAGTGCAAATGCACTTGCCCGTAAGGGTAAGGTAATAATTCAAGCAGAAGTGTTAATTTTAAATTAACATAACTGACCTATGAAGTCACTTCATCTAGGCGCGTGCTTCGTGAAGATGATTCTCATTTTGTTTCCTGATGACGAGACTTGAGTGTTATAATCTCTCTCTCTCTCCCTCATTTTGTTTCCTGATGACCAGACATGAGTGTTATAATCTCTCTCTTTCCCTCATATATATATATTATATGATCATAGACTGTTGTAATTAGAGAACTGGTAAAGTTTAATCTGGGAAATTGTATTTCTGAACAATGGAGGGAGATAGGACAGAGAGGTAGAGTAGAAAAACAGGGAGGCAGAGAGAGAGAGAGAGAGAGAGAGAGAGAGAGACGGAAAAAGAGACTGTTAAGACAAATGTGCTTTAAACTAAAAGTGGACTACAAAAACTAAGCCATGCCTATGGAGGGTTGGAACATTTTCCATGTGTAGAAGCGATCTAAATTAAACGTATGGTGCTGGTACTATTGGCCGTTATTCAATGGTGCTATTGGCCGTGGTTTAATTGTGCTATTGGCCGTGATTCAATTGTGCTATTGGCCGTGATTCAATGGTGCTATTGGCCGTGATTCAATTGTGCTATTGGCCGTGATTCAATGGTGCTATTGGCCGCGATTCAATGGTGCTATTGGCCGTGATTCAATGGTGCTATTGACCGTGATTTAATGATGCTATTGGCAGTGTTTCAGTGATGCTATTTTCCGTGATTCAAAGATGCTATTGGCCGTTGTTCAGTGGTGCTATTGGCAGTGTTTCAATGGTGCTATTGTCCGTGATTCAAAGATGCTATTGGCCGTGATTCAGTGGTGTTATTGGCCGTGATTCAAAGATGCTATTGGCCGTGATTCAAAGATGCTATTGGCTGTGATTCAGTGGTGCTATTGGCCGTGATTCAAAGATGCTATTGGCCGTGATTCAGTGGTGCTATTGGCCGTTGTTCAAAAGTGTTATTGCCAGGTTCAATGGTGCTATTGGCAGTGTTTCTATTGGTCGTGGCTGAATTGTGCTATCCTGGAGGTAATGAATTAAAATAAATCTTTCATTCCAAGATAGTGGACATCAGACATCATAGAAAAAGCTGAACCATTATACTTCAATATATTCACAGATACGGGTTTTGGAAATTTTGGCTTAAACATTCTCCTTTCATACATGTAGATACAAAATTATTTTTTACAACTATATAAATATCCATTAAATGTTTTACAAATAAACATTATTTACAACTTTCAGCTGCATGCTAAACGAAATATTCATTAACAGAAACTCCAGTATTGATACATATAAAAATAACATATTTTCATTATATATCCGGCCAATATTTTATCACTACTTTATTTTATTTCTTCTGTAAACCAAAGGGAAGTAAGCTCAAATTTATTTTATGAATACTTTTAATAGAAACAAACATTTTAAAAAAGTGGAATAATAGGTCGTCACTCTCTATACGTTTGTAGATATTATTTACGGTAACAATGAAAACAAATATTAAAAGGTATTTTTCTTTGAATGTCACTTCAAGTTGAAACATTATCAAAATAGCCTCCTAGCAAAATACGTCACACACAATTGTACTTGGAGGCCTGATTCTTCTTTCCCAAACTAAATAATAGGTCCTTGACAAAGCTAAAAATAAAACCTACGCTAAATTTAGTAATAATAAAGTATAGTCCCCAACAAAACTCACAACAGTGTCTCTCATTCCATCTATTATCTAAGCTCAACAGCTGCCACCAGAGCATTTAATTTTGTTTGAAATAGTTAACCAGATTTATGCTTTTGTTCCCGGATTCAGATCATCATGATAGGCCTTGAAGCAGGATGTGAAGCGCACACTGTCTTTGCAGTTTTGAAGTATTCATTCAGTCCTGTTTCGTTACTGTTAAAGATTATTACAAGAACTAAGTGCGACAATAATCACACGAATTTTATTGTAAATGTGACAATGCTTTTTAAAAAAAATTATATTACTAATTTAACCAATGTCTTGAAAAAATGGTTAAAATATAATAGCCATTTTTCTTTGACTTCATTTCTTATGTAACCATTCTTATAGGATACAATATGCTTACACATTTATTTTTCTTAAACTTCGACATCACTACACTAAACAAAAACAATTTATAAATCAGTTTGAGTATAAATAATGACTTTAAAAATTTTATTTGTGTCCCCAAACCCCTAACGACTGGAATATGAGATGCCATCTTGAAATTATTAGGCGTGACGTCAAAGGGAGCTAACACTTACTTCACTTGAATACAAACCATAATGCGTTATGCACACTTATTTCAATACTTATTTCGTTGTTTATGTGGGTTTATACTTGCAATAGGAATGTTTATGTTCTTAAATATATTCAACTGGGGTGGGGGGAGTCATACATTATCACGTGTTACTTATTTTTGTAAAATAAAACTAATTACATTTTTAAAAGTTTAAAATAACACCTACTGTTAACATAAAACACATTAGTTATTTAGTATGGACGGATTATTTAGGCTTGCACTTTGGGGTGTACATAAAATATTCAAGCATTTTCATAAGGTCAGTAAAAGAGTTTCAGAGCCAAAGCGTAAAATAACAGTATTATTTTTTCATTATAACGTTAACAATTTTAACACACAGACAAGTGATATTTCTCATTGCATCGTATAGATTTTTTCAAGCTTTGTTGTAAAAATAACAGCAAATGACGTTTTAAAAAAAACAGCACTGCCCTTTCGTTACTGGAGAGTAGGGCATTTTAGGACCAATCTCCAAAGATGTTTCATTGCCTTCGTCTGGTGTGTGTGTGTGTGTGTGTGTGTGTGTGTGTGTGTGTGTGTGTGTGTGTGTGTGTGTGTGTGTGTGTGTGATATGCGTATTCACTGAAAGGATATTTCACAGCATGATTTAATTTTATATATATATATGATATGCGTAGTCACTGATAGGATAATTTCACAGCATGATTTAATTTGGCAAAAATATATTCAATAAATTTTACTTGTAGTGATTTTAGATATTGTTGTGTAATGTAACTTTGTGAAGAACACTACACCTGTTTAAATATATCTATTTTGTGTACTATATTTTACAACTTTGTAAAGGAATTTTGTAGTGTAATTTAATTTTATCAGGAGCAGTACAGTTGTTTAATTAAATTTGTTTGTGTGTGTGTGATGTATTTTACAATTTTGTAGAAGAATTTTGTAGTGTAATTGGATGTCAGCGGGTATGGTTGGAAGAGTAATTAGTCAGGTAAATGTTGTTATGTAAGTAAGCATGATGATGAATAGGGCAGGACAAGTCGGGATAATTATACAACGAATCAATAAATGTTTAGACACAAAATAGAAAAATGTAAATTAGAGAGAAAATCGATAGAGCAAACAATCCGATCAATCGATGGATAAAGGGAGACAGAAACAACGCTCACTAGATACATGAATAGTTTTTTAGTTTCAAACAGAATTTCAATTCACATGCTTCTGGTACTTTAGCATCAGATCTTAGACTTAGGCGCAAAGCACTACACAAATTGTCACGTAGTTGCAAAGACCCTGATGATCCGAGTGAAATTAATATTGCATGATGTTCCGATTAGATTATATTCTGCACGGTTAGCAGTTAATACTAACGCATAATTGTGTGCTGTGAATGGGTTAGGAAAGTGGAGAGGGGGGAAGGAGGGGAAAATGCAAGGTAAGTGGAGTGCGAGAGTGATGAGGAGGTGTCATGACTGGTAAGAGGTGACTGAGCTCAATAAGTGCCACAATAAGTATTTATCATTAAGCTGAAGCAGAGTTTGATGGATAAAGGGAGATAATATCTAATGAAACAGTGAGGCGCCCTTGATTTGTTCCAAAAACGAAGTCCGAAAATAGAAACACTGCCTGCGATAAAAGACTGCGAACCGGAGTAAAAATAGCAATTTATAATTGCACGCATAGAAATACACATAAACATTAAATTAATATCTTACTAGATAAAATGTCTTTAATGAACATTAAATTAGTGTTAATGAAGGTTAGCAAAGATTAATTCAATGTTATTGAAGGTTAAAAAGGGGAAATGAATGCTTAATGGACGTTAATGGAGATCAAAGCAATGTCAAGACGGTTAACGAATGTAATAAATTCTATCCAATTCGCGACACTCGTTACTAAAGAGAATGGGGGTTCCGTTTTGTAGCACAGGTTTCGTTTTGTAGCACAGGTTCCATTTTGTATCTCAGGTTTCGTTTTGCGCACGAATACATGCCAAAGGTTAGTTTTAGTTCTACGTGCCTTTCTGAAGATTTCTTCCTGATAAAAGCTCAATTTATTTGGGCAGCATTGTTTTCTTGATGATAGCAACTGAATTTTTCCGTTTATGAGTAGACGCCTGTGTGCTTTGCTAACAAGAAATATTAATTATTATATATTAAATATTAATTATTATATATATTAAATATTAATTATTATATATTAAATATTAATTATTATATATATTAAATATTAATTACTGTCATTAAGTCTTCCTGTCGCTCGAAGACTTATTTACAACAAGTCTGTCAGTCTCAGTCTGTCAGCACATGATTAATACTTTAAGATCACATACAGAAACTTAAGAAACACAAGACTTAAGTCAAAACTTAAAAGTTAAACAATAAGAAATTTTACCCTTAAAAGTTCTTGTCACTTGTCTGAAACTTAAACCAAAATGATATTGCATTTCTCTCCATTTACTTTTCTTTGCGTTAGACTGTCTTTATTTAATCTATTATGTCTTAGTATTAATATTAATATTACAATATTATCTATCTTAGATGGAATAAAATATTTCACACATCTAAACAAAATACAAGTCAAATTATGTTCATTCAAAGACGACATGTTCACACGTCACAAGTCTAAACAAAATCAAGTCAAATTACGTTCACTGAAAGAGTACATGTTTACACGTCATACGTCTAAACAAATACGTCAAATTATGTTCATTCAAAGACCACATGTTCACACGTCACATATCTAAACAAAAATACAAGTCAAATTACGTTCCCTCAAAGACCACATGGACTCATATGTTTAAACAAAATACAAGTCAAATTACGTTCCCTCAAAGACCACATGGACTCATATGTTTAAACAAAATACAAGTCAAATTACGTTCCCTCAAAGACCACATGGACTCATATGTTTAAACAAAATACAAGTCAAATTACGTTCCCTCAAAGACCACATGGACTCATATGTTTAAACAAAATACAAGTCAAATTATGTTCTCCCAAAGACCGCATGGATTCATACCTCTGAACAAAATACAGTTAAATTACGTTCACTCACTCAAAGATCACATGGACACACGTCATCTGAAAGTTCTGGTGTGGTAGTAGGAGTGTTTCACTGCAATTGCAAAACTTACATATGCGTCTGGTTTTGTATACAAGTATGTAAGGGTTATAAGTCCGTCAAACGCTATGATTCATCCCAGCATGCTTCAGTCCTACCCACTCTTATCAATACCCATTGGTCACTGGGTATTTTGTTTCTGTCCTTTCCCGTAAAAGAGTCAAATATTTTTCTTCTAACTTTGAAGTAAAGGTTAAACTCTAATTAACCTACATTGAGGTCATGTAAATCAAGGTTCATCGGCATGCATGACCTGTCTGTTCACCCTTTGACCTAGAGACCATTCATCTCGTCATGTGTTTAGCATTCATGCATGCTTCGATCTTCACACTCGTTCGTCATGACCTACATCTTTCTTACATTCTTTATCCAGCCTCCAGTCCGTTCCCCCCATCCCCCAGCTAATATATCAGTTATTCAAATTCTTATACAAAAAAGATCTTAATGTTTAGACATTTCTCATTAATAATTATATACAAGAAATAATTTAATAGCAATACCCACGCTCAGTTGGATCTGTTGCACGTCTCACTTAAACGTTTCATCAAGTAATTATATTATGTGCTTAGCTAATTTCATAACATGTTTCACGCAAGAAATTGTAACTTGAAAATGAGTTGTGAGGAAAGAATGTTTTCCAACTAAACTCAACAATCGTATGTAAGCACAGAATAGCATTTAAATAAAAAATGATTTTGTCAACAGGGTGCGGAAATTGTAAGCTGTCCAACAGAAATATACAGGGGCATATAACATTTACAACTGAGATGCACAGTTCCGTATGGAATTTAGTGAAGTTCACTGTATAGTTTTTCTTATTGAGAAGTACAGTGTTGTATATAAATTTCTTACGAGAAGTACAGCATTGTATATCAATTTCTTACGAGAAGTACAGCATTGTATAAAAATTTCTTACGAGATGTACAGCATATCGTATATAGATTTCGTGCGAGATGAACAATGCCGAATTAAGTTTAATTACTTAGCACTATAGTGCACTATAGAGCAGTATGGAGCAGTATAGAGGTGATAGAGGTTTCTCTTTCTGAGACGAACAATACGTACAGACTTTTCTAACGGAGGTTCCGGATTTGTTTAGTTTTCTAAAAGCAGTATACAGTGTCTTATAAAGATTTTTTTCTTTACAGATATCTATACCGCCGTACACAATTTTCTAACAAAGGTGTATAGCGCCAAAGAACAGCATCCAAATAAATACTTATACTAAGTCGTACAGTGGCAAAAGTTTTCTTGAAGCTATGTACAGTGTTAATTTGGCAGCTACAGAATACATATAACCTATTAAAACTACTATGATACTCAGAAAAGTGTACAGTTAATTTAGAAACATATATAGTCACACGCTCCATTAATAGTGAAAGTTTATTTATATGGGATAAAGGTTTCACAAGATTCTTTCCAGATTACCTCAATTTACACAACTAATACAATTTTACATATTTACAGGTGATATCATTATTACAGTATCTGTTGCCTAATTCAAGAGGAATGATAACGATTCTTTGGTGGACTTAGTCTTACTGTTAAGAAATTTTTTATTTGCCTCTATTTACTATAAAGTTAGTTGACTTAATAGTTCCACTCAGTTCTTTTGTAAGGAATATCTTCCTTTATTCTCTACTTTAATTTATAATGAAATCATATAAAGGTGATAAATCTTCAGACTTAACTTTATAATAGCCAGACAGCCCAGGCTTTGTTGTATGTTAACAATGATTAGCTCTTTGGTTGGACTACATGTTACTCAGGGTTGGATTTGAAACTTGGCTCACAGACACACATCATACGTCTCAGAAGACATCGATTCTTCTTTAGACTGGAAATATTATTGTCTCGTCTTGGACTCCAGTCTCAAACTCGTTCATCCTAGGCTCTGAATCTTGAACTGCTTCATCTTAGTCTACGAATCTCTAAATGGTTTTGTCTTGTCTTAGACTTTAATCTCAAACTTGTTCATCTTAGGCTCTGAATATTGAACTGCTTCACCTTAGTCTACAAATCTCGAAATGTTTTGATCCAAAACTCTCGAACATATTCATATTGTACTCCAAATTCTAAACCCTGTACAAGGCAAATAGGGCTTCCAAAATGTCTGTTTCTACAATAATTTAAAGTTTGAAATACGGTCTCACGAAACCTTTGTGTATTGCATAATTCACTAACTTTTGCAATAGAAATTTTATTTCAATATATGCATGCATACTTCCTATAATTATAACATTCTTTTACTCATAACAAATAGACACTCTTTCCTTCCAGGGGTTTCTGCTCTCACTTTAACTTCGCAACCCAACATGGTCTACCGGACGAATATTTCTTTATTCTCATCATTTTTTTCCACGCTACATTTCATACCAATTAGATTTCTTATGAATAGCAAGCAAGATGTAAGTCTCTACATTTTGGCATATTTTTCCAGAAGAGCTTCAGGAACGTCAGCAGGTCTTCACATCTGGTCATGTGATACATTTACATTATGTCTCATGGTGGCTTAGTCGGTGAGAAGTGGTTGTAGTTCATACCTGGTCTTTCTTTTGCATTTTGCGAGTACACCATCTCATATTTATCTCTGAAGGTGAGGGTGTCTGCCAAAACAGTACAAATCATTTCTGACTGACTGTCAAAGTAATTTCTTTCCAGTAGAGTGTGAGGCCTATCCCTTTGTTAGTGATATGCGCTATTGGCTTATGATATGCTTTAGTGATGTGTGTCAATGGCTCATGTTATGTTTTGGTGAAGAGTCAATGGCTCATGCGTTGGTCTGCACGTTTTCTAGGTCGGGATTTGCTATTCCTAGCTTCGAGATTTAATTACTTTTTTCACATTATGTATTTCTCTCTAATATTTACTTCCATTTTTGTCTTAAGACAAGATATGGGCGAAATTGTCCTGAAATCCAGTGGATTACTACTACAGTCAAACTTTTTTGTATCTCAGATAGATAGATGGAGGGAGAGATGAAAAGATGTGTTATGAATAAATGCATATAAGCAATCATAAATCGTATTGTTTTGAATAATAGGCCTATGTGTAGAGGTAAGCATTTCGCTCTGCTTTATGGAATGCTAAATTAAGTTTATAGCGTAAGTAATAGTTACAAACTATGTTATATATATATATATTAATTAATGCTTCGATTTTTACATTTTCTAACACAATCATTAGTTTGATGCTTTGTGTTAATATGTACACTATCCGCATCAGACATTAATTTGACGCTTCGTGTCAATTGCACATTTTCTAAAACAAATATTAATAGTTTGATGTTTGATGTTAATGTTCACATTGTCTTAAATAAATATTAATTGTTTGATGTTTGATGTTAATGTTCACATTGTCTTAAATAAATATTAATTGTTTGATGTTTGGTGTTAATGTGCACGTTTCGTTGCTAACACATGTAGTGAGTACTGCGTTGTATCTCTGAGAAGAGGCCTCGTTTGTGATCGTTACGTTTCAATAACAAACTGCAAATAATAATAATAATAATTTGCTTTTAGATTTAGAAATACATTTGTAAAACGTCTCCTCACAATTATTATTATTATTATTATTAATAGTAATAGTAGTAATAGTAGTAGTAGTAGTTGTTGTAATAGTAGTAATAGTAGTAGTAGTTGTTGTAATATTTGTATTAGTTGTTGTTGTAATAGTAGTAGTAGCATTTGTTGTTGTAATAGTAGTAGTAGTAGTTGTTGTTGTAATATTAGTTGTAGTTGTTTTGTAATAGTAGTAGTAGTAGTTGTTGTTGTAATAGTAGTGGTAGTTGTTGTTGTTGTAGTAGCAGTAGTTGTTGTTATAATAGTAGTAGTAGTTCTTGTAATAGTAGCAGTAGTAGTAGTAGTTGTTGTTGTTGTAATATAAGTAGTAATATATTATTCAAACATGAAGCCGTCAATGCACACTATAACATCAATGGCCATTAATTATTTCCTTTATCGGTTCCTATAATTATATCAAGGTCGTTATAATTTTACAGTTATTTATCGTATTTTATTATTAATATTTATAATTATATGATTTATCAATAAGACACAAATGGAAAGCAATGGCTGAAAATATGACACATAAACCCAACATTTTAAATAAACGCTTTTAATTACAATAAAACACGACGGTCACTCTTGGATTCAAAGACCACAAAGACAGCAACCTTAACAGACAGATACAACAGATTAAAAATGCAATGCAATAATTATCTTCAACGTTCACTTTTGTTTCATTCTCAGCTTTAGTTTTAAATTTCATATGCAAAAACTTTCGAGAAGCCTTCCAGTTTGCACGCAATGCTCAATGCTCTCGGAGACAGAATCTACAAGGGGAGAGAACCGGGGGTAAGTAGATTAGAAGTACCGAGTTCTGGTTCTTCTAGGCCTGCCACAACCAAAGACGCACCACCTCACACTAGTTGGGACCGGACATTGAACGTCCTATCATGTACCAAGTTTTGTCGGACGAGGCGCTAAAATCAGTGCGGTAAAAACCTTGACCTTAAAATGTTTTGAAGGACGACTTGAAATCGAAAAGAGAGTTTGTATTTTCGATTGTTCAGAATTCGGAAAAAATGCTCAGAAATATTCACACACACACACACACACACACACACACACACACACACACACACACACACACACACACACACACACACACACACACACACACACACATACACACACACACTTTCACACAAAACATGCTAACTATATATAGACACACTCTCACACACAAATGTAGATGGATGGATGGATTGATGGATGGATAGGGGGTGGAAGAAAGAGAGAAAGAAAGAAAGAAAGAAAGAAAGAAAGAAAGAAAGAAAGAAAGAAAGAAAGAAAGAAAGAAAGAAAGAAAGAAAGAAAGAAGCACACACATATATACTCCTACATACCCATGCACGTACACACAAATATCATATACACAACACAAATACAAGCACACAAACACTACTAGACGTACTTTTACACAGACACATTCACTCACAAACGCACGCACGCACACACACACACACACACACACACACACACACACACACACACACACACACACACAATCTGCAATGGCATGAACAATCGTGCGTTATTGTATACTTCTATTAATCACATTAAAACCTGGGATAATAATAATAATGATAATAATAATGTAATATTGATGATGATGATTACCTTAATAATGTCAAACATTTCTTTTAATTATGGCTCTGAAACAAACATTTCTATCTTGTTCTGTGCAGATTAAGAAGAACGTTCAAAATAATTAGTCAAGGTATAATTTTGGTATGATTTACACGATTAGCAGAACGCACCATTGTGATATGATTTACACGGTTAGCAGAGAATGGACAAACATTTATAAAGCTGCTTCAAAGAAAAATGTTTCAAATCAATCTAATTATTCACTGTGCTTGTGGACACTTGTATAATGTGATTAAATATTCAAAATATCATATCCATTGACATAAACAGTAAACAAAAGTATAAAAAGTAAAAACACGGTGAATTTATATATTATTAAAAATTACCTCCCCTGCTTAGAAAAACACCGACAAAGGATATGCAGAAATAACGTAACGACATATTTCTAATAACGAATAGTGATTGTATTGATAGATTGTTGATAACGACACATTGATTGTACCGATTGATTATATAATTATTGATAATAAAACACTTTACTGAATGTTGCTGTTTGTGTTAAACATTTGTAGGCTTTGGCTGCAAACTAAACTTGTGAAGATAAAATAATTAAAATTTGCTTGAGGACGGTCAAAGGGTTAAGTCGCCGTAGAATTTGTGTGACCAACGCAGGAACCTTGACCTTGCTGGAACTGAACGACGACAACTGCGTACGTAATTAACGTCCCGACAACCTAAGCAATGTGAAAGAAAATTTGTATCAGAGCAGGAATAAAACAGACATACTCATATTAGGTCTAGACAGAATTATAAATATATTAGAGCTAAAATTAAACAGACATATAATTTTAAGTCTAGACATAATTATATATATATTATATATTTATTGATGTTTTCACACACATATTGATAATCTTATGTTAGTGACGAAAGTGGGTGGATGGGGGCTTGCTAAATATAGATAACTAAAGACGAATTTGTCTTCTCCTTTAGCAAAAAGTTTTCATCCGCGTGTGGAACATCGTGTGACGGTAAATGTTGTCTTGATGTTGTGGAACATTGTGTGACGGTAAATGTTGTCTTGATGTTGTGGAACATTGTGTGACGGTAAATGTTGTCTTGATGTTGTGGAACATTGTGTGACGGTAAATGTTGTCTTGTTGTTGTGGAAGAGAGGAATCGTTTACAGCAAGTGAAAGACAAGTGGTGTTTGCAGGAGAAAATATTAATAATATAAATTAAGATTCTCATCACTTGTAATTAGTTATGAATGATTAGTTAATTAAATCATAAATAGTTAAATAATCATAATCATTAACTAAGTGGCGTTGGCATCACACATAGACTGAGTTAGGAAAATAGCAATATGATATATTTATTGTGTTAATTCACGTGATTTATAGACGCTGAGAGAAGTCATAGACTGAGTTAAGAAAATGCCAATATGGACACTATGACATACTACCAGTATGAACACTATGATATACTATTCATCTATAGTGACTTCAACGAGCGTTTCCTTCTTACAAAGAAGTTGGAACATAGGGAGATAACTGGACAGTGGAGCCGCATGGGCTACAATTTCTTCTGATTAAGGCAGGCTACTTTTCAAACTGGAACCAAGGCAGACAACTGTATCATACCAAAGCACATAAAACGGCCAGTGTGTCGCCACCCAGTTTTATTCGTGCGTGGTAGTGACTGTTCCTTTGGTTAGGTTTTCATGCTGATACTCCGCTGTTCCCTTTGGTTAGGTTTTCATGTTGATACTCCGCTGTTCCCTTTGGTTGGGTTTTCATGTTGATACTCCGCTGTTCCCTTTGGTTGGGTTTTCATGTTGATACTCCGCTGTTCCCTTTGGTTGGGTTTTCATGTTGATACTCCGCTGTTCCCTTTGGTTGGGTTTTCATGTTGATACTCCGCTGTTCCCTTTGGTTGGGTTTTCATGTTGATACTCCGCTGTCGATGGTGGACCCACTGTGTCGATTAATCTGTATCTCTGTAAGGTTGATGGTTTGGAGTGAAGGTTCTCACTTTGTGTATCTGTCTGTGATGAGGAAAACTGTAAATAAACATTCTGCCTTCCCTCCCCTTGTTCAGCGTATAGGTAGAGAAGCAGAAACTCGTCAAGTGATGTTAAATGTTGAGGTTATTTAAGATGACTGATGACTGATTCCCTGTTTGTATCTGCGTGTAATGTATTTTGTCGTTAATTTTATTTGCCATATTAAATATATAACTCCATATGTATGTATAAGTGCTCGGATTGTATTCAGAATTTCATAGAAGTGCTTATAAAGTAAGGACAACTGTTTATAAAGTACTGTTTATCAATGACCACTGTATATTTATAAAGTAGGAACCACTGAATATTTAAGTGGAAAAATAATACATATTTATTTTTCTAATTAATGAAAGTAATGAGTATTTCTTGATATGTATATCATTAATAATTGTTCATTTCACAAGGCTGGCTATTATCTTTGAGGGGATATAAATTTCTACTTTGCTTGAATGATTTCAATCTAACTTTCATTGATATTATTTGTAGAATATACATGCGATGTTATTGTGCATTTAAGACTGGATGTGATATGTGTGTTGAAATGTATTTGTTGGGGCAATATTATCATAATCTGATGTTATCAAATTATTGTTATCTGAAACACACGTACGTTTCTTTTGTTTGGTTCCTTGAAAGGCAACAGCAGGATCTTCCGAGGATGGAGTTAGAAATTAAATAATAATGCCGGCTTGTACTATTAGGTTTATAAGAATTGACATAGTTAAATATTGATCCAGTAACAGGCTAATAATTTACATCCGGCAGAGAAAGCGTGATTTATTATTGTTAACATCAATAACATATTGATAGCTATGTATCATCCTAAAAAGCGTGATTTATTATTGTTAACATCAATAACATATTGAGAGCTATGTATCATCCTAAAATGTTTGAAAACGAGATAGATATGTGTGAGATTAAAGGACAGTCACTTATTATTTATTGTGATAAATGCAAACAAATTAAAATGTATAATAAAGAATCGAAGCACCAAACGAATATAGATATAGAGAAGCGAAATTAATGCAGTACTAAATTAGAAATGATAAAAACAACCGAAAAGAAATATTAAAACAAAAAGCACCAAACGAATATAGAAAAACAGAAGCGAAGTTAATGCAGTACTAAATTAGAAATGATAAAAACAACCAAACAGAAATATTAAAACAAAAAGCACCAAACGAATATAGAAAAACAGAAGCGAAATTAATGCAGTACTAAATTAGAAATGATAAAAACAACCAAAAAGAAATATTAAAACAAAAAGCACAAACTTGACAGAACGAATGAAGACCTATTTCGTCAATTGGACTTTTGCCACTAATTATTAAAAAGCTATTTTGAACATTACATTAAATCGTGACATTAAATTATATGAATTTTCATAAATGTTATCTTTCATTTGTAAAAGAAATGTCCAAACTAGTTTAAATAAAGTTTTACTTAGTTACGAAAATAAATGCAAGTAGCAAACGTGCTGAATTTGTCAATAAATGAAATAAATTGATTCCGAAAACAACATATAGTTTCCTATTTTGGGTAAACAAATGTGATCACAATCAAAATATGTTTTCACCCCATCCCCTAATCCCATATGATGCTATGTACACATTCCCCAAATCCAAGTCATTCAAAAGAAATTCAGCAATAATTACTTTCTGAAAGTGTTTTTATTTAGCTACGTGAGGCTGTTTTGATTTACAATAAAATACGTCTTACATTGAGTTGTTTGGATTTACACTAAAATACGCCTTACACTCAGACTGTTATGTTTTTTAAAAATGACAAACTTGTAACAGTTAGAATCAGAAGCGCTGTCACCAGATTCGATTGTTTACCCCCTGTGAGATATTTCCTACTTCCTAAAACAAGGGGGGAAAAATATATCGTGAAACATTTCAATTTAGACACGCTTGAAGACATCTGACCAATATTCCATCAATACTGAAGATCTTTCAACATTTTTCTGCAATGTTTACCAGACATTTACAGGCACTGGCACAGAAAATGCGTTGGTATCTTTCTATTGTCTCTAGCACTGTTTACAGGTTTATAAAATGCGTTGGTATCTGTCTCTTATCTCTAATACTGTTTACAGGTTTATAAAATGCGTTGGTATCTGTCTCTTATCTCTAATACTGTTTACAGATATAGAAAATGCGTTGGTATCTGTTTCTTATCTCTACGTTGACAAGTGTCTCTTATCTCTCGCACTATTTATAGGTTTAGAAAGTATGTTTGTGTCTTTTATATCTTACACGTTCACAGGTAGAACATATTGGTTTGTAAGTGTCTATAACTGATACCTCAATTTAATTGCATGACAAATGCATTTGCAAGTGTCTATTTTCTCGAGCACTGATTGCAGGCCGAACAATAATAGTTACATATGTTATTATCTTCAATACTCTATACGATTGTATGAGTTTGTTATCACTATCGCTCTTAAAGGTTTAGAATATGGGGTTTTTAAGTATCTGTTATAATTTGCATTATTGGCAGGCTCGGAAAATATGTGTATGCATTTTCTCTAGCCTTGTTTACAGGTACAGATACAAATCTTTACAAATACAAATCTTGTCCCTAATCTTTAGCCTTCTTTACATGCATTGCAAATGTGTGTGCGTGTGAGTCTATTTCTAGAACATTGAGTCAGTTATTCTATCACAGGATGTATGTTATCACTAGTACATTGAGTCTGTTATTTCTAGTACATTATGTTTGTTATTTCCAGTATATTGTATTTGTTATCTTTAGTATATTATGTTTGTTATCTCCAGTATATTGTATTTGTTATCTTTAGTATATTATGTTTGATATCTCTAGTACATTGTGATTGTTATCTCCAGTACATATTGTGTGTGATATCTAGCACATTCTGACTGTTATCTCTAGCACATTGTGTCTGTTCTCTCTAGACTATTGTGACTGTAATCTCTGGTATATTTTGTTTGTTGTATCTAAAACACCGTTCAGTTTTCTCTAGCACATTGTGTCTGTTATCTCTAATATAGTGTCTTTGTCATCTCTAGTACATTGTGTCTGTTATCTCTAATACATTGTGTCTGTTATCTCTAATACATTGTGTCTGTTATCTCTAATACATTGTGTTTGTTATATCTAGGACATTGCGACGATTATCTCTAGTAAATTTTGTCTGTTATCTCTAGCACACTGTGTCAGTTATCTCTAGCATAATGTGTTGTTATATTAAGCATATTGTGACTGTTATCTCTAGCACTTTGTGTCTGTTATCCCTACAACTTCCTCTAGTATCTCACAACGTTTGTATGTATTTGTTTTCTCAAGCAATGTTTACAAGCATATCATTAAAGACCATTGCATCTCTGATATCAAATTCAGACAAAACAAAAACGATCGTATATTTGATGTGTCACGTTTTTCTGGCATGCTTATATTATCTCCCTCACGGATATCTGGAAATTCAAAAGTCTCTGGTATGTGTGTATCATTATCACGGCTATCTGCCATTATAAATACATCTTTGATATGCGTGAAGGTTCCCTTCCACTGCATCCAGACATGGCACCAGCGCTTGGTATGTGCATCCTTTCTTTGCACTATTTCCAGACGTGTTACAAATAAAAAATCTCCAGATGTTTCCGAAATGTGTGTGTGTGTGTGTGTGTGTGTGTGTGTGTGTGTGTGTGTGTGTGTGTGTGTGTGTGTGTGTGTGTGTTTTTACAAAAGTGCTTTCAAATATTGTAAAGTCGTAGGTGTATGCAGTTCCTCTGGCACTGTCCGCAGGTAAGACAAATTGGTAGTGTGCGTGCATTCAAAGAGGAGAACTGTGTGGCTGTAACAACGTGCACTAACAGTTAGTGAAGAATGTTGATGTATTGTACAGATTTCAGTCGGCCATTCTATAATCGGATATCGTATGTATAAATTTACACAAAATTCATTTTGAAATCAAATATTGAAAAAGGACGATGGAAAATATACGCTTGCTAAAAAAAAAACGGCAATTGTTTACAGAAAAAGCAGACAGTTGACTGTGTTCAAGTTTAAAATATCCCTTTCGAGGTCTTCCCAATTAATCCCTACACTAGTTTCCGTGACAACGGTTTTATTGTAGGCAAAGGTACAATCGAAAGTGTCAGCTGTTCAGCGACATTCACCTTCAATATCGCTCGTCAGCGGATCACTGGGAGCGCGCCATAACAGGCACATCTGAACAAGGGAGATAATTATTGTGAAAACAAGAGACAATGTCATCCCTGATGGAGACTGACAATGTACAAAGTTATTACTTGAACAAATTTCTCGAGATTTACTTACAACTCTTTATCTCTTTATAGCTGTCTCCTTCATCTATAAAGACATGTGAAACAAAATGTGTAAAATGTGAGTTTTACCTTAAAGATTTTAAAATTATATATACATATGATGAAAGATAATAAGAAACGATAAAAGAAAAAATCTTGAAATATTTTCGAAAGACAAACACACTTTGCTTTCTGGCCTTCTCGCGGATTTTTGGTTGACTGGGATTTCTGTTTGTTTGAAAATTAATTAGGTTAGTACGTTTCTTACCATTAGGACTGTGGACTTGTCGATGACAAAAAGGCCATATACATCATAACCAATCTTTACGTGACCCAGGCGGCTTGCGAAAAGCTGCATCTGTAAATCGACAAAAAAACGAAACATCACTGCAGATATAAATTTATGAATGATTTGATGAAGAGCACTTGTAAAGTCATTAAAATAAAAATTAACAAATCAATCTGCGACCCCCTAAACTAAATAAATAAATAAGTACATAAAAAATGACGCAATCAAATGAATAGCTACAAGTCATAATAATAGGAATAATTACACCAAAATTAAAGGCAATAAATATATGTAATGGTAACGAGAACGTCATCAAACAATTACGTCATCAGCAACCGAGCTTTTCATTACTTTTGCAACATAACAGCGACTTTAAACGTCAAAAACCTAGTAACAATACCAAATCATTTGAGCGAAATGGTAGCAAATGCACCGTTAAAATATCACTAAAATAATTATGACAGTAAAGACAATAAACGATTAATTTCCGTAGGTGGGTTGAGAGAGAGAGAGAGAGAGAGAGAGAGAGAGAGAGAGAGAGAGAGAGAGAGAGAGAGAATGTGTGTTTGCGTGACTGGAATACGTGTGTTCGTGGCAAATTTTTTTTTCTTAATATTTGTATCTTTAATTAACTTTTTCATACTCGTTAAGAAATCACTTAGGTTCCTATTTACGGTTCACTGCTCTTCGCGCTCGACTGCATTAGATGCAGCTGGATAATAAAAACCCCACTCACATTGGACACTTCGCCCAAGAATACATTAATTCTTAAATCACTCACTCATTTAAGTGGAATACATTTCACTATGTTAATGTAGCCAAACGGATGCTAAAACACGCACCACATTCGTGCAATTTCTTTGTTCCTTCATCTAATAATTCTGATATATTAATACATTAAAATTTACAATAGCATTGACATTTTCATTGCCCGAGATTATGATACGATAAGCACAAACATTGGCGGAAATGAGGCTAAGCTCCGTAATGTGAATGACGTCATCGGGCCTGCTTTACCTTGTGAATGAGACTGTCGGGCAAGTGAGACCAGTCGGCAGCGTACAGCACAGCTTGCGGGGCATGCGCCTGTCAGATAGACAGAATGCAGAGAGTTTTAACATTCCAATGTCGTTGAATATTCATATGAAGCTAAATGTCCGCAAGAAAAGAATGTCCTTCCAGTTTAACACGTGTCTGTGCATGCATTTAATAAATATATATCATTTATTGTCTATGTGCGTGTGAATAAGTAGATGAAGAATATGATTCAAACAAAACATTTGTTTTCATGCAAGGATTAATATGAAGACAACGTAAAAACATGTTTTCATTTTTTTAAAAATACAAAATGTCGAAATAAACCTTTTTATCTTGTGAGCAAGAAACTGAAAGACATTTACGTCACAGAATGCATAAACACAAAAGTTTAAAGTATGGAACTTTCAAGAACTTCTGTTCCTGCCTTCTGACCTGACGATTTCTTGTATATTCACTGTACCTATCCCGTTAATAAACCACACACACACACACACACACACACACACACACACACAGAGAAACACAATAATGTACTCTACAACAATAATACCTACACTAACTCACAAATACTTTAATTTACTGGTAAACGAAACTTTCCGATTTTCGCAAAAGAAGTCACTCACAGCGTCATTAACGTAGATACCGGAAATAGTGGCCGTACACAGCAGAAACACAGAAAAAATTATATTCCAGACTTGGAACAGAATGTTGGCCAAATCCAAGGAGCCACTGGCCAGTCCGTAGATAATGAAACAATTAAGAGGGATTCCACTACCGTACGGCAGAAAAAGCGCGTGGCGAGCGAAGGCATTGGTGATTTTGATCATCTCGCAAAGGGCTTGGTGCTTTTGGCGGAGCACGTCGAATTTGTTCTCCTGTTCGAAGGCAGAAGCGTTCTGGTCGGCAGGGTTCGAAGAAAGCGTTTGGAGGTGGACCTTCAGCGGCGACTGGCTTGGACATTCGAGAAACTTCAACGGCGACTGGCTTGGACATTCGAGAAACTTCAGCGGCGACTGGCTCGGATATTCTAGACTGTACACTTCGTCGACAACAGAGTTCCCTTCGTTCGATCCGGACAGCTCTTCGGAGCTCGTCTCCTTGTCGATGATGACGACAGTGTGGTGGGACTTCGCGTCGCCCAGCGCGGCATCCTTCTTGCACAGGTGCTGTCCGGGTTCCCGAACCCTGAACACGGGCCCTTTGCGAAGACGGAAGATCTTCTTCATGTCTTTGCTCACCTGCTTGAACTCCTTGGTCAGGATATAGGACAGGAGCACAAACAGCCCGAACAAGCAGTAGACGATCGAGCCGATGAAGTACAGGACGATCGCAAAGACCATCAGTGCCACGTAATACTCCGCGCCTCGGTGCGCCGCCGAAAACGGTGCCAGATGAATCTGCAAGGAAGGAAAGATGGTCTGCTCGGCGATGACGAAGCCTACCGAGAAGCAGCCCTGCAGGAGGAAGAAAAACCTCACCTTCCACAGGACCATTCTGTGGAACTTTTTGCAGTCGACCACCGTGCCGAACGTCCTCTCATACAACTGCAACCTGCTGATGAGCTTCGCGTACTGCTGGGGGGACTTGTAGGCAGTCGAGATGTAGATGTACGCCACGACGATGAAGAAGATCTGGTAGTTCATGGCGGAAACGAGGCTGCCGCTGTCGTCGGCCACAACGCTGAAGACGGAGAAGTATCGCAGCGAGTTGAGCACCAGAATCGTGCCGACGAACAGCCGAATGAATCGCACAATGTGCACCGTGACTTTGCACCGGAAGCAGTCGCCAGCTTTCCTCCCTTTGGTCCACCGTCGTAGCAAATCTTTTCCGGTCCTTTTCGATTTCTTGTCGTCATCGATCGACGTGAACAGCCCGTCTTCAATGCGTGTGTTTGTGTTTGTGTGCGTGCACATGGTAGGTACCGAGAAGCCGTTAACTCTAAGGTAGAACAATAGCGGTTTGAAAACACAGTCGATAAGCTGACTTTTACTGAGTGGCCCGTTTTCCAGGCGTTCGTCCATTGTACTGCGGTCTCAGTTACAAGTAAACTAAGGATGGAATGGGAAATGTTGTATGACAGTCGATTAAACGCAGGACATGGATGACATAAAACAGAAACGCTATTACTGGAAGAAGAGTGGCGGTTATTTCCGAAGCACGCTCAAAATCAGGGTATGGGGGAAAGAAAAGGCGAACATTATTGATTAGTGCAAACTCTAACTTTCAGAGACAATCTGTGTCAATTACTAAGTGTTAAACTTCAGGACCCTGAGCAGCTAGCGTATTTTATTTCATTTTGGAAGAAAGATGGCGTCGTCATGGTTGATTTCAGATAATAATTAAAGTTTGTAAATGGTGAAAATAAACACCATTTTCTTCTGGAAACAACTTGTACAACGGCTTGTACAACGGCTTGGACATCTAATGGAAACTGAAATCAATCGATCACCAAGGGACTTAACTCGCAAACACAAGCAGTGATTATTCTGGAAATGGCATTTCCCTTCGGAGGACGATAGATTATTTAAGTGATGAGACGATTAGTCACGTGGCCAGTGACATCGACACGTGAGGTGCACGCGACCACACACACAAAAAAGAACAATAACAACAAATAAAATTTTCTCAAAGTGGTTTTTGGTTTTAGCTGCAGTTCGGGTGCAGCAACTCAGAGGCGCGAAAAATATGTAATTATATACGTGTTTGTGAGAATGTGTTTAAGAATACACACTTGTGAGTTTGTAAATGAGTGTGTGCGTTTTATAAATGTGTCTGTAAGTGTGAGACTGAAGGATTGTATGTATGCACGTGTATGTGTGTGCTTGTGAATGTATGCATGTGTATTTGTATGCTTGTGAATGTATGCATGTGTATGTGTGTGCTTTTGAATGTATGCATGTGTATGTGTGTGCTTGTGAATGTATGCACGTGTATGTGTGTGCTTGTGAATGTATGCGTACGTTTGTGAACGTATTATTGATAAACATTTATTTTGTACATGCTGTTTTTTCATTTCGCGAAAGTATGATTGTTTAGTAATTATATCAACGACAGTTATTTTAAACAATAAGAATCACTAGCGCAATTCGATTAAAATTATGCAATCTCATAATATATTCTCAGATTTAAAAACATACGGCCTCGCATTTAATAAATTTACAACCTCTTCTCTGCAGAATAAGATTAAACTTAATGTACTCTCAGATAAACAGCAAAACAGTAGTGCGGCCCTTTATTATGACACATGAAGTCTAAGATTAAAAATAATGCGGTCTCTGATTAAGAAAAATGCAGCCTTTTAATCAACACATGCAGCCGTAGCTTAACAGTAATGCATCTGCTTATTAAGACACATTGCAGCTTCAGTTAAAAAATATTGCAACCCCCGCTAAGACACATTGCAGCCTTAGTTTTAAAATATTGCAACCCTTGCTAAGAGACATACAGCATCAGTTTAAAAATATTGCAGCCCTTGCTAAGACACATACAGCCTCAGTTAAAAAATATTGCAACCCCTGCTAAGACACATACACCCTCGGATTGAAAGTAATGCAACGTCTCATTAAAACAAATTAACAGTATCGCATCCTTGTGAGTGACGGGTTACACAGATTGAAGTGTGAATCATATTCACGAGAAAGTTACTTGCATACAAATACACATGTAGGTATGGTAACATTCGCACAAAGGTTACTTAGCTTAGTTTAGTTACTAAAATCAGGATTATTTTACGTTTCTCAACAGAAGTTTACCCACACGATATTACAAGTAGGCCAAGTACGTTATTCTCTTTTCTCATCAGGCCTAGTAGGTTATTCTCTTTTCTCATCAGGCCTAGTAGGTTATTCTCTTTTCTCATCAGGCATAGTAGGTTATTCTCTTTTCTCATCAGGCCTAGTACGTTATTCTCTTTTCTCATCAGGCCTAGTACGTTATTCTCTTTTCTCATCAGGCCTAGTATGTTAAACTGTACTATTTCTATGGCTACAACGTTTTCCGTATGTTGTTAGATGGCTTTCAATGTGCTTTCTAATTAGACAGTTTACCGTTTTTTTTGGCGTAATATAGCTTACATTGTGTTCCTTAGTAGTAAGAAGGCTTCCAAAGAGTACTTAGGAAGTCTTAGAGTTATTCCTACAATGAAGGAGATTTAATATGATTTCTTACGATAAAGAAGACTTACAGTGACTTCCTACAATGAAGGTTATTTAATTTACTACAATGATAGAGACTTAATGTGATTTCCTACAATGAAGATGGCTTACAATGATTTCCTACAATGAAGCTGCTTGGCTTGATTTCATGCAATGAGGGAGTCTTGCAGTAATTTCCTACTAAGTGATTTCGTACAATGAAGACTTACAGTGGTCGATAGTATTCACTTACTAGTACGATGTTCGACAATGTTCACTTAATACCACAATGGCCGATAATGTTCACTTAATAGCACAATTTTCAACCAAGTTCACTTAATAACAATGGTTGATAGTATTCACTTAACAGTTCACTATTGAGAAATTTCACTTACAAGTACAATGGTTGACAGTGTTCACTTAATAGTATAATGGTCGACAGTGTTCACTTAATATACAATGGTTTTCAGCGTTCACTTTAGTACAATTGTGGACAGTGTTTTCCAAGAATTAATATGACATAAATTTTTTTTCTTAATTGCAAGATAGCTTAACATGCTTTTTTAATAGTAAAATAGTTTACAATGATTTCCTCATATTACGATATTTACTAAACACTCTTACTAGCAATACATTTTACAGTGTTTTCTTAGTATATTAGTCATGAGAAGACAGAACAGTTTCTATTAAAACTAGGTCCACAGTAATTTAGTAGTATGATGGCTATTTGTAAAATGAATTACACTTTACAATGGTTCTTTAGAAGTAAGACAAGCTACAGTATGTTCCTAAAAGCATGATGGTTTGAAAAAAAACGAGTTATATTTTATCTTGTTATGAGCTGAGTATGAATCGTATAGTTAAGCGATAAATGGTAGTCTCTGCATTTTAGCTAATTACAAGTTGTATTTAAATCTAGTATATAGTTAAGAGTTCAATGCTAGTTTAAAATATAATAATAATTCTCTTCATTTGGATGGTTGACAATTTAGCAGTAATACATAAAATATCGGTTACCGAGACTTGTGATATATTTTCCCGTATGTTCATTAGCTGTTATTTGAATAGTATTTCTTCTCTATATGCTAATTCAGAGGCAAGGAGTAAGCGCCCTTTGAACACATCTATTGGAGAAGATACCTGGGTATTATACTTCTGTAGCAAAGTGAAAACTAAACAACTACTGGATAAGATACCTGGGAATTATACTTCTGTAGCAAAGTGAAAACTAAACAACTACTGGATAAGATACCTGGGAATTATACTTCTGTAGCAAAGTGAAAACTAAACAGCTACTGGATAAGATACCTGGGAATTATACTTCTGTAGCAAAGTGAAAACTAAACAACTACTGGATAAGATACCTGGGTATTATACTTCTGTTGCAAAGTGAAAACTAAACAACTACTGGATAAGATACCTGGGTATTATACTTCTGTAGCAAAGTGAAAACTAAACAACTACTGGATAAGATACCTGGGTATTATACTTCTGTTGCAAAGTGAAAACTAAACAACTACTGGATAAGATACCTGGGTATTATACTTCTGTTGCAAAGTGAAAACTAAACAACTACTGGATAAGATACCTGGGTATTATACTTCTGTAGCAAAGTGAAAACTAAACAACTACTGGATAAGATACCTGGGAATTATACTTCTGTAGCAAAGTGAAAACTAAACAACTACTGGATAAGATACCTGGGAATTATACTTCTGTAGCAAAGTGAAAACTAAACAACTACTGGATAAGATACCTGGGAATTATACTTCTGTAGCAAAGTGAAAACTAAACAACTACTGGATAAGATACCTGGGAATTATACTTCTGTAGCAAAGTGAAAACTAAACAACTACTGGATAAGATACCTGGGAATTATACTTCTGTAGCAAAGTGAAAACTAAACAACTACTGGATAAGATACCTGGGAATTATACTTCTGTTGCAAAGTGAAAACTAAACAACTACTGGATAAGATACCTGGGAATTATACTTCTGTTGCAAAGTGAAAACTAAACAGCTACTGGATAAGATACCTGGGAATTATACTTCTGTAGCAAAGTGAAAACTAAACAACTACTGGATAAGATACCTGGGAATTATACTTCTGTTGCAAAGTGAAAACTAAACAGCTACTGGATAAGATACCTGGGAATTATACTTCTGTAGCAAAGTGAAAACTAAACAACTACTGGATAAGATACCTGGGAATTATACTTCTGTTGCAAAGTGAAAACTAAACAACTACTGGATAAGATACCTGGGAATTATACTTCTGTTGCAAAGTGAAAACTAAACAACTACTGGATAAGATACCTGGGAATTATACTTCTGTTGCAAAGTGAAAACTAAACAACTACTGGATAAGATACCTGGGAATTATACTTCTGTAGCAAAGTGAAAACTAAACAACTACTGGATAAGATACCTGGGAATTATACTTCTGTAGCAAAGTGAAAACTAAACAACTACTGGATAAGATACCTGGGAATTATACTTCTGTTGCAAAGTGAAAACTAAACTACTACTGGATAAGATACCTGGGAATTATACTTCTGTAGCAAAGTGAAAACTAAACAACTATTCCTGAGGACTAACTACTTTCCAGACAGAGGGTAATTCATATATTATAAACGTTGGCAGCATAATTGTAATTACTGGCTATTTGTTCAGGATGAAATTATTTATAATAGTTAAGCCTGTATGTTAGATAACTGAGAATATGAATGATGATTTTTTTCTGTTTATTTTAACTAACGGAGAACTTGAAGTTTGTCCATGTATTTTTCAGTAACTAGGAGACGGTCGGTAATACGTGTATTATAACTAATTAAGAGTTTGAGAGGTCATAATCCAAAACAAGAAAATTGCTCTAAAGGCAATTATAATAGCTTTCCTTTAAAGCCCAAGTATTCATAATGTCAGCTTAACATGTCTATGCAATTAGGGTACGCTCGAAAACGTCTGCCTACCTCGTATACTGTAAGTGATTATGTCCACTTACCTGATTGTTGACGAATATACCCATCAATGTGACACAGGACATGCACAACAGTGACACAGTTATGATACAATACAAGAACATCACTTCGTCAGACCCAAGCGAACCACCAGACAGTCCGTAGATGATGATGCAGATGGCGGGAACTCCCATCATGTAGTCCACGCCTATCAAGTGGACCAGACAGCGCTGGGAGTGTCCGAGAATGCCGACTGCGCATTCGTGCCGAGACCGAAGTTCGTTGAACGTCTCCTCTAGAATAGAGTGCCTCAGACTAGAATTCGGCATACAGCTTCCATAACATCCCTTCGCCGCTACGTCTGCACTCTCCACGAAAGAGGCTGGATGCTTGCACGCATTTGCCTCGGAGATGTTCGCTGGTTTACGGTGACGGCTTGCTGCTCTGAATTTGATCGCCGCTTCGCAAGAGGCAAATGCACTTTGAAACTGTTGACCTATGGATTCGAACTCCTTCTGCACCACGAGCACGTTGACGTACATAAACAGCACCAGAGCCGTCAGGGCGGTGACTTGCCACAGCATGATGCCACAGATGCAGACCCAGGCCAGGTACAGGGGCCAGCCTTCCCAGCTGTCGAAAGGAGCAGCGTGTCGACGAAGGGACGGCATGAAGGTGAAAGGGCCGAAGCCAATCGCTACGAAAAGCGCCATTTCTAGGGCTTGGATTACGCATCTCATGACCTTAAGTCTTTTGTTTATAGCGTGGCAGTCCAGGATCGGGTGGAAGACGAGTTCGTATTGTTGCACCGCCTGCAGGAGACTGCGCAAGTGTTTCGACAGTGCATGGCAGCTGGCCAGGTATTCAATGAGGCAAGTCACTAGGAACAACATTAAGTAGATGGAAGTAGCGATGTGGTCGCTAAGGTCAGCTGCTGCGTAAAAAATGGCGCTGTATCTTATGATATTGACGGACAAGATACATGAAAGTGTAACAAACGATATTCTGGACGCTGTGACGCTTCTTTGGCATGGTGTGCAGATAAAATTTTGTTTTATTGTCACGAAAGTTGTATCAGTTACGTGATCGAGACTATTAAGATTACGTTCGACAAGAGAACATTCATTCAGAGTGAAGTTTCCTTGAGCAGCGACTGGTTTGTGATCGTTAGATTCGGTTTCTAGTTGTTGGTCAGCGACACCATTAAGATGAAGACCACTAGCAGAGTGCTCGAAGATCTCCGGGATTACCTCCCCTAATACATTACTGGAGCACGAGTCGGTGACATCGGAAATAGTTGTTTGCAAGGGGAGATGACTACAGAACGGAGGAACCGGAAACCCACATGATCGCATGAATGCCAATAAGGGCATAAAGATGAGAGTGAGAAGCTGTTGGCTTGAATTCTCGGTTAGACTAGAATTCTTTTCCTGATTCAATTCAGCTTCCGTCAGTGGAAGTTTAAGTGTCGTGAGTTCAGCGTCTATACTTTGTTCATAATTCGCCTCGCAGCGAACCTTCCTTGTTTTATTCATTGCTGTAAGATACTGTGTTCAGAAATGTTACGTGGACTGTAAGCAAATGACGATTAAAAGGAAAACAGAGAACACATGTTTTTGTTCCTGTAAACGTCTTTGTCATAAGCCAAAACATTGTATTTCTAAGACAAAGTTATATGTAAACGAATTCCATTATTGTAAAATTCCATCAGTTTATAAATAGATCTGACAGAAAATAACTGGAAATGATTTTTGCCTTTTCTTGCAATGTGTTCTTCAATGGGGTAATGGAAGATACTTCTTTCAATATTTTATGTTGGGTAATTTAAATGTTGTTTTCCAGTATGAAATGAAATCGTTAATATTTGAAAACATTTAATCCGTGTATGAGGAATGGATTTTATCAGGCCTACTTCGCAGCACTAATGTATTTTGCTGGCTACAAACACAACAGTGTCTATTAGAGAATTTTAAACAGCTGGTGCCAACAAAACTTGAATTAATATTTTTTAATTAATTGGTTTGAAATACGAATAGTCTAAACTAAAGAAACAGTTTTTTGTGTGTTTACAAGTGAAGTTTAATGACAATAATTGAATAAGAGCAATCTGAATAACAAATTAAAATAAGGTAACTGTTGTAGTTTTACGAAACAAGGAACATCACAATTCTATCTCACATAACTAGCAGGCTTTCCTCACCATCACAATTCTATTTCACATAACTAGCAGGCTTTCCTCACCATCTGCTCACAGTCAGCTTCCTGTTTTCACCATCGCCAGTCGCGTTCAGTTAGTTCGCACGTCTCTCCAAATTCACTGTCGCTCTTTGACAATTCTTGCCTCGACTATGAGAGCAGAACTTTTACTGACATTTAGTTGGGGTAGACTGTCCCGTCCGTAGAGAAAACAGACACTAAAAGCAAACTAACGCATTAATGGACAATAAAAATCAAATATTAACTCTGAACTTCATGCGTGTCCAACGATTGAAGGGAGGAGGGGGGAACCTGCTTGGAGAGACCGATTTTACTCCGGGCTGGCAAAAGCGTGTCTCTCCTGAATGCGGGGTAGGAGGTGGGGTGGGAACTATAGGAGACAATTGGTGTTACACGTTACTAACCTTACCGTACAGTGTTACATCGTGCTAAATGAGGTAAAATGGTTGTAACTGTTTGTATATTTAAACACATATTTTTGACGAACTGTGAGTGACAGCTGTTCGAATCTATTTGTATAAATACAGATATATACAGGAACCATAACTAACATTTTCTATAGAGTTAACTGTTGCTGTACGATATATATATATATATATATATATATAGAGAGAGAGAGAGAGAGAGAGAGAGAGAGAGAGAGAGAGAGAGAGAGAGAGAAGAGAGAGATGCGCTTTATCTGCAAATATTAATACATATTTTAAAAGAAAAATGTGTTGACATTTGCATACTATTATTTATAAAGTTTCTTTAAAGAATCACGAATCTTGCGTGGCAGCTTAAATATGCGTTAAGGAGACTGTCTTCCATCATGCCAAGCAAAACTGACAGTCACGTGACAAGAAGGTGATTGTTTAGTACAACTGTCATGTATAATCACTATCGTTCTTTATAAGGTCATCGAATTTCGAATAGAGTCATGGGTGCGTCGCACATACTGCATATACAAGACACCCACCTGTCAACATTCATCTTATCATCACGTAAGTTCTTTAGTATATGAGGACGAAAGTGGCAGTGAACCAGCACACGTAATGTGATTAGGGAGTGTTCACATTAATAGCAGTGACAGGAGTAGTTAGTATATGTGCAATAAACTATTGTTGCCGGAAGAGGAGAATACGGTTGCATGGACAGAACTGTGCATGCTGTGCTTGACATAATCAGTAAATATACTAATATAAACACATCCACCACCACCACACCACCCAACACACATTACTTAGGTGTTATGCTGGCAATGCTTTAAATAATCATCAAACACAGTAATACACACACACACACACACACACACACACACACACACACACACACACACACATTACTGTAGAGTTTTGCTTGCATTGCTTTAAATAATCAGCAAACACAGAAATATAAACATGCGCACACATACACACACACACACACACACACACACACACACACACACACACACATTACTATGGAGTTCTGCTTGCAGTGTTTTAAATAATCAGCAAACAGAAACACATAAACGCACCCCACACACACACATACACTCACATATTACTATGAGAACAGATAGCGGAGCAAATGTTTCAAAATTATGCACTGTTATTGATTTTTAAAAATATATATATATATAATTCACTCAATCATAAAGTACATGTTACCATGGAAGTGATGGAACCTAGTTCACTCCACAAAGCCTCCAGTTGTTTAGTCTTACCCGTTACATCAAATACAAAACGCGCATTACCTGGGCACTCTGTAAATCTTCCTAGCACTCAAGCTGTTAAGATTAAAACTTATGCAATTGAATCAGAAAATCGAAACTCTTAATCTTACACAGCGCTAATGCATTTTGATGAATAAAATCGCGCACGGCAATAAACGTCCAAGATGAAAAGGAAAATAGAGAAACAGACAGTTTTATTTCGTTTGAATGTACAGTGAAGCAAGATATTTTAGAAACATACGTTCAGAGTAGTGAAATGCTGCTTTTAATCATTTACTACTATTGATGAGAACAATGTTGAAAGAAGATTTAACTCGGGCGCCAACGTGAGTGCTCCGCAAACACAATGCAGACGTCATAGGTCCCACTTCATTTCAAACGTAATTGGTTTCCGGAGGTGTCGTGGAAACGTTTATATTAACACCGAGTATGCGAAGCTAACCCCAGATAGCGCAAAATGCTTTTATTGGCTCCGATCATAAAAATAGTTCCACCACAAAGAGCAACTTGGATTACTTCATTGTATTAGTTTTGTCTTTTAATGTGAATACGTCCATGTCCATGTGTGTGTAAGGTGGTTCTTTACTAGACTGTGTTACAAAAATACGTTCATGAACATGTGTGTGTAAGGTGGTTCTTTACTAGATTGTGTTACAAAAATACGTTCATGTACATGTGTTTGTAAGGTGGTTCTTTACTAGATTGTGTTACAAAAATACGTCCATGTCCATGTGTGTGTAAGGTGGTTCTTTACTAGACTGTGTTACAAAAATCAAGTAATACCGAAGGTTTTCTTTAAGTTCGTCACAATTAAATAAAAGTAATTTACAAAGCGTGCGTGCATGTGTGTGTGTGTGTGTGTGTGTGTGAGTGTGAGTGAGTAAATGTGCATATTGTGTGTATGTACGTATGTATATACACAAATGCCTATGAATACTTCCTTTCAAATATAATTGCAATAAATTCATATTGCTTGCGTTGATGATGCAAAATTATTATTTTTTTATCTGTTTGTTCGCTTGCTTCATTTAAATGCATAACAGCGATAAGTCACCAAGAAGTACAATAGTGGAGAAAGACAAATAGCTTGCAGAAAACATTTGCCGTACTTAAAGAATTCCATTATTCCATTACACATTCAAAAAGTACATAATCTTAGAAGTAGTAGTAATAGTAGTAGTAATAATATCATCATCATTATCATCATCATCATCATCCATTAATAGAATGATGCCTAATCTCATGCTGTTACTAAGTGCTCTATATATGCATCAAACTCCTTATACAACATCAAGACATGAAGAAACAAAAGACAACATACCAAAAGATAGAAATAAACAAAAGATATACTTAAATAAAAGACATGAAAATTCAAAAGATAGAAAGAAACAAAAGATATGCTTAAACAAAAGACATGAAAATTCAAAAGATAGAAGGAAACAAAAGATATACTTAAACAAAAGACATGAAAAGATAGAAAGACATGAAAAGATAGAAAGAAACAAAAGACAGAAAGAAATAAAAGACAGCATAACAAAAGATAGAAAGAAACAGAAGATAGAAAGAAACAAAAGACAGAAAGAAACAAAAGATAGAAAGAAATAGAAGATTGAAAGAAACAAAATACACCATAACAAAAGATGTAAATAAGCAAAAAGCATAAAGAAACGAAATATGTAAATAAACATAAAATATAAACAAGCAAAGATATAAAGAAACAAATGAACAAAATAAAACAAAAGACAGCATAACAAAATACATAAAGAACGAAGACATGTAGAAACAAAAAGATATAAAGAAATCAAAGACAACATATGAAAACAAAATGATGGATCTACAATTCTACATGAAGATTGAAAATATAAATTTGAATTCCACAAAAGGAAACATAAATAAAATGGAACTACAGTTTGAATTTAAATTTATATATAACACAGACAAGACATTGTTACACTTGCTAAGCAGAACATGTTTTGAGAGCTCTTGGAAAATAAAGACATTGTTACACTTGCTAAGCAAAACGTCTTGAGAGCTCCTGGAAAATATAAAGTGTTTTGTCTCAGCTCCATAGATAACACAGTCCTAGTACACTGACCCTGGTCAGCCAAAAGGACTAAGTGCATAAGAGATATATTTTGCTTTCAGAATGTTAAAATGCGTGAAAAATGATGAAAGTATATACCAAGAGTCAAACTATGTGACTGCAAAATATTGTTCCGTTATAAATTAGAATAAATTAGCGTTTAAAAAATGTACAATTCAAAGAAATTACATAATGAAACAAGGAATTTGAAATTCAAATAAATTACTGCAGAACACAAATTTCAAAATCAAAGTAATTTGTGTCTAATAATATACTATTTAAAATTAATATTAATTGATATATACGAAAATACTGTTTACATTCAAATAAATTAATGCATATTTAAAGAAAGGAATGTTTCAAATTCAAACTAAATTAGTAAAGAAGAATACTTTTCAAAATTCAAATCAATAATTAAAGAAAATAAATCAAATAAAAGGCACACCCAGTTTAGAATAAGCTTCTATTTAAAGTTCAAACCAGTTTAGCTCTGAAAACATTTTATTGATGGTTCAGACATAACCAATAAAGAAGAACATATAAGATTATGTGCGCAGGAAATATTTTACTAAGTGGTTTCTAACTATCTGAGACATTAAATACCTAAGAATACAGGGTCGAGAGTAATTAATTTATCTCAGGTGCAAAGGAAAGAAAAGATAATTGTCAAGGTGCAACAGAGGTGGCTGGAAATGAAAAAAAACTGTAAGTTTTCACCATGGTCAGGAAAGTGAAACCAGTCCTGCTCACTGAAGACAGGCGTTAATTGAATAACCAGGTGGGATGCACAGATGTAGCTCTCCAGGAAAAGAAAGAAATGTTTATCAAATTCTGGAGAGAAAGACAGAAGTATGGATTTGACCGATAGTAATGCTTTTACGGACCAGTTAACAAGTCACATGACAATAATTACAATGGTATGGATTTTGAAGACTAGTATATTAATCGTGAATTTATAACCAACTATGTGAGACATCTTTAATGGGGTACACAAGGTTCGAAACCCTGCGACCTAGAGGTAATTTAGAAAAGCTAAGCGTTTTGACTAATGGTGCTAATACCCGGGTAGTAAAATTGAGAACGAGTACCCGTGGTAATGCGGCCGTTATGTCTATACACGATTTAGCACACCCCCTCTCCGGTCACACTCGCCACCTACCGTAGATGGCGGCTACTAAATCGTGCCGGCCGTGGGTTGGATTACGCGCTGAACAACAGCTGTAACTAGATCTAATTATTTACGACATAGATCTCCAATCACCATAGCTCGCGCCCTTTCTTTTCGCTTGTGGTTGTTGTGCTCGTTAACAAGTGTAGCTTGTTATTGATGTTAATAAGACTTCAGTAAACAAAGTTGTCAAAAATTAAATGATAACATAATATTTTATATGGGGAAGACATCGTTTGTGTGGAGTCACGCCAAGCGATTGGATGGTGACACGATGAAATGCAATCTGTGCGATGAAATTCTATCGGTGAAGGGCAATTGACCTTGATGCCCTATTTTTAAATACATTATTGTTGTTGACATTTTTTATTTAGTTTTAGTTTACTTTAGTATATGTAATGACTGATAATATTAAAAATAAAAGTTTGTGTTGTACATATAAAGATCATAACTAATAGTAAGTCACTAGATGCATACCATTGGCTACTGTGTAAAATAGAGCGCACGCTTAATGGTTAAGTAGCTTTGTGTAGAGATCTCGAGTTGCGATGGAGATTATGCTAATTTTCGAACGGGTACCCGGGCAGGATTTCAGAAAAAATTGATAGCCCTAGTTTTTACTGAAGTTTATCGATATTTCTGAACGAAGCAATTGCTAATATATTTGATTCATCAGGCTCAGAGGTAATTCTGTCTTCTACGAATGATGGTGCCAAAGAATTTTTAGTGTAGCATTTGATGAGTTTCTCAAAATAATTTGAAATGTAGTGAGATGTCATTTGGAATTTTCAAGCGTGTGGGATAAAATGATAAATGAATTACAAACCAAAAAAAGCCACTATCCAGGATATAGATAATTAATTAACTATATGTTTTAATATATTTAATATGGGAATGCGGTACGCTCGAATCTCTGTTACATGAGCATGCAGTTTAAGAATTAAGGACAAAAATAATTCGAAGCAAAAGAGTTTTTAATTTTTGTAAATTTCAACATAACCGCCATCATTGGTGATAAATTTCAAACCAAATTTTCCAGCTCGTTGAAAATATTCCGCTTCATGAATTGCACTTGAAAAGAAATAAAAATTAATGAATCCAAAATTAACAACAAAAATTCTTTAAAATGATCTAAGAATACACTTTTTATAAGGTATTGACAGTGTTCTTCTATCCAGTGAATATCTAAACGTTTTAGAGATTAAATTTTACTTTCTAACAATATATATATCAAGAAGATGAATTTCCTGCCAGAGTTCAAGCTATAATTCAATGTTAAATTTTAGTCGTTATTTTTAAAACTTTGTTCATTTCCTTTGGTAAATGTATCTGTATTATCTTGTTAGCGTCCTGTAATATCTAGGGTGAGGGGTGCATATTAATCATCTTTTAAGTAAAAGCAATTAAGTACCTGAGAGCTCACAACGGGTTACTTCGGATCAGATGCCATAATGAAAAATTATTTTCATAAATTTTAAGAGGAAATGACTTTCATAAATTATAAGAGGAAATTATTTCTGTAAAGTGTAAGAGGAAGATGATATAAATTGTTTCAGTATCGGTATATGATATTAAAATAAAATAAATTACTAATAAGAATATCGAATCATCCCTATTTAATAGTTGTTAACTTCACACCTTACTCCCCTGCAAATACAATAAAAGTGATTCTCTAAACAAAGCAGAACAAAGACCAAGGACTTGAAGAGGGAATTTTATGCAATTTTCTTTTCTCACAGACAACTTCATATCCCTCATAACCATGTATTTGCGCGTAAATGTGCGTACGCGTGTGCTTGTGTGCAAATATGTGTATGTGTGTGTGACTCTAATGATTATATAATTAAATAAATAATTATTTATCTTCCTTCAACTTTTTGTCACAAATGGTTAATCTTAACAAAACCTTCACATTATCACAAGGCAAGACATTAAACGGCCCTTGCTGGCGTTTCTGCTGTTTGCGGCATTTTGTGAAGTTTAACAGGAACCCATTAGTCTCGCGCTAATAAGAACAAAATAAAAACTCCAGAGGTGAGTTATTTAACTTACTTCCCCCTGATGTAGACCCCTCCAGGTAAGTTGTTCCCTCCCATGGACACGTCTTTACAATAATTAACTTGTCCATCGAATTAGATCTCTTCAAGACGTCACTTCCAATAACAAGTCTAACAAACATTTAACTCATCTGAGCACTGAAGGAGGTATCGTCTAGGAGCAATACGGGATCACTCCAAATAGCGAGTTTTACAAAAATGTGACTTTTCTGATCACTGATGGAGGTATCGTCTAGGAGCAATATGGGATCACTCCAAATAGCGAGTTTTACAAAAATGTGACTTTTCTGATCACTGATGCAATTATTCTCTAGAGGCAGTGTCGGTTCACTTCCAATGAGGAGTCTAGCATTTGCAAGTTATCGTCTTTTTGTTACAAACTGTAGTCACCCACCCACCCACGATCCCTAAGATCACTAATGAACGATTACTGTTTAAGTTTTAAACTATCGATACATCTGCTTATTGACGCACACAAACCCGTCAATGTGATTCTAAATGAATTCCAACTGCCAACGTGTGCTATCACTGGCGAAGGCAGTCTTCAACTATTTACACTGAAATATTATTTTAATTATTAAATAATGTATCATTATTAATTAATAATAAATAAATAATAATATTAACAAAATTCTCTTTAACTACTAGTGCATACCATAAGCAATAAAGATATTCAAGAATCAAAGTGTCACCCACAGTCGTCAGCATACCTCCTCTGTGATGATGGCACCGATCAAGGTATTGACGACAATGACCAGAGAAGCATAAGTTATGAATCCAAACAAAAATGCCACCTCGTCCAATGCCAAGGAATTTCCCGCCAATCCGTAAATGATGATGCAGATAAATGGTATGCCGAAAATGTACCCAATTCCTATCAAGTGATTCAGACAGCGCTGGGACTGCCCGAGGATGCCGACCACGCAGACATGTCGAGACCGAAGGTGATTAAACTTTTCTGCAAGATCGCCAACGGTCACATGGGAGGAACTCCGCAGCCTTGAACTTTGCAGACCTCCATCATCGGAAATCGTGCCCAGTGAGCCCGAGCTTTCGTCTGGGAATTTCCTGCTTGTGGTACTGCCGACCTCATCGGTCTCTTCGCAAGAAACGAATGTGCGCTTAAACTGTTTTCTAATATCTGACAGTTCCCTGCGCACAACATAGGAGATGACGTACGTGAGTAGTGTCAGCGCTGAAAATACCACTCCTTGCCAAAGAAAGGTGAGGCACACGACCGTCCAGACGGAGTAAAAAGGCCAGCCTCCCCACTTGTCAAACGGAGCAGCGTTGCGGCGTAAAGAAGGCATAAATGTTACAGCACTGACTCCGATCATCACCGCGAGGACAACCTGGCATACACACACTGCTCGGATAATGTGTTTGACCTTTCGGTTGACCCCACGGCAGTCTACACACGTCCGGAAGCGGAACTCGTAACGCTCGACTGACTGCAGGAGACTGTGCAGATGCTTGGACAGTGAGGAGTAAGTGGCCAGAATCTGGCAGATGAAGGAGATCTGTAACAAGATGTAGCCAACTGATATCGCAGTGTGGTCATCAAAACTTGTTGCTTCGTAGAAAACAGTGCAGTACCGCAACACATTAAAGATCAAGAGACTTTCGAAGATGACAAAAGCCAGCTTAGATGCTCGGATCTTTCGATGACAAGATTTGCAAACGACATCTCGTTGTTTCGCTGTGTAAATCTGCACTGTGTGATCACCGTTGTCTTGACGTCCTTTTACAGAACTCTTTGCAGACGCGTCAAAGTGTTCGTGTTGTACACCAGCTGCTGGATCGCAACTAGTGAAACTGTCTCCCACTTTTCTGCTGCGCGACTTTAGATGCTTGTCTCTCTGCAGATGACTACCTTCAAAAACGTAATCTCCGGAAGTCTGCAAAGATTCTCTTGACTTATGCATGACATGTGTACCAGTTGTACAGTGAACATTCTTTGCGCAGTCAGAAACGTCTTGTAAAGGGAGATGATTGCAGAGCAGAGGAACCGGAAAGCCGCAGCATCTCAAAAACGTCAGCAAGGGCCAGAAAATGAGAGTAGTCAGCTGCCGGCCGCAAATACTATCTGGATTAAAACTCGCGTCCTCGACAGAACTAAAATTGGAACTCGTATCATCACGTGATGAAAGTTTAACATTTGAATTGCGGTGGTGGCTCGTGTCAATGCAAATGTTCCGATCGTTGTGCATGATTCAGATTCCGTTGTAGGAATAACTTTTCGTGGCAATCGTAAAGATGTTTATGATATAATAATATTAGAATGCGATGTCGTAAAGATGTGCATCAAATATTGTATTATACTGCGATATATTGTAAAGATGTGTATGATATAATACTATAAAGCTATGTGATATTTACATTTGAATATTGCTCAGCCACACACAAATCCAAAATATAAATTTATTTTCATATTGCTGTTTTTCCCAACAGTTTTTGATACCGTTAGTTTAGCAACTCTTCATGACTGATATCTTGGTGTTGTTTACTTTTTACAATGTTGACTTTTAAAAATCACTATTTAACTCATGCGTGATATTTCCTTATAAGCTGATTGTTAGACCATTTACATGCTAGACAACATTAATCAAACAATAATTTATTGCTAGTTGTAAGAGACTTTAACATTTGCAATAACGGACATAAATTATAACTGGATTTATAAAACGAATAAATTAAAGAGAAAATAATAAAATAATTTCTAAAATAATAATATGAATGCTACGAACGTTGAATGCTTATCACTTCCATTACGATAAAAATACGTCATGCTTAGACCTCATTCGCAGCACATCAGGGCGCATAACTCTGCTTCCAGGAGCGATTTATTATATTTAAATTTCTCCTCATTTGACCACTAGTTTCAGTGACGAAGTGAAGTTTGCTGGCGTGTCTTTATCTCGGCCAATCAAAAACGCCAGCACATCAAACAACCCCATATCCTAAACAAAATCAGCACCATCCTGAACACAATTTGTTCATTTACATTTCTTTGCCATAATGTGTACACAGTCCTTCAATATTTCAGGCATCAAAGTAAAAATTAAAAGTTAAATAAATCTATAAAAGATTGGTGATATCGCTGTGACGTAATTACATCAATATGATATAATGTACAACAGACGTAGAATTCCACAGGCCGTCAAAGAACAATGGAAGCAAATAGCAGGGGAAGAGGTGTAGTGGTTATACAAATATTTAAAGATGTAATGCAGAAAGTTTCATAGCAAATGTTGTTTAGTGACTATCACTTACTGAAATGTAGGTGCGCTATCGAGGGGGGTTAGGGGGTAATAGAGTCAATCTAAAGACTTCCCGGAGAGCCATTACATGTCAGCTGTGGACACTGGAAAGGTAACCATCTAAAATTCCCGAATAGTTTTCTATTTCTTGTCCCTAAGTAGTTGGACATCCATTAAATGCGAGCAGAGAAGTCGTCTCTAAACCGTCTCTAACATTGTGACAGTGCCTCTTTAAGTTTTTTCCGTCTCTAACATTGTGACAGTGCCTCTTTAAGTTTTTTCCGTCTTTAACATTGTGACAGTGCCTCTTTAAGATTTTTCCGTCTCTAACATTGTGACAGTGCCTCTTTAAGATTTTTCCGTCTCTAACATTGTAGCAGTGCCTCTTTACATTTTTCCGTCTCTAACATTGTGGCAGTACCTCTTTACGTTTTTTCCGTTTCTCTATGCCGTGTCAAACGTAGAGTCATAAGAGTATGAAAACTGTCAATCGTACAGTCTAGAGTATGAAAACTGTTAAAATAACAACATTTTGTATAACAGCGGTAAGAGTGTTCCTTTGGGTAGAAAAAATATTGTAAAATCCTAGTCATGGATCGTTTTGTAAGAAATGATAGTCGCGAATCGTTTCAAATTACATGAATACTAACTGATAACAGTGATACAAGGTGCGATTAATATTGCGATAGTCACAGATCTTAAAATCAAATTAATATTAACTGATATTTGATAATAGTGATACAAGGTGCTGCTGTCAATGAACAATTTCCAATCTTCAGGTTTATACTGTGACACTTCAAGTGTGTGCAGAAGCTGCGCGATATCTGTACAGTACACCAGGTCCTTCTCTGTAGAGAAAAAAACTGAGGTACTCTTGATGTCTGTTGCGGTAGAAGTTGATGCGAACACTGTCAGAAAGGACGTTCTTTTCCTCAATCTGGATGCCAACAGTTCAGCAGATGACTTTAACAAGCTGAGATCACGAACTAGATCATTTAGCTCCTTTTCCATAAAGGATTTGGAACATCATCATCAAGAACCACTAATTCTTCTTCTTCATATTCTTCAACACTAGAGAAATCTTCTTCACTAATGTCGGTAAGTTCTCCAGGGACAGGTACTGGAATTTCATCACAATGAGCTTTACTGGAAGACGTGCTGATTCAAGATCAGGATATATAAGGCTACTCCGGTTTTTTCTGTTAATGCCAGTCACATCAATAGCGCAGAAGTAGCAATCAGTGACATGGTTTGTCGGTTCTCTCCAAACCATAGGAATTCCAAACTTCAGACAACTCTTCTTACCCTTGGTCCAACGACGCAGATTCTCGGTGCATGTCTTGCATTCCATGTGTGGCACCCAAACTTTATCCTGATCACCAAATTTTATACTAAAATAAGCTTGGTATGCACACTTAATATAACCTGTTGCTGTATTCCTGTTGGGAAAAATGGTGTATTCGCCGCAGATGTAGGAAAATACATCTGATTTATTTTTGCAATGTCTTCTGGCCGATTTCATTTCATTACCTAAAGAAGAAAAATATCATTTATATCAATTATCCAAAAATTAGCTTATGTAACCTCTTCATAATTATGTAAAATAAATTATATTTTTTTATTTAAAGAAATAAGAAAGAATTTTACATCATATAAATAGAAAAGACCTTTATATGTTAAAAAAAAATAATGTCACAATAGATCAAAACGTTGATAAAAAATAGATCAAAAAGTTGACCTGATTGAACAAAACCGTTGTCATTTTTGGATCCAGCACAATAAAACTGTCATAAATCCGTCAAAAATCTTAGACAGTAAATTTGTTGTTGCCCAGTGTAATTAGTGAAACTTTCTTAGCGCGTCACACAGTCATTTCAGCTGTTATGGCCTCAGGTATTGCTGACAAAAGCCGGAATAGAACAATTTCTTACAGCACATCGACAGACAATTAATGTTATTTTATTTATTTATTCCATGGTAAACGTTCTTCACGTGCAAGAGGTATTCGACTTATGCACAAATAATATTCATATGAATACATTTTTACAAGAATTTTCAGGATAAATTCAACTCAGACTACTATTAGAATACTCTAACAGGAACACTATGTGACACTAATGCCGCCATCGTTAATGGTTATTATTATTAATCACCCAAAACTAATTACATTTGGATATCATCACATGGAAATATACCAGCTAATGAAAAGGCTGATAAACTAGAAAAAATATGGCTTGCTATAGTTTATAATACATATTACCAAACCCACAAGAAAATGTTGCACATCTTAAAAATGAAATTGATATTTTTTTAAACGTAGAGACACAATCAAAAGTGTAAGTCTGCAGTCAATGATGTACAGTCGTACAAACATAAAACCAATCAAAAGTTCAAGTCTACAGTATATCTCTCTGCATGATTGCACTTCTGAACATCTTTGCTCAGAATAAGACTTGATTGGTTCTATGTTTGAATGGCTGTATATCCGTGCAATCATAGAACCTGTCAAAAGTCTAAGTCTACTGCAAAGATGTACAGTCGTACAAACATAGAAACAATCAAAAGAGTAAGTCTGCAGTCAAGGATGTACAGCCGTGCAAACATAGAACCAATCAAGTGTTAATCTAGAGCAAAGATGCTCAGAAGTGCAATCATGCAGAGAGATATACGTAAAAATCTTCAAGAAACCATTCTTATGAATTTGCCCACCAACAGATTGCTTTTGCAATTTACGTGTTTTAAAAGTTACTATCAACACCAACCTTGACATTCACGTAAATACTCATCATCGTCACGAAGGACATGCCCACCAAGGTCAAACCAATGATCCAGAACATGAAAGCTGCTTCGTCAGTTTGCATAGAATCGCCAGAAAGTCCAAAAATAATGATGCAGATGATTGGGATAGAGAAAATAAACGCCATTCCGATGAGATGGCTGAGGCAGAATTGCGAATGTTCAAGAATGCGGACCACAAACTCGTGCTGAACTCGAAGTCGATCAAACGATGTTTCCATTCGCGCAAACCGAACAGCGAAAGTTTGTCTGACGTCACATGGAGATGATGGCTCTTCCGAGTGTCGTTTTTGGGCTTTCGGAGGATTGAACTCACTTTGCAGATGTCTGCTTCTTCTTGTTTGTTTTTTGGAGAATGATTTCTTAAGACTTTTCTGCAAATCTGAGAAAAAATTCTTCTTCTTGCCGTCTCTCTCTGACCATGCCCTTTTCATATCCATTTTCCCGTTTTGCACTTTGCTGTCCCAAACACGACATTGGAGTGAGCTCCCTTGACGATCCAATTTAGTGTCTTTTTCTCCCTCAAAAATCTGTTTCCCAGGTTGAATGCTTAGTTCACACAGAGTAAATATTTTTTTCAGTTGACTATTGATGTGAGAGAATTCCATTCTCACGATGTATGCGTTAGCGCGTAAGAACAGCGCCATGCAACACAAAACCGACGCTTTCATGAAGATAGTTGTGCTAATAATAGTCCACATTACGTAAATAGGCCAGCCTTCCCAAGTATCGAAGGGAGACAAATGCCGCCGAAAGGACGGCAGAAAGGTGAAAGGGCAGATGGTGAAAGTGAAGGAGCAGAGAGATTGGATCACTATGGAGATAATTATACCGAGTCGAACTCTTTTCTTTACTGCGTGGAGGTCGAGGCAGGTACTAAAATGTTTTTCATACCTGTACATCAAGTTTAAGAATTTTGGTAGATACTTCGAAAAACAGAAATAACCATGTACGTATATGTAAGTACAGCAGACAAAAAACGAGAGAAACACGACACCGGACACGACCTCCTCGTTAATTTCCGTCCTCCCGATGAAGAACGTAATGTAACGCAAGATGTTTGCAGTCATGAGGCACACCAGTATAACGAACATAATTTTCGAAGCAATGGCCTTACGTCGGCAAGATGGGCAAATAAAATGGCGGACCGTAGGCTGTACTGGTTTCGTTTTCTTTCTTACTAGTTTGTTTGGGAGAACGCAACCAGCCTCATCATATTTGCATGGTGTAACGAAATCGTCCCCTTCACTTCCGGGATGCAATGTTTCAATCTTGTTCAGATCGTGTATGCTTACCTCGAAACCTTTATCATCCGGAAGACATGTGGAGACACCTGCCGTATGTGGCCCATTTAGACAATCCGTTTGCCTGTGCCTGAGTTTCCATGGTAGCTGGTATTCTTGTGGTAAACTTTCTATGTCCGAAAATCCATGGTCTGCTGTTGTTTGCTCGTTACTGATTTGGCGACAAAGTGGAGGAACGGGCATGCCCATAACCTGGAGAAAGGTCAAAATGGGTCTCAAAACAAGAGGGATCAGTTTAGGGCTGGCACAGGGAGCAGTGGTCACAGAGAGCATTTTCTCTCCTTTTTTCTGGTCATTGTCAAGAGAGGGAATTTCAACATGTGTGCGTTGATTGTCTTCCGCTCTGTGAATTTGATAGTTGTGGGCGATCATATTAATTTGTCTGAAATTTTCATAAACTGTTAAAGGCTTCATTCTAATGATAAGACTAAGTTTTAGCTACTGTCATATTACATAGAACTTAAATAACAATAGTACAAAGAAAATAAGTCGTATAGGACTTTTAATTTCCGGATGTTTATTACAACTAGAATCATTCAAGATAAGAGTCCATCTACTTTATTATTATCATTTGGCAATCTTCTCATCGATGCAGTGAAGAATCATATTTATAAGGAGCCCATTTTTAGATGGACTCGTAAGTCTTGCATGAGTAGTTACACGTAAATTTTAACTTATTTTAAACTGATATATCTAAAGAAAGCACTTTTTCTATAGATGCTTGTTCCTGGACTGTTACCTTGCATTTACGAGTACAAACTACTTTCACGTCAAACCTCTTGTAATCATATAACAGTCCGAAACAATACTTCCAACATGTTAGCAAGAGAAGCCCTCCGGTGCCATTGATTTCAAGAGATTAGATACACTGGCAGGGTGACTCCGAACATCGTAATCATTTCTGTCGATAAACAAATTGTTTAGTTGCGTGTGTAGTTCAGACGCACACGTATTTCATTTAGTATGCAAATATGTTGCGTCTCACTGATTTAAATACAGAGAGTTAGATAAACGGAAAGAGAGAGAAAAAGACACAAGTAGAGAGTGAGAGAAAATGAAATAGAAATTGAAGGAGAGATTGATGGATAAAGGATGCATAAATTGACGGACGGACAGACGGACACACAGATAGATAGATAGATAGATAGATAGATAGATAGATAGATAGATAGATAGATAGATAGATAGATAGATAGATAGATAGATAGATAGATAGATAGATAGATAGATAGTAGATTGATAAAGTGGAATTCTGCCGTTACATACATTTAAGAAAGTGTAACACCAACGCCACTTAGTGAATGGATATTATTATTATTAATTAATTAACTATCCAGAACTAATTTTAAGTGATGAGAACCTTAATTTATGTTATTAATAATAATCCTCCAACAGACACCACTCGTCTCTCTCACTTAGCAAATATATGGCGCTGTAAATGTTTTCTCTCTTCTATAACATTAAAGATATTCACCGTCACAGAATATTCTGTCGGTAGAAAACTTATAACTAAAGGAGAAGACAAATCCGTCCTTTAATCTATGCTTAGAAAGCCCCCACCCACCCACTTTCTTCTCCAACGTATGGTTATCAATAAGCATAAGAAGGTCAATAAAGTTAACAATAAATTTATTAAATCAACATACAAATATGCATATAAGAAATACAATTTAAAAGATTACATGACATCACTTATTTCCATGAAACCACGTTCAAATAATTTCTACAATTCACAGTCTTATCCTAAAATACAATTCAATGCAAATCACATGAGGAGTTTTTATCAGAGAACAGAAATGGAGTTATAAGAGATATGCGGTAATAGTTTCTATGTAACCTGATTTAGGCAAAGCCGCAATTATCTTTTCCATGCATTTTTTGCAACAATGTCACAAGTTTATTGTCCGCCATCAACTCCCCATGTCTCTCTCCACACAAGCTGAAAAAACACTGATGGGCTGTTATTCTCTCGAAGTCAAACCTGGGCGCCCTCTTTTGCAGTATCAGTTTCTTCATGCAGAATAACAATTACAGCAACTCTTGTACTTTCTTATACCAGAAATTGCTCATGTAGTCAGCATATCTTGCCGCCATACATCAAATGTGGCATAGTGTAATCATCCACACTTACACACTGCTTCCTGCTTCTATCATGGTCGTAGTGGCTTATAATCAGCAAGCCAGGAGTTTCAAATCATACATATAGGAAAACAAGGTTTCTTCACCTGAAAAACATAGTCAAGGAGCAACACTAAGTTTACAGCCTATTGCTTTATAACTCCATTTTTCTAACATTCAAGTCTCAACTTACAATTTTCTGCAACAGTATTTAATAGCCCGATACATGCATACAGCATAATTAAAACAGCATATCTAAACAATGGCATTTGTTAGCATAAACACTCTAGCATCTTAGTTCAAACATAATTACTCATATAATATATCTTATGTAAAACACAAGTATAACATATCAATAGCTAAAATGCATAAAATATTTCTAAAACCCATTCTCTCTAAATCAGTCAGTTAATCACCATTAATATAACAGTCGCTTTTCAAGACTGGACTTCTTTACCACTTCAAATTCAAGTGATCATAGAATTTTCTACAGCAGGTAAAGTTTTTGATGTAAGGCCATTGGCTGGTCTCGTTCTCGTAAATCATAACCATTGGATAATAAAAACTAATCACCCAGTTGGAACTGGTTTGCATTACATCAGCAATTTCTAGTAAATTCTCTACTCGGGTGTTGACTTCAACTTAGACACTTTCAAAAATACCGTCATAAGGAGTGCCCAAATTCGGGTTACTCTGACAATTTATATACAATTAAATTTTAAAATAGGGATCGGCAAATTTACTCTACCAAAGATAGATTATATAATAATATGTGTAAGGTGATAATTACGTTAACAAAATATAATCTAAATATCTAAATATATCTTCTACAGACAAAAGGCAAATAAATGGTTTCCTTTCATTTATATACATTTGTGAGAGAATTTGAGAATATATGATATTCATCTCATAACCAGAGCAAAGCATTCCCCCTATTTGTTGCGGATTGTCTATGCTTTAATTTTATTTATTTGTTTACTAATTTCGAATTACTTAGTGTTGTAAATCTACCTTTAATCTTCTTATTATAACTTTCCAAGAGAGATTAGTGCCAAAATGGAAAACATAATTGGATGTCTTTAATGCCTACGTCACTGAGAGATGTTGCACACATTTCGCGCTACATTCAACAGGCATGAGTTTGGGTATTCTTAAATTCAGTCACAGACCAGCTTGACCCGGTCACCAGTACCCTATCGACCCGGGAATCGGACGAGTGACGCGTTTATCTTCACCGCCATATGTTCTGTTGCAAAACACTGGTATTAAAAAACGGAATAATTACAGTCCTGGCCGACAGAGTTTGTTCTAGAGGTTTAGCAGGCAGTGCTTTTATAGTGATTAACAAATAATGGTATGTTTACATTCCAGTGATAAAAAATAATGGTATGTGTAAAAATATTTCGTGCATTTTTGCTAATGATGTGTTATACTCAGAGTTTTATGTAGAGATGTGTTATGTGAGTAGACTATTATTTCTACAAATTCTGAACTATGAATCTTATATGTGGTATGCTAAACACTTGACATGGTTTCTAGAGTGAACCCACTCATAACACTATTGTGCTGTATGTGTTTATCGGGCTATTAAATACTGTTGCATGAAAATGAATTTTTAATATTTTAAAGTGTATACTGCATAACTTGTAATATTTTACAGTATGGATTAATTTAATGTAAATATGTTATCAATAACGGTAATGCTTTATGTTATGCATGTTTGTTTCCAACTTCGCAAGCTGCAGATTAACAAAGCAAACCAGGCTTTACTATTCACGCTTAAGGACGTAAGCAAATATACAAATACATATGAGTTTGTTTGTGTGCGTGCATGCATGTGGATGGATGGTGGGTGTATCTGTGTATGCATTTGTGTGGAGAGACAGAAAGAATTTCAGACAGGTGTGAATAATTATTGTTTTATTTTTAACGCTCTACGAATGACAGTTGAACAAACCGATTGCACGTTTGAAAAAATGTAATTGACTTTAATTAAGAAACAAATGTATAGTATTAAATGTCTTGATCGCGTGCCAATTTCCGGCAATTTTCTATTAAAACTAAATTACATTTTAATAGATAAATACGTGGTATTAATTTAATGTTAGGATTATCTGCAAAAAAGCCCACAAAGTTATGAATTTGAAATTCGGTCAACTTAATAAACGTTGTTCACCCCTTTGCTCTTATGCAAAAGTTATCGTCATCACCAATAAGGTAGGAGTTATTTTATCGAGTATGTAAATTTCTTCTTATCAGGTAAAAATTAGAAGTTTCTAAATGGCTATAGAACTCCCATTTAATTTTTAAAATGTTAATTGAACCAGTCTCTCAAAAATGTAAAACCCGTTATAATGTTATAATTATTCATTTACCAGTAACAATAAATAACTGTTAAATTTCGTTTTAAATCTGCTGTCCTTCGCAGCGAGCACAGATATTGTTAAATGGGGAAATTAGTCTTGAATAAACACAATTACAGGACCATTAGTAAGTTAAACAAGCACAGGGACATAACCACTTGAAAGTAATCCTGAACAAACACACAGAACCACTAGAAAGTAATCTTGAACAAACATACAGACCCACTAAAAAGTAATCTTAAACAAACACACAGAACCACTAGAAAGTAATCTTGAACAAACATACAGACCCACTAAAAAGTAATCTTAAACAAACACATAGACCCACTAAAAGGTAATCTTGAACAAACACACAGAACCACTAGAAAGTAATCTTGAACGAACACAAGGAATCACTTAAAAGTAATCTTGAACAAATCCACTAGAAAGTAATCTTGAACAAACACAAGGAATCACTTGAAAGTAGTCTTGAACAAACACAAGGAACCACTTGAAAGTAGTCTTGAACAAACACACAGAACCACTAGAAAGTAATCTTGAACAAACACACAGAACCACTAGAAAGCAATCTTGAACAAACAGAGAACTGATAAAAAGTAATTTTGATAAAAATCAGAGACATAACTACTACTTCAACAAATACTTTAAAAGGTTACCACTGAAAATTACACTTGTGTGAAAACAAATATTGCTTGAAACTAGAGTAAAATTCCTACCTAGATCCGGACATTACTGGAAACATTACAAAACACATAGAAAACACATTAAAACTTTCTTGACTGAAAGCAATCATAACACAATCATCATTTAAAAGAACTCCTGCTTCCCAACAGTTCACACTCGTGTTCACAAACAGATAACTAGTAAGAATCTATACCAGTGTGTTCGACGTTCACTCAACATTAAAGCAACAGCAAAATTCTCCACCAGAAATCTACAACAGCAGACTCACAGCGCGGTCAACTGTAATGTCAGAACATTGTACGAGGATGACTGCCAGCAGATTTAGGACCATCTAACTCTAAACATCCCTGATACTAAAGCTATTAGACAAAGTAAACTGTCATGATTTAGGTCCATCTAACTCTAAACAACCCTGATACTAAAGCTATTAGACAAAGAAAACTGTCATGATTTAGGTCCATCTAACTCTAAACAGCCCTGATACTAAAGCTATTAGACAAAGTAAACTGTCATGATTTAGGTCCATCTAACTCTAAACAACCCTGATACTAAAGCTATTAGACAAAGAAAACTGTCATGATTTAGGTCCATCTAACTCTAAACAGCCCTGATACTAAAGCTATCAGACAAAGTAAACTGTCATGATTTAGGACCATCTAACTCTAAACAGCCTTGGTACTAAAGCTATTATACAAAGTAAACTGTCATGATTTAGGACCATCTAACTCTAAACAGCCCTGGTACTAAAGCTATTAGACAAAGTAAAGTGCCATGGCTACACACGCCATGACACAATGCAAGCATCTCTGGCGACTGAAGCCAATAGACAATATAAACAGTCATGGCTGTTAAAGCCATACAAACAAAACTGGCTCAAAAGCCATGAGTTAATGTAAGAAGCCCTGAATAGTAAACCCATGAAACAAATGTAAACAGCAATGACACAAAGAAATACATGAAACAATGTAAGCAGGCTTGTCTACAAAAGAATGAAACAATGTAAACAGCTCTGGTTACAAAAGCCATGAGACAATTTAAACAGCCCTGGTCACAAAAGCCATGAGACAATGCAAACAGCCCTGACTACAAAAGCCATGAGATTGGGACTTGAATTCATCTTAAATTCATAAAAATATTAGTATTTGCATTTGCATTCATCTTAAATTCATAAACATATTAGTATTTGCATTTGCATTCATCTTAAATTTATAAACATATTAGTATTGGCATTTGCATTCATCTTAAATTCATAAACATATTAGTATTGGCATTTGCATTCATCTTAAATTCATACAAATATTAGTACTGAGACTTAATTGCATCTTAAATTCATACACATGATCCATAAAACAGAAACAAACCATGAACTTATGAGTATTTGAAACGATGGTCTTAATTTGAAGGAATTATAATAAACGATTCGAAAATCATTATTACATAATATTAAAATATGAATCAAAAATGTATATTATACAAAACTTAAAATCATTATTTAATTATTTTTTCATATATAGATTAAACTAACTTAATATCCATTAAATTGTTTTACACACATAAAAAAATTAAAGAAAACTGTATATTTCTTTCAAATCAATTAAAACGAAATAAAAGAAAATGAATAAATAAGTACAAAAGAACTAATTTTATTAAAGTATTTTAAATCAATCAGGATTCTTTCTAAAATAATCCTCGAAGGAATGGCCGATCGAAAAAAAGAGGAAAGCTTTAATCAGCAAGTAGTAGTCTACAATAAAGTTGTATAAAGGTCCAAACAAACAATTGTTTGTCAAAAGTAAAATATTTTTTAAAGTACAAACATGGAAAGAGAAGCCAAATTAATTTTCCTTCCACCCAATTTGTTTCCCTAAATAACCAAAGACTGCGTGGTTGATCACGCATTTTAAAAGATACACGAAACACTGACCTTGACATTAACAAAAATACCCATCGTTGTGACGGAGGAAATGCCCAACAAGGTCAAGACAATGATCCAGAAAAGGAAAGCTGCGTCATCAGTCTGCAGAGCTCCGCCAGAAATTCCGAAAATCATGATGCAGAAAACAGGGATGCCGTAGAGGTACCCCATTCCGATGAGATGACTGATGCAGTGTTGCGAATGTTCAAGAATGCGGACCATGAACTCGTGCTGATTTCGAAGACGATCGAACGATATTTCCATTCGCGCGAACCGACGATCGAAAGTCTGTATGACGTCACAAGGAGAGGATGGCTCTTCCGATTTTCGTTTCTGTGCATTCGGAAGATTGAACTCACTTGGCAGATGTCTGCTTCTTCTTTGTTTCAAGAAGACTGATTTCTTGAGACACTTCTGCCCAGTCACAGTAACTTTGTTTCTTTCCTTTTTTTTCCCATCTCGCTCAGACCACGACCTTGTACTATCGGTTTTACCGTTTTGCGATTTCCAGTCCCAAAGAGGACATTGAGGTGCGTTTCCTTGACGGCACAAATTAGGTCCGTCTTCTCCCTCATTCATCTCACTTCCACATCGAATGCTTTCCTCACATGTAGTAAATATTTTTTTCATTTGTTTGTTGATTTGACAGAATTCCTTTTTGATGACGTACACGTTAGTGAGTAAGAACAGCGCCATGAAGCTCATGTTCATTGCGCCCAGGAACATAGTTGCGCAAATAATAGTCCACATTACATAAAGAGGCCAGCCTTCCCAGGTGTCGAAGGGAGATAAATGCCGCCGAAAGGACGGCAAAAAGGTGAAAGGGCAGACCGCAATAGTGAAGGCGCTCAGAGATTGGAACACTATAGAGATAATTATACCGAGTCGAACTCTTTTCTTTAGCGCGTGAATGTCGAGACAGGTATTGAAAATAATTTCATACCTGTACACCGTTTCTAGATATTTCGGTAGGTATTTCGATAAAGAGAAATTGTCAGCCAAGTACCCGTAGAAGCTGCCAACAAAAAACGAGAGAAACACGACACCGGTCACGACCTCCTCGTTAATTTCCGTCCTCCCGATGAAGAACGTAATGTAACGCAGGATGTTGGCAGCCATGAGGCACATCAGAATAACGAACACAATTTTTGAAGCAATGGCCTTACGTCGACAAGATGTGCAAGCTAAATGGCGGATCGTTTGCTTGCTTGAATTTGGGAAAACGTGGACAGTTTTAGCTTCCTTAAAGGGTGAACCAGTACTGACTGCTTCACTGTGGTAGACTTTTGCTATTGAGTTCGAATCTTGCACGTTTCTTTCTAAACATTTGTCATCCTGTTGTCCTGAAGCGAGATATACAGTGTGTCGCCCATTTAAATGATTTGTTTGCTTGTGCTTGACTTTCCATGGAAATTGGTGTTCTTGTGATAAGTCAGAAAATTCATTTGCTATTGTTTGCTCGATGTGAATACGACGGCACAACGAAGGAACAGATATACCCAGAACGTGGAGAAAAGTAAAAATGGGTCCTAAAACGAGAGGGATCAGTTTTGGGCTGGTACAGAGGGTAAGGGTCGATGAGAGCATTTTCTCTCCCTTATTCTGATCCTTGTCAAGGGGAGAGCAATCAACACGTGTTATCTGATTGTCTTCCTCTCTGTGAGTTTGACAGTAGCAGGCGATCATTTTAATTTGTCCGAATATTTTCTTAAACTGTTCAAAGCTTCAAGCTGATGACAAGAATAGCAGCCCAGTTACACTCAGATATATCTGCTTAGTCAGAGATGTAGTTGTTTTGGCAATACCTAGAACTTAACAATTTTACAATGAAAATAAATCATATAGCTTTTTTAATTACTGTATAATTATCCAAGATGAGAGTCTGTTTACGAAATCACTGGCATTGGGCAATCATTTTATCGATGATATGAAGATTGTTTCCTTAATTGATCTCCTTTAGATTTTAGATGTACACATAAGTCTTGCGCAAGTAACTGAATTTCTATTTTAACTGACTTCAAGACAGACAACTAATGACGTCTTCTATGACGTGCTCTTTATAGGCTGTTAATTTGAATTTACGCCTCCAAACTTATTTCAAGTCCAAATATTAAAATCTGAATTGTAAATTCCTAATGTTTATTCTCAAAACAGTCCGAAACATCACGCCAGCATGAAAGAAAGGTAGTGCTTCAGTTCCAGTGATTTCAGCAGATTAGGTACACGTTCTGCGCGACTTCAGCATTCGAAGCCAATTCCGACGATTGAGAAACTGTTTAGTTGCGTGTGTAGTTCGTTGTTACAGATATTGCAATAAAAATAAAACTCTAATGTGTCGCAGAGTGACATTCAAAGTGATGGACGGACAGATCGATAACTAAAGAGAGATAAAGTGCTTGATAAAAAGACAGGGACACGAACAGAATAAAAGATATGTAGAGTGAGAGAGAGTGAGAGATTGGTTGATAGATAGACGCTTGCAATGTCTGACGATGTGTCAGATAAAAGTATGGCTAATAGATAGATAGATAGATAGATAGATAGATAGATAGATAGATAGATAGATAGATAGATAGATAGATAGATAGATAGATAGATAGATAGATAGATGAAGTGGCAAAATCTGTAGAACTAAATGATATATGTATCTACTAATAGAGTAAATGGCCGTCTAGACATAATATTCAATTACACTCATTATTTCATAAGCCAAGCAAAGCAACACTTTCCTCTTTTGTTGAAGATTGTCCAAGTATGAATTTTGTTTATTTCATTCAAAATTGCGGACTACATTCTTCGTATCTACTCTTTTAATTCTTCTCCTTACACTAATCAGAGTGAGATTACGCGAAGACGAAAAACATAATTAGCTGTCTTTATTTTTAATGTCTATGTCACTGAGAGAGGTTGCACACATTTCGCGCTACATTCAACAGGCATATGTTAGGAGTATTCAGTCACAGTCACGCTTGAGAGGGTCACCAGCATCTTATCGACCCGGGAATGAGACGAGCGTCACGTTTATCTTCACCGTCACGTGTTTTGTTGCAAAACACTGATCTTGAAAATAATTGAAATAATTATACTACTTGTCAACAGAGTTTGTTCCAGAGGTTTAGCAGTCAGTGCCTTTAGAATGATTAACAAATAATGTGAAATGTACACTTCCTGTAATAAATATCAATGAGATTTATACACTTCCATTGCTAACAAGCAATGGAATTTAGACAATCGTAGTGAATGAAAAGAATGAGATTTATTCACTTCAAGTGTTTTACAAATAATGTGATTTATTCACTTCAAGTGTTTTACAAATAATGTGATTTATTCACTTCAAGTGTTTTACAAATAATGTGATTTATTCACTTCAAGTGTTTAAAAATAATAGGATTTATTCACTTCCAGTTTTTAACAAATCATTTGATTTATTCACTTCCAGTGTTTAAAAATAATGGGATTTATACACTTCCAGTCTTTAAAAAAAAGTGGGATTTATACACTTCCAGTTTTTAACAAATAATGTGATTTATACACTTCCAGTATTTAACAAATAATGGAATTTATACACTTCCAGTGTTTAACAAATAATGGGATTTATACACTTCCAGTGTTTAACAAATAATGGGATTACAGCGATTAACAAATATTAGAATTTATATTCTAAATATCCAAGTACAATGCATCAAATTCATCTACATATATCACATAAGCAAATCCATAGGACATGTAAACAGCCCTGGCTAAAAAAAAACCCGTGAGATAATGTTAGGAGCCCTGGCTACCAAAGCCATGAGTCAACGTGAACAGCCCTGGCTACAAAGCCATAGGACAATGTAAACATCCCTTGCTACAAAAACCATGAGATAATGTTAAGAGCCCTAGCTTAAAAAGCCATAAGTCAATGTGAACGGCCCTGGCTACAAAACCATAGGACAATGCAAACAGCCCTGGCTACAAAAACCATGAGATAATGTTAAGAGTCCTGGCTACAAAAGCCATGAGTCAATGTGAACGGCCCTGGCTACTATAGCCACGAGATGATGTACGACGTTCACATGCCATAATGGAAAAATAAATTTATAGTGCAAAGTGATATGGCTTGAGTTATAATGTAGGGTGATCTGGTTGTAGTTACAGTGTAGGATGATATGCTATACTTTCATTGTAGATGATGTGGCTGTATTTAAGTGCAATGTGATCTTGCTGTAGTTATGGTGTAGGGAGATAGAGCTAGTGTTACTTTTCCTAAGCAGTGAATGAGTGTCTAATCACATTCACTGTGCCAATCTAAGCCCAAACGTTAAGTTTGGGACTTGAATTCATCTTAAATTCATAAACATATTAGTATTGGGACTTGAATTCATCGTAAATTCATAAGCATGAACCCGAAAAGACAAATAAAACCGAAATTTGATTATTTGAAACGATGGCCTTAATTTAAAGAAACTATAATAAACGTTCAGAAAATCAATTATAATAATTTTAAAATATGTACCAAAATGTATATTATATAAAGCAGAAAATCATTTAAATTTTTCTTTGACATATCAGCTAAAAGAATCCATGAAAATTATTTTACATACAAATCGCTGAAAGAAAAATTGTAAATTTCCTTCAAATAAATTACAACTAACAAATACATAAAAGAAAAGAAACCTTCTTTTCTAAATGTCCTTTTTAATTAAAAACACAAAAACTAATTTTAAAAGAATCAAAATAAAATTATATTAAATAAATCTTGTTTCTATGTAAAATAATCCTCGAAACAATGACCGACAAAAGAAGAAAAGAGACGAAAGCTTTTTAATCAGCAAGTAGTAGTCTACACTAAAGATGCATTAAGGACAATACAAGAAATTGCAAGTCCACAGCAAACATTTTTTAAAAGTGAAAACACGCAGAGAGAAGCCAAAGATATTTTCCCATACCGCTTTCTTTCCTACACAACCAAAGATTTCTTGGCAGTTTTCGCAATTTAAAAGATACACAAAACACTGACCTTGACATTAACAAAGATACACATCATTGTGACGGAGGAAATGCCCAACAAGGTCAAACCAATGATCCAGAACAAGAAAGCCGCTTCGTAAGTCTGCAGAGATCCGCCGGAAAGTCCGAAAATAATGATGCAGAAAATAGGGATGCCGAAAATGTACCCCATTCCGATCAGGTGACCGAGGCAGTGTTGCGAATGTTCAAGAATGCGGACCATGAACTCGTGCTGAATTCGAAGTCGATCGAACGATATTTCCATTCGCGTGAACCGACGATCGAAAGTCTGTATGACGTCACAAGGAGCGCGTGGCTCTAACGAGTTTCGTTTCTGTGCATTCGGAGGATTGAACTCCCTTGGCACATGTCTGCTTCTTCTTCTTTGTTTCAAGGAGACTGATTTCTTGAGACACTTCTGCCCAGTCACAGTAACTTTATTTCTTTTCTTTTTTTTCCCATCTCGCTCAGACCACGACCTTGTAATATCGGTTTTACCGTTTTGCGATTTCCAATGCCAAACAGGACATTGATGCGCGTTCCCTTGACGACCCAAATTAGTGCCGTCTTCTCCCTCATTCATCTCGCCTCCACATCGAATGCTTTCCTCACATGTAGTAAATATTTTTTTCATTTGTTTGTTGATGTGACAGAATTCCTTTCTGATGACGTACACGTTAGTGCGTAAGAACAGCGACATGAAGCTCATACACATTACTTTCAGTAACTTAGTAGCGCAAATAATAGTCCACATTACATAAAGAGGCCAGCCTTCCCAGGAGTCGAAGGGCGATAAATGACGCCGAAAGGACGGCAAAAAGGTGAAAGGGCAGACCGCAAAAGTGAAGGCGCACAGAGACTGGAGCACTATTGAGATAATTATACCGATTCGAACTCTTTTCTTTAACGAGTGAATATCGAGACAGGTATTGAAAAGCATTTCATACCTGTACACCATTTCTAGATATTTCGGTAGGTATTTCGATAAAGAGAAATTGTCAGCCAAGTACCCATAGAAGCCGCCAACGAAAAACGAGAGAAACACGACACCGGACACGACCTCCTCGTTAATTTCCGTCCTCCCGATGAAGAACGTAATGTAACGCAGGATGTTGGCAGCCATGAGGCACACCAGAATGACGAACACAATTTTTGAAGCAATGGCCTTACGTCGACAAGATATGCAAGCTAAATGGCGGATCGGTTGCTTGCTTGAATTTGGGAAAACGCAGACATTTCTAGCTTCTTTAAAGGGTGAACCAGTACTGACTGCTTCACTGTGATAGACATTTGCTATTGAGTTCGAATCTTGCACGTCTCTTTCTAAACATTTGTCATCCTGTTTTCCTGAAGCGAGACCTGCAGTGTGTCGCCCATTTAAATAATCTGTTTGCCTATGCTTTACTTTCCATGGAAACTGGTTATCATGTGATAAACTTTCTAAGTCAGAAAATCCATTTGCCATTGTTTGGTCGATGTGAATAAGACGGCACAATGAGGGGACAGGCATGCCTAGAATCTGGAGAAAAGTAAAAATGGGTCCTAAAACGAGAGGGATCAGTTTTGGGCTGGTACAGAGGGTAGGGGTCGACGAGAGCATTTTCTCTCCCTTATTCTGATCCTTGTCAAGGGGAGAGCAATCAACATGTGCGAACTGATTGTCTTCCTCTCTGTGAGTTTGACAGTAGCAGGCGATCATTTTAATTTGTCCGAATATTTTCTTAAACTGTTCAATGCATCAATCTAATGACAAGAATAGAAGACAGCCCAGTTACACTCAGATATATCTGCTTAGTCAGAGATGAAGTTCTTTTGGCAATACGTAGAACTTATCAATTTTAAAATGAAAATAAATCATATTTCATTTTTAATTACTGGATAATTAATAAAATTAGAATCATCCAAGATGAGAGTTTATTTACGAAATCACTGGCATTGGGCAATGATTTTTATTGATGATGTGTAGATTGTTTCCTTAATTGATCTTTCCTTTAGATTTTAGATGTACACATAAGTCTTGCGCAAGTAACTGAATTTCTATTTTAACTGACTTCAAGACAAACAACTAATGACGTCTTCTATGGGACTCTCTTTGTAGGCTGTTAATTTGAATGTACGCCTCCGAATTAATTTCACGTCCAAATATTAAAATATGAATTATAAATTCCTATCATTTATTCGCAAAACAAGTCCGAAACATCACGCCAGCCTGAGAGAAAAGTAGTGCTTCAGTTCCAGTGATTTCAGCAGATTAGGTACACGTTCTGCGCGACTTTAGCATTTGAAGCCAATTCCGACGATTGAGAAACTGTTTAGTTGCGTGTGAAGTTCGTTGATACAGATATTGCAATAAAAATAAAACTCTAATGTGTCGCAGAGTGACATTCGTAGTGATGGACGGACAGATCGATAACTAAAGAGAGATAAAGTGCTTGATGAAAAGACAGGGACACGAACAGAAAAAAAGATATGTAGTGTGAGAGGTTTGTGGTGGATAGATTTAGACAGGGAATATCTGACGATCTGTCAGTTAAATGAATAGATAGATAGATAGATAGATAGATAGATAGATAGATAGATAGATAGATAGATAGATAGATAGATAGATAGATAGATAGATAGATAGATAGTCGGGCGGACGGAGGAGAGAGAGAGTGAGAGAGAGAGAGAGAAGTATCAATCGTTGTTGAACTAAATGATATATGATATACTAATAGAGTGATAGTCCGTACAGAACATAATTGTCGCGAAGGAAGGGGAATAACCCATCCCAAACAATTCTTTTTTTATATATATACTTGCTTTAGTCAAGGTCATCCGGCCATAGCTATCACTGTTTTGGACCGGTATTTTGTGTTTACTACCAGTAATTTGTTTTGAAAGTAAATTGTTTGAAGAAATTTAATCACAGAAGTTCACTTGTGTTTTATTAGCTCCCAGACTGAAATCTATGTTGACATTTAAGCTGTAAGTTGTATTATGTATTTATACTTATGAAGTTAAAAGATTTAAGTATTGTGTGAGTGCAGTCTATTTACTATTGAGTGTGAGAGATTTGTCTGAGCTGATATCTATAGCATTTATTAATGTATATACATTCATAGAATAAACTATTTATAGCAGAATTGATAGTGCGCTGTGATAAGGTTAGAAAAGCCTGAGGTCTAGAAATGAGATTTTCTTGCTGCAGCTGGAGGGGGGCGGGAGGAGTGTTTAATACGTGTGAAGTGCGTGAACTCTCAATGACGAATGCTCTAAATGCTGAAAATACAAACTCAGCAGTATTTTTTTGAAACTTGACTTAGCATTGATAAAAGAAGAAGAAATATGGTAACTTAGAGAGAGATGCCAAAAATTCGTATAGGATTATACAATGTGGTCAAGGGGAGAGAAAGCGTGTTTTTCCCCTGTCTCTTCCTCATCGCGTCAATAAGCCAGAGTGTGACGGCAAAACATTTTGGACATAAGGTTCGCAGACTTGATCATCCCCTCATGTTTGGTGATTAAAACCATTCATAGTGACAGATAGAAGAGTCGACCAGGGTTCTCTTACTGGGGACCATATTTATTCTGCCTATCCAGCAAGTGATGAGATTGCTTCTAGAGCCGAAGTTCGGACAAGAGGTCAAACAGTACATTCGACGTCACGTCCACTGGGTGATAGCGAGAGTGACAGTTGTTTTTTTACAATGGCATTGGAGACCGTTGGACCCAGTCTACATACAGGAGGGTCAGCCTTTGGAAAGGTGACGACAAAAATCATCATTGTGGCGTACCACAAGGATTTGACACAAAGAGTTGTGTCAGTGAACAGTCATGACAACACGAGTGAGTAGTATACTCTATAATAACTTTGAAAACCCTCAACACACTTAAAGTATTTGAAATTTAATTAAATATCTGAGTTAACTTTGATTAGGTTACTCGAGAATTGAAGAAGAACTATTGATTTGATTTATTTGAATATCTTTGATTAGTTCAATCTTGGACTTAAAATGTTGTATTGTTATTATTACTGTATATTGATTGAGTGATGTTACTATAACTGCCTGAGTAGTTATTATTAGTGGGAACATTCATCATATGAAATTTAAACTTATGCTTTTTATTTCTTAATAAAGTTTTCATCATTCATCGCTATCACATACATCCTCTCCATGATTATGTGTTATGAATGTCTTGAGTGAGTGATCTAAACACTGCAAGAAAGAGAACGCCCACAGGTTAATAAACCTAAATTATAACTTTACAAAACGTGTTTGCTATTATTTTGAACGGGCGAATGTGGTTTTGTCTTGTCCCGTCCCATTCTGTCCTATTTTTGTATTGTGTCATTTTGTATTGTCTACATCATACACACTACCATTTCCACCCGCATTTCTCACAAACAAAATCAGCAAAAGCGTACTCTTGCATAAAGAATAAAGAATAAAGGGACCAAGAATATCTATTGTGTATCTGTATGTGGATATTTTGACAACATCGACACAAGTCCGACATTGCTCCTGACAGATGTCATCTTCCACCTCCCCTTTCACCAGATAGAGGAAGGGGTTGTGACAACTTGGTAACCCCTGACGTTATTGGACAAAGAGTAAATTGTGTTTGTATTGAGCGTGTATCATTTCTTTTTCTACTTTTTCTATTTCACTGCCATTGTTTTTTGTATTTCATGTTTACTATGAGTATTTAAAACTGTGCTATTTCACTGACATTGATATTTTTGTATTTCATGTTTACTATGAGTATTTAAAATTGTGCTTTTTGAAACTAGGGTGAAGAGGTACTTATTACATTTGTCTAATATGTGCATTTGAGACAAAATGTTCGTGCATTTTCTATTGTTTATATCATTTAAACGCATACCATTTTCATGATTGCATTTGAGGAAAATATTTTCGCATTTTTCTATTATTGATATTGTTTAAACAAATACTGTTTTTCAATATGAGAACTCTTTGTTTAATGTAAACCGTTTCGATTTGAGAATCTTATTTTTTGTAGACCATTGTGGTTTGAGTACATCAGTATTTCGTACACTGTGCTTTGCCATTCCGTGTAGATAGAACTTCTCATGAAACCCGCATTCTACTTAGTGACCTCTCGTGAAACCATGGCCAAACTAGGAAACGTGAAGAGGGAATTTTAAGCGATAGGAAAAGAGCTTGGCTTGGAAAAAGAAGAGTTAAGACAGTTTATCGACAATGAATTAGCAAAATGGCACGAAGTAGAGGACAAGAGACAAGATATTAAAGACAAGGAGATACAGGCCCTGGGGGACTTAGAATTAATGAAAATTCAGGCAGTGAAAGACTTAGAACAGATGAGACAAGTCACAGAGGAAAAGAAAATTAGAATCGAGGACACAAGGTTACAAGACGAACGAGCCAGTAAGAAGGAAGACAGGAGATTACAGCAGGAACAGATTGACTTAGAAAACATGATCTCAGTGTCAGAGAAAAATTACTTGACAGTAATGTTAAGCAACAATCAGAATTTTGCAGAATTAAAATGCAACTTGCTTTCTTTAACCCGTAGACCGAAACCATCCATGAGATTTTAACGAGATTTGACGTTTCATCGCAAGCTCTAATTATAGCAATACTGATAGGGAACAGCAATCTACTGTAATTATAGCAATACTGATAGGAAACAGCAATCTACTGTAATTATAGCAATACTGATAGGAAACAGCAATCTACTGTAATTATAGCAATACTGATAGGAAACAGCAATCTACTGTAATTATAGCAATACTGATAGGAAACAGCAATCTACTGTAATTATAGCAATACTGATAGGAAACAGCAATCTACTGTAATTATAGCAATACTGATAGGAAACAGCAATCTACTGTAATTATAGCAATACTGATAGGAAACAGCAATCTACTGTAATTATAGCAATACTGATAGGAAACAGCAATCTACTGTAATTATAGCAATACTGATAGGAAACAGCAATCTACTGTAATTATAGCAATACTGATAGGGAACAGCAATCTACTGTAATTATAGCAATACTGATAGGAAACAGCAATCTACTGTAATTATAGCAATACTGATAGGAAACAGCAATCTACTGTAATTATAGCAATACTGATAGGGAACAGCAATCTACTGTAATTATAGCAATACTGATAGGAAACAGCAATCTACTGTAATTATAGCAATACTGATAGGAAACAGCAATCTACTGTAATTATAGCAATACTGATAGGAAACAGCAATCTACTGTAATTATAGCAATACTGATAGGGAACAGCAATCTACTGTAATTATAGCAATACTGATAGGAAACAGCAATCTTTAATTATAGCAATACTGATAGGAAACAGCAATCTACTGTAATTATAGCAATACTGATAGGAAACAGCAATCTACTGTAATTATAGCAATACTGATAGGAAACAGCAATCTACTGTAATTATAGCAATACTGATAGGAAACAGCAATCTACTGTAATTATAGCAATACTGATAGGGAACAGCAATCTACTGTAATTATAGCAATACTGATAGGAAACAGCAATCTTTAATTATAGCAATACTGATAGGAAACAGCAATCTACTGTAATTATAGCAATACTGATAGGAAACAGCAATCTACTGTAATTATAGCAATACTGATAGGAAACAGCAATCTACTGTAATTATAGCAATACTGATAGGAAACAGCAATCTACTGTAATTATAGCAATACTGAAAGGAAACAGCAATCTACTGTAATTATAGCAATGCTGATAGGAAACAGCAAGTTGTAATTATAGAAATACTGATAGGAAACAGCAAGCTGTAATTATAGCAATGCTGATAGGAAACAGCAATCTGCTCAGGTACTCCAGGGTGAGACTTCTCATGTATTTATGGATCTCACACACGACCCTAACATTTCATACTTAGATCTTAGATCGGAATTGTTACATATTTTTCAGTGTACCGCAGAAGGTTTTAGAAAAATGTTTAGGAACTCCGTTTTGAAAATAGGTGACACCATGCATACATTCGGTACACGTATATGCCATTATCTTGACAGGTAGTTAGACCTTTCAGGTATCCAGAAAACCTATGAAGGTTCATTTAATTTAATTCTTAGGGGTCAGTCCAGTATTCATTTACACTCATAAGCCAAGAAAAGAGATACTTTCCCCTATTTGTTGCAGATTGTCCAAGTATGAATTTTATTTATTTGATTCAAAAATGCGGACTGCATTGTTCGTATCTATACTTTTAATTCTTTTCATTACAATAATCAGAGTGAGATTATGGCCAAGAAGAAAAACGTTAATTAGCTGTCTAATTAATTTCTACGTCACTGAGAGAGGTTGCACAATTTCGCGCTATATTCAACAGGCAGGTGTTTGGGGGTATTCTTGAATTCAGTCATAGAAAAGCTTGACACGGTCACCAGAACCTTATCGATCTGCGAATCGGGCGAGTGCCGTGTTTATCTTTACCCCTACAAGTTTTGTTGCACAACACTGGTCTTGAAAACATTGAAATAATTACATTCCTGGCCAACATAGTTTGTTCCAGAGGGTCAGCAGGCAGTGCTTTTACAGTGATTAACACATAATGGGATTTGTACGTTTCCAGTAATAAAAAGTAATGCGATTTATACACTTCCAGTACTAACAGCAAAGGAATTTAAACAAGTGTAGTGATTGAAAACAATGGGATTTATACACTTCCAGTTATTAAAAAAATTAGATTTATACAGTCGAGTGATAACTAATAAGGGGATTTATGCCCTTCCAGTCTTTAACAAATCATGGGATTTAAAACGTAGAGAGACCCTGAAACATACGTCATTGCAGATTCTAATTATACTGCAATTACTAAATTAATAAATACTTAATTAGACCTATGCTTCTGCAAAAAAAAATGGAAAAGAAGTTAGTCGGTGTTTATAATAACAGAACATTAGTCGGTGTTTATAATAATAGAACATTAGTCGGTGTTTATAATAACAGAACATTAGTCGGTGTTTATAATAACAGAACATTAGTCGGTGTTTATAATAACAGAACATTAGTCGGTGTTTATAATAACAGAACATTAGTCGGTGTTTATAATAACAGAACATTAGTCGGTGTTTATAATAACAGAACATTCCTAATAAAAATCTTTACTATTTATATAATATATAGACATGTTTACCTTTTCTAGACAAGGGTTTGTCTTTTGGTTCCTTTAACAACCGTACATTACATACTGATGCCTCACCCAAAGAGTTCGTTTGAAAGAGTAAAGTCTTAGATTTCTGTACCCTATGTTTTCTCAGGCTAGAAACAACACTCGTCTCTCCCTTGATTAACTTTTTTAATCAATCAAATTTACGAAACATTTAAGAGCTCATTAATATTCGTGACTTTCTCATATCTTCTACACCCTCGTTCTGTCAACACACGTCTCCCATCCACAAACAAGTTTACAGTTGGATCAGCCAAAAAGTTGAATAACCACGTGATGTTAAACGGGATGTACGGGACCATCACTAAACTTTACTGTACAGATGACAAGGAGTTACCGTTCTTACAATACACTAATAATAATCATAATCACAGATACCATTCAATGTGTAACCACTCAGTCAAAACAGCACATCTGCCATCCTGGTCTTTCAATTCAGAAATGAATTTTATCATAATATTCTGACCTATTAAGATTACAAATTACACATCGTCTAAACATTATAGATGAAAAGTAAATATTTATATTAAAAATGTGTGAAGGATTTCCTATTATTCATATATATATATATATATATGTATGACAGGCTGTAGTTAGAGTATAGAGTGACATGCCTGTAATTTTGTGTAGGGCTATATGACTGTAGTTACAGTGTAGAGAAGTATTATTGTAGTTATAGTGCAAAGTGATATGGTTTGAGTTACAATATAGGGTGATATGGTTGTAGTTACAGTTTAGGATGAAATGCTATACTTTCACTGTAGATGATATGGCTGTAGTTAAAGTGTAATGTGATCTTGCTTTAGTTATGGTGTAGGGTGATATGGCTAGTGTTACATGTCCTAAGCAGTTAATGAGTGTCTAACCATAGGATCACATTCACTGAGCCAATCTAAAATCACACGTTAGTACCGGGATTTGAATTAATCTTAAATTCAATGGATATTATACAAAGCATAAAATCATTTGAACTATTTCTTCACATATCGATTAAAGGACCTTAATATCTTTGAAAATGTTTTTGTAAACAAATCCAAAAAAAACCCCCCAAAAATACAACTTAAAACCCCCTCTAAATTGTCTTTAAAAAATTACAACTAAAAAACTAAAAAAAAAGGAAAGAAAATGAATAAAAAGTGAAACATTTATCTTGATGTCCTTTTAAATAAATACACAAAAACTAATTTTAAATAAATTAAAATTAAATTATATTAAATCAATCAGCATTCTCAAAGCAATGACCGACAGACGAAAAGAGAGGAAAGCTTTAATCAGCATATAGTAGTCTAGATAAAGACGTATAAAGAAACAATTGTTAGTCTACAGTAAACTCTTTTAAAAGAGAAACATGCAAAGAAAAGCAAAATATATTTCCCCCACCCACCACCACCCCGCCACACACACTGCCTTGTTTGTCACACAACCAAAGATTGCTTAGCAGTTCACGCATTTTAAAAGATACACAAAACACTGACCTTGACATTAACAAAGATACACATCATTGTGACGGAGGATATGCCCAACAAGGTCAAACCAATGATCCAGAACAGGAAAGCCGCTTCGTCAGTCTGCAGAGATCCGCCGGAAAGTCCGAAAATAATGATGCAGAATATAGGGATGCCGAAGATGTACCCCATTCCGATGAGATGACTGATGCAGCTTTGCGAATGTTCAAGAATGCGGACCATGAACTCGTGCTGAATTCGAAGTCGATCGAACGATATTTCCATTCGCGTGAACCGACGATCGAAAGTCTGTATGACGTCACAAGGAGCGCGTGGCTCTAACGAGTTTCGTTTCTGTGCATTCGGAGGATTGAACTCCCTTGGCACATGTCTGCTTCTTCTTCTTTGTTTCAAGGAGACTGATTTCTTGAGACACATCTGCCCAGTCACAGTAACTTTGTTTCTTTTCTTTTCTTTCCCGTCTCGCTCAGACCACGACCTTGTAATATCAGCTATTCCGTTTTGCGATTTCCAGTCCCAAAAAGGACCTTGCAGCTCGTTCCCTTGACGGTCCAAATTAGGGCCCAAATTAGGGCCGACCTCTCCCTCACTCATCTGACCTCCATATCGAATGCTTTCCTCACATGTAATAAATATTTTTCTCATTTGTTTGTTGATGTGACAGAATTCTTTTCTGATGAAGCACACGTTAGTGAGTAAGAGCAGCGCCATGAAGTTCATGTTCATTGCGTTCAGGAACATAGTTGCGCAAATAATAGTCCACATTACATAAAGAGGCCAGCCTTCCCAGGAGTCGAAGGGAGATAAATGCCGCCGAAAGAACGGCAAAAAGGTGAAAGGGCAGAACCCAAATGTGAAGGCGCACAGAGACTGGAGCACTATGGAAATAATTATACCGAGTCGAACTCTTTTCTTTAACGCGTGAATATCGAGGCAGGTATTGAAAAACAGTTCATACCTGAACACCATATCTATATATTTCGGTAGGTATTTCGATAAAGAGAAATTGTCAGCCAAATACCCGTAGAAGGTGCCAACGAAAAACGAGAGAAACACGACACCGGACACGACCTCCTCGTTAATTTCCGTCCTCCCGATGAAGAACGTAATGTAACGCAGGATGTTGGCAGCCATGAGGCACACCAGATATATGGGCGCTGTAAACGTTTTCTCTCTTCCACAACATAAAACATTTATGATCACTCAAAGTTTCTGTGAGAGGAAAACATTTTACTAAAGGAGAAGACAAATACGTCTTTAATCTATATTTAGCGATCTGCCATCCACCCATTTTCTTTCTCTAATATATATATTACACATATAATATGTGTAAGAAAGTCATTAATTTAACAAAATATTTATTAAACCAACAATCAAATATACATATGATAAATACAATGAAATAGATTACTTGACATCAATATTTCCTCAAGCAGAACAACAACTGTAGCAATTTCCAGTAACTTCCTTGTACCAGAAATTGCTCGATGTAAGTAGGCATACATTGCCACCATACATCTATGGAGTACAGTGTATTCCTTATATTTACACACTGATACATCTTGCGTCTTCCACGGTCGTAGCAGTTTATAATCAGTAAACCAGGAGATTCAGATAATACAAGGAAAGGCTGCTTTTTCTTTTTAAATATAATAATAAATAGCATACTAATTAGATAGATAGATACGAGCATCTTAATTCACAATATGTAGAAATAATAGTCTAATCACATAATACATCTCTATGTATGAAGTATAGATGATTTTATTATTGAACTGATTGTTTGACTGACTAAGCGATTGATTGACTGATAACCGATTGACTAAGTGACTGATAACAAATATATAGTATAGCATTTCAATAGCAAAAATGCATGAAATATTTCTAAGTCCATTCTCTATCAATCATTTAACATACCATTAAGCTAATGACCGTCTTTCATGACTGGATTCTACCACTCCAAATTCAAAGTAATTAGAAAATAAATTCTTTACACGATATCAACAGTTGGCTGGTCTTGATCTTGTAAATCTTAACCCTTGGATAATAATACTACTCATCAAATTTAAAGTGGTTTAGATTACATAGGCAAATCTAACACATTCATTAACTGAGTTGTTTACTTCCAACTTTGATAATTAAAAATATCAGCACAAGCAGTGCCCAAGGTCCGGTCACATTGACATTTAACTATTTATATAACTATTAAGATTAGAAATAGGGATAGCCTAGTTTACTCAGCCAAAGTTAGTGATCAAAAAGATATTTATCCAGGGGAAAGTTAACGATATATTCTAAATTTACAAGCATTTGAATATCTATGTGTATGTTCGCGTCCGTGTGAGTGTGGTGAGATTGATCGTGGTGTCCCTGTGAGTGTGGCGAGATTGATCGTGTTCTCTATGAGATGTGGCGAGATTGATCATGTTCGTGTGAGTGGAAAGATTGATCATGTCCGTGTGAGTGGAGGGCGATCAAACTTATCCGTGTGAGTAGAGAAAGATTGATCGTGTTATGTGAGTGGAAAGATTGATCGTGTCCTTGTACGTGGAGAGAGATTGATCGTGTACTTAAGAGAGGAGAGAGACTGATCATGTACTTAAGAGAGGAGAGAGACTGATCATGTCCCTATGGGAGGAGAGATATTGATTCATTGATTAATCTATTTGATACATTAACTGATTTTGATTAACTGTTGACTGATTTATTTTGTAATTAATTTGTATTTGATCGATTGGTTGGTTTGATTGGCTGATTGATTTCTGTCCACTGCTTCGCTAACTAATCGGTTCTATTGACTGAGGGAACTGGCTGATTGTTTGAAGTGATTTAATTACTGATTTGATTTAAATGATTGAAGTATTGGCGATTTTATTATTGAACTGATTGTATAACTGATTGATGGACTGTCTAACCGATTGATTTACTGTCTAAACGATTGATTGACTGACTAACCGATTGAGTGACTGACTAAAAGATCGATGAAAGATAACTAACCTATTTCCATCATTTGTCATGACGTCCTACAGAGCAACTTATTTGGACGTCGAGGAAATTAACTCTATTCACAACAATCTCTCAACTAAACCCACAAAAACTCTGATGTTTTTATTAGTCCTGCTTTGACTTATTGCAAAAGAATGACATAGTTTAAAACACATCCAGCTTGGATAACTCTATGAGGCCCCAGAACCAGTGGCGTAACTACTACTTCTGCTACTTCTGCAGCACCGCAATGTTTCGGGGCCTTTGAACAGAAGGGGCCCACTATTTGTTCCTTTAAAAAATAATTGTATTGAAATTTGACAAATATGCATATGATCACGTTTTCGCAAGGCGCACTGCAAGTTGGTTCTCTGTGGAGCGAAGGGAAAGAGAATCTGTGTGCGTGTGTGTATGTGTGCGTGCGTCGTACATGTAGAAAATGGGGATGAGGCATTTTAATAATTTGCATGGTATCCCATCATTCGAAGTTATGCTGCTGCCCAGCACAACTCAACATCAACTCCTCTCTTCCACTTCCTACACTGATTGCCTGTTCACTGGCACACTTATTGCTTGTTCACTGTTGAATCAAGCATAAGGACTCCCCACTCTGCTCCCCTTCTCTGCAAGACTCCAGGCCTGTGTCATGCATCCACTCCAGACCAGATTCAGCAACTCATAATCTTATCCGTAATATTTTCAGTCGTCATGATTGATTGGTTGATTGATTTTTACTCACTTCCACATCTTAAAGAATCTGTGGTTATGTGGATGGTCACACATGTAGAGCTGTTGGATAGATCTCGTAACCACTGAACCCAGCTAATGAACTGCACTTTTCAAATCTCTATTCAAGCCTTCCCATGGAGCCACATTAAGAGTGATATCAGCTACGTAATAGTTATATCTCAATCGTGACTGATCTAGCTCACAAGCAACATAAATGTTATTTCTTAGTCTGTCCTTAAGCTTTCCTTGGTATCTTTTCTTTTGTTTACCATTTTTAAAAAAAGACATGCTTACTAGTTTGATCACATCTACGAGAAGACGTCATTTGATCAATGTATGATATCCCAACAGCTCCGTTCATGCAATTAATATTACCAGCATCCCCCTCATTTACCAGCCTTATTTAATCAGTTTATCATATCAACAGTTCGTTTACTCATTGCATTGTAACAAAATTACAATTTCTCCAGACTTGCCCTTTAATGTACTACACTCTATATTTGTCCTTTAATGTTTTGCTCTCTAAACTTGCCCATTAAATTGTTGCTCTCTAAACTTGCTCATTTTCATAGATCTTTCTAGTCTTGCTCAATTTCATGTGTTCTCTAGATTTGCTCCAATGGCATGGATCTCTCAAGATTTGCTCATTGACATGTGTTCCCTAGACTTGGCGCGTATGCATATGGGCCTGTGCTCTCTGGATCCGCTCACTTACATCGATCTTTCTAGACTTGATCTTTGAAGTCTGTTTTCTAGACTTGTTCACTGGTGTGTGCTGGATAGATTTGCTCACTTATATCGATTTTTCTAGACTGGCTCTATGACGTGTGTTTTCTAGACTTATTCACTTACATGGACCTCTCTAGATTTGCTCCTTGACATGTGCTCTCTAGATTCTCTTATTGCTGTGTGCTCTCTAGATTCTCTTATTGATGTGTGTTCTCTAGACGTCGATTGCAGTAACTCTCTTCTCTCTTTTCGACCATAGTCTCTGGAGTAGAAACTCCAAAGGTTCAAAGCAGTATAGCTATAATTATTTTTAGAACACTAAGAACTGATCGCATCACTCCACGTTTGCAGTCTTCACTGGCTGCGCGATCACAGGAGAATGTAGCCCAAGGTCTCTTCTCTTTGTTAAAGTGCACTGTCTGGTTTTAGTCTTAATTACCTGTCTGACTTCACACGCGCTTACTCTCCTGCTAGAGGCTTGCGTTCATCTTCCGATGCAAGCGTTTTTAATATTCCCATGAGGTGGGTTTGTCATGTAATCAAAGTTTATTTGCATATATGGTCCATCTACCTGGATTGTGCCACCTTTAACGTTAAGATACAAAGAGATCAAGGTCATTTCCCACTGAGCTATTAAGACATTCATTTTGCACCAGCAAGAATAACACTGTTTTTTAATGTAATTTTTTATTCGAACTATATATTTTTTGATTATAATTAATTATTATACATTGTGTCATTTTGTATGTACTTTTACAATTCTGATCTTTTATTATATATATATTATCTTCAGTTTCTTTTTGTGTTTAACACATTTATATGGAGATCATTTTTGTATATTTTATGTGTATTCATTATAAAGTGCTTACAACTTTAATAAGAATTCGCGCTTCTGGTCACCATCCATCATCATCATCATCATTATTTTTACTATTTGGCATACATTCTACCTTAGAAACTCACTGACTGTATGCAAACTATAATAAAATTTCACTCAGTGGAAATATGGTATTACCTAATATTACGCAGCGATAATTGCACCCAAAAGCGAGCACCACAACCATTCATTTGTTTATCTCGGAAATACTCTCAAGCAGTGAGCAACATCCGTTATGGCTTAGATTTGAAATTTAACACTCTGCTTCCTTTGACCCTAGTGGACTAGTAATAAAAATTATTTTACCTTCAATCGTCGAAAATAAAGAAAGAAACAATAAAATAACATTTTACGACGAAGAAAATAAATATTGCAAGAAAGTCAAGTCAATGGTAATAGATGACGTCTACAAGACATTTGATGAGTCTAACGGTTGATGAAGGATGCAAGAGTTTCACATAAACTAATGCCATGTTAAGATTTTATGAAATTCAAAGAAACTAACGATACATTGAGATTACAAAATAGTCCAATCAACATCAACGTATGTCAAATTTCACTTCTAAGTAGTAAAATATCCAGTATTTAATTTGTATTATTGAAACATTGCTTATTTATGCTTGTTTTATTAAATAATCGATCAATTATTTATTTTTCTTGGGTTTTGTGTTCTCTTGCTCGTTTTAATTTTTAGCTTATTGCCAGTCCTCTCTAAAGAGCGATGTAAAACTGCTCTTCGTTGATTCCCAGAAGACTAATTTTTTCATCATAAAGTACACACGTTTTTTTCTATTTGAATGTGGTCGGTAAATTACAGACATATCCAACTGTGACAACTCGATGGTGTTCAAAGAGGGAAATGTCACAATCGCCTCAGTACAGGATGCTTCAAATTCAAGACGACAAAAAATCTAGGTCAGGCTGGTAAAATAAAATAGCACTTTACTGCTGCTCTGCTAAACTTGTCTGGCATAATTAAGGAAGTCCAAAATCTTGAAGAACTGTTACTTTGGTGTTACAAGTCGACAAGATCGGCCAATGACGTCACCGATTGAAAGAAGCATTAGATTAAATCGTGCTTAGGACATTGGGTATTTTATTGTCTAAATGAAGTACCGCTATAGAAAGAGAATTTAGTGCAAACAAAGTTTTTATTGTATTACGTATCCAACCTGCAAACAAACAAAAAAGCTGCGTGACCATTTATTGCGTATTGTCACCACGGGTTCCTGCCTGCCAGCCAGACTTAAGGGGTCGTTTTCGTTAGTAAGAAAAATAAATGACTTACAAAAGTATTGTTGATTTAAATACGTTTCTGAAATCATAACTAATCAACCGAAAACTATGAATTTAAAGATCGCCATATTTAATTAAATATTTATGCGAACAGTGGTTCACTTGTTTTCTCATTGCCGGAGCCTGTTCGTCAGACTGACAAAAGGTAATATGGCGTGGTTTTTTTTCTAATTTCTGAGAGCTCAGGAAGGGAATCTTTCATACTTGACTAAACAGTCACAACTCACTCATATACAAATCATGCTAGATTATTCATTCCAGAATAAAATTAGAAAATGACTTTTCAGAAAAGCACTTTTATACAAAATAGATTAATTGATGTTTTCGTGTTTATAATATGCACTATCGTTTACAATTCATAGAAGAATCCAGGCTTTCAAAACGACTTTTAATCACCAATCAGATATGTAGGGTCTACAAATCAAGGGTGGAGTTGTTTTTAAATTGAATATACTAACGTTCATATTATACGAACATTTAAAAAATTATATGTAACAAAACACTATCTAGATCAACTAGAAAAAGACACATCGTCACGAATGACAGGTGGTAACAACCAACTATAGAATACGACACTACGTCACGAATGACAGACAGTAACAGACCAACTCTACCAGTTAGAATATGACACTACGTCACGATTGACAGGTAGTGACAGACTAACTATACTATTAAGAGGTGGACAGCATCACAATGAACAGGTAGAAATAGACTAGCTAGACTAAAATAGGACAGCATGACGATGAAGTACTAGAATAGGACATAACGTCACGATGAACAGGTAATTAATAATATGCTAACTAGACTAATTCAACAGGACATGACACCATTTTTAACAGGTAATAGTCCAAGTAAATTAAAGTTAGAGTAGGACAGAATTCCGGTAAGAAAGGGAAGTAATAAACCAACTAAACTAGTTAGAATACGGTGCATCGCGATAAGCATCACTAAATAAAATTAAGACAATATCACAATAAATAGGTTTTAACGTGAACGCAGTGGATATTCGTTTCGATTACTTCTAAATATCCAGGACTGACCATTTAACAGGAATATAATTGAAACTAAAGTTTCTTGTGAAAGCTTAAGTGTTTTCACCCATCCATTGATCCATTTGGAGCTAGGTTTTTACATATCCACCTTCATGCTCCACAAGTTGTCTTGTCTGTCTCTTTGTACTACAGTTTATCTTGTGTGTGTGTGTGTGTGTGTGAGAGAGAGAGAGAGAGAGAGAGAGAGAGAATGGGGGGTAGACTGCATGTTTGCATGGCATGTAAGTATGAGAATTGTGATTTAACGAAGGTGAAAAAAACAACCACAGGAGCACCTTTTTTCATCCAACAAATACATTCTTGTAGATGAACCAATCTTTTCTGATAAGACATCTGTAAACTGTGCACAGCTATAGAATGTCAAGCTCCATGACAGAACATACATTACCACCCAAGATTAAAGGGAGATAACCACGCAAATCTTGTTCCAGACATTGAGTATCCAGTGCATCTTTCTGGGTTATCAAACCTTTAAATAAGAATCTAAATTGAGCATTTATAACATTTTTTTAAAAAATGTTTGTGTATTTTCTGATTTTAACGAAAACTCAATTTTTAAACCTAATATCAAAAGTCCTTTGAAATAAGTTCTATATATGCATAGATCTGTCAAGTTATGTGAGAAATATTTTTAATATTGCTTTTGCATATCTTTACAAAATTCATTCTTCTCTGTTTATTTACGCAATTTGAAATTTCGATGACACGTGGTTTATTTTTTTACAAAAGTTAAAAGAATTCTGAAAAAAATAAGGCAACCAAAAACAAGTGCAAGAAGCCATGTTTCGGTTTAATAGTCTTCATCTAGACAATATACTTATTGTTAAGCTCACATGAATCAGTGTTCATCAGGCAATATAATTTTTATTAAACTCACATGAATCAGTGTTCATCAGGCAATATAATTTTTATTAAGCTCACATGAATCAGTGTTCATCAGGCAATATAATTTTTATTAAGCTCACATGAATCAGTGTTCATCAGGCAATATATTTATTAAGCTCACATGAATCAGTATTCATCAGGTTTGTCATGTCTGTTGGAGCGAGTGTACACCAATAGATGGTGGTCCGTGTTGATGCACCCTCCCCATTTTACCTTAGTAAGTGAGAGGGCAGGTGGAATTTACTGTGGTCGGAGACCTCATGGTAGCTATTAAAGTAATTTTATACTTACAAAGTGCAAGAGTCTAAATGGCTCAAAACATCCAGCCACCTTGCAATCCTTCCGAAATAAATAAGATACTAAATTATGAATTAATAAACTACTAATATGTATTCATGTATTTATTTATATTTACGAAAACTATTCCCAAGGAAGTGTAAATGTATATTTAGAAGTTATAAAGTAAAAAAGATGGGTAAATTTTCCATTTAACTTTACTGGCAGTGTTTTGTGTTTAGTCCTACACAAAGATGGCATAGATTCGGGTGAAATTTCAAACATTTAGGTTGATGACCACTAAGGACAATATAACTAGGAAATTTCAGACATTTAGGTTGATGACCACTAAGGTCAATATAACTAGGAAATTTTAATTATAACTCCTGGCCACAAATGATCAAATACGATAAGGAAAATTTCAAAGGATATTAATGAATGTAAAATAACTAACTTCATTTCTGAAGGTGTATGACGTCAGATGATCTTAATACTTGTGTGTGTGTGTGTGTGTGTGTGTGTGCTCTCGAAAGAGAATGTGTGTGTGTCTGTGTGTCTGTGTGTGTGTGTGTGTGTGTGTGCGTGCGTGCTCTCGAATGAGAATGTGTGTGTGTCTGTGTGTGTGTGTGTGTGTGTGTGTGTGTGTGTGTGTGTGTGTGTGTGTGTGTGTGTGTGTGTGTGTGTGTGTGTGTGTGTGTGTGTGCGAAAAATTAAATCAACTGGCCAGGTTTCTGGTACGAGAGATTCATAACGTCGATGTAATTGCTGATGATGTCATTTACTTTGTAAAATGTGACTGTTAATGACTTGTTGACTTTTCAGTCGATATTTGGGGAGAGAGTGATGACACTTCCATGTGAAGATAACTAAAAATTGAAAGCAAATTTATGACACTTAAATTTTAACCTTTTGTTTGTGTATGTCATTACGTTAATATTTAATTATTTACCCGTGATTATTCATTAAATTCAAATCACATTCAGGTGTGAATAACTTTCCAAACATAAATCGATTCCTGTTAAAGGCATGCTTGCGATTTCTTATGATGCCCTCAAATATTTTTATAAATTCTTCTTTTCGTGAGTATGAACATGTTGCCATAGAAGAATACACATTATTTAGAATCATGTAAGACCCACACCTAATTATAATTTTCTGCTTAAATAATTAAACAAAATCAACATTAAAATAAAATTGTCTGAAGGGCTTTCAACGAAAGTGGCCATTGGAGCGTGAATAAACAAAATGTGTTTTAAATTTAACTAGTCACATATGACTATGAAAACACATTTACTCTCTCCTTCCAACACAAATTTAAAATAAGATCGCTACTTCATTGTTTAATATTCTTTGAATTTTCAAACCTAAACTTTCTGAAAAATATATAAACATCATCTCATTGCTTTTATTCTGTGAGTTAAAAAATTAAAATGATAAAATAACTATTTAAATGCATATTTTAGTTTTAATTGGTACTTTTAAAATACATATTATTCATCATGCAGCTACTGAAATCACAAATGAATAATAATAGTCAAAATCAATGCAGATGTGAAAATTGAATTGAATTAATTTTAAAAATCTCAAGTACACATACACGCACGCACACATACACAGGTACCCGCAATAGTAGGAGTGATTTGGATGGGTTTGTGAAATTGAATTTATTTTAATTGAGCAGGATTTTAAACTGTATCTTCTAGAAGGGAAATGTCAGGGCGACTTCTTTCGAAAGCTGTACCTCGCCTAACATCCAGAGGTACTTGTAATGTCCAAACGCACTGATTTGACGTCTTATTTTGCGTCATGTCGTCACTGATGACGCCAAGCAAGTCATCAGCACTCGCAATCAGATCTCTGTGGATGGCCATCGTCGAGTCAGTGAGCGCAGTCATCGACAGAGTGTCGCTGGTTTCCTTCATGCTGCTGGAATGGTCAAGGCTACAAACCAACTTGCGCAATGAGTCTTGGTGTCCAGCGCCCACTGGATCTCTCTCAGCCTCACTTCTTTGCCCTTCATCACTATCAGTTCGAACCTGATCGCTATGCATGCATCGACTTCCCAGCACCTCTGCTCTCTCTACACCGCCCCGACCCTGCAAAGGCACTGAAATGTCAGGAAGTACGTATCTTCGTCGCGACGTCGCCCGTATGCAGCAAAAATATCTGCGACCAGGAAGTTGGCAGCAACTGAAACGCAAAGCGCGCTTGAGGTCATCCCGGAAGAAGCTGTTGAAGCCGAGCATGAGCATAGGGTTGACGGACATGTTGATGGTGCAGATCGTCGTAACGCACACGATCAGCGTGGGGGTCAGGAGATGGTAGTGGCGGGCCAGGATCAGGACGTTGGTCACCATCGAGGGTGACCACATGACGAAGAAGAAGAGTGCGGACAACACCAGCATCTTCACCAGCCTGCGCTCCAGCTTCATCTTGCGCAGGTTCAGCTCGTGCCTTAGGTGAGTGCGCATGCGCTCGAAGGATCCATGTACCTGGCCATGCAACAGTGAACTGAGTTAACATCTGCTTCTTCGTACAATGTGTATATAATATTTACTGACCGTGTCAGTATTTAGCATTATTCTTTGTATTGTTTTTTATTCTAATATTGACACAGTAAAAATTCTTTATTTACTTATTTACATTGATAACCAAATCCTCAGTAAACTCATTGTTTACCTTCACAATAATCTTTGTGTACACGCACACTAAAAAGAGCACAGGTCCCAAGAAAGTCACCGCACACAGCGCATACACCGCTTTCCGACTTTCGTCAGTAATGGTCAGTAAGGGGAAGCTAACACTGCAATATGTCAAATTTCCGTCCTTCGTCTCCACCAGTTGCACGCCACTTCCGGCGATCATGACACCGGAAGAGCAAAGAGCGATCCCCCACAGCACCGTGACGAATGCAGTGACTTGCAACTTGGTCATGGCGCTTGCTCTTTTCCTGTTGAGAGCAGACAACGAACGCCCAAACTTTAGATGGAGCGTCTGGTTATCAGTTTGACTATTTCCTAATCTATTTTAATGGCTATCGACTTGCCTGTTTACTAATCTATATTTTTAACAGTTTGACCTTGGACAGAAAGTAAAGGAATCCACTATGTGACATTTATTCGACAGGCAGATAAACCAACTTGCATACAGCTCGCGACAACATGTACTCATTTGTAAGCTCTGAGCAATGAATATGTCACATGACGCCACCATAGTTATTGGTTATTATTATTATTACTCATCCATAACTAATTACAAGTGATGAAAATTTTAATTTATGTTATTAATAATTCTCCAGAAGACACCACTCGTTTCTCTCACTTGGCGGATATGCGGGCGCTGTAAACATTTCTCTCTTCCACAACATTAAAGACAAAAATCTCTACGTAAGAATGCAAGTATAATATATCAATAACAAGTTGCGAAAATATTTCTAAGTCCATTCTCTCTCAATCAGTCAGTTAACTCACCTTTAAGCTAACGGCCGCCTGTCATGATCAGACTCTTCTATACAAATTCAAAGTGATTAGAATAGAATACTTCTTCAACAAAGAAACTTTCTCTCCATCCCCATTGGAAAAATGTGTTATTATTATTAGTCAGAAAATCTACTCATCCATTTGGAACTTAGTTGGATTGCATCAGCAACTTCTAGCCTATCCTCCAAATGAGTTGTTTACTGCCAACTTTGGCACTTAAAAAATATAAGCTGTGCCCAGTTTCGGGTCTCTTTGACATTTAACAATTTATTAAACAATTAAGTTTAGAAATAGGAATATGCAAATGTACTCCACCACACATGCATACTGCATAATAAATACATAATATTAATTTATGTATGTGTTCACTTCAAACAATGTCCAGTGTTTAGCATACTTTATACAAGCATCATAGTTCACAATTTGTAGATATAATAGTCTACTCATATAATACATCTCTACATAAATACAAGTATAATATATCAATAGCAATATGTAGGGGAACCTGGGGTAAAACGAGATACTTAAGGAAAAAAGACCTGTTGTATCAAAGATAACATTTACATGTAAATGAAATTCTGTGTACTAAACAATCAAGGGATGGACAACAATGACACAACAAAAGAAAGATGAAATTTATTTGTTGCAAAAGAAAAACTAACGATTTATTGAGGTAATCATATTGTCCCATTTTGCCCCATGCCTGGGGTAAAACGAGACATAAGCTGGGGTAAAACGAGACATACACTGGAGGTAGCATAAAACAAAAGTTAGTCATCGCAGAGTTCACAGATGAAAACTGGGGCCTTGTTTCTTTCGTCAAGACCTGCACAGCTGTAGTGTGCCCACCTGTTGCAGTCACCCTGACAGGCTACCCAGCTTTCTGCACTCTCGGAGTACAGTTCATCACAGTACAGGCACTGTGCATCCTGTTCCTCGCACTGGCTCTGGGATGAAGAAATTCCAGATCCTGTCTCCACTCAGCTTGTATTTATCCACCACATCCTCAAGTAGGTCAAAGAAAGATGTGACTGCAGCTCTATTGAAGCCCATGGCTTGAGCTGCTGAAGTTGCTTCAGGTTTTCGAAGTGACAGCTTGTCTGAATGCCGGGCCATAAACCCTCTGTAGCCAGCGACTCCTTTTTCATCATTGAACTTGTTGGCCTTTCCGTTTCTTTCTGCAAGCTCATAGGCAAGTTTACGAAGTTCGTATGAAGAAAGACCAAAGAGCATTTTCTCCATCTGCTGGACATAGCTGACAAGCTCCTCTTCTTCCTCTTTTGTAAAGACAGTTGCAATTGACCCAAGGGCTGAAAAAAAGAGAATATTTTATAAGAAATAATTCTGATAATTTTTTTTCATTTAAAAACCATGCAATCATACACATAGCATATATTTATCCTACAAACATACACATGTAGCATACACAAACACACATGGGCGCATGCATGCTCAATTGAACAGTTCTACATTATTTATATGCTCATCTCTTTCCTGTCTCCCTTATACACAGACATAGGCTTTAGCCTACAACAAAAATTTCTATAGGCTTACTCCCCTCGCTTTCCCTTGCCTATCTCTTTTACACACACACACACACACACACACACACACACACACACACACACACACACACACACAGTAGTAGTAGTAGTAGTAGTAGTAGTAGTAGTTACAGAAGTATCTATACTAATTTAATGACCTTGTGACCATTTGGGGTAAAAACGAGACAGCGTCTCATTTTGCCCCATTGTTTTGTCCCGTTTTACCCCACTAATGCTTTTTCACAAAGCCTCCAAACCACACACTGCCATGCTTAAGTAGGTCAAACTGATAAATATATTACTGTTGCCCATATAAATATCTCTCAGAATGTTAATTCTTGTCTGACAAATCTGTACCTTTTTTCCTAATGAACACGATTGCAGCATAACCATAAAAATAGATCAAAAAAGATAAAATTGAAATATTTACCTTTAGCCGATGCACGCAGCTCAAACAAACAAATCGGACATTGCCGGCAAGGCAGTACCACGTGATCTCTTTATTAGACTCCTTGCTGAAGAGCTTTCTCTCTCTGTGTTTCAATAATTCGCGTGTCTCGTTTTACCTCACTATCTCATTTTACCCCAGGTTCCCCTACGAAGTATTACTAAGTCCATTCTCTCTCAATCAATCAGTTAACTCACCATTAAGCTAACGGCCGCCTTTCAACACCGGACTTCAGCCACACCAAATTCAAAGTGATTAGAGAATAAAATTACTTCAGCATGTAGACTTTGATCTAAGGTCATTGTCAGGTCTCGTTCTGTGTAAATCTCAACCATTGGATAACAAAACCTACTCATCCACATAAGACCGGTTTAGATTACATTTTGCATGTTCTAGCACATAATCTTCATGAGTTGTTATTTTAACTCTGGTACTTACAAAACACACAATACCTGAAGGTCATGTAAAACTGACATTAAACAAGTAATATAATATTTAATTAGAAAATAGGGACAGACAACTCTGCGGTCACAGACCTAAGTATGGTGAATAAGTTTCAAGTCAAATATTAATTCTTCAACAAAATAAACAATAGTGTAAATGAATGAAACATGTTTAACATCAAGTGCTCAATATATTCACGTTGAAAAATATCAGTTAAATGAATTAAGTAATGATCAACTGGTGCGTTGTTTCAGTGACTAATAAATGAATGGTGAGTGAGTTAATTGGCATACTGTTCACTTAACATAGTGATTAATTAATTGATAGACAATTAGATATATTTTGTAAGGACAATTCTACGGAATGTACAAATCAATTCACAATTTTTTAATGATTCAGATAAGCAGTAAATACATCAGATAACCACAGTTTCAAAGCAGGACCTTGTAATAAGAACAAAACAAAATAAATATATAAATAGCAAGAATAGAAAGAACAAACAATGCAAACACGTGAACCCTAATGTGCTTCATCTTGTCACTTTCACTATCAATATTTTGTAAATACTTTACTCCGCCTTCTTTTGGATTTGGAGGCGTATTGACCTACTCACCTATATTTTGATGTATTGTTTAATCATACCGTATGAAGCTGTGCAAACGCTTGTACTATTTTTTCTATTTTTAGCAAGAGCGTTTTTGTCCGCATTCTATATTTTGAAGACAGAATTGTGCTCCGTGGTGAACTCCATTTTACATTGGTGGATGGTCAACATTCTGTTTTCTAACATCACTGCACGAAACTATTGCAAACAATCGTGCTTATTTTTCTATTTTTTCGTTTTACAAAAAAAAAAGTTTTGCCCACTTTTCAATGTTTTGAAAACGTTGTGTGCTCTAAAGCACCAAACGTTGCTCTGATTCGCATGCGTGACGCGGTTGTCCAGGCACTCACCTTTCAATGCTGCGCAAGCGCTCTACACTGATGCCGCACATGTTCCAGATGGACACAGTCGAAGACACGTACTGGACATACACGCACGCCTTGCACACACCGTCTCCGGCCGTCCATGTCCCTTTCCAACGATTGACTACCCAGGGTATGGTGCTTAGTACGTACAGAATGTCTGAGGTGGCTTGGTTGGCGATGAGGTAGTTCGACGCCGTGTGCAGCCTGTTGTCCAGAGCTACCGCTAGAATTAACTGTCGGAGAAACAACAATAGAGACGTGGTACACTATCTTATATTATTTTGAGTTTTCTTTGGGAATATATATTTATATATGTATTGGTGTGCACGTGAAATTGTGTATGGCTTACAGTCTATAGGACCTTGTGTATATGAATGAGATAATTATCTATGCCTGTGTATGTATTAGTTTTTACTATGGTGTCTTGGAATACCGGTTGAAATGAAGACCACCCGTGTCCATTTCCTAAGCAAAGTCGAAGGCCCACATTCTAGCCGATAATATAATGGGTAGGGAAAAATTAATAATGTTTAAAACAAAGAATAAATGGAAATGCAAGACATAGAGCCGTAAATACTACAGCTAGGAAGATTGGGCAATAGATGGCATGTTTTATCATAACTAACGGTCATTGAGTAGTGCATGCCATCTTTAACATTAGGGTTGCTACAACATATATGAGTGTGTGTTTGTGTGTGCGTGCGGGAATTTGTGTTTACGTGCGTGTTTGTATGCACATGTGTGCGCGTGCGGATATATGTTTGCGAACATGTGTAAATGTGTTTGTGTGTAGATGGGTGTGCATGTATGCTTGTATGTGTATAGGCAAGAGTTTACGTTCATGTACGCGTGTCCATACAGATAAATAGATAGGTGCGCGCTTGTGATTGCAAATTTGATATGGATGTGTTTGTGTGTTTGCTTTTGTACGTGTGCGTTTAGATGTGTATGTGACCTGTGTGTATGATCATGCGTGTGTGCGCTATTTTTCAGAAGTTGAAACACTCCTGTCGTCCTGGATCTTCAGGCGCTAATTCATTAGCTTGAAATACGACAAGGTACTTCAAAGGTAGATAATTACGTGCGTCCACGTGAACAGTTATTATTCTCAGAGTAGTCATATAATTCGATTTCTTACAGAATGTGGGTAATTAGAGAATGTCATTTGAATCTGAGTGTAGAGATAACATTTTGTATTGTCTTTTCGACCAGGGAAGCAACTTTTCATTAATAATCTAACCCAGTTTAATCGAGTGTGTGGAGAATTAATGATGACAATATGTAGAGTTCTGTCTTTTCTCGATTCCATATCTGATTCACAAAACACTAAATCACAAAACAAGTGACAGGAAAGTTAGGCCAGCTGCTTAAGTAGTCTAATTAATTATATTAGGTTTCTGATTAGGTCAGATAAATTCTATTTTATATCTTTTTCTGACAGTGATTTAAACAGTAATTAGCGGTCGTCTGTTGTCCTTGGTGTATGTCAATACTTCATCGTTTGAGCCTATACAGAAGTAAGACCAGTGACGATACCATAAATGGATTTACAAGCACTTCTCTCGGACTCCAATTCTAATATTAACTACTGTAAAGAAATAATATCTGCTTGGAAAATTAAAATCAAATTAATTACTAATTAGTTTAACTATAGAAACACACCAAACTGATTGTAGGGAATCTCGTATTTATACTGCATAAGAATTGTTTGGGTTCTCTATTTTATTCAGTCATATAATGTGTACCAATGTGTATGCATGAAGAGTGCATACATGTTTACTTATTGTAATAAGTAGACAAAATGTATAGCTGCAACACTAGCCATATTGATGAGAACATACATATTATTACAGAATGTAATACGTAGACTAAATGTATAACTGCAACACTAGCCATATTGATGAGAACATACATATTATTACAGAATGTAATACGTAGACTAAATGTATAACTGCAACACTGTAGCCATATTGAAGAGAACATACATATTATTACAGAATGTAATAAGTAGACAAAATGTATAGCTGCAACACTGTAGCCATATTGAAGAGAACATACATATTATTACAGAATGTAATAAGTAGACAAAATGTATAGCTGCAACATTGTAGCCATGCTGAAGAGAGCATGAGTTGTATTCATTATATAGTGACCAAGTTGTAATAGTTGTTTCGCATTGTTTAGTTCAAAATAAATAGTTCAATTAGACAGATAAAAATCTCGAAGATGCAATAGTCAGTAATGAAGCTTAAAAACTTAAATGAATTTCCTAAGAACTTGCCAAATGTAATTATGTATGGAGTCCTTTTTTGGCCAAATACGCTGTTAACTAGCCTGAACGTAATGGACAGCAGTCCAGTTGATTGTCTACTTTTGACTCGACACAGATGTTTAACAATCTTATCAATTATCGGCACATATAAATGTTTTTTTTGTTTACTAGTGCCTTTGTTTACTAGTTCCGATTCTGCCTACTTTTGCCTCGACACAGACTTGTGATTCTACCTTATATGCTTTGACACATATTTGTTATTCTGTATACTTTTTCCTCAATATAGGTATGTGCTATTTTCATCCAAGAACCATTTGTTATTCTGTCTACTTTTCCCTCAATATAGGTATGTGCTATTTTCATCCAAGAACCATTTGTTATTCTGTCTACTTTTCCCTCAATATAGGTATGTGGTATTTTCATCCAAGAACCATTTGTTATTCTGTCTACTTTTCCCTCAATATAGGTATGTGGTATTTTCATCCAAGAACCATTTGTTATTCTGTCTACTTTTTCCTCAATATAGGTATGTGCTATTTTCATCCAAGAACCATTTGTTATTCTGTCTACTTTTCCCTCAATATAGGTATGTGGTATTTTCATCCAAGAACCATTTGTTATTCTGTCTACTTTTTCCTCAATATAGGTATGTGCTATTTTCATCCAAGAACCATTTGTTATTCTGTCTACTTTTTCCTCAATATAGGTATGTGCTATTTTCATCCAAGAACCGTGGTAGTGTGAATGGTCGTGATCCAAGTGTGGACCTCTCAATTGAACACTTTAAGCTAATTGTAGTTCTATCGACTGATGAGAAAGTTCAAAATAGCAGTGTTGTGTATCTGTTAGTTTTAAAGACAACCACATAATGTGAGAAAACTGAGAACGTCATTTTAAGTAATGCCTATCTTTGCAAGTGATTATAGATAGTTCTACTGGTACATAATTGACTATTCTAAACCACTAAAAAAATTAACTGAATTAAAGAACAGTTTTATATGCTGCATCATATGTTTTGTCAGATTGTCATTATGACAGCTGCTCTGTTGGTCTAGTACTAATGAGTGCACACCACTGACATCCGAACCACTATATATAATCGATGTGGTGAAAGGATGATTTGAGGTGCAGAATTATGCACACAGTGTGTCAAAGACTCATCTCTAACGGACAGGAGAGGTTATGACAACCAGTATGCCATATATTGTCTGCAAGTCCGATCAGGGCTCAGTGCAAATCAGGTGCCATTGCGAACTGCGAGATGGTGGGATCTGCCAGACTGTCGAGTATGTGCATGTATCTTAAAGTAGAGTTGTCTTGTATTCTGAAGACGCTGAAGACATAATTAAACGTGAGGACTATTAGAATTCAGGACGCGGAAATTAACTCCGATGTCTGGAAGATGGGGGGCGATGAGCTACTGGAGCAAATTGACCTCACATTGTTGTTTATTTCGTGTTGTCTATCATACGGAGTACCAACACATGTACTTTTCAACGGTGAGGTATACATGTACTTATTCAGCGGTGAGGTATACATGTACTTGATCAGCGGTGAGGAACATATGAAATAGTTCAGAGTTGAGGTATCTATGTATTTGAATTTATGTAATAAGCCTTCCTTCTCTCTTTCTTTATTTATACTTTATTCATGTATAATAAATACATGTTCATGTATGTTTTGGAAAATAGTTATCATGCTATTAATATTAAATTAATAAAGGCATAACGGCAAATTCACACATTTTGTAAGGAGCATGAAAATATGTTTCTATCAGTAGTGAGGAAAGAAAGGACAAAACAAACTAAACGTTTTTCATTATCTTTCTTATGTTACCCAGAGCAACAAAAGCATATATCGCTATAAGTACTTAGGTTACCCAGAGCAACAAAAACATTACATCGCTATAAGTACTTAGGTTACCCAGAGCAACAAAAGCATATATCGCTATAAGTACTTAGGTTACCCAGAGCAACAAAAGCATATATCGCTATAAGTACTTAGGTTACCCAGAGCAACAAAAACATTACATCGATATAAGTACTTAGGTTACCCAAAGCAACAAAAGCATACATCGCTATAAGTACTTAGCTAAATTTTACAAAAGCCAACATCTCCGTTTGCACAGGTACTGAATTTCCATGAGGATAAAGAACGAGGGAAGAGAGTGCTGCTAAGAGGAATCAGGAAACCTTGAAAGACTTACTGCAGTGTTCCCCAGAATGCCAGACACGAAAGCAGCGACATAAATAGTTAGTTCCAGGATCGATTGTGCTGCAACAGATTCAAAAATAAAATGCTAAAGCTGAAAGACATACCAAATGCAAAAAACCGACATTAACAGCTTTCTTTCCAAGAAAAGTAAATAAATCAATTAAAATCTCACGGCAAGCCATGCAGACTGGATAATCCATGATACACTACAGTACAGTGGTTTTGTACTTTATGTTAGAGAAGTTCTAAATGTTAACATTACGAGGTACTTGATAATCCATGATACACTACAGTACAGTGGTTTTGTACTTTATGTTAGAGAAGTTCTAAATGTTAACATTACGAGGTACTTGATAATTCATGATACACTACAGTACAGTGGTTTTGTACTTTATGTTAGAGAAGTTCTAAATGTTAACATTACGAGGTACTTGATAATCCATGATACACTACAGTACAGTGGTTTTGTACTTTATGTTAGAGAAGTTCTAAATGTTAACATTACGAGGTACTTGATAATCCATGATACACTACAGTACAGTGGTTTTGTACTTTATGTTAGAGAAGTTCAAAATGTTAACATTACGAGGTACTTGATAATCCATGATACACTACAGTACAATGGTTTTGTACTTTATGTTAGAGAAGTTCTAAATGTTAACATTACGAGGTACTTGATAATCCATGATACACTACAGTACAATGGTTTTGTACTTTATGTTAGAGAAGTTCAAAATGTTAACATTACGAGGTACTTGATAATCCATGATACACTACAGTACAATGGTTTTGTACTTTATGTTAGAGAAGTTCTAAATGTTAACATTACGAGGTACTTGATAATCCATGATACACTACAGTACAATGGTTTTGTACTTTATGTTAGAGAAGTTCAAAATGTTAACATTACGAGGTACTTGATAATCCATGATACACTACAGTACAGTGGTTTTGTACATTATGTTAGAGAAGTTCAAAATGTTAACATTACGAGGTACTTGATAATCCATGATACACTACAGTACAGTGGTTTTGTACTTTATGTTAGAGAAGTTTAAAATGTTAACATTACGAGGTACTTGATAATCCATGATACACTACAGTACAGTGGTTTTGTACTTTATGTTAGAGAAGTTCTAAATGTTAACATTACGAGGTACTTGATAATTCATGATACACTACAGTACAGTGGTTTTGTACTTTATGTTAGAGAAGTTCAAAATGTTAACATTACGAGGTACTTGATAATCCATGATACACTACAGTACAGTGGTTTTGTACTTTATGTTAGAGAAGTTCAAAATGTTAACATTACGAGGTACTTGATAATCCATGATACACTACAGTACAGTGGTTTTGTACTTTATGTTAGAGAAGTTCAAAATGTTAACATTACGAGGTACTTGAACCGATTACTGTCTTACAATCGTTTGACGGACTTATATGATGGCTGGTTAAGAGGATGGGGGGGGTATTAGATCAATGACTAAGGAATACAGGATATATACTTAAACAAGACAAGATACATGCACATGCAAAACTAGCTAGACAAGCAGGCAGATAGATAGATAGATAGATAGATAGATAGATAGATAGATAGATAGATAGATAGATAGATAGATAGATAGATAGATAGATAGATAGATAGATAGATAGATAGATAGATAGATAGATAGATTTTAGCCCTACTCGTACTCTAGTGCATTTCGTACTGCGCTGGTAAAAGTAAAAATACAAACTAAAACAATAACTACGCTTGTTCTGATCAATTTTCAAATTAATTCAACATCTCACACATACATATCATGCATTCTGTTGTCTTAGGTTCTATTCATAGAATCAAGTAAACACAGAGAGAAGAGTGTAGGCTAATGTCAAAACAAATTAATTAATGGCTACTTGAATAATAAATGTGATTAATCTATAGTAAATTAATGTCAATTGGGAGTTGGAAGTCTTAAGGTCTGGGGAGGATTAAAAGTAGAATTCTTTCATCCATGAATGAATAGGTATGGAAAAATACCTTGACAAATGGGTCAAGGTGTGTTGCAGACATCACATGACAGAGGTGATAACTTAGAGCGATGGATAAATTGAAAGTAGATAAACTTGTAGTAGCTATTGATCGAATCTAAATCTATGAAACTGTTTTTGTATTGATTTGAAGATGTTCATAACGTGATGAAAGCATGTTCATTTATTTTAACATGTATTAATATGTATGCATATTAAGGATAGTAAGGAAAGTGTTCAGTACAGTTCAAGTTTGTTTAAAGATGTTGTGAAAGAATAAGACTGTCCTATCAATGCAGAGAACAAAATTATTGAACTTTCTAAATATTGAATTAATTCTGATAAGTGTTAAGGACAAGTAGATGAGCAGATGAGAGGCTAGTGTGAGCACTCATATATATGAATTGCATTTCCAGGTGAGAGGCTAGTGTGAGCACTCATGTATATGAATTGCATTTCCAGATGAGAGGCTAGTGTGAGCACTCATGTATATGAATTGCATTTCCAGATGAGAGGCTAGTGTGAGCACTCATGTATATGAATTGCATTTCCAGGTGAGAGGCTAGTGTGAACACTCATGTATATGAATTGCATTTCCAGGTGAGAGGCTAGTGTGAACACTCATGTATATGAATTGCATTTCCAGGTGAGAGGCTAGTGTGAACACTCATGTATATGAATTGCATTTCCAGGTGAGAGGCTAGTGTGAGCACTCATGTATATGAATTGCATTTCCAGGTGAGAGGCTAGTGTGAGCACTCATGTATATGAATTGCATTTCCAGGTGAGAGGCTAGTGTGAGCACTCATGTATATGAATTGCATTTCCAGGTGAGAGGCTAGTGTGAGCACTCATGTATATGAATTGCATTTCCAGGTGAGAGGCTAGTGTGAGCACTCATGTATATGAATTGCATTTCCAGGTGAGAGGCTAGTGTGAGCACTCATGTATATGAATTGCATTTCCAGGTGAGAGGCTAGTGTGAGCACTCATACATATGAATTGCATTTCCAGGTGAGAGGCTAGTGTGAGCACTCATGTATATGAATTGCATTTCCAGGTGAGAGGATCAGCAGAGCATTTTTGTGAAGACTTCTTTTTGAAGACCCTTTAAAACCCTCTCTCTCTCCCTGCTGATTCTAGCGCGAAAACGGCGGAAGCCGGAAGCGCCCCCCCCCTACATTCAATCAATGGTGATTCTGCTGTACATGAGCATCAGCTAATGGTCATATGACTTTACTTTTCATTATCCACTGCTCTTTCATTCCTTCAGTGATGTTACGTTTATGTTCTTACAATATCACTGCGTTAAGAAAACTGTTCCTTTGAGGTCTCTGACGAGAGACGAATTCAGAACTTTCCATTTAAGAATTTATGAGAGAGCCTTATCAGGCCTGAGACTCTGTTGGACAGTCAATTATAACAATTTTTCATGTCCTCATTGTATATATTCTTATTTGTATTTGATCGATGTTCTTGCTATGTAGTGTGCACTGAATTAATTGCTATTTAATTATTCTTTGTTATTTGTCAACACCCTCTACCTGTGTTATACTAATTAAAAGGGTAGAGTAGTGTGGGGGCTTAATAAATGATAAATCAGGTGGTTTAGCCTTTGTGTGTGTGTGGGGGGGGGGGGTATTCGTTTCGTTTCTGGACGTGTGCCTGGTCAAGGTTATTCTTCAGTGTTCATTAAAATACTAGGAATTTACTCTGGAGAGAGTGCAAAGGGCATACTTCCAGTTCGTCACACACACTGAGAGGTGCAAAATTATCGTAAATGTAGAGATGATAATTTTCTCATGATTAAAAGAATCTCTCTCATACTAGTATGAAAATGCCTGTTGCACCTAGTGCAAAGACATGCTATCTAAGGTACCCAGTATAAAGTTATACTAGCGCCAGCACAAAGTTCTTGTAATCAAAGATACACAATGAAAAGAACTAGCATCTTGTGCATTTATGTGTTACCAAAAATACCGAATGCAAAGTCATATTCTCTTGTGTCTGCTGCAATGTTCTTTGTCAAAAGCACTGAACACAAGTGATATTGACTAGTGTCCGATGCAATGTCTTTGTTATCAAAAGCACTGAATACAAGTGATATTGACTAGTGTCCGATGCAATGTCTTTGTTATCAAAAGCACTGAATACAAGTGATATTGACTAGTGTCCGATGCAATGTCTTTGTTATCAAAAGCATTGAACACAAGTGATATTGACTAGTGATAGATGCAATGTCTTTGTTATCAAAAGCACTGAACACAAATGATATTGACCAGTGTCCGATGCAATGTCTTTGCTATTAAAAGTAAGCCGTTCAAAACCACTCATTGCGTGTCTAGAGCTCTGTTTTGGTTTCCATAACAGCACACCATATAAAGTCATATAATTTAAAATACGAATTGTAAACTTATAATTATTTTTTAAAATAAATAATGCAAGGCCAAGCTGAAGTAAAATTGCCGTGTTAAGATATAAAATGTTTTCATCAGACCTGCATGTTAAATCATAAATATTAAATATGAAATAAAAATAAAATAAAGATGCCTTATATTACGTAATACAAAATTCTACCTATTAAAGGGAGCGTTGAAAAAATGTAGTTAAATTACAAAAACAGGATCCTTTCAGTAAAGTTCACAATGTCATTTTGTGTTTTTAGCAAAATACTTTACTGTTAATAATTATTGAGAGAAACTTAAATAATGGCTGTCAGTCCCAGTTGACAAATGAGAATCTGAGCAAACATTGTAGGAGATTCGGTAAATAAAATAATTATGTATATAAGTTTATAAATGGACTAAAGTTAATTTGTTAATATATGGAAAGTGAACGAATAGATTGTCTAATTCTGGATACTTTCGAAATTCAGTAATTATTGTCTCTTCTATAGAGTTGCTCGGACCAATGATTCACAGAAAAAGCTTATTACTTCTGGATGTTTTTTGAACTACCACCAACGCAGATAAACTACCCTTGACGGCCTTGAGGTAATCATTTTTCTTTACTTTCCTGGACAACATAATTTAGGGGCAAAAATAAGTGTGTGTGTGTGTGTGTGTGTGTGTCTGAGTGTCTGTGTGTCTGTGTGTGTCTCTGTGTGTCTCTGTGTGTTTGTGTGTGTCTGTGTGTGTCTGTGTGTCTCTGTGTGTGTCTGTGTGTGTCTGTGTGTGTTTGTGTGTGTGTCTGTGTGTCTGTGTGTGTGTGTGTGTGTGTGTGTGTGAGAGAGAGAGAGTATGTGTTGTGTGTATCATTTATGACAAAAGGAATCTATCAAAGATACACAATAGTGTGTGTAATATAATCGTAAGTAATAGCATTGCAAGCAAGAGACCCGTCTTCACAACTAATGTCTTAACAGGAGACACTGGCTGTGTGTCTCTAAGAACTTGGAACTTTTGTTTCATGGAGTATCTCAACTGTAAACCTGTGTCATACTTTCTAGTTTTCAAGTGTTTATTTTCGGATAATCATGTAATCGAGACAGCCAGTAATCGGATACTATCTTGGGGACAGGGGGGGGGGGGGTGTTAGAGGAGTGTCAATCCGTTCTTTCGGTTTATTATTTCTGTTTGCTTATTCTTTAATTTGTTTTTTTTAATTTCCAATAGTTGTTGAAACTGCAAATAAAATATTTTATTAATTGATTTAAAGTCATTCTATATACAGTTCAATGAAGACACAATTATGAACATTTTGTTGATTTTAAATCTATTGGTGATGCTAAGAAAAGAGATACATTTTATTAACTTCACAAAGAGAGGACTCAGTTGATACATATTTCTTGGTAGCATTTGCTAGCAGTCATTAATTTTTGAATTGATGCATTCCTCTCATTTTCTGTCAGTGCCCATGTGTCAAATAGTAAGATGTTGTAAGACCTATTTCAGTAAAATTAATGTAATTATTAAAGGATCCACTTGGAGCTACTTACTCAGAAGCACTGTCACCATCCTTTGCTATAAATACTAAGAAGAAGGAGGGGGGTGTTGGCGGGGCGGGGTGAGAGCGGTAACAAGGTGATCGAGTGATGCGGACAAATAATTATTTCAAGCTCTGTCTAGTCCTAAAAGCAGGACAACTTATAAAGTATTTTCGACCTCTCTTTATCTATGTTTTAGCTAACAGAAGCAGACGAAGTGTATGTTGTGTGATTTGTGTGATTCTGACCTCTATATTTTCTATATTTAGCTAACAGGAGCAGACGACGAAGACCTAAATCGAAACACGCATTTTGAGAAACCGTGTAGATGCAAGTTTAGAGTCAATAATGCCCGGACTTTATGGGCAGTGGAACAAATAACATCATGTGTCTTACCTTGTAATCAATGTCTGCATGTCTTACGAGTACAACTAGGTCAATATACTAAAGGGAGAGTTCTGTCTACCATTAAGAGAGATTTCTTTTTAAAGAAATTGAAAATTAATTGGAGGCTTCAAGGGACTAAGTATATCTTTCTGTTATTTTATGGCTGAATTCTCTATTAATGTTAACATTCGGCCATAAATTAAAAGTTTGGACAGTAACTTTTCCACAAATAAATTATATCGTACACAACTCTGTTTGAATAATCAACTTGATTAGTAACATTAAACTGTAAAAGAAATTAAAAAATCCAATACATGGATTAATATTTACATGTTACTCAATTGTTATATGTTAATCAATTAAGATGATAATAAGAGATATTTTAAACACTTAGCATATTGGCATTGCATTTGTTTTAAATGTCCAAAAGAAATTTTTTAAATCGAGTTAATCTTAGTGTTTCTTTGGGGACAGACAACTCTTGTCTTGCTGCTCATGTGGAACAAACTAGCATAGTGCTTTCAATGGTGAATGCACACGCGCGCAAACAAACATGCACAAACACATAAGCATATATACAGATGCACACACACACACACACACACACACACACACACACACACACACGCACAAGCGTACACATATATACACAAATACACATACAGTTTTTGAACAGGCAAGAGTACATCAACAAGAGAACACACACACACACACACACACACACACACACACACACACACACACACTCACATTTACATATAGTTCTTTAACAGCAAGAGTCGTTTAACTGAGATAACGAAATTAATATCTTGAAAATCATGATTAGATTGGCGCATTCTGTCATTCTGTAGGCTGTATAAGACCACTGTTCAAGTCTCTTTTAAAATCTATAAACTGATTAATATTATCCTATCTGAATGTACATAAATTTCTAATAACATAATCTATTTCAATTTGTATGTTTTTTATAGTTTGTACAAGTCCATTATTTAAACGTATCTTAAAATCATAAACATATTAATATTGTCTTGACTGAAAATATATAAAAATATCCAATAACATATATTTACACTGTCATGTTTTAATGTAGGTTGTAATGTCCATTATTTAATCTTATCTTAAAATCATTAAACTTATTAATATTGTCTCATCTTAATGTACACAGATATATATTCCTGTTCTCCTATACTAATTTTAATAGATGTCACCATTATCCCAATTTAGTTTAGACCTGTGTCAAACTATCGCTTAATCCATTCTTTAAATTCATAAACAAAATAGTATTAGTTTATTTTAATGAACATAAATCCCTTTATTCTCCCATATTTCAAGGTTTTAATGCAAAATGTTGGCATTGTCGGAATTTAATGTAACTAGGTCAATACGTAAGTAAAGAACATTGTTTTTACCTATGTTACTCGATAATTTCTCATCTTAACGCATATCCATATGTTGCTTATCTTTCACTTTATTCTTATTTAGATCTGTCTTTACGCGTATTAATAACGCATATTAAGATCTGCCGAGTGTTTGTAGATGTTCTCATTAAGAAGTAACGCGGGTCACTTCTGAATAAAATTATTAACAACTGTTTTATTGTACATCATCTAAGTGAAGCCAAATTCATTGCTATTAGTTCAACGCATAGATAAATACAGGCATTTAAAATTGATGCTTGTTTACATTTTATGAAACACTGTCAGATTTACATTTTATTATATATCTGACTGACTATTTGCATCATTACAAGGAGTAGCAGTAAAATAATAAGAGCAGGAGTGTCATAATAATGGTCATGATGGTGAAGACGACGATGAAGATTATGACGACGATGATGAAGAAAAAGAACACTGATATAATGTTATCATAGAGGCAACTTTCAGGGGGTGATGTTATTAAAATTCGGTATTACATCAAGCACGAAGCCGATAAAAGTAAAAAAGAAAGAAAGAAAAAGAGACTAATAGACGACTCACTCAGAGGAACAGGTTGAAGTTCCGTGAAGTAGGTAAAAACAGTCGCATTCAAGTCCATTCTACACAACCAATGAAGATCTCAATGAAATGGTCAACTTGTGTGCGTGCAGTGTCTCAAGAATATCACGCGCCCGTCACGCACGGCACTGTGAATGCAAGAAGGAAGATCAAACACGCATCCAATAAGTATGCTTTAACTATTTTTAATAGATGCGTGTTTTCTTTTTTAACTGACATTTTCTTGGAAATATATGTTACTGGAGAAAATTGATCATAGCTTTCTGATTGTGGATTAAGAAATAATAATTCACAAACGATGTTATTTTCTGTTATTTGGTCTGAACTATAAATAATTAGACAGTATTCCGAGTAAAATTCACAATAATGATAATTGCTCTTTATTTTACGTTTAAAATATTGATATCTTTTATCCGTGTTGAGCATAAACATACATTTCAATTGTAGAGAACACTCAAAGTTCTGTTTTGGACTGAGGAAGCATTAAAACGCTGCATTTAGAAAATGTATTCAATATAAACGATTCACAGAGATGCAATGTGTCATTATTTTTGCAATAAATCACTGATTTTGACGTCACTCAAGCCCTGTCATGAAGGCGATCGCTAGTTTATGGTAAGTTAAGTGACTGATGAAGAAAGGATGGACTTAGAAATATTTCATACATGTTTGCTGTTGATCTGTGATTTGAATTGGGGAATGCTTTATGCAACTATTATTTCTATATTTACTAATTTGATTATGTTGTACATTAAACTTGTGATTTTGATCGAAGAGCTGCCATGTGTATTGGGCTAAGGAATAAGGTTGCAGGATCTGTAAGTTGAGAACGTGTGTAAGAGAGAAAGGAGCTTAGTGATGAAATATACCTGAAACTTACTGCTGCCTTTTGCAGAAAGGAGCGTGCCTTTGGATTCTTTTGATGGTTTCGATGTTTTGTAATTTTGTATTCACTTCAGATCACGTGACTACTGTACTCTATGGATCACATTGGTGTTGTCGGCAAACTTATAAGTAAACGTGTTGCTCTTAAATCGATTCCTGTGAATTCCATACAAGAACCAATATGATGGAAATTGAGGTTTAAGTTTGGTCTCCAGAATTCACGAAGATTTTTGAACATTCCTCGAGGTTTGTTTGGGTAGCGCAAACGAAGATTTTTGAACATTCCTCGAGATGTGCTTTAATAGCGAATATGGAGTTCTAAACGATTCTCCATGGTGTGCTTTGTGAGCCCATCAAAGATTCTGGAATGGTTGTGTAGTGTGCCTAGAATGGTTACTTTAGACTGTCATAACAAGAAAGGAAGTGATTTGTTGCAAACAGTGTGATTGTGAGCACGTATTGACGACAGCGGCCATCTTTGAAAAGTTTATGTACTTTGACTATAATTATCTCTCTAAAACTCCACTCTCATTTCTAGGATGAACAATAAACAATAGTTAATAACTATATACATACATATATGTGTTTATGTGTGTGTGTGTGTGTGTGTGTGTGTGTGTGTTAATTTGACTGCTGATGTCTAGGATAAAATCATTTCTAATATCAGCTGTTTAATTATTAGTTGGCCTAAATGACAATCACTTCTAATTTCAGCTGTTTCATTATTAGTTGGCCCAAATGACAAATCATTTCTAATATCAGCTGTTTAATTATTAGTTGGCCTAAATGACAATCACTTCTAATTTCAGCTGTTATTATTAGTTGGCCCAAATGACAATCATTTCTAATTTCAGCTGTTTAATTATATATTACTTGCTGACTTAGTGAGACTGTGACTTCGACTCACGCAACAAGTTGAATTCTCTAGTATGAATACTTGATTCTTATAGTCTTGATCGTTACCTTGTACAACCGCTGGCAGTTAAATCTCCTTAGTATCAAGGTTTTGACTCTAACTTTCTTTGCTGATCTATGGCTTTAAACTCTTCGCCTATATTCTTTGGACACCTAACTCTATTGCTTCTAGAATCTAGCCATAGTCACATTGAAATATTCTCGTTAGCTGTACAGTGAGAAGGACCAGCCGCTATTTTGTCACATAGGCTGTCAGGAACGTATGCACTGATTCTCTTGGGAAAACATTTTCAGACAGACCTTTGTCCATCTACAGGCAGTTATTGTTTAATAAAGGGTCTGAAGAGGAGTAGTAGTTCATCTCTTATTGTTAGAAATGTATTGTAACTTTCAATTATTATGTACACGACAGGATATTAGTCCATTAAAATATACGCTAAAACCGGGATATGGAACGTTTATATCCCTTCAGTTAATCTATCATGCTTACGACATCAACGAAATAACTGTGTATTGCTTTAAACCCATTCTAAGACCTAATATATCAATCCCGTATTCTTATAGAGTCTGTGTCTACTTTATGTAATAGCCTCTTCACCGTTGTTTCCTTTTTTCATTTCTGTACTTTATTCTATCTGTATACCACTGTGCGTTTTCATAACTGAATTACTTTTCGTTTCTCAATGGCTGTAAGATTTTAACAATGTGTATACTTGCCATTGCCTCATCGCTGTCATTAATGAATCTTCTTGTATTAAGTCAAAGTGAATAGAAGTGCGTAAGTATAAACATAGGAGCATGGCTTTTGTTTTCATTGCATCTCACCCGACTGCCACAACTTTAACATGGATGCCTAAGATCGGATGTTTAAATGACCCCCTAAATGTTTACCCTTTCAAACAAAATTGTAGACAAAATATGATACAGAACTTTCACATTCTCGCTCAGAAAATATATATAAATTCAGATTTCCCACAAAGTCCACAAACGTACAATTTCTTACACTCTGGAAATATTACTACATGAATTTTGTCACTGTAGGAGATGCTAGCATGGTTCCAAGGCAATCTAATTTTGGTTTTCCTAACTTACACTATTTAAACTTTCTAACATCTGTTGTCCAGATTTCCCCAACTTTACTGCATTATTATTTGCAGGGTTGTTTATTTCTTCTCATGTAATTCTGTTTAGTTCCATTTGGTTGTTTATTTCTTCTCATGTAATTCTGTTTAGTTCCATTTGGTTGTTTATTTCTTCTCATGTAATTCTGTTTAGTTCCATTTGGTTGTTTATCTCTTCTCATGTAATTCTGTTTAGTTCCATTTGGTTGTTTATCTCTTCTCATGTAATTCTGTTTAGTTCCATTTGGTTGTTTATCTCTTCTCATGTAATTCTGTTTAGTTCCATTTGGTTGTTTATCTCTTCTCATGTAATTCTATTTAGTTCCATTTGGTTGGGAATTGTTGTTGTCATCATCCACCTTTAATGATTACTGAATCCAACCTAGATTGAGTTGTGACATAAATCATGGCTTAGACTGCCCTAGAGCAAAAGATGCATTGTGACAAAAGCTGTTTGCCACTCGCTTCACATAAAATAGTGTAAAAAAAAAAGTGCTATATACTATAATAGCTTTGGATTGCTATTTACTGGACAACCAGCAACACGTCGATAAAATATAACAGAAATCCCTAGTTGATTTCATCAGAATTTGATTAGTTATTGAATAAAAACAACTCACCATGAAAAATAATAGCTTATCTATGACTCTCAGTTTACCGGAGAAAAGGAGTTGGAAAAGAAAGTAGAATAATAGCAGCAGCTGCAAATATGGCTCAAATTACTTTCAGACTGTGTTACATGTCCAGTTTTTATTTAAAGACCCTGCTTAGGAATTTTACAAAACTTTAATTTAATTAGATAAATTAATTTCTCCTCTTTCCTTAAACAGACTGGTTGCTCAAATTATCTTTCGTCTCATATGAAAATGCGCCTTTGTAGTACAGACAAACAGATTCACGAACAGACAACTTGTGTACAATAGCCGGCGTGGAAACCATTAACACTCTCTTAAATCTTTATGCATTTAAAATGGTACATTTAGCTCAGTCGATCCCCCATCCAAACCACAAATTAGGTCTATATGCATAAAAATCACTACGAAAGAGGTATTTAACAATAAAGAATTTAATATTTAATATTTAACAATAACAATCAATTATGAAGACACAGCTTCAGATCTAAACTAAGGCAAGTTCAATCTGCTTAATGCTCGAGAAAGTTATTTTTGCCAGCACATTCAATGGATTCAGAGTTCGGGTTAGTTACTTATCTCTCTTAGGAGTCTTGATGAACACGTGGTCTAAGGTCAGTTTGATCCTTCCACATATCAAGCGATGCTTGCACTGTACGATCCGTAGTTTCAATAACTTGTTGTCTCTCGACTTGTTACACTAGGGTTTCGTCATGGCAGAACACCATCAACAAGGCGGTACGGAATTGTAACGTCGTCTGTCCAAGTTGAATAAAGGAACACGCATCCAACGATGCAAAGGTGGCAATAATACGTAGAACGTATTATAAGGCAGAGAAGAACCCGATCTGAAATGAGAGTGTGGTTTCTATGAGCGATTTGCATTTACATTCGCAAATCATCCAAGCACGTGACTGATACAATGCGCTTAGTTTTAAATCTTTGACTATCGTGTCTTTTACAATATATTTATATTCATAAAAGATACAATGTGTGTTATTTTTAACATTACATGAACGTATGAATATCCAAACATTTACTTCATCAAAAATGGAATTCATACAAGGAGAACAAAAATATAATTCAAATTAAATATGAGCGCTTTACAATTTAACAATGAAATTACACGCAAGAGAATCATTTGAATTACATGAAAATTCGTAACGTGCACAGACGTTTCTGCGGCACAAGAGAATTAAGGTTTATACAAATTAAAATCAAAAGGTTACAATTAATTTATATACAATGAAATCTTTAGGCTTTAGTCATTCTATCGAATCACGTATGCTTGGAGGAAAATTATAATAATTCGCACAAGATACATACATAAATTCATATACAAAAATACAAATAGTAAAATGCAATATCATTGTAAGAAGTAGACGTGTTACCTTCTTAAAGTAGAATTACTGCACAAGACACGGGTTCCTATGTTCCTTCCCGACTCAGCAAGGTATTCGGTGACTAAGGTGCTCGAGAGCTGGGTGTGTGTCGGCCGGTTTGCGTTATGAGTAAAGAATATTACCGCGTCAAGAGTATTTATTGTAGTGCATAAATGCATCACGTGACTAGATCACGAGGTATGTTGTTGATCCGAACTTTCTCGACTGTTGGCTAAAGTTACATAACAAGGGATGAACTCACTATTGTTTTCTCCTCATGCTGGTGCATGACGGGAGGGTTCTAACAAAGGAATTCAATTCGAATATGATATTGGAGTTTCGGATGTGGGTCAGAAGTTCGTGACACAGAATCTGGTCAGAGTCTGTCACAGACTGACTAGCCGAAATGGTGTCTTTGATAAGGTCATGTGACGTAATTATAAGGGGAGTTAATTTTATAAAAGAGGAATTTGTTTTTGATATTAAAAGTGAGGTGGGGTGGCAAAATAATTAATATGCGAATGAGTTCGATGTCCTCAGAATAATTTATTTGTATTTTGTTTTAGCCTTCATTACCCTTAAAATTTTCATTTTTATCCCATTTGGGGTAATCTATCTATTTCCTGACCCAAGCTGTATCGCGTCTCGCCTATTATGACTGGGTAAGGAAAGGTAAAAGTGTCTCTGTATAGTGTAAACTGTAAATGGTTAACTTTTCATTAGGAATGTCAGGCTATTTTAAACATGTCTAACGTTTCATTTATTGCAGAGTCTATAAGTATTTATTAATGTAGCAATTGACAGTATATTTAGGATCTGCAAATGCAATCGTTTTAGGGTCTTTTTTTCATCATTAGTCTTTATAATGGGTTTTGGGCGCCTAAACTGTTCAGAGAGTGTCCTGTTGAGCGTTTGCCAGCTTTTTCCACTACAGGAGTTATGTCTTTTATATGGTGTGACACAGTGTGAAATAAACTTGTTAAAGGAATGACAGTGACGCAGAATGTTATAGATGATGAATAACAGAATTAAGGATGTATTTTGTTTGCAATGTTGTCAACTTTTTATTTATTATATTTCTTTCAGTCTGGCATTTCAGTTAGAGTAGCGCAACTTCTTTTAGTTTGTTGTTGTAAACTGTAGTGACAGCATAATTACAACGTTTAATCCTCTGCTCATTTACATATCTTTTTAATACTGTTTCTCATACTATTACTGAGTGGATGGGGGGGGGGGGCGTGAGTCAATTGACTGGCGGCGTACCAGCATATCGGCATAACACTTGCTGATATATGCATATCTACAACCAATAGTCCTTACTCTTTTATCTTAGCTGATGAATTTTTGCTATTGTATATTACTACAAAGTCACCATAGAGCACCTCGCAACAGGATGTTAAGGTTATATACATGAAAAGCGGTTAGTGTTATTTATTGTATTCTTCTATAACCCTTATACATTTTAGTATGTTTCTTGTTTTATTGATTTCTGCAAGTTTATTCTGTTCTATTGCTATTTTTAAGGTATAAGGGCAGGTACGTATGAATGTCTTCGAGTGTGCTTCTTGCAGATGCATTCTTGGATGAATGAATAATTCAATGCACTACATTTTGTAAGTTTGCTTATTTTTTCTTTACTTTCAGTGTGTTTTCCCATTTATTTAGGTTTCATTAATCATAGATTTGTGCACATATATGTGTGTTGCTTGTACTAAGAACTGATTCTGTTTAGCTATTTAGGGTTTGTTTCACAATTTCGTATGGTTAATATTCTCTTATTATACATTTACTACTACTTAGCTCAAAAGTTCAATTAATTGAAAGTGACAAATATATTCAATAAACGTTATTTGTTATAGGACTAATTTATATTATATACTTAAAATTCAAGTTCATGAGAAATATATTTATTTATTACAAAGTTTAAAGGTTTAATTGTGCAGGCCAGATCTTAGTAACAAACTACAATTCTTCTCTTAATGAAAGTACCTCAATTCTTCAATCCTTGAATCCATCAATCTTTGACAATGATCCTCCAGAGTGATAGACAAACAGGCAGATTGACAGACAGATAGATAGATAGATAGATATTGACAGATAGATAGATAGATAGATAGATAGATAGATAGATAGATAGATAGATAGATAGATAGATAGATAGATAGATAGACAGATAGATAGATAGATAGATAGATAGATACCCAAGGGAGGTAACACTAATATATCCGTAAAACAGTGATTTTTTTTAATGCATTACTTCCCTTGGCCCATTGTGCTGCATCTTTACCACGATTTTTTTCTTTTTATAATAGCATTGAGATTTAAATATTTCTACATATTTTAACAATTGGTAAAAAGGTATTGAAACAAATCCAAATGTAAATGCAGGCTCTGACAAAGAAGATAAATAAATATCTCAAACGAAAATTAAGATTGTAATTTTAAAATATCGCAAACACTCCGTGGTCAAGCATATAAAATGATTTTGTTTAGAGTACTACACAACCTATTTTTCCTCATTGTCATGACTTAAGTGGAATTTGAGCGAATTCTTTAATTTAATTTATTAAAAGAATATAAAGTGAATTAACGCGTGCGTGTAGATGTATTGAAATCTAATATTTAAAAAGTATGATTTATTTTTAATATTCGGTTCAGCGATATTTCCTTATGAAACATTCCAGACACGATGAACCTGTGCTGATGTGTATTATTTCCCTTTGATATAATGGTTTTCCTCGTGCGCATTTCTTCTCTTGACCCCCATTAAGTAAAATAATTTCTTTGCAAACATTACAACGCTTACAGGGCAAGTATTTCTTCGTAGTGTTTAATCTCCCCCTATTTCGCTTGTGTTCCATATTTATTTGCTTGCTTCTGATACATTTGCAGAGTAATTTGTTTATTTGTTAAAGCTGTTTATTTGGAATTTAAGTTTCTGTAACGTTATCTTTAGTAGTTACATTAATTTTGATTGGTTTTATTAAAATTTGGTGTGCTAGCCTATAAATGAATGACTTTTGTGCTTTGTTCTGTTTAAAATTATGAAAAATTTCGACTGATAATTTATTCGCATACAGAATGCAGCTAGGAAATACCTCCCTTTAAATACTATACAGATCTTATTTACGCGTTCCACCTCTCAAAACACGAGTTATCCAGACTTTATCTCAAAAACGGACTCACACTACAAGTTGTACACCAAAGAGTCTGAGTAGTGCAATTCGGTCACGACGAAACGAATATGTTCAGGAACAGACTCTGTTGACTGCAAATCAATGACCATGTCACCTATTGATCTCAGTGCAACAATTCCGACAAACAAGAGCAATGCATGCATCATCATGAACGACAACTCAGCACCTGGTTCTTTCTATAGATCGGAGTAGCCGGTCTTAGATCAAAAGTTTTCAATCGTTCTACTTATTTAGTCAGCCTTGACCTACGTTATGTATTCGTCTGTCTACCTTTGCACTTTCACAAACACTTAAAAGCAAATAATTTCCCGTCATACACCAACAACCACTGCAGCAACTTTCTTTGTGTGTTTGTATTACCCTGTCTTGACCACGTGACGTGATAAATGATACACTCACATATACTTATGGGAAAATGCAGCAATGAAATAAAAGACTGTTTTGTATATACTTATGGGGAACATCTTTAAGGAAATCCAACTATGAAAATAAAAGCCTGTTATATATATTTGTGTATAGGAAAATCTAACAAGGAAAATGAAAGCTTGTTCTATATACTTAGAAACAAATCTTTATCAGAAAATCTAATAATAAAAATGAAAGCCTGTTCTGTTTGCTTATAAAAAAATCTTTATCATAAAATCTAATAATAAAAATGAAAGCCTGTTCTATATATGCTTCTGAAAAAAATCTTTATCATAAAATCTAATAATAAAAATGAAAGCCTGTTCTATATATGCTTCTGAAAAAATCTTTATAAAAAAATCTAACAAGTAAAATGAAAACCTTTTGCTAAGCAATGAATTCTAGTTTATAATTCAGGAAAATATAGTTTAACAGAAATGTCGGAATCGGTAAAACTATACATTTTGCACGAGAAAAAGGCTACATCCAGACTGGGGTATGATGTAAGCTCTGACATCAATATAAATACGGTATTACAAATATCGGATGCAATTTTGAATTCAAGCAAGCAACTGAAAGGGCTAGGGTAATATATTGTTTTATTATTGAAAAGATTAATATTTTTTTTTAGCATTTACTTAATCTGAGTCACTGTTACGTAGACATTATGTAGTCCATACCAATCCTCTTCTAAAAATAGACTACAATCAAACCTAGCGGTAAGACAATTGACCCTTATCCCCGGGCTAGAGAATACATGAGTAACAATTCACTTCGAACAAACCATTCAGAATGCAGTTCAGCCACGCGCATTGAATGTACCCGATTCCTACCTGTATATTGGCAGTCCAAAGTAACTAACCATAGAGGCAACACGTGCTTTGGCTCTCGGTCTTAATAAGCTATAATCGTAGTGCATAGCAGCTACTAAAAATTATTGCCGGTTACTGACGCAGCAAGAACCTACATCCTCTGTTTATATTACTGCCGCAGGTATGTGGTTTTGCTTGTATAGCTAAATATTATATCTATGTTTATTCTTAATCTTAACAATACGCTCTTTGTAGATAAGTTTGATTCTTAAAATTTAAAATTGAAATAACATGTTATTTTAAGGTCACTCCAAGATACCTTACCACAGAATATAGATTGATAGATAGACAGACAGACGGATGGATGGATGGATGGATTTGGGCGGTCGGATGGACAGATGAATGGATGGGTGGGTAGATAGATAGATAGATAGATAGATAGATTCTACCTAGTATTCTTCTATGTCCATGCTTAGAGAAAACGTGTAGAATTGTAGGTAAATAATTTATCGATCTATTTTCGTAGAGAGATTTTTGTAATTCCAAACCAAAAGTAAATTATTTTATATACATTTATCATAATCATTAATAACAGTTATATTAATGTTGACGGTAAAGAAATAACAATAAAGGAGTGTACAACATTTTATACAGTTACAACATACTCTGAAACTGTTGGGATACATTTTAGCTTACACTACTAGTAAGGACACTAGATGTCCTTGGGATCAGGTTAGATGACCTAATTTGAGAAATCGTCAAAACCTTTCCTGTTTCTATTCATAATTTCCCACGTCTCAAAACCTTTCTTTGTGACGTCAATACTCTTCCGTTTCCACTGATGTCATATAGTCCCGGAGAGAGCGTCAACACAATGGGCCTACTGTGGGGAGAGGGCGTTACTATTTACCAAGGCCCCAATAACTAATAAGTCTCGTGTGAAAACTTTAAGGAATACAATCATCCGACCACATAAAGTTTCCTGGGACCATTTACTAACTGAACTCACTGGCAATGGTGCCAGTGTCACAAATGTAGCGTCTCCATCACTCTGAATGCTGAGAACGAATGTGGGTGGATGGGTGGGAAGAAGAGAAGAGAGAAAGATTAAACAGAGATTGAAAAAATGGGAGATTAACACCGGGAAAGAGAAAATAAATGCGAGAGATAAATAAAACAGAACAAGATTGAGAGAGAGAGAGAGAGGGGTGAAAGAAAACGAAACGAGAGAAAATGGGGATGTGAGAGAGAGAGAGAGAGAGAGAGAGAGAGAGAGAGAGAGAGAGCTTATGATTCATACGTTCTGTTTAGCATTATACAAATCAAAACACGTTTCTTTATACTCTAAATTTTGTGCACCAGACCTCCCTTCGGCCATCGTAAAATATTCTAAATCTTTAATTTAAAGCAAAAGGGAAGTAGTAAACATGGGTACAAAACAACGACAGCAATCGTGATGATAGGCGTATGGTAGGGAGATTTGAGACATGTTGTGGTACATGAACAGATGGATGTTTGTATGATTGTTAACATAGTTACTGACAACCAATGAATGTCGAAATAAACAGACCGAGAGAACAACACTGGGAAAAAGAAAAAGCGAGGGGTAAACAGAACGAAAAGGATTAAAAGAGAGAGAGAGAGAGAGATGTAAGAGAAGGAAATGTTATTTTTTCGTACGTAAGATAGCTTCATACTGCGTTGATGAGTGGATTGAAAAATGGATGAGTGGATATGTGGATAGAATCAATAGATGAAGGGATTGGTGAAGGGGGCAAGTAATGGATAGACAAGCTGGGTGATTAAGGACTGGGTGAACAGGTAAATGCAAGGCTGGTAGGGCGTGGTTTGAATGGATGTAATGGATAAGAGGATTAAAATCGATGAGCAGATGAGCGGAAAAATAAAGAAATTGGAAAAATGAGTGTGATTGATGGATAGATGAGAGGATGGGTGGATGAATGGAGTTTGTAAGGGAAAGTGGATGGAATAGTGGAGAGGGGGGTGAATGGAGGGAGAAAAGGTAAGTGGTGAGTAGATGGAAGGATGTTTATAAGTATATAGAGAATACAAAGACAACTGATATCAAGCAGAGATACATATGTATACAGTTTGGTTTTCAAGACAACTGATATCAAGCAGAGATACATTTGTATACAGTTTGGTTTTCAAGACACCATGTATGCTATCAATAGAATGTGTAAGTTTAAAACAAGTGCTCGCTTAATTCAAAACAAACAGTGAGTTAAAATAAACAAGTCACTCGAATAAACAACAGCTACAAAATACACCCAAAACAACAACAATAATAAACATCAGCTACAAAATACTCCCACAACACAATAAATATCTGCTACAAAATAGCAGAATACACCCACAACAACAATAAACATCAGCTACATAATACACACAACAACAACAATAAACATCAGCTACAAAATACACACACAACAACAAAAATAAACATCAGCTACAAAATACACCCACAACAACAAAAATAAACATCAGCTACAAAATACACCCACAACAACATTAAACATCAGCAGCAAAATGAATATCAACACCTCGTACATTTATTTAAAACAAACAAACTTTCGCAGCGTGTATAGCTTCGATTGACTACGAGGACGTGGTGGTCGGATGGCGACACACCGTGATCTGTGTCAAACTTGCCACCAATAATATTTTAAAAATAATTATGTATCGCTACTGCGCATGTAACAAACGCCATGCGCTTACACTTGGAGCCCTAGTCTTAGTAAACCAGCATGCATCTCTTTAAGTTACTAGTACTCAGAGTTCAAAGGTCACGAGGACTGATGAATGAAGGAAAATATTATTTTCTAAGGAGCATAAGAAGTCGAGTTATTGCTATGAGTAAATGGGTGTGAAATTTTGAAGGGGTGGGGGAGTGGAGTTGCGGAAGGTGGAAAGGGATTTCTGCGGAAGTATTTTTCCTGCAGCAGAAACAGTTAAGTATTGTTAGAAACGACAGCCGTAGTCGGTTTTAGCCGTGCGAATTCTCACGGCTCAAATAGTGTCACACTCTAGTGGTGTTAATTTTAGCTTACTTAGTTGACCCGTCACTGACGTCTCAGAGGCGTGTCGAGTTGAGTCTAGAAACTCAACGATTCCTGCAAGTCTTGTATGGAAAGGCAACCGTAACAGTGTCGGTATAAACAGTTATTTATTAGTTTTCAAATTAAAAATAAAAAAATCTACAATGGTTATTCTGAGTTTTGTAAATTCCCAAAATAAGTAACTGTTCAACTTTCATTGCATATTTGCCATTTAAATTTGCAACATACATCAACTCTTCTGACCTTTAACCCATAAATTGTTAAAATACAAGACAGTTCTTCTAACCTTTAATCCATCAATTATAATTATTAAACAACAAGACAGTTCTTCCTACCTTTGACCCATCAGACTACTAACCCCTCTTTGATGACGTGTATTTATATTGGTGTGTTTACTTCAAAGAAAGGAAGAGAGATGATGGAAATTTTTATTTGTGTGTTTACCCGAGAGAAGGGTAGAGAGATGAATGATTGTTTGTGTGTAAGCCTAAGACAAAGGTAGAAAGATGAAGAGATATTATGTTTGTGTGTTAATCAAAGAGAAATGTAGAGAGCTGAAGAAATGTTATATATAAATATAGTCCCATCTAGAATCTGTTGCGCAATACTTCCAATCAATTTCATAGCGCTTGTTTCATTGTTCACTTTTAAATGTAAGTTCCAACCTCTCGGATAGCATACCTAGACATAGAGATAAATAAGCATTAAACTACCCAGACACAGAGGTAAATAAGCAGTAAAACTATCTTGACATAGTGATAAATAAGCAGCCAAATTGCCTAGACATAGTGATAAATATTATAATCAGCCAAATTGCCTATTATAGTGATAAATAAGCAGCAAAGCTACCTAGATAACTACCCTAGACATGTTGATAATTAAGCAGGAAAATTGCCTAGACATGGAGATAAATAAGCAATAAAACTACTTAGACATAGAGATAAATAATCAGCAAAACTACCTAGATATAGAGATAAATAAGCAATAAAACTACCAAGAGATAAATAAGCAATAAAACTACCTAAACATAGTGATAAATTATCAGTAAAACTATCTAGACAAAGTGACAGTGATAAATAAGCAGTAAATCAACCTCGACATAGAGATAAATAAGCATTAAAATTACTAACTCGACATAGAGATAAATAGCAGTAAAATTACCTTGACATAGCGATAAATAAGCAACAAAACTATCAAGAGATAAATATGCAATAAAATTACCTAGACATAAAGATAAATAAGAGTCAAACTACCTAGACACAGAGATAAATAATAAATAAAACTACCAAGACATAGAGATAAACAAGCAGTAAAATTACCTAGAGGGAGAGATAAATAAGCAGTAAAACTAAAATCTGAAGCTTGATTGGATAATACATCCTTATGGGCCTAGAATACATGACTAATTAACAATTCTATATATCCATGTTCATTTATTAATGTCTTGAGTAAAAGAAATAAAATCTACAAAATAAATTCATATCAAATTCGTCATATAAACTGTTAGCTAGATATAAGTTTAGATTGATATCTAAACAGAGTTGAGGGGTACGAAATCATATTCATGAAATATATATATATATATATATCACATACACATATACATACATACCTACAAACGATGTACATAAGCATAAACATATACGTAAATAAAGATTTATACATATCTATAAACAAACATGCATACCTATGCACTTACACACAAAACGGAAATAAATATTTTCCTATATTGTAATTTACGAGCCCGACACACACACCCTCACCACGTGTAGTGTTTGATTTACGTTTTCCGTTTGTCTCTGTCTGCTAAATTTCATATAACTAGTTTCTGTTCGGGGAGGAAAGGTGAAATGGTTTGGGTGGGGGTATTTTGGCGACACCAAGAGCTTACTTAGCTTGGCAATCATCTGAGTCATAACAACTTAATGCTTGTCAATATGCACGCACATTTACACGTACGACATTGATGTGGCCGGATCTATGACGTCATCAGACAGTCCAAAGAGTTGTGTTAAGTTATTAGCTGCATCCGTCGGACCAGTTGGTAATCTGGGGTGGCATTTCTCGACACTCTTTAATCTTAAGGTCGCCGTGGCGATCCCACTTCGTTCGCGTCCTTCTTGCTTGTTCGTCAACATCCGGGCTTGTTGAAACTGACATTGTTGCACCGCACTGTGCGTCATTTTTGTAACAAGAAGTCTCTATTATAACTCTGACATTTCAGAAATGTAGACGACTGTTTGAATGGCGTGAGTTGGTCGTTGTTATGGAGTTAGTTGTCCCTAATTTAAAACTAAATGAAACGAGAGCAAATATATGGATTTCTATGTTCAAATCAATTTAACTCCTGGTGTTATTATAATCAATACTCAGGCTTTAATCATACCACTGTTTGACAGGACTCTTTTAAACTTTACAGAACCAATTTGTTAGCTTTCTTCAGGCTGTTAATGGGCTCTCTTCAACCTTATAGAACCAACTTGTTAGCTTTCTTCAGGCTGTTAATGGGCTCTCTTCAACCTTATAGAAACAGCTTGTAAGCTTTCTTCAGGCTGTTTATGGGCTCTCTTCAACCTTATAGAAACAGCTTGTAAGCTTTCTTCAGGTTGTTAATGGGTTCTCTTAAACCTTATAGAAACAGCTTGTAAGCTTTCTTCAGGCTGTTAATGGGCTCTCTTCAACCTTATAGAAACAGCTTGTAAGCTTTCTTCAGGCTGTTTATGGGCTCTCTTCAACCTTATAGAAACAGCTTGTAAGCTTTCTTCAGGTTGTTAATGGGTTCTCTTAAACCTTATAGAACCAACTTGTTGGCTTCTTTCAGGCTGTTAATGGGCACTCTTCAACCTTATTGAACCTTTTTTCGCTTCTTTCAGGCTGTTAATGGGCACTCTTAGAATTTATAGAACCATTTATTGGCTTCTTTCAGGCTGTTAATGGGTACTCTTCATCCTTATAGAACTTTCATATCGCTTCTTTCAGGCAGTTAATGGGCTCTTAAACCTTGCAAACCCAGTGTCGTGGTTTGTTTTAATGGGCTGTCAAATCTTAGAAGCGAAGCCACTTATTATCACGACAGTATAAGACTTTAAAACAGTCTTTCGTCCCTTCTACGCCCACTGCTTCCAAACAGTATAAGTTTTATTATTAATTATGTGCATGTACTCAAACAGATAAGATATATATTAAACATTAATGTTATTGAGCTTTTTTATTATTACTACTAGTAGCAGAGCAATAGCAGCCATAGGAGTCATAGTAGTTGTAGAAGTCGTAGTAGCATTAGCAAGTAGTAGTCGTAGTAGCATCAGTAGCAGTAATTGAAGTAGGACGTGATAGCAGCAGTAGTAATCGGACTTCAAGTACTGGAAGTAGTAAAAGAAGTCGATGTTATAATAGAAGCAGAAGTTATAATAGAGGTCGTAGTAGCACGAGCTGTAGTAGTAGCAGAAGAGGTCGTAGTAATTGAAGAAGAAGGATCAATGACAAATATGACAGATTATTTGAAACAATAACGAGAGGGTCTCTTAAATTGTGAGAATATTATTATCATCTCTACATTTTATGATAAACACACACCTCTCAATTCTGGGTAGTGGACTGAAAGAGTAACCTCCCTGTACTCCTCACAGACCTGATCTCAGTATTGTAAATAAGCATCACAGACCTGACCTCAGTATTGTAAATAAGCATCACAGACCTGGCATATTTCCAATAAGTAGTGGAACATCCTCATCAAAAGCCTAAACCCGTATATTATTACACCAACACCATTACTCATGACCTTTTAACCCCAATTTAACACACGGGGTCGAGGGCGTTGATAAACAAAGAAATATAATTTATTAATTATATGAATCACACCTACAGACTACATAATGCATTTCAGCATTGAATCAAACATCAATAAGGATATATACGACATTTACACAGGAACAGATATAAACATATGTTTTCAAATCAATAAGTTTCGAAGTCTAAACTCTAAAGGATCTCTTGGTATATAATTGTTCACATGGAGTATCCAGTCCTCCCTTAGCGTATCCCTTGAACATCCTGGTTATATCGGTCAAATGACAAGTAGATGAACACAGAAGTAATTTACATCACAAAAGATACGGAAATTTCAAGCACTGTGTTTACAAACAAACTGATCACATGACCTGTTAGCCGATACTCTTCACTGGCTGTGCATGACGTCAGAGGTGACCTTGTGCTTTTGAAGACTCACACATAGTAGGCAGGTCGAAAACAGACTTCAAATGCATGAGTCCTCAAGAGGTCACAGATGAAAATCCAGAGACTCATTTTCAGATGCCAAAGGAACCAAAAGATCAAGAAACCCAACAAGGAAGATACATGGGAGTACTGCCGAAGACTGCAGACAAAGCAACAATGGTTTTTTGTGTAGCAATTCAGACTAGGCAGATCTTAACTGTCTCTCTCTTTAATAGCTCCTCAGACTATATTTTACAGTACTGATACAATTATTTACAGTGAATTCAGGCTACGTGCCCTCTTACAAGTTATATACTTTTCCAAATACAGTCATGAAGAATTAAATGATGTAATATTAACAGACCAAATACAGTCATGAAGAATTAAATGATGTAATATTAACAGACCAAATACAGTCATGAAGAATTAAATGATGTAATATTAACAGACCAAATACAGTCATGAAGAATTAAATGATGTAATATTAACAGACCAAATACAGTCATGAAGAATTAAATGATGTAATATTAACAGAACAAATACAGTCATGCAAAAATCAATGATGTAATATTAACAGAACAAAAACAGTCGTGCAGAAATCAATGAAGTAATATTTATAAGGGAGCTTTTTACAGATCAAAGTTGTGTTTTTAAAAAAGTCTCTGAATCACAAAGCCATATACTTTACAAAAATCTAAATTTGTTTGTGTGAGACTCACTACAATATTCCAACAATGGCTTACACATGTTAGTAACAAATAAATCAATGAACATTAAATCATATGGCATTTCTACTGGATAAAATAAACACAAGATATCTTAAAATTATGAACAGCATAACATGTTATTCATGAAAATTAAAACATATTATTATTCATCTGAAAGAAAACATGAAAATTACAGTTTTTAGAACTACAAGTGTGATTTTACTCATGATGTGGCATTAATCACATGACTCCCAGAACAAAGACTGCAGATAAACATATCTTTACTAAGTGCAGGATTCTCGGACAGTGGTACTAAAGGAATATTTTTTTCAACAACGTGGGTTTCGCTTCCCCTCCCTTACTCCCATTGGTTAGTTCCGGTGTGCCAGTGTATGGCCATTGGTTAGTCATTATTGACCAGCATCAGGCTGTTGGTCAAACACGATGCAATGATCCATACAGAGCACTCGATAATCCAGATCATAACATGATCCATACAGAGCACTCGATAATCCAGATCATAACATGATCCATACAGAGCACTCGATAATCCAGATCATAACATGATCAGAATGCTCGACTCACAATTGCAATGGAACTACGACTATTGAATTTCACAAGAAAGGATACGTGTGCCATTTAACTTTAATGTTGCGGGCACAGTCTATTTGCTCGGAATCACTACTACGATGTTCATTGCGCATTTTCCTTAACGCGCAGTGCACGAGGTCGAGGTCTACTTCCAAACGATCAATACATAAATATCAGTAATATGAATAAAGTGCTCCACAATTGTATCACAAAATATTTCATAAGTAAAATTATATGGAAATAAGTGACAAATAAAGGAAGGGGTGAAAATATTTGTCACAAGTAGTAGAGGTAATAGAAATCTTTGTAGTCGTAGTACAACTCATAATAGTGGTAGTAGAAGTGTTGCAGTAGTAGAGAATTAGTAACATATTTATGTTGTTTTGAGATGCATATTGACTGGTAATTTCACCGTGTAAATGAATCCTGTAAACCTGAAATGTCTTTCAAGAACTCTGCGACAGTTATAGATCTCAACTACCGGGTAAAAGCAGTTAATGAACAACATAGCTGTGTGTGTGTTGTTTGTTTCTTGCGTTAGACTCCTTCATTTGGGGTGCACGTTTATGGACGTTGATGAACGCTTAATTTCGATTTCAGAGCAATTAATTAAGCTATGACAAAACAGAGAGTGCAGAGATAAGTATGTTGTCTGGGTGCTTCCAACATGTTATTGAATTCCCTGTAATCCCTTTTGCACAGGTGTAGTTAGAGATTCAAACCTATTACTCTTCAGAGAAGGCTTTCTTGTTCTAGGCGCAGGTGTGCGGCCATAGAACCAAGAAGCGTGGAAGAACGAAGGGTCCAGCCCACAAAAGCCGTGATGCATACTTGTCTGACACTGGTTCGTGTCCACTCTATCCTGCAATGTCGGTCAAGTTTCATGAGGGAAACGTGATACCGGAAGGGGGATGAGGGGGGAAGAGAAGTAACTGCTCTTGACGAATGAGTAGCTTTCAAAGGAAGAAGAAATTGATTACGCTTAGCGAGACACGTGACCCTTAGACGGAGTTCACACTAGCCAGTCAGTTATTTAGACAGCCGAAACGTTTCTTAGAAATCAGACACACACAAACATACACACACACACACACACACACACACACACACACACACACACACACACACACACACACACACACACACACACACACACAACTTATTGATCTTTCCTCCAGGATATTTACAAGCCAACAAACAAGAAAATAAACTTGATTTGTGTGACATCAAATTTCTTTCAGCCTACCAGTCTCAAGCATTACAATCACGTATCTTTGATGCTTGAAAACATCGTGTCTGTATGACGTCATAGATTTTATCCAACAGCTTCTAAGCAAAATCAAAATCGGGTAGTCGATGGGCCGGCCGGATGTGCTGGACGTGCAAGAGGTCATGGCTTCAGGAACCATTCCAATTTGGTCTGGAATTTAATTTTAAAATCAGAACACTCTTTCCTTAGATCGGGATTGCCAAATTCATTGGCGCAGGGACTGTCAAAGACTTTGAGGATTTTGTACGACGTGACGCACTAATAAAAGACAAATATCCAATTTATTATGCTTATTATTTGCAGAACACTTACATAGCGCTTATTTATGGTGAAAACCATTTATCAACCCTTGAGGCCAAGGTACATGTTTAATTAGTGTCTCTCGCACTGATTATAATTATTTACTTAAAACGTAAGGCTACATTGATTTTTCTAATAAATACTCTTTTAACTTTTTTCCTACAGTCTCACTCTCGTTAGAATAGTGGTTGTGGTAGTCCTACCTGTTTGATACTGTGTTTGGTGTAGAATGACATTGATGTTTCTACTGCACGTTTGTAGGACACTAATTCACTGCTATTCTCTGGAGGTTAACTTGGGCGCCTTCACTGTGGCTCCCCCAAGCAAAACAACAATTATTGTAGCAATTTCCAGTATCTTCCTTAATACCAGATATTGCTCGATGTAGTCAGCATACGTTGCCACCATACATCAATGGAGATTAGTGTATTCTTATATTTACGCACTGCTCCCCACCTCTACCACAGTCAGTCATAGTGGTTTATAATCAGTAAACCATGAGGTTCAAATGGTACACAGAAAGAAAAGCTGCTTATTCCCTGTAAAATATACTCAGGGAACACACGTTAAGTTTCCAGTTTATACATCTTTAACCCCACTCTCTCTTACATTCAAGTGTCACACACACACACACACACACACACACACACACACACACACACACACACACACGCACGCACGCACGCACGCACGCACGCACGCACGCACACACACACACCATAATAAATACAGTATATCAGTTTATGCAAAGGTTCACTAGGAACAATGTAAGTATTATTCATACTATATTCGAGCATCAAACATTTGTAGAAATAATAGTCTACTTACATAATGCATATCTACATAAAATGCAAATACAGGATGGCCCAAAAATAGGTTTACAGTTATCACGTAGACTATTTATTTGAAAATTCGACACTAGAACAGCGGGAAATTCGTTATACCTGTTAACATAAACATAAACAATTTAATCTCTCGGATGCTCAAAATGTCCTCCTTCAACATTGTTTTATATTGGTATTACTAAGCAAGTAACTTCAACCATATAAAAGGTAGTTTAATAACTGTAAACCTACTTTTGGGCCACCCTGTATAACATATCAATAGCAAAAATGCATGAAATGTTCCTTTAGCTATTCTCTCTCAATCAGTCAGTTCACTCACCATTAAGCTAACGGCTGCCTTTCATGATCGAACTTCTTGTCACACCAAATTCACGTGATTAGACAATAGAATTGTCTACAGCATGTAAACGTTTTGATCCTAGCCCATTGGCTGACCTCGTTCTCATAAATCGTAACCATTGGATAATAAAAACTACTCATCCAGTTGGAACTGGCTTGCATAACATCAGCAATTTCCTGCATATTCTCAACTCGAGTGTTTACTCTAACTCAGACACTTTCAAAAATATCGTCATAAGAAGTGCCCACGGTCGGGTCATTTCGTCAATTTAACAATTTATATAACAATTAAATTTTAAAATATAGATATGCAAATTTACTCGGCCACATAATGTCATTTTTAAAAACACGCCTGATCAAGTGGGGTGAGGAGATTTGATTAAACACAGCACGTCTCAAATGCATTCTTAAGGTATTCTGATTAAATACATTCATATTACAAAGACAAGGACAATGCATTCTGTTAAAGTATAACAAAACTCAGTCACGGTTAATTTAATCTGATTAAATCATTTCAAGGTATGTGTTCCGATTAAATCTAGCACTTTGGAAAGCCAAAGTGCGTATTTGTTCCAATAAAATGCAGCAAATTTCTAAGTTAAAGATTCTATAGAAATTTTAATTAAAAAATAATTAAAGGACAAGGTTTCCTCGAATGTTTATACTTTGTCAAGGTGTATGTATCCGAGACGACTCAAAGTGCTTTAAAAGTACTTTTACTATTGAAGGTTTAACGCTTCATATGGTCTCGGTGGCCTGGCTTGGGGTGGGTTAAATGCTCTCTCTCTCTCTCTCTCTCTCTCTCTCTCTCTCTCTCTCTCTCTCTCTCTCTCTGTCTGAAACGCTTGACTGACAGTCAGACACCTTTAAGTTCTCTGATTGCATAGATTTGCTAATTTGATGGGCACGGTACACAGTCTTGCGAAATCTTCCGTGCGAGTGGTAAGACCTTGGGGGCAAAAGAAAATATTTAAAATATAATTATGACTCACTGTCAAACCACTTTCTCGTTCTCGTAATTAATTTGTTTCCCAAAAAAGTATTTCAAAAAGAAACCCTCTCAGATGTCATGCAAATGTGTGACGTGAACAGCAGAGTCACTCGAAATTAAGTCCTGCAGCATATCAAGCGCGCGAGTCCTTGAATACTCCAGTAGTTCACCCTACGTCCAACGTAGCTTAGGTGAACAATACGTTGCATTCCTGGTTGTGTAATAGATTTGACTTCAACATTTGACTTCGCGTGTTGCGGAGTGCTCAATGCGCAAACATAATGAACTGTCTGGAATTCTAGCAATTTTAACCATCTGACAAAGGGCTCAGAGCTATTAGTCACTAGGGCATTTGATTTATGTCCAAGTCATTTCATTAAATCCCCTTGATATACTCAGGGCCGGTCACTAGAGCCATAAGGCAACAAGGATTAAGTGCCCCTGGATACACATCAAACAACATTCATTTCTTTCAAAAGTTCTTCGAGTATTTTTAGAAGTGAGTAAACGGGTCAATATATGTCTGTCCAATATCCATCAATAACCATCAATATCCATCCATCTATTCAATATATACAAACAAACTAATTTGTAAAGCATATTTTTAATCAGCAATTATTGAAAATCATTTGGAGCTTGACTTTTGGATTTATCTTCCATAACGATATGGTGTCTTTTTCATACGTGCAAAAATTGGTACTATGACAATTATTCTCTTAATCTTGGCTTTTGTAATCATGATATTGAACGCTTGTAAAACCTTTACATTTAATCCTGGCTTTACACTAATCCTTACATTCTACAGGATACTTTATGATCGTTATTTTATCTCGTTGCTTTATGAATACGCGAAATGCATATTTTTATTTGGCTGTTAAGAGAAAGGGGCCTTGTCTCGTAAGTGTATTAAGTGCAACGCCTTTGAAAGAGAAAGAAAGAAAGAAAGAAAGAAAGAAAGAAAGAAAGAAAGAAAGAATTTATGCCATCCAACAGATACTCGGAAGCAGAACACAGCATGGGAGAAAGAATAATATTGCAAAGAACCTATCCTTTTCATTGTCCTCATCAAAGTAGGACTGCCTGGGTGTATTATCTCCCTTTGGAAATGTAGCTAATCGCGTTAGGCGGCAGTGGGATTAAGGCAGGTGTAATTTCTACATAAATCAAGGGCAATAACTTCTTAACGCTTTCGCCTCTTAGTTCCGTTACTAATATTTCGATGCGGAATGTTTCTCATGACATTTTTCATTATGTTCGGGTGCTTTATTGTGTGTTTGGTTTTGTCAATGAGAACTTCTCAAGATGCTTCGAGACACTTTGCTCATGGGAACGTCAAATTAAGATTGCTTTCTTAATCTGACTTTATAAATGACAAGAGTTAACCAGACTAGTTCAGTATTGCAGATAAAAAAGAAATAATTTCCAAGAAGGCGACAGCAAAAAGATCATACAATATAGAGACGCCATATGCCTCAAGGTGTCCTATGACTATCGGCAGACATGTCAGAGTACTGTTTTGCTTAGGTGTGTCGAGGTGCACGGACAAAATTGATTGGTTGATTCAATTTCCGCTTTCAGATGTAAAGACGGGTATGAGGAAGTAGAGGATTAGAAAGCTCAAGTCATAGGATTCTTTAAAACAGAAGAAGAAACAAGAAATTAATGATGATGTTTTAATTTTGCATCTTCTTTTTTTTGTGGGGTGTGAGTGAAAGAGAGTTAGGGGTGGTGATTGTAGTTGCGTCAATCTTATCTTAATGTTAAATTGTTGCAGATCCGTCAAAAATTAGATATGATTCTTTATTATACATTGTTCTTTATTATTTTTTTTAAAATTATTTTAGTAAGCATGTGAGGATATCTGCAGAACTGTTTGCAAAGTCCATTTCTACATGACTCATTTGTTACCAATGCAATGCGCGATAACGCATTTCCTGTCTGGTCGTTCTACCTAAAGAAATCACGTTGCCCGAATACTATTCATCTCCATTATTTAGCTCCCTCCATCCCCTACAACGTCTTTTTATACCCCACACACCCTTCATCAACACACCACCAGCGCTATCACCTTGGTCCTATGCTTTCAAGTTCATAGCAAGGTGGGTCAGTCAATCGTTGCCAGCAGCCAGTTTCCATTGGCTGAACTAACACTTTCCTCTTTCGTTAAATCGGATTTAACTGACCAATCGGAGAGCTCAGTATATGGTCATGACCAGCCCACCTCCATACCTAGATGCATTCATTCATCGAAAACGTACTTTCCATGGTAACAATGGGCCGGTCACATTTTAAGGAAATGACACAGAGAGTTATGGAGTAGCCTTAAGCCCAGTATTAAGTCAGCAATATGTTTTTCTAGCCCCTACACTCAGGTTTCTGCAGTGAGAGGACAGTGTTGGAATTCATTGTCATAAATATTTCCCCTTTTTTTCCACGATTGAAACAAAATTAAAATATAAACGTAAATTAAAAGTGAATGAGTCACATGCAAAGGCTTTCAAGCCAACATATCAAAACTTTTTCCAGTCACTCAAACTCACATAATACTTGTATTGGAATACAAACTAAGATATTTTATTGCGCATTAGAAATAATACTTGTTTGTAGTTGTGGTCTCTATATATGTTCAGAATATATGCTAACATAATTAGGGTTAGGAGTCAACATGCAAAGTTCAAAATAAAATTGCCCACTATGAGTCGCAGTAATATGCGCGCTGAAAGTATCAATTATATCACCTACTGAAGTGCATTCACTTAAAGAATTACGCACTTGATGCTTGTTAACAGACAAGAAAACTGTTTGCGCGCCTTTACATACTCACTCCAGTACAACATTATGTACTTTTACCAATATGTTTATACACGATGAAATTATAACATGAAATGAATCTACCCGTATTCCTCTCTAATGAATAATTAAATATTCATACTGCTTCTTAATGCACATACTAACAGTTAATTATTTATCATCTCAGGATATATATATACTTAAATACGCTCATGTGTCTGCAAATTCAACCATGTGTAAATAATTGGATACATTGCGTCTGTAACCACAATCATGTATAAGTAACTAGATGCTTGTTCCTGTATCTACTAAAGAAACTGCTAAAATGGCGATAGAGACACCTTATCCATTCGGTTGAACTATTGCTTACTCAACACTCCCCCCTCCTTCCTTCCTTCTCTCTCTCTTCTCTCCCTCCATCTCTTTCTCTTATTTTGTTTCACCTATTTCTCATTCTATCACATTCACCCGAATGCGCAGGCTAATGACCTAATGACAGTACTATCAGGATCAAACAGCAACATTTCAATTCACTGTCTTGCACGCTGACCTATGTACCCATTACAACTACACACACAGACTAATGACCTAATGAGAGTACTATCAAGATCAAGTATCAACATTTGGAGGCAATTTCTCAGTAGGCTGACCTACTTAGAATACATGTTACAACTGTTCACTCAGATTAATTACGCGAAAAATGATATTGCGTAAATTAAAGAATAAAAGCAGTGCCTTTTGTTTTTTCTTGTGTCGGCTAAACATAAATAAGAATTTTTTTAAAATTATATTTCTCATGGTGTGATCAGTGAATACTTTACGAAACTAACTTATGCTGATAATTATAGCGTATAAATATTTCTCAGTTATCCATACACCAAACAAGTATTGAGAGTTTCAGAAACTGTTTACCCTTTCTCCAGTACACGCGGTGAACTCTTCTGAGCGACACCTATTTCCGGTTTTGGACTGTTGTATTACTGTGAATTATGCGGTTCAGGGTATGCAACTCTCGATCACGTCATCAATGCAAGGTATAATATTTGATTTATAATATTCAGCCTGATGAAATGATTATTTTCGGGTAAATTTGTATTGATTTTATGTGACTATACATATGTACTTCGGTCAGTGACCTACGTTTTAGAGCATGATGTGTCTTTAACGTTTGCAGTGGCATGGTGGCAGAAAAGACGGATTTTTAAAAAAATGTCTGTAATCAGGATCCACAAGAAGTTTTGAACTTTTTCTATCACCATCGACGTCTTCGATGGTGCCGTTTTTATTTTGTCGTCATCAATCTCATCGTCATCATTTGCCAGTAAATATTTTATTCGCCCTTAATTAAGATAATTAATCAGTTAAAAGGTCCAATCCGATTTTCATCTGGAGAGTACGTTTCCTCCCTGAATTCAAAATGCAAGCGCGCACACCACACACACACACACACACACACACACACACACACCTTCACACTTTATCACACTTTAGATTAACAACAGAATCGTGATGTGAAGGTACACCTGTTTCATATATCCAAAGTTTATAACTACTTAAATCATTCTGAAGTGTCTCTCGGGGTCGACTTTAATGTTTGTTTATTATTTTATCAAATCGTTAGCGACTGGTTATCTTTTCTTATCTAATGTCGAAAGGTAACTGTAGATTATTAGTGTGGCGTTGTTATATTACTGTAATCCTGTTGTACTTTTGTTGTACTATTGTTGTATTTTTGTTGTACTCTATCGGCTTATGTTAATAGAAGTTGCAAGAGCAAGCTGTAACTTGTATATACCAGTTATATTTATTTTGTTGTATAATTATTAAACCACCTGGTTTTCTAATTGATTCAATTATTTTATATCAATTGCATGGTGCATGTGTTGTTATTTTGTTTTTTGTTGTATTTACATCAGTTATATTACGTAGGTTACATACCATGTTAAAGCGATAGGCTGAAAAGTTAATGTTGCTCTGTGGCTGTGTTTATCAGAGTGGAGCAGCCTTTCTTTTCTATATTTATGATTTGAACCTCCTGATTTGCTGATTGTAAACAGCTACAAGTGACCTTGATAGAGGCAGAAAGAAGTGTGTAAGAGGGGAGGATACACTACACTCCATTTGATGTATGGCGGCAAGATATGCTGACCACGAGACATTTCTAGTATAAGGAAGTACCACAGTTGCTGTAATTGTTATTCTGCTTGAAGAAACTGACATAAAAGAGGGCACCCAGATTTGGTTTTGAGAGAATAACAGTAGTTATTTTATATTACCCAATGATTATGATTTATGAGAACGAGACTAGCCAATGGGCTGACTTTAAGGAGTTTACTTGCAGTAGAGAATTTTGCTCTCTATTCACTTTTGAATTTGAAGACAAAGAGAGAAGTCTGGCTTGAATGCAGTTGTTAGCTTGAGTGGTGAGTTTAAACTGACTGATTGAGAGAGAGAGTGGACTTTGAAACATTTCATACATTTTTCTATTGATATATTATACTTGTGTTATGTAAAGATGTACTATGTAAGTTGATTTATTTACTACAAATGTTTGAACTAAGCTGCGTCCATGTGGTGTATTAATATGTGATTGTTTGATACATTGTATTTATTGTACCACGTGTGCATGGAGATAATGAGTACTGTTGCAGGAAATGTAGAAAGTTTGAGAATGGAGCATCAGATAGAATGGAGTTATATTGTAATGAATAATAAACTTAGGCTTGCTCCTTGATTGTATGATACAGTCAGCAAGCAGCCTTCTTCTTATGATTTCTTCTTCTTTTGGTTGTGGTTGTCTCACTCTGTGAGTGTGAATTTGACCCTGAGATGTGAGTCTCAAGTGGAGCCTCAAGTTCAACTTTCAAGTTCCTAGCTACCCTTTGTTTGTTCACTAGTCATGACTTGAGTAACCGCGAAAGTGCGGGGAAACTTGTAGAGTGTGTTGCAGAGTGCGTTGAAGAGTTGTAAGCATAAAGAAGTATGCTACACTCCTACTTTTGATGTACCAAAGTAAGGATGCTAAGTACATCAGTAGCATATTATCAAATGTAAAATATGGACGTACACAGCATACACACAACACACACACATACATATGTATAGTTTATATATATATATGGTTCAAAGTTCAGTGGCTGCCCTGGTTATGAGTCATACATTGGTATTTTTCGCAACCCAATATTTACTGTTTGTATCCGTCTTCACAGAATGTCCCTGAAATATTTTCACTGTCAATTGACATGAATAACGTCACAATAATGTTCATAACATCACAAGAGAGGACAGAGATTAGATAGATAATTTTGTAATGTTGACCTTGACCTAAATTGTGGAATTTCAATCCCTCTTGTCCTTTCGCCTGCAGCAGGATGCATACAAGTGACGTCAGAGACGGTTGGTCATTCAGTCGAATGTCAGTTATAGCTAGCTTACTTTCAGCCCGAAGAGGGTTAACAAGGAGGGAGAAGGAAAAGCAAAGAATCACAAAAGTGCTACCTACTTTCAGCCCGAAGAGGGTTAACAAAGAAGGAGAGGGAACAGCAAAGAATCACAAAAGTGCTGCCTACTTTCAGTCCGAAGAGTGTTAACAAGGAGGTAGAAAAACAGCAATGAATCACAATCAAGTGCTGCCTACTTGCAGCCAGAAGAGGGTTAACAAGGAGGAAGAAAGAAAAGCAAAGAATCACAAAAGTGCTACCTACTTTCAGCCCGAAGAGGGTTAACAAGGAGGGAGAAGGAATAGCAAAGAATCACAAAAGTGCTGCCTACTTTCAGCCCGAAGAAGGTTAACAAGGAGGGAGAAGGAAAAGCAAAGAATCACAAAAGTGCTGCCTACTTCCAATATAGCCTTTACCATGTATGCTTAACAGAATCTCTTCGTAAAAATTTGTCTTTACTCCAGGGTGAAGATTCGAAGAATAATTGAACTAAAATATTTCTCTACAAGTCCACCTTGCTCCCTGTACTCCTATTGAATAGCATCTATCGTCCAGTACTCGGTCATTGGTCAGTTATGACGTATCTCTTTAATCTGTCTGCTAACTACAGTCACTCAATGTCACTCACTGCCGTAATATTGTAGTTAACGATAACAATAGGTAGAGGGCAGCAATAGTAATTTCGGGGGGGGGGGGGGGCGTTGGCCATGGAATTTATGAAGGTGGCGTAAAATCCTTCTGTTGTAGAATGTCGCCCCCAGTGAATCTTTTAATTATAATCTTGAAAAACACTTGCATTATTTTTGCTACATGTTGCGCTTAACGTGCAGAGTATGATGTCTACTGTAAACATCTCTACATTAGTATTAATAACAGAAATAAAATGCACAATATTTTATAATATAAAGTTCGTAACAAATATATATATATATATATAAACTGACATATAAAGGAACGAGTGGCAATATTTGTTACAAAAGTGTTAATGAAAACGGTCTGAATTCTTGCTCTCACTATGTAGAACTAACAAGAAAGTGTTGAACATAAAGTTAACGATAAATTACTACGATCACAGTGTTAGCCTTCATATTATAGGCAAATACTATGTTTAGCTCTGACCTATATCTCAGTGTTAGCCCTCGTATTATAGGCAAATACTATGTTTAGCTCTGACCTATATCTCAGTGTTAGCCCTCGTATTATAGGCAAATACTATGTTTAGCTCTGACCTATATCTCAGTGTTAGCCCTCGTATTATAGGCAAATACTATGTTTAGCTCTGACCTATATCTCAGTGTTAGCCTTCGTATTATAGGCAAATACTATGTTTAGCTCTGACCTATATCTCCGTGTTAGCCCTCGTATTATAGACAAATACTATGTTTAGCTCTGACCTATATCTCAGTGTTAGCCCTCGTATTATAGGCAAATACTATGTTTAGCTCTGACCTATATCTCAGTGTTAGCCCTCGTATTATAGGCAAATACTATGTTTAGCTCTGACCTATATCTCAGTGTTAGCCTTCGTATTATAGGCAAATACTATGTTTAGCTCTGACCTATATCTCAGTGTTAGCCCTCGTATTATAGGCAAATACTATGTTTAGCTCTGACCTATATCTCAGTGTTAGCCCTCGTATTATAGGCAAATACTATGTTTAGCTCTGACCTATATCTCAGTGTTAGCCCTCGTATTACAGGCAAATACTATGTTTAGCTCTGACCTATATCTCAGTGTTAGCCTTCGTATTATAGGCAAATACTATGTTTAGCTCTGACCTATATCTCAGTGTTAGCCCTCGTATTATAGGCAAATACTAAATTACTAAAACATGAAACTTGACTAAAACTATGCTGAAGTAACTGGTAATATACTATAACCGTATTTACTTCTTTCGACTTAAGCTGGAAGCATCTTCCTCCATCCCCACCCCCGAAACCTACTGATCGATCGACTATACAGTATCACCCACATAACATTTTGTTATCATAAGGTACTCATATATTTTAACATACAGAAAAGTCACGATGCATTGATCATCCAGAAATAAAATATCAAAATAGTCTGTTCACACGTAGCTAATCACAAAGATTGTTAGCTAAAAAATGTAAGCCTTGTAACTAACACTCGATATAAGTCTTAAGATTCACAAGACAAAAGCTTTGTAACTAACACTCGATATTAGCCTCGGTTATATTTATAATTTCATTCTTTCTTGTTCCATACATACATCTAGATTCTTCTTTACAAAACAAATAATTATTATTTTGTAAAGAAGGTCTTAAAATACGCAACCATATCTATTATAGATGAAAAAGAAAAATCTTTAATAAACTATCAAAACGGAAATAATGCCATCGTGAACTGTTATAGCAATGACTTATTTACGACTCCTTTGTATGGGGAACTGTAGACAGCGTCATACTGACAGCCGTTACATTGTGAGCCGTTACAAAAAGAGCTGTTAAACTGTGTACAGTTACACACTGAGAGGTGTAACATAGGAAATTGATTCACTGTAAATTCACTGATTCACTGTATTCTACTAAAGCCGTGACAAGGGTCAAATGTACAAACGATATAAGTACTAGAACATTGCATTAAACTAAACAAGAAAAATAACAATAAACAAATCGATATAAGCACCAGAAAATTGCATTAAACTAAACAAGAAAAATAACAATAAACAAAACGATATAAGTACTAGAGCATTGTATTAAACTAAACAAGAAAAATAACAATAAACAAATCGATATAAGCACCAGAACATTGCATTAAACTAAACAAGAAAAATAACAGCAATAAACAAATGGAACGGAGAGTGGGTGGTGGGGTGTCTTTGTTTACAATTTTATTTTGTGCGAAACTGCAGGTAAACATCAAAGTTTCATGAAAGTCAAATTCAGATTGCTAATAGATTTCAAACTGAATTAATAACAACTAACTCAACGGCTTCGTTTGAAAGGACGGCAGGAGAGTCAGCCTAAAGCATTTGTCATGTTCATTTCAATACCCCAGAACTTTTATACAAGCCCAAAACTGGTAGAGTGAAAACAGCTAACAAATATGGGTGAACAAAAACTGGTACAGTGAAAACAGGTATGAGTCGATTGAAACCAGGTTGAAAATGGGCAGCGAAAATGATGGACACGATAGCGCAGTCGAAAAAAGCGAACAATTCTCAAGGAGAAAGTGAACCTACTCCTACAAAGTCTACAAAACGCTGAACTAGGAAGCAGTCTTGTGTCGAGGAATAACCTTACCCTCATACCCGTATCTACTCCCGATTATCTCGTAGTACGAACACGATTGCTGCACGGCGGGTAGCCCATACCCAAAGCTAGCTGACGTGAGCAAGTTCTTGAAATTCCATTCACACAACCAGCCAGACGATTCAGTAGGATTGATAGAAAACGGTTGCTTGATATCGTACACGAGATCAAAAGGTTATCAGCGATCATGTCCAAGTCATGACGTGGGCTGAGATTCTAGAGTCATTGATTAAAACCGCTCACACTCGTACGGGAAATATTAATGGCATTTCTATCGCGCTGTCGTTGAGCAAGACAAACCGACTGGAAACGAGTTGTTGTGCCTGATCTTTTCAGTTTGGGGAGGGAGGTCGTTTCAGACAGTCTGCATATGATATGTATTGCGGCTGTATTGTATTATGAATGTATACTGTATTTTACAGTATTAGAGGCTGTAATGTTTTATGAATATATTTTATAATATTAGCGGGTGTATTATATTATAATTTTACACTGTATTTTATATGTATTACGAGTGCGTTATATTATAAATTTACACTGTTTTTTTTAGATGCATTACGGGTACATTATATTGTAATTTTACACTGTAGTTTATATGTATTACGAGTGCATTATATTATAAATTTACACTGTTTTTTTTTAGATGCATTACGGGTACATTATATTACAATTTTACACTGTATTTTATATGTATTAACGGATTATTATAATATAAATTTACACTGTATTTAATATGTATTACCGGATTATTATAATATAAATCCACACTGTATTTTATATGAATTACATGTGCATTATATTATTAATTTATGTAGTAATTCAGTGTATTGTTTTGCGTTATTATGCACTTTTATATAGAGTTAAAGCAATGCTCGACTTTAGTGTGTATGTGTGTAGTGTGAGTATGCGTGCGCTCGTGGACCCGTAAGTAAATACGTGCATGGCTAGAGAATTTAATTACAAAAAATACGTTTTCTGAAAGCGAATCACTGCTATCATTTGTTCCCCTTACACACTTTTCTTTTTTTGTTTCTACAGGAACTCTCTCTCTCTCTCTTCAAAATAAAACATAAAACATTTAAACAAGTAATTGAGTACATTTTTTGGATTTTGTAAAGAATGCAATTAATTCAAGTCATAATTAACAGCCCGTGTGCGTTACATTGTACAAAGCCCAAGCACGTAATGCATATAAACGGTTAAAGTCCCCCCTACACACACATACACTCTCTATTTCCCCCATTCTATAAATAAATTTTAAAAACTCAGGTTGTCCAAGGGAGTGGTGACTCAAGGTGTCGCATACTTCAGGTCAAACGTCATGAATGTTAGGCGCACTAATTTTCAATGCATGGGATTTCAATCCGTCTTTTTACACCTGCTTTCTCGCGTATAAACATTCAGTTATACGAAATTTTAAATTCAAAATATAAATAACAGGACAAAGAACGACATTAGCAATTGACTGTATGGAATAAATTTTCATTTGTGAGTTTTGATATACGTATTAGGTTTAGAGAGGATAGAGTGTTATTTTTATTCCTACACTTGAATATTCGGCGTTTATTTGTGTTTGTTTGCTTGTTTGTTTGTTTTCTTGCTTGTTTACTTGCTTTATGCTGTCAATGCTAAACTTGAGCACGATACTAACGAATGACTCAGGACAAAATTAAAAATAAATATTCATCGACTATGAACTAGAAGTCTTTAATCTGCGTCGTGTTGTAGATATTTAGTCTGCGTCGTGTTGTAGATATTTAGTCTGCGTCGTGTTGTAGATATTTAGTCTGCGTCGTGTTGTAGATATTTTGTCTGCGTCGTGTTGTAGATATTTAGTCTGCGTCGTGTTGTAGATATTTAGTCTGCGTCGTGTTGTAGATATTTAGTCTGCGTAGTGTTGTAGATATTTAGTCGTATCTAGGGCATGTAGATTAGTGTTCATTCTAGATCGAAAGAGTTGTATTTTTTTAAAATATTTTTAACGAATGTTTTTATGTGTGTGTGTGTGTGTGTGTGTGTGTGTGTGTGTGTGTGTGTGTGTGTGTGTGTGTGTGTGTGTGTGTGTGTGTGTTATGTCGTTGTGTGTTTAAGAGAGAGTAATTTATATATATATATATGTGTTTTGTGTGAGAAAGAAAGAAAGAAAGAAAGAAAGAAAGAAAGAAAGAAAGAAAGAAAGAAGTGCAATAGAGAAACAGCATGAAACGGTATTAATTATTTGTGTGGGTGTTACTGGGTATTTAGAAGAGGCTGCGTGCGGTATATGGGCAGTGTTTTAGTATGTGGGCAGCGTGTTGGTATTGTGGGCGGTGAATAATTGCTATCTAAATCTACTCCAAGCGACAATTTGTGAGCATTGAAAGAACAGATTGTTGCGATTCTCGCCCCTGCTAACAGTTCGTCTGTCCATGGTTCCCAGTTATAAAAGGAAGTTGTCGCCCATTAATCTAAAACAGGAAGGGTCGATGCCTGTTTTTACCTGCAACATCGATCAATAATTGTTGTTGGTCAAGTTCCCTGCAGTCTGGCTCTGGATTCGTCAAATGTTATTTTTAAGAGGCCATCAATCATTAATAGGATTTGTACAAAGATTTGCACACAACGCCTACACAAGATTTTTTTTAACCCACGGAGACGCATTTTGGAGGGGGGGGTGCAGGGGAGGGGGAGGGATAGAAACATAAAAAATAAAAAGAACAGACAAAATTCTCCAACCAGATTCCAAAAAACCAGGACACCATTGAGTCTTTCTCACAATCAAACACTTTTGCATAAGATGGGTTCGGACCTCAGAGTAACTGACACTTATCTACAGATACTTTGACCTACTCTGGATTAGTTGACCTAATTTTAATAACCAATATTTATTCTCAGTTTATTCAACAACTGAAGTTCGTCATAGAAAAGGGAATTTCCAATCAGCTATTTTTGTATTTGTTGTGTGATAAAAGTATCACTCGCTCACACACGCACGCACAACAACAGTCAGCCTGTTTTCCTCTCACCAAAAGGGGATTTGATATTCAAACCAAACGCATTATTTCCTTGTAAATGAATAGTTCCCGTTTTCGTACATTTAATGTGTGACCAGACAGTTAAACAAAACAACTGTTGTTTTTTTTCTAAGAGACCGAAATAAATAAATGTTGTCATGCATCTTTGCAAAACGAACGAAAGAGAAACTGATGGTCACATACTCATCAGTTCAGAAACATACATATCAATGACAATGAGAAGACAATTCTTCTTGAATGAAGAACAAACATACTTTTAAAATCAATTTTGAATATATATTCTGATTATAGATATATTTATTTTCATATCCAATTATTACATTGTCTGTCAAATCGATGTCTATAATTATTATAAGGCAAATAATGCTTAGAAAGTAATAGACACTCTCAGAAATAATTTAGCATTTACCTACATATTGAATTTTGTTGTGTCTTTCTTTTGGTTTTCTTTCCTTTCATTCAGTTGTGGTTTACTGAAAATCATTACAAACACGTTTTCCTCTTTATTAAAGTGTTCCAAGATGAAAGCTTTAATGCTGGTAACAAGAACATTGTTTAGTGCAAGATATAGTTTTGATTGTTCATTAATTTTTCTTAATTTGTTTCAAAATCGTGCATTGTGCACGTATGTCAGTAAGTTCCGCTTTTTAAATAAATCCTACACCTGTCAAAAATTCTTCACATATACATTTGTGAGTATGAATCCTTATGTGGAAAAAAATGAGATCTATTCAAAGTAGTCCCTATCGGGCAAAAATTAGATCTATTAAAAGTAATCCCTATGTGGCAAAAATTAGATCTATTCAAATTAATCCCTTTTTCATTTTGTAAGTTTAAAAAATGTGCGATTTTAGATATTTATTAATGACACTCACAAAAGAACGGACTGTAGCAATAAAACACTCGCACACTTTCTTGATAACAACTTTAACTTCTCGGCGAGCTGTTAAGAAATGAAATTTCCCGCTTTGTTTTGTTTTTTTCTAAACCCCGTAAAGCATATTTTAAGTATAAGCTTCAACAAAAAAAAAAAAAAGAAGAAGAAGAGGTGGTGTGGTGATAAAAATAATATAGGCATACAGCTTTCGACACGTTTGTTTGAGTCAACTTCCGGAGCTATAATTAGATGTAGATAATATGCAGCTCCGAAACAGAAGTAGGGGTTTTCCCTAACATTACTTCTTTCTTGTCTATGTATAGTTGTGTGGGATGTGTGCATTTTCTGAGGAGTCACGTTTCTGGCCACTGGTCGAATGAGTTCGCTGCTCTACCAATGGATGACAGTGAGAGTCCTTAACGACTAAATTGCTGAGTGTTTATACTTCTGCAAGCACTGGGAAATTGTTAAATTAATTTTTTGTTGTTGTTCTTGTTATCTACCAAAAAAGTAATCGTTATTTCATTTTACGTAGACGTAAATTTTGGAAGGTGTGACAATTAGATATGTATATCTTATATATTGTGTTGCAAAGACATCTTTACAGAAGAAATGAAACTGGAAAAATGTGTGTTCTGTGTGTGCATGTGTGTGTTTGCTGGCGAGGTAATTGTTATGTGTGATCTGTTTTACATGTGTATACATTCATAGGAGGACCATGACTCAATATTTTCGAGATACAATGTCTTTGCCTTATTATATATTAATATTAATATCATTTAATTTTTCTCTGAACATATGGGTTGAACTCAATCAGACGTTACCAAAACCGTTAATTGTCTAGAATTTCACTAAGTAATGAATAATAATTGATGTGCTTTCCATACATAACTGTAATCTGCAGGATCATTGTAATATTTAATTTAGCCCACATCTATATAATTAAATATAATAAAATGAATGTGGGTGAAATAACTGGAAATGATTCTTCGAAATTTTCTAAGGCGACTTCCGTTTTTGTCGTAGACACAGGTTAGTCTGATTGATCAAGCTAACGACTTGAAGTCGGGTGGTGGGTTGAAAATTGGACATGGAAAGAGTGTAGCTTTTGATATCGCTATGCTACCTAACTGGACAGTAGGTGCTGGCCTTGAATTACGATCTTAATCAAGCATTCTATAAATCAGTCATTCATATTGCACCATGAGCACTACGGAAATGTAAGAATGAATTCAGACCATGAATTATGCAATCGTGAGGCACAATGAACATAATGGTACAACCTCAGCCAGCTCTCACCTGCAGCAGAAGCAGTAGGAAAGGGGTTATGTATGGATCACGTGACAAACTTGCTTTTGTAAACTAGAGGTATGGCCAAATTACTTGGAAACTTGGGAGTTGTTCCCTTGTTTTACATGCTCCACTACACTAAACCTCCAAGAGAATAGCTTATTAACTAACAATATCTTGCATGCTCTTAGCAAATAAATCATGTAGCCTTATTACCAATGGGTCTTCTCACACAATTTCACTGAAGAAAATAGAATTTCATTAATATTTCTTTTCTGTCTTTTTTGCAAAAAAGTCACACTTTGACTCCTCTGTAAAACTCTAATGTCTTTTTCTAACAGTCTCTCCGTTAATGATGAGCGAGTTCTGAAAAGTAATTTGGCTTGCAATAAAGAAAAGTTTCTTCAGCTTTAAGCCCATTATTTGCCTCAGCAATTCATCTCTTTCCTAATATGACCTTTGCATTGACACGTCATGGTATTGTTTCAATGTATGCTGGCACTCAGGTCACAAAGTCATAAAAAATAGAATTATTTCTATTTATATAGAACTAGAGAGAAATCCATCAATCGACAGAATCAATTTCTGCCTGTCCTTTTCTTTCAATTTTTGATTTGTTGGATTTCTTTAAGCCTAAATCACATCAGCTTTCTCTTGTACTTACAAGGAAATATTTCTTTGTTATCCACATATTAGTGAATGTTCACTCATTACCATTCACCATTTTTTTTAAAATTCAGATCCGTCAATAATTTTAATTTTGACATCAAAGACAGTCGACTCCTTGATAAGGTGACACATATTTGACAATGGCTAAAATCAAGTTCATGGAGGTGCATTCCAATTTGAATGGATCATTACTAAACATATTTAGAACTTTCAAAATGACGTAAGAAGAAGGTAGTAGTTAAAATTAAATGTTAAACTTGAGTAGCACTTTAAAACTATAACAACATATAGTGACTTTTATTGAATCTACATATCATTCACAGTATTTTCATTACTTTGGGGTTTTTTTTAATCCAGTTTAGTGTACTGCCAACATGTCACTTTATACTGACTTCGAGCATTAAATTTAAACAATTTGATTTGATTTGATAAAATATAATATATTATAAATTCGTAAAATATTTTTAATTCATATTCAATTGATTCCTCTGCAAAACAACATGTTTAAATCATAAGGTGTTTTTTTTCAAATATATTCAAAATTTGTCAGCCCAATTAAACAATACATTGTTTGAATTAGATGTAAGTCCAAAGTACTGTTGCACCACAAAGCAACAGGTTTATTTGCACATAATTAGATTTAGTGTAACAAGCTGGAACAAATTATTATTACACCTTCAAAAGAAAATATGTGTGTACTTTTAAAGAAATTAGAATTCCGAAGCAACATCGAGACAACTAGTGCGGAGTTTCTTTTTCCTTAACATTGAATGACTCACTTAATACAAATGATTTATTTTAAATACTTGATGAACATTAATTTTAGCTAACTCCCTCTTTTATTTGATTCACTTCAAATTTAACTGGCTTTAATTGGCATTTATGGAGAGGTTTCAGTTCAGAAAAGGCATCTCTAGTAAGAGAAATTAAATGAAAGAACCATTTTTGTAGGAATGTGTATGTGTGTGTGTGTGTGTGTGTGTGTGTGTGTGTGTGTGTGTGTGTGTGTGTGTGTTTAAGATGGGCATATAAGTGTATCTTAGCCTGTATGTGTGTATGTGTGTGTGTATGAGAGATATGAGAGAGAGAGAGAGAGAGAGAGAGAGAGAGAGAGAGAGAGAGAGAGAGAGAGAGAGAAGTTTAGTATATAAGGTTAGAAATGCTCTTGATTACTACATATTGCAGGTTTCAATTATATTCAAAACAGGCTTTTTTTCTCTTTGCATCCTTCTTACTCCATTTATTCTACTTTATTATAGTACTGATTTATTTCAGGTTACAGACCACCTCTGCATAAATCTAAGAAGTTCATCCGAGTAGACTGTTTGCTACACATTTCATAGACTGAACAAAAATACTTTTATGTGCATCCTGCATAAAAGAAATAATCATTTAATTTTATGAATACAGCATCGTTATATTAAATGTACCAGTTAATATTGTATTTCTATCAAGCATTGCGCATTGATATACGAGTCAAAGTAATGTTGCTATTGTCAAATAACAATGGCTACCGGAAACGCACTGGGAAAAGTTTTGTGACGCCACCGTGTGGGATTGTCCCCCTTGCTTATATTTGTGATCTTACCCGACTGGGTCCTTCAATGCTGGTAAATCAGCCAGTCTTAATCCCACCCGGAAATGTTTTCCGACTTACACACACACACACACACACACACACACACACACACATACAAACAAACGCACACACGCACATTCACATATGTATAACTATTAGGGCTGTTACTGATTAAAAGTAAACTCAATGAATGTATGTTAATGAATCAATTAAAAGCGAACAATTTGGAAGTCTCATATTCCATCGGTATTTAATGCACACATTTTATTAGCAGTATAGTATGGCAAGCCGTACAGATGATCAAACACATGTAGCAAACTTTGATGGTATAAACAATATGATCTCAGCTCAACTAGCCAATAGAGGGAGATGATAGAAATTGGATTTTATCTGCTTTCTTAACTTTGCCTCCTACAGACTTTATTTGAACACAGAATGATGGTTTAACTTTCCTAAAATAATGAATTTGCTATCCACCATTTTTCTTTCTAAATGAAGATGGGTTATTTACCAAGGTGAAATCAGCAGAAAAGTTAAAAGTTTAGTCAAAAACGTAATTGGGGAAAAAATGTAATCAAATAACACTTTTAACAATTAATCGATCACATAGTACAAATGTGCAGCACTATATTTTATTCTTAGTTTATTTCTGTAAATTATAACCATGGCAATCATGAATGGTTTTTATCTAGTGAATTTTGTAGTGATGGTCAGTGGTGAAAGACAAAGATGGAATAGTTGATGTCAGTCTCTCCTCACACCAGCTTATAAAACTTTGCCCATAATAAATAGTAAAATAGTAAAATGGATTGACTCTAGATGTATAACGAGTATTGGCATAAAACTTTGCCCATAATAAATAGTAAAATAGTAAAATGGATTGACTCTAGATGTATAACGAGTATTGGCATAAAACTTTGCCCACAATAAATAGTAAAATAGTAAAATGGATTGACTCTAGATGTATAACGAGTACTGGCATAAAACTTTGCCCATAATAAATAGTAAAATAGTAAAATGGATTGACTCTAGATGTATAACGAGTATTGGCATAAAAGGTAAAAATGATGCATACATGTTAGCTAAATCATCCAAGTCACAAGTAGAGGCAGACTGGATGTTTTTCCAATTAAGATACTGTAAATTCAAATGGGAATTTTTTTAAATATAAATTTTTTAAACTTGAAAATCCAGGCTTGACAAAGTAGTGGCCAGACCCTGGTCAGTTATCAATGGAAAAAACTGAAATAAAGTTAGAGATCTTAGCCTCAGGTGAGATTAACTTTATGTGTTTCTGGTTGTGAATGGGGAGGTGTGAGAGAATATCTTGCATAAGAGTGAGGCACAAATATCATGTGACATAATAAGTATCAGAGAAATTGAAAAATGAATTACTTGTCTCAGAGCCATCCTTGTTTCAATGTGAATGAGATTTAGTCTAATCTAAATGACTGTGATTAAAGTATGAAAAATGAATTTAAAAATAATGAAGGGTTTTTGTGGAAAAATATTCAGAAATCTTCAGATACAATGTTTCTTTCTAAACTCTTTGATTTTCAAAGAAACAGAAAGGTAAGATTATATGTTATTTATAGTTTCGAGATTTTTTATTAGACTTTTGTTAAACAAAATATAATGTCATGTACATTTTAATCTATGTTTCTTTTTCTGTTTAGTGGAATTGTGATCAGAGAGGAATTTAGCCTTGACACAAAACCACATTTGGGCATCCTGACATCATCAGTTAACCCTGTGTGTGTGTGTGTGTGTGTGTGTGTATGTGTGTATGTGTGTGTGTGTTGTGTGTGTGTGTGCATGTGCATGCGTGTATGTGTGTGCGTGTGTGTGTGTGTGTGTGTGTATGTGTGTGTGTGTGTGTGTGTGTGTGTGTGTGTGTGTGTGTGTGTGTGTGTGTGTGTGTGTGTGTGTGTGTGTGTAGTAATGTAAAAAGGAGAGAAAGGTCATCAGACAGTGAACAGATAAGTACACTTAAAAGTATCATGCCCACTGTGTACTCTGGTTGCCCCAAAACTCTTGTAAGAAACAGTCAAGTGCAAAAGAATACAAAAGAGACGAAGAGAAAAACTATAAAGAGTAAAAGAGTCATAAACTTTCCTTGGGGAGAATAGTAGGAGGCAGGAAGCCTAACTGTAGTGCAGGTTAAAATCTCTCTGAGGTAGATAGGATAATAATTTGAAATTGTAATTGTGGATTGTAATCTGATTGTTCTATTTATTATTTTTATATTTATTTTATATATATATTTTATTAATGTTTCATCCATCTTTGTGCTATTCTTTATCATCTTCACTTTGCATAAAATTCATAATTGTAATGCTTGTGCCATCTAGGTTCTTGTTACATATTTAACAAGGCGTCACTTGGGGCTCGTGTAGCTACTAGATGTGTTGTCCTCAATTAGCTGTGTTGTCCTAAATTATTCACTAGTTTACTGCCGATCAACAAAGTTGTGGGCAAAGTCCAAACAAATTTTGTAACAAGATCAGTGGATTGTAGGCAAAATTTATAACGGGATCTATTATTGTCAGACACTTTTCAAAACATAAAAGGAGGAGGTAACTTTGTGTTAAAATGTTTTGTGTTGTGATACTAAATTTAGTGGACCCTCGTAAGAGGCAGAATACGTTTTCTTATTAAAAAAACAAACAAAAACAAACTAGAATACACACTCTTAGACTGTAGTTAAGAAATATTTTGATATTATTTTCTTTCATTTGTTTTGAAATGTGCATGCCTAGTTTGTGTATGGAAGCATTAATTTTGATTCATGATTTGCTTATGAGTAGCAAGGTATAATTTTTTCTGTGGTGATACATTCGTTAAATGTATTCTTTTATAGAGAGAATAGTATATAATTGTTTTGGGCATTCTTTAAGGAGAGAAAATAATTAATGTGTATACTGCTTAAGGAATAGAGTATATTAGCCCAGCATAAAGTAATGTTGTTTGTAATTAACAAGTGGTTATGTAATAGACACAGGTGAAAATACCGCTTAGTTAAAGGGTGTTAAATCTAATTGTACGCTACGAATGGTAATAACGTATTGCATCATATCATTACAGCACAACACGCGCTTGAAAGAGAACTGAAAACTTTTAATCTTATAAATTTATAAGTGTGCGTGTAAGAGTGGTTATTGATTTGTATTTGATATTGTAAAGCAAATATTTACCTATCTTTTCATTTAAAAAAATGGAAAACGGAATGATTCTCAGAGGTTTAAGGGCAGAATGGAGAAGGGTAGTTGAAGAGGAAACGGGGTACACGAGATAACAAATTTGTGGAGAGAGAAGTAGCTGCTTGGGACCTAGAGAAAAACGAAAGACAACTTAAGTTTGATATGGAGAGGTTACACTTGGATGCAAAAATCAAACTAGCTGAATTTAGTGCAAAGAACTGGAATGGTTCAGTCAAAACATATTTAGAGGGTGTAGGTGATGCCAATATCTCTGAGAGCCATTTCATGCCAAGACGTGACAAGTGTATTGCACAAATCCTTTTCCAAACTTTTGACGATAAAGGAGAAAACAGAGAAGAATATTTGACTCAGTCTAGTTTCCTTACCGGACAGTCACATGATGTGCACCACTCTTTGCCCGAGAACGAGGTACATGATTATCAAGCCCTTAAGAAAGTGTCGAGCGATACTGAAAACTGTTATGGGATGCGCGAAAAAAAGAAACTGCGATGCACATCACCAATATCACACTAAGTTACGTAGCTTACTCGAGAAATGGGTTATGGCAGAGATAGACAAAAGTTGTGCCAGGCTTACAGAGCTGTGTATTAAAGAAAAAGTGATGGAGAGCTAGAAGACGAACTTGGTCACATTTTGGGCCGAGATAAAGATTTAGATGATATAGCCACTTGGGCCGAGATAAAGATTTAGATGATATAGCCACTTGGACCGAGATAAAGATTTAGATGATATAGCCACTTGGGCCGAGATAAAGATTTAGATGATATAGCCACTTGGACCGAGATAAAGATTTAGATGATATAGCCACTTGGGCCGAGATAAAGATTTAGATGATATAGCCACTTGGGCCGAGATAAAGATTTAGATGATATAGTCACTTGGGCCGACCGCTATGACGTAGCACATAGCAACCACAAAACTGTAAATCCCATAAAACACCATATTAACAGGATAGTGCAAAGCACTAGTGAACATAAAGGAAAATTTCAAAACAGTAGTTTTGAGGAAAGAAAAGTTTTAAAAAAAGAAATTAAGCCTCGACCCCAAATTAAGCCACAGGATGGCAGAGATCAGCCCTACGCTAGGGTGTGTTACAAACCGAGACATCTAGCGCTTAGTTGTACCCTCCGAATACCGAACCGTGTTTGCGCGATAGAAAATAGTGAAGACAAAGATGACCTACCAGTTAACATGACTCAAAGTTTTGTTGGGGACAAACAAATAATTTTCTATTAGATACTGGGTGTAGTTTTCCTGTACTTCTCAACGCCAAGTTAGTAGACAGAAAGGACTATACTGGAGAGACAGTATCAGTGACATATGCTGACGTATGAATGACGTATTATCCATAGCAAAAGTCCGTATTGAGACACGTTGCGTGACAGGGAACTTTTTGGCAGTCCGGACGAATTCCATGTATCAAGGAATTTTAGGTTGTGGTTACGTTTTACCCTCCCCAAACTCTGAAACGTGTAACCCCTGCCCATATACATGTAGTTGAGACCAGGGCGAGCAACAACCGACAAACCTCTGACTGTAAACTCCAGACTTAGCAAATACCATATCCGAAGAATTTAAAACGCTACAGCAGACAGATGACATGCTAGAGCAATTACGTAAATTTGAAGACAAACACGTGAGCGACAGCACTAGTGGACGTGTAGAGTGTGTGTACAAGAAAGGAATTTTGTACAGGGGAAGGGGGTGATTGTTGTAAACAAGTAGTCATACCCCAGACGAAACGGAAATTCTTACTCTCGTTCATGATAGTTTAACGAGAGGTGGGAGGACACAAGAGTACAAGAAAACGACAGAGAAAATAAAGATTTTTTTTTTTGGAGGGGGGCCAGGCATGACACACGATATTAAATTATTTTGTAAATCATTCAACGTTTGCCAGCGCACGACAAAGAAAAATGCACAGAAGTCATACCGTTAGGAGATACACCATTGATCAACTTACTGTTCAAAAGTGTAGCCATAGATTTTATGGGACAGATCGTACCTACGTCCATAAGTGGACAATCCTAAATTTTGATGATCGTGGACTTTGCGACGCGATACCCCGAGGCCATCGCGCTATGCAAGACAGACGCTATGACAGTACAGTCGCTGAGGCATTGTTGCCAGTGTTGGCTGTGTGGGGATTCCCAGGAAGTGCTGTCCAACAACTTAACACAATTCATTGGCAGCGTGATGGAGGAAGTGAATCGTTTGTTTATCTTTCTGCCATATCACCACCTGAAGGGAACGGATCATGCTAAGATTTAATGGAACATTAAAGACAATGCTTACGAAACTTTGTGACGGACACGCTCAAGACTGCCAATAATTGCCAATATAGTTATTTGCTTACCAAAGAGACACGACAGTCTAGCACTGACTTTTCACTATTTGAACTGTCAAATGGGTGGACAGTTAGGGGACCGATGTCAATAGTAAGACAGATGTGGACTGATGAAGAAGAAGAGGAGAAAAGTACACGTGATTTACCAATACATGACTGACCTTCATGACAAAACGGCTGAGAACCACTGATCTAGATTTTATCTGCTTGTAGTTGAAAAAATTAATTAAATACCAATAAATGTATGACGGAGTATTTCTATATTATGAAATGTTATTCATATCATTCATTAATAGGATAAATTATTTATTTTTCCATTTTCTTCCATAGCAGATACGTGACACCATTTAGTACAAAGATAGTTATAGTTGTTATATTAATTTCATGTATATATTTAATTATTATGATACAAATATAGTTATAGTTGTTATATTAATTTCATGTATACATTTAATTATTATGATACAAATATAGTTATAGTTGTTATATTAATTTCATGTATACATTTAATTATTATGAACTCCTTATTAATTATGAATTACTGTTTTCTTGTTCTGTTTGAAAAAAATACTTTATTGTGTAAAACATGCTGATTAATGGCTTGTGGGATACAAGTATCATAACCTTATGTGTTGCAGTATATGTACTTGTGCATCAGTATGAAATGCTGACCAACTATCAATTGCATGTCTTGCTGACCTGAGAAATACAGGACAATGGTGACTGTATTAGTTATAGCATAAACATGTTTTAGAATACTATCATGCCATAATTGTTTTAGGAATTGCTTACGCGCACGCGCACACATACACACACACACACACACACACACACACACACACACACACACACACACACCAAATATCATTATGAATACTCAACAAAGTTTTAAATATATTTATTTATTATATCCTTTTACAGCTAGCAAAATATCTTCGCCTCTGCTGCATTACTGTCCACTGACTTTTGCCGATTAGAAGAATTCTGAACCAAAATGCTTCAAACATCATCTCTTTATTACTTTTCAAATGTTTATTTAAAACAAACAAACATTGATTTTATATTTCATAGTAGAAGAAATAAAAACTTGACCTACTTTAACATCAGAGTGTATCGGAACAGAGGCGATCAATACAATTATGAAGCGTCTACATATATATCTATAGCAACTGAGTAAACTAAAGGAAAATGGTGTCTTTACGTCACGTTTGCACACGAGGGTATAACGTCATTTCCGTCAACATGTAAGTCGCGTTAATGAGAAAGAGACGCTACTTTTATCGAGCTTTGAGATAATACTAGCATTTGCTGCTGCCCACATTTGAAAGTTTACAAGGCAATTTTTGCGGTGTTGCGTGTGTGTAGGAGTTGCGGTTTGTAAGGATTTCAGAAGTGATACCGCTATTCCTTGCAGCCCACTGCTGTTCCTTTCAGTTCACTGCTATTCCTTGCAGCCACTGCTGTTCCTTTTAGCCCACTGATCCCTACAGTACTTCACCAAAACATCACTGGCTTGCTCTACCCCAATTATGATGCGTACTGCCAATGATGCGTATTGTCCTTACCAATGATGTGTACAGTCCTTGCCAATGATGAGCACTGTCCTTGCCAATGATGAACACTGTCCTTACCAATGATGCGTACAGTCCTTGAAATGATGTGTACAGTCCTTGCCAATGATGAGCACTGTCCTTGCTAATGATACATACTATCCTTGCCAATGACATGTACTGTCATTGCAGATGAACCACTTACCTCGCTCATGGACGTAGGATATCACGTCTTCTTTTGTGATAGCTTCAGTCACCTCGTCACGCCTAGGTAGCTACTCTTCTTTCTGCATCTTGACAATGGTAGTGAAAAGATGCAGCAGACTGATAGTGTAATACTCTCCTGGATCATTTTCATATTTAATTTAGCATGTGTCTAAGAAATTAAGTTTCCTACGGCAGAAAAACTGAGGGTTAGGTGATCAGAAATGATGCTTCACAATTTCACAGACATATTTCCGCTTTTTCCATTATCAAAATTGTTTCTTAAGCCAGACTAAGAGCGCTTCTCTTTTCCAGCGACCATGACCAGAAAAGCTTAGCTTTTCACATAGTTATTGATAGTTAGGTGAACAGCAGGTGATAATCCTGAGTTCGATGACTTAACGATCATTATAAACGATTTGGTGGCATACAGACTAGACTACAGGTAAGTAGTAATAGACGGTCAAGGTCCTACAGGTAAGTAGTAGTCAAGGTCCTTCAAGTAAGTAGTAGTAGGAAGTCAAGATCCTACAGTTAATTAGTAATAGGCAGTCAAGGCCCTACGGGTAAGTAGTAATAGACATTCAAGGCCCTACAGGTATGTAGGAGTAGACAGTCAAATTCCTATAGGTACGTAGTAGCAGGTAGTTACGGTCCTACAGGTATAAACAGTAGACATGTCCTACAGGTAAGTGGAGGACAGTCAAGGCCCTACAGGTAAGTAGTAGGAGACAGTCAAGTTCTTACATGTAAATAGTACTAGACAGGCCCTACAAGTAAGTAGTAGGAGACAGTCAAGTTCTTACATGTAAATAGTACTAGACAGGCCCTACAAGTAAGTAGTAGGAGACAGTCAAGTTCTTACATGTAAATAGTACTAGACAGGCCCTACAAGTAAGTAGTAGGAGACAGTCAAGTTCTTACATGTAAATAGTACTAGACAGGCCCAATAGGTCAGTTGTAGGAGACAGTCAAGTTCTTACAGGTAAATAGTACTAGACAGGCCCAATAGGTCAGTTGTAGGAGACAGTCAAGTTCTTGCATGTAAATAGTACTAGACAGGCCCTACAAGTAAGTAGTAGGAGACAGTCAAGTTCTTACAGGTAAATAGTACTAGACAGGCCCTACAAGTAAGTAGTAGGAGACAGTCAAGTTCTTACAGGTAAATAGTACTAGACAGGCCCTACAAGTAAGTAGTAGGAGACAGTCAAGTTCTTACAGGTAAATAGTACTAGACAGGCCCAATAGGTAAGTTGTAGTTGTTTATCACGTCAAAGAAACGATTCAACGCATACACAGCAAAGCTTCTCTCGCACAGTTCAAGTTTTTAAATATAAAATTAACGAAAACAAATTAAATCAGCAATTTTATACCTGAAAAGAAAAACATAATTGCTTTGTTTACGTTTATATGTTTGGCCACAGTAACTCTAGTTTTGTAATTGTGTGTTTGCACAATTGTGTTTGGTGGTAGGGTGTTATGTTGTATGTATTACGGATTATGATAGTGATATTAAAATTGAGAATATTTTACAAACTACAAGGAGTCTGAGTTCACGGTACTACATATAAATTAGGTCATTTTGACCTGTGCCAAGGAGTTTGCGTTGAAATAACACATCGCATTAGTAATAAATAGAAAGGCGCTTTTTAAGAGCTCGATTTCGTTTTCCTTTTATTATATTACTGCCAGGTTCGAGTTAACGACTTTTAAAAACTACCGCCTAATCGAGTTAGTACATGCGCAGTACTATGCATAAGTGATATATTGCACGTAATACGGGAAGCCAATATTTACAAAGTGCAGCTTCCTCCTTTCTTGGAAACTATACTAGGGGAGAGCACGCCGCGTGAAGCGGTGTTGAACATGAATAAGTTACTAATTCTTGCCTATGCAATGGGACTGAATTGCCTTTTAAGGAGACAGCTCAAACAGCAGTCTATCCTGTGTACAGACGACTAATAACGCGGTAAAACTGAATGATTGTGAAAATTTTATTTTAATTAACGGTTGTTTGGGTTGAAAACCTTTTTCAAAGCGAAACCTTGTAATATTCCCGTCTGCAAAATCTTCAGACATTGGAAACGGACGTTGAGCTCTAGTGTTATCACCTTTTGCATGTATCTCATGCTACTGTTAGAAATGCAGTCCGTTTGTTTATACTAAACATTAAAGTGTGTTTTCGAAAACATCCATCCAATAACAACTATGTACTTAGAGAAAACAAAATACTTATGTAAGTTGTAGATGGTGAGTGTGTGTGTGGAGGGGTGGAGGGGTGGTGAGAGAGAGAGAGTAGAGAGAGAGTACAGTTCATGTGTTTATGTTTTAGCGCACAAAGATTGTTTCATATGAAACTGTGTACGTGCTAACTCATGCATGTAAGAGAGTGGGTGCGCAAAATGAATGAAACAAAGAGAGTGTGTACGTGTATTTGTGCTGGCTATATGTCTATGATGTGTACGTGTATTTGTGCTGGTTATATGTCTATGATGTGTACGTGTATTTGTGCTGGCTATATGTCTATAATGTGTACGTGTATTTGTGCTGGTTATATGTCTATGATGTGTACGTGTATTTGTGCTGGTTATATGTCTATGATGTGTACGTGTATTTGTGCTGGATATATGTCTATGATGTGTACGTGTATTTGTGCTGGATATATGTCTATGATGTGTAGTTGTATTTGTGCTGGATATATGTCTATAAGTCAGATTGTATGAGAATACGTGCGCACGTATGTGTCTGAATGAGAGAACGAGAGAGAGACGACATGTGAGTGATGAAAAGGATATAATTACTGTAACTAGTTCTCCATCTGACTGTTCCTCTAATGTTTTGAGCTCAAATGAAAACAGCATGCAGTCCGGTGAAACCCCATGCTAATTATAACGTTTCGCTGAAACAAGTCTATAAACAGGCGTACGCTATAACCGAGCTGCTAAGGGGCACGCATATTGAAAACACCCTACACGGAAAGGCAATGTCAACAAACTAAACTCGAGTGATGGCCCTTTGCAGAAATATCCTGCCAGGTGTAGGAGGGTCGTTTGTCATTCCCGGTTTTCTCGATATTGATGGCCGGACCATGGTGTCATAGAACCGGCCTCGTACTGCCCACACTACTGGACTGATTCGGCGCTCGGAGTTATTCTAGCGGTGCGACTGTTTCGAACAGTGTCATGGCTGAAAGAGAAAAGCAAATTCGGCCTAAATCGAAAGCCCGTCCAAGAGATCAACGAATATTGGAAGACGACATTAAGGAAAGCTAGAACCAACATTAAACAAGCTATTAGGGTACAATTTAGTTCTCCGGGGATGTGGACCTTTTTTTTTTTTTTTAACGGAATATTATTTCATTTATTTAGTTAATTAGATTTTTTTTTCCTTCATGTCTGTGTGACTTTCAAACTAGTATTTATAGTGATTCGTTATCAGGTCAGTCAACTAAAGCCTCTTTACATCAAATGACACGCGTTTGTGCATGTGCGACATTTCAAAGTCAGTATGATGTCGAATTCATTTGAATTAACTTCATATGTTTCCAAGACTCAGAGTAAAATGCTACTAATAAAAATATGAAACATAACAAAGCAAGCAAACAGACGCATGAGTCTATTACATTTATGATGAATATACGAAATTTTGCACACAAAAATCCACAATAAACGACTTAGTGATGTCACTACTTTAAGGACGTCAAGAAATGAATAATTCAAACTCGATGACGTTATAATTTAAAGATTTTTCTTTTGCAGATAATTCGGTGACGTCACAACTGTTCGACCATGAATATTTCTTGCATTTTGTAACTGTCACGATTTAAAAACAAACATTTCATAGAACACGGTGATATGACTGCTTTGAAGACTTTGAAGCCGATGAGCATTTCAGACAAACCCTACACTACTTTGACGACTTGTATAAAATAATTTTTAAATAATGTTTTTTTTATTCATGTTAAATGTCTCAGGTCACAAAAAAAATGCCCTTTGCATAATACAGTGATATAAAGAGACTCTTTAACAGGCTTGTTAATTGTTGAATTTATTTTACAGAGGTCATTTTCTTGTAAAAGTATATTAATGATTTTAAATATTTGAAAATTAACACGTAAACAAGTGAAATCAAATTAAAAACAAAGACAGAAGCGGACTGCCATGCTGACGTATCTCAATAGGAGAGAGAAATAAATTTGATTTGCGAAATAATATGAAATAATATATTATTGTTATTTAATTAATACTGGAAATAAATGCTTATATTTAAAGCAAAGGGCGGTATTTAAAGAGATATGTACTCAAAAATACATGACACGCATACATATATATTAGGAAAATAGTACAAATCAATACATTCAAACACACACACACGCACTCACGCACGCACGCAATCTATCTAAGCATTAGATTGCTGTCAAAGTTTTCAAGACTACTTTAGCCATTGAGCTCTTCAAGGTACTATCCTTTCATGTAGAGTCATAGGTTCAAGCCCATCCTTGGTCATTCGGGATTTTTCGCCAGTGTTGAGCTTAACGGCTTTGACTGAAAGCAGTCAGAACTTATTTAGAAATAATGCAAATAAGTACCCATTATTTTTATTATTATCTAACGCCAATTTATTGACCACACAATAAAGCGTCCGTGTGTCGCCAACGTTTCACTTATGTGTCCGTAAAATTTCACCTTTCAGTCTTTCCTAAGTTTATTCGTGAAAGGAAGGGGGAGAGGGAGAAATATGCAGAGAGAAAGAGAGCTTGTACTAACTTAGCGTTGAGAAAAATATACTAGCTATCCCACGACGAGAGAGAGAGAGAGAGAGAGAGAGGGAGAGAGAGAGGGAGAGAGAGAGGGGGAGAGAGAGAGGGAGAGAGAGAGGGAGAATTGAGTTAGGGAGATTTTTAACGTTGAGTTTATCATATTGGCTAGCTCAATAGGAGAGAGAGAGAGAGAGAGAGAGAGAGAGAGAGAGAGAGAGAGAGAGATTGTAACTTAACGGTGAGTCAACCGTACTTTTTATCTCAAAACGAGATTGAATGAGAGAGAGAGAGAGAGAAGTATGCACAGCAAAACGTATGTCATTTGACGTCATCCTGTAGTGAACACCAGCCATAAATTCATGTCACGCCTTGAACAGAGACTTCCACAGTTTCATGACCTATGACCTATAATTCAGATAACGGTACGGGCCTTATACACAAATGCACGACATGACTAAGTGATCGATTCATTGATTGGCACAGCCAAACAACACTGACCACAGATTAGCTTCTTCTGAATTCAGTTCTCACTTTGAAGGGATGCCAACAGCATTAACAACTCGCCAACACTTGATCGACAACAAATGTATAGATTCAACGAACGAATTGAAGATCAAATTAATATTTTAAAATTATATCGATTTCGCAAACAGCCGACACATGCCTGTCCTTTCTTTGTCGAGCGATCAAAAAGAGATCCATTACAGATAGGTCTGTTTAATCTCGACACCGAGCATTACTTTCTCATATTAATTAAAAAGCTCTAATGATTATATTTTCCCCAAAAGTGGGTTAACTGTTAGGTTTTGCATTTTACTGGCAAAATCTAGAGTACGTTCAAATTTAGGATAGATAGATAGATAGATGTCGAAAAATAAATATTATGGTTTTTAATCCATGTATCAAACAGTACAGATTAATATAATTATTTTTCAAGCTGGATATACAAACCTTTCCCGAATAGTTTTAATTTACAAATGGTTTATAAGCAAAATATAATATAACAATATTTTAGTCACCATTGTTTAAATAGTATGGACAAGAACAATAACGTCAACTGTATTTCCAGTAAGCATACACATGCTGTAAACTTCTCACATGTAATCGCTGACCGGCAGATAAATTAATTTGTATCAACCCCTGGTCAGTCGATTTATCGTCAGTTTATTTTAAAATATACGAGCGAATACGTACGCCACAATGCAATTCTGACAAATTTCTTTTGATATCCATCCAATTATTAATGAGACTTAACAATGTAAAAACGTGCAGTGTCAAAGCAACTGAAATACAGGTCATCTATGTGTTTTTGAGAAAGTCAACTCACAAAGCGGAATCCCCCGCGGGGGGGGGGACCTACTCTCTTAATCCATTGATCATATATCTAGCGACACGTCTATAGCCCATAAGCTCGCAAAACTGTATAGATATCTCTTTCTTTTTGTAAACTTCACACAAACTGTGCAAAATTAACTCCTGGCAAAAGTCCCATAGACGTTCGTGTATTAAAGTCAGTAGCTAACTGAGAGGAAACACTGAGCAGACGACAAAGGCCACAGCGCAAACCCTGCACCATTCATTCTTCGCTCGCGCATCTACACACCGTCCGCCCCTTGAGACACCCTTGCGGATTGGTTGAAAGTAAAATTTGACGTCATTGTTCCGGTGGAAATTCCAAGCAGGTTTGCCCGTCGATAAAGGCCTGTGAACGAACGAGCGGTTAGGTACAATACAGGCAGTCGACTGTTGCGACAACGTTTACGTGACATTCACTACAACAGCGTGTACTTGGCAACAGCAACTTATCACAATAAACGTAACGTAGCGGATTTATTTGTTTCAGTCCTAGAGGCGAAACTAGACCGTCTCATCTGAATTTTTACCACCAGGTGTTCTCATTCGGTTCAAAAGTGGGGTCGAAGGAGCTTTAATGAATCTGTTTCGCCATTCCATTACAGTCTACCTTTCTGCATATCTATTGACAGAAACTGACAGATAATGGTTTTCTCCTAGGCGGGTCAAGGATATATATCCTCCTAGGTCGACAAAGTCTCCATTCATTCCCACACAAGAGAAGAAAAAATAACACTTCTAGTCTGTCTAGAAGTGTGTGGAAGAAAAAAATCTATAGACGGCGAAAGTGTGTGTAGGCGTTTCATTCATTCAAGGGTGTGCTGGCCTACCTAAACAAGAGTCGCGCAGACGAACTAAAACTTGCCCCGCGGCACCGTATTGCGCCACACGTGGACTATTTGCTGTCAGAGCAAGACTTTGCACTCTTTTCTTGATCGTGTGTTTGAATCGTGTTGGGCAAGGTAAGTGTGTTCGTAGATAGCTTATATATTTTATGTACAAAGCTAGTGAGTGATGAGTACCGGTAAGTGTGGATAACTGTGCTGTGTACTACTTGCTCACTATCTGTGCGTTCCTTGGAAATTCACTGTTAACATGTGACAGTGGGATTTTTTAAAGTCTGACTGAAAGAAGAAAGGTTTGTTTGTTTTAAACTGTAGTCGTGTTTGTCGGGTGCACTCCTTTGGGGAGATTTACTGAGTTAAGATGTGATGGCATGATGAAATCGAAAGAAAGAAAGAAAGAAAGAAAATGATGAAAGTTTATGATTTTTAAATGCTGCTATGTTATGTATAAGTTGTAATTGTCTATGGCTCAGGTCGTATAATAGTCCTGTAACAGCCGAAGTGTGTGAATTCCTATACCTAGTCCTGGTTTGTAACAGTCGGAGTGTGTGAAGTCCTATACTAGTCCTGGTATGTCACAGGAATGTGTGAAGTCACACAGAATCAAAAGACGGGATGAAAGGTGCCAGACTCAGGGGCTCTTAGTAATTTAGCCCTTCCCGCTTCGGGAAGTGAATGATGGTCAAGTGCTGATCTTTCCCACCTCAAGGTTTTTTATGGTGAGGAAGTAAGAACTGGTGAAGCCGATGAGGAACAAAATAAAAGTCAGTGTTTTAAGTGATCCATTCCTAATTGGTCCGTGACCGATCACGTAGAATCTTAGCAGTGATAAACAGTGACTTCAAAAAGAAGGAAGATAGGATCAGTGACGTAGTGAAAATGTCATTTAAAATTTCATGTTTTCCGGCCCGCGTGGCGCGAAGTTCCCGAGACAGTGAACGCCAGCACAATAATACAACTAGCTGGATTATACATCTGATGACAGCTCATCCGGGTTGTCGTCACGAACAGCACGTGTCCTGCAGTTAAAAAAATAAAAAATATAATTTCAGTGTTGTTTACCTTCACAAGAATACATCCTGTTCACCTGAGACTAGTTTCCTACCTCCGCTCGTCCTACCCCGTTCTTTGGGCATTTCCAACCACTAATCCCGTTTACTGCCAGTCCCACCCTACCTCCCGTAACAATTAAACTCATCATAAACCGTAGTTGTGTGTTTTAAATGTCTGTGCATTTGTTAAGTAAAAAAAAAAGGTTAGCTCCTGAACTCGTGTTATTGCTTGTTTGCAGGTTAACCCTCCACTTCCAAAACCATGACCGGTGCGGTCCACTTTGATTTGCCGGACGCCACAGACCACAGGTCCTCATCTCGGGCAGCCTTGCGACCCGCATTGTTGAGGCCAGTGTCGGTAGAGGAAGCGGACAATTCGGTAAACGAAATCCACGAAAGCCTGCCGAGGCGGGCGGCAATTCGCCTCTACCGTCAGATCAGCTCTGGCTTCAACTCTAGGACGATACGGTGCATTCTTATTGTGTCACTGTGTCTGAACTTGATCTTCGCCATCTTGATTGGCATCTTTGTGGGATTCTGGCAGTCCAGAGAGTTGGATTTTACTGCCAGCCTGTACAGGACAAACGTTCCGGACTCGAACCAGTTAACGTGTCTGCCGTGTACGGACAAAGGGATTTCCGGTGCAGGCAAAGGAATTCCAGGACTAACGGTGTCTGTCAGGTCCAAGAATGGCGTCTGCTGTACGCAGGATACTGTACCGGGGTACGAGCAAGCTGAGAGACTGGTAAGTGGCCTGTTGTTTGGTAATAATTCAGTCCAGACACGTCGACATTTATGGCCTCATACTCATAGTGAACATCAACACTGACAGGGGATTGATAGATGGCCTTGGTTGTTGTTGTAAAACAATTCAGTCGCCATGTCAACACTAAGGCTTTGTCATTTTCACGTAATAATAGTTAATAACGTTAAACTTATCTCATATCACATTATTGAAACTTGTGCAGATTCATTTTAAAGTAGGTTAATTCGAATCACGTGTTGCTGTACAGAGTGCACTTCGCATTTGAGTACAAATAATTCGACTGTTGAGCAGTTTAGCCACCAGCAGGTATATCACATAATTCTTGCTCTGTGTTTTAATAATGAACATCATTTTGAGTTAGTATTAAGGCGTGTGAAAATACAACCTGTATTGTGTGGGTATATTTTGAGTTGGCAAAGGTTCGGCCTTTCGCAACCGCCGTCAATAGAAAATACTTCAGAAATCCACATTTTATGCTTTATAATATTTATAAGTTGTAACTCATAATTATATAACAACCCCTCCCGTTCATAAACAAAATGAAGCTAAATGTTCTAGATTAGAAGCTCGAACTCGATCTTCACCTACTAAATCTAAACTTCAAATTAACTGTAACTTCTGTAATTTAGATCAGCGAATGTAGACTTATCCATTACCAATTTTTAGCCACACTTAAGGATTTAGATCAGCGAATGTAGACTTATCAATCATCATTTTTTAGCCACACTTCAGGATTAATTGTGACTGCTGTAATTTAGATCAGTCTATCCATCACCAGTTTTTAACCGCAATTCAAGATTAATAGAACTTCATGAAATGACCGTGTGATTCTTGTTTCATCCTAATAATTGCTTTTGTCGTATTCTAACCACGACATTTTCCGCGCTTTCTATTCGTTCTAAGTGCGAGCAAAGGTGCAAAAGCAATAACATTTAGCGACATAATAGTGGGTGTCGGAATTTTAAGAGAAGGCATGTGTTTTAGTGTGTGCACACGTCTGTCAGTGTGTGCTTGTTTGTGTGTGTAAAAAGAAAAAGGGTGTGCGAGCGCGCGCGAATTGAGTTAAGAGAGAGTATGTAAAGGAAAGATCGATTGACGATTGTTTGAACGCTGTTGTCGGCTCGCGTCTTTCAGTGAACGGGCGGGCGGGAATTCCCAACACTAGCGAACAAGTGGGCCTTTCCCAGCTGCGCTTGTTGCTATGCAATGCCCCGGGGCTGCCGGCGCGCTGGTGGTAGTACTGTGTACATCTGTCTACAAGACGGCATCGGTGTCAAAAAGAAAATAGAGTTACCCAAAATGTCAAAATCATTTACTTATCTCCCTCTATCGTGGGCCAGGGATCTGATTGTAAAGTTCAGAGGTGGAAAACAGGGAGGTGTAGGTTCTGAAATTGTGAGGTGGGTAAAGAGATCTGTAGTAATATATAACTGGCATTCGAAACCTGAATGTGGTAGTCTGTAATTTAGGGTGGGCCTAGTAATTACATGCATTAGCTATGAACGCTCAAATGGGAAAGGCTGGAAAACGAGAGTCCTCATAAAAAAAAAGAAGAAGAAGAAAAATTAATGCCAGACACAACACGGAGTTTTCTGCGATCAGTAGCACTGATCTCGTCACGACTGATATTTTATTGATCTTTTCTGCTGCTGACGTCTGTCGTCAGGTCAAGGTGCGGGGTTATTTATCTGGGATGGGTTGATGGCGGAAATTGTTGAACATTTGAGTGAAAGAATGCATGATAGACTTCTGTATATGTTTTGTCGAGCTGTTTATCACAAAAGCATTGCTGAGTCCAAGCCCTGAGTACTTGAGATAGTAACTCTTTCTTAAATCTCCTTCCCCCACCCTACACACTCCCACATATACACATTACGCACGCTCGCACATAACACACAATGTTGTCTCAGTGCTTAGTTTAGCATTGAATAAATAGCCACCTACTTAAACTTAACCCCTGCACCAAACCAAATCGGTTGGTAATTTTGTTCTTTCCTTAACTAAAACGAAGTGATTAAGTGCACCTGGCTGTCAGGCTGCGTTTCCGTTCTGGTTGTCTCAAAGTCAAAGAAGACGATAAGTGGCGTATGCAAGCCCCTATTTTAAGTAGTGTGTTGGGGGGGGGGGGCTCCATTTACATAGACTAGTTACAGACTCAGACAATAAAAGCTCTTGGTTTTAAAAAGGAAAATTTTACGATATGGGGCGAAGCGAACAGGATTGGAGGGAGGATTGTTCATTTAATTTGATTTCATCATTTAACTGTTTATTTTTAAATTAGACATTTAATGTAATGGGTTCGTTTTTGTGACAGGAAGCATGTTTGCATTTTCATTGTATGATGATCCCCCCCCCCCTTTTTTTTTCTCCCCTATTAAAATATATATTCAGCAGTTATTTTAATTTGTTATTTTGATTTTTTTTTTTTTTTTGCAGTTGAAGCTCACTTCAGAATATATCTGTAATCCTGTTGCCGAGAGTGTAGCTAAAGGTAATTATTTTATGCATTTCAGTCTCCATTGCGCATTAACTTTGAATTTTTACTTTACATTTACTTTGAACATTTTACTATGAACATTTTACTTTTGAACATTTACATTTACTATGAACATTTTACTTTTGAACATTTACATTTACTATGAATTGTTACTTTAGATTTACTTTCAAAATTTACATTAAATTTGCTATGAATGCTTTACTTTGTATTTATTTCCAAATAAATGTCATGTTTGCGTTTATCTTACAGGTTTACATTTTGGTGTATTACACATTTAAATGACACATTCACTTCACGCACATCATTCATATATATGCACATTACGCATACTCCTTTTCATGACACGTTTGTATTGCACAACTCTATATTTTTACATCATCGCACACTTTCGTTGCTTTCGGTTTAAATTTTCATGCTTCCCTATGGACATTGGCACTTGTAAGCCTCGCGCGGAAAACGTCAGCAGAAGAAAATAGTTCCCATGCTAGTTACACTCTGATATTTGTTCAGAGCGACAGTATGTTTACAGGACATGCGGTTCCCAGTCTTTCCTGGTCTCTTTATGAGTATTGTGCAGTCCACATATCACACGTCTTCTTCTTGTTGTTGGTGGTGGTGATGTGTGTGTGTGTGTGTGTGCTATTCTGAGATGTATAATTGTGTGTTTGAGCTCTTCAAATAGTATACATATCTTCTTGTTGTACTAGTCAGTGTGTGTGTGAGAGAGAGAGAGAGAGAGAGAGACCTGCTGAGATGTCTAATTGTGTGTTGGAGGTCTTCAGTTATGCAACTTGATAAGTAGTGTGAGGTAATGTAAATGTGTGTTTGCGTGTCAGTACGTCCCGGGCAATCTGGCAGCGTGTGGTAGCCCACTTTACCATGCCGCCTGTTAGTATTACCCTCTGGATCTCGCCCCGTTTTCCTACCCCCACCCCACCACTTCCCCAAATCGTGACAGCGCTTCACGTGTGCTTGACTTTAGTGTTTCACTTAACATACCAGCAGGCCATGTAAGCTAGCTGGCGAAGTGTCCTCTTAATTTGCAAGTTTAAAACAAAACACACAGAACCACTATTATTATGTTTATACGTTGTTAACAATTCTTTGTTCTATATATAGTTACAGTTTAAAGATTTCCTCTTTGTACGTCTCCATTTTTTGTACAAGCATTCCCTTTTCTTCTTCTGCTTCGCTCTCTCTCTCTCTCTCTCTCTCTCTCTCTCTCTCTCTCTCTCTCTCTCTCTCTCTCTCTCTCTCTCTCATTCTCCCCTTCTTTCTAACTCTCTGACCCTACTAATAGTAAATCTTCGAAACGCTTGTCATCATACTCTTTAGCAGACATGTGCTAAGCACAACACTTTGTCGTAGTACACGATTTCATCCTAATTCCTATATAGTAATATGTCGGCATAATTCAGTTGATCATTTACTTTAATTTTTTTTCTCTTTTTTTTAACTGCGTTTCCTCATGCAAATATGCTTTTATTGTGCCGCCATTTTCTACTATGCTATATTGTGCCGCCATGTCTATTATAAAGTTCTCGGCACAACAGCTTCACTTGTAGCGCAGTAGCGTGTTATATAGCACTTGTGCCCTTTAATTTATTGTGCCACATTCAGCAGAAACATTTATTTACTGACCCTTTCAAGTAAAACTGTGTGACATTTCGCCATATATTCCAGGATCTAATCGTGTTCAATTTTCTGCTTCAACGGCAGGCGTTCGCTGACCCTCGATACATTCAAGCACGTGTGTTAAGAGTGACGTGCTTTTTAATGACATCTTTACATTTCAAAAGCTTTGTTCACACGATGTACAGTCTTCACTTTCTTGGCTCTTCGTCATATTCTAAAGCAATGTGACAGTAGCATGTATAGTAGGTCCGTAATTATTTTGAAGGCTTTCAAGTTTCATTAGCATGTAAAGGAGCCCTCATTATTTTCATAGCTTTGTTCACACTGGCATGTTGTTAGGGACCTCAGTTACGTTCAAAGCTTTGTTCACACTAGCGTATTGTTAGGGACCTCAATTACGTTCAAAGCTTTGTTAAGTGGCAGGTATACTAAGACTAGGCTCTTCCTTATGTTTATACTTTTACTCTCTCCCTGAACTCTGGTATTTATGCAGTTTGTGATTATTTTCAGAGCTTTGTTACATCCAAATTTTATCAGGCCCCCTATCATAAACAAATGAGTGTGGGATTTCCTTATTAAGCCAATTTTTCTGTTCAGTTGGACTGAACGGCCGCCACGTGTTTTGGACATTGTTTTGCTCACATTTTCTGATAGTTGTAGTTAGAATGGTTGTTGTTTTGTCTTTCATTGATTATTTTCGTCAGATCGATAGTTTCATTGTGTATACTGATTGTTATGCTCAGGCTGAGTTGGTCATTGTCTTTACTGATTGTTTTGGTCAGGCCGAATTAATCATTGTCTTCATTGATTGTTTTGGTCAGGCTGAGAGGGCCATTGTCCTTACTGATTGTTTGGGTCAGGCTGAACTGTTCATTGTCCTTAGTTGCTGACTGTTTTTGGTCAGGCTGAACTGTTCATTGTCCTTACTGATTGTTTTGGTCAGGCTGAGAGGGCCATTGTCCTTACTGATTGTTTGGGTCAGGCCGCGTTGGTCATTGTCTTTACCGATTGTTTTGGTCAGACTGAAATGAAATTTTTCTACTGAGATATTTATTTTGTCTTTCATTTCACTGATTGTTTTAGTTAGATTGATTATTCATTTGTCTTTCACCGACTGTTTTGACCACACTGATCGTTTTCGATCTGATTGTTACGATCAGACTAGTTCATTGATCGGTACTATACATGTAGTGGATATCCAACTCTCCTAGGCCTCGTTCAGTTTCCGTGTCTTTGGGAATGTACAGTCCATACTTGGCATGGATGCATGATCGATTTGAGCGCGATACCCACACCCGATCCACGTGAAATGATTCGGTCCTAAATAATAAAAAGCTCATGATATTAAATATTTCGGCCGATAACTGCATCGCGACCATCACCACCGCCACACACACATTCCTTCTAAAAAGCGTGTAAACATATAGAAATAATTCTATATAATAATTATATATAATTATATAATATAATTCTAAATAATTCTATCATTCTGGTTATTTAATTTAGATGAAATGGTTCGTCTCTCAGAGTTGACGCTACCTTCACATATACCCGGGAAAGAGAAAAATGGCTAATTTATTTCAATTGTCTCTTGCAGGAACAAAGTGTGCTCCTGGCTCCAGTGAACCCGAGACCAACAGACGCATACAGTCTGCAGCCCATCTCACTCTAAACGTCACCAAGTCCAAAGAAAATCTCAGCAGCTTGCCCGGCAGCGAACGTAAGATTCTTGGAATTTATCAAATTTAATTGCTCTTGCCAAGTGTGGTGGTTTCCTTTTCCTTTATAATGGTTGAGGATGATAGAGGCATAATGCTGTGTGTGTGTGTGTGTGTGTGTGTGTGTGTGTGTGTGTGTGTGTGTGTGTGTGTGTGTGTGTATGTGTGTGTGTGTGTGTGTGTGTGCATAACATCAAGTGTTATAACAGTTCTAAATTGTATTAATATTGTTTCCCCTTTTGATGTATACCGACTTAATCTCGCTCTTTATTTGTGTAAAGATATTTAGAGAGAGAATGACTTTTACTGAAGTAATTTTAAATTGAAAATAATTTTTATGGGGTGTTTTATGTCCAAGATATAATGATTTGCTTGTCTTGCCAATTGTAAAGTAGTATCTTAATTAACATCACTGTATTAACTTGACTGCCAGTATCCACTGTCTGATTGTCTGCCATTATCATTATGTTCAAAGTTTATGTGTCAATGTTATTGTTTTAAATTTGTCCGTTAATACCTATTTTTCTGCTTATCTGTCAGTTCCACTGTTTCCAGTCTATCTCCTAATATGAATATATTTGTTAGTGTTTTCTGAATTCAATATTTTATTACTAATTTATTGGCTTGTTTCTCAGTCTCATTCTTGTTAATTTATCACCTGATGTCAATTAATTTCGTCAGTTTTATTGTTTTCAGAATTTGTCAGTATTAAAGTATATTTTTGTCAGTCAGTTCAGTTGTTTTCCTTTTGTTTGCGATTAATACACATATATGTTTGTCTGTCATTTTTATTGTCGCAGTTCAAACGCCAGTATTAAGATATTAGATTGACTGTCAGCTTGCTTGTATGTCATTGTCAGTGTGTTTGCTGTTCTCTCACTATCAATGTGCTTGCTTGTCCCTCACTATCAGTATATTTGCTTGTTTGTCATTATCAGTATATTTGCTTGTCTCTCATTATCAGTGTATTTGCTTATCTGTCATTGTCATTGTATTTCCTTGTCCTCTCACTATCAGTGTGTTTGTTTGTCTGACAGTATCATTTTTTCATTTCTTATCTGTAATTAGAAAACAGAAGTTATTCTCTATCTGTGTGCAAAGCTAAGTTTGGATGTTACAGGATCGGGAGTGACTAAATATTACGTGCCATACATGAGGTGTTTTTTTGTTGTTGTTTGCGTGTGTTGTGTTAAGATGACAACTGACTGTAATGTTCACCTTATCCAATTGTATATGTGTATCACCATAGCAACACCTGACACTAATGCTTGCCTTGTCTCTGTTCATAGACTACCTGGCGTGGATAACCAAAGACGAAACTGGCAGCAGCTTCCTCTCCGAAGACCTGCAGTACGTTAATGGCACCATCACCATTCCAACGGCCGGCCGCTACCACGTGTACACCCACCTCACCTTCGACACCAACAGTAACAGACTGCAGAACACCCAGCTGGTGGTCGACCATTCCATCATTCGGGTCTCGCGCGGCCACCCGGAACAGCTGGTGCTAGACAAAGTCAACCTGCACAGCCGGGAAATTAAGAGCAGTGACCTCGAAGGCACCTTTGAACTGAAGCAAGGTGACATAGTGAAAGTGGTGGTGTCCTTCCCGTCTTTTCTATACCACCTACCCCAAACGAACGTGTTCGGCTTGTTTAAGCTGGTGGCAGGCTAGAGTCAGACGATATTCTTGATGGAAGAAATTATAGTCGTTTGAGTGGATTCTAGAACCACTACTGTCTTAACTCCTGACCTTCCAGGAAGCAGCCCTTTTTGGTTGACATTGCAGAGATTTTAGTAAAACACTGAAAACTTTGAAATGACTTCTTTTCTTTCCTTTTTGTTTTTTATTTTCAAAGAGAAAGAAATTTCATCTCCAACAGATTTTCCTGCTCGTTCAGCGAGTTACTGGACTTTGCTGGTTCCGTCTGCCTTTGTCCTTGGGGCAGTCTGGGCGTTTGACTCTCAGACAGATAGTGTACAGGACTTTCAAAAAGCCATTTGCCTTGAAGACAGGCGCAAGAGCCCTGGAGGAAACGGCCCTCTCGTTAATGGAAGAATCTGATGGCTGTCTGAAGAAATAATTCCATATTTGTTCCTCTAAGACAAAAAAGAGCTATAAGATTCTTTATGAAGACAAAGATCATTCTGCGTATGAAAGCGGCCATTTCTTTGTTTGACAGACCAAGAGTCGATACGTTTGTTTCAGTCTTCCGACCATGGTGATGTGTTCCAAAGCAACTGGAACTGTGCATTTGATGTTTTGTGATATTCATACTGCATTCAACCTGCATTTGTTTGTTGTAAGTGCATCGTGGTGATGTTACATCGTGCATATGTACATACACATTTCGTGTTACATATATATACATTCATGTTACATACAATTGTCATTTGTAGACATGTGATCGTTCATTAATTTATTTTTTAATTTCTTGTTTACCACAATCTATTCTTTTTTTATTTCACTCTCTTTCTCGCTCACTTTTTTCCCTCTTAATTTCGTTGTTGTGCATAATCTACTGATCGATCAGATTATTGATTTTGGACTCAGTGACGAAATACTTCTCGCCTTATTTTTTTCTTTCTTTTCTGATCCTGCTAGACCAGTTATCAGTTTTGACTATGAAGGCGACTCCGCAAAATCTCGATCGTCATTGGTGTGTTAGCGCGTGCGTGTGTGTGTGTGAATCATTTCATCACTTGACGCTCCTTGTGACTTCATGTGACACGCGGCACATGTTCTACCCCGCGATATCGGTGTAGATACCGGGTACTTGTGTCGATAAATGATCTCGGGAAGTAGCAGCGAAGAGCAGTCTCGGCACATACCAGCAAATATTTTTTTTTAATTTTTTTTTTTTGATGCATCATCAAAAAAATAGTGGTAGGTAGTCAGTATCTTGTATCTGCTGTGAAGTAAGGATTATGACAAACCTCTCTCCCCATCACCCCTACCCTTCGCTGTTAGGTTGGCAGCCCTCCATGATGGCCGGCGGAGGGTGCTGTTCTAGGCCAGCAGGTGAGGAAACTCCTACCAATATCAATATCTGTCTGCTGACGGTTTTGGGGATTTTGAGTACAAAAATGTCATAGTAATTAACTTGTAATTTGACCGGTTCCCCCCACCCCCCAAGTTGCTAGGTAAAGCTCCTCTGCTACGGACGACGTTGGCGGTACTCAGTTTTCTACACGTTAATTCAAAAGTCTTTCGGGACGTTCGCTTGCTTGTCCGCTGACTGCCGCAGTAATTGTTGTTCACTGGGAAAGGAATCAATTCAGGATGGCCGATTTGCTTGCCACTGTGACCATACGTTACTAGTGACAACGCTAAAATTCGTGTGTGTGTGTGTGTGTGTGTGTGTGTGTGTGTGTTGACTGGCAAGATGCCACACTGCACTCAGAGAGATCGAGGTTAGTTTATCGAACGTTTTGACTGAGTATTTGAAATGCTTTCGTATACCCATAATTTTACAACGTGTTGTATGCAACTTTAATTCATGTTTGTAAATAACTTTTGGGCTTCATTGACACATGTGAAATTGAGTTTAGAAGTGTTTGCCTGCGTGGCATAATAATGTTTGTGCTTTTGAGTTTGTACGAAAATATGTGTGTGCGTGGGGGGGGGGGATGTTCATCAGGGTAAACTACACATTTTAAAAATTAATTATATACTTTGAATGATTTCTATTAATTTAACCGTATATAGGTAACAAAAAGACCACCATCTTTACATGATGTCAACACATATTTTTATTAGCCCTTAATGTTACATTATACCCAGTAAGGATTTGCTGCAGACATGCCATTTCTGTATTGGTGTTAGTGGTGAGATTGTTACACTCATTAGAAAACCAATTCCCAAGTATAAATTCAAAGATCGAGCAATTCTTCAACACGAACAAAACAAAAACTAGGACACAGAACAATGAGACTTATTTCACCTGTGGCATATTCATGCAAAATACTCATATCTGCCTCAGAGATGTTTTCACTAGAGAATTGGGTTGCGTGCTCACACTGCGCGTGCGAGGACCACAAAATTCCAAGAGCACGTAATTCCTGTATACTCGGTTCCTGAATCCTAGTGGAAGGTCGGGCTACTTCTGCTTGTATAGCTGACTCGTTATATGTTCGGGTAATATAGCTCACTTACACTGAAGTATTGATTCTTGTAATAGCTGACTCATTATTAATATGTTCGGGTAATATAGCCCACTTACTGAAGTACTGATTCTTGAAATAGCTGACTCATTATTAATATGTTCGGGAATTATAGCCCACTTACTGAAGTACTGATTCTTGTAATAGCTGACTCATTATTGATATGTTCGGGTAATATAGCCCACTTACACTGAAGTACTGATTCTTGTAATAGCTGACTCATTATTAATATGTTCGGGTAATATAGCCCACTTACACTGAAGTACTGATTCTTGTAATAGGGAGTACTCTTCCATTGTATGTGCTACGCACAATTTGGTTCCTTTGTAGCAATGTTCTAATAAATTTGTGGATGACTTTTATTTTAAAAAAATAAATAAATCTTGTTGTATGCATTTTTGTTCTCTATGATCATGATCAGCACTGAAGCCGTTTTGTCATTGTTTCGCAGGCTTCGCCTCACGTCAGTCATTGAATGTATGCGAGAATTCCGCATGATTGTGTATTGTACATATAAAACGGCTGTTTAATTTAAATGTCTGCATTGGGAAGCGCGTGTTGGATAATTATAATTTGACTGACATAAATACTTTTTTAAAATTATTATTTCTACAAGATTTGTTTGTTTGTGACTTTGTAAGAAAATGTCCGCGTGAAATAAACATTTTGTTCAAGCAGAAATCTCTTCATGTATGTGTAACTGTGTTTTCATATATATGCGTGTGTGTGTGTGGGGGGGGGGGAGATGGGAGAGGAAGGTTTAGTCTTAAAAGAGAAACTTTCAATACTTGGATCGATTTGGAGGAGTAACACAAACGCTTCGATTTCACTAAGCCCCGATTTCGTCACAGCCAAGGGGGGTAAACCTTTCCCTGAAACTCCATTTATATTATAGTCAAAGTTTAATGTCGGCAGACCTGTGTGATTTATTTGTGTTTCGGAATAGACAGTGATCGTACATTTCTTAACACTGCAGACCCGCGTTTTCTGCTCAGTGCCTGGTAATCAAGTGCCAGCAACGGAAAACGTATTGCCTGTGCTCACTCTCCTAGGTGAAACAACATTTAAACTGACAACCGGTTTTATGCCGTTCGTTTCCGCAAACCAGTTTGAGGTTTCCGCAAGTGTTTGTAGTCTGCACCGTATCTTTAGGATCCATACATTTCCTTTGCTTGTGTGCACGTGGCTCCAATTCTTGCCCGGAAAATTGTGTCATGACACGAAGTGTCAGGAACAAAGGCACATGAAGAAAGTGGCGATTCGTAGGCATATGAATCATTCATTCAGTATCGGTAGCCACTTGATCTGAAATTTACTGTTATCCAAAGCTCTGAGTTTAAAGCGTTTTATGAAGAACATTGCTCATGAGATACTCTCCCAATTGCGGGTAGAAATTTGGGCTTCCTTAGCCGAAGCGTCAATGGGCGGATACACGGCTGTTACCAAAGGGGAAATTAATCCACTATGGATTAATGAAAACTAGGTATACAATCGAGAAATATTGCCATTGTGATAAGGTATAGAATTGAGAAATATTGTCATTATGGTTTGTTTAGGCCTAATTTCCCTAGAGAATAAGGTATGTGACTGAAAATATTGCCATTGTTGTTTAATTTAAATTTAAAAATTCTGTATTTAATAAAAGAAAATCTCAGAGAACAAGAATCTGTAATGATTTTCAAATAGCAACATAAAACTTTAGCTTGTTTAGTGTTCAGAAGGTCAGGGAAACAAGTGCAAATAGTCACACAAATATATTTAGTGCCCATAAAGTCAAATGCACAAGTATAATAGAGTCCACTAAGTCAGATAAGCAAGTATAGTGTCCACAAAGTCAAATAAACAAAAATGGTGTGCCCACAAAGTCAAATACACAAGTGTAGGTCGTCAAGTCAAAAAAGTAAGTGTAGTAGTGTTCATAAAGTCAAATAAGCAAGTGTAGTTCACATAGTCACAAGTACATATCAACATGGATAATTTTTTTTGTTTACCGGATCTAGTGCTCTCGTATTTATATATAATTAACAATAAATCTACCCTGTTTCCCTCCATTGTAATTAAAACTGTTTGTGAACTAATTCTGAAATCCCATAGTTCAGGGGTGCACATACCGCGGGCCGCATGCGGCCCCAGGAGGACTTTTGGATGTTACCATTATTACGAATGTAAAGCACATTATTTCATTATTTGTGTTTTTTTCTACTGAGCCATCCATGTGGCGGCCCTCCACGCACTATCAATTGGAAATTTGGCCCTCTGGCCTAAAAAGTTTGTGCAGCCCTGCCATAGTTGTTTCCATTAGTGAGATAAATGAAAGGACAATTTGTTCTAGCACAGATACTATACTTCTAGAATTAGTTTGCTAGTGCTGTAGATTTGGATAAGTCAATTTGCTAGTGCTGTAGATTTGGATAAGCCAATTTGCTAGTGCTGTAGATTTGGATAAGCCAATTTACTAGTGCTGTAGATTTGGATAAGCCAATTTACTAGTGCTGTAGATGTGGATAAGTCTGTTTACTATTGCTGTAGATCTGAATAAGTCAGTTTAGATTTCGATAAGTCTGTTTACTATTGCTGTAGATTTGGATAAGCCAATTTACTAGTGATGTAGGCTGAGTTATGTAGTTTGGCCCTGGTTTAATCTGGAGTAAGACAGTTTGCTAATGCTTTAGGTTGGGTAAAACGGTTTCATTATTAAATTCCACTTAAAGTTGATCTTTGACTTCTTTTCTTATCCCGTCACGTTTATTAGTCATAAGGACTTATTTTTAAAAGGGAATTTTATTTTTTAAATTTTAATTTATTTTATTTTTTTAATTTAAAAATTTTATTTTTTTAATTTAAAAATTTAATTTTTTTTTTATTTTATTTATTTTTTTTTTTTTTGGGGGGGGGGGCTTGAGCTAAACTAAATATTACATGTTTTAGCATTGGCTAGACATTTGTGACACGTCATTTCATTCTCTCTCTCTCTCTCTCTCTCTCTTTCTCTCTCTCTCTTCATTGTCTTACCGTCTTTTGTGTCTGTTTACTGAAAGTGGGCGTGCGGCTGGATGATCAGGTTAAGTTTTCCAGCAAGCAAGGGAATTTTATTCTTTTCTCGTCTTTCTTTCCCTTGCACTTTATGTGTACACGCTTCACTGATTATTTCCACTTGAATGGTGGACTGTTTTAGAAAACGATTTTGTTGAAACTACATTCCCATAGGTGATAGCTGGGTGCTGCTCACTTGTTATGCAATCAAAATTAAGTAAGTGGTTGCTTTCTGGAATATTGCATACGTTATTATTGTTGTAACTGAACGATATGCACACACACAATCACAAACGCGTGTGCAAACCAACGCACACATATAAATGTATGAGTATGCGCGCGTGCGCGTATGTGTGTGTGTGTGTGTGTAAATTAAAGAGACAACTAAACATTCCAAAGCATCTATTTCATGATGAACAATGACAAATCCTTGGAAAAATAAAAGAGTTCTGCCTTCATTTACATAGCAAGCACCACCCGGCATAAATGGCTTTTCAAAGGCACCAACGGACCTAAGTGATCCCAGTAATTGAGTACTAGTCGCATTAAATAATCATTTAGCTTGTTTCTCTGGTGGATGTCCATAATTGTTCCAGTGGCTGCTTTGTCCTTTTTCTCTTTATTTTATTTTTTTTCAAAAGCCTGAAGTTCCAGCCAGAAATTGTGACAATGTTCGCGGCTTCCAGTGTCTGGTAGTTTTTCTCTGATTTCACAAACCGTTTCAACCATCTCAGAACCGTTCGTCACTCACTGTGGTAGTGTGCTCCGCAAGCTTGAAGGAGCGCCACCAAGCAAGGACTCGGCGGCCGCCATCTTGTCAAGGGCAATAAGAGCTTGATAGTTAGATAAGCCCAAACGATCTTAAAAATTAATCACCTGTGACGTTTCTGTTTGCGTTTAAAATCAATCTTTGGCTTATGCGAGTCTAGGGCGAAGGGTTATGCTGCCGGGATTGGATTACTTTAATGACGTTTGCTTGTACCGTATATGACGTCACTCGCTCGCTTGATATTCCATTACGAATTTCATACTGCAAAACAATATGCGTTTGTTTTCAATTCAGTCTTTTCTTGAAATAATCAGCTATTCACATGTTCTCTATCTCTGTCTCTATCTATCTATGTATCTATCTACCTACCTACCTACCTATCTATCTATCTGTCTACCCATCTATCTATCTATCTATCTATCTATCTATCTATCTATCTATCTATCTATCTCTGTCCGTCTCCACTTTTCTTTCTGGACATCTTTTTCTTTATCTCTATCCTACCCGCTCTCTTTATGGCAGACTAGTGACAGAGAAAAACTAACAGAGTCAGAGACTCAGAGAGAAAGAAAAAGGAAAAGAGAAAGGCTGACAGACAGAGACTCAGAGAGAGAGAAAGAGGAAAAGAGAAAGACTGGGAGAAGCAAACATTAAAAAATGTGGCATGTGAGAAGAGGCAGAGACTTCTTTCTAATTTTGTTCTGTCTGTCTGCTCCGTCTTCACCTGTTCTGTCTTTGACTCTGTCCCTCCCATCTATGTCTCTTTGTATGTCTCTGGCTCACAATATCTGTTTCTGTCTCTTTTCCTCCCTATTTCTCTATTTCTGACTTATTTTCTCTGTCTTCCTGCGTTTGTCTTTTTAAACCATGATTTAGAGTCCCGACTTGTACTTTCAAATTCTGACGGTTAGAAAGACGGTGAAATAAATACTGGGAATCAGTCGTGACATCAGTACAACAGGATTTGTGGTTTTGTTGTGCGGTTTTGTTTGTTGTATGTTTGTGTACGCTATACGGTTGTGCTTGTTGTACGATTGTTTGTTGTAAGGTTTTGTTTGTTTGCCGTTTTGTTTTTGTAAGGTTGTGTTTGTTGTACACTTGTATTTGTTTATTTTCTTCAGTTGTCTTACTCCATCGTAAATAGCACCATGTTGTGGAGCAATTACTGCTACACGCTTATTTGTCACACTAGTCATTTCACACTTTACCATGTGTCAGCCCTATAAAGAAATGTCCACACCAGTTATTTCACATTTTACAATGTGTCAGTCGTACAAAGAAATGTTCACACCAGTAATTTCACACTTTACAATGTGTCAGTCCTACAAAGAAAAGGTGTTCACATAGTTCTTTACAATACTTGAGTTTGTCTTCTCGTTATTCTTCTTGGAATCGTTACAGATCTGCAGGCAGTTTATGTTCTTATCATAAAGTGAGATTGTCTTACTTTATTAATAACTTTTGTCCGTCCCAAAAAGTACCATATACTAACCACAGTTTTCTCAAGCTCACCTCAAATCTTATGTCCCACATGTCACGATAACCCGGAAAGGGACAAGCACGCCTCTTCTTTCCCATTAACTATAAGCAACATTCCTTTAAGTAGATTTTCTTGTGTTCTAAGTCTGTTCCTCTCCTTGTCTATTTTTGTTTTTTGTTGTTTTTGTTAAATTTGTTCCTATTCTCTATTGCTGTTCCTGTTTGCTTTATTGATTTTGTTCTTTCTTGTTTTCTGATCTTCTTATACTTCTCGTTCTTGTCTAATGATTGTTGCATGTCTTCCGTTGTTCTTCTGTCTACTTCTCTTTCCTGTTTCGGTGTTATTGTTTATTTTTGTTTTTATGGACTTGCCGTTTTTGTTCCTTTTCATTTCTTGTGCTTGTATTTGTTCTGTTCTTGTATTCTTTCTTGTTCTTGTATTCTTTCCATTCTTGTTCTTGCTGGTTCATTCTTCTTCTTGCATGATCATCATTATCATTTCTTTCTTCAATACTATTTTTCTTCTTTTTTCTCCTTATCATCATCTTCCTATCATTATCATTATCATCGGACTTTTCTCTTTTTCCCCTCCTTCTTTTAATTATATTTATGTTTATGATGTTTCATGTTGGTGTTAGTTAAGATTATTATTGTCATTTGCATGTTTATTGTTATGATTAGAAATACTTGCATATAATAGCAACGCGTTACAAACGCTTTACCAGAAGAACCAATCGGGAGTCGCTGCTCAACAGCAATAGTTGACCTACTTGAGAAACTTAACTAACACCACACAACTTGCGCAAGAGTGATACTCGACCTGTTTCACGTGGAATATTAATATTTCCGGTAATAGTCATTAATGTGCTTTAATGCAGACATACAAAACATTTTAATCAAATGAACATGGTGGTGGTGATATGTGTGTTTAGGAGAATAGAGAATGATTTCTTCAAAAGCTACGTGTACCCGCACCCTACTGCAAATTACTTCCCACTTAGTCAGCCCTCCAACATCCACTGTTAGCACATTACTAGCCTTGAGACCAAAATTCAATAGCATTTCATATTGTTACGTGCCAAACATCGAGAGCTACCAAGATTATCTTGATTTTGTGGGTTTTTCCTCAGTTTGTGGAGTTTAAAAAAAAAAATAATCACTGCATGCAGAGATTAGTTTATTTTTAGTTTGTGCAGTGACCTACTATGTGGCTAGATTCGCCTGGCGTGACTAAGACATTAAACAAGAATAATAATATTTTAATTAAATACACACACTCACATACACACACACACACATACACGTACATACACATATATTTATATGACACAGGCACACCCATGCAAGCTTTAAATCTATTCACACTCTCTCACACACACACAAACTGATTTATAATTCTTCTTTATTAAACAAAGCATAAAACGGCAATTTGTAAATTGCTGTTGTCTTCCCTAATTTGTCAACAATATATCTGTAAAGTGCAGCAGTCACCACCCCCTTCCCCACCTTCCCCTAATGGTAATACTCTTGGCGCTTACGCTAACACTTTAGACAATGATTTTTACTTTTTAAAAGGCGCTTCGGCGATATTCACGCCATCCAATTCATTTCATTGAGTGACTGCTTACTCGATCTTTCTTGGGCAATCCTCCAAACATCGTCTACTTCTCGCTGGAGTAGCAGTTGTCCAAGAAATTCATCGTGCAGCTAGCGAGAGCGTCAGGTTCAACCACCCACCCACCCAAAAAAAAAAAAATAGCGAGTAAGCGTATGTTTGATCTTAAATATACTTTGCTGAAGCGACATTACATTATAGTGCTGAACTGTTCGTGTCCTCTGGCTCTGTGCTGCCACATTTTGCATTTTCTTTGAAGATAGAACTATGATTTCATGCTGATGTTCTAGGTTACATTACGCGCTTACGAACATCAACTTTAGATTATCTAACTATAAGACTTAAGGTATATATGGTACCAACGTTGCACATGGCTACGGCTTTAGTTCTACGATTGAAGTATATCACATGTCCCCAAAACAAGAACAGCAAGTCAACAAATATGAAACAATCTAAGAACAACAAGTCAACAAATATGAAACAATCTAAGAACAACAAGTCAACAAATATGAAACAATCTAAGAACAACATGTCAACAAATATGAAACAATCTAAGAGCAGCAAGTCAACAAATATGAAACAATCTAAGAACAACATGTCAACAAATATGAAACAATCTAAGAACAACAAGTCAACAAATATGAAACAATCTAAGAGCAGCAAGTCAACAAGAACAGCTGAACGATGACGGTATCAGAGAGCCAGCGAAAAATCAAGATGTATACTGGAGTGTACAGACCCTGACTCTTTACACAATGAACCATAAACAGTTGCACGTGGGAGTATGAGAACTGTCTCTCTAATTACAGGAGTTATCAGAACTGTCTTTCTACACAAAAGAAGTATTAGAACTGTCTCTTACACAAAAGAAGTATCAGAATTGTCTCCTTACTCAAAGGAAGTATCAAAACTATCTCTACACAAAGGAAGTATCAAAACTATCTCTACACAAAGGAAGTATCAAAACTGTCTCGGTGCACAAAGGAAGTATCAGAACTGTCTCTCTAAAAAAAGGAAGCATCCGAACTGTCTCCCTACACAAAGGAAGTATCAGAACTGTCTCGCTACATAAAGGAAGCTTGAGAACTGTCTCGGTATATACAGGGAGTCTGATCTGTCTCTCTCTACACAAAAGAAAGTATGAGACCTGTCTCGCTGCATAGAGAAGGATCAGGAGATACTCTCAAGTTGTTGGAAAGTAAACCACCATTATTATTTTTTTTATGTTAGTTTCCTTGTGCACAAACCGCCCCAGCGATATCTGAGCATACGACCGACTGCTTACTTCATTTGGGTACGTCGTGAACGTCTTTGGCACGGAACAATGTCAATATGTCCCCCGAGAACAGCTAAGAGGAATTTAGTTTTTGTAATTCATTAAATAACAGACGTTAGAGGTCACTTCTACTATGTGGCATTTACACTGAGGAATTATATACATTGCTCATTGAGGTCATCAATTGTCGTCATCAATGTTTCATTGACGGATCAAATGTAATTCTGCGTACAGATCAACATGTCATCCCGCTCTCGGCCATTCTGGGCTGTGTACAATTTAAGAAGAGACAGCCGATTGGCTAAAGCAATCACACCTAGACTCTAATCTATTAACATTTTCGTGGCTTGCGATTCATTACGAACAATAGCGTGGAGAACAGAGGACAAACGTCACAGGTCGAAGGTCATTTAAAACACCGTTCTTAAGTTAATAAAGTTTTTCTTTCAAATGACGATGTAAATGATAGCTTTTATGAAACCTTCTGTGACTTTAACCCTCCAATCTACAATGAAATATTGCTTTTAGCGCATTTGCTTTTTGATCAATGGACAGCGGGGTAATTTGACACTTCCAGGATATGGGCGTAGCCGCATTCTAACTTAGACCTAATACCTGCAAATTTGAAGATCTTTCAAAGTGGGCGGGCCAGCAACCAATCTCACTTTTCGGGTCTTTTTAATGGCTGTTGTTTGTCTTGTTGCTGTGGACGGATAATGTGCGTGCGTGTGCTTGTGCGAGTGCAAGTCAGCGTGTGGTGTGTATGTGTGCGTGCGTATGTATGAGTTAGTGTGTATGAATGTGTATGTGCGTGCGTCTTTGTGTAAAATGAATGTTTGCTTTTGTGTTTGTATACGCTTATGCGACTGTTTTAATTCTTCTTGTTTGTTCGACTAGCATGTTTTGTTTTTCCTTAAACAAATTTTAAAATTTAGTTTTAAGATAAATAAAACTAAGACTTTCTGGACATTGTCTGGCACTTTGTGTATAAAGCTTCTCTGCTTATTTATGATACTTCTTGCGCTTTCATATGACGGTTTTATTATTTAGGATATGTCTCTTTTTAAAGAGAGATTGCTTATGTTGGTTCAAGTGTTTTGTTAAAGTCGGTTCATTTATCTGTACTGTCTTGGTTCTAACGTATTTAATACTTTTGAATTTCTCATTTCTTGTGTCTTGGTTATATGGTTTATAAGTATGTGTTCTCGTGTTTCGGATGTCAGTTTTAATGACTCAACAATAATGCTTTGTATCTATATTGGATATGTTGTTTCTATATTATGGCGGTTCTACTATTTTAGTTCTGGCAGTTTTAAGGTCAAGGTTGACAGGTCCTAGTGCCTTGGCTGTAATGGTTCTAAAGTCTTGGGAGCGATTATGTTTTCGGGTGTGATCTTTCTAGTGCTTTGGTAGTAGCTGTTCTTATCTTTTGATTGTGATGGTTCTGATACCGTGGACGCGACTATGCTAATGACTTCGTGTAGACTATATTATTATCTTGGTTGTTATCTTTGTGTAATTTCTAATGCGTTTGTTTTGACTGTTGTAATACTTGGCTGTGTGGCTGTCTTTGAATGAGGTGGTCTTAAAATTGTTGTAATACTTGGTTGTGTGGCTGTCTTTGAATGAGGTGGTCTTAAAATTAGGATCTGACGATTCCAACATCATGAATGCGACTATTACAAGGTCGTCGCGCGTCTCTTCTATTGTCTTGGTTTTGACGGTTCTATTGTCTTAGTTGTGGCGATTCTAACTAAGTCTTGGTTGTAATGTCTTGGTTGTGACGGTTCTATTGTCTTAGTTTTGACGGTTCTATTGTCTTAGTTTTGACTGTTCTAATGTCAGTGTTTTGACGGTTCTATTGTCTTGGTTTTGACGGTTCTATTGTCTTGTTTTGACTGTTCTAATGTCAGGGTTGTGACTGTCTGTTCTAATATCTTGGATGCGACTGTTCTAATATCTTCTCGTGGCTATTTTAATATCGTTACGTAGCTTTCCTACTTTCTTGGTTGTGTCAGTACAAATGTCACATATATTACTACTGTTTAAGTTTAACAATTTTAATATCGTGCGTTTGACTTTGTTTTGTCTTGCTTGTGAGTATTCTAATATTTACATGTAAATGCAGTGGTTGTGACTTCTCTGTTTACATGTAAACTGTTCTAATGTAGTGGTTGAGGCTTCTCTAATTTTTACATGTAAATTGTTCTAATGTTGTGACTGGGGCTTCTCTAATGTTTACATGTAGAGGTTGTGGTTTCTCTCATATATTTACATGTAAACTGTTCTATGTAGTGGTTGGGGCTACTCTAATGTTTACATGTAAACTGTTCTAATGTACTTGTTGTGACTTGAAGTCAACACTAATGTTAACAATCCTAGACAACCTTAATGACTACATTTGAAGTCAATGCTAATGTCAACATTCCTAGCACTAATGACTCGTTATGTTACGTAACAAACGTGCTCCCCCCACCCAGATACTCACAGTTCTGAAGAAACAGACTCTTGAAAAACGAAAAATGCTAATTGAGAGAGAAAAGCAGTATTGGTCTGGAAAAGCAGTAGTTTGGAAAAATATTATCCTGGACGAAACATGGACTGGTACAACATTGATTCTGAAAACAACCACTTACATGAGAATCACTAATCTGGAAAAGCACTGGTTTCGAGAAAAAAATTCAACTGGAAAAATATTTCTCTGTATAAAACGCACCGGTTTAGAAAAACACTTCTCTATAAATGCAATGGTTTGGGGAAAATGCCCTTCTCTATAAAAAAAACACTGGTCTGAAAACAACACTTCCCTAGCACTGGTCTGGTAAAACACATTTCTATAAAAACGCTGGATTGGAAAAAAACACTTCTCTATAAAAACACTGGTTTGGAAAAAAATCACTTCTCTATAAAAGCTCTGCTCTGGAAACACACTGGTCAAACCTGGGAATACTTTAATATTTAATTTAAAATATGTATCATCATAAGAAGTTTCATAAAAGCTCGGCACTAAAAGATCCCTTTTCGTCATGATATTTGTTCAGTTTTTGTTCTCCCGAATTTGAAAACAAACTGAACACTGTGCACTTGATAATGAATTAAATTGTAATTCATATAATATATCCTGCCATGACAATTTCACTATAATAGCATTTGACTAGCTACTACATTTTAGAGAGTCTTATCAGTGGTGTCAGAGGATTACGAAAATAATTAACACTTCTTTAAAGGCAGGTGTGTCAATACATATTTCGTAATACCGATAGTGTCTTATTAATGACGTCATAGCAGGCAAGAAAAGCAACATTAATCTCAGTGGACCAATATATTTTGAACCGAATTGTCCCACTTTACATGTCAATTCTGTTCTATTTCAACAGTACTTCCAGATCGGTTATCCATTTATTTAACCGATATACCAGTCTTGGTTGTCAATTCTATTAATTCGACATTAGTCTCTGCACCGTTATTCATTAATCTCAATAGAACATGGCTGTCACTATTCACTACAACGTTAGTCTTGGTTGTCCACAATTCTTGCTGCAAAATAATACAGCGATTGAAATGCACTAAAGCGGGATAGTGGTGTGGAAATCTTCAACACAGATTTTAGAACAAACCAGGAAGAAACAAAATTTTTAGCCATTCGTTGAACGAGCAAGTGTACTAAATCACTGCTACAATATCAGTGCAAACAGTTGTTACAAAGAGCCAGCATACAACAGCCATGCCGACAATTCATACAAGGAGCCAGCATACAACAGCCATGTCGACAGTTCGTACAAGGAGCGCTCATACAACAGCCATGCCGACAATTCGTACAAGGAGCCAGCATACAACAACCATGCTAACAGTTAATATAACGAGCCACTGCACAGTAGTAGTGAAAAGTAGTGAGCAACAACAACAGTAAAATTCAATATAGAAAGTGTTTCTAACATTAGGAACACTTTGAGGCTTGCATACATGTACTTGTCGCGCATTATAACTACTCCCCGCCTCTCTCTCTCTCTCTCTCTCTCTCTCTCTCTCTCTCTCTCTGCAACTCTGTTTCCCTTGTCTCCGTATATCCTTTTTTCTGTCTCTGTCTCTCTTTGTTTCTTTCTCCTTCTCTATCTCTGCTTCTTTCTTTTCTTCCCATTTCTTCTCTCATTTTCTGTCACACACTCACGTACACACATTGAAAGTTAACAATCAAATCAAAGCCGTCAGGATTATAGCATTGTCTAGGAATGTAGTCATTGCCGTTGTCTAACCGTGATCATTATCATTGTCTAGGAATGTGGTCATTGCCGTTGTCTAACCGTGATCATTAACATTGTCTAGGAATGTGGTCATTGCCGTTGTCCAACCGTGATCATTAGCATTGTCTAGGAATGTGGTCATTGCCGTTGTCTAAACGTGATCGTTAGCATTGTCTAGGAATGTGGTCATTGCCGTTGCTGTTTTTCCTGCTGCGTGGAGATATTCTGTTGTGATGTTAGATCAAACAAGAGAATGCCGGTATCATCGCACTATATACATGTTATTCGAATAGAATAATATAACCATACATTTTCTAATATAAAGTATATGCATGCGTAATTGTATTTATTTACTTTTGCACTCACATTTAAAAAAAAAAACATTAGGGGCAAGATGGGCAGCAATAAGAAGAAAATCGAAGAGGAAAATAGAAGTTTTCAGGTTACGTGAGAACTGAACTCTTTCGTCATAAATAATAAAGGCAAGAAAAAGTGTGTTGTCTATATGTAGGTACTAGTACTTTACACAGAGTATAATGTTAAGAGACACTACACTACATCGCACGAAGAACAGTTGATGAAATACGAGGGAATTGCTAGAGCCGCAGTTTTTCAAAACTATAAAATCTTCAAGCACCAGGCAGGTTTGTTTGTCAAGCTCTCATCTAAGCAGACTGCTGTGGTGTACCATTGGAAATTGCAAAGAACATGAAAGCTTTTAGGGAAAGTAAAGTTGTTAAAAAGTGTACAAATATCATGACAGAAGCCTTTATGAAAAAGATTGTTTGAAAAATTGGCAACGTCTTTTTTTCTGTCCGTTAACTTCTTTTCCCCACAGGAATTGCGTGAAAACTTTTCATTTACTTGATGTTCTCAGTTTTTGTAGGGTTCCTGTGGGGCCTTCCTCCTTTCCTTGTTATTCAAAGATGGTAGTTGTGTTCTGTGTTGAGCTTCAGTCGATTTCCCGATGAGTTTGAGACTCTGTCAGTACTTTCAACTGAGTTGCAACTGTCTTGTTTTATGTTGGGCTGCATTCGTTGTTGTTAGAGTTTGAATTCGCTTTTGCCTTTGGGGTCGGGTACAAGTGGGCTGGGTGGCAACTGTTCCCCTGTCTCACCAAATAGTCTCCAGAAAGAACAGTGTGGATTGACTTACGTGGGGTTGAAGGCGGGGGCTGTAAGAGTGCGGGCATGTGTGTGGAGAGGGTTACACCTGCGTGCGAAAGAGAGAGGAAGAGATTAATTGTGTCGCAAGCGAATAAAACAAGAACCTGAGTTTTACGATCCGACAATATGGTCACCTCTATAATCCACACCTCAGACCAGGAACGAGCCTTGACTAGAAAACTAAGCCAATCGATCAATGATCAACTAGAGTATACTTGAACACAATCAAGCATGTGTTTAAGTATGCTTGCACTGCATGTGCAGATGAGCACAAGTGTGTCCGCAATCGTGCACATAAAGATCGCACATCTGTATTCATACAAGTTAAGTATGTGCGTACATGCTTTAATCAACGCAGACACAAGGACGCGCAACTGTTCACACTTAGTTACAAGAAAGCACAATTTACATGCACACATTAAATGCACGCACACAGAGCAAATTATTACAGTAATTTTAAAGCACAAATGAACGCACACGCGCATGTATGCAGACATGTATACACGCATTCATACACCTGTATATACATACATAGTCAACAACTACTAATAGTTAAGTGATATTAGATTTTATCTTTATTCTTAAACCTACGTGCACGCAGTGGAACTTATTTTGCTTTGGAGACAGGACAGATACACATACACGTACACACTTTCACCTCACGCATCTAGACTTGCATGAAAACGTATTTAATTAGCTGATGTGAGATTGTTTATCATTTTCAATCTAGATATGCCCAACCCTGTTTTGCTAAATGTGTGCTTGCTTATAGCTTTAATAATTTTGATGCTAAAAGTATCATTGCGAGTAAATGTTTGTGTAAATGTGTATGTGTGGGTGTGTCCTGTCTCCAAAACTAAAGTCCGCTCCACAAACATAAGGACTCACAAAACAATTGAACATTTTGCACACTGCACTCAGTAAATTCCAACACAATGATACCAAACGTCACGTACAAGTACGACGGACCTGTCACGGACACCGAGTATGGGGGAGGAGTGGGCGAAATCCGTCAGAAAAGGAACATGATTGTTCTGCTATGTTTCCTTACTATAGTATTTTTTTTTTAATTATTTGGGGGAATGGGTGGGGGTGGGCTTGAACTAACAGTGAATGCGCGTGGCTGTCACGACTTTCACAAAAACAACAACAATACGATAAGACGTAGAGTGTAAAGTGTGATTTTAAAATTTGAACGGCTTCTCGTTGTGACTTTTATCATGGCGTTGATGTCCTCAGCCAGGACGCAGTTATAGTGACAATGAAAATGTTAATAAAATTCACTAGACTTTTCGCTGCAAGATTATGTTTATGTCCGTTACAAAGACAGCTGACAATATTCGTTAATGTTACGTCATACATGGTAATTGCTTGGCCACAAACGGAGGTCCATCATTTGCTTTCAAGCCCTATGACGTACAATGTCAGAAAAGCAATCCTACCGAACTTTTCTGTGATTGCTGCTAGTGACACATCATTGTCCTCCACGCCAGTATATTATCACTAATGAAATGTTTTATCAGCCCAACACATCATTGTCCTCCACGCCAGTATATTATCACCAATGACATGTTTTATCAGCCCAACACGTCATTATCCTCCACACCAGTATATTATCACTAATGAAATGTTTTATCAGCCCAACACGTCATTATCCTCCACGCCAGTATATTATCACTAATGAAATGTTTTATCAGCCCAACACGTCATTATCCTCCACGCCAGTATATTATCACTAATGAAATGTTTTATCACCTCAATACGTCATTGGCCACAATACTGCATGCATTACGAAGTGTTTGGCCTGGTGTTACGTGTTGTGCCACATCACAATGTAGCCTGAATGAATACTGTGGTACATGTCGTATACATGAAGACTCGCTGTTTTAAAATTTAATTTTCGTTCACTTCATTACTGATGCCTATTCTTTGTAGCAGACGAAACATGCGGAAAATACATACTGAATATTTTATTTGTCCCTTGGCTGTAAGTGGTCCGCAAATTTTGGAATATGGCAGAAATGTTGTAGAAAATTTCCTGTTAATAATTGTTCAGCTCTTTTACCTTTCACTGTTCTTTGTTGGTAGTCGTGGTTCCACTACACTTCTTTTCTCATGGATTCCTGCAAAGGAACTTTTCTTCTAGCGATGTTTTTGTCCCTGGAGGTTGCCCTGCTTCTATAAGTGATGAAGGGTATTAGTTTGTTGAAGGAATGTAATGAGAACGTAAAAAATAAGTGTTCATGTTGTTCTCTGGGGTACAGTAAGGAATGGTGTGTGTATGGAAGTTGCAGTTAATTGTTCTTGACAGCAGAAATGTGTACTGAGGTGCAATCCGATCACAGATTTTAAATGTCTATGAGAAAAGTTTGCATACGTCGGACCAGTCGGCAATATTATCTCCTGGTGTCCGATTAAGCGTTGGAAGTGCTGCGTTTAGACCATAAATCTCAGTGCTGTAATTCTAGCGTAGCAGCAAATGTGCTCCAAAATACTTTCTTTTTGTAATGACGTTTACATAAAGCAGGTTTTTTAAAGCTAATACAGGGTGGGTGTGTGGGTGTGTGTGAGTTAACAGAAATAGATGCTTTAGCTGGTACGAGTTATGGTTTTTGATAGTAACTTAATACTGCCGCTTTCCACCCACACCCTTTTAAATAACATAAAATTTCGCTTTGACTAAGCTTGTCTATCCTACTGTAAGAACGTAGGTCAAAGTCCATTCTTCAGCTGTGCACTTCTCAAGAAGGTCAAAACTTGTCAAAGGCGAGCAATTGGTCTAAGACTTTGTATATATATACACTTCAATCATGTTCAAAGAGATGAGGGCTTATTGCCCAGATTCTGTAGTGATTTAGTGCTAAAAATAAAAATAAATAAATAATAAACAGGCAGTACTCATTGTCCTGCCTTAAAAATCTCACTCTGGAAGAAAGTCTTCAGTCTGACAGGGCTAATTGCTATCGCCAACCCATCCTGACTTTCTGCACAAATATGCCTACGTCCCCTGGTGGGGAAAGGAAGCTTTGCTCTCAGAAAAAAAAATTAGGCCTTACAGAGAAAACCATAGACAAGTTCACACGAGGGATGGGCAGGGCCGTATTACCCAGTAGACAGAGTACGCTCTGTACTGTGGGCCTACGAAAAGTAAAGGGCCTACAAATATTTTTAACTGCATATTTTGTGGGTGTTGTAACAAAAACCTATTGTAAGATGCAACATTTATAATTTAATAAAGATGTATTATTGAATTATATAGCAAGAACCCTTGTATTAAACAAAAATGCTGAGTTATTTCTATGCAAATCTTTCTTTTTCTATAAGGTGGAACTAATTTGTCCAGATTTTTTCATTGTAAAATTAGAATAACATTTTCTTTTAATTGATATATATATATAGAACGTCATTGCTAATAGAGAACAATGCAAGGGAAGGTAAACGGTGTTGTCCTATAGTTGATCGGAGACAGATTATGATCAGCTTTAACTTGGAATAGAACGGTCCCCAAGATAGCAATATACAATCGTGGAGCAATGTAAAGATTACGAAAGCAGCTATTCGTCTACAGATATCTGGGCTTTTAGCATATCTTCTACTGTTGTTTTCTTTTTAGTACAAATGCAGGAACAACCGAAATTCGTCACTAAATGATTTTTCAATATCTGCTGGACAAGCATCAAGGAATGCATAGGCACGCAAAAACCGCACTGAAAGATCTAAGACAAAATTACGATTGTAATCTAGTAATCCTCTGTGACAAACTGGAAATTGTGGATAAATTATGTAACTGCTTACTCCACTGATTGTAACAACAGAAGATGATTGGTCATGCATATAAGCTGTTTTATCTGGCCTTATACTCCATTGGTTGCAAGAAGTTAGAATTGTAGAACATACATTCAGATTATTTAAACTGATCCTCTACTCCACAGGCTGTAACCAATGGAGACTGTTGATCATATACGCATACTATTTTTCTTTACCTCTCGCATCATTACTGATAATAACTGTAGACTTTACTTTACTTATAGATTAACTTAATGTGATGTCATGATGCATTGCTTACACAAAGTGCACGGCCCATTCTAATAAAATTATCTCAAATGCCACCATTTCCAAAAGCCCAAGTTCATGTTTAAACTGCTGTGATGTGTTTTCTGATTTGCTTACTGATTTTTTGTTCCGATCTCTTGTGCTGTCTATAAAAGCCGAACTGTTTATCTTCTTTCTTCCAGAATTTGTTGTTATTCCATGCTCTCTCTGAAGTAGCTGAAAAAGTATATTTAACTTGCTTTCCTACTTCTTTACTGAGATCTCAGGCACGGTCTGTCTATAATAGGCTAAAAAGCATTTGACTTGCTTTCAGACGTATTTGTTGTGGTCACATGCTTGTCTGTGTGTAATAGGCGAATTGTCTAACTTGCTTTCAAACGTAATTGCTGCGATGTCATTCATTCAGACGTACTTAATGTGATCTCATGCATTCAGACGTATTGATTGTGATCTCATACATTCAAACTTTTATACTGTACTCTTGTACCTTCAGACGTATTTATTGTGATCTCATGTTTTTAGACATATCTGTTGCTATCTCATGCATTCAGACGTATTTATTGTGATCTCATGTTTTTAGACATATCTGTTGCTATCTCATGCATTCAGACGTATTTATTGTGATCTCATGGATGCTCTGTGTGTAATAGTTCAATTGTTTAACTTGCTTAATAACTTGTTTAGCGTGACTTTGCGGGCTGCATTGATGTGTACCTTCTCTGTATACAGACTATTTTAATGTCACATCAAACCGCACTGATTGTGACTATTGAAGAATGCTTGTGAATATTTGATTCTTCACACTAATGTTTCCATGTCACGTGGTATATCGTGACCTGGGTTCCTATAATCGGTTGTAGCTACGTGCTCTGAACAGAGTTGCGACGAATGTGTTTATATAGACTAAACTCCTCTATTTCTATTACCCCAAATATTGCAGTATTAAAATGTTCTCTGCAGTTTAATATGATATACTTCAACAAGCGTAAAGTAAGCTCATCTACTTATTACTTCAATGTACTGTCAGTATCTGCAGTGCTTAACCTTGATCTTTAGTTGAGCAGGAAATGTTCTCTGCCACGACTTTTAATGAGCTAGTCTATTCTTATTTCGTTGCTGTGAGTCTTACACTGCCTAAAATATTTTCAATTTTGCATGAATTAATATCTTCAGCCACTTTGTAGTGAATACTACCAATTACTGTAAATCTTAACTGGCTAAACATTGATCTGCAATTTAGTATGGAACTTTGTTTTTTTAACCACCACACTCAGAGATCGATTTTATACTACCGTGCAGTTTACGCATGACCTATTTACACAGTCAAATCGATCAAAATAATAGGATTTCTAGTTTGCCTGTGACCCACTTACACTCCTGACACGACTGTTGAGGACTGTTTCCATGCTTATCCAGTGGCAGCAGTTGATGGAACTGTCCTGGGTGAAGGAAGGAATCGTTAAAATTTTAAGCCCAAGCATCGATCTTCTGCCCAAAGTACTCTGCACCCTTAACCTCCTAATTCTAATTTATCTCTAGATTGTTTGCATCGATTCATCAAATCAGCTAATGTTGAGAGCATTGGCTAAAACTAAATTAACCAATCATTCATGAAACTTGCGTATTGAGTTCAGGGCATGGTGAAGAAGGGGGCGGCTTGAGAAAAATAGCTTTTTTCAGAATCATGGCAAAACTATTATTTTATGTTTTGTTTCTCTTACCCTAAAGTGCCTTGTTGTGGATAGATTTTTTGAACTTAAACAAAAGGTTCACAACGTGCTGTAGCTTATATGATTTCGATTTGCAGAGAATGGGCAAGAAACACTCACGGGCTTTTGAGATGAAAATCCGACCACCATCTCGTGCTGTCTCACGGGTCTCCATTGAATACCCTGCCAATACGCGCCACCCCCTCCCACCCAACGATCACGACAAACATGTCTCTTGCCAACTTTTCCTTCCTTCTTGCCAGAGGGTTTCAAGCAGTAGTACGGCCGGTTTCGCTGGAAAGCAGTTTAAATAATTACTTTAAAACTGTAGTAAGTATTAGGAAAGGATCGCTCTGGTACTCTCTATTGCTTGGTACTTGGACTTTTTAAAATTGCACCAAAAAGATTTTGATGCATGTGTGTGTGTATTATGTTTTTAAATAATGTGGTCAATGCGCTGTTGCTACATGTAGTGTCTTTTACGTTTTTCAGTGTATTATGGGCCATCAAAGAAGATAAATTTAAATTGCTTCACTAAACAGTCGACTTATATCTCATACCGTAATGTTTACTTTAATACACTTCGCTTGGAAGTATATGCCGACGTGTTTCGAAGTAGTTAACGCTACAGGTTGGTTTTGTCTAGCGTGTAATCGCGATAACGGTGACTGATATTATCGGTCGAGTTTTCCTTAAAATTACAAACGCGAGAAATGTATACGTCACGCGTGGTTTGGTTTATTTGTTCTGGTTGTCCTGTCGGGTAGGGAAAAGGGTGTGTAGGTGGGCGGTTGCGTGTCTCAGACGTATTAGGTTTCTTTTCATTGCCCATCCGCGTAATGTGATTGGTTAATGAAAATGTGATTTATTGTTTCTGGACTGCCGAAACATATCGTACGACATGCATGTACAGTGGGACCCGCTTAACTACGTCTAATTCGTCCAATAAACAATTTGAATTTATCAGAAATTAGAAATATCCATACTATCATAAATGCACACTAAAAGAATGTTTTGATCTTTACGTTTAGTTTAAATTAGCAAGAATTACTACGGTCCATGGTTAAGTTAAACGGGTTTTACTTTGTATTACTTTTTGATGATCGCCTTTCACAGGTCGATGTCTGTACAGTTTCCTTGCCTTTCAAAAGAACGTCACGGTCCGACGAGCTGACTCCGACAGGAACAATGAACGGCTCATTTGTGCACGCTCTTGTGACGTCACACGCGTGTTTTTTGTAGGAATGATGCACTTAAGAAGATAATTTTACGATTATAATATTTGCCTTCAAAGTGGGAGTACCTTAGCTACAGCTAAATTATTATATATAGGAGTGGAGAAAAACAAAATGACCCAAATTGGTTGCCAGAATGACGTGTACTTATAAATAAATAAAGTTTAAAAGCTGGGTGAATCCTAGACCACGTGAGCAGTGTGTTTATAAGGAAAACAGTTTACTGCGGTGTACGTAAATATCCATTATTGGGGAAATATGCATTCAATAGTTCCACACCAGTAGCTTGCTATGGTACATTTCAATCTCATTTCAATCGTTGTGCTAGAAAAAAATGTTGCAACAAGGATTGTGGACAACCAAGACTAACAACGTACGTTGTAGTGGATAGTGACAACCAAGACGAATGTTTCCTTGAAATAAATGAAAGAGCCCAGACTAAAAAGTTAAAGTAATAGAACCGACAGCCAAGAAGCATCGGTTAAATAAAAATAGATAACCCCGATCCGGAATTAAGGTTGAAATAGAATAAAATGAGCAACCGAGACTAATGCTGTGCACTGGAACAGAATGGACATGTTAGCGAGACAAAGATTCTGGTCGAAACATATTGGACCACTGAGATTAATGTTGCATTCAACACATCGGGACCTTTGATGTTAATTAAGGTTGCATTCAACACATCGGAACATTTGGGGTTAATTAATGTTGCATTCAATGCAATGAGCACTCGATACTACTGCTGCATTCAACTGAAGGACCACCCACAACAATTTTAAAACCTTACTGTCCCATGGACGAGACTGACAGACACTTAGCAACTTGAACAGAACTCGTTAACATAATTGTTCGAAAACCTTGCACTTTGAGTATGTCGTAAATGCTATTAAGCCCCCTTCTAACAGGTATAAAAGTCGTGTGATTAAAAAAAAAAATCAAAATGAAATACGCACTGCCATTTTATCTACATCATTTCTATTTCTCTACACACTATTCTCTTCTTTTCTGAACGCAGTAATTTGCTCAGGGCGCTACAATTACTGAATGTGCTTTAAAAATACCTAACTGTATGAATTGATTCAAGGAATTTAATCAATGCGAACGCATAGATCTAACTGTGCGAATTGATTCAAGGAATTTAATCAGTAAGATCTTTCAACCTATTTAATCTTTATTCAAGACAATGCTTAGGAAATATGCCACGAAGCTTTAGATTGCAAACACAGATACAAACATTTTTGGCATCTATTAAACTGCACTTTTTAACGTTTTTTTTTTTTTTGGCAGCACAATGAAACAAAACAAAGCAATTTTCTTTTTTTTTAAATTCGGCTTTGGCCACAAACATGCAAAATAAAAATGAAGAACAAAAGTACGACCCACTTCATATTTGAAGTATTTTATTTCAAATTATGTTTTTCTAATTAGTTTTTAAAAACCTGCAGTAAGACCTGTTTGAGTGATTCACAATAAGAAATAAAAAAATTAATTTAAAAAAAAAACAAATTATGTTTTTCTAATTAGTTTTTTTTTAAACTGCTCTAAGACCTGCTTGAGTGATTCACAATAAGAAATGAAGAATTGCAATGAAAAATAAGTGTTCTGTAGTACAAGTGAATGTGTGAAATGAAATATTAAGTATTGTGTGATGTAACAAATGATTAATTGAAATGGAACAAAAATGGTGTGAACTGAATGATTGAAATAGAATCAAATTTGTGTATGTTAGAACTTGTAGTAGAATAAATTTGCCTGTTCCTATTTCTCAACTTAATTGTTATATAATTTGTTAAATGCCAGCGTGACATGACCTTCCGCTACTGTGCTTGATGATATTTTTGTAAGTTATCAGAGTTAAAAAAACAATTCTGGTAAAGAATACGTTAGAACTTGATGATGCAATCCAAAACAGTTCCAAGCGGATGGGTAGTTTTTCTGACTAACAGTGTCACACTTATTCATAACAATTTCATCCATTTGGGGATGGACCAAAAATTACTTAAAGAAGTACTCTAATCACTTTGATTTTGACGTAACTCAAGTCCGGTCATAAAGGCGATCGTTAGCTTACGGTAAGTTAACTGACTGATAAAGAAAGAATGGACTTAGAAATATTTCGTTTATGTTTGCTATTGATTTATGATTTGAATGTGAGAAGGCTTTATGCAATTGAACCATTATTTCTATGTTCACAAATTTGATTACGTTGTACATTACACTTGTGAATTTTTATCAATGCTATATTTCTTATGCTGCATGTGTAGCAGGCTAATATTGTTGCAGGATTTGTAAGTTGAGAATGTGTGTAAGGGAGAAAGGAGTTTAGAGATGAAATAGGCCTGAAACTTAGCGCTGCCGTTGATTTGACTTTTGTAGAGGGGAACATGCCTTTTGATCTTTCCTAAATTTGTGTCCACTTCAGACTGCAGCGACTACTGTACTGTACCGGATCACGTAGGTGTGGATATCCAACGTCGTCGGTGAACGTACCAGTAAACATGCTGCTGTAAGTTGGTTCCTGTCAGTCCCATATAAACTTGATTGTGTGTGTGTGTGTGTGTGTTAATTTGTCTGCTTATGTCTATGCTAGGATAAACTGAATATGTATAGTATTTCACTTGTATTTAATTACTATCCTGGCTTTATGTATCATAGGACTCAAGCTATCATCAAGAACTAGCTATCACTCTTTTATTCTACGTTATCTATCACATGTGGCCAGCCAGGTGTGTTTTGGAGATTAGCCTACAGTTTCAGGAAGCATAGGGTGGTGGAAAATTAACATCTTGCCCATCTCCCAGCAAAACGTCACATCAGAGAAAATAAGTCTTTACTGCATGCAGATTTCTTGGACAGTGGTGATAAAGGAATAATTTTCCACAACATGGGTTCTCTTCCACTATTGCCTTAACTCCCATTGGCCAGTGGTTAGCCATAACTGACTTGCTCATTATCTGTCATCCAGGATGCCTTAGCATCACTTATAAATCCATTATCCCTAATGAGCTTTAGCAATGAACTCACTATTCAATGAGACCTCGACTGGAATTTCACAAAGAGTGACACTGTATCTGCCTACCATAAATGTTACTTCAGGCAATGCCTAGTTACTCATTTAGGTGGAAACTTTTACAATTTTCATTATATATTTTGCTTAACGTGCAGCACACAAAGTCTACTTTCAATTATATTTTGCAGTGAACAAGTGGCCTTTTGAGTTTGTTTTGAGCTTCATGTTTCGAGTTCAACTCTCAAGTTTCCAGTTGCCTATTTTCATGTAACCTCCTGGTTTACTGTTGTAAACTGCTATGACTGACCCTGATAAAGTTGGGAACAGGGTGTAAGTGTAGGGAACACTGCACTCTACTGATGTCTTGTGGCAAGATTTGTTAACTGCCAAACAATTTCTAGTGTAGAGAAATTGTGGGACATCACTACATTTGTTGTTCTGTTTGAAAGAGATGACATGGCGAGAAGAAGTGCCCAGGTCAACTCCATCAAGGAAACAGTGGTTTCCATGTGTGAGTGATACACGTGAAGCAGACGGAATTCGAACTGAACTATAAATTGTGACATTTTGGCAAAGTGCAGAAAGACTGTTAAGACCATGCTGAATCAGGTTACATAAACTATTATTGCTCATTTCTGATAACTCCATTTCTATTCAATGATAAGACTAATCTGCAATTTGTTTTTACTCTATTGTTGAATATAATGATATTTTTCTTACAGAGAGAGAGAGAGAGAGAGAGAGAGAGAGAGAGAGAGAGAGAGAGAGAGAGACTGTGTAACAAAATTATCTGAACGTGAGTTTGTGGAATATTGATGTCAAGTAATCTATTTCATTGTCATATATATATATTTGATTGTTCGTTTAATAATTTTATTGTTAAATTTATTGACTTTTTTACGAATATAGATATTGATAATCTTATATTGGACTAGAAAGTGGGTGGATGGGGGCTCGCTAAATATAGATTAAGAAGGATTTGTCTTCTCCTTCAGTAAGAAGTTTTCCACTCACGACAATATTATGTGACTGTGATTGTTATTTTATGTTGTGGAATAGAAAATAAAACGTTTACAGTGCCAAAATATTCGCCAAGTGAGAGAGAGAGAGACGAGTGGTATCTGCTGGAGGATCATTAATAAAATAAATTAAGATTCTCCTCACTTGCAATTAGTTATAAAAGATTTATTCATAAAAAAATAACCATTTTTCATTAACTAACTGGCGTGCTCGTCACAAAGACTATAAATGTATAATATTATCTTACTAACGATAATATATCATAGTTTTATAACTAAGCAGTAATAACTACCCCAAGTAGGTGTCATTATAGCAAATGTAAATCGGGATGGATTGCCTGAAAATAAGACGAGTGAGTCTGGAATATAGGCACAAATATTACTATTAGTGGTATAACGAAATGAAAATGAATGACTGCAAGAGAGGTTATAATGGAAATGAATGATTGCAAGGCAAATCATAATGGAAATGTGTACAGAAATGAATGACTACAGGATAAATTAATGATGGTGTGGCGTACAGAAATGAATGACCACAGGATAAAGTAATGTTGGTGTGGCGTACAGAAATGAATGACCACAGGATAAAGTAATGTTGGTGTGGCGTACAGAAATGAATGACCACAGGATAAAGTAATGTTGGTGTGGCGTACAGAAATGAATGACCACAGGATAAAGTAATGTTGGTGTGGTCTACAGAAATAAATGGCTGCATTCTGTGAATAAACAAGATTAGTGTCATTTTACCAACTAAATGACTGCAAAGGAAAGAAAGAGTAGTGCTTGTGCTTAATTAAGCTCTTTAACCTTCAATAATCGTGAGATCTTTTAGAACAGCAGAAACGACAAGCAGTTTAATGTGCTTAATTAAGCTCTTTAACCTTCAATAATCGTGAGATCTTTTAGAACAGCAGAAACGACAAGCAGTTGAATATGCTTAATTAAGCTCTTTAACCTTCAATAATCGTGAGATCTTTTAGAACAGCAGAAACGACAAGCAGTTGAATATGCTTAATTAAGCTCTTTAACCTTCAATAATCGTGAGATCTTTTAGAACAGCAGAAACGACAAGCAGTTGAATATGCTTAATTAAGCTCTTTAACCTTCAATAATCGTGAGATCTTTTAGAACAGCAGAAACGACAAGCAGTTGAATATGCTTAATTAAGCTCTTTAAACTTCAATAATCGTGAGATCTTTTAGAACAGCAGAAACGACAAGCAGTTTAATGTGCTTAATTAAGCTCTTTAGCCTTCAATAATCGTGAGCTATTTAAGAATAGTAGAAAAGTAAAGCAGTTTAATTTGCTTAATTAAAAACGTCCATGAGGAGTGGGAGAGAATATAATTTTCTATTAAAAAGTCTGTTAAAATAGAAACTAATGCATTTTTATACGACACCCTCACTGAGATAGTCATTAGATCTGTCATTAATAATTACGAAACATAGCAATACTTGACTAGTGCTACACTGGATCTCATGACTACAAAATGCCCGGTTCGATTTCACCTGAACTGAGCCATTCCGAGGGGATGTGTGGCAGTAAAGTTGGGGACATGTTTTGAAGGTCCTGTACCGTATTAAAAATAAAGGATATGATGAATTATTTTTAGATGATGGGTTTTTCTGATTTCTTGCTACGTTTTATATCCATTAAATGAATATGTGTATGAACCCAAGCAGTAGTGATTGTCATTCTGTCTGTCTGTATATCTATCTATCACAAGTAAATGTTTGTGTGTGTGAGTATTATTTAAAATATGACTAAATCATAAGCAAAAACAAACCGGCTCAAGTGAAACAATAAGCCTTTTGTGGACACATACCTGTACACCAGGAATGCGGATCTTGGTAGTATATCAGACGTGGACTTATTTTTGTCCTATCTGACTAGCTTGGCACATTTCCAAACTATGTCGTAACACAAAAATACCCATTGGCTTTCAGATTTTACATACATACTAAACAAAAAAATAAAAATCAGATCGTTTTTTTAATTAAAAAAATATAAATTAAATTTTAAAACATGTTCCTTTCTTTGTGTCATCTTAAGAATATAAAACTCTTTGAAACGGTAAGTGTTACAATCGCCAGAGTTGTAATATGACCTCTATTTATAACAGTGGTTACTCATCAAAGTAGGTCCAATATAATAACATTGACTATATAATATTAAAAGATTGTCAGACTAAATGACACATGATGATGAGGATACGATGATGAGAAAGACAATGCCACTACCGTTGACGACGATGCAAAATGCAGTGAACAGCCAGCACACCACGTTTAATTGACTAAGATCCACTAGGATGTTGTACAAGTACCAACACAGGTCCAAGAAACGTTAAGAGTTGTTGCTATGTACTTAAATTACTAGCCTTAAGTTAAGTGTATATTTGTGTCGCCCGTCCTGCACGTTCATTTTACCAAGCAGACCTACAGGCGGTAGCATTGAAGCTGCGACGTTGGGCCTCTCGCTCAAATAACGACTGTTCGATTCCCGCTAGGAGCAAAACCTCGTACAGGTGATCTAAAACCGCCTCCAAGCTATGGCATTAGCCCTCGCTGAAATGACAAAGGGTTCGATCCCTGCTAGGAACAAAACCCGTGCAGGTGACCCATAACAGCTCACTAGCTGATACAATGAGTCAGGTCCTGTGCGCTCCATGTAGTGTAAGCTTGAAATTTCTGTACATTCAGAAAGATTAGTCCGCTGATAAGGCCAAAACTGCCCTAATGAATTCCACCCCAACCTCTGTCCTAGTGTTCAACCTAACTGCGCTACCGAATGTCCTTTCTGATGAATTAAGCACCACGACAGTAATCAGCACACGTTTTCACTTATTTCACTGTTTAATTTTATATTTAATGTCGCTTTAGCTTGTAGCTTACTTCAGCATGCATATAAACATAGGAAAGCAGGATTTTGGTACTTTTTTATTTTTAAATTGTACATAGAGGGCTAAAATGTTCGGATGCATTACAGATCGTGAAGATCGACAACTCTGCAAGATTGAGGATGTGACGCTTGCCCTTAATTGCCTGTCACAAACGTTTTACTTTACGCCTGAATGTTTTATCATAGAGAGCTTTCATGTTTAATTTTACATTACTATATAGTAAATGTTTTATCATAGAGAGCTTTTCATTACTATATAGTAAATGTTTTATCATAGAGAGCTTTTCAAGTTTAATTTTACATTACTATATAGTAAATGTTTTATCATTGAGAGCTTTTCAAGTTTAATTTTACATTACTATATAGTAAATCTGGATGTATTTATTCTCTCCCCATGTTCGAAATACACCACCGGCATACATTTTTCTTTTAATTTAATTGTTGACGTCGGTGATTAAGAGTGAATATGCATTATTACTTTCTCATAAGTTCTCTAAAGGGTTCCTTCAGTGCTTGGTGAGGCGGGGAGGTAACTCGATGATACACTTCTGACGATCCACCACAAAGTATTGGAATGAGAAAATAATATTTAGAAAAGCTTACATCTTTAATGTTAGTCAATGATGGAACGCTCTCTGTGACCTGATAACATATTTACAAGAAGCAGGACTGCGCCCTGAATCTTGCTTTGCCTCAAGGAACTCTCACAGTGACATTCGAGACGCTGTGACAAATCATTTTTTTTTAATTTATCCAGTCTGCCGAGTTCATTGTTCTTACGTGTAACAAGGATCGTGAACACATTTTGTATCCTCTTTCCGAGGGCGGATGACAAGAAATTCTCTCTGCTTGTCTCTCTTTCATTCTTTCTTCAACTCTCCTATCTGTCAAGTTTATTCATTCAAAAGGTATTTGTTACATTTTAGATTCCAGTTTAGAAAATGCAAATGTTGTCTTATTTATTTTTTATTCGTCCTCGCTGTACGCAAACCAAACTCGTTGCAAAGTCTTCACCTGACTATTATCGTTCGCAACATTCGCATAAAGCTGGTAGGATGTGGTACATTGCAAAATCTTATTAAAAGTGAGAATAAGATGGTGATATTTCTGGTACATTACATGTGCAGCCAGTGAGCTAAGGTGCAGTGCAATCACCCTGACTTTCTTAGTCCCGAGCTGGTCGCAGCGTCACGTGATTTGTTGTAACTAATATAAGCCTTAACCAGCTAACCATTGACCTCTTTGGGAGCTTAAAAACAAACAATGCGTGCGGTTCGAACTTAACTGTGAGAGGAAAAGGTGAGCGTCCATGAATTATATGGCCCCTTTGCTGCTACGGCCAACTGTGACACTGAGAACTCTGCTCTATAGGTTTTTTGTTTAGTTCACGCCCTCCCTCGAGACCCTCATTACGACGATATATTATGTTAGCTGAACGACTGAGTTCTAAATAACCTATTACATGGCTGCCACACTGGCAATGCACGATGCAAAATAAATTATTATAGGGCTAATGTGTCGTACGGGGTGAGGACATTTAACGTTGATTTATTTCCCGAAACCAAATATCTTAAATGTCTCTCTCAGCGTCAGAGAAAGTATGATTTTTTTGTGTGGGTTTTTTTTTAAAAGTCATATCCTGATGAATTGTGTAATACACTCCATTAAAAAAATAAAATAAACATTTATTAAGCGTATCGCCAAAATGTCAGTAGGGAGAGTTATATCCCTTGACTAATGGAAGCAATAGCGATACGTCAACACAATGTAAATCGAAAGTGACGACGGACGTTTGTTATCTACGATTCAAATCAAATTACCCGATAATCAAATTAACGAAATAAACGTTCTGACAATTCCGATTTTGTTGATTTGTCAGTTTTTTAGTATTATGATTTTCTTTGTGGAGCTCTTACAATGGAAAGAATTTACAGATAAGGAACATGCTTTCAAATAGCTTGTAATTAGCACTCTGTGTGTGTGTGTGTGCGTGAGAAACTTAAATATGCTTTGTTCTTTTTCGACTCTGAATTAATTTATCTTGGCAGCAGAGAAAAGAAAATCAATTGTGCTCGGTGCCAAAAACAATCATTGATTACAAGTTAAATTATTTCTCAATTATACTTTGTCGAAGTGTTTAAAGAATTTCACCCTTCCCATATATTTATTTTTTAAAATATTTATTTATATAACTTTGTCCATTAAAGTCGAAAAGTATTTAAAGATCATAACTGCTTCTTATAAGTTGAGAACTATTTCATCACCCCCTCTTTATATTTAATTCAAAAAGTATTTCAGATACTTCACCCCTCATTTAAAAAAGTCAAATAGGTTTAGGAAATACTTCAACCCCCAGTTTAATGAGCCATAAAGTTTTCGAAGTATATCACCCCCTCCTTTAATTAAAGTCAAAAAGTTTTGGAAGTACATTACCTCCTCTTTAAAGTTGAAAAGTTGCAGGATTAAGAAACTTCTCAACCCGTTTGAGCGCATATAGCTAACGTGAGAGTAGATAAAAACGATGACACACTTCATGTTGCTGAGGGCTGGGTATAAAATTATATTTAAAATAGCGTTTAGACTTCGAGTTAGATTTGTGAATTTTGCGACTTTCTAGAAGAATTTGCTTTTTAAATCTTGCCTGAATGTTTTGTATGAAAAGTAATTCATCCTATAGCAATCTGTAATAATGCTATTTTTTGCATAAAGTTATTTTATTCATTGATGTACTTTTCCCTCACTAATTGCTTCCAACACTTGTTAATTTCGCGGATGGATCATTGCGAATTTCTGGAGAATTTCTGGTAAGGAAAGAAAAAGATTATGTTAAAGAGAAAGAGAGAGTTTGAACAAGTTCCAAAGTGCTATGTATCGTGGGGTGGGGTGGGGTTGTAACCTACAATGTATTGATGACTTTGTCAAGACTGTCCTTCGTTTTGATAAATAATTGTTTACTGCTCGTGTGCCAAGGTACCAATGATTAACATTAGTAGCCAGCATTATTGAATACTAAATAAACGTGCATTCATACAACATACAAAACAGAAGCATATAAAATAACAATAATAAACACAAAGAAAAATACTTAATATATATATATACGACCATACACACAAAGACACAAACAGACACACAGACACATATTATATACACACACGCCCATTGTAATGATCTCCTAGATTGCTGTAATATTTAATTTAGCCCTTGCCTATCAAATAAAGTTATATAGAAGGGTGATGACAAAGCTCTAAGATTTCACCTTTATTCCAAAGAATAATTATATGCTGTCCACATCCAAGTAATCTCCCAGGTGACACAAATTTTTTCAAAGTTTCTGCCATTTTCGAAAGCAAATGTTGGAAATCTTCAACTTTGATGACTAAGTACTGGTGTCACATTATTATGGATGCTTGGAATGTCATCAAATTTCTTTCCTTTCTACTTATTTTTCCCCATTGGAATGACTTGTTTCATTTCATATATTGATGACTCTATCACCAATAATGATGACATTGATGAAATTAGGATCAATGTCTAGAACTCTGCTTAGAACCTTGCACACTTGTCGACTGTGAAACTTTTGGTCATCCACCTACAGCCTTGGAATAAATTTTGTAGACATTCAACGCATGCAGAGATTTTCAGTTAAAATCATCTAGTGTTATCCAAAGAAATATCCAATGTCAATAGTCATTGAAAACTATGAATATTTTTTACACCTCAGCAACTGTTTCATCAGCGAGCAATGCCAATGGTCGCTCAGAACATGGGTCTTCTTTGTCCACTTCCCGGCCATCTTGGAAGCATTGTATCCACTGATAAATCACAACCTTACTTAAGCTGCCATCACCAAAGGCACTTCTGAACATTTTGAGGGTTTCTGTTTCTAAATATATTTCTCACACTAAATTTTCGTGCACACACAGTGCTCTTCTTTTCTGTCCATTTTTTTGTTACAATAGAAGCAAGACATACGAAGACGTTCTTCACAATACAGGTATAAGGTCTGGAGAAAGGGCTTGTTCGTTTGGGGTAGTTCATTATTCATACTTTGTACACACTGAAGGGAAGTTCACTGCCACTGTATTGACTTCTGTAGCAGAAGTCTTAGAACTTTAAAAGTGGGTGGTCACGATAAATGGGAGACAAGACTGTTTTCAAACAATGGGAGAGGTGAAAGATGTCTGTCGAGTTTGGCATGTATGTATTAAATGGTACCAGGGTGAAGAGTGAAAGGATGTTATTCTTAAAACTGTAATTTTCAGCCTATTGACAATGCATGGAAACAAGAAAAAGTTATCTCCCTTCCAAACCGAGTGTTAATTAATTTCGCCCATGCATGGTACAAGTATCCCAGAGTGTCACCAATTTGTGTTGACAGGTCGTGCAGACGGTATGCTGGAATAGGCTGACATCGAGGTCAAACGTGAGTTTCATATGTTTGGTTTCTGTCGTATTGGGGTATTTGATGATGCATTTGATGCAAGCAATTTCATTTTTATTTTATGTAATTATACAGGTGATGGTTAAACATAAACTGTGTGTAGAAAGACAGTAGACTAAATAAACGGAAATGATAATTTCCAATTTTAAAAAAGTGTTTCCACTTTCTTCCTCTTGAACTCTTGAACCAGATTGGGCACACTCCAGACTTTGAGAAGGGAGGTGATAACTGGATTCAAAGAGTTTAGCTTTTGATATCATTTACCGATAGTGTGTAATAGCCTTGAACAATAATGATTTATGGCTGTAGCGTGACGACCCATAGCCTGGAAATTATTCACTGACTGTACTAAGGATATGACTGGACGCACGTTCGAATACCTATGAGTGAGAGGACAAATAATAGAAAACTGATCAAGTAAGAGGTACACGACAAACGTTCGCATATCTATGATTGAGAGGACAAATAATAGGAAAACGGATCAAGTAAGAGGTACACGACAAACGTTCCAAGCACTTTCCAGGGTATGCTCAATAAATCCAAGTTGGAGAGAAAGGGGAGTTCAATAGACTGAAGAGATAGTCTGTTTTACAGTATATTCAAAGTATTATTGTTTGGTGGTATTTCCTGATGGATAGTTTGAGGCCTAGGATAAGTCAAACCAGGACTGTGAGTCGGGAGTCATTGTTTTTTTTTCAGTGGGGTCAGAGTCGGTAAAAAATATCACAACTCCGTCTCCAAATTTTACATAACTAAGGCCATGACAGATCTACATTTGATCCATGCAGGGGCTAAAGAAATTATAAAATATTGAAAAACATCTCAAGATAGTTGCTTATTATTAATATAGTAAATTTTAAGTAACAGAAGTAATTTTTGAAATAGTGACCCCAAAGTATAAATTATTCTGCTGTATAAATTAAAATCTTCACAGTGCTCTCGTATAACATTGACCTTGATCCTAGACAAGAATTCTGCCAATCACACGCCGTATGATTAGTAATAAACTACATCGGAGTCGACGTCTGGAGACCAACTTCTAGAATTTCGGAAGCCAGTCAGATTTAATTTTTTTTTTTGCGGGGGGGGTGGGGGGGTGGAGGGCGACTCAACAACCCTGGGCCATGTTGTGGATTTCATTGAATCCCATGGGTAAAAATACACGAGATACGTGTCTGTGGTTGCCATGGTAAATGGAAGGAGGGACCACCCCTTCTTGTGTACTGTTTAGCAGACTCAGTGCCACAAATTATTAACGGCTGCATCAGATAAGTCTGAAACCAACTTGACAGCAGATATGTGATTATCACAGAGATTAAATGTAGAAATCAAGAGGGAGAGAAATACAGAACTGTTAATATAGTTTCTGAACCATTACTCAATAAAAGTGACAAACTGTATTTGCTGTATAATCCAGAAATAGGACAGGACTAGAGTTCCATGTACATAGTTAATTGGGGCGTCTTCCTGCATATTGATTTAGAACTAACTAAATCTGTGCTTTTATTAGGTATAAGATAGTTGGTTTCTTCCTGCATATTGATTTAGAACTAACTACCTGTGTTTTTATTAGGTATAAGATAGTTGGTTTCTTCCTGCTTATTGATTTAGAACTAACTACCTGTGCTTTTATTAGGTATAAGATAGTTTCTTCATACATATCTATGTTCAGTTTTTCATCATTTGATTTTATGTAACTTCATACAGTAATGTTTGTGTCATCTTTATTTCTATTAATAGTTTGATAGAGCAGGAGGCCTTTAACGAGTGAACACATATTTATTATCCATACGTAGTGTTTGTGTACCAAATCAATCGGTAAGTGGTAGGGCATAATAGAATACGATCTAGAATTGCACTAACACGGGCAATCCAAAGTAGTTGGTGGTTCTGCTAGGTAAAATTTATAATCTAAAATATATATAATTTACAGTAGCGGACATATCTAATAAAACATAACAATAGACACACACAACACATATTGAAAAAATAAACATGTGACAGACGACGTGGATATTTAGAGTTGATGAGCTGATGACCAGAAATGAAATAAAATTAAAACAGAATTAACGAACACATAAGAAATTTTCAGGCTTCGATTGAGAGAAGGTGAAAGTACAATAGACACCACTCTACCCCCCCCCCCAACCCCCTATATCCTCTGTTGGGGTCTGTTGTTTGTTTGGTCTTGTAGTCAAGCATGATCTTCCTTTCAAGATGGTATCCATTTACCTGCGATGCATTTTTCAACACCTGTTTTCCAGTCTTTCACTTCAAGGTCCCATAATCTTAAGTACTGACGTCATATTGCACGGTCTCATTAACCCTAGCCAGGAAACAAGTATAAGATTACAGGTCTGTCTACACGAGGTACCTAGCAATAAGCAAATATACTGACGCTATTTACCAGTCGTGACAATGTGCTAACTGTGAAATAATTCATAGTCTTTGTGATTTGCTTTCTTTCGTCCATCGAATTTCACAGTAAATTATTTTTTTTTTTGGTGGCAAATTATGTTTTGAGTAAAGTATTCATATTTGTGAATGAAATTATATTTTGCGCATGTTTGAACATACCTTTTAAAATAATGATTGGTAATTTCCATAATAAATTTAGTGTTGCATGCAAACCTATAAATAAATACTGAGAAAAAAATTAAAGTATTCTTCAAAAAACATGTAAAAATTATTTTGACACGTCACTCACTAAATTATTTTGACACGTCTCTCACTGAATTATTTTAACATGTCACTCACTGAATTATTTTGACACGTCACTCACTAAATTATTTTGACACATCTCTCACTGAATTATTTTAACACGTCACTCACTGAATTATTTTGACACGTTACTCACTGAATTATGTTGACAGGTCACTCACTGAACAAACTGCATTAGGACAAAAGTAAAAATGTATACAAGTTTCAGATGAGCAAAATTGACGGTTTTGAAAGGAATCATTCGACGGACATGGGGAAAGCAATTTACGGGCGAAAACGAGGTTACTTGTAATACTAACCATCTCACAGTTAATGACGTAATTCAGGTAAACTGTGTTACACGAAGCATATCGGGTAATTTGTGTTATGTTAAGCACGCCAAGTAAAATGTGCTCTAAGTCTTTGGTGTGCGTAATATGCTGCAGAGCGTTTTGTGTTTTTAACCCTGAAACGGTCAAGAATCAGTCTTTATATTTACTTTGGAGCTCATGCCGTCTTCCGGCTTCCAAAGCTTGGTTCTGCAGCCAGTTGGCAGCGTTAAAATAATAAAAATTATTTTGTAGAAATGAAAAAAATATTAGTGCCATAGGTAAGAAGACTTAATGTTTGGAGTGGATATGATCTGGGTGAGTGAATATTCTAAAATTATTGAGCAGCGTCCAGCGATTAACGGTCAAATCTTTACGATTTTAAACTTCTATATCTATAGCGTGCGAGACCTGTAGCACATGGAGTATGACTTATCGTGCGTCAAGCGGTACGAACACTTAGCTACCACCCAGAGCTAGGAAAATTGTTCAGGATAGCCCTTAAATTTATATCTTGGAAAGGCATTCGATCAGGAATCGAACCCCAGGCCACAGCCTGCAAGCTGGTGTTCTACTGTTGTACTGATGCCTAATTTCGGTCTGTTTATTGCTGAAGAATAGCTTTCCAGTATCATCGGCAGTAATCAACTGTGTATTAGTTAGCCTCGTTCTAGACGTATATGATGTTAGTGAATTGTCTATCATCTGAAACAACTTTCGTACGAGTGCTTCTGTCGCTGGCTGACTCTGGCTGTCATAGTCCGGCTGTCATAGTCCGGTTGTCATAGTCCGGCTGTCTCTGGCTCTCACTTGCTATGATAGTCTGGTTCCTTTTCCCTCATTGTCTTGCGTGGTTCTAACAAACTCTTGCTCTCTTACAATTGCTATCAGTTTCTCGATGGCTAAGGATGTCTGGTTCTGTTTTTAGATGCTTTGGGAGTGTGGTGATTCTCTCTCTCTCTCACTCACACACACACACACACACACACACACACACACACACACACACACACACACACATACTCACTCACTCACACACACATTTGGATCCCCAATCATTAATTCTCATAATATGGTTGGATGAGCCGCTCAGACACGTTGTACCAATAAAGTTCAATCCTTGGATTTTGGACTTGCGTTTTATTTCCATGATCTATGAATATCCCTTTTTGTATTTTTATATGTTTGTTACAACATTGATTGCATAAAGATTCAATATTTAAATATAACTGGATATTTATTGTTTATAATACTTCTTGAAAATTATAATTAGAAAGAAAGAAAGAAAGAAAGAAAGAAAGAAAGAAAGAAAGAAAGAAAGAAAGAAAGAAAGAGGAAGGAAGGAAGGAAGATTTCGTAACCAAATGACAGACATACAGTTTAGTTTTGGGGAAATTCGCCTTGTTACCCCCACCATTGCCATCCCTAATACTGCTACTGCGCCAAGTAATTATATTAATGTGACGCTATACAGGCGAACACCGCATCATGAAGCTGCAAGTGAGCAATAGAGATTAAATAATTACCACTTCAACACGAACAGAGCATAGATCACAGGCTATATCTGCCGTAAAGAATGTATTACTGCGTAATATGATCACAGAAATACATCTACTTTGAAGAATAGAAGTAGGTCTACTTGAGTGCCAGATGCAGGCATATATAATGGACGGATATATGCCTACTTTAAGGTTACATACAAGCATATATAATGAATAGATGTAGGCCTATTGCAGCGTCAGATATAGGCATACTCTGATGTTTGTAGGTAGTACTTGGAGAAGCTCTTCCAGCTTATGCCGATTTCGCGCGGGAACATGGAGTTGTGTGGGGGAGGAATTTGGCTCTAACAGCACTCTGCTGGTGCATTTCCCCCTTTGTCTCTCTCTCTCTCTCTCTCTCTCTCTCTCTCTCTCTCTCTCTCTCTCTCTCTCTCTCTCTCTCTCTCTCTCTGTTGACTGTTGCTTCTTCCTGTTCAGTTGCATGTATTTCTCTTTGTTATATTTGACACTTTGTAGTGATTGATGGTCTGTGAACATTGCTAAAGAGGCGGATGGGGAATATCTTACAGAGCCCAGGCTAGTACCGTACCAAATCTGACTTAGTAGATACACACGTCCGGGATCTCCAGCCACTACCCCTTGCCGCTGGTGGTTTTGGCTGTTACTGGCGTTATGTACTGGTGTTATTGTTGTTGTTGTTGTTGTTTATTTGTTACTGAATGTATCTGCCCCAAACCTAAGGTTGGTTCCATGGGGCCGGTTGTTGTAGCTACATGGTGGTGATGAAGAGGTACGTACAAGTTGTGTACAGCACGGGTGGTTCAAAGAACCCCAATGGCACTGTTGATAGTTGTGTCGTTTGGGGGTCTTCAGCACAGTTTTTGTCCTCATTGAAGAGAGAATACAAGTACAGCATTTGTGCAACGAATGGTTGTGTGATACTTGAATGTACCTTCATTTTTCACAGTTCAACAGTTCCCGTATATGGCCTGCTTTAATGAACGCGTGTAAATTTAGCTTAATAATCAACTAATGGCCTATTTTAACAGACAAAACAAAGTAGGCTTATTTTCATAGCCACTATAAGCCTTCCCTTATGAACAATATTTTAATTAGCAGACAATGCATTGTTGGCTTGCTTTTAGCGGGCGTTTTAGCCTAATTTAGCGGATACTGCAAAGTGTTGGCCCATTTGTGAACCTACTTCAATGGACACTATCAAAGGTATACACATTTGTGAGCCTACTTCAACGAACACTACCAAGGGTAGACCCATTTGTGTTCCTAGTTAAAATCACTGCAATGTGTTCGTCCATTTGTGAGCCTACTTTAACAGACACTGCCCAGTGAAGGCCCGTTTGTAAAACTACTTTAATGGACTTTGCAAAGTGTAGGCCCATTGGGAAGTATAGGCCTACTTCTATATTAAAATGCGACCAAGTGCTCGGCGGACGCTTAAGTGTTTTCCACGAGTCACGCCAGTCGGTCCAAGCGGTCAATATGGCCTGGCCATGAATGGATCAAACATTCGGCTTTGAACAAATAAATGTGGGCGTAAGTTTCCCTTTGCGTTTTGACATCACGTAACCTTTCCGCTTTTGAATTCTTCTCCCAAACTGAAACTTGCGTGGGTTAATTAGACAGGGCACTCGTGACTCATGCCCTGGATACTACTGACGCCCATCAACAAATTGAAATTTTTTAATTAATCGCGGCGGAAATTGTTACCGGTGAGCTTTGGACTACTTTGAATTCTTTTCACCCGAGTTGTATCGAATTGGACAGCATCACAATTTTTTCCCCACAATGCTTTCTGAAAGACTTGCAAATCCTGCTAATGGCGGAGTACCGCTTCCTAATGCAAAATTTTCAGGAAAGGAAGTCCAATCAGTGGATGAGCAGAGGGGAGAGGGGAAGAGAATCAATCATATGTTGATAGAGTTGAAGTGGCGACCTTCAAAGTTAAATTCCTGGAATGGCCTTCGTACGGTGACCTGTACGTACAGATCACTACAGCTGTTAAGTCAGGCACTATGCGCCATTTCAGAGGACCTCGAGGTCCAAGACACTTAGGGAAGTAAAGAAAAGCTGGGCGGGGAGGTAACACGTCACTAGTAAAGACTTTAAAGAAAAGAAACACCAAGGCGTTACATGGAAGAGAAATTACATGACTTTGGTTGGCCTGCACCATAAGTCAGTAATATATATTTATTGATTTGCGAGTTATAAAATAAATGATTTTGATCTTACAAAGTAAATTTAAGGCAAATCATGAATCTCTAAGTGAATAGTTACAACAACGCATCTGTACCTGACTTAAGGTCTGCCATTTAAAGTTTTCTAAACTCCCCAAAATCAACAGAAACCCCCTCCCAAAAGACAAACAACTACCAGTACCTCATTATGAAGACAGTGCGAATCCGTAAACAGCGAAAAGCATCCAAAGTTATAATACTCTATATAACGCGTCTTCAGTTACTCTAAGCACAAAGTGGATAAAGCTAATAGATCAAATTTATTTAAAGTATCTTCATTTGATGGTAGTAACATTATCTTCGCCTAAAATGTATTGGATTCTTCCTGCAGAGTTTGGTTTGAATTGAAACCAACTTCGTACAACGGACGTCAAATCGGAAGATTAATCTTGTATGAAGAAATGTAAAGGTCAGAATATATTATAAGTGATGTTCCATTGAATAAATCCTACACAGGATGGCTTGGATTACAATAGTCAAACCGCCTTGAATTTTTGAACGTTGAAATGGGTAAATGCTTCTTGAAATATTGAAAATTTAAGATGGCTTAAAAGTATCAGTATTGTAGTAAATGCGTCTTAAACTACAAAATATTCAAACCACTTAGCTTATTCAAGTCAGCTTAGTACAACAGATTAGCTTATTCAAGTCAGCTTAGCTTACTCATGTCAGTATACATCTACAATGCCGCAAGTTCAGTTAGCTTTGTTTTTTATACGCTATAAAGAACATGTTAAAATACTGAATGTTGAGGTGTCTTAACTTATTCTAGTAATGGCCATAAAATGTTTAAGTTCAAGTATCCCTTAGATTATTTTAATGAAAATATGCGAAGACCGGTGCCGTTAATCTAGCAAATATGGCACTAGTTCAATCAATTGATTTCTGCAGCTCTCTTACAGTGCTTCCTCCAACCTAAAAATAGATCTGTCGCAGTGCGTCACACTTGAGGCAGTCGTTGTAATCATTAATCAGATCACTCACTACACCCACTGTCGATGTAGACACGACATTAGCACGCCTATAACGATAACGACTCACTCGACAGAACGTCACTACTCGGACCGGCACGCCTACGAAAACCTTGTCCTTGAAACAGATAGTAGTGGTGTGTCTATTGTATTCCGGTTTTCCGGGTCAGTTTATTTTAAAAACCACCACATGTATTCAACCGCCTTCTAAAATTGTCAAGTCTTGTACCACGAGCTGACTCTGCAACATCGTTTGTGACGACATTTGTATTTAGTTTTCTCAAGTGTGTGTGTATGTATGTGTGTGTGTGTGTGTGTGTGTGTGTGTGTGTGTGTGTGTGTGTGTGTGTGTGTGTGTGTGTGCATGTGTGTTTACATGTGCGTATGTATGTGTGCGTTTTGTATCGTATGCATGTATGTGTGTAATGATATAAGTGCGTGTGTATTCTTGTGTGTGAATGTGCGTATGTGTGCACGCATGTGTGCACGTGTGTGCATGTGTATGAGTGAGATAGAGCACGCCTAAATATCTAATTGTAACTTTGAATGGTTCGTATTGTATGTTTTGAAGTACTTTACATGTGAAATAGACAAAGTACAAAACAATTCATGCATTATTTACTCACATTACTGTTATAATGTGATCAGAACACGCCAACAGTTTCGTCCGTGACTGTGATGTCAGTAACTCCCTGTCCGGTAGAGAGGGATTAGTGTACATCGACGGACAAATGAGGTGGTGCTGACCCGTTGGTGCTAATTGTAATTATCCACATGGACAAGCTTTATTTATCAACTGTTGCAGAGTTTTTCTAACGTTGGATGTCTTCAGAAACTGTAATAATTTTATTTATTCCAGAATTAAATCAAATTAAAACGAATCGGTAAGCCAACGGCATTCACGGTTGTACTTTTTTTCTTGTTGCTTTCTTTTTTTTTGTGAGTGGTGTTGGTTACATATTTTTTTGTGAGTGGTGTTGGTTACATATTTGGCTTATCTAAAATAATATGAGTTATGCAAGGAACAAATATATAAGCATATAAGCATCAATTATTTCTTTTGTGAATATCACAAAGTTTTTACTTACTGATATATTCTGTTACGCGCCTGTTGTGTTAATACAAAATATGTATTATTATTTATGAATTGGTTTATATTAATATATAATAAGCGAATATATTAATAATATATTCGCTTATCAGCTATTAAATTTAAGATTCGTTTCCTATTACGAATTCCCCACTCACATATTACTATAAGCTTACACACCACCGGTACATAACTTATTTGCAGATAGAATTTCTCACTTTAGGAGTAATCTAAAACAACAACATAGATTTACTTTTATTCAATACTCTAGCTCCCGAACCCCCGTCCACCCACTAACTACTCCAGACATGAGTCAAGGCATGCGTAAGAAATGTATAACGTAAAATAAAGATTTATTATAAAATAATATCTATCACAACTAATACAAATACGTTTAGAAAACATTTCACGTATTTAAATATCCCACATCTGATACTCTAATCTAGATTGTCAATATTCTACAAATGTTTGCCTGAGGTAAAATCTCTAACCAGAGTTAGGATTTTCATATGATTTAGAAATGAGAAGAATCAGAGTCAATACGGAATATTGCGTGACCTATCAGAGTTAATACGGAATATTGCGTGACCTGAGTGGTAGATACTGCGTCGTAGAGAAGATAAGAAGATGTGTTGTCAGTGGAGTGCCGTTTTACCCGTTCCTCTCATTCTGTGACCAGTTGAGCACACTGGGAGCAGTAATAGCAGTCATATGTCAATTCCTTACACCACCCTGGGATTCCGTGGTTGATCGTGGCCTGCAGATTATTGAAACCTCCCTGAGAGTACGTGCGTCATCAGACTTTCATTGCACTTGCCAGATAGGAGATAGTATCGCCGCTGTACTCTGGGGTGACTTTGTAATAATGAATTATATCAAATATAAGTAGTTAGTTGTAATACAAGACAAGTGCCGATGCAGATTGATTGATTGAGTGAGTGTAGGGGGCGCTTCCGGCTTCCGCAGCTTTCGCGCTGCCGATGCAGAGTATGGGTCACTGGTTATATATGTATATCTGCAATGTTACGCCGATATACTAGTACGCTGCCAAGTTGGCTCACGGCCCCCACTCAGTTATAGCTGAGAATCTATATTATGAATAGATGTATGAAAATTATGAATAGACGAACAGAGAGCAAGACGAAGTGATAATCATTACATTATCACTTCAGACTATGATAACAAACAATAGAATTTACTTCACTAACAAATACACAAGATTGAAAAGTAATAACAAGAATTTTAATAAAACAAGTTAACAAGATTTAGAAAAATAAGTAACACGTTTCATCATAATGCCACATAGAGCAAGTTCAAGCCACACTGTAGTCACGTGCCCGATCAAAACTTATCTCGATGCGCTGGAGTGACGTAGACTCTCAATAGGACATAGCATCACATCAGTAATAGATTCCAAAACCCACATTGATATCAAAGATCAAAATGAAACCAAAATCAGAAATCAGAACCCAAAAGCCAGAAACCCTTATCCAGCCAGGGATTACTGCTCCATGTACAACCAATGAAAGGAGGAACCCAGTTTCGAAAACACTCATCCCAAGAGATGATTGAAGAAAGAGTAAAGGGTAAAATTTTGCTATCATCTTTATTTCCCTTGAAATCACACCTGTGTCTGCTAGACACGCCTTTGATCTGGCCAGTTACTTAGAGCTAATACTATTATGACTTTCTTAACAACTTCTGACCACCTCTGCCAATCTAGCAACAATGCATCCCATTGTATATCCAAAACCACATACATGCACTGCAAATTAATCCCTTGCCCATTTATTGGTCATTTAAACAACAAACACTCGCTCACCTATCTGATGCTATATATGGGAAAATTCCCCATCATATAACATAGCTCACAGCTGTATGTAACTGTAGCAAATGACATGAATGAAGAATGAAGTCTGGAGGCTGGACTCTGACGAATTGAACCAGTCTGCCAACCGAAGTCTTGAATTCGAGCCTTGTACTTCGAAGGTTATCTTGAAGACAGGACTCGAACTGGTAAGGAACACTGTCACTAGAACATACAAGAGCATAGCGCTTAGAAGCAATTCATAATTCCCTTATCCTCCTTCATTCTCTCATCAATCATTCAACTTACATTTTATCTGCAAGAGAATTTTTTAGCCCCTTCAAACATCAATACATCATGAACTGCACATATTAAAGAATCAAATAAAAAATTCTAATACATATCAAACAAAGTATATGAACAATAGTTTAACACAAAAATCATTCTAAGTCTATTCAAACAGATGGCTTACCAAGCGTTTTAACGATTGCCTTAAAACCAGACCAGAGAATATTGTTGAGAATATTGTTGCAGTGCTTTGCCACAAGGCCTGATAGGGAATTTAATAACTTATGGCTTAATGGACCAGAGCCGCAAATCTGTACTCTATTTTACACCTATTTGTCTCAATACCGTGTCCTAACCATCTCTAACGGAAGCTGCCCTACTACAAACAAACAAACCCAGTCTTCACCTTTCCCCACCCTGCCTCCTAGAACCTTCCAACTGCAATGAAGAGGGCTGACCTGAGAGCTCTCATAGGTTGCTGTCAATCAAGCATGACTGGGCTAACCATTTGACTTGTTTGAGTGTGAATTAGAACTGTCCCACACACACACTTTCGTCAGCACAGAGTGCGAAAAATTAAATGGTGATTAGTTCTAAGCCTTAATTAATTAGCAAGGGTGCTTTCCAAGCATCACATTCTGTACCAAAGCATAGTGCTCGAAATTTCTAAGACATCCTTTCATCATTGACTTGTCTCCAACTTCTAAATCTGCAACTTAAGTTGTCACAGGACTTAGAGCCCATTTGCAAAATCAGCAATTGTAGGAAGCAGAAAGAAAAAGAAGGCGTTATATCCTTATTCTTCCCCTTATATTTTGACAGGAACTACTTCTCTAAGACGAGAGAACCACTCTTGTCTCTATGGACAAATGGGATTAACTTGTTTTGTTTTTTTAAGGGAATTGCTTCAAAACCATGTGTCCTCATGAAATACTAAAGAAAACACTTTGCTGGATACAACAAATTGCACTTAAGATCTGAGCAAGAATACTAATAGTTAAACAGCAAGTTTTTTGTTTGCTTTTTTGATTGTTTGGGGCTTTTTTGTTTCCTCACTTCTCACTTATGCGTATACAGTCTGACAAATATTTTGTTTCGTGGCTTCCTGCTAAACGTTTATGCAGTCTGTCAAATATTTTACTTTGTCACTTCCTGCTAATTATGTTTTCCATGTTTATATAATCTGTCAAAGACTCCTGAGAATACTAGTAACTAATTTCACAACCAAACACTAAACAAGATTGGTGTAGACATAACTTCAGCTTAAAATACTATTGCTCAACATAACGTTTTGAAGCCTATGAAAAGTATGTGTAATTATAGCTTTAACACAGTCTTCATTCACCCGCTCTTTTTTCCATTCTTTAAAGAAGCAATAACACTCTTATTTCACAAGTCTTTCTGGTAAGATATATCTCCATGGGAACCAACCTACTGTTACCTGAAACCTGCTATTTTATCTTTTATTAGCGATTGCAGCAAACGTAAACTACTGACAATAACATTCTTCTATAATTAAAAACCTTTTTCTGAGATCATCTTGGATTTCCATGAAAACGAATCTGGCATCAAACGAAACTGATGCCAGTATTGCATTTTTTTTAAAGTGGACAATTCACTTTCAAAGTCAGTTTAAAGCGAATAACTAAAATAGAAGTCATGTAACATCCATCCTATGTCTAAACAGGTGTTGGAATGTTTCTATTATCTAAAGCAGTTACATTACTTCCTTCAGAAATTAAAAAAAGGTAAAAGGTGTGGTGGCGTTAGTAGATTTGTACAAATGCATAGAAAATGTATTCATTTATTTATTATATCTAAACGTACACACTTGGAAAAAAATGTACATTGCAAATTCAAATACAAGTTGAACAACACTACATATAAACATTAACAATCATTTAGTTCAAATTGCAAAGGTCCAATTTTATATTTTTCAGTCTGATGTTAGAATGGGCACATATTATGCCCCACATTTAGATGCATCGATACTGAATGGTTAACATTGTGGTCAGGACCCAGAATATAACGAGAGGGGTCAAGTCCCTCCAGGGCTATTGAGGGCCGAAGACGAAAGATCCCATGCGAACTCTTGGAGAGGAAAGAAGCTAACGGAGCTATCACCACCAACTAGAAAATATGCAACCACCGAATTCCGTCAAAGAGAGAGGTGAAAATAAAACTGCAGCAAAGCATAAAAATAAGAAATATTTGATGCGCCCCCTTTTAGGGAGTTTCGAATTTAAGGGGTCTATGGAAATGGACCAGAAACAATGCATAACTGATGACGTCAAACTGATGAAAAGATCTTGAAGGATTTGAAAATGAAAGAACGTTAGATTAAACAACACTAGCCCCCACCCCCATCAAAGAGAGGGGTGGAATCGTATGCTTTGTTCAATGCATAAATATAAATACATTGATCTTAAACAAAATGTGTTTAACCCAAAGGCAAATGCAAACCACTACTAAGACTATTTTTAAAAAATCTAACTCATCGGGAAATTCGGCTGTAGCCTTGCAATTGTCACAACAACAAAAAAAGAGGATGGACCAACAACAGTCGCAACAAAAGAAAAAACAGAAGCAAGCAGCCCCCCCCCCAAAAAAAAAAAAAAAAAAATCCTAACTAAAGCATCAGATCACGCCTCCAACTACCCTCCCCGAGTACAAGAGAAGGGAGGAAGGCTCCACGGGAATCATTCAAAAACTGAAAACATCAAGCAGATGAAAGATTTTCAAGCAATTCCTGTGGAGCAAAGAAGTTATCGGTACTACTAACTAAGAAGTTATCGGTACTACTAACTAAGAAGTTATCGGTACTACTAACTAAGAAGATGAAGAAAGGAAATACGTTCAAGCAAAACATACATTTTGCATAATGCTGCGCCTTTCAAAACGTCTTTCACTGTATAGGCAGATATTAATTTGATTCTCTCGAAATGCTCATCAGTTATGAACAGAGACTGTGAAATCTCTCTGTGTTTGAACTTGTTGACATAAAAATTAATGTTGCTTTTATTTCAAAGCTACGAAACCCTTTTTTGTGCACTTTAACTTTATGACATTAAAATTAAGGCAATGAAATCTTTTCGTGCATTGTAACTTTTTGTCAATTACAAAACTGAAACGCTCTATTTAACAAATCGTTGGAACATGTAGGAGTGGCTTTAAGATTATACTTCTCCTTCTTCCAATACGTAGTCTGCTGTGATAAAACCAAAACTTAACAACAGATGTTTGAAGATAGAAATCTATAGGCAAGAATTTTATTACTATAGGTAGTCTGCTGTGATAAAACCAAAACTTAACAACAGATGTTTGAAGATAGAAATCTATAGGCAAGATTTTTATTACTATATTGATGACGAGCAAATGCGTAATTAACCACCTTGTGACAAAACCACTTAAGACCTAAGTCATAGATTATAGCTCTCTGACCATTGGTCACCTGGTAACAATAGACATTCACTCGCTCACATAGTTAGGTCACTGAAATTCAAACTTTGTCCCAAGTACAGAAAGTCCTGAGACAAATACAATGAACTAAGAAGGATATTTCCAGAATTCCAGCATGAACCATTATTGAATTCAGACGAGAAGCAAATGAAATCCATCTGACTCAGTTAAATTACCTCATTAACAGATCAATCTAAAATAGTTAAATATTATATGATATTATATATGTGCCTGCATTATGTATTCATATAGATAAGGTTCGACTAATGGTTCATTGTTACTAATCAGTAGCGATAGGGTTAATATTAAGGTACCACCTTATATTTCATATTTACATTTATTTGGAATACTCAGTGCGACCTGCCAGCCTGACAAGAAACCCTTGACAGTGTCAGAAGTCAGCACGTGGACAACAGGTGCCCGAGATCAAAATCTGGCCAGTTTCTGTACACAAGTGCCCATCAAAACCAACCGATGTGATTAGATCAAGAGAGACTTTATGGTTAAACTGAAATAATCGGACTTTATAACATACATACACACTTTATATAAGTAAATAGCCTTGCCAGAATATTATCTCAGGGCATATCTACATATATGTCATTGCAAACATCTTACATAGTCAACAGGAGAGACTCAGCCAGAAAATGGCCAACAAAGGTAACCATTTAAAGCGATTCTACTTGATTCCTTTCGTCACAATCACAAGGCTTCCTTTTTTCTCCCCTTTTTCAACGGTTCTTGGTCAACAACTGTACGTGAGAACCTCAATAGGCATGATCCTTCTGCACGCAATTTACTCTTTTAGAAATGTGCAGTAGACCTGGCGTTGACACATTCTTATAATTCCTAAGAGTGCTTGAAGGATGTATACACAGCCAGCTGATTCTTGTCAGCTCATGCACACCACTTGTTTACTTCATTATTACTGACTATACTTATATAACCAATTGAAAAGACAACAAATGTTTCTAGAACATTTTTCTGAAACCTTTTAATACCCCTCCTAAATAGATGTGATAATGAAAGAGTGATTGTCGAATAATTTCATGAAAACCAATTACGTTAAAATGACCTCTTTAATGGAATAGATTCATATGTTAAGTATTTAAACAAATTATGTTTAGCATATTATTTTAATGCAAATTTGAATCCGCTCTTCCCCACCAAAAGATTGGGGACCACTGCTCTACCTACCTAGTCAGAAATCCTATTTGAGAAAGCATTTTGTATCAGATTACAGTGGATTTAGAAGTGTCTCCCCCACCCACCCACCGGTAGAGATAATGTACTGCAGAACCCCCATCCTCTATGTATACAAATCACTGCAAGTTATATCTGGAGTGTGGAAACTTACTGACACCCACTAACTTTTGCTCTCTTAATAGAATGAACTTTCACCAAACTATTAGCATGTATAATATTATTTGCATTTACTTTGCATGTCCTGTGTGCCCACTGTAATATTGTTTTGTTTAAATTTTAATATCAGTCTACCATTTTGCCGTTCATGCATCATACTTTGTGTTTTATTTGCTCAGATATCTTTTATACGTAGGCGTGATTGAGTGTATCGGGGGAGGGGGGGTTCTGTTTGGTGAGCGACGAATCAAGCAGCTTTGTGATTACATGTGGTTAATTTGCGGGTGCGAGTGGAGTGAATGTAGCGCACGAAACCACCATCTATATTTACATTCATTCATATGTACATCACATCTGCTATCTTCTTGAAGTTGTTCGTTCATGGTTCTTCTTTCAAATCATTATTTTCATCGGTTAGATACGAAGACAAGTTGAGAGAGAAGACAAGTCAACCTTATAAAACTGTCAGACCCGCACTGAAAGGAACGAACGTATCCTTCAACTCCGCACACCTCTCTTACCTCCCTTTCTAGAAGGGAGTATCCTTGAATGACGGAGGGTGGATGATGTAAAATCATGACTTGCCCACTTGCATCTGACTCATCGCTATTTTGGGCGCGAGAGATACTGCTGCGTCCTATTTCCGACCATCCCAGCCCGTCACTGGCTGTCTCGATCATGATAAATTAATGAAGGCACGTTTGTACGTTCATGAGTTGCTTCTTTTTCTTTCTCTCTGAATTTTTTTTAATTTTCCATGTAGCAGGATCGATATCTTTTATGGTCAGAAACATATTTGTGGACAGCCAATTTCTTAATTTTAAATAAGTAGAAATATCGGACGGGCCGGTGGACGGACAGAGAGATGGATTGATGAATAGATATATAGATAGATAGATAGATGGATAGATAGATAGATAGATAGATTATCTCATTTTCTTGTCCTCAAGGCGAGAGAAGACGACATTTCAAGTGATAAAGGATAGAAGGCAGTGAGTATGGGCAAGAGTTATTTTCAATAATATGGTTACAATTACACACCTTAAATGTACAATGTCGATGATAGGATGACATATTTTATATTTCTTCACTTTATGCTGCTCTCCCACATAATATAGAGCAGTTCCTATAGAGGAGTCGTGGAAACTCCCAATAAGGCATTTTGTGTGAATGTGATTTCTGTCAGTCAATATTTATTCCAAGCCATCATAAAAGAAGACTCGTTTCATGCACGTCATGCTATAACGATAAGTGGAGACAATCCACGAGTTTATGAACCAAAAAGAAAGAATCGATGTTTGTGTATTTATAGGTCAATACATTATTCATTTTTTAAATTTATTTTTTCCTTGTATTCTTAGTTCCTCTTCATTATCGCTCCATAATATTTCTTGTCAGTTGTAGTAATCTGAGTTATCTATCTTCTTTATGTCAGACACACACACACACACACACACACATGGAGGGAGGCAGACATGAACCGGACGGAAACATGAGTTGGATAGATATTGCTTAAAATGGCTTTTAAAAAAAATATCGTCACAACGCTCAACTTACTTTATACACTAAACACTATACACTATAGATTATTTATTTGTTATTTATGACATTGTTTTAACAACAGGAAATGCATGCAGGCCTCACTAGAGACTGTTGACCTTCACCGTCATTTGACAAGCGTGTTGTGTCAGATATCTTCTAGCCAATCTAGCGGGACGTACCTCACATAAAAGCGACTGACGGCTGACATTAATTTTTTTTGTCTGTCTTCACTGTCCTCTCCGATCCTTATACAGCTTCTCAATCTCTCTCTCGCCTATAATGTATTATACTAAAATTATAGTGTTTGTTTATCATTTAATTCCTACTCTAACCCACCCCTTCAATCCTTAGTGTCTATCTGTCCATGTCTTTGAAATTGAAATGCTGTGTGCACTGTAATGTAAGATGGGTTGTGTGTGTCTCTTTCTCCTTCCGTACAATTTCTTTCTCTGTCTCTATTTTGGCTGTCTCTCTCTCTCTCTCTCTCTCTCTGATTCTACTATTGTCTCTAACTGAATCAATTTATATTATGTTATAAATGTCTGTATTTTGAAAATAATCATTCTCCCTTTCTTGACTTGGTGTTATGTCTGACAAAATGATGTAATACACGTAATGAATTATATTTCTGGATTATCAATTGTCACTCTCTCTCTGTTTCTATCCAGCCTGAACCTGATATAATGTATTTATTTAATGTATATTTAGGTTCTTTTATCTCTCCATCCCACTCTTTCTCTCTCTATGCATCTGTCTCTATGTCCAATCCCACCAGTCCACCCCCAAACCCACATCTTGATATGAAATCTAAAACTGATGTTCATTATAATATAATGGCGTGTGTTTAGGCGGCCTCTCTCCCTCTCCCTCTATCTCTGTGATGGTCCATGGGGAAATTATGCTCTTTTTGTTATATTATTTCTTTTTTCTCTATTAATAATCTGTAATTGATAATTACTAGTTGCGACTGACCGCCGCGTGACCGATTATGCAATCTACCGTACCCACATACGCTATATGCAGTAAAGGGTTGGGGTCAAGTTCATTGATCACGCCTGGGCAGTGGAAATGTACAGAAGGGGGAAGGGTGACAGTAAGAGTGGGTGAATGTTGACAGGATACGGGATGCCCTTATATGAACATTTGCATTCCGATCATTGATGCGAGAGAACTTGTAGTTTGACCCAGTGTAATTTATAAATATATGCTGATACACCCACGCATTCATAGACGCATTGTTCCCACACCATATGGAAGGGTTGAATCTGCATAGATGAAAAGAAGGTTTTGCATGTTTTTGAGAGTGGTAAATATATTGACTTCTCATAAATTATATATTGTTATATATTATTGATTACAATGTTGTGTAGAATGTTCATATATTTTTACTAATGATTGTTGATTGAAACTAATGCATATCTCTTTTATGGAAGGTTGTGTGGTGTTAGTAATAATTCATGCTATATGTATAGATGATGAAATGGAGATAAGCATGTACCGTGCAGTATTCTTTATGTATTGTAAAACCATTTATAGCAAGTAAAGCTAAATAGGAAATTGAGATAATCATTCAATGTGAATTTAATGTAAACCATTCATTGATTATGCTTGTATCTATTGAGATTCATGTAAATGTAGAAATGGAAATATTATTGTCTCATTTGTAAATATTTCTCCATGATGAGAATTTTGTAAAGTATAAGTCAGCGTTTAGATAACATTTAATGTTAACTGTACATAAAACTGTACGAGACCTCTATTGCTGTCACCACAAAACCTTAACGTTGTTGTTCATATTTATTGGCAACCACAGGAAGATATGATTATATATCTATTGCAGCTGGCCTTCTTTCTTCCTATCATCATGATGCTGAGTTGACCCTCGTGTTCACTCTGAAATGCACACTTTATTCCTGTCGTAAGCTGATGATCATTAACATGACGTCATCAACAAGGGCAAGAGGCACTGCACAAGTAAACAGCGATGAGGAACTCACCTCTATCAACAACAGCAACTTAAGTTGTCTAAACTTCCTAATCCAAATCCATAATCAATCAGATGAACATTAATCTGAAGAACAAACACTATGTTGGGATAGTAAATAGTTACTCTTGGTTAACCTGTTTTTGGCAATTGAATTTTATTGTTCTTGTTATGTTATTATTAAATCTTCTTGTTCTTGTTATCTTAAACCCACATTTTGGTTAATTTGTTAGTGTGGCTGAGAAGAGTTGGCTGGGGGTTCTTAGCCGGAAATATGTAAATATTATATAAGTCATAATTAATTATGTTAATATTATATAAGTCATAATTAATTACGTTAATATTATATAAGTCATAATTAATTATGTTAATATTATATAAGTCATAATTAATTATGTTAATATTATATAAGTCATAATTAATTATGTTAATATTATATAAGTCATAATTAATTATGTTAATATTATATAAGTCATAATTAATCAAGGGAAACATAACGTTACCAACTCAAGGCACGTCAGCTGATTTATTTGTCGATGTGGTCGACGAATAAAGATCCAAAAGAACGAGTCTGACATACAGATTGAAGGATAGATTGGGCTGCCTGGGCTGTTGTCAGTATTAGAGCTAAATAATAAATTTAATGATTAATAAGTTTGAGACTGATACTGCGACAGGGTAATTAAATTTAACCCAGCATGTAACACTCTCCCTCTTTCTCCCTCTTATTGATATGAAGTCTAAACTGAGATACATTTATATAGTGCAATAATACATGAAGTCTGAAACTGAGGTACATTTATATAGTGCAATAATATATGAAGTCTGAAACTGAGGTACATTTATATAGTGTAATAATATATGGAGTCTAAACTGAGGTACATTTCATATAATGCAAAAATTATATGTTCCAACTATTACTTTTAATTCTCTCTTCTTCTTTCTTCCGCCCCCTCCCCTTCCCTGTGAAGAGGAGAAGCTAAATAGTAAACCCTCTGGTTGGGTGACTGCATGGCTACCTAAAAGTTGTCTGTGTGGTGAAATAAATATTATAATGGATAATCAGTGAAATATTTAAAAGCGCTGTGTACCCAGAGAATCAAAGGTCTAACACTGTGTTTGCCTCTCTGGTCAAGTGAATGGATTATTAGCTGATAATAAATGTCTGTGATAAAGATGTCTTGCAGCAAGAAACAATGAAGCAATGTACAGTTTGTGCAAACTCATTCTTTGTTTTCGCCTCACCCAAATTCCTACTTGCAGACTTTCTGTGATTCTCTCCATCCACATTCCCAGATTCACCCCTCCACACACACACACACACACACACACACACACACACACACACACACACACACACACACACACACACACACACACACACACACACACAAACACACACACGTGCGCGCAAATGATAAAGAGTGTGTTTTATGGTTAACTTTTCAGAGTTAATAAGTGAAATGTAAAGCTTAATGATATGTTCTTTTCCAATGTTTTGTAGCTTTCTATGTATTTCGTATTCCATTTTTTCAGTAAACAATGCTTTAAAGTGAATAACACATTTCAAAAAGGTATGCAAGACAACAAAGAATGCTTACAAAAATAAAACTAGGCTTCATATACAATATATATGCTCTGAAGTAAGACAACTTTCTGACTCAAGATTTAATATAATTCTTGAGCTTGAACAATATCTCATTAATGTATTTACTCATGTATCCAAGGAAAACTTTTTAAGTTACAAATGTGAAAGAAGGTTGTTTTAATTGCAGGTATTTGATTGCTACATTTAAGCAAAGTGATTGGATCTTTCCCTTATACATGTACTTTGAAGCAACGAAAGCGAGTGACACTTAGCTAAGATGTTCTAAGGTATGAATTTTTTTTATATATTAAGCTTTAATATTGGTCACGGTGCATGGATTTTGATATTAAGTGACTGTTTCTGTTTATGGTGACATTGATGGATGAACATTGACATTCGTGTTTATTGATTGATTGCTTTCAATTACTGGGTTATGCTCAAAACTGCTGAATAATGCTAAATTTGTTTCATTTAATTTTTCTTTTAATTTCATTCTTAAATATTTATCACTTTCAAATTTAATTGAAATTCAGTGTCGCTAGCACACTGAAGGGGGGACTGAACGATCAGTATAGCATGACCAAGTGAATAAGACCAGTTGGGTCACTACTGCAGTGCTTGGGGGACTGAACTACCAGTATAGCATGACCAAATGAATAAGGCCAGTTGGGTCACTACTGCAGTGCTTGGGGGACTTTCAAATAGAAGTGGCCCAACATTTCTTCTTCCAAAGAAAATGAACGATGAAATTTGAAAAACATGCACATGATCACCTGTAGCAGGGCGCACGGCAAGCTAATTCTCTCTGAAGCACAGAGAGAGAGAGAGTGTGTATGTGTGTGTGGGTGTGTGGGTGTGGGTGTGGGTGGGTGTGGGTGTGGGTGGGTGTGGGTGTGGGTGGGTGTGGGTGTGGGTGGGTGTGGGTGTGGGTGTTGTGTGGGTGTGGTAAATGGGTGGGGGGCATTTTAGATAGTTTGCAGGGCGGCCCAGGATTTGAAGTTAGGCTATTTACTGAAAGGCCCTTATGACTCAAGCAATTTAGAAACGTTTTCTTGTAGAATGCCCATATGACCAACAGAGATGCAGATTGCCCAAGTGGCGGACAAAAATGCAAAGTGCCCACGTGACCGACAGACGTGGCTGACGTGCAGAGCGCCCACGTGGCGGACAAAAAAAAAAAAGCAGATTCCTAGTGGCGAACAAACATGCAAAGCGCCCACGTGACGGACAGACGTGCAGAGCGCCCACTGACGGATAGAGGTGTGGTTGATTATTATTAGGCCTATGTAAAATAGCAGGCTGAAGCTGATAACGTTCATTGCTAGGAAAAGAATTGAATTTGTTTATTGGAAGGCTTGATTATAATAAGTCACACTGCGAGTGAAAATTCGAGCATCATTTAGCAAATGACCTTACCGTCGTTTTTTTTAATGAGTACTTTGATGTTGTCTCTTGATTCGTGAACGCGACAATGCAACGTAAAGCGACCATGTGAAAATGTCTTCCTTCCTTCTTTCTTCCTTCCTTCCTTGTTGTGATTTCTTTCCTTCGTAAGCATGTATTTTTAGACTCTAAATTCATCAGCTCTATCTCACAACTAATGAAGGTTTCTGATTGTGTAATTATGCGTGGAATGTATTTATGATGTTAGTATAATGTATTTGAGTATGTGTGTGGTGAGTGTTCTGCAATCATATTATAAAAACATACGAAGGCATAGTACACACATATATAAACATATACATGCATACACACATATTTATACACATATGTATGTGTGTACGTCTCTGTGGCTGTGAGAAATAGAGAAGAGAGAGAGAGAGAGAGAGCTAGACTGATTTTTGCAAGTGCCTTTCCAAAACGACCCCCAAACACACAGCAGTAACTAATGGACTGTGGAACCCTAGGTCGTGACAAGCGTTCGTTTGACGTGATGTCGTAATTAGTAAGTTATAGTGCCGAAAGCAATAAAGCATTTTAAATGCAGCTCACCTGAGCACTTTTCTGGTTCTTTGTTTTTAACTTTTAGTATCCAGGCCTTGTTTTACATTCTGAGTTCCTTGTGAAAGTGTAATTACTCGGTGTAAGTCATATAAATTACGTGACCATTAATGCTAAATTACCATGTTATTTCTTCCTTGTAAAGTACAAAAGGCACAGTGGGCGTGGAGAAAGCCTATTGTTTTTCGGACATCATATAATTTGTGCACTCACACATCGTAGAGGGTTCTAATGTAGAAATGTAATGTCAATAGAGATTGGCTGTAGACGTTGTCAGCTAAAGCTCTGTTACCATATCCTTTTAATGTGCGTGGGCATGCGTGTGCGTACGTGCGTGTGTTTACAGACGCAGATGGTAGGTACAAGTAGGCAGATTGTTATTTTGTACGGTTGCCAAAGGCGTGAGTATCAGTGTGCAGATATGGGTACCGATAACAAGTGTGTGAATTAATTAAACAGACGTGCGTTAGAGAGGTCATATAATAATTAGCACATGCATGTTTTAAGCGCGCCCAATAGCAATAAAATTGTCAATGCAGTTTGTGTAGAGTTTAAGAGAGGGACTGAATATGTGTGTCGAGTGTCTGTACGAGTGTGAAGAAATTGGCTCTTCGTGCCCCTTTTTAAAAAAAAAAGTAAATCTACATTGCCAACAAGGTTAAAGTGACGAAAACTGACTTATATCCAAAACGGCTCAAGATAAACTTACACATTATCGTTGGGGACTTTTACGTAGATCAGCCAGCGACATAAAGCTGACGTCAAACATTCCTCAAATCTTGTCTAACCGTCTTCTCCCTCCATCCGGCTGATGACTCACACTCTATTTATCTACCTGGGGGAAAAACTAAACGTGTGTATTTCAGTCTTTGACAGTCAAATCGGAAATGCCTGAACATGACCTTGAATGAAGCATGTCGAACGATTTACTTTTTTCTTTGTTTATCTTTTTTTCTTAATGGCAGACCAGGTACAGGACAGCACGAGGCGTTGTGCCTTTTATAAAATAAATCTGTAAGAATGGTGGATGTTAACAAGGCCGATTCAGTGGCTAAGAACAAATACTGGTCAGTTGTAGTCACAGCTCTGGGGTTCATATATGTGTGGCAGTGTGGGTATCTGTGTGCCAGTGCGTGTGTGTGTGTGTGCGTGTGTGTGTGTGTGTGTGTGTGTGTGTGTGTGTGTGTGTGTGTGTGTGTGAGTGTCAAGATACAGTAGGTGTTGTTTTATGAGGCGCATGACTGTCGGAATGCACCGCTAGCAGTGGTGGGAGGTATTAAGCAGTAGTGTTCTATTTCCGGCAAGAGAATGAAAACGTCTTTCGATGCACATTGCACAGGATAACCCAAACATTCACGCGCGTCCCCATTATCACAATTTAGTTACGTTTTTAATTTAATCAGCTCCGATTGTACTAATACTTTCAAGGATATATTACCCATTTGATTTATCACACAATATATAATAACAATATAAATATAACACTTCATCCCTGCCAATAGATTCAAACTCCGCCAGACTTTGACGGTTGGAACACTCCTCGCTACCTCTGACGTCATTGTTTTCAGAGAGCGCCTCTTTTGAATAAAAATAATAATTTAAAAGGTTTCTGTCCATCATATGCCTCACTAATAGCTGTTTGGAAGGATATTTCCTCTAACTATGTCAGAGTACACACACTTTTCATTTGTAGCGTCCATTCGGCCTATCCAACCTACAAAACTCTCACTAGCAAAAACTCCCCGAACTGACTCGCAAGTAAGAAACGTTTTAAAACATTAAATGACAATGCATTGGAATAACAATTGAATAACTTTAGAATAGCATTATGCAATACTCCTAAAAACACACATAGCAATTACGAAATTGAACACTCGTTCAGTGAGAATGAACACGGCTCTCGTTCACTACATTCAATGCTATACTCAGTGATCAAACAATCATATTTCAGAGTAAAACTATCAAGGCCACTTTTAACAATCATATTTCAGAGCAAAACTATCAAGGCCACTTTTAACAATCATATTTCAGAGCAAAACGATCAAGGCCACTTTCAACAATCCAACATGTATGATTCATATTGTCCCATTAGGTAGTATTTATATACTTCAAAACTATCCCAAATGATGTAACTTTCATACTTCATAACTATATTTACATATGTATGCGTGTGTGTGTGTGTGTGTGTGTGTGTGTGTGTGTGTGTGTGTGTGTGTGTGTGTGTGTGTGTGTGTGTGACGGTCTATCCACTTTGATTAAATAATTATTTATTAATATATAATAATGATCATTCGAGGCAACTAATAATCATACCAGAGAGGTCAATGTCGGGCAAGCCCGTAATGTGCACTTGAGTAACGGTGTTGCCCGATCGATATCTGGCCAACCCTATTCATCATGGATCGACGCCTGATGTCGGCCTTCACCCTCGACCCTAAACTATGACCAAAGAACTAACATCAAGAGCACATTGTTGAATAATGAATATTATTTTCACCCCCATGGACCCTGTGTGTTACCGTTCCACAAATAAGAACGTAAGTTTGTTTAAAGAAGAACAATTTATTTACACAAATGTGTTACAAGCCTTGCTCAGTCACAACTATCAATAAAAATAATCGATATGTACAGAACCATAAAATCCCAATCTAAATCGAACAGGCGGCCCGACAGGTGGGTGGGCGACAAGAGGTTTTCGACAACTGGCTAGACACAACCGGCTAGCGACAACTGGCTTATACATAACTTACATCTGTAGAATAAATTAGATGATTACTTAGGTTTTCTCTGTTGTTTAGCAAAATGTCGTATATCGTATAATGCACAAGTCACTTGCCGTTCGCCAGTTATTGCTAGGCATGTGTCAGTAGCTAGTTGACGTTAGCCACTTGTCGCCCGATAAGTGTCGTTTTAAATGTCGCCCGCCCATATGTCATAGAACCATCGAACAATGAATAGGATGTCGTATAAAAAAAATTTTAAATGCAATTTCAAATAGTGTTCATCTAAAATATTATTTTTTTTAAAATTCAATAAAAATCAAATAAAATCAGCTTCTAAAGTTCAATCTGCCTGCAGTGTGCCCAAGCACAATGACAATTTAAAATGTAACAAAATTTAGTGTTCTGTCTGCAGTGTGCCTAAGCACAATGACAATTTAAAATGTAACAAAATTTAGGGTTCTGTCAGCAGTGTGCCCTAGCACAATGACAATGAGAGAGAGAGAGAGAATATATAATAGAATAAATAGGGACAATGCCACGCAACGGTGGTTAGGGTCGGTTACTACGAAAGGAAGGCATATAATGTGCTGTACTGTAGCCAATGGAGTTATACGCAGGTTAGTTAACTAACTAGAGGGGAGGGAGAGGAGAGAACATAGGCTAAGTACTTGCTAAAATATAGTTGGTTGCTGGAGAAGAGAGAAGATAACGAGCGATTATTGGGCTAGGGGTTTAGGATAAAGTTTATAAACTTACAAACTTACAATTTATAAAATTAATTTTAAGTAAATATGGCTTAAATAAAAATATTTTGTTTTGTAATATAACAACGAGGCGGAATCCTTATCATTTGGTTGAACTGTCCTATGTGACTTCTGCCGATGCACCAGAATGGCTAATTAAGTAATTAATGATTTTGCCAAGGAAATGGGACATCTCTGTCTTGTTAACTTCAAAGTGCTAAAAATAACAGCAAAACAATTTCTAATCAGAGTTGAAAATCGAGCTGGATGTTAAAAATTCAAACTAAATCGTGAAATATTTTTGAAGCACAAAATGTGACATAAATGCAACATACATTATACTCACACTGTCAAACTGTTCCGCTGGACAGGAGCGGAACCGAGGAACCTGATTAAAAGTAAGGGTTTGGCGGAAAAGGACGAAGCCCAGATGTGATTTAACCTTGTACTGAAACCACAGAAATCGGCGGTCAGCGTGTTGCTTACATCTGTTGGCTACCAGGTGGCATGACAGCCTATCTAATTGTTTACATTTAGCCTCTCTTTTATGCAAACAACATTCAATCATCTGTAAAAGAATTATAGGCAGGATTCTTACTCTGCGGAGTGGGTTCACTTTAGAACCATATGTGACTCATTTGTACTCACCAATCTTTAGTTTAAATATTATTAATTAATAGAGAGGTTTGTTATTACAGGACTTTTTCTTTTTTTTTTTAACATTTCTATATCAAGGAATAATCTTTCAAGAAGATAGGAAGAGAGGCATAATTTGCCCCTCACTCCATGACACTACGCAGAATCAGTAATAATATTTCTGAATTCCTTGAAAGAATTCACTTGGAAGAAGACTATTTCAGAAATGATTAAAGCACGTGAAATTTCCGTCTGTAACTCTCACATCACGTTCTTGTATGGACTTGGGGTCTTTGGAGCAGCTAAACTTGCACTGTGTTATCCCTGTACAGACATTGTTATCAATGTTTTCAGCTAACTAATGGCTTTGTAATCGTGCAGTGTCATCAAAATTTTCAGCTAACTTATCGCTTTGCAATCCTGCACAAAGATGTTTAGATAGATAGATAGATAGATAGATAGATAGATAGATAGATAGATAGATAGATAGATAGATAGATAGATAGATAGATAGATAGATAGATAGATAGATAGATAGATAGATAGATAGATAGATAGATAGATAGATAGATAGATAGATAGATAGATACCTTTCCTTCATACATTCTTAGTCGATGAAGGAGAGGAGGGATCTAATCCGAGGAGACCTGTAAAACTAAAACATAATAACATAAATCGGTCCAGGACGAGCTCTGAGGAGGGCAGAAAGGAATGAAAAAGGCGTGACTCACCTGATGGGATTGTCCGCCACTTTTCTATGGTCGTTGCCTCCCAAGAAGATATAACTACATGCGATTTTTTTTCTAGAATGAGCACCCTTGAACTATAAATTCTCTCAAATGCTTATTTTCTGTCCAGTTAATGGATAGTTTCCAAGTGAAAGGGATTTTTTTTTTTAACGCATGAGGAGTGGGCACTGTAGCTGAGAGTGCTATTTTGGCACATTACGAAAGTAAAATGCTTTGTCAACGTCTGCATACTTTTTGACGGCTGATTGCTCTTTTGCTAGTTATTACGCATTGGGCTGCCAGTTATCATTTTCCTGTGTATGCATTGTGCTGCTGAAAGTTAAGTTGAAGATGAGTAGTGTTATTTCTTATTATTATTTGTTAGTCTGCTTTCCAGTCTTCAGTATGGGGAGGGGCTGGCTCTTCCTTTTAATGGTAATACAGTTGTGTGGATGACTCCCAAGTAGTTTCATTTGTTTGGTTTGAGAGGTTCAAGACCTATCCTAGCAAAAGTATATTTTTTCCAATAGCTATATCTACTTCCCTTGCTCAGAGTTGTAAAGCGCCTCTTTGAGTTCATATGATACTAAGCGCTGATAAATATTCTACTAATTAGCACATCTGTGCCGTGTAATTATTTAGTTTCAATGTTTGTTCTGCAGTTGTAATCTTAATGACTATGCTTTAGCTTCTTTGTGCATGACATTATTTTCTTCAATAAAATAATAAAGTACATTTTTGTTGCATACAAATTGTGGGCCATCACACAAAGTACATTTTTGTTGCATACAAATTGTGGGCCATCACACAAAGTACATTTTTGGTTGCATACAAATTGTGGGCCATCACACAAAGTACATTTTTGGTTGCATACAAATTGTGGGCCATCACACAAAGTACATTTTTTGTTGCATACAAATTGTGGACCATCACAAAATTTTCAAACAAACTAATGATAAATGCACTCGACAATAGGTCTGGGTACAATGAATTTGGAAATTGTGCAAAACTTTAATACGTTCAATTGCACAGTCATCTGAAGCCATTACATTTTTTTTTTTTGGAGGGGAGAGGGGAGATTGAATTAGTCATGTCCTCAAGGAACACTATTTTCCTCATAATTTCCAAAAAGTCGGGTTAATACGCTTGACCTTTAATAAGTGACTTGATACCCCTTTTGTCCCCACCTCACATTCTCATTCTTCTCCCATGGCAATGTTATCTCTAACCTTCACGTAACAAAAGAGCTCTTTCGTCAGGAAGGCAGGCCTTAATCTTTTAAGGTGAAGGGGACATGCGGGGACTGCCTGGTAGCAGTGTTTTCCTCTATTATTGTCTGACAATATGGAACTCCTGCATCTGTGAAAGCGGAGATATATGGCTTTGCCTAACCTACTGTAGAGTAAACCTGACGCTTTGGACAATATCAAAGTTTTGCGCTGAACAGCTTTATCAGCGGGTAGCCCAGTCTACCGTCGGTACTGCGGGGTTAAGTGTCGAACAATTAGGTCTAGAAAAGAAGGGTCTTGAAAGGGAATGGTCAAAGTGCTAGGTGTTATTAGTCATTGCTTCACCTGTCTTAGACGCGCCGCATTGAAAGCCGAAAATGAGTAGTTACCCTTCAGGGAATTCTAGTTATTTACGGAGACTATTACAGAAGAGTTGAAAAGTTGAGCTGATTACTAGTTCTCTAGTTTTGTTCTTTTCTATACAGTGGATTTTAACGTTTACTTATTTAACGGCTTCTTGAGAACGTAATTACTGCAACTGCTGTTTCTTGTACCGGTAGTTCGTATTATATTTTTTTCTCCCACATGCATTTAAATGGCGATCTTTCGAAACGCACCAACTCTAACCCTAACCCGTAACTTATAGGTGGCCTTCAGTTGAGATTGATGTGAAAAAGACCCCCACCCCACCCCAACCCCATCAGTAAGATGCTTAGCCCACGAAATTGCCAAATAATTCTTTATTCAGTCGGAATAAAAGACTACTTTACAGCCTGGATTTGTTTAATGCCTTTAAGTCTAAAGCGGTAGTCTTGCTACATAATGCATCATTTACTGACAAACCAGCAAACTTAAAAAAAAAAACCTGCAATGTGAGACTTGTATTATGAATTGAGCTATTTATAATGGAATAATAATACGACTCTTAGTGTTATTCTCATTTTTTTTTTTTTTTTACAAAAATATTTCGAGTCCATTAGGCACCTTTATCATCGTGGAAATAATATGTTCTGTATCCGTCAGCGCAACACAATAGAAACTAAACTTTCAGGCAAAAAAAAAAATCAAGAATTGGTCTAGTATTCATTCACTAAACAAATTCAATTTACAACAAATTACCCCACTGATAATAATTAAGATTAAATTATTTTAAGCTTTTCACGATTTTTGATAAAAAGAAGAGGTCAAGGCAAAAAAATTTGATAAGTCAGTTTTGAAGAAAATAATTGAATAAATTTGTATCTTGTATTCACAGACCAATGTAAATTCTTCGCCCACGGGAATGTTAAAGGTCACATGAATCAATTTGTACGACATACGCGCAACTAGTTAGACTAGTTTATCTGTCGCGTACACTGCAAGCGGTCACGTTGAGATGACGTAATAGTACGGTGATTTACCGACTCAGAAATGTGACGTTTCGGCTAGCACAGGGGTTCTCAACCAGTGGGGGGGGGGGAATAAATTTCCCCGGGGGTGGTGGGAATTTGAGGGTTTCTGGGGGTGGAATTGTGACCAAAGACTCAAACTGTTGAAATATTGATCTTTCTACAAACTATAATTCTACAGATTGTACATAACCTACAGGACATCACACTTTATAGTAGGTCACAGATTAAACTAAAAGTAAAAATAAATATTTCACTTTTAACTGTGGAACTTTAGTCTGTTAAGTAAATAGTCATGAATATAAAAGAGACTACTTTAATTCAAGTTTTAAAATCCATCAACATTTTCTATTGGTATTAAACGTGTACAACTCCACTATAAAAATAAATCAAGTAAATGTATGTGTACCAATATAGAAAAATATTATTCAATATTATTTAGAATTCACCTTTTGGGTCAATCTTGGGAAGTGGGAATGACAGTGGCTTCCTTAACTTCCTCCCCGTGCTTAAATATGTGTTTAATAACTGACCCCTCCCCCCCCCCCCATTTCAAATATTACTTCATACTGTACTGAACAGTGCAGATACAGTTAATAATGCCACTCCTTACAGAATAAAGTTTATTCATGAAAATTTATCACTATAAATACACGTTTACATGACTGCACTAATGTGTGTGAGTGAGTGAGAGAGGGTGGGGGATCATTAAAAACAACACGTTATGTTCTGTACCAGTATATTTTATCCTCTGACATCTCTAATTCACCTTGCTTAGAGGCTAGTGGAACTTCATGGTCCGATCCACTGGAATGGATGATCGTGGATTTCATGCCTCATGTGCTTCTTGCTGGAGATTGCGTGAATGCTAAATCAGAACTCTGAGCAAATCGCAAAGGTAGGCCATTGGAACGGCGCGGGCAAACAGCTCTGAACAACTTTGTCAACGAAGACTCCTACCCTCCAAAACCCTCCAACACCACCCCTCAAGAAGCGACTTGCCACGACCACCGGAAACCCCTCGCAAATCGTGTGAGGCAGATGCCTCCGAGTACAACAAAGGGAAAATGGGGATAAAAACATAGAGATCGGCTCAAAATACGAAAATTTGATATTGGCGTGTGATTACCTGAATAATGCAGTAAAGTAATGAAAGGTGACAGAAAATGTTTTCCCCGAGGCATTAAACTTTAGAATAGATTAAGAATAAATGTGGTGTTGTGTGCCTTTGTGTGTTATTTAAAAAAATTAAATGCAATTATTGATTACGATCTGTGTTGTTTATTACCGCCCATTTTACTGTGGTTTGATTTGTTATTAAGTGTTATGTCTGTGTGCATTATGTTCTCAAAATTCTGTTTACGGTTGACTGGTTTCTTTGTAATGTTAAATCTTTTGTGAAATAAAAACATAGCATGGTACTTGTCCGTTTGTCATTAAACATCACTCGTCACTAAATCCACATATTCATTGTTAACTGCAGCTACCCATCCGTTTGTTATCTATCAACTTGTCTTTTGGCAGTCGGGAACCCCGGAATAGAGTGAAGAAAAATCAGGTCCCTTCCATCAGCTCTTTAGAGCCGAAAACGTCCTAAGACGAAAAACCCACACACTCTCTGCAGAGTAAAGAAGCTAAAGCAACTCTGCCACCACCTACAATCACGTACGTATGCACTCATAAAAATAAAGCATAATTATTTCAATAATTTTAAACGGAAATTGTATTCATTATTATAAATCAGTATAGAACACAGCAACCAGAGTTGGCCTGGAACCTTTCGCAGTAGGTTGTTCGTAGCCTGACCTTGAATAGCTCTGTAAACCCTCTCCTCACCCCACCCACGGCAAGACGCTGCTAAGGGGAGAGTATTAGATACGGTCTCCGACTGAGGTGAATCAATCCCATGCGGACATCACAGGTTTCTCCACAGCGCGTAGCGAGTCCTTTATCAAACTCCGTTCCTGTTCGTGGCTTGCAGGACCCTGACTCACTAAGACGGTTGCGTTGACACAGGCGTTTGTCAGTCACGCCTGTTGGAGTTGTTAATGACATTCCATTCTCAGTCTCGCTGTACACAGGCAGACCTCCGTTTGTGCCTGAACGGTCACGTGGGCACGTTCGAAGGAGACACCCGACATGCTTGCCATTCAGCGCTCGTTCGGTGGCAGTTGTATTTCAGAATTCAATACCGGCGTCAAGCGTTTACGTTCCTTTGTGACTTCGCTAGTCAGAGAAAGCGAGTTTTTTTTATTTTTAATTCTGTCTGGTTTTGTATGCAGAACGCATTGACAATTTTGCACGCAGAGGTCTATGCTGCACCTATCTACCAATGGACGGTTAATTATTTTATTCATCCGCTATTACAGTCTTCACAATTTCCAACGTATTTTTATCTTTTCTTAATCCGTATGAAGAACTTCGCTGACACAAAACTTGGCTCTTCCCACCCACCATTTGGTCCATTCTCAGCCAACCTCCAACCCCACCCCCACCACCCCAGACACACAAAACAAACAAGCGTACACAGGAATGTGTGTTTCTCTCTAAGTCGTCGACATCACAGTGGGTATAAGCAAGACACTGGATTAAACGAACAAAACGAGCGTACTTTGCAAGTTTTCAAGAGAACTCATTCCGACACTTTGAACAGTTTAATGATTGATTCTATCTATAATAAACCCCTCTTTAGGTAGAGAATTGCCTTGATCCTGTTTTTCTATTGAATTATTACGTGTTGCATCTTGCAAAAGATGAAATTATTTATCTTTTGGAATATTTGCTGACATATTGTTTAAAGAAAATTAAGTGAGTTAAGAAGGTTAGAGGCGGAAAACCCAAACCCATGAACTTCTCTACCCCCCACCCCAACACGGTCTGGAGAGATGTGAATTCTGTCATTCCTGTGTTCACTTCATTTTTAAAAGTGAACACACATGATTATGAACTTTGATTTGTAACAACTATCGAGGTGACGTATACATTATGTGTTTGCTCAGAAACGAATTACAGTTTGAAGCAAACCTATTATTCTTATAATTATTATTGTAAATGTTCATTGTAATTATACAGGGAGAGAGAGGGGAGGGGTTAAATAAGTGGATCTCAACCTTTTTTTGCCCCATGCACCCTTTTCACCATATGTAAAAATGTCATTTCCCTCCTTTTCACTATATGTGAGAATGTTATTCCTCCTTTCACCATATCTGAGAATGTTATTCCTCCTTTCACCATACATGAGAATGTTATTCCTCCTTTCACCATATGTGAGAATGTTATTCCTCCTTTCCAAGATTCCACATAATAATGCAGTTTGAGTCTATGGGGGGAATCCCCCCCACCCGGTCAAGAACTCCTCCTGGGTTAGATGATTTTTCTATTTTCTTGACAGTGTGTTTGCTTATGTCCCTTGACTGGAAGAATTATCTGCGCTTAGCCATGATATTAGATAACTTTTTTGTTTCAGTTGCAGCGCAGTGTTTTTACCTGTATCAGTGGACTTTAATAGTTGTCTGCCTTTAATCATGCGGAATGTTATTTATTTACTATTCCCCTGGTCACGGTGCTTTCGACCTACTTGACAAGAATACCATACCGTAATGAGGGTGGACATGGGAGACTGTCATAGTCAAACCATAGACGCTGTCAATATCACAAATTAAATGCAATTTTCTAGTTCCTTATAGCTTACATTTCCTGGTCAGCCACTCTCGTACGCCATTTCTGCCGCTTGCTTTTTTTTTTTTTTTTTTTTGTCAGCTGTATTTGGTTGATTGAATAAATGAGTATTGACTGATTTAGTGATTGACTGACTTGAGTTTTACGTCGGCTTCCGACGTGCACTGAGTTCTCAGATGTTTGCGTTAACTTCCGTTTATATTGTTCCGCTTCGATGACGAATTAATGTTGAATGTCTGTATCACTTTTAGTTTTATACGCGGATGAATTTTATTTCCCTTGTTTTAGTTATCATAAATTTTATCTTAGTTCTTGGAAACTGATATTTTAAAAAATGTCAAGAATGTCCTTTCAGCACGTGCAGGCCTTATCTGCAACAGGCGGCATCCAGCGGCGGTCTCTTTATTGCTTTAACGGTTAGATCCGTGTCGCTCGCTATTGCCTAAAGGTTGAACAGTTTCGCCGACCATTAAACAGCAGTAACTTGCCGAATTTCACTATAAAATAAATTGTTGACGTTTTACTACAATCCTGCTTTAATCAGGGGTCTTCCCTTTGTCTCGGTGAAAACAATATCTTAAATCAAACTTGCTAATTCAGCACTAAGTTAGCCATTTAAATGGCTAGTAAACTCCGTGCATTGGGCACAGTAGATGCAGGCTGCAGGCTGCAGCCCACAGTAGACTGATTGAAATCATGCTAAGGTACTCTCTCAGATTTCAAGTTGACGAAATCGAAGGGCTTTGGTATAGAATAATTGTTCGTCATTAAAACAACAACAGGAACAAAACAGAATCTCGAAAACGTGCAGCCAAGGGCAGACAAGTGAGGTGCAGCCAAGGGCATACAAGTGACTTTCGCTCTGAGGTGCTTCAAACTGAGTCTTTCTTCAGCAAACAGCTGTTTATAAAGGTGGTTGGCGTGGCAGTTTTATTACCGTCAAGGAGAGGCAAGATGTGAAAAACTATAAGTAACGCACCATCCCCCAAGTTAAAATATATATTTATGTTGTAGAGATTTTCAGTGGCTTTTAAAACCACACAACAACAGTCTTATAAATGTTTTAGGTAACTATTGGAAATATTTACCATTATGTTATAATTCACTGACTTAACACACTTTTTGTAATATTGATTGTAACAGCTCGCAATTATTCTTTATTACAAGAGTAATCCGTACATTCTTTTCAATTGGTATTTATTATTATAGCAATCACATATTTCAGTGTTTGCGATTGCAGTCTCATATTCCTTGTTAAAGTATTTATTATAGAAATCACCTATTCTTTGATTTCAGTGTTTATGATTGCAATTACATATTCCTTGTTACAGTGTTTATTACGACAGCGATTGTAGATACTTTACTAGAGAATTTTATTACGATTAGCAACTCCTTATTCTTTATTACCAATATAATTTTATGACTCATGTATCACAATATTAGTCTCGAAATGTATTGAATTAATTATGAAAACTCTATTTTGATTAGCTAATCTCACCACACTTTGTAAAAGTGTCGCTGTCAAAGTGTTGACAGCAGATGGATCTTTACCCATGCATTCATCTTGTGATGAAGTTCGGTCTGTCACACTCGCACATATAACATGTATGAGAATCTCCTGTCCAACGATCCGGATATAAGACTGCTTTCAAGACACTAATGCACGTATACACATACACACAAAATGCACCGTCCACTATTAGTTTGGAAGATCAAATTAAAAGACTTAACAAGACAGTATTCAAATATTTATTGAAATTTTAAAAAATACCCCGGTCAATATAAGTTGATTATATAAATATGTATGCATTTATCAAATTGAATTGAATTGAATCATCTTTCACTTCTAATTCCGTTAAGGGTAGTTTTCCCCATCACTACCATAGCTGCCACCCCAACTCTCATGAACTGCTGAAGATAAGGTTAATTTTCGAAAGTGTAACAGTTAATCTACACATTAATAATTATATTGTAATTATTATTACTTTTTTAATGATTTATTCTTTGAGACTGTTTTTATTACCAGAGTACTGACTAATCTGTACATACAGTCAAAGCATTTATTGTGGCATCATTGTCATTATTGCAGTGTTCAGTACTCAGCGTTGACTGACTTATCATTCCTGTGACGTTTTAATGGCTTGCTTTATGTTTCTGCAGACATACCGAGACAAGTGACCTACTTACTATTTATAAGTATTCTTACAACGCAAACGCTGACTTTTTACATTGGCCATGAGTGGGTGATATTACTGTAACTATTTATTGCAGCACTGAATTTATCGCAAGTCAAATTCCTCTCCCTCCAACCTCGCAATTAAATGACAGGAAAAAGTTGTTAAACCTTATCTATGTATTTGACTAAAAGGAGGGGTGAACCCCACCTATATCATTGGTTAAAGAAGGGTACACCCTACCTGTGTCCTTGGATACAGAAGCGTGGGGGCAAGAAGTTAAGGTGACTGTAGGTGACTGTCTGTATAAGATCGTCATTTATTTTAAAACCTGCCTTAGCTTTGTTAAAACTAAAATCCATAGTCACTACAGTTCGGGAAATCCCGCTGGCGGGACAATACCTAAAGACGTTCATAAACTAAGTGCTAGAAGTTCGTGGCCTTCGAATGCAAACTTCAGTTCCGTTATGTGTTCGGAGGTAGTGATTATTAAAGATTTCATTTAGCGCCGTAATAAATCGATACTGACTATATAAGCATGCATCAATTCAGAGCATATACATGCATGGTAATGAGAGATTCCATTTATTTCCCAATTCTGTAGAAATGTAAAACATTTGCGAAGTCATATTTTCAAGGAAAGAACTTCATTTATAAAAAAATTAAAAAACTTTAATCCACTACGAAAAACCAGTTGTCCTGTCCAGATTTCATTTCTGTAAAGGATTTGTAGTTTTCCCGATGGGCTAAAGGAGTGATACTTTCATGGCGAAATAAATGAGTGAAATAAAAGTTGTGCAACCTGTAGCGGGGTGGGAGTGAAGGTGAAGTGGTTTCGTAAGTTAATTCACACAAACGATCCCCCTCCCCCTTCAGTACCACTTGCCCGAGCTTTTGTGTCAGACGAACCAGGCACAAAATGTCATCATTGAGCTTTGAGGCGGTTAGTTTTACTTCACGTAAGGTCAATTTCTCACTATGGCCTGGGACCGTCCCTCGTTTCTTACTACCGGCAAGAGGTAGTCACTTGGTAACACCCTTGAGTCACCCATCTACCCATACCTTTCTCCCTCGACCCTAATTGAACTATAAAGCCTGTTTCTCAATCAAGGGTTTGGGATATGAAACTGCTACTGTTTTCTGGTTTACGTATTGCCTCACCTTTCAGCCGATCCATGGGTTTTAAAGGGGGTGGGGAGTCGGGAGGGGTGAGAAGGATTTTTAGTTGTAGACCCTATATTTGGTTTTAGCTCCCAAACGTGCTGTTCTGAAAATCAGTATGAGTTTTATTTGAAATTAGTATCGATATTAAGAATTGTACCTAAGCTTACAAAGGGCAAGCTGGGCCAAACTGAAAAGTGGGGCAAGCGTTTACGCGCGCTCTTGACAAGTCATTTGCAGTTTGTTCCTTGTCTCAATCTTGATCGAATGGTCGTAACCAAAAACAAAAACTATAAAAAGGCGAAGAGAGAAATATGGTCTGGGTCTCCGGAACGCGCATAACAGAAACAGTTATATCTGTTAATCAGGTCGAGTGACTAAACAGGGGATCAAAAGCAGTCACTCCCAAATTATTCAGCATTCCACGGGTCGATCTGAGACGATAACACTAGACTCACTAAATCGCACATTTACCTAACTTTTCTTTTAATAGCCTTTTGTACAAAGTATGATACTGTTTATATAAGCATATCAATTTATATTATAATGTTTGCTTTGCGTAATTGACTTTAAAACAAGCCTGTTTTGTTGTATTTTCTTCATTGATTATAGATGTGTCGTATTTTTGACAAAGTATACTTTATGAAATTATTTATGAAGACCTAAGATGAAAGACAGACGAAGACGTGTAAACGGACACAATAATACCGGTAAATATGTTTTACCTGTACTTCTTTTGTTTGTGTTTAAATGGAAATTATTTTGTTTGGTAAGTGGAAATTGTTTTGTTTGCGTTTGGTAAGTGGAAATTGTTTTGTTTGTGATTATTAAATCGAAATTGTTTAGTTTGTGAAATTTAAAAGCAAATTGCGATTCATGTGCATTTCGTGTCGTGCGTTTTGTACGTGCATGAGTGTGTATTACTAAGTATTATTTGTATACGGTGTTGTATATCACAGGTGAGTACATCTGTGACTGTGCAGGTAGACTTTCAGTATTTTTTAGCCCGAAACACACACACACACACACACACACACACACACACACACACACACACCATAATAAATACAGCGTTATAGTTTAATAAGCCATTTCACTAAAACAATGTCAAGTGTTCAGCATACTCCATATGAGCAGCTTAGTTCAAACATTTGTAGAAATAATAGTCTACTGACATAATACTTCTCTGCATAAAACTAGAGCATAACATATTAATAGCAAAATGCACGAAATAGTTCTAAGTCCATTCTCTCTCAGTCAGTTAACTCAACATATAGTTAATGCCGCCTCTCATGACCGGACTTCTTGCCAAACCAAATTCAAGCTATTCTCTACAGCGTGTAAAAGTTATTTAATCTCAGCTCATTGGCTGGTCTTGTTCTCGTAAATCTTAATCATTGGATAATAAAAGCTACTCGCCCGGTTGGAACTGGTGTGCATTACATCAGCAATTTCTAGCATATTCTCAACTCGAGGGTTTACTCCAACTCAGACACTTCCAAAAATGCCATCATAAGGAGTGCCCAAGGTCGGATTACTTTGACAATTTAACAATTTATATAACAATTAAGGCTAGAAATAGGGATAGGCAAAAATTTACTCTGCCACACAACCATTTGTGAGAAGCCCAGCATCGAGTACATTTGCATGGGCAATAGGAATTTTGTTTATGACTATGTCTCAGGTCACCATGTTTTAATAGCAAAATAGGAGCAGGTCACAGCAACAGCAAGGAGTGTGTGACACGCGCGCCACTTAGTTAATGAAGATAATTGTTACCCTTAATTAATCTTTCATAGCTAATTTCAAAAGATGAGAATATTAATTTTATTTTATTAATGATCCTCGAACACCCACCACTCGTCTCTCACTTGGCGGATATTTTGACGTTGTAAAGGTTTTCACAGTTCCACAACATAAAACATTTACAGTCACATAAGGTATTCTGCTGGTGGAAAACTTCTTATGAAGGAGAAGACAAATCCTACTTTAATCTATATTTAGCGAACCCCCATCCACCCACTTTCTTCTCCAACATAAGAATATCAATATCAATAAGAGTAAGAAGGTCAATAAATTTATCAATGGGTTCCTGTAATCTTGATGTCATATTATCTATTTCATTGTAATTGTCATTTGTCTAGTTGATTTTTCTTTGAATATCCTAGAAAACTCTCAAATAATGTCTAAACAAAAAACAGCAATGGTGGATTAAATAAGAAACAAATTTCAATAAAAGATCAAATATTAAAGTAATTTGATTTTAATAAATTTAATACATTTTAAAACTTTACATAGCAAGAGAAATGCTGTCTCTCGCACTGAGAAAATAGTTTAAAATTACGAGAGAAAAAAAATAAAATAATTCATCTTGCGTCAAGATGAGGTAAATTTTATCACTCGGGAAATATAACGGCTTGTAACTATATATAACTATCCTCTATGAAATGGCGATGGCCCGAATATTCACATTTGACCCTATACACGTTTTCATATGGAAATACCAGAATCTTCTCATTTCTCGGTTTCTCATAACAAATTTCATTGCGTAATTTGGTTAGTAAGATGAAGTAAATAAACAACATGCATATAACGACAATGGTCAGCTGGTATGTTTACATCCTACGCGCACTTCCAGAAATTCTAAGAATGGTCACCTGACACCAAACAAAATATCTTGATTAACTACACGACAATGATATATTTCATTTTCCCTTCAATTTAAATCTACCCCAGTCTCTCCACCCACCTATCCGCGCCCGTTTATGAAATTAGCGAAAGTTAGAAGCAGGCGTGAACACCCCCCTCCCCCCGCCCCCTCCCAAAATAAAATATAATATGTGCTATGGACGAGGCAATATGCTATGGACGAGAGAACGTTTAAGACTTTAGAGTGGTAGCAGTTCTTGTTGAACACATGTATTGTTGACCTCTATTGACTGATTTTCTTTTTAATGTTTTTAATGTTTTAACACATTACACATCACGCGTGTCCTGGAAAAATATTCCATCAAATGTCTAACACATATAAGCGACATGTATTTAATTATTGATTCCATATAGTTTCGGAAAAGTGAGTGACTGGATCCACAGACGAAATGATTGTTGCGGGTATGATGTGGAGGCGGCTTGATGTACATCGGGTTACCATGACACTCGTGGCGTGGGTGTAACGGCTTTTCCTCCTTAGGACGGGGTCTTTAAAAGGAAGTTTAAAACTTTTTAAAAACACACACACACCTTCTCGCGAAAAAGAAGGCTTAATTTTTTTTAACAGGCACACACACACACACACACACACACACACAAACACACACACACACACACACCTCGCGAGAAAATCTTTTCTAAAAACTTTTTTAAACACACACACGCACACAAAAGAAAGAAAGAAAGAAAAAAAGAAAAAAAGAAAGAAAAAAAGAAAAAAAGAAAGAAAGAAAGAAATGTTTGGAATGATGACCACGCTAACAATGTTCTTTGATTACAAATTCTACGCCCAGTTTCGGTAACTCTACGCAACCCTTGGCAAAAGTGGGATCTGATTTAGCATTTAAGTTTACCTGGCAATTGTTTTCAGCTGGCAGTGTTAGCAAGCTTTAAATACCTGAGTATTTTTTCAATCACCGCGTTCAGAGATCCAAATCCAGGTAGGCGTCTTGGATCACATATTGCATACAATAGTCGGGCTTTCATGCTTCTTTTAACGTTGATTAATTAAACTTTATATCTTCGAGCTGTAAATACTTTGTACGGTGAACATTGGGCCATCATTAAATAAATGCATTTAATGAATGTGCCTGTGAATGGGTACGTATATGTGGAGTGTATGAGTATCTGCACTCTCCTTTATATTACGCATGACTCGATAGGACTTGAATTAAAGACTTATTCTTATAAAAGAGCTTTGCAATAGATACATTTAAATACTCTGTCAATATCTTCCTGTAAACTGCTCGTGACAAAAGAAAACACATATATTTATAACGAAATAAGAATTTATTTTGCAAAACGAAACTTAAATTTTTAAAAAAAAAATCAGATCTAAGCTAGAACTGATAGTGAAGCAATGGAGAAGGTGATATTTTGCTGACGAAGATGTATCTTGAGATCACTCAAGAAATGACCTTAATCTCTTGATCTCTCAGCTCTAAAGTCAGCGCATTTTCAGGCAGCGACCTTGAGCAACAAATGTTGACCTTAGGATTAGTCTGCTTTGGTAATTTTCAAAATGCACCTGTCTGGTGATGAAACATCTTCTAGCCATGATTGAGATCAGGCAGGTATTTAAGGCTGGAACCAGACAGATGAAATATTGGTCTGTATTTCGTTGTGAATATAAAGCCACTTTAAGATTCTGGAGAAGTGGAGTGACTTGATCAGTTCTTGGTACTTTAAATTTATCCTATTTAGCAATATTGAGAAGTTTCTTCAGACAGAGCAAGGGCAGACCAGAGAGAATGGGGAAAATGAAGACAGCAATAAACATACAAAGGGTTTGTAGCAAGTGCCAATAACATTGATTTGTATCATAGGCTGCTCTAAGAGACTTAAAGATATAATAGAGAAATCAAACAGTTGGATGACAGTTTTTCAAGACACTAAATTCCAGTTATTTGGGGTTTTCTTCAAACGTGGTTTTACAACATCTATTTTATAAAATGATGGCGAAAATGTTGTTAAAAAAGAAGTGTTTACAGTATAGGTTAGAGCAGTTTAAAAATATATAACATCTGAACACACAAAGGCAAATATATAAGAAAAGTTCAAAGTTCACATGACTTTGGAGCACATTTCATCAGAACTGTCCATAGAAAATCCAGCAATGTGTTAAAGTGGGTTGAAGTGTTGTGAAGGTAGCATAGGTCAAGGCTGTAAGTAACTATGACACATCAGGCAGTGAGTTATTTTTAAACTGATCTGTTTTCAGAATGACGCTCCTTATGACAGTAGTTTTGAAAGTGTCTGAGTTGGAAGTAAACAACCCGAGTTAAGAATGCGCTAGAAATTGCTGATATAATGCAAACCATCCTAACTGAGAGAGTAGATTTTATTATTCAATGGTTATGATTTATGAGAACAAGACCCCAATGTAGTAGAATAGTGTTTTCGATGTGTACAGGGAAAAGCATGTGGTGTAATAAGTGGACAAAAAAATTGTGACATTGTTGCAAAAGCAAGTGAAAGACTGTTGAGGCAGCAGTTAATTCAGGTTATGTTAAAAATATTATTACTTATCTCTGATAACTCCATTTCTGTTCTCTGATAAGAACTATGCTGTGATTTGTATTGAATTGTTGAATTGTATAAAGGATAATGTACTATAGGAATTATTCAAATGTGGTTTCTTGGAAATATTAATATCAAGAAATATATTTCATTGTATTGTTCACATGTATGTTTCATTGTTGGTTTCATACATTTATTATTAAATATATTGAATTTCATATGCATATTGATAACCTTATGTTGGAGAAGAAAGTGGGTGGATGGAGGCTCACTAAATAATTATTAAAGATGGATTTGTCTTCTCCTTTAGTAAGAAGTTTTCCACCTATGGATTGTGTGACCGTACATGTTTATCTTTGCTGTGGAAGAGAGAAAACGTTTACAGCGCCCGCATATCTGCAAAGTGAGAGAGACGAGTGATGTCTGCTGGAGAATCATTAATAAAATAAAGTAAGATTCTCAACACTTGTAACTAGTTTTGAATGATTAATTAATTAATAATAATCACATCTGTTAACTAAGTGGTGTTGTCACAGTAACCATTCTGTCTTATATTATTTCTTGTTGAATACATTTATTGTTGATACACAGACCTCTTGTTTTAGCGTGACTCACAAGTTACATGTTTTAGTCTGCCCATTGACATCTTAACAGCAATAAAGGCACAGAGGCAAAGCAGTGCACTGGGGCCCCTACCTATACAACCACTCACAGGAATAAAAATATAGATGGTTCGTAAAATGCCCCTAAGTTTGTGAGGCCCCGAGCAACTGCCCAGCATGCCCGTGCATTAAGACGTATTTACTTACTGGCTGTATGTATCAGTGGGGCTGCGCGAACGCGGCAGAAGCCGGAAGCGCCCCATACATTAAGAAGAAAGATCAGTGGGGCTCGAGCTGTCCTCTATAACTACACTCTTCTATTCTACATTATCTATCATTCATCTTTCTAACTCGTTTAGCCAGCCAAGAAGGTGTATTTTGGGGATTAGCCTAAGGTTACGGGCGGCCCGGGGTGGTGGAGAATTAACATCTTGCCCATCTCCCCGCAAAACGTCACACAGTATAATTATTCATGAACTTAAGCTAGAGTGGGTGTTTTAGACTTTAGTGTTGAGCATGTTGTTTTCCTTTATTTTTTTTTCCTCTCAGGAAATATGTTGTGACCTGGTGCTCCGTCTTTAAAGCGATTCGATTTAAATGTGTCTTTCTTCCCTCCTCTTTAGTCCTTAGGCTTAATTGATGGAGGCCAGAGAGACGTGGAAGTGAACTCCCTACACGTGTCACTTCAAGCTATCCAAACCAGGCAAATGATGAAAGGATTGTAAGACAAATATACGGACGCCGAAGACAGATTGTAAAACAGTTGGACACCGTGGACAGTGCAATTGATGACTGTTTTGCGCACGGTACTTTAATTGACTTGACAGCATTTGTTCTCTGCGCTGGCGTTGCTCGACCGATGGTGACTTTACGCTGCTGTCACTGCTGTTGTTGAAGTAATTGCGGTTGAATGTATGTACTGCAGTTATGTTGTTTAGGTTAAAGGTTTTGTGTGAAGGACTTTTCTTGATGCCGTTTTCGTTGTTACTGATGTTCGTGTTGTTTGTCGTCTGCAAAAGCAGGTCTTTCTTTACAGATTCATGACATGTTTTATGGCATTGATGTGTGTTTTCGACATGCATTGGTCATTTAAGAGTCTTCAAGCCGTCAGTACATTTAATACACTGTTAGACATACATAATAATTATGGTAGAAAGGTGATTTGTTTATAATTAATAATTTATGATCATTAATTTTACAATTATTGGTGGTGATGATGTTGATCATGATAATATTGTGATTGGTGGCGTTTCTGTTATTTTATTACAGTTACCTCTCCTATATACTCTATAAAAAAAATCAATGTTTTCCAAAGTGTGTGCCTCAAAGAGGCGCCGCGGGATTATTTTATAACCTGATCTAATCGCACTAAAATAAACGCACTTGGTTGGTGTTTTCTGACTTTGGGCGCCATGAACCGAGAAAGTTTGGGAACCAGTGTTATAAATAATAATACAAGCGCGCATCTTAGGCCGTCCGCACTTTTCCAGTCAGTCTTAGTTTGCCAGACAAAATCCACTGTCAACAATCATTCACGCGCGCACGAGGCACTGAATGCTAAAGCGCACGTCACTAGGCTAGCTTCCCCTTATCCCTTGAAAAGGTGCTACAGCTCCAACTTGTGGACTTGACAGGGCAGTTGGAGAATCATCCCTTCTCCCAGGGCTGACTGCGAAATTACGTCAACAACAAACTTGATGAAGAAATGAAATGGGGCTGGACATTACCATCTGTTCTTACTGGACCTCTTTATTTCTTTTACCGCGTCACCTAAACTTTCCGGCTTGACCCTTGGACCCTGACGACCTTTCGAACTTTAAACATGCACCAGTCGTAATAGAGCAGTTGGGCACTTGTCTGTCGCTCACAGATGAAACCATCAGTGTTTCGGAGCCTGTATTTTTTTTTTTTTTTTTTTTTTTGTAAGAGAACGTTGACAACAACTGCAGGCGATTCCATTGTTGGCGATTTGGTTATCGTTGTTATTCATTCAAGACTCGTCACTGGTTAAAGAGGCCGTCTCTCAGTTGTGGCTTGATGAATACTATTCCATTGTTCTTGGAGATTAAACTTTGCGCTACGATAGCTTAAAACTTAAATAGGTCACAGAGTTATTGGCTGTAAACATATGTATTACAATATGTATTAAGTCTAAGATAAGTCACAGAGTTATTGGCTGTAAACATATGTACTGCAATATCTTAAGATTTTTTTAGGTCACAGAGTGATAGGCTGTAAACATATGTACTACACAATATCTTAAGACTTAGATAGGTCACAGAGTTATTGGCTGTAAACATACGAACTGCAATATCTTAAGACTTAGATAGGTCCCAGAGTTATTGGCTGCAAACATATGAACCGTGTGCAATCTGTGAGCAGGATAATTTGTGCTTTTGTGTGTAACTGGTTAATTAATATATGACTTCCCTGCACGACAAATGAAACCTTTTATTATCTGTGACTTCTTTCTTTATTTTTCTGTATTGACAAGGATTTTATTAAACAGAAAAAATAAAAAACATTGTTCACTCGCACTAATTTTAAATAGCATTTTTCTCAGCGCGATACAGTCATTAACTAAGAACAAATCTCTTGGTATTTTTAATCAGTTTAACAACTGATGTTTTTTATTTAAAAAACCTCTTGATTATCAAACAAGAAACAATAATGTCATTTAATGCTGATGTGTAGGTTATATCACTATTGGCTGATTGAATTTTACCTCTAACTTGTGACGGACCTACGCTGAAGATCTCATACTGACTTGTTTAGAATCATGTAACGGCAACGTGACTTTGTTTAGAATTATGTAGAGGTAATGGAATTCTGTTTAGAATTATGTATGCAGAGATAGTGGAATTCTGTTTGGAATTATGTAGAGGTAATAGAGTTCTGTTTAGAATTATGTAGAGGTAACTTGATTTTGTCTAGAATTATGTAGAGGTAATAGAATTATGTAGAGGTAACAAGACCTTGTTTAGAATTGTGTAGATGCAACGTGATCTTGATTATAATTAAGTAGAGATAACGTGACCTTGATTATAATGAAGTAGAGATAAAGTGACCTTGATTATAATTAAGTAGAGATAACGTGACCTTGATTATAATTACGTAGAGATAACGTGACCTTGATTATATTGAAGTAGAGATAACATGACCTTGATTAGAATTATGGAGAGGTAGCATGAATAGCACAGTACGTCATCAACTGGAGACAACAAAAAAAAAAACTGGCCAATCCCGGTCTGCTCTGGATAACATTCGCTTTGACTTGTCGTGTACGGCCTTTTGCCTCAGTGACCGGTGGATCTGTTAGAATCAGAACAAGTGAAGTGAGTGCAGCTGGGCTGACTTGTTTGTGGTCATATGGCCTCACCTCTTCCTTGTCAGTTGTCTTCACCTGCTTCCGTATCCGACATAACAGTTGTGTCGTAACTGAGAAATCTGTCCCCAGTCGTTGAGTTTTCTAACGCGCGGTAAAAAAAAAAAAAAAAAAAATACAAGTTGTACATAAGAATGAGAAAAGAATATAAACTGCAGAAAGAAATGAAAAATAGAAAGAGCAAACAAATACACTCCAGAAGGAATTCAAGAATTAGTTACAATAAGATAATTAATTAAACAAACTACCTATTATTTAATACGAGAAATACAATAGTAAGAGCCAAGAACTTATAATGAAAATTTAAACTAAATCAGTGCATATGGTACGACATGCTAATGAGCATATACAGGCACACACAGAAAGAAGATGGGGGATGGGGTGGAAGTGGGGGAGGAATTCACAATAAAATTTTGAACTATCCTCTGGCTGTCTTTACCCAGATACTTTAAGCATTTCGAACATAATGTCAGTTGAAACAAGAGTTCGTCCGGGTTCATCAAACACCAACCGTGCCTTTATTCTAGACACGTGACCACATCCTGGTGTCGTCAGGTCTGGCCGACAATAAAGGAGATAATTCACTGTCTCCGAAACAAATGAAAGAAGCGCCATATGTGCGCCTGTCTTTTCTTCTTTCTGTTCAGGCCATTGCTGCTCTTGATGACACTCCGTATCTTTTCCTCACCAGGATCCTGGAGAGGGGTGGGAGAGAGAGAGAGAGATGAAGAAGAAGATGATGGACGGTATGAAATTGACCTGCCACCTTTTGCACCTCTAACCTCTAACAGACACTGTGCTTCTTTGGGGACACCCCAGCCAGGTGTTATCTGTATGCACGCACTCTACTACTGGCAATTGCAGTTCTAGTGTACTCTAAGGGAAGAGTGGTCAAAATGTGTTGTTGTATATTAGGAAAGTATTGTATTTCTTTCACAGATAGAAATTTGCGCATTAGCTGTAAACTTCCATTTGTGCTACTAACTGAGGGATTAAGAAAATCAATTGAGTGAGAAGAAAGAACGATAAAAAGCCCTCTTTATATCCTGCAACGAAATTTTGCTTCACATTGTGACACACTATAAACAAAGGAATATTAAAATGTTGTTTGTTATTATTTAATTAATAAAGCTCTCAATTTAATGTATACATTGTATAGCACAGAAAGCTAAGAAGGTAGGCGCGCGTGTACGCTTTGGGTGAGAAGGTCAAAGTTCATCTCATCTATAACTCGCCGACAACAGAACACAAACTGTGCATGCAAGCAAAATGATAGTAATATTCCATTATCATCACTGCAGACTTAACGCATGGATACACTGAGCAGTTGCCCGGGGCCTCACGAGCATAAGGGCATTTTGTCGACCAATTACATTTTTATTCCTGTGAGTGATCGTGTAGGTAGGGGCCCGTGGGTCTATAATGCTGTTAAGATGGCCTGATTGCCATTAAAATGTTCCAGTTCTAAGAAATACTAGGAGGGATACACAATGGTCAAATATATCTCCATTAGTCTCTTGGAGATGACTCTCCATTCTGACTCTGTGAGGAATGTATGACCTTTGACAGGGCACAACTTGCCTGTACTCTATTTGTCTGCAATCTAAAGACTGTCCACAACTTTCGTGAAGATCTCTTGACTGTCCACATCTTGCCTGAAGGTCTCTTGACTGTCCACTAGTTTTCTACAGGTCTCCTGACAGTCCACTGCTTTTTGCCTGCAGGTCGCTTGACTGCACAATGCTTGCTTGTAGAACTTGTGGGGCGTATCTCGAAATGGGCAATCAATAAGGCAAATAAATAATTTTTCTATCTCGAAATGGGCAATCAGTAAGGCAAATAAATAACTTTTCTATCTCGAAATGGGCAATCAATAAGGCAAATAAATAACTTTTCTATCTCGAAATGGGCAATCAATAAGGCAAATAAATAACTTTTCTCTAACCTTATTGCAACGAGCCGAGCACCAAAGTTAACAACAGGAAAATCTCACGCCAGCTAGAAATAGCATTATCCTCCACGTGACTGTACTGTCTAGGCATTGGTGGCATACCAGCAATACGATTGGCTATCAATACAATCTGTTTGAGTCGAAATTAATTTGTCACTTTCTTTTATATTGAATTCTGGAAAAACCGTGTCCTGGCGAGCGAGTTGTCAGGTGGGTCTATGTAGAATCAATCTCGTGTGCAAGTAAGGTTCTCAGTAGCAGAGGGCTATTTTGTGATGTTAGAGCGCACGGATGTCGTAATGTAATTGACTTCGCGCAATGTCATATGAGCACATTTAAGAAAGAGACTTAAAGAAATATATCGAGAGAGGCAGATGGGTGGAGTTGAGTGAGTTTACAAAATGTAGTTAGGAAGCTTAGAACATGTTGCCAATATTATATAGCGCTCGACGATCACAGTTGTCTTCTCAGGATAAGATGACGGACTGATTTTCATTTCCGTCAAAGTCCACTACTTCAGAATGTGCTATAATAGGTATTTGTGAAGAAATAAATGTACGTACATTTGTTTCTGTCATGTCAATAGGGTATTTTAGAACAAAAATGTCTAGGTTATGGCAGAGAATAAGCAGGTGTCAGAGAAGGATCTGCTCTGGGGTCCCCTTTAAGTGATGAAATGCTGGTAACTAATACTACTGAGAACAGTGCACATCAACAATATCCATAACCCTAGAGAACAGTACTCATGACTCATGACACTAAGAATGGTACTCAAACTCATAACACTAAGCCCGGTATTTATACTAAAAACTCTATTCATACCCAATCACACATCCCTGAGACTAGTAGGCAAGCTCATAATACTAAAAGTAATAGTACTCATGTTGATTACACTATGCACATAATACTAAATTAAAGTACTCATGTTGTTTACACTGTACACATAGTACTAAAACAACGTACTCATGTTGATTACACTATACACATAATACTAAACTAAAGCACACATGTTGATGACACTAAACACATAATACTAAAATAAAGCACTCATGTTGATGACACTAAACACACAATACTAAAATATACTCATGTTGATTACACTATACACATAATACTAAAATAAAGTACTCATGTTGATTACACTATACACATAATACTAAAATAAAGCACTCATGTTGATGACACTATCCACACTAGTAATTTCCACGCTTCCCTGGCATTATCAGTGATGAGATTTATACTGGCAAACGCATGAATAATCAGGTTAATTCATGTCCTGGTCTCAGTACAATTGTCTTGTTCTTTGATTATCTCGCCGATTCATTTAGCTTGGAGTTACCTCCAGTCTGCATGAGTTGGAACGCGTATGGGTAAGCTTATGGGTAAGCTCATTAACACCATGGTTACATAATCGTGGGGTGACCTATACTACACCGGGTCACTTACGCAGAAGTTCAAATAGTTCATGCTCTCATGTATAGGCACGGAATTATCCACTAATCTGTTTAACTTTCAGGGTTCGCTCTGTCGAATGTATTTATTGAACAACAATAATTAAATTTATTTATCGGTTGAGTTTGCTTTTTGTGGCATTACAGCTTGTTTAAGACTCGTGAGAATCGAAATGACGAAAACGCTTTTGAATGGACGAAGGGGAAAAAAGACAGGGACGAGAGAAGTAGTGTATGATGGGATTTATTATTTCTTATATTCGGAAGATGGGGGGCGGGGTAAGCGTTGATGAACAGAAATTATTCCTGTCAGATAAGGTTTATAGCACTTTCTGTGCTTCACCTAATATTTCAAACGAGGGTCAATGTGAGATGTTCACAACAGTTGTGCAGCTAATGAAATCTTTCGGCTAAATATACAAATTCTTATCTATGTTCATAAACAAACAATGAATTAACTCAAGGGCGGGTGTGTCTAGTACCTTTAAAATAACTTATATCACAAATAAAGTTGAACGTAAATTATGACATGTGTTTGGATTTTACTCACTCAAGAAACATTGGGGTTATTTTTTGGTTTAAAATAAAATTTTTTATAGAATTTAAAAATAAAAAAAAACTTGCGGCTTACAACAAATCTTATTCAGTACATTTATATTCTCAATTATATCCCTTTGTCCATGGATCAACGGCGATAGAATAGTAGCTGGATGTAGTAAAGAATCAATTGAAACAAAACAATCAATACTCGCGTTGGTGTGCGGCTGCTTGTCGTTCTAAAACCTTCGCTGTTAAGTTGTGTATTCAGGCCCATAAACCTTTGCTCTCGACACAAAAATCTGTTTCTATCATAACGTGCAGCTACCATTACGTCATCTGGGCTCGTAAACTCTGACCTCTCCGTAGTTACTGCTGCACCTTCCTGTTGACACAAGAGCTCAAATCTATCTTTGCGTCACTACGCGTGATGTTGAAAGATAACAATTGTAATAAGTAATAAACTCTGATCTCTAAACAAATTTTTTTTTTAAAGCACAGCAGTTTTATTCGAAACTTTTCTCTATAAATTTCTTTTCATTTGACAATATAATTGGTTGAAATTTAAAAAATGCCTACTTCGTTTCAAAAATGCCGGCATTATTATATAATATTTCTTGTCTCCAGTTACATTTAGAATAGTGTTGTGATAAAATTTGAATGGGGTTTCTTTTAGTGCCCTGGATTCGTGCTGGCTAGCTTTTAAGAATTAATTTCAAACCGTGATGGTCAGAAACCCTCTATTTGCAGTCCCAAAATCGCCTCGAGTTAGTAGAACTGAGTATTTTAAAGGCTATCTTCTTTGTATTTTTTTAAAATCAAAATCAAGTGAAAAGGATAAGCGTAATACGCACTCTGCTTAGGGCCTATATTGCAACGCTCGAGAGCCCCAGTATATTTGTGAAACAAACATTGCGTCACTACAACGTTCCCAACCTTGGGAGTATCCTAGATGACTTTGGTGATACCGTCATCACAGCAGCGGAAGGAAGATGGTGACCGGACGGAATACGGCGTGATGGTTTGTCGTAAACAAGCCCGCAACCCCCACTGTTATGTCAACACACAAAACTGTTTGTATACGCTTAGAAATCCAAGCAGCGAAACCCCAGCCAGAAGTCGCTACAACTATTCGATACAACTAATCACAGTTCTTGAAATTCACACCACTGCCAACTAGAAACTATCTAAAGGGATTTTGACCGTCAGGTTTCGAATGAATCGGCTTATTTTGAATTAGGACAAATCGTTGGTGCATGTAGACATCCTGTGTTACTTTGGACTCCCCCCAGAGTTAAAAATAAATGTTTAAAATACATAAGTGGATCATATACATTTATATATGTACGCTTATCCTTGACTGCATGACTAAGCGCTGATAGTTAATAGCCGCTCATTTCTGCATTCACGAGGTAGTGAGCCGGCGTAGTTCAGTCGAACCCACTGACCAAGGCCGGACTCGAAGTTTATGACGAACATGCTACGCTAGTGCCTTACATCACAACCTTTGAGTTCCCCAATAGATGTAAATAGATTTTAATCTCTCGCCCTGACATTTTGATACTCTCTGTTCATGGGTTTTCCCGAAATTTAGACTTACATTGTAGTTTAAGGTCAAGTAAGAAAAAGAAGGGCTGGTTCACACATTCAACAATTCATCTTCAAAGTAAATGTCTAGACCAAAACATTAAAAATATATATATAATGTAGTCGTACGTGGAAAAAGAAAGAATGAAAAATACTTTTTGTGAAGTTTAACTTTACTACCAAAATTATTATTGAGGAGTTAAATTTAGAAGTCTGATGTATGTATTGACCTCGGTTATCCATCCAAAATGTTAACTTTCATTCGAGGGTAGTGTCGTCTAAACGCAGTAATCACGCTGGGCAGTTGCCCGGGACCCTATGCTAATCTATGTATGTTGTGACTTGCTGTCAATTTTTATTCCTGTGAGTGGTTATGTAGATAGGGGCCCCAATGTACTGCTTTGCCCATGGACCTATAGACCTAATGCTGTTAAGATGGTCCTGATTGGAGAGTTTCTCTAAACTCATTGTTAAAACATTCCATCCTTATCATCGTCGACATCATTCATTTTATTAATAATAGTAACCAATGAAGATATTCAGATTATTATTTTTTTTTAAAAAGTAGTTTGGTTCACTATGACCCTTGTTAGTAACTTGACTGCACATAGCAGCTCTTAAATTTATAGGTCAAGGACAATGCCTGATGACCAGAAAAGAAATAGAAAGAGAGAAAGAAAGGTTTGCTTGTTGTGTTTTCTTGAGAGGCACTTTAGGTGAGCGACATTCTGGTCTATTTTTAGACGCGTGTTTTGTTCTCACAAACTTAAATATAACGTCTCCGTGATCTATGTTCCTTACCAACAACGTGTGCTGTGCCCGCCTACCTAAATTTATCTTGTGCTGATTAAACAAGTGTGAAAGGGGAGTTTTACAGTGCTTTTTTCCTCTTTCGTTCTAGCGGCAAGTCACGTCGACAATCGTCATTTTAAAGTGTATATTATATTAACTCGTCTGCTTCTAGATTGCTGCATATTTTCGATACGTGCTGTCTGCTGTCAGGCAAATAGTGTAACGTCCCAACACTTCTAACTACCCTAGGTCCTCCTTATCCATCATCTTCTTTCTGAGACCATTGTTATCCATTCTACCGGACCCCTGTCTCTTCTTGTCTCCTTCACCTCTACCCGGCTCTATCTTTATCTCCCACCAACACTTAATGTGAGAATTTCACTTTCTTGATGACAAGCAGGAATTTTTTGTTATTGTCTATTTTTGTTTACTTCATAAATCTATTACTTCAGTTGTTTAATTATTATTATTAATTTACTGTTGTTGAATACCGACTGATAACTGCATAATACTTTCTGCGCTTAGAGACTGTTAAAGTTGGACTGCTCAATTGATTTTTTCGTATGTATTGTCTTTTTAAATTTATTGAAAATAGACCGAAAACTCACACACACACACACACACACACCACGCACACAGGCGCGCGCGCGCATGCATATATGCTGTAAAAGCCATTTGCCAAACTTTAGGACTGGAGACAGTCAATAAGTCACGTGGCATGCCTGATAACAGAATTGACATATGTCCTCTCAGGTGTGGCTAGGGTTCTTAAGGTAGGTTAATCGCTGTCCATGATTAAACAACACATTTTTAAAGTCCTTGATGATATGCCAAGTGACTTGAACAGACTCGAAGGCAGCCTTAGAAAGAAAGTGGGGTCGACAATTCTCATTGTACTCAAACGGTCCGGCAGAGCACTCTCTCTTTTCACACACACACACACACACACACAGACACACACACACACACACACGCACGCACACACACACACACACACACACACACACACACACACACACACAAAGTTACAAAGAAGTGTGAGAAATCGGACAACACGTTTATACAAGAAATGTATAGGAAAACTTGTAAGCGTGTACATTAATTGCATTTACAGCACTAAAAATAATAAATGAATGCACGTCTGTTTTAGGTACTGTTAATGTATTCTTTATGGGACGAAAAAGAGGGAACAAGATAAAACTAGGTGGGGGAGGGAGCAAGGGGTGTCGTGTAATTTCACTCGTTGTGGTTTCATCTTGAGTGTGCCAATCGATAACTGTGCCTTGAAAATGCTTAATTTGCACTGACACACAGATGTGTATAGTTATTTTACCTTTGACTTCAGAACAAAAAGCAAACTTTTCTTCACTGGTGCATCAAACGCGATCCTCATTTTTGAATTTAATTTAATTTAATTTAATTTAATTTATAATTTTACATTAGTGTGTGTAGGATGTCGACAATAATGTTTTACTAACAGCATATAACAGATTAGTAAATGTAAGTTTTTTTTCTTCTGGAAGTGCTACCTCCATGAGTAATCCTGTTTTAGAACGTTATTCAACAACTTTCCTGAGCTTGAAATTAATTTTCTTACATATGCTCTATATCAATTCGCAGATAATTAAAGTAAACTATATCTGAAGCGTTGTATATGCCAGTTTGCAATGTGTCATAATCTCATGCTTCTTGCTCAAGGTAATTAACTCTGACTGGAAATAAAAACAAGAAAGAATAATAGTGTATGGCGTTAAGTAGATTTTGAAGTAAAGAGAGGAAATGAGAACCAGATGAGTCAATTAAACATGCTAGGGCGTAAAGCTAGAGACAGCTAGGCGCCGATTGTTAGCTCTCTGAAGGACATAAACCGTGATTATTTATGATTACGTTAAGTGTGTTGTATTGGTAGAAAAAGTGATTATTTATAATTACGTTTGTTGTATTGGTAGAAAACGTGATTGTTTATATACACGTAAGTGTGTTGGTAGAAAACGTGATTGTTTATATACACGTAAGTGTGTTGGTAGAAAACGTGATTATCTAAAATTACGTAAAGTGTATGGTATTGGTAGAAGACGTGATTATTTATAATTAAGTTAAGTGTGTTGTATTGGTAGAAAAAGTGACTATTTATAATTACATAAGTGTGTTGTATTGGTAGAAAACGTGACTATTTATAATTACATAAGTGTGTTGTATTGGTAGAAAACGTGACTATTTATAATTACATAAGTGTGTTGTATTGGTAGAAAAAGTGACTATTTATAATTACATAAGTGTGTTGTATTGGTAGAAAACGTGAACTGTTAGTAAGAGCAAAATGCACGCACGTGACGGAAGACACAGTACAATGAAAATTCCACAGAGGAGGTTCAAGGTTGAATACTCAAAATGTACATCTTACCTGAATACAACTGAAACCAAATGTAAAAATAACTAAAAGGAAACAAGTGATTAATTAAAATGAAGACTATAACACGACTTAACTGCTGATCATATAAGTAGAAAGATGGAACTTCCGACTTGACGAAATGCGCGCGATGAATGACTCACCAAATATTTGTACATCTGTGCGAGAGTACAGAAATTTACAGAACTTTGTAAACTCGAGAGTGTTTGTACATCTGTGCGAGAGTACAGAAATTCACAGAACTTTGTAAACTCGAGAGTGTTTGTACATCTGTGCGAGAGTGCAGAAATTCACAGAACATTGTGTTTGTGAAAATCACCTAATTTCTTTAAATATTAATGATGATTTCAGAGCACATCACATATTTAGAATGGCAACTATACAACTTGCTTAAATTAGTCTGATTCGAATTAGCAAAGAGAAACAGTTTTACATTGATTTGCCTGGAATGATAAGAAACAAATGTGTTGAAATGGTCATTTGTGCTAAAACCTAGCAAGGAAAAAAATACATATTCTAAGTAAATAGCTTTAAAACTTACTTTATAAATAAACTTTCTTATCTGTTTGCTAGTAAATCTGTTATTGTCAATCCTGCTTGAGTACTGGATTCATAAATAATAACAAATAATTCTTGATACTGCAAAGACTAAAATACTGAGTTTAGTTGTTACTCAACTATAGATTATGAAATAATTTTTGTGCATGCTACTCAACTATAGATTATGGAAATACCGTTTTGTGCCTACCAACCCAAGTAGAGATTATGAAAATATATTTTTGTGCCTGCTACTCAACTGTAGATTATGGAAATACCTTTTTGTGCATGCTACTTAACTATAGATTATGGAAATACCTTGTTGTGCCTACCTACCCAAGTATAGATTATGGAAATATATTTTTATGCCTGCTACTTAACTATAGATTACAGAAATAACTTCTTAAAAGTATTATTTCTTTTGTAAATACTTGTAGTAACTATAAGTCGTAAGTTCTTGTAATTTATAAATATTTTTCTGTAAACATAATAGTTGTTTATCAGTCAGTGTATCGCGACACCGCCCCCAGAAACGATGACTTCGGTCCAGATCCGGATGGACACAAGACAATTATTATAATTAGATTTTAATTCATCATAACTGTTATTGATATGTGTGCTAACTAGCAGCTAGCTCTTACTCAAAGGGAGCTAATATTCGTGGGTTTATACAGAAATGTGATTTCCATCTTGGCAATTTATATTCAAATAACTTTCTTAACTGTTTATTGTGATTGATTTAACTGATACGAATCAAAGAAAAGGACAATGGGAATGAATCAGATAAATCGAATCCCGTGCGATAGAGGTCGTGCATGCTAAAGATAGCCTAGCAGTTAAAATTTCGAAACTAGTAAAACTATGTCTAGCAAACCTACCAAAATACCTGGTCGAGTCTTACTTCTCCTACCCCCCCCCACCCCACCCCATGTTGTTACTATGTCTCTCCGTCGACGCTTGCGCCCAGCTGCGAAAGAAACGAAATTTCGAAACTGAAATGAAACCCAGTTCGAAGAAACAAACTGGACTTTTAGGTCCTAGCAGCCCCTTTAAGAAGCGCCGGTCGGCGTGGTGATGATTAACTCTGCAGAAGTGACACGTTAACAGTGTCAACTGTCTCTTGCTCTGGTCCAAGATTGAACGCATCATCCACTTGGACAACAAACATGAGCATGGTGATTTCCGTCCTAATAGGTTTGATCTAGATTTCGATCTTGACCACGGGGCTTGTTTCCGGGCTGATTTCGAGACGGCAGCCACACGCTCGCCACACATTATTCCATCCCTTGAGTGACTGTATACAGTTAGGCTGTGTGTAGTCGTCCTGTGGCAGAGGAGTGGTGCGTGCGCTGACTGTATCTAGGAGGGAGGAAACGTTTCTGACCAGTGACAAATCACCCTCTCCACCCTCTTACTTAAAGCAAACAGTGTCTAACGGTCGGGGTATTTGCAAAAATTACGTCATTCCGGGATTTGCAATGTGGCACGGTCACTGGGCAACCTCATCTGCCGTTTGCTAGTGTGAAGCACTTAACTCAGTGCTAAGTCCTTCCCCGCTATGTCTTGTCTTCATCTCAGGGCAAAGTCTAACTCAGTGCTAGATATTTATCTCAGTTTACGACTTTATCTCCTTGATGTCTTTATCTTAGCACTAGTGATTAAGCAGCTTAACTTCTGCTTACAACATTGATTGATTTTGTGGGCTGAGATTGATATACAACAATTGTATTCTTTCATTCAAGCAAAATACAATTTGTGATCCCTCCTTACTCCCCAAGCCAGAGCAATTCCGAGTTTTGTAAATAAATACTACAGAATAACTCTGACCTGGCAAGCGTCCAACAGAGCAGTGGACACCTAAAAAGGTCTACACCCGTCTTGTTAATTATTACGCTCCCACCACTTCTCCTGACCTTTTAACGTAGTTAAAACATGAGGTCGAGGGTGTTGATAAACAAAGAAATAGAATTTATTAACAATATAATAACTACACACTACACAGCATTTCAACATTGATCAAATACAAATAATGACATATACAATCAAGGCATACAGAAATGCACAAAGAATTATATATATATATACTGATTGCTCAGTGTAGCTTCAGGCTTGAAAAGGCACTCTTATTAACACTCTTAAAGGCACTCTTATTAACACTCTTATTAACACTCTTAAAGGCACTCTTATTAACACTCTTATTAACACTCTTAAAGGCACTCTTATTAACACTCTTATTAACACTCTTATTAACACTCTTAAAGGCACTCTTATTAACACTCTTATTAACTGTTTATAATAGTGTTTCTGAAAATTATCTCTAGCTCTACCCTGAGACTCCTAGAGGGAACAATATTCATTCACAGTGTTTCTTCAATTACTTGATGTTCAGACAACACAAATAATGCACATCATAGAATAAGGAAAATTCAAACTGTTTCATGAAATGTCAACATGACCTGAATGGAGCTTCCCCTCTCTCTGTTTTTCCAACTGCAGTGGATGATGTCATGCATTCACTGGCTGGCTTCACAGGCTTGCAAAACACACTGGCAGTCTAGTCCAGTTTAAGGAAAGATGTAAAAAGGCATAAAAAGTGTTAAAGGGAGTTCTGCCCTTGACTATAGAGGCATAACAATAATTCTTCTGTAGAAATTCAGCTGGACAGATATTAACTGACTGAACACAAGTATCTAGTTCACACTAAGGAACAATGAACTCATGCTATATGTCCTCTCACAAGTTGCTTACTGCAATTATGCAGTATTAATGAAGTAATGTTAACAGACCAAAATATGGAAATAGAAAAATCAAAGTTGTATGCAATATTTTACAGATCAAGGTTGTGATAAAAGGGTCTCTGAATCTTAAGCAGACTTTACAGATCAAGGTTGTGATAAAAGGGTCTCTGAATCATAAACATATTTTACAGTGATCTAAATCTGTTGCATCAGACCTGCTACAAGGTTTCAACAATGACTAGCATGTTAGTTACAAATAAATAAAACCAACATTAATTTGATGGCATTCCTACTAAACAAAATAATAAAAGATATTTTTGAATTATAAACAGTACACAAAGCTGTACATAAAAAGTAAAATATATTACTGCTCAGCTGAAAGAAAAACATAAAAATTACTTTTATATTTAGCTGTGGAGAAACATGAAAATTACAATTTTAGAACTTATAACTCTTGTGTTTTATTCATGATTGGCCTTAATCATGTAATTCCCCAAGAACAGAGACTAGATGAGATGAATACATCTTATTGCCTGCAAAGTTTCTCTGCAAATGACTGAGAAAAGGATAATTTCCAAAATGTGTTTCCCATGTATTCTCTTTGTGCCCAAAGCCATCTACAGTTAGTCAGTAGGCAGCCATTGGTTAGCTACAGTTGGCCTATAGGTGGCTATTGGTTAGCTACAGTTGGCCAGTAGGCAGCCATTGGTTAGCTACAGTTGGCCAGTATGTGGCCATTGGTTAGCTACAGTTGGCCAGTAGGTGTACATTGGTTAGCTAGTTGGCAGTAGGTGGCCATTGGTTAGCTACAGTTGGCCAGTAGGTAGCCATTGGTTAGCTACAGTTGGCTAGTAGACAGCTATTGGTTAGCTACAGTTGGCCAGAGCTAGCCATTGAAATAATAGCCCTAATTGGCCAGCTTATCAGAAATGCTTGCATCAATCAATAAGCTGTTATCTATAACAAGATTTGAGGTGGACTCACACATTCCATGGAATTTACACTATTGAATTCCACCAGGAAGGACACCAGTGTCATTTAATTATAAATATTACTTCAGGCAATGTCTGGTAATCCATTTAATTATAATACTACTTCAGGCAATGTCTGGTAATCCATTTGGAGAACAGTTATGATTTTTTCATTGCACGTTTGCTTAATGTGCAATGCACGATGTCTACTTTCAAATCACACAGCATAAATATCAGTAGTATGAACAAAATATTCTATAAATTTAATCACAAAATATATCATAAATAAAAGTATATGGAAATTAGTGACAAATAAAGGAAGGGGTGGAAATATTGTCACACAAATAGTCAGACATTCTGTTTACATGGCGACTGAAAATAAAATACATAATATGATCTCTTCATATTTAAAAGACATTGTTTTCATTATCACATTTCACTATTATGAGTTCCATATTTTATCTATGTACAAGAATAAATAGCTTTAATACATTCATGATGGAAGCTTTAATTTAAATCTGTTCTCATGATGAATTCCTTGTTTCAAAATGTCTTATAAAAATTCTTTGATTTGTGGTATTAATTTACGCAGGCAATAATAAGGCTGCATTTGATTGTGTTTTCTTTTCTTTTTCTTTAAAAAAAAATAATTTCATTAAATTGCTTATAAATGTGTACTTTATAACTGCTTGTAATTATCCATTACTTAGAAGGAGTGCTTTTCTGTCTTTACTTAATTAAACTGTATGCATTTCCTTTCCACGTTTTAATGTTTGCTTAGATAAATGTGCATTATCTTGGAAAGCCATTAATAACTTCAACTTCTCACACTTAGGGAAGCTGTTCATATAACCGTACAGATATTCATTGCTCATCAGCAATTGCTGTTTTCATACTATCACACATTTTCAATTGTAATGTGAACTTTTAGTATTTATAATTATATTTATTGCACCTCGTGACTTTAAGTGTCTATACCCTCCACATTAAACACGTTAAGTTTGAGCTCTCAGAGCTAAGAAGAGGGTGTGGCCAACAGAAAGTTCCACTGACTTGTGTCCGGGGTTTTAACTCACCCTTCCTGAGCGGAATCTCATCTCCGGGCCTCTAGCGTCCCAACTAATTAATGATGGCTATTTAGCCGACTTATCGTGTATGAACCATTCGTATTGCAAATCTGTAGTATGCGTGCTGAATTGGTTGGTAGCATTGTCATTTAAAGATTACTTTCAATAAATAATTATACTGAAAATGCCTTTTGACTGAACGTTAAGAATTAAACTAAAAGAACCTTTCAAGTGCACATTGTACAAGATACTAAACAGCACGAACCGAGTTAAGATTACACACTTTAAAAGATACTGAGTATTTTGAACAAGGCGGGACACGTTCAGATCCGGTTATAATTTTTAAAGTTCTTTCCCTTGCAGAACAATTTCAGCCTTTCCGCGAGAATCTATGCTAAAATATTTTGCAAAAGTAAATAAAACAGAAGAGAAAGAATTATCCAACCACGCAGGAAAGCACTAGAATTATCTTCTATTTTTTATCGATTGCTGATCGTTTACTGCATTCTCAATTGACATTTTTCGGTTTCTGCAACACAGCCAGCCAGCATTGTAGCTGACATGCTTAATGGTTAAAAATTCCCATACATGTTACTTCAATAAATAGCATTATCAAGATTATATTTTACTACTGAGTCACAGTAAATTATAATCATTAAAATATATATATAGTAACGACATTCAGTCATACATTTTTTAAAGTTGTATATAATGCAATCAGTATATCTGGATCACATATTGACTAGTTTCATTATACTATTATTATTACAAGTATAAGCGTAATCCAGAAAACCTACTCCGCGAAGCATAAAGCAAGGTCAGGTATAACAACTCCGCGAAGCTTATAACAACTCCGCGAAGTGGAAGTATTTATTTTCTACAAAATCGTGTTGCTTTTCTTATAAGTTTGTAAGAAAATATTGACGCTGTTTACGGTTTAAACGGGTTGGGGGGGGGGAATAATCTCTTTGTTATTTGAAAATCATGTTTGCATTATTTATTACTATTTGGTATCGGTGGGAGATTGTGCATTACGCATGGTGACGAAGCAAGCTATTGATTTCATTCATGGCATTAGATAAGAAAAGTGGGAATTTCCCAAAACAGCCCTTCTCATAACCCACCCACCACTACCCCGGCCGAAAAAAGAAATAAAGCATTAATTTGACTGATAGCCGATAGACTGAGCTGATTTACTTCCTTTTCTCAGCCCGTACGTAAGTCTGTGTTATTTGTTATTCCCGCTTGTTTCTCAGTGAGTACAAAATTTTGTACAAGCGTTCTGTTCTTCGGCTAAAGGCGGCTTTGTTACGGTCAAGATGTCTAATTATAATGGCATACAATAAGTGCCAGCTCTCATTCTCCGTCAGAAATGGAGGCATCACTACATCTCTTGACAAGAGGTGCTTGTTTGGTAATATCCGTCCAACCCTTTCGAGACTGATGGATCAAAGTACGTGTGTTTGTGTATATATATACCAGTTTGTTTAATTTAGTGCATGTATAAATAGCTGTTGTGGGGGATGGGGGAAGCTCCCTTCTTCCCGATACAGTACATGTTTCAAGGAAGGCAAAGAACCTATTTTGACCGTTCGACGTCTAACAAGGACGTCTAAGCATCGTAACGTGTGTTTCCTGCATACAACTAACAAGAAAGAACTATAATTGTCAAGGCTCTAGTTTTTTTTTTTATCGCTCTTCGAATCTAGTGAAATGGAGGGACATTGATATAATGGAATATTTATAGCGAACTTAAATTTTAAGATAGATAATTAATTTACTAATTAACTAATTATGACCTTACCCAAAACGCAAACTTCGTGATATTCCTCCAAACTGACAGACACAGATAGACCTACAAACTGACAGAGATAGACCTACAAACTGACAGAGATAGACCTACAAACTGACAGAGATAGACCTACAAACTGACAGACACAGATAGACCTACAAACTGACAGACACAGATAGACCTACAAACTGACAGACACAGATAGACCTACAAACTGACAGACACAGATAGACCTACAAACTGACAGACACAGATAGACCTACAAACTGACAGACACAGATAGACCTACAAACTGACAGACAGAGATAGACCTACAAACTGACAGACACAGATAGACCTACAAACTGACAGACAGAGAGACTTACCAACCTGACAGAGATACACCTACAAACTGACAGACACAGATAGACCTACAAACTGACAGACAGAGAGACTTACCAAACTGACAGAGATACACCTACAAACTGACACAGATAGACCTACAAACTGACAGAACACAGATTGACTTACAAACTGACAGACACAGATAGACCTACAAACTGACAGACACACAGAGTACAGAGAGAGTCCTACAGACCTACTAACTGACACAGTAGTTGAAGGGAATGGATTGATGGAAGATGGATGGATGGTATAATAAATCCATAGAATATTGATGCATGGATGGTAGACAGATAACCTGATGGATAGTCGAATGGGTGGACAACAGGTATGGTAATTGGGCAGTAAATTTATAAATGGATAGATATACAGTTGTACGGTTGGAATATGAAACTGAGCGCTAGATAGATAGATAGATAGATAGATAGATAGATAGATAGATAGATCAGTAGATAGATAGATAGATAGATAGATAAGCAGACACAGTGACAGACAAATATATATGACAGATATATAGTCTACCATCAAATCAGAATTTGTCATGTTGAATGTATATTGTGAGATTCTTAGAACTATTGATCCACTGTATACAAGGGGAAAGATAAAATATGATATTAGTATTTTTTCAGTTCACTTGCCAAGTTGTCATGTCAGCGTCACACAAAACAATCCCTGTGACCTAGTAATGCACTTGGCTTCGACTCATTCTCATATCGGGTAGCTAAATGTAAAGCGACTTAAGGGCAACGTGATTACACTTCGCGCGGGAAAATTTGCATTCGTATTATTTTAGGATTGGAATGGAACAGAAAAATATGTAACTGTTGCAGATTAGGTAGGTTTTTCATTATTATCGCCTTCATTACGAGTGTTATTACACGCAAACTTTGATAAGAGCCATGTAGATAAAAAGCTGTGTCGGGTGTGGCTGCAAGTCTATGTATTTGAAGACAACGTTACGATTATCTGAAGACGTCCATGTACATGTCGTCTGTTGTAGTGTTGCATTTCAGTGCGCTGAGAACAGCATATATATTTTTTTGGTGCTTTTGTTAGGAAATTTGCAGTCTGTATTGTTAGTATATTTCGATTAGCATTACATGTATATTTCTTTAGTCTTATTTGTTCAGTAATTTCCAGTCTGTTATTTCCATATATTTTGAACATATATATATGTCTTAGTTCTTATTTATTCAGATTTGCAAGTCTTTTATCTCTATGTATTTCAATTACCAGTATACTTTTATGTTCATACATATAGAAAAAGAAATTTGCAGTATGCTATTCCAGTACATTTCAATGTAGAGCATATTAATTTATACTTAAAACAGCAAAATATGTGTTTGTTCTTGCACATATATATTAAGAAATTTGAACTTCGTGTTTAGATCAGAAGATTTTTTGTTAATAGCAGTAAGGTTTATTTGTACGTTTTGGTATGTTCATACAGAGGACATTATATTTTTGTTTTAATGATAGTATATTTATACTTGTTAATTTCTTTAATTTTTATCAACGTAATGACGAGAGCAAATTATGTTTTATTGTGTTGTGGAATCTGTAAAGTGGGGACGTCAAATTACTTTCTTTATGTTTTTACCCATATATGTAGGTCAGCATATAATCGTATAAACACACACACACACTCACATTTGTATATATTCGAGAAGTTTGTAGTGAGAAGAGTGAGTTATAAGCCCGTGACAAAATTATTCTCCTGCTATATACTGTTATAATAGAATTATTAAGTTAACATTTATAATGATAAATGATAATAATTTATAATGATCAACAGAGAATATCACATCTTGATATTTACTAAAACTTTAAACCAAGTTTTGTATTATTTTACATGTGAGTTGAGGGCATTTAGGGCACACTTGTTAAGCGGACCTCCCTCCCTCCTACTCTCTGTGTGGTCTTTGTTTCGACTCGCTGATGGGAACATGAGCATGCATCAGGCGTGAATAAGTTTATGACCCTCGGTCAACCAGGGATTCATTAATCAAGATGTCTGAGTGCAAGAGAAATGGAGGTAACGGTTTGTACATGTCCCTATTAATTAGTGTCTGAATTTAGGCTGGAACTGGGAGAGGGTGGAAGGTTCAGGGTAAATATACCCCAATGGCTTCAGCTCAATAAACAGCACTCACAATCATCCAACCCCAGGCACGTGCATGTGGCTGAATTTTTCCAAGCTATGGTTTTCTAATGCTGGTAGCGAGCTACAGGCGAGTACAGATGAACAACTATCAACAAATAACAAAATAACAAAATAACAACTTCAATTTTACACGCCACTGCTCCATGGGCACAAAGGTCGGTTCGGTCTGAAACCGCGGGCCTAACGCCTTTGGAGTAAAGAAAATCTATAACAGCCAGTTCACCATGCGCTGACAAAGAAAACTACAAGATACAGACACAAACTTCAGTGCACAACAACAGCAATGCTATCAGCATTACAATTCAACGCACGAACCTCACATAAGCTTCAGCGCGCACCCATCATGTGAGCACAACTCACGCGCACCCATCATGTGAACACAATCACGCGCACCCATCATGTGAACACAATCACGCGCACCCATCATGTGAACACAATCACGCGCACCCATCATGTGAACACAATCACGCGCACGCTTCGCATCTTTTTGTCCCGCTCATGGCGATTTTTCACGCTATGGTGTTCCGACACAAGAGGTGAACCACGGGTGGATTTTAAACTCGCCAGACCGGTTTCCGATGGTGACATATATCCCAACAACAACAAAAAAAAGACAACAAACTTTCAATACAGACTACATTTCTCCAGACTGGCTACCGATTGCGGACACAATAAAATTCTGCACGCCTCAGCCTGATTGTGACAAACACAAACAAACACGGCGAGATGGTCAACCACCGCTACGGTCAATCACAGGACGGAAAACTTTTCAACAATCACAAAACGATTACATGCTCCCACTACAGATTTTACACGTGGAGAGTGGCAGAATCTACGGGCACAAAGACTGGTGGGTCTCAAACCTGCTGCTCTAGTGCCCGTGGTACAAGCAACAAAACACACAAGGTGGCTCCTAACACCAACCCGACGCGCTACAGGAAAACTGAGGGGGTTAAAAAAGAAAAAAATTCAAAAACAGTCGCCAGCTTCGAACAAGCGCCAACAAACCTCCAACACCCCCGCTAGCGCTCCCCAAATACTCGTGAAGGGAGCCGGTCCCACTGGAGCACTACAGATCAGAGAACGTCTTATGATGAAATGATCGACGAAAGTTCCAGTGGTGACGTAAAATGTTATCGTAACCACTACCATTGCAAACATGGCTTAAGGTTGAAATACCTGCTAGGTTTGGATATCAGTGTAGCTGGAACTCAAGAGTTGGGTTAGAGGAGAAATTCCTAATTTTTGGTATCACGTGATTGTGGTTCGTTTCGTTTGAAGTATTTGTGGCGCAGTCTTGGTCTTAATTGTTTTGAACCAGGAGGCAGACCGGCCAGAGGTAGAGAATTGAGAGGCAGCAGTAGATATAAGATAGCTTTTCAGTCTTGATCTATGTGTATTGGGGTGCTGGTATAACTTTCAATTTCTATATTAGAAGAGTAGTTTGTGGTGAGCTGAAAGCGATCAGCTGTGGAGTGTTGAGAGCGTCAGCAGTTGTGTGTTGCTTGTAATTGACTCATCTATTTCATCTCTTGTCACTGCAGGTCAGTTTAGAGCTGAGTCTGCAGTTTGTGCTTGTAACTGTCTTGTCTATTGTCTCCTTTGTCACTGTATCCAGGTCAGTGTGTTACTTGTAACGGTATCGTCTGTTCCTCCTACGTCACTCTACCATATATGGCTCATGCGTACTCATAACATCCACATTTACATTAATTATTATAAATTAATAAGGGGATTAGTAGCTATAACAGATTTTTGCCTCAATATATCAATGAATGATTTTCGAGTGCCTTTCATTTTTGACAACTACTTTTATTTACCTCAGGATTTTGCTTGAAAATATTACTTGCCCTTACCTTTCGTTCTTCTGTTTACTGCCAGTATTTTTGTAACTGACTTTTCATTTTTAAATTTCATTAAATTACTTTCTTATTTAAAGGTTGTATTATAGTCGAATTCAATGTTTGAATTTTGTAACCATCTCTTGTAGTGTCACTCTTTAACAGTCTCTGTGTTTGTGACGTCAGAGTAGTGTTGTGTGTTTTTCTGTACGTAGTGTTGTGTGTGTAGTGTTGTGTTTGTGTGTAGTGTTGTGTGTGTGTAGTGTTGTGTGCTAGTCTGTGTGTAGTTTTGTGTGTAGTGTTGTGTGTTAGTCTGTGTGTAGTGTTGTCTTCTCACGTCATTGCCTCCCCAGATTAAAGCTAATTACTAATTTGAAACCCTCATATCATTTAATTGGATTAATCTGTAGATCAGTATCTATTTTTATCAGTGTAATGTTGCTATTTCTTTCTTTTACATGTAATGTCGGCTAAATGCACTGGTTAAATTAATAAATTAATCCTAAGGGGAAAAAATAAGAATTTTCAAGTATTGTATAAAAAGATTGAAATTCACCTATAACTCTTGTTGTAGGGAAGTAAAATGATTACTGAATCTCCCCCATGTCAATTGCTTCATGGACCTTAAGCTTCTAGCAACACTTAATACTTAATCTCAGGTGAACTTGGCAGCAACATTGTGTGTTGTGACATCCGAAATATATTCATAAATTGATGGATGGATGGATCATTCAGCTCAGTCCTGTGACAAGCATTTTGCTCTTTAACAGGGGAGCAACTCCGAATGTTTATATTTTGTAGTCGGAAAGAGTTATCTTCCTCTGTTAATAAGGTTGTCAAGCAATTCAAGGAATATCTTATATCTTTTTCAAGGAAAAATAGTTTCATTCTTAGATTATTTACATCTTGCTTATATAAAACAAAATAAAATTAGACTATGATATTTTATTTTAAAATTATTTTTTGTGTGATTGTGTGTGTGAGCGTGTGTGTGTGCGTGTGTATGTGTGTGTGTGATATATTTCCACCAAGGACAAAATGTCTGTATTAGTGCTACATCGCGTGTATTCTAAATTTTTATTTTCTACAAAAAACACCATGTCTCGATTAGTGCTACAACTCGTGTTATTTTAAACATCTTATTTTTTTTTATTTTTTTTACAAAAGACATATCTGCCTCAGTGCAATAACGCGAGTATTGTCAAGCTTGCGCTGTTTCCTTGCTGGTCGGTATACACCTTGTGACAATCACACACGTCCATTTTGTTGTCCTTTAAATTCATTTGTGAAAGGGTGTGTAGTAGGCCTGTTAAAGACAGCTGTAAATCCAGCTCAAAACAGGAGTGAACCTTCCTTTTCGGCTGAGCCGATTTAAACGGTTATATCGCATTCACAGTACTAACAACTTCTTTTACTAACAGTACTCGCTTCTGAGTATGGAGATGAGCAGCCAATGGTTAGTAGGGGTGGATAAGATTGGGGTATGGAAGTAGAAGTGCCTAGTGAAGGAGAGAGTAGGTTAGAACTACGCGGTCTGATGAGAGAATTACAAGTTATCCCTGACAACTTCAATCCGTACAGACTGATTTTGAGAATCAACAGGCCACCACTTTGTGTAGTGATGTCATTAATGTTTCGGCCTTGGCAGACTGAATCTCTGTAATAAATCCCTGCTCCAACATTTTCCCCCCCCCTTTTCTTTTAAAAATTCCTTCTTTCACTCCCCCCCCCCCCCCCCCGAATGTCTGGTTTTCTCCATCCATATCTTGTGGCAACCGTACTCAGCAGAAGTGTAGCGACTCAGTGCCAGTGGGCGCACGTGAAGGGGTAAGGTGGAGAGAAGTTGTTTGTGTCTGTGGTGGTGGTTGTGGTCGGGGTGGAGGGAATAACAGACCAACAAGGAGTGGTCTCCCCACCATCAGCTGCAGACGTGAAAAACTGCCACTGCTTCCGGATTTAAACGGCAGCTTTCTTTGTCCCGGGTGAACTCTTTGACCTGTATGTGACCACCCGCGCGTTCTTGTCTCACGTTGTGGAAGCAAGCTCGTTACATATTTCACACCAAAAAAAAAAAAATGAAACAGAACAAGGAGTAAGAGATTTCATGCCTGTAGGCTCTTTGTGTGGATCGAAAAGAAAAAACAAACAAACATTGCACATATGTGAGGCTGAGAGAGAGAGAGAGAGAGAGAGAGAGAGAGAGAGAGAGAGAGAGAGAGAGAGAGAGAGAGAGCCGTTCTGAATTATAGTCAGAGATCAATACACAAAGTCAGACAGACACAGAGACAAACAGACAGACACAGAGACAAGCAGACACATTTCTGAAATACAGAAACACATAGATATACAGAAGTCGGCAAACAGACAAAAAGAGCACAGTTCCGAAAATATAAACATCATAAATAGGGACTGACATGGTAAGAGAGAGACAGAGATATACATGTACACAGAGTAAATTTGCCTGTCCATATTTCCAAACTTAATTGTTATTTAATTTGTTAAATGCCAGCCATGACATGCTCTTCGTGTACTGCACATGATGACATTTTTGTAAGTACCAGAGATAAATAACAACTCAGCTAAAGAATATGCTAGAACTAGTTGATGCAATCCAAACCATTTCCAAGCAGATGAATAGTTGTTGTTTTTTTACTACTAATAATAATATCATCCAATTGGGGTAGAATTCTATTCACTTTGATTTTGAAGTAACTCAAGTGTGATCATAAAGGTGATGATTAGCTTATGGTAAGTTAACTGACTGATAAAAAAGAAGGGACTTAAAATATTTCGTACGTGGTTGCTATTGTTCTATGATTTGAATTAGAGAATGCTTATGTAATTGAATCATTATTTCTATGTTAACTTATTGCATTGTACATTATAATTGTGAATTTTGATCCATGCTAGATTTCTTATGCTGTGCTGCTATCAGACTAACGAATATTGTAGCAAGATGTGTAAGTTGAGAATGTGTGTAAGAGAGAAAGGAGTATACAGATGATATATGCCTGAAACATAGCGCTGCCTTAATTTGACTTTTGCAGGAAGGAGCATATCTATTGACATTTTTTTATTTGTATTCTTGTATCCATTTCAGTCTACAGTGACTACTGTACTCTACTGGATCATGTTGGTGTGTGTATCCAGTGCTGTTGTTGAACTTATCAGTAAATGTGTTGCTGTAAGTTGATTCCTGTGAATTCTGACTGAAGAGCCAATCTGACGGAAATTGAGGCTTGAGTTTGGTCTTGATTTTTAAACATTCCTCATGGTGTGCTTGGGTAGCGCACACAAAGATTCTGAAACATTACTCGTGATGTTTTTATAGTGCATACGACGTTCTGAACAACTAAGGTGTGCATTGTGAGTGCATCGAAGATTCTGGGTGATTTGTGCAACGTGCCTAGAAGAGGTACATTTGACCATCATCTAATAAGAGAAAGTGGCTTATTGCAAATCACGTGATTGTGAACACATGCAGAGACAGCTATCATCATTGAAAAGTTTATACATTGACTATAATTATCTCTCAAACTCAACTCTCATTTCTATGAACTTGATTATATATATAATTGTCTTTTGATTATATTCATATCTTGGATATTTCATTGTTAACTTTATTAAACTTCTTGCACATATATTAAAAACTTATGTTGGAGTAATTGTGGTTGGATGGGGGCTCGTTGAATATATAAATAAAATAAAATAAAATAAAATAAATAGATTTTTACTACTCGTTCAGCAAGACATTTCCACCTGCAGAAACATTATCCGACAGTAAAACGTCTATCTTATTATTGTGTAAAGAATAGAGTTTTACGACACCTTTATAATCCGCCAAGTGAGAGATATGTTGGTCTTGTGGGAGAATTATTAATAAACTATAAATTAAGATTCTCGATCACTTGTAAATAGTTAAGTGCTAATAATTAATAAATAATAATCATTCCCAGTAAGAAAAGGGTGCATGTCACAGATGCAAACAGACATAAGACACGTGGTAGGCAATAATAGAGACAATCAAACAGACATAAGACACGTGGTAGGCAATAATAGAGACAATCAAACAGACATAAGACACGTGGTAGGCAATAATAGAGACAATCAAACAGACATAAGACACGTGGTAGGCAATAATAGAGACAATCAAACAGACATAAGACACGTGGTAGGCAATAATAGAGACAATCAAACAGACATAAGACACGTGGTAGGCAATAATAGAGACAATCAAACAGACATAAGACACGTGGTAGGCAATAATAGAGACAATCAAACAGACATAAGACACGTGGTAGGCAATAATAGAGACAATCAAACAGACATAGAAAGAACAAAAAAGGAAAGATAGAAAGAGGCCGACTAATAAAAAGATACATAATCAAATTAGAAGCTTAAAAAAACCCAGACTGTTAGGCACAGAAATCAAGCAATACACAGCATGTAATTATGAGCAATGCTTGCAGGGGAAATTAGAATCATTAATTAACGCTCGACTGGTAATAGGACTGGCTGATTATGCCTATCTGACAAAAAAGTACTACTATCTCCTTGAAGCTGTTTCATTTTACAATAACATCTATAGTATTTTTTTAATGTATTTATTCCGTCGACGGAATTCCTTTTCCATGTACAAAAGTATGGTAGGGCTGCATTTACAATAATTAGCAGATAGATAGATAGATAGATAGAAGCTAAGTCATTATTAAGTTATATTGTTGATTTCCACACGGCAGAAGAGATTGTGGAGACCGGTCAGAGTCTGCAGTACTTCTGATTTGATGCCCTGCGGTTGAGTAAGATGATTCAACCTGAGATGAACAGTCAATGTGGTTACATAGCGCCATGAACCATTTCGAAGCATTGCTCAAGCGTCTGATCTTTCAGGTTAAGGGAGAAAACCCGGCTTCCGGCTCACTCAGCTGCTTCTTTCCGAGGTGCAGAGTGAAGTCCTAAAAAAAAAAAAAATAAAGTGCAAATCTTAAATTATCTATCAAATTAATTTCTTTCCTTTTATTCCTTGCCTTGAGCGCACGCTCTTTTTTTTGGTGTGTGTGTGTGTGTGTGTGTGGTGTGTGTATGTGTAATGCAGTGTCATAATTGATTTTTCTGCTTACATAGTTGTATGGTTCATTTGATTATTAAAATGTGTGGCTATGTGTTCACGTTGGTCACTCTTGACTGCTACCGATTATGGGCCCTGAAATGTTGTCGTCATGGTGATATTGCTTACTTTACATTCTTGCCTAAATAAACTGCAATCGCTTTGTGATGTTGTTTCCTTCGTTTTTTTCCAAACAGTTCATATGGTTGATATTGCACTGTGTTGACATTTTAAGGACCACTTGTGTGTTTATCGCAATAATTAGCATTATCAGTGATACTACAAACATTACAGTATGAAGTTATATAACAGAATAAATATAAAGATTAATAATTTTTTTAACAATTCTTTATAAAACAGAAAAATAAGAAATGTGTGTATCAATCAATATTCACGACACAACCCATTCACCTATACACAGGATACTAGCCCTAATCAATTTCATAATTATGCAGTGAACATAGTCATCACTTATGCTTAATCACCCAAAGTTCAGTTTCTCTTTCTGTGAATACTAAACCTAAGATTTCAGGAATCATAACTCAATAGTTTGGTTACTATTACAATTACTTCACAAATCTGTTAACATACTGTTGTATGTGGACTGTAACACTTTGCACATGAAATGGTTCACTGCCTTACTTCACAACTCTGTTGCTACACTGAGGCTCGGTCCTCTCCATTGCAACAACACTTAGCATATTTAGCTTCAGCTGGATTTCACAATACCCCCCCCAAAAAAAAAAAAAAAAAAATTAAAAAAATCGTACTTGTAATATTATCTAACATTAGACCCCAAACTAGATCTAAATCTCGGCCTATAAAAGAAAACTGGCCCAGAAAATCCTGCAAATAATTATTTATAGCTTTTGAAGTAAATTTGATCATACTAGCACTTGAATCTGACACTTGGGTCTAGCTCCCGTGTTTACAGGTTCCAGAGTCTAAACCTGCAATAGTACAGTAAATGCATTAATTTTACCAATGAAAATATCTCTTATATTCTTAATAAATAATCCACATTACCTTATTCCAAAAGACCCTCACACAATCTCAATGAAGAACATAGAATTCTTTTACTATTTCTCTTGATATCTTTTTAAAAACACACTGACTATTTCTGACTATTCTGTAAACTCAAACTATTTCCATAAATTACATGGCCTCCCGAAACAGTACTATCTATCTGCACCAAGCGTGTTCTGAGGGGTAATCTAAATTATCACACTCATTTACAATTGCATCTTACCACAATGCCATCCTTTTCCTCCCCCCCCCCTCCCTCAGCTGATAATTGGCATATGTTTCCTTTATCCATACTCGCACATGTGTATGCATACTAGCTGCGGCATGAGGGGTTAGCAATGGATGGAATAAATTAATTTAACATTACCAGCCCTAGCATGGCAGACCACACACCTCATCCAACTTCAACATTTGTCAGCTATTATTACATTGTATATGTATACTGAGCAAGATCAGCCAGTTTGTTTATTTACATCTTCTCATTACATAAGTACAGTTTGCGTAATTACGTCTTCTCATTACATAAGTACAGTTTGCGTGATTACGTCTTCTCATTAAATACGTACAATTTGCATAATTACGTCTTCTCATTACATAAGTACAGCGTGCTCAATTACGTCTTCTCATTACATAAGTACAATTTGCTCAATTACGTCTTCTCATTACATAAGTATAATTTGCGTAATTGCGTCTTCTCATTACATAAGTACAGTTTGTTTAATTGCGTCTTCTCATTACATAAGTACAGCGTGCTCAATTACGTCTTCTCATTATATAAGTACAATTTGCTCAATTACGTCTTCTCATTACATAAGTATAATTTGCTCAATTACGTCTTCTTATTACATAAGTATAATTTGCGTAATTGCGTCTTCTCATTACATAATTACAGTTTGTTTAATTGCGTCTTCTCATTACATAAATGCATTTTGCTTAATTACGTCTTCTCACCACATGAGTACACTTTGTTTAATTACGTCTTCAGATTACATAAGTACAATTTGTTAATTGATGCGTCTCATGACATAAGTACAGTTTGTTTAATTACGTCTTCGTATTACCTAAGTACAGTTTGTTAATTACGTCTTCTCATTACAAGAATACACTTTGTTTAATCACATCTTCTCATTACATAAGTACAAATAGTTAATTAAGTATTCTCGTTACATAAATACACTTTGTTTCATTGCGTCTTCACATTGCATAACTACAGTTTAGAGCTATGGTCTCAGGATTCTAGGAGAGCCAAAGTTTTACAGAGGTTGTTGGTATTTCCAAGGTATTTTACACAGTGGAATAAGTTTGTTGTTTTATGATATTTTACGTCACTTTTAAGCTAAGATGGGGTATTATCTCCCCAGTGCTCCTAGTATTACTGGTTCTAATGATATTTCTTCTGATCACTTCAATCCTAATCTGAGATCCTGGTATTTTCAATCATTTTCCGCTCTTTTGTTACAAAAACATGAATGATTGTGATGTTTCATGTAAGTTGTTGTCAACTACATTGTTCGTTCTGCATTCTGGAATGATGCGATCTATTTTTATTTGGAAGTCCCATCTCTTAGTGATATCTATCTCATCAACAGCACTCTGTTCTTTCTCATGTTTTGATCCCGTAGTTATTATATAAATTTCTTAATTCTCCAGGGGACACCATTCGTCTCTCTCACTTGGCAGATATGCGGTCACTGTAAATGTTTTCTCTTTCACACAACATTAAGACAACATTTACTGTCACACAATATTCTGTAGGTGGAAAACTTCTTACTAAAGGAGAAGACAAATTCATCTTTATTCTATATAGCTCCCATCCACCCACTTTCTTCTCTAATATAAGTCTATCAATATGTGCAAGAAAATCAATATATTTATTTGATCAACAATCAAATATACATATGACGATTACAGTGAAAAACTTATTTGACATCAATATTTCCATGACACCATGTTCATTTTTTTTTAAATTTCACAGTCATATATCTTAAAATACAATTCAACAATAGTGTCAATACAAATCACAGGATAGTTCTTATTAAAAAAAACAGAAATGGAGTTATTAGAGATAAGCAATAATAGTTTTTACATAACCTGAATTAAGTGCTTTGTATTTTTGGTTTTTTTTGTTGCAATAATGCATACAAGTTATTGTTCAGTTAGTACAGTGCCCAAGGTTGGGTTACTCTGAAAATTTAACAATTTATATAACAATTAAGAGTTAAAATATGAAATATAAATATAAAATATGAATAGGCAAATTTACTCCACCAAACACTGCATACTGTGTCTTTAGGTGTATTCTGTTTCAGCTAAGGACTTATATCTGGGTAGTATATGTTCTGTTCTTTCATCCATACACTTGCAGATTTAGCATCAAAGAATTGGTTTTCTTTATAATTTTTACTGTACCGGTTGAGTTCATCAAGTATAACTTACTAACAGTACTTATTTAGTGTGTATCCCAATTATATTTCCTTTGTGATTTAGAGTTAACAGATCAGTTGCATTGATATGGAATTACCTTGAAAAACTCTGGATTGTATTGGTATATCGATATTTACTTTCTATTGTAATTAAAGGGTTTTATTCAGTTTTTCAATGATATTTGGATAGGATTTTTGTAGTACTAGTGCGATCTTGCACAGTTTCATTCTCTCAGATATCCATGACTCTGGAACTAAGTCACAGGTCTTTTAGTAGTCTCTCTATTATTATCCATTTCTTGCTGGCACCAGGAATGGTTTTATCAGTTACAAGATAGTCTTTCATTATTCTGCATGCTCATCCCTTTGTTTGGTTTACTGGTTTAGGAGCCAATTTATTTCAAAGTGACTCACCATCTTGAAAGTGACTCACCATCTTGAAAGTGACTCACCATCTTGTCTGTTATAATTCTCAATTCTAACAACAAAATAAGATAAACTTTGTTGGTCATTTATTTGTTTGCTTTTATTTTATTTGTTCTTTGATTTATTATTATGTTTATTTAGTAGAATTAAGCTGAGACAATCAGCATTTTAAAAAATGGAGAGAATAATAAAAATAAAAAACTTGCCACAGATCAAAGCAAGTAGCAAATTGAAAGTCTTTTGCCCTATGCGCAATGACTGCTTAAAAAATATACACGTGTTTAATGTGAGATTCAAGAAGTAGTTCATAAATGAAGCTGTGAGGAATGTGGAACTTTAATAACCAGTGTCTATCTTCACCCAATTCTCCTCCACCTATGATTCTCACTTCGGCAAGTCAAGCAAACCAGTACACAGTAGAAACTGTCCTAATTTTAATGAAGTGTCTGAAACAACTGCCAACTTAAGGTCACTTGTATGTAATTAACAGCTAAGTAGACTTCGCACGTAATGTGCAGTGACTACGTTGTCTCCCCTCCCAGGCTTGGTGTGCGGTCCTTCCTTCCCTTTGATCTTCACCGGGTCAGGCGACAAGCTGAGGGGAATCTAGGTAGTCAGCCACAAGAATCTCTCCCCAAATCAATTCACCCGGGTAGGGGGTCGAGAGGTGACAATTGATTAGTGTTTCTAGACATTCAAGTCAGGTTTCAACTTAAAAAGGGTCTAATACTTTCTTTTGACAAAAAATGTGCCCACTTTCAGATACAGGAATTGCATATCTTCCTCTCAGCTCTCTCTTTATTTTCTTTATTCTCTTTATTCTTTTTTCCCATCACCCTTTACTATTCCGGTTCTTTTATTTCTGTTTGTCTATTTTCTTTTTTCGCCTGTATTATTTTTCGTTTAAATCTTTCTTAGTCCATTTCTTCTTTCCTTCCCTTCTTTTTTCTTTCTTTCGCATATCTCTCTCGTACTTTTTCTTCCCCCCCTCCATCTCTCTTAAGAGAACATTGAAATCAGAAGGATTAGGCTACGGACCAATCCCTGCCTGACAAACTTCACAGTAAACTTCCACTTGCAAGCAGATTACCGCATGGCTTGGGCATGAGTCCCTCCCTCCCTCCTTGCTGCCTTCATGGTCACCTGGACTTTTCCAAAGTTTTAGAAAATACAAATATCACCTTACCACACTACTCTAGATACCACACAACTCTAGGTACCACACTACTCTAGGTACCACATAGTTCTAGGTACATAATGTAATGTTACAGTTCTATAGTGTATTGTATTTCTTTCGTTCTATCTATCCATCTGTCTATCTATCTATCTCACAAACTCTCATTCTCACTCTCCCTTCTACTACTAACACAGCTACACCTTTTATTTTTATAAACAATGACATAAAGGGATGTTCATACTTATACTAACACACACGCTAAAACAGGTCTAAATATTTATTCATTCAGAATCTGTGATAACGCTCCTCTTTGCGGGCTTTGATATTAAGCGGTTTACAAGAATGCAGTGTGTGGAACCAAGTCCCTCCAGAGCAGTTCGCCCCCTTCCCTCCCCAACAAAGGCAAACGAGGAAGGGCATGCCCTGACTGTGCACTTCAAAGGAGAGAACGTCTCAAGATGAAAACCTCAAGGAACGCACAGGAAGAGAAAGAAGTGAACACACACACACACACACACACACACCGCAAACTATGGATCAAAACGTAGAGACGAGGACAAAATAGACTATCGAACAAGAGGATATTAAACTACTATTTACTAAATAGTACATTGAAATAATTTACAAATTAACAGTAATGAGAGGGGTGGAAAGTATTTTTGAATATTGTCAAATTCTAGTTTTCCATCTTTTGTCTAAACGGACAAAACCCCGCATTCTGTACGCATCGTAAACAGTCCGTTACTTCAGTTTAAATGATATGAAAGAATTTTTTTAAAGTCAACATGACACCTTGGAATGTTCGTGTATGTATGAATAATTAACACAATTATACAATGATGGTTCAATAATAAAAGATAAAGTTACAGTCATGAAAATGATACAGTGTGACTCAAGCCAACCTGACAGGAACGTTCTAGGAAAGGCAATGTTTACATAAATTTATAACTCATCACAAGTAAGGTCAACCTGACAGGAACTTTCTAGGAAAGGCAATGTTTACATAAATTTATAACGCATCACAAGGAAGGTCAACCTGAACCAAGAGAGAATATATAAAGTAGCGTAAATCGATTCATCTTTTACATAAACGGTCCTATCAAAAGTCAAAATCTATATTGAAGATCAAAGTGTGTTTAAAAAACTTAGAAGAGTTTGAGTAATTATTAGATATTTTATGAAAAGAACCAACACAAGAACATACAGTAAGATTTAGTTTAATAACAATCAAGGGAAGGTGGACGAATACGCCACACTCCCTCCACCCTTTTGCCTGTCTCTCATATTCTCTCTCTCTCTCTAACTTTCTGCAATATGACTTTTCATTTTCTTTAGCCTTTGTTTTAATTAATGCCTTAGTACACATTAATTTTGTATCACTACAGAAAATAAATATCCTAATATTAGTACAAAATGAATATTAAATTTCATTTATCACGCAAGATTGGTAGCCAGAGTTGATTAAAGGGAGACTATCCTGCTCAAATCGAGTAAACTTGAATGCAGTGTTGCACACCTTGGTCAGTAGCAAAAGTGAGTTTGAGTTTATCTCTCTTTCTCTGTGTGTGTGTGTGTGTGTGTGTGTGTGTGTGTGTGTGTGTGTGTGTGTGTGTGTGTGTGTGTATAAATAGATAGATAAATAGATAGATAGATGGATAGATATTTAGATAGACGGATAGATAGATACATACATACATACATACATAGATACATACATACATAGACACATACATACATAGATACATATATACATACAGACTACATACACACATACATACATACATAAAAGCACGACCTATATTCTTAAAACAAACAAAATGAAAAACAAGAACACGTCATCAGCACACAAAATTTAAAGCATCGCAAGTGAACATTTCCAAAGAAAGAAAAATCATAGATAGAAGTAATGTGTAAAAATAATAACTTATATTTTTATTTTTTAAATATCATTTGCTGTTGTCATTAAGATTAAAAAATTTAATTAAAACTAAATTCGCAACGACAATTTTGACAGTTATTTAACGAAAGACAAAATATTGCTATCCATAAATGTTTCGTTTATTTATTTATTTATTGTTAAGATTTTTGTCTTAGATGTCTTATAGTGCTGCAGTTTCCAAACAGTCTGGGCATTATGACTTAAAGCAATGACGTGTTACGTGAAGTAAGGACAATGACGTCATATAATGGATTCTATCTGTTAGTTATATTTGCACACTCTTGTTAACCATTTGTGTTTGAATAAATGCATTGTTGTTCTTCCCCCCACCCCTCCTTCTTCGTGAGGCATACTTGTGTACTGGCATGTAAAGGAAGTTACAGATTGGGGACTTAAAACTAATTAGTCAGATCATTAATGCCTTTTTAGTAATGAGGTTCCTGCTGAGTACGCAATGTGCAGAATGCTGAATAGAGTAATTTCAAAATAACATTTTTGGGAACGTCAGAACTAGGGCCCTGCTGATAGAGGCCAGCCCAAATTATAGCTTTTGCCAGTGGCTGCGCTCGAATAAAAGCCAGTTTTCAATATATGTTGCTTAAAGTAACATTATTTTACAGTACTTTTTTAATTGCCAGGCAAGAACCATAATAAATACGTGTTTTTATATCTATCATAGAAATCTTAAGAGTTAATGCGTCAATTTTTTTTTAAAAGTTAAATTGAAATTTGTTTTTGAATTCGATGTGTTGCGTATTTCTTGATTTTACTGACTCACCTCTGCCAGCTTCTGTTGTGGTCTGTCACTGCAGTTTTTTTAAAAAACGTGGATACAAAGCCAGCAGACCTAACAGCCTTTGCTCTTGGGAGATGGCGTTTTTGGTGTAGAGAGAGAAACAGACATAGAAAAGAGAGAAAGAGATAGAGAAAAAGAAAGAAAGAAAGAAAGAAAGAAAGAAAGAAAGAAAGAAAGAAAGAAAGAAAGAAAGAAAGAAAGAAAGAAAGAAAGAAAGAAAGAAAGAAAGAGGAACAGAAAAAGCAAGAAAAAGAGAGACCAAAAGAGGAAATGGACTTGGAAGAGTGAAAAAGTGATAGATAGCAGAAAACAGTAAGGGGAGAATGAAAGTAAATGACAGAGTGGGAAATACATAGATAAGATAAGATAAGAATTAACGAAAGTTTAAGAGAAAAAGATGAAAAGAAAGAGGGAAATAAAAAGACCAGAGAGAAAGACAGGCAGACAAAGGCATACACACATGATTGGGACATGTATTTGCCAGTACGTTTGTTTGCGTTGCATGAAGTACCACAAGATTAGAACCAATTTTCGCCCTTCAGACCCTTATAAGGTAGAACCGTTATGGGATCTATGTCTATATTATGAAAGTATTGGACAGAGAGCAGACTAGCAGAATCGTAAAAAAGTACGTATCATCACATGATCGATCTTGTGAACTATATTGATGTTTCATTTCAGATAGAGGCCAAGAATGTACACGAAAGAAAAGCTAGACAGGCATGTCAGTACAACCATAAAACAAAAGCATCTAACATTGAAGTTGGTACACGGGTGTTCTTGTTGTTATCTTTGTACCGGAACAAATGAGATGTATCTTGGCAAGGACTCAATGAATTTTTCAAGAAATTGAGTGGGTGCAATTTCTTAATTCAAATCAGATCTAAAGAGAAAATCTTTCATACTAATCTGATGAAGGCATATAAAGATCACCCAGAATACATGGTCGCTACTATTGTAATAGAGGTTGAAGCCACCTCTGTACCCAATGCCACAACTACTGCACGTTACCTCCCTCCCCTCTTTTGTGTTTATTTCCTTTGCTCATAAACGTATCTCAGTACATCCGGGCATTGCTTTCTCAGGCCAATGAAACCTTTGCCACTGCTTCATCATCTGCCTTAATCCGTTCGTAAAGTGTAAGCCCCATCTTAAAAATCTCTGGAATGTCACATTCCAGTCAGAGCAGATGTCAGGGAAGTCTAGGCAAATTAGGCCAAGTTATAAAACATTTTTTTTTGTATTTTATTAATCTTTATTAACTATCCTTATTTAATTTGTGAGAAGATAATCCCGCTAGTCAAATTACGCATTGATGGTGCAATCGATGTTTACATGTTAGTAGAATGTAGGTCACTCAAAAGGTGAAGGAAAGGCCATTAACCGGATATGAGATGCCCATATTTGGTCACTTCTCTGGTACTCTGGGAATGGCCCAGATCTCGACAACCTATCGTCAAGTGTTGCAACTTAAGTGAATAATAAGAGTGACTTGTTTCTAACCAGCCGCCACACTAAGTTCACTCCACAAAACAATAAGATGGAGAACGAAGTAACAAAATTGTCCGGTGAACGTTCTGCTGGCAAATACACAACAACCTTAAAACTCAAAATTGAACTGTTGAAAAATTCAAAGCAGAAGTATTTATGACAGGAATATTACACCCCGTTCACTTTTGTATTTAGCGTGATAGTGTGTCCCTTATAGACTAGATAAATAGACAGACAGGAAGATAGGTGAATGGAAAGACGGACAGACAGATAGAGGGAAGGGGACAGAGAGACAGAACAAGATTGTTCTTAGTACAACATTTTATTTATTTTTGTTGCTCCTTATTGCAAGCGCGCTTTTCTTTCACTATTCTTTTTGCAATTTATGTTTAGTAACAAATGCAACGTAGTAACCTCAAAGCCAGTATTAATTTATTCTGTAATGCTTATATTACATCATTTCAACTTTTGTTCGTTACGTCATTCTAGTGTCACAAAGAATATAGTTAATATTAATATAGGGCATAGTTACGTCATTCTAGTGTCACAAAGAATATAGTTAATATTAATATAGGGTATAGTTACGTCATTCTAGTGTCACAAAGAATATAGTTAATATTAATATATGGTATAGTTATGTCCCGCTAACGGTAACTAACCCCTATATTGCAAAAACGAAAAAAGAAATTAGCGGTAAGCTGTCTTTATTTACTAAATAGTTTACTTTAAAGGACTCTTGAGACTTCCTATTCTATAACTGCATAAAGTAATTTCACTTTGGCAGTAGAGAGAAAGCAATAATTACTGTGTGACAGAGTAGTGTACATTCCCCCCCCCCCCAAGGATCAGCAAAATATATAAGCACAAATAAATGTCCTGAAGTGGTGTATTATTAAAAGATATATTATCATAACGAAATAATTTTGCAATGATGTGCAGCTGCCTTTAATTCTTCTTCTTCATCAGATAATCTTAACTCTTGAGAAGGAAACTAGCGTCACTCTTTCTAGGTGTCACGCAGCAAATGAATTTTGACACTTTCAAATTTGCAAAACATTTTCACCTGCCCTAATAACTTCCGCTGCAGGCTGATATTCTGTTAATTGGCTGCTTATTTTAGCACTATATATATATTTTTTTTAAAAACCTCCATTATATAAATACGACAGCTTAAAAAAAAAAATCCCTGTTCTAAAAACTTGCTCCCAGGGTGCAGCTGAAAGAGACAAGTCTGGCCTGAAATATGGCCAGTCAGTAAGCAGCATTGCCGGCTCAGAGATGCGAATGTCGACATCCTAATGGAGAAGAAAAGGGTGTAGTTCCACATTATGGGCTTTCTTCTTTAGCTCATAATTTACGAGTGCAGTACTTTGCTAGGCTGAACAACAACTGCCAATCGAGGCGCGGGGCGACGTCACAAAATCAGTCACTCAGTGAGATCTCGGAATGTACGTTCCAATTAGACGGAGAGCAGGAACAGACAACCTCAGCTAAGAACGATAATCATGTCTTTATTGTCAGTCCCCATGTTTAAGAAGGGACGTGTAAATGCTGTTAAGAAGCGGATGTGGGTGGGGTGTGTGGAGATAGGTCACTCACTGTCATCTGTCGGTATTTGTTTTCTAGATCACCAAGACTTCCTTATATGTCCGAGGGTAGGATGTTGGATGTCAATAACCTCCGTAATATGTGTCGTCATTTTATATTTATGTATTATTTTATTTTATATAGCTTCCTTATACTAATAGAATCGCTTTTGTGTTTATTTATTATTAACGACGGATGTCACTTTCTTTAAATAAAAACAAATACCACCAGCACCCCGAGTCAATATTAATGATTACATTTCGTTGAGCAGATGAAACTTCAGTAAAAGAAATGTACTATTAAACAGAGAATATTTCTTTCTCCCTCCCCCCCCCCCCGCCCCATTGGAAATAATGCTTAACCCCCCAAAGTGTTTATTTTTTAAATAAATATATTAAATCTTATTTTGTTGTTTCAATATAAAATACAAAATAAAATATGACTCACCTTAATACATCAGGCCAAAGACCTAAATTATTTGCAATAAATAAATTCTTTTTTATCAGTTACAACAATAAAGTAAATTATGAAAGCATCTGTTTCTGCAAGAGCAGTGGCGTAGCAAGTTTTTTGCAGAGCTACGGTGGTGTGCCCCTTCTCTAATTTAAAACCCGTTGCATACAACAGAGAGAGAGAGAGAGACTCTGCTTGCTGCCAGGGGTCCTCCTGATTGCCGGGCCCTCGTACATTGCACAACCTGCACTATCCATTGCTATGTCACTGGACAAGGGACTACAGATTTGAAGCAACAGAAATAAATATAACATTATGAGTTAGGCGTATGAACCAGAGGATAAAGAAAAGACGAACACCCAATCGCTAAAACACAGGCACGATTAGATGCTGGAGAAAAGACAACTCATTGCTAAGGAGGTTAGCGGCACGATTGGATATCTAAAAACAAACGCCCTATTGTTGTTACAGTTAGAGACGCGGTCAGATAAAAACGCCCTATTGTTGTTACAGTTAGAGACGCGGTCAGATAAAAACGCCCTATTGTTGTTACAGTTAGAGACGCGGTCAGATAAAAACGCCCTATTGTTGTTACAGTTAGAGACGCGGTCAGATTGCCTTGAGCGGGGTTCTGTCGCTTTAATTGAGCTGTAAGAAAGAAAACGTGAAAATAATTTGCATTTTTCTATTTCACCTTCATCATGCATTAATTAATTAATAAAGTTTTTAAGTCTACCTACAATCCGACGCGCTGGTTGCGTCCTAAGAAAAGTGTAACAATAAATTTTCATAACCGTCACAATGAGCAACAGCATTATTATAATTTAGCTTTTAATTGAAAAAAATACGTATTATTGTCTTGCTAAGGCATGAAGCTAATATACGTTTTCAATTACCTATTCGCATTTTGTAAGGACTATGAGCGCCACTCACGCTAGTCTATACTGCAATCGACGTGAAGACAAGGGGTAGAGGTGGGTGAATAAAGAAAATTATTTCACCTGTGACGCTAACGCCACCATTCTAGTTAATGAATATGTTTAATATTATTATTTAATCCTTATAACTAATTACAAGTGATGAAAATCTTAATTTATGTTATTAATTATCATCCAGAAGACACCACTCATTTCTCTCACTTGGCGGATATGCCGGCGCTGTAAACGTTTTCTCTCTTCCACAACATTAAAGACAAACATTTCCCGCCACACACTATTTCATTAGGTGGAAAACGTCTTTCCAAAGGAGAAGACAAATCAATTTTTTAATGTATATTTAGCGAGCCCTCATCCATCTAGTATCTCTCCAACAAATGGTTATCAATATGTGTAAGTTCAATAAATTTAATAAAATATGTATTAAATCAAGAATCAAATATGCAACATATGAATATAATCAAAGAGCATTGATATTTACATCACATCACAACAATGTTCAATTGGTGCTGGACAATCATTCAGTTTATCCTAGCATAAACAGTTAACAATTAAGTTCATGGATATCATCATGGAAATGAAAGTAGAGTTTCAGAGAAATAATTAAAGTCAATGCACATATCTTTTCAAAGAGGGCAGCTGTCACTGGCATGTGTTTCACAATCTTGCAGTTTGCAGCAAGTCACTGCCTTTCATACCTAGGCAAGGCCCCATGTGTTCCTCTTAAAGATATGTTACACAACTGTTCCAGATTCTTCAACGTGCTCTCCAAGCACACTATAAAGACTCGTCCTGAATTTCACATGCTCTATCAAGCACATCAGGAGGAATGTTCTCAACGTTCATGTGCATTTGCTCAACACACCATGAGGAATGTTCACAGTGATATTTGTAATTTCTTGACCAATCTCAGGCCAAAAATCTCCTCCATATTGGCTCTTGAACGGAATTCACAGGAATCAACTTACAGCAACACGATTTACTGATAAACTGACAATAAGCTGGATGCAGACATTGACATATTCAAGTAGAGTATAGTAGTCACTGTAGCATGAAGTGACAACCAAAAAAGGCTTGCTATGCTCTGCAAAAGTCAAATTAATTCAGCACTAAATTTCAGGCATATTTCAACTAAACTCCTTTCTCTCTTACAAACATTCTCAACTTACAAATCCTGCAACAATTTCGTTAGACATATAGACACACAGCATAAGAAATATAGCATCAATCAAAATTCACAAGTATAATGTACAACATAGTCAAATTAATGAATATAAAAATAATGGTTCAATTACATAAGTATTGTCTAATTCTAATCAAAAGCAAACATGTACGAAATATTCAAAGTCCATTCTTCTTTTATCAGTCAGTTAACTTACCATAAGCTAATAATCGCTTTTTTGATCAGACTTGAGTTATGTTCAAATTTAAAGTTATTAGAATAGAGAGTACTTCTTCAACAAAGAAACTGTCAGTCCGTCCCCATTGGATGAGATTGTTATTAATAAGTGTGAGAGTCAGAAAACTACTCATTCAGTTGGAACTAGTTTGGATTGCGTCAGCAATTTTCTAGCATATTCTCAACTCGAGTTGTTTACTCCAACTCTGACACTTACAAAACAAACCGTCTTAAGGAGTTCCCAACCCCGGGTCAGTTTGACAATTCAACAATTTATATAACAATGGAATCTAGAAATAGAGAGTGGCAAATTTATTCCGCCAAAACCTAAATATGGTTTCTTGCAGAAGATCCACACTACCAGTGGCACATAATCAATCGATGGGACATGTCGGGTTCGCAGGAAGCATCAGTTATCGGCCCTAGTGTGCCTAGACAGAATTAAATATGGCGATTTGGAAGGGTTGGATGGTGATTCACATTTCTTGATTTATCTTCTAGATTTGATTCTACTAACGGACGTCAGTGAGTGACAAAATTATCGCAAGACTTTTCGAATGGAAGAAAAATAAACACCAGGAAAAAGTAAATGCGCTGGCGTATTTTCAAGTGAGCCTGTTATCTTTCCGCGGAATGCTAATACACGGTCGACTCCGACTAGACTGAATCAATTAAGCGAGTAGGTCATAACAAAATGTGACAGATGTAAGTCACGTTAGTGTCTGATGACATCAAAACGACAGAGGACTCCATTTAACCCACGTCAGATTAATGGGGAAAAACAGATAAAGTTACACTAAATAGAACACAACTTTTGTAAAAAAATTTAAAAATACCATCTCCAACATTTTATGATCTCATCGCAAATGAAATTTTCAGACGTGAATAAGCAGAGGGTAGATAAAGTTGACAGTAAAGTACAGCAAGTGTAAATACAGTTCCCATCCTGACTGCAATGGCATATATTCAAAACAAATTATGCAAATAAAAACTTAATGACAAAATCAACGCCCCAGAGGGGACTTAAGAGAGACAAAAAAAAGAAATAATGACATACATACAAACATATACCTACATATATGCGTGCATGCATGCGGGAAACATACATTCATTGTGTTATCAGATCCTTAGGTCACCAAGAATGATCTGGTAGCTAGATTAACATTATCAGATCTTTAGGTCACCAAGTATGACCTGGTAGCTAGATTAACATTATCAGATCTTTAGGTCACCAAGTATGACCTGGTAGCTAGATTAACGTTATCAGATCTTTAGGTCACCAAGAATGATCTGATAGCTAGATTAACGTTATCAGATCTTTAGGTCACCAAGTATGACAAATGCGAAATAATAGTATAGTATGGCTCTGACGTCATTGATTAAGCAAATATAGAATTGTAGTGTACTTTATGAGTGTTCTTAAGAATGTATTCATAGATTATGTCTGCGAAAAATGCTGTGCACTTTATTCCTCACCATGGTTTGCATTTCCATCCAGCCGCAGACCAATCGCTAGATGAGAATTTGAGTGCCAAGGGAGAGCAACGCTATCCTAGGACAGGGTTGCCCATAAACGCTAGATGAAAATTTGAGTTCCAAGGGAGAGCAACACTATCCTAGAACAGGGATGCCCATAAATATACAAAACGTCCCCTAGAGAAGAAAAGTTCCTGACAGGCCAGTGTCACAGCCAGAAAACAAAAACTGGGAGCCAGGCACTCGAAGTGAAAAGACATCACTGAAACCAGATTGAAAACATGCATGAAATGCCTGCTGCCATTGTGAACAGATCTATTTCAATTCTGAACAGATCTTCGGAATTGCAGGATTTAATTCCCAATTTAATTCCCGAATTGCAACAAGTCGGCCTACTGAAATTGCTGTGAGAAAAGTGTGAAGACTTTTTTTTTTTTTTTTTTTTAAAGAAAAGACGTATACACAAGACTCATTGTGCAAGTGCGATCATAACTTGCTACTTCAGTTCATTGAATTATTGCCATCCATGTTGTGAATATCTTTATCTAATTTCTTTGTCAACTTTAGTAGATGTACTTAATTATGCATCAAATTCCATTCTAATTTAACTCTATGATTGAAAGAATATTCGGGGTGTGGACGAACGCTTTCCGAAACGAAGCAATCATTGCGTCAATAAATTGTTATTTTAATTTCTAAGCTCGTTACCGCGTACACAATATGGACTGTCAGGTCACTGTTATTAACCCGTAAAAGTATTAAGGAAAGAAATTAATGTTGATAATGCGCGTGTGTGGAAAATTACTGGACAAAAAGTTACTGAATGCACATTAACACTTTTGCTGCACTACCTCTTAACACATATTATAGAAATGACAGCACGGTCTTCACATTAGCAGGGGAGTGGTTATGCATGATTTTCATCATAAGAGAATTAGGATATGTAACATTTCAAGCATAATAAAATCAAACAATAAAGCAAGTAGTTTTCTGTGTCCAAATAATAGTCAGAGAGCAGCGTACTTAGTTTGAATAGATTAGAAAATAGCTTAGCAAATTCCATTAATACCATGAAAAATATTTCTCCTGTGAAGGTCTATCTGCTAACAATCTTATTAAAAAATAATAATAATATTTTGAAACTTTTAATCATATAATTATGTTAATCTCTGTTACTAACTTCATTCCATGTCCGGGTGCGGCTTTAGTCACTGGTCTCACATTTGGTTATTCTCCCCATGAGAGGAATCTTTCTGGTCTGTTGACTGATGCTAGAGTTTTGGACCATGCAGGGGAATGTGATATCTATGTATCTGTGAACTGGACAAGGTTCTCTTGTTCGTAAAAAGGATGGTACCAGCTACAAAATCGGTCGACTGTGACAGGGGAGGAAACCAGATATATACTATTCTATTGAAAGAACATAAATAAGGAAGTCAGAGTTCGCTGACCGACCACACCCCACACAGACATGAGCTCTCTAAGTCTGCGTGTTTACCGGCGATATGGTCATCAAATGCAGGCCGACAAATCTTTTAACGAACTGTAAAAATAACGACGTACTGAACAAATCAATAATATTGTTAATGCTAAAGCGAATGAAGCAAGATTTAGCAATATTACGGGATGTTTTTTTTCTCTGACTGGGGAATAATTATGTGAGAAATTATGACATTAGTAACCAGGCTTGCATCAGATTTTGAGCTCAAAAACGCTATAAAGGAATTTAAAAGTGAAATAGCCCGTCAGCTTGAGAACATGTCAACAGATCATTTTGATGCACCAGTTGGCATGATCTTAAATTTTATTAATAGATCCCCCTCCACCCCAAATCGTGAACACAATGAAAGTTATCCCATGGTCAAATACTCATAGTTTAGTATCGTTAATTATTATGGTGTTTTGTTTCTCTGTCAGTATTTTCGAGCTAAGAATACATAAGCAAGTAAAAAAAAAAACACTTCTAAAAATATCTTTCCTTTTGACTTCAGATTAAGAGGTGAATTACAACAGTTTAGGTGGATGTTGACAGAGTTCATTAAATAATACACTCGGGTCATCTGATTGTACGGAAATGCTTTGGAATGGCCTTAAGGATTCGGAACAAACAGTGCGTGATTTTGTGGCTTATGAGCAGGCATTTACTTCCGTGCAACATTGTCAAACATTTTTAAACATTAAACGTTTTTATTTTCAAAATTTTGGCAATGGCGTCGATATACCTTTGAGAATGCAATTACGTCAGGCACTTACTTGTGTTATATCGCAGAGATGTAATTATTGTTTTAAATGACATTCTTATATCATCAGTGTAATATGATGGGTATAATGCTCGACACAGAGATGTAATTATTGTTTTAAATGACATTCTAAAATCATCAGTGTAATATGATGGGTATAATGCTCGACACAGAGATGTAATTATTGTTTTAAATGACATTCTTATATCATCAGTGTAATATGATGGGTATACTGCTCGACAGAGCGTTGGTTTGCGTTATATCACATAGCGGTGCAACCGATTTCTTCATATACCCATAGGAGTAGGACATGCCATTCTATTTTGTCTTGATATGCCCATGGGAGTAGGACATACCATTCTACTTTGTCTTGATATGCCCATGGGAGTAGGACATACCATTCTACTTTGTCTTGATATGCCCATGGGAGTACGACATGCTATTCTACTTTGTCTTGATATGCCCATGGGAGTACGACATGCTATTCTACTTTGTCCATGGAAGTAAGACATGCTATTCTACTTTGTCTTGATATGCACATGGGAGTACGACATTACTTTCACCTTTTCCTGATATGCCCATAGGAGTACGACATGCATATCTACTTTGTCTTGATATATGAGTATAATATGTCTTTCTACTTTGTCCTCATATACCGAAGGGAGAACAACATGTCTATCTACTTTGTCTCGATATACCGATGATTGTACGGCATGCCATTCTACTTTGTCTTGATATACACACAGAAGTACGACATGTCTATCTACTTTGTCCTAATATACCCATGGAAGAAAAATGCCTGTCTACCGACTTGACATACCCTTAAAAAACGGCATGCCTAGCTGCTTTGTCTTAATATAACTATGGGAGAACAACATGCCTATCTGCTTTGTCTGGATATACACATGTCCTACCTTGTTCATCTTGATCAATAATGTGTCGTCTCAGCTGGACAGGATAGAAAAACATGGCATGGACCAATTAATAGAAACGTCTGTTAGTAATTCTGTTATTGTGCTTCACTCCAGGTTGTCTTTTTAGCAGCACAATCCTGAAAATCGCTATCACCGTAAGTTCAGGAAATTAAGATTGTGAAATTCGAGAGAGTTGTTAGAAGTTAAGGTAAAGAGGTCGATAGGTATCAAAAAAAAAAAAAAAAAAAAAAAAAAGAGATGGCTTTACGCTTCCTACTAAATTCAGCCTGAAAGATCCTGTGGCGCTCAATGCTAGATTCACAATTATTTTTATGTGCTCGCAAACAAGGATATTCAATAACAAACCAAAAATAATGTTGTTTTGCATGTGCAACCGGATGTGTGTGTGTGTGTGTGTGTGTGTGTGTGTCTGTGTTGTTGTGTGTGTTTGTGTGTGTATGTGTGAGTGTTGTGTGTGTGTTGTTGTGTTCTGATAGATAGATAGACAGACAGACAGACAGACAGACAGATAGACAGATAGATAGATAGATAGATAGATAGATAGATAGATAGATAGATAGATAGATAGATAGATAGATAGATAGATAGATAGATAGATAGATAGATAGATAGATAGATAGATAGATAGATAGTAGTCATTATGTTTCAACTTTCTTGAGTTATCTATGCAGTAAAATACTATTATTGGTTGGTTAATAAGATCACCGATTGATAGTTATGGCAAGTGTATGAAACACCCAAACTACAAGTAAGTGGACAGAAAGGAAATTGTTCTGCAGACAAAATAATAAAGAATGTATTCTACACTTGTTTACTTGACGTTCTGTAATCATCAAGATATTTCATGTGAAAATACATATTCCTAACATCTTTTAAGACAAATATTATTAAATTGTTCCATACAAGCTAGTAAGAATATAACAACAAAAATCTCAAACACACTATAGATATGCAACGTACTCTTCAGTCACAAAACATGATTGAATGTGATTGATTTTTATCATTTGCTACAAGCAAAACGAAGTTCAATGACACTTATAATTATTTTATTAATATCATATTGTAAGGCATGCATATAAGTATACTTCGAAATACCATCGCAAGTTATAAGTCTCAATTGTAGCCAATAAGTAGCAAACGCCCCCAAAAACGAAAATTTACACTTAAGCCAATAACACAATATTGAAGTACATTGTAATTGACCATATGGCCTATGACATAATACCAAACGCAAAAATCAATATAATTGATACTTGTAGCCAGTGACGTATTATGCAAACTTCATTATTATTGACTCCCTAATAATAACTAGATTCTGGACTTGTTCACGTGATGCATGCCAGATTGAGTGGCTGTAAAACCATGGCCTGTAGCTTGTAGTTACTCTCCACTCTATGAATAAAGCGTTGTTTGCATCATAGATTTAAAGTGCTTTCTTTCTACTGTAAAAAGCACAATGATTCAAGGCTGTTAATAATTGTATTTTGAATGAGTTTTGTAGGTTCAAATTATACAGTGAAGTTGTGACTAATTAAAGTCTCGAATATTACCTGTTCAGCGGCGATAGCCTTAAATTATATTGTTTGGCTTGAGATAAATTTAGAAGCACGTAAGTAATTTAACACAAAACGTTTACATTTACTTAATTTTGTCATTTAATCTTCCAGATTTAGTTGTTAGCGACCTTCGTCGCAAAGCACATCATGGCAGAAGTGGACGCGTGAGGGATTTGCTTGCTAATGGTAGAATTTTATTTTTTCTTTCATTAACGTTGGGTATTTTGCTCAGAGTTCTGTTTTGTTTATAAATATTTTACCTCAAGTATTGTCTGTTCTGCTCTGCATCTATAGACAACATTTAAAATTTTGATTAGCCTTCAATAAACCTAAGAAGTAATTTACTTTTGAAATTAATACATAGCAGACTGGATACATTGAAGCAATATATTGTTTTATAGTGAAACCGATAACATTCGTTTAACTTTCACGCATCGCGCCGCAACCTTGACATTTAAAACTGTCACGTTGGCCCAGCTGGCTTGTCGTCCGGACTCTAATGATAATCTCATTCATGGGCATTTGTAGCAATGAAGTCCTGTGGACAGTCGGAATGATTCTACTTTAGTAATCATACTAAGATCAATATAATTGACACTTTTAGCCAACAGCATAAAGTGTCAATAACGTTATCATTGACTCATAGCTAATCACAAAACGTACAAATAGCATTCTGATTGATACTTACAATTACATCATAAGCTGTAATTGAAATATTTGATACCACGTATGGTAACTCACACTTAGAGCCAATTACAACAATTGCCAAAAATGTGGTGACGGATAGATAATCATAAACTCTTCAGGAAACATGATATCTGATAGTTATAACCAATCACAAAAATTGCAGTAAATATGAACTGATTTAGCCAGTCATAAAATGTACAGAAAAACATGGAGTATAACTGACTAATAGTTATACGTTAGGACTATTTATTATGGATCATTTGACACATTGACCTAATAGACAACAACAACCACCGGCATACACGGTGTAATTCCACACAACTGTAATATAAGAAACTGTTCTGGAAAAGAGGGAAACAAAGAATCCATCTGCATGAACTTTTCGTTTATAAAATCCGATGTACCCCCTAAAAATGTATTAATTATCGACACCCTATGAGCCTGATATACGCTTTAAGAAAGTACTATTGATGGATACCCTATTGGCTCCACATACACCCTAAAATAAATATTAATTATAGATGGCCTATAAGCTCAGTATACGCCCTAAAAATGTAGTCATTAGAGATTCCCTATAAGCCCGATGTACGCCTTAAGAAATTACTAATGACGGATACCCTATAAGCCCGATATACGCCTTAAGAAAGTACTAATGACGGATACCCTATAAGCCCGATATACGCCTTAAGAAATTACTAATGACGGATACCCTGCTAGCTCCATATACGCCCTAAAATAAATATTAATTATAAATATGCACTGTCAGCTCGATATAAGCTGCAAGCAAGGAATGATTAATAGTTAGCTTCTAAGATCCTCATTCACATCAAATATTAATTTTAAAATCAATGCCAGTGATTTTTTATTCTTTTCCTTTGACGAAATTCTTTGCAAACAAACAACATTATGTCCTCTTCTCCACCCCCCAACTCTTATCGTACTCTAACCTGCATTTAGTCATCAGGCTTTGTATGAAAAGAGACAAGTACGCGAAAGTCAGTTCCGACATCGATAAAATGAGTGTCGTATTATGGAGAGTGTAATGGATGTCGACTGCAATACGCTGGTTATTTTTCCGCTTACTCGATCCCTTTCAACAAAAAAATGTTTGGTCTGATTAATTTTTCTCTGGGGCCTTGATTAGCCCTACATCATCATCCATAATCGTGTCTCGTTTTGTAAGAGGAAAATGTGGCTTTCTGTTTTCTTTCAATGCTTTATTCTTTTTCTTCTTCTTTTTTTTTTCAACTCTAGCCCGGACCAAATCTGATACAATATTGTTATTCGCTCGCTTTTATAGAAGCACAGACTTTACATCAATATCGAAAATAAGCAAAGTTAACAAATGTTTTATCTCTCATGATAGACGAGAAAGTGAGTTTTTCGAGTGTAATTATTAACATAATTCCCACGGTTTCATGTTTGGTTAACATTTAAAACTTAATTTGCAAAGATTTTACATTCGCTGTGATTTATCTTCATAAAAGATGCCAAAGGTTACTGAAAATGTAACTGTTAAAGATAATTTTGGAAAGCTATTTGCTTGTTAATTACGATGTAATACGTCGTTCTCTATGTCTCCCTGACAACTCGTTCACACGGTCATTATCAGTTCCGCTGAAGGAGCACAAAATCTACCCACTCTCACCGCAATTCAAGGTTTTCTAAAAGTTGGGTCATTTCAGGGAGGGGTGGATAGCTTCGCAGAGCTACCGTCTTCACAGTAAATCTTTGTTGGAAATGATCACAGTAAACCTTTGTTGGAAATGATCACTGTAAATCTTTGTTGGAAATGATCACAGTAAATCTTTGTTGGAAATGATCACTGTAAACCTTTGTTGGAAATGATCACTGTAAACCTTTGTTGGAAATGATCACTGTAAATCTTTGTTGGAAATGATCACTGTAAATCTTTGTTGGAAATGATCACTGTAAATCTTTGTTGGAAATGATCACTGTAAATCTTTGTTGGAAATGATCACAGTAAATCTTTGTTGGAAATGATCACTGTAAACCTTTGTTGGAAATGATCACTGTAAATCTTTGTTGGAAATGATCACTGTAAATCTTTGTTGGAAATGATCACTGTAAATCTTTGTTGGAAATGATCACTGTAAATCTTTGTTGGAAATGATCACAGTAAATCTTTGTTGGAAATGATCACTGTAAACCTTTGTTGGAAATGATCACTGTAAACCTTTGTTGGAAATGATCACTGTAAACCTTTGTTGGAAATGATCACTGTAAATCTTTGTTGGAAATGATCACTGTAAACCTTTGTTGGAAATGATCACTGTAAACCTTTGTTGGAAATGATCACAGTAAATCTTTGTTGGAAATGATCACTGTAAAATTAACGTGTACATTGCGTATTTCTGACGATTTGATCCATGGCCGATTTTGCAAAACTAATGTTGAGTCCGAAGGAAGGAGATCACATTTTAACATGCTGTAACCGGTAAAATGCATATAGAGTGCAACTGATTTGACCTTAATGCTGAATTTAACACGCTACTATTGCCTAGATCTTCGTTCACAGTGGCAGTTGGATAACAGTCTCTATATTTAGACACTACTTTTGTCTTTTGAAGATCGCGAGACTCGCTAACTTACGTCACTCATTTGAGTGTATAGCTACAAATAACTTTTAATAAATAGTGCAAACTCTGCGGAAATCGTCTTGTCATCACATTGAATATTATGTTGCGAATATTGAAACTTTGCATCAATAGAATGACATCCGCAAGAATGACAAAAAGTAACTTTCAAGTTCACAGAGGAAAGAGATGATGCACTTTTGTCAGAATGTTTTCCAGTAATTAAACTTGTGTAGGGTAAATAATTCAGTAACAATCATAATGGTAGCAATTATCCTCCTTGTCGTCATCATTATTATCATTTTAGTAGATCTACCCATTACGAAAAAATGATAACATATCTGGTGGGATACAGTGATTGACCATTTGGTGTGCACATACACATATGGAAAACAACAAAACGTTCAATTATTTACTAAACCATTCATTTAGTTGCATTTGTGTAATAACAGTAAGAATGAGAGTTAAATAGAAATACATTCTTTTAATATTTCTTTCGATCGCCAGTAAACTATTGAATAATCAAGGAAAACACAACTAATTGAGGTCAACACTTCTGGTTGCTCAATAAGCCACCAAGTGAGATATACCCCTCACTAAATATAGAACAAATCAGAAACAGTACATATAATAATTACAGGGTGGATTTTACACGTAGTGAAGATGAAAAGGAATGACATTAAGATGAATGAAAATTAATGAAGAATTTAAATAATAATAATAATAATAATAAAACAATAGAAAAACAATCAAGTCATAATTCACAATAAGAATTTTCAATTCTTAATATACTTCAGAGAAATCCAGCCTACACCAAAGTTCATCTACCTATATATTAGTTTTTCTCCCTTGTGAAAGTTGATGTTTCGTCTGTAGTCTTTCCCAGTACTCGTTTTTATCTCAATAGTTTCCTGAAAAGATCTATTACAATTAGACTATACATTCTGCAATATTAATGTAAGTGGGAAAACACTTAGCGTATTTCACAATGTTTCTTTCTTGCTACATATGCAGCAGGCAGCGTAAGTCCCAGGTCCCAGGTGTGTTGTCTGATCTTCATGCCACAAAATATCACATAATGAAATTCTGTTATAGCTCAGTCAAGAAGATGCTTTCGACTGTAGGCCAGATCAAGGATGCTGCATACAGTTCCAAACCAGTTCCAGAAAATCAGCCAGGTAGAACGATGACAACAACAGTGGCAGAAGAAAACAAGCCAAAATGGAATTGAACAATAACAATGCAGTGATAAATATTTTGCCACAATTCATTGGCAGTGGGCCCATTTCAGGTAAATCTCTCGGACCACAAAGTCCTCCAAACTGAAAAAAGTATACATAATATTCTATTTAGCATCATAAGCATACACAGGACGTTTACGTTTTTTGTTCGGGAACTTCATCTCGAATTCACACACACACATACACACCATACACAGATAAAATATTTAAATATTAAATATTTAATAAATCAAAAATAACAAATTCGTTAATTATTAATTGCGAACGTTCGAACAAGTGAACACAGATCAACTCTGACACAAACACGAACTCTCCCATAGCTATGAACAGTCTTAGTGAACAAGGCTACGCTGACACAAACACGAACTCTCCCATAGCTATGAACAGTCTTAGTGAACAAGGCTACGCTGACACAAAAAAGAACTCTCCCATAACTAAGAACAGTTTCATTAACACAAAACTACACAGAAACAAACGCAAACGCAAACAACTAAAAACAGTTTAATTGACACAAGGCTACGCTGACACAAAGACGAACTCTCCAGTAACTAAGACCAATCTTAGTGACAGGCTACTGTGACACATAAACTCTCTCACAAGTGAACCATCTTAGTAGCAGGACATATGCACAAGCACGCACACTCTCATTCTAAAATTATAATTTAAAGGAATTCGTTCCTCGAAATAAGTATTTTTATCTGTTAAACAATCTATAGCACAGAAATTTCATAATTATTTATTAATTCTTCCTGCCATATGCCATTCACGAAACAATGAAAGTAAAAGAAAACCAAAATAATTTTCTGAAGAGGAAAAATCACGAAGCGACAAGTGAAAATGCGTAAATTTCTCTTAATATATAATCTAACATCATTCGTTATTCTCAGTATTTCCTTTTGCTAAACAAACGTCAACTTTCACCGTTTCACATTAACTGCACACAGAGCACACACACACACACACACACACACACACACACACACGCACGCACGCACGCACACACACACGCACACACGCACGCACGCACACACACACACACGCACGCGCGCACGCACGCACACGCGCACACACACACACACACACACACACACACTCACACACACATTTGCACACCAGAAAAGCACACGCGCGATTAGACGGAAAAGAAGAAAAGAATTCTCGATTCTACAAATCAATATTATCTGCGAAACGAGTGTGGCATTATCGTGGTGTTTTCTTTTAATCTTAAAAAAACTCATAAATCACACTTTTGTGGAGCTGGTAATTCTTCTTACCATACCAGATGAAGCTTTCTTTTAAAAAAACCAAAATGTATTGATTACCAAGGAACGATATTTCTTTCTTTTCTAACTGGGTTATGAAGATATAAAACTACCCACTATGATTGCACGAGTGTGGTCGCTTAGCATAGTTTACATTTAGGTATTTATAATTTTATTTAACAGTATTTCAAGCTTCTTCTGCGATCGGCGGAAGCAAAGCATAAAAGATTATACTTTTCAGATCAAATCATCTACAAAGCCATAACTAATTCTGATACTCGTCGGATCATTTCACCTGGAGAGGACATAACTAACTCTATCTGATGAGATCAGTGACCTGTACAAGTCATAAGTAATTCTATCTGATGAGATCAGTGACCTGTACAAGTCATAAGTAACTCTATCTTATGAGTTCAGTGACCTTGTCAATCACTCATTAATTAATTAAAATCGAATATGTTACATGAGTGACATACCCTCCCGATGGCTCAATGAGCCCGAAGCAAGTTATTTCCTGCTACATATAACAAAACAGACACAATGCAGGATGAATTTACATAAAGTGAAGATGGTAAGAAATGACATGAAAATGAATGGAAAAGTAATAAAAGGATTTATTTAAAAAATAAATTACAAGTCAATTAAAATACAGAGAAATTACCATTTAAATCACTAACCTAATTATCCCAGTTGAATCTGGCCTATCTCTAAAGTCTGCGAATTATTTCAATGAAAGTTTTTTTCTATTCTTCTATACAGTTTGCCCATGAAGTAAGTGTTCTCTTGTATGCAGCTTGTCCATGAAGTAAGTGTTCTCTTGTATGCAGTTTGTCCATGAAGTAAGTGTTCTCTTGTATGCAGTTTGTCCATGAAGTAAGTGTTCTCTTGTATACAGTTTGTCCATGAAGTAAGTGTTCTCTTGTATGCAGTTTGTCCATGAAGTAAGTGTTCTCTTGTATACAGTTTGTCCATGAAGTAAGTGTTCTCTTGTATACAGTTTGTCCATGAAGTAAGTGTTCTCTTGTATACAGTTTGTCCATGAAGTAAGTGTTCTCTTCTATACAATTTGTCCATGAAGTAAGTGTTGTCTTGATCTAAGCATTTGGGAGAGATGACACACTTCTTGACTAATGTTCAGGGTAAAACGTATCTTATACACCACTCGGCTAGTGTTGGTAAGACGTGGTTATGCATGTGTCATACACCGGACTGTCATTTGCTCACTGCACTCATAATATGTGGAAATCTCTCACTGGATCTCCCACAAACATGAATGTCACAAAGAATTTTCTCACAACTTCACACAGTTTCAACCAAGAAGGAACTAGACTGGATCTAGAACACCAAATGAGAATTAAACCAGAAACCAGAAACAAAATTGGAATCTGCAAATATTGGATGCAGTATTAAATATTCTGCAATAAATAATTAACTGTGACCATGCACAGCTGATCACAATTGATAATATGCTTCACCATATGAGAAAAAAGAATTATAATTAGAATAAATGGTATAATATAATATATATATCTCTTCTTACCAACTTTACAATTCGCAATATTCATACCCTACACACAAAAAATGTCTAAAACTATAGTACTCTCACACAAAATATTTAAGCAAATATAGTACCTTTAGTTTCTGCAAAAACAAAGGGTGAAAGAAATACTGCATTGATAATTTCCAAATTCTCTTTCTAAAAATTAATTTTTTTTAATATAGCCTCACTCACACTAAACTTTTCTACGAATTCTGATGAATCAGACTATCTTTGCTTCTAGACTGGCATCTATGGTATCTCTCGAAAAAGCTATTTTAATTCATATTTCAATTTATGTTGTCAAATGATATCTACGTCACACCCTGACCTTCCAGTCTCCCACGCTAATGAGTTATTAATCCCAACTCCTTTCACAGATGGAAGCATCTTCTGGCTTTCCTACCACTAACATTGCCTATGGCTAAAATTGAAGAGAATTGGCTTCCTACACTCTTTGATAACTTTACTAGGGTTTACTATTTACTTATCTTATTATATTTTAATACTTCCATTCACACCTATGTTGTGCTATGACAGAAAATATCCAGTCTGTCTTTTCTTTTAACTTAATGACTAAATTTAATGTGTATATGCCTTTTTTGCTTTTATATCAGTTCATTTTGTATTGCTTGAATTTATATTTTAATATTTACTGAATGTGACTAGACTAAATTAATAACCTGGTCTCTGAAGAGATTGACAGACCTATTTAAACCATCTATCTGTTGAGTTCAGTGACCTGTTAGGGAACTCCGAGACAGAGAGATAATGGTACCAACCTCGCATGTAGAAAGTCTTTGGCACAAACCACGACCAGATCATTAGGATGAATTTTGATTGATCTGCCCAGGAGGCAATTGATGAGTTTTTTAAGCTTCTCAGTCATGAGTGCGTGAGCTCAATTCCTAAGCGAATTAGCACAAATAAATAATTTCCGTTATTAGTATTGATAGAATCATAATGTCAAGAGGTTGAGTATGCTTGACTGTGTAAGAAACAGTTGCCATGGCATAAGTTTGTTTTTGTGCATGCAGAAAGATGGATTAGATTAAAAAGTGCAGTCTAATAGAATCAAGTGTAATCAATGCAAGAAGAAAAAAGCAAGGACGATCACTGATATTTGTAGTGCAACTTTGCGTACAAGGCACAAGATAAGTTAGAAATTTTGATCCTTGATAAAAACAAAATCTAAAAATTAAATTGTGGATTTGCAGAGTTGGACTTTTCCTAGATTTTCTCTCCTTTAAACTCTTTTCCTTAATTTATTGCCACTCAGTGGGGACTTGAAAAATACGGCCACACTAGCACTCAAAATAACCGGAAAATATTACCAGACAGCAAAGAAATTCTGCTGCAGATTTCGGCTAGGGGTTCTTTTGTTAGATAATCCAACATACGTTGACAACTAAAACTAGACAAAAACGTAAATTATTAATTTCAGTTCAAAAAATAGATAATGAATTTTTATTAAATGTAGATAATTAATTTTAATAAAAAAACGTAGATAATTAATTTCAATACAAAAACAAAATGACCCAGTGCACTAACAATATAAAATGTGTGCATTAACAATATAAAATGTGTGCATTATTAAAACACTATTTTCAATACAAATGACCCAGCGAACTAAAGCTATAAAATAAAGTGTGTATAATTAAAACACATTTTCAATACAAATGACCAGTCACTAACGATATAATATAAAGTGTGTATAATTACACGTTTGCATTCTTTACACAGTCTGCAAGCAGAAGAGATGAGAATTGAGACAAATATTCATTATTTTAAGCTGAATAGAGAAGTGTTTCTTTCTTTGTTAATTTTAAAGCAAAACGGAGTGTTAAATATTATATTCAACGGAATACTTTTTAAAAATCCAATGAGCGTTACTGTCTCTCTCTCTCTCTTTCTTTGTCACACACACACAAACACATACGCACACCCGATGGTGCTGGATAATGTTAGATAATGGAGTTTCTCTATCATTTATGCAAATGTAAATGTGTATCTAGCACCACTCTCTTCGAAAATATTTTGTCATTTACTGAGTACGTTCGCAATAAAAACAAGACGTTTTATATATTTTGTCAGTTACTGAGTACGTTCGCAATAAAAACAAGACGTTTTATATATTTTGTCAGTTACTGAGTACGTTCGTAATAAAAACAAGACGTTTTATATATGCATTTTCACATGCATACACAGTAAATATACTCACCAGAAACTGCTCATCCTCTTGAAGTAAAATAAGCGATCCGTTAAATTATAACTCAAAAGTGCATTTCACTGAAACGTGCACCAGGAGAAGATCAACGAACTTAGAACACATTTCTTTAGTACACAAGTTCATTGTTTGAACTCTTAATTATTTTTTGTTTTGCTTCTACTAGAAGCAATTAATCACTTACAATCTCTCCTAGCAGTCTTTGATGATTGCAATTTAGATCGCTCTAGATCGCTAGCATTCTGTGTACTTTACTGTCACGTTGCATGGAAATGTCACATCAATCTAGACCAGGTCGCGATCTTCCGTTAGTGTCAGTGCACAGGGAACGGTTTTACTACTGAAGCATTTAACGACCCACAAAGATTCTTGAACTTGTCCGCTCGTCCTTTGTTCTAAGTGCACTGTGAATGTTCATAGTACTGAAACATTTAATACACCGAAAAGTTTATTGTAAAAATCTAAAATTCCAACCGGTTAATTAATTATTTCATTAATACTCTTCTAATTATTTATTTAATATTTTATTAATATTCGTATTTTTCTCACCTTGTATTGGTAGTTAGTACTTGTCAGTTTGAAATGCTTGTCTATTTGTGTGTGAACCTTTCGTGAGCTGCCGATATCAGCAGCATATTGTTGCTTCTATTATGAACATCAGTTTGAATCTTGCTTGAAGTCTGTATGACAGCTTGTGTGTTTGAAATCTTGCCGAATATGGAGAATATTTTTATGTATTTTTATACCAACGTTACAATCGAGACATGAACATTGCTCAGGCATATTTTGGGCCACAGTTGGTTAGAAACTGCTTTGCTACCGGTGACCAGGGATCAAGATTATGTCGGGCGCCAGACTGAAACTAGTTGCCGCACGCTTAACGTGGTGTGAGTGCAGCGCGAAATCAACATACAAGAGTCGGCACTCCGACAAAAGTTACCCACTTAGGAGTGACCAGGACATTGTGCACTGGACCTCATCTTTACAATAACTTGAGGTGTCAGCTGGTGGGTTTGAACCCATCTTCGCCATAATGTTCCCGTGCTCTCAATCATGCAGTCAATAATCTCCCATGCCATTATAAACCGCATTTAAACCCTGAGTTTTGCCGTTGAATTTTGTTTACTCGAAAGCGACCCACCTAGGTCGGAAGCGCTTCCCCAAATTCATCATTGAATTCTGTTGCAGACGATACATCTTTATGGGTCAAAGTAAAATATCATAGGCGGGGCAAAAAGACAATAGTCAAAATATACAGGAAATACAAAACAACTTAAATTATGTGACGAATTGGTTCATCCGAAATGGATTTAAATTAGCAGCAGCTAAGACTCAAGCTATACTTTTTCAAAAGAATGGACACTTTCAAAATGAATATCCTCAGTTGAAAATAGATAGCATAGAAATAGAATACAAAAAATAGATAGCACAGAAACAGAATACAAAAAACACACAATCTTAGGTGTTTCATTTCTACAATACTAACTAGTTAGTCTAAATAGGCAATTAAAAAGCATATGCATTAGCAAAACACAGCCTATCAGCACAAAAAGTACAATACAACATCAATACAACGCTCAGAAAACAACTAGAATTATTCAAAAGAACTCTTAAAATATATTCAAAACAAACTATACAATACTACAAGAAGCCAAAGAAAGAAGCATAAGATATGATAGACATCCAAGCGCTAAACCTAAATACCTCAATAGCAATAGAAGAGATCAAACATTAATAACTAAGCTAACAGTATGCAGCAAAATGAGCAAATATTAACAAATCAGATGTCAATGTATTCACAACTAAACTTAGTACATGTCATTACTGACTGTATCGAGAGTGAGACAGGTCTTTTGAAAAAGGAGAAATGCCTCTTAACTTTTGAGGATTATATCATTTTCCATCTATAATATAATTTTGAGGATTATATCATTTTCCATCTATAATATAATGCACCTCTCAAATACTGCTTTGGGATCGGTAGAGCAATCTCATCACTAAATAAACACTCTGTTAAATTTCAATCTTTGAATAATTACCTGGATTGGCACTAACCTGACATATATCCCATAGACATACATACTCGTGGTGGACATCCACATTCAAAAACCTCTTTTATGCCCGACTTCTCAATGTATCATTTAATGCCCCCATCACCATGAGAAAGGATATTTTCTTTCCCAAATACAAAACCCGGATATTGTGGTTGTTAACAAGAAAGTGAAATTTATTTAACAATACAAATATACATACACATATTACACAACATAATTACAGCATTTGATCAATATAAAATATAGACCTACACAAAAATTACACACACACACACACACACACAAACACACAAACACACACATATGCATATATGTCAATATGGGTCAAAGTTCAGTGATAATGTCCTGTTCATGGGTCTACAGCTCAATAATCAATGTCTGTTATGGTTTCTCAGCATTTATTTCACTCTTCACAGAATATTCCTGAAATATTTTCACTATCATTGACATACACAACATATGCAATGCTCATAACAACACAGAGAAGACAAAGATTAGATTTTTAAGGTTGACTTGACCTGAATTGTACAATTTTGCCTTTCCTGCTCTTTTGCTGGTTGATGGATAAAATGAGTGACGTTAGACATGAGACACTCATACGTTCAACACAGTGGGTCACTTACGATCAAAATGTCAGTTGTAGTTTGTCGTAGGACTTCAGAATTCAACATGAAATAAGAAGTGACAAGGAGAAGACTGGCGGAGATTCTTTCCCTGAAAAAGAAATGTGTTTCGCATAAGCATTTTGATCGAACTTCCATTATTTCTCTCTCACCATAAGCATGTCTTAAGATTCATCTGAATAACTATAGAGCTCAATTATTCAGTTTTTCTAACCTTGACTTATTAACCCCTAACCCTTTCCAGACGTAAACAATGAAATTGCACTACACGCATATCAATACACAATCATGTACTATTAACGAAGTGGTATTTCAATACCACAATTATGCTATAACAGTCTCTGAATCATTACAATGACATTCTAAGTCTGTCACCTTAAGGCATTCTACAAAGTTTCCATATAGTTGCATAACACATGAATTGCAAAATAATAATCCACATGGTGCTTTCTACTGAATTAGAATGTAGCACGTTGTCATGGGATTTGTTTTGTGTTTAAATAAACAGTTAATCTTGTACTATCTTGTTGTTCCACGTTGTCGTGGGATTTGTTTTGTGTTTAAATAAAAATTAATCTTGTACTATCTTGTTGTTCCACGTTGTCGTGGGATTCGTTTTGTGTTCACGCGACGTGTTCATCTGTTACGATTACTGCATAGTACTGTTTTGTATTTTTGTATTATTGTTGCCTAGTAAGAGGGGGGGGGCTGAGCCACAAGTGACATAGGCATAGGAAGATGACTTTTCTATCCCCTAGGAAGTGGATAGCCCGTAAGTTAGAGATTTGGATATTGCTATTAAAATATAATAATTAATTTTATTTCATGAAAATCTTTAATACTCGGGCACCAGCATGGAGTTAGTAATTACCACCAGACATAGATTTACAATTATATAAATGAAACAACTAATAATCTAAAAGGTTTATGTTAATGAAACATTTAATATGCTGAAAAGTTAATATTAAAGAAAATTTTAAATGGTGTTCATTGAATGTTCTGCTGCTCCCAATGCACTGCAAAAGTTTAATTCACTGAAATATTTGTAACACCATGTGACGCCATTGCCACTTAGGTAATGGCTATGATTATTATTATTTAAATAATCACTCATAAGTAACTGCAAGTGATGAGAATCTTAATTTATGTTTTTAACAACTCTCCAGCAGACACCACTTGTCTCTCTCACTTGGTGGATAACCAGGTACTGTAAATATTTTCTCCCTTCCACAACATTAAAGACAACATTTACCATCACAATCTTTCCATAGGTGGAAAACGTCTTAATAAAGGAGAAGACAAAATACATCTATAATCTATATTTAGCAAGACCACATCCACCCACTTTCTTCTCCAACATATGGTTATCAATGATTATATGAAGGTCAATAAATCTAACAATAAATTTATTAAATCAACAATCAAATATACATATAACAAATACATTGAAATAGATTACATGACATCAATTATTTCCATGAAACCATATTCGAATAATTTTGTCTACACAGTTTATATCCTAAAATATAATTTAACAATAATGTCAATACAAATCACAGGATAGTTCCTATCAGAAAACAGAAATAGAGTTATCAGAGATAAGCATTAAAGCTTTTATGTAACCATGTTTAGATGAAACCACAGTTATCTTTTATGTATCAAAGTTATTGTCCACATCAATTTCAACGTGTTTCTCTCTCATGCCAAAAATACAGATCCACTGCTATTCCCTTGAAGCCAACCTGGTGCTTTTTCTGCTGTACCAGCTTCCTCAAGCAGAATAACAAACATAGCAATTTCTAGTATCTTCCTCACACTAGAATTGCTTGATGTAGTCAGCATACATTGCCACCATACATCAATGAAATGTTGTGTATCTTTTACAGTTATGCTCTGCAGTAATGTTTCCTGCGTGAACCATGGTCAATATTTATAGCACCATCTGCTGTATGTTTCTTGCTGGAATATCTTTACGCTAATTCACTGTGAAAGTTTAATTCACTGAAATATTTGTAACACCACCTGCATGCTTTAGCCTGTGTGCTGGAGAGATAACATATTCGTGTCAAAAGTATTTGAAATTACTGGAATATCTTCTTAGTACACAACCTGGCACATTATTAACTGCATATTGATACCATATTCTTGGATTATTTCTTTGCTGTAAATACAGACCACTCAGTTTGAGTCTATATTCACACACAAGCACTTATTCAAACAATCCATATTCAAGTGGAAGCCATCGTTTGTATCAGACAGGATATCAAAACTCGAATAGGGAAACCCCTTGTGTTAAAACCATGATCGAGAGTCGCGTGCTTTAAGTCCCCACCAATCCCAACAGTAGAATTACCATTCAAGACGGAAATAGGTGTCGCTGTGTTTCCAAACGGCTCATTTTGTGCATCAGCATGAACTGCAAACAGTTGCATACTTTTCAAAGGAACAGTCTGGCGTGTGGTTCGTATAAAGAACAACAAAATAGCACACTAAAGTATTATAAATGTGTACACTTTCCGTAATAACCACTACTTTGGTGTTGATCCGCCTTTAAGATTCGCAAAGTGGCTGACAATCTCACAAGTGAAGTAGATAGTAAGAAGAACTTTTTGTGTAGTAGGGAAAATCTTGTTTATATTTTGTATGAGACAGGCATACGCGGACGCTATTGCAAAATAAAATGTTTGAAACAAAACACTAGAAACAATTGTGCTGAGTGTAATTTACGAATTATTTACGTATTCAACCACTTGTACACTGCTTCAGGTTCTTCACCACAGATGCAATTAAGGAAACTGTGGAGTTATGTCGCGATTTCTATCTTTAGTGATGTACTTCTAATTTGAGGCCATACGTTTCTAGCCACTCAAGCCTACAAAAAAGAAAAAGAAAAAAAAAAGGGAAACGTGCTTGCCCGCACGCATTCAATTTCACATAATTTTAATAGCAGTTGAATTGGAGTGTACCGTACCTTCAAGAACGTGGTGAGCTATATAAACTCTGTAGGCAGCTAAATGCCTTCCTCTTTTAACCCTAGTCTATATTTAACTCATAAATTGCCGTCATGCAACAACACCACTATCCACCTTTAATTCCTGTCATTCCACTTCGCTCATCCCAAATCGTTAAAATCACAACTGCAAAAAAAGATTTAAAATATTACTTTTTTCCCGAAAAAAATATATAATCTCTCTAGTACTCTGATGCTCTTGACGCTGGAAATGGTCCACCATTTAAAAGTAATTACCTGAATTACACTAGTTTGAACTGATCTGTTCTTGAATTACCCGTCCATGAGTTTTCTTTCCATTTTGTTTTTCTTCTTCAGTCACCTCAAGCAATGAATAATCCATGAAACACACGTTATTGTTGATTTTTTTTTTCGTTTCGTGTTGTTCGTTACTTGAAACCCTGAGAGTGATTGTCCTTGCTTTGGACAGGTGCAACATATTACGTCATTTATTTTTCAAGAAGGAAAATATTGTTTACAGCAGAGATAAAGAGAAAAATGCGTAGGTTTTTATTTGAGAAAGGTATTTGGAATGACTAGATAGTGCTACTCTCAAGAAAAGATCTTTCCAGGACTTATACAAATTAACTTTGGTACCATCAGAAAAGCAAAGTGTCATTATTTAGATTTTAGTAAAAAAAAAAAAACGTCTAAGAAAACTGCGTCAAAAAAGAATCAGTAATGCATACTGAAGAAGAGTGAGAAAAACTCATTTCTTGTTCAGAAGAAATTTCGCCTTAACACACAAGACATACGACTTGTAAATATTTTTGGTTTTGACTAAAACAATACTTTATCATATTCCAGGGGGGAAAAAGTTCTTTAGCGTTGTTTATTTTTAACACTTTCACAAAAATACTGTGGCGTTGTTTAGAAGAAAAATAATGGTATTGCATTGAATAGATATTTGACAATAACTAGAAATGAGTTTGGAATTGCTCACACTGAAATAATACAATTCTAACATCAAAACATTTGATGACACAGCACATTCTGTAGTGACGTCACGGTCAGATTCAAGTCAGTGACGTTTCTTTACTGAATCCTTCTACAAGAGTACTTTCAGACTGATCACTAAACGGTAAGAAAAGTTATGCTGTGACGCATGCGTAATGGGTTCACCGTTGTTATTTAAAATAGTACTACACTAGCGGACAATCATAGTTATAAATATATTCAATGAAAGTGCTTATAATTTTAAATATAGATTTTTTTCCATATGACAGTATTCAATCTTCGCAATTAGTAATTGCTTAGATTTCCAAGTGTCGTGAGTATATTACCTGTCCAGGTGCAATATAAATGTGTGGTTAAAGGCCTGTGTGCAATATAAATGTGTTGTTAAAGGCTCAGGTGCAATAAAATGTGTTATATAAAGGCCTAGGTGCAATATAAATATGTTATATAAAGGCCTAGGTGCAATATAAATGTGTTGTTAAAGGCCCAGGTGCAATATAAATGTGTTAATAAAGACCTAGGTGAAATATAATTTGTCATTAAAGGCCTAGGTTCAATATAAATGTGTTGTTAAAGGCCTAGGTGCAATATAAATGTGTTGTTAAAGGCCTAGGTGCAAGAACGTCCTGTCACAGACTTGGAGAGCCAGTCTCCATTGTTGTATTTCCAGTGGATCTGAAGTGTATTTTCGCTGGCTTGTATTAACTGCAATTTGCAAACGATTATTGCTGTCAGACAACTATTTCGATAATTGTTGCAATAGACATTGACGATAATGGTGGGTGCCTTCAAGGTTTCGTTTGCTGACAAATTATTGACTGGTTAATAGATCAGTAGGAAATGAGATTCATCTTAAAGCAAGTTTGCAAAATAATTTTGAGAATGAAGAAATTGTCTATCTTTGCATTGCTTTAAGGGATGTAAGGCATGTCCAAACATCACAATTGACAGGAAAAAATCGATATATTGAAATGATGAAAACTTTCCCCAAAACAACTTTAGTAAGTGAAATTAACAGTAAATTACAGTATATGTTGTACAAAATAAGTATAACTGCCATTGCTTTGAACTATTAATATCCGCTACTAATTTTATAGCAGTCGTTAAATTTGTCTATTTAACTATATAGGCAGTTTATTTCTAGATACGTTTTAGTCACCAATCTAAAAGTACACTTGTTAAAGTATAATTCATTATTGACTGAGATCGAAAAGATAAGAAATATGCATAGATGAAGATAATATTACATTTATCTCTATCTAAGTAAATTTTGTTGCATACAAACATTTATCTCTATTCGAAGTAAATTTTGTTGCATACAAATATTTATCTTTAGTCTAAGTAAATTTTGCTGCATACAAACATTTATCTCTTGTCTAAGTAAGTTTTGTTGTATACAAACATTTATCTTTAGTCTAAGTAAATTTTGTTGTATAATAACATTTATCTCTAGTCTAAGTAAATTTGTTGCATACAAACATTAATCTCTAGTCTAAGTAAATTTGTTGCATACAAACATTTATCTCTAGTCTAAGTAAATTTTGTTGCATACAAAATAAACAAACACACGTACATACAGAGCCAAGTCACTTTAGAAAAAAAAAATCTTCACATGGCTGACTCTGTGTTTGTGTGTCTTAATATGCACATCCTTTCTTGCGGTCAGTTTACGATGTGCGAGTTTATTTGACATTATCATTCTCTCAATTCAAATTGCCATTTTGTATTATGAATAGGAACGCACCAGATAATGACTATCACGATATAAAAATAACTAACATTGACTGGAAGTTTTCGTGTGTATGATATATACATTTTAATAAAAGTAAAACTGTTCAATAGCACTAATATTGCTCTGATAATTCAATATATAAATACTATAATTGTAAATAAGAAATATATTGAATCTAATAATATAAGTTAATTTAGAACATGCATTTTTACATGCGCAAAGACATACTTTCCATGAATGTACTAAAAATATTTTAATTATCAAGAAATCGTAGAATTAACAAACTGCTGTATTACTTACAGAAATAACCTGGAGTACAGAAATTATTTAAAGTGTGTTGCAGAGTAATGATTATATATTTGTTGACAATGTAAATGTGACCCGACCTGGGGCACTCCTTGTGATAATATTTTTGTCAAAGATTGAGTAAACAACTCAGGTGGAGAATATGCTAGAACTTGCTGATGCCATCCAAACTAATTCCAACTGGATGAGTAGCTTTCTGACTAATAGTCTCACACCTTTAATAACAAATTCATCCAATGGGGATGGACAGAAAATTATTTTCTTGAAGATAGTTTATATTTAATCACTTTGGTTTGAACAATTCTAGTCCAGTCATAAAGGCAATTGTAAGCTCATTTAAGGTATCTGACTGATATAGAAAGAATTTCATACATGTTTGCTATTGATCTATGATGTGAATTGGAGAATGCTTTATGTAAATGAACCATTATTTCTATTTTCACTAATTTGATTACGTTGTACAATATACATGTGAATTTTGATCGATGCTATATTTCTTATGCTGTGTGTATCGAAATTGTTGCAGGATTTGTAAGTTGAGAATGTTTATAAGAGATAAAGGAGTTTTAGAGATGAAATATGCCTGAAATTTAGCACTGCCTTAATTTGGCTTTTGCAGAGAAGAGCAAGCCTTTCTTTTCACTTCAGGCAACAGTGACTACTGTACTCTACTTCATCACATTGGAGTGTGAATACAGAGTTATCGTCAAACTTATCAGTAAACGTTTCTGTAAGTTGATTCCTGTGAATTCCATTTGAGAGCCAAAGTAGTGGAAATCTGTGGCCTGAGTTTGGTCTTGAGAATTCATGAAGATTATTCTGAACTTTCCTTGTAGTGTGCTTGAGTAGCGCACACGAAAATTCAAGAACATTCCTCCTGGCATGCTTCATAGTGCATGCAAACTTGTGGATGATTCTCTCTACAATATACAAGTTTGTAAGAAGCAGGTTGAAAATCTCTGTTCGCTTGTGGATGTGTGTAAGAATGTATTTGTATGTGCGCGTGCGTGTGTGTGTGCGTATGTGTGTGCGCGCGTGTGTGTGTGTGTGTGTGTGTGTGTGTGTGTGTGTGTGTGAGAGAGAGAGAGAGAGAGAGAGAGAGAGAGAGAGAAATAATTATTCTTGTTATCCTACTAAATTACCAAACACACCGCACAGCTATTTTTCTTGATGGCTTGTTCATCTTTTCATCGCCTTTCATTCTTTCTATCTGTCAGTTTTTGTTAGGATATTTGTTTGTCATCTCTGAGATTCTGAGCCCACTGGAACAAGATGTTGGCATTTGTCTGACCCGCCGTCTAATCATCATGCCCTCGGGTGTCCATTAGATCAATTATTACGTTTTATTGACGATAGATTAGCCTTAAGAGTAGCATACTTACACCGTGATGTTCTGACGGTAAAGTGCTCCTAAATAGGTCTGTCTGCCCTGTTTACACCCTTTTCCTATAGATTTGTTATTGGCTATATCGATTCCCAGCACACAGTAGAGATAGAGATAGAAGAGACAATCCCAAAGGGTGACGTCGCGGAGCGCGTTCCCGAGGTTGGTTTCCGGTGACCATTTTTATTTGACCGTCGCGGTGGGCTCGAGCACCCAGAAATTATACATTGACCATGGAATGAAGGCATCACTGTCGAATAAATACGATATACTAATAAAAAAAAATAAACCGATACTTTTATAGAAATATGTGCGTCTAGATGAAGTGGTTATTTCCAAAGTTATATTATTAATTTTAAGTGTTTGTTTGGAGGAATGTAACAAGTTAATTATTTCAGTTTTAAAATCTAGGTATAAAAGACAATCTCCGCAATTTTAGTCTCTTGTCGGTGTTTGAAGTCGACGAATGTCTTTGATGAATTTTGTGTGTGACTTTAAGTCAGAAAATAACAAGCAATGGGTAACAATGAAATACAAGAAATAACAAACAGCTTGTCAATAATATCATTATAGTTTTCTTGATTAGATACACAAACTAATTGTCAATAATATCAGTACAGGGGGTTTTTTTGTTTTAGATACACCAACTGGTTGTCAATAATATCATTATACAGTTTTCTTGTTTTAGATACACAAACTGCTTGTCAGTAATATCAGTATAGAGGTTTCTTGTTTTAGATACACAAACTGCTTGTCAATAATATCAGTATAAAGTTTTCTTCTTTTAGATAGTTGTACATAAACATGAAATGTGGACAGAGTAAATTTGCCCCTCCCTATTTTAAATTTAATCGTTATATAAACTGCTAAATTGTCAGAGTGACCCGACCTTTGAAAGTGTTTGAGTTGAAGTAAACAGCCTTAGACAAGGATATTCTAGATTTTCTGACCTAATGGAAAATGAGTGAGCAGTTTCCTATTATCCAATGATTATGATTTATGAGAATGAGACTAGCCAATGGGCTGAGTTTAAGTTCACTTGCTGTAGAGAATTCTATACCCTAATCACTTTTGAATTTGAAGTAGAAGAAGATAGTCCGGCTTGAAGGCAGCTGTAAGATTGATGGTGAGTTGAAAGTGACTGATTGAGAGAGAAAGGACTTAGCAACATTTCATGCATTTTACTATTGATATGTTATACTTGTGTTTATGTAGATATATACTATGTCAGTCGACTTTTATTACTACAATTGTTTGAACTAAGCTGCACACATGTAGTGTGCTAATAGGTGACACTGTTTGACACACTGTGTTTTTTCTTATCAAGTGTGTGCATGGGGGTAATGAATACTGTTGCAGGAATTGTAAGTTTGAGAATGGAGTGTAAGATAGAATGGATTTGTGTTGTAATGAACAGGAAACTTAGGTTTGCTCTATGGTTATATTTTGCAGTGAACAAATGCCTTTTGACTTTGAGCTTTGAGTTCACCTTTGAATCTTGAGCGGGGAGCCTCAAGTTTCAACTTTTGAGTTTCCAGCTACCCTTCCTGTGTTCACAGGTGAAAACGTGAGTGACTGGGAAAGTGTGGTAACTTGCAGAGTGTATAAGCATAAAGGAGTATGCTATGCACCATTGATGTATCAGAGCAAGTATGCTGGGTATATTTTGGAGAATTCTAGTACAATCTAGTACAGTGAAGTTACAAGTATCACTGTGATCGTGTTCTACTTGAAGGAAGTGACATGGTGAGGAGACATTAGAGATTATAGCAGCACATCAGTTTCCCTGTGAGTGGCGGGAACACGTGTCGAACGTGGACATTGTGACAATGTTGCAAAGGCAAGTGAAAGACTGTCCAGCAGTACTTAATCCAGGTCACGTAAATTTACACATTTAACTCTAATAACTTCATTTCTATTCTCTGATAGGACTAACCTGCAATTTGTATTATTTGTAATGACTCTATTGTTGATCTGTAATTATACAATTTTTCTTTTATATATATGTATATATAGAGAGAGTGAGTGTAAATAATAGTTATCCAAATGTGAGTTCATGGAATACTGATGTCAAGTTATTTATTTCATTGTAATTGTCATGTGTGTTGGGTTCTTCATTTAATAAATTTATTCTTAAATTTAATGACCTTCTTATGCATCCTGAGTTTAATAATCTTATGTTGGAGAAGAAAGTGGGTGGATGAGGGCTCGCTAAATATAGATTAAAGTCAGATTTGTCTTCTCCTTTAGTAAGTTTTCCACTCTGGAAACATTAAGTGACTGTAAATGTTGTGTTATGTTGTGGAAGAGAGAAAACGTTTACAACGCCAAACTATCCGCCAAGTGAGAGACGAGTGGTGCCTGTTGGAGGATCATTAATAAAATAACATTAATATTCTGATCACTTGAAATTAGTTATGAAAGATTAATAAATAATAATAATAAGCATGTCCAAGTAAGTAGCGTGCGTGTCACAAAATGACAAAACACTTTAACTAATGTATTGCGCAAGTCCACTTTAAGACTAAAACTCTCGCTATATAGTGCACCGTGCTGCTTATAGAAACAAATAAGCACACTTGCATGTCTGGGCGTTCTAATTTACGGCTTAAAAGCATTCTAAATATATCTGTCCCGTGACGTGCTGCGCACATAGTTGAAATCAAGTGACAAATGTGTGGAGATTAAAGCATTATCAGCACACGACCCGCTATCGACCGTGCGACAAAATGACGAGAATAGGAGGGTAAAAGTGGGTGGTATAATCGCTGCTTTGTATTCATACATTGCATTCTCACCTCGCCTGAAAATGATGGACGAAATGCCAGAGAAACTGGAATACGTTTTCATTGTTTCTTTTCTTAATCTGCTACATTGATGTACGAGTCAAGCCTTCAGCGAGTGAAATGAAATATGCCGAGCTCAAAAAGTGAGGGGAGGAAAAATGAGCGAACAAAAACATCATCATCAAGTACACCAGCAGCAACCAAGAGCCACAAACCTAAATGTTAAAGTGCTAACCAGCTTCAGGGTTAGGTAATTAAATTAAATGAAACCAGATAACGGCTTATTTAACGGCTTATTAATACTCTCTAGAAGTAATTTCTATTATATTCGAACTCATTCTCCCTCCAGTTGTGATAATTTTTTTTTTAAAAACAACAACAAACTGTCCTTTCGACAAAGATAATGATAATTTACTTTAAAATGTTAAAATGCTCCAGTTAGTGAAAGAAATTGCAGAAAAGAAAAAAGAAGAAAATACCAAAGAAGGGAAGAGTTTGCGAGAAAGAAATTCAGGGAGGGAAACACCGAAGACCAGTTAGTCAAAGTGGTGGTTGAAACCCGTGGAGTTATTGCAATTGTAACTACCATTCTTTTATTTTAAAAAAATGCTAATTTTACTACATATGGTGCCAAGTTGTTGTTGAAAAACTATCACCAAATGTCAGTATGGTTTGGCAAAAATATGGTCGATGTCAAAATGGATGTAAAAAGCATGAATCAGTCAAGATATGAGTGAAATATACAAAACATTACAGCGTTCTATGAATTGCGCAAACGCTGAAAGCATTTTGGCAAGAGAGGGGATTTGTGACCGTCAACAATTAATGAAAAGACCAGGCAAACTTCAGGTCGGATCTATGGTGTTGCTTACCTAGAGAAACAGGATATTCATCAATGTCCGTGGGCCACAACAATTCCAATATGTTGACATAGTAACATTTCTGCAGGTCTGGTTCCTGAATTGTCCATTATAAAGCCTTCAGTAAATGCATAATTAGGGGTTCTTAAGTTACACCTTGAGGTACAGCATAGTTGAGGGATTGCCTTGTACGTGGGAGGAGGAGTGTGGAGGCGGAGAAGGAAAACATAATTTCCTCTGGGGTTTGATTGGGTTTATAAATCGAGCTGTCAGCTCAGACACCTAAATGCCACGAGTTGGTGGGAGATCATAATGAATAGAGAGAAAGATCATAATGAATAGAGAGAGATCGAAAGATCATTAGATATTATGCACTGCAATTCGAATGTTTGACTGTTCGACCGTGCTTTGTACATAAGTAAGGTTGTAACGTCCACAAAATAACAGGCAATCTTTCAAAGCGTTACAACAGCGTTACATCTAAAATTATCAGAAAATTTCCCAGCTATTGTTCTACTGTGAGGTTTAATGGTTTGGAAACATTCAGAAACTTTTAAGCCTGAAGATACCGTCTTGTATTTTCTCACAGTCTAATTCACTGCGGTCTTTTTAAAATAGAAACTTGCAATATTCAAATGAGGTAGTAACAGAAAAATTCTGTGAATTCCAAGAAAAGGACAGACTTCCAAATAAATCTAAGGGAAGTGAAAGCAAATCTAATGGAAAGTGCCAAAGAATACAACTTTAAATTAAATATAAAAATAACTTGTAAGCAGTACGTTGTATAATGTAACAATTCATTTCAGACACCTACATAGTATTCTACTTGTAAAATAAAAAATATGCTACAAAACGGGTTAAACGTTATTGATAATCAATGAAAAACTAACAGCAAATATTATGCGCATTATTAAAATTCAAAACCACACCACGTTTGATTACTATTCGGATACGTTTTATTACAATTCCATATTTTGAATTTGCTGTTTTGTTTTGTGTTTTGTTTGCGTTTTGATATGTAATATTTATAGGAACATTTCCGTATCTAAGTGTTATTATTTTATTACCATGAGATTAATATATTATTATTATTGTTTTTGCTATTGGAATGACACTGAGTGTCAGCAGAGCTGGATATGCACAAACTTGACCTGCTGGAAACGTGATATTCATCTCCCCTTTCTCATGATGCAAGCGACCTTCTACGTCAGACTGACGTAAGGTTCTATGACGAATATGTCATAGCCCTAATAAATTCTAATTCAAAAATAAATTTTTAGAGCAAATTTGAATAATCATTGAAAAAGAATTGTCTGTAGTGAGGAACTTAATCAGTTCAAAATGATGTACTCAGAGACACTATTTCATATTTTAAAAAAAAAGTAATGTACATTTATAAACTACAGACACTGGTTACGATCAGGTAGTTGTACAGACTCTGTAGACTTTCGAGTGCTGTTTTATTTTTATCTTTTAAATAAAAGTAAGTTGTTCGTAATTAGGCAGTCACCCTGTGTTAATGCAATTCCATTTTGAAATTCTAAACTCATTATCAGCGCTTATTCCCTATTGTCCGTTGATCGTGAGAAGGAGGCATTTTAACATCAAGATTTCCGTTTTGTTTTAGCAAATAATTAGGTCAGTTTAAGCATCCCTTGGAAGGGGGTTGTGTTTTTGCTGTACACATTTCTTTCATATTCATTTTAATTTATAAACGTGCTTGTGTGCGTGGTTGTAGATGAATGAATTATTCTATCTGTCAATGAATCAGTCTGTAAGTCTGATCGTCTATCTATCTACCTAACTATTTTTCAAAGCCACCCTATAAAATTAACTAATTTTTACATGTATATGAAACTGATGACTAACATCTAAATTTTGAGTGTTGACATAACAATAAATGTGTTTCTTGGAGCCTCGGGCTGATTTTATTTTACATTTAGCTGTCTCGAGCTTCATCAACAATTACTTTTGTTCCCTTCTGAAAGATTATAAATTGAGGCTGGGGATTTGTCGCGCCCTACTGAAAGTGAAAGCACTGGGTCATTCTCTGCTTTTGAAGACTGCCGTTCAGCATGACTTGAACGAAATATACAGGTTAATTTGTCTGCTTGTTGTCGCTGCCCATGGGTGTAACATAACCATGGAGAACTATATAGCAATTAAGTGAAATATACAGGTTAGTTTGTCTGCTTGTTGTCGCTACCCATGGATGTAACATAACCATGCAGAAAAAGAAAAAAGAGCGCTTTAAAATTATACCGATGATGCCCAAATTATTTTTCTTACACAAGAGAACTGGCCAGTAGGCTAAAGTTACGTTACTCTGTTGAGCAATAACAATAACTCTAGTAAACCGTTAATGTAGAAGGAAAGCGGGTTCGTGTAAGTTCCAGTATCATTGGAAAACCCAGGTCTGATGAACGGTAATCAAGGGAATTTCTGTAGCATGCATGCAAACTGCCCACCCATTGACGAAATAAATATATCAGTCTTCACATCTCCACTCCCCCTCGTGCTATTAAAAAGAATATATCACACATAAACGTACATTTGTTCGAATTCATGTAAAATATTTTTTCTTGTCGTCCTCTTTTCGTGTTCGCTTGTCTTCCTAGTGTAGTAATTAATAAAGTATTTAAGCGGTAAAGAAGATAGTCTATGATAACAATGTAACTCTATAAACACAAGAGGACTGACATTAGAATTTTAGATGCATAATTATTCTTCAGCTCTCTACATAAAATTTGCAGCATGTCTGTTGGGAAAAGGGAGGAGACAGAATCTCTGTGATTTCGTTTCCGCTTTCCGTCCTGTTCTGCTGTGTGTACCGTATTGGAAATGTTGCTGCAGACGGTGTTTGCAAGTTTGGTCTAGGTTGGTGCCAGACTACGTTTGAAAGATTAGGTCTTGTCCATGTTGTGTCAGCGATGGAGTAAGAGTGTACAGCAGGCTGATATAGTTATTTATTCAAACTTCAAATTAATCCCTGGAACAGGATTCCATTTCGTCTTACTGAATTATAATGCTGATTTGTGACACATTATGAAGATGTGCATACAGTACTTTTTCATGAGTGTTCCTGCATTGTTTCACTGATGCCATTTACATCAGCAAGCCGACATTACCTCGGCTCAAGTTTAATATTCATTATTTCTCATTTTCTAATCTCTTCATTATTCTGTATTGTTAATGATTCTAACCGTATCTGTTATTGGCAACGCGTTAATATATGAATATGTTTGTTATTGAATTCATACAGGAACTTTCGAAAGAGCGCTATGAATTAGGTTAATTGTCTCAAATTAATTAACCTACTGCATACGAACAGTAATCACATCAGCGTTCATACACCCAGTTAGGAGTGTGAGAGATAAACTAGTTTCCACAACTCTCATTATTTTTTCAAGCATTCAAGTCAGATCATGAGGACCATTAAGGAGAAGAATTCTAAATAACTGAAGGGGGGATATGGAGATGACTTTGACCACAATCAATATTCATGTACAATAAAACAGTCATGGGTCTAGCGATAATAGTACTTCAAGGGATCAAGGGAGGTGCTGAAGATTCCTCTTAGAAGGTCAGCATTGATCCCACCTGATATGCAGATGTTTGTAGTATGTGGATGATTGCAGAAAAGGAGGTAATACTAACTATCTGTCTATCCATCTGTGGTGGAATGCTTTTGCCTGTCACTATTTCTAAACTTAATTATTATATAATTTATTAAATGTCAACGTTACATCAACTTCCGGTACTTCACATGACCATATATTTGTAAGTTCCAGAGTTAATAAAGGCCTTTCCAATGTGCGCATTCCACACTTTGCCTAAATAGTACGTGCCTTTCTTTATAATGACTAGACATTTTATACAATACCTAGGCAAGCTATATAACAACATACATATTTCATACATTGCCGAAAAACGACCGTCATTGTATACATTGCCTGGGCATTCTATATATATATGTGTGTGTGTGTGTGTGTGTGTGTGTGTGTGTGTGTGTGTGTGTGTGTGTGTGTGTGTGTGTGTGTGTGTGTGTGTGTGTGTGTACGTATGTGCTTTTCGCGTCCATTAATTAATTATAACAAGCCAAGCGGAAATTTAAAGTAACATTTACATTTCTACCGCGTCCGCAGTCTATCTTCCTTAAAAGTAAATGGTATAATGATTGATTTAGCCCGTTTCATTCGTATGCCAAGTCACATGACGTAGTTAAACGTAAGCACCTATAAAGAGAGACTGTTCTCGCCCGGAAACACATAGAGTCTAAGACGTAATCTAGGAGAGTCCAGGCAACAAATACTGGAATGGAAAACGACCATCTGGAAACAGACAAATACTCCAAGGAAACATATACAAACAGTGCAAACGCTAGAGCAGGACCTTCACTTTCACTTCACAAGAGAAGATAATCACGTCTGAAAGGAAAAGGAGAGAATATTAGACCAAAATCCATTCCGAGAGCGCTGTGCGGAGTACATCCCAAGACTGATGGTCACTTGAGACTTCTATTGAGCACGTAACAAATCGAATACCAAGGATTCAGAAACGCTCGCAAAAGATGTATATGTGATCTAAAATCTGTCTCCAACACTGAACACAAGAAAATAAGAACCCATTGCCGCAATTACTGAACATAACACAATACTAATCGCTTCAAATTCTGATCACAAGAAAATAAGAACCCATTCCTTCAAATACTGAACACATCACAATAAGAACCATTTGTCTCAACACCGATCATAATAATAATCACTTGCTTCAAACTATGAACAGCGACTATTCAAAATGGTTCACTCACTCACTGACTCTCTGTGCTCTCTTTCAGATAACCTTGCTGCTTGCAGTTTGGTGGAAATCCGAGTGCAATGTACAATGTAGTGTTTTGAAAATACAAATGTTCCTTTTGTTAACATCATTGTGCATTACCGTCAGTGCAACCATACAGTGCACCGTTAAAGGTGGCATGTGTCTGTCTTTCTTTGTGACTAGTGTCGACCACATCTAACAGTGTGAGCATGTTTTCTAAACACAGTGTGTGTGTGTGTGTGTGTGTGTGTGTGTGTGTGTGTGTGTGTGTGTGTGTGTGTGTGTGTGTGTGTGTACTTATACGTGCACACGTCTTGACTTTGACCCATTGGCGTCTCAGGTAAACTTTTGTCCTTGTCACAAAAGAAATCCAGTCGTGACTCACAATTGCTAGAGGCATAGATATATATAGACATAATTGCATGCAAGAACGTGCATCTGGGCAAACTGTCTGCTTATCTTATTGCCCGACATGCACTTACAGAAAGGCTTCCCTCTCCAGAACTAAGATACTGGGCAATGTTCCTTCTGCACGGCCGCGCACCTCATTAGAAAATGCCGCGCAGCACTTTCACGCACAAGTGTTGGGAGTAAGCTGAAACAACCGTCAGTTCCACGTACACGAAAACTATTATAGGGACCTAGGTACTGGGTGCGAATCTTATTGCCCGGCATGCACTTACAGATATGCTTCTCTCTCTAGAACTAAGGTGCTTGCTGCGAATCCTATTGCCCGGCATGCACTTACAGATATGCTTCTCTCTCCAGAACTAAGGTACTGGGTGCTAATCCTATTGCCCGGCATGCACTTACAGATATGCTTCTCTCTCCAGAACTAAGGTACTGGGTGCTAATCCTATTGCCCGGCATGCACTTACAGATATGCTTCTCTCTCCAGAACTAAGGTACTGGGTGCTAATCCTATTGCCCGATATGCACTATAACTAATGTTCATCTCTCCTGAACTACTGCATTGTTACTATTTATTTTAGACAGAGGATTTACCACTTCCGAGTGAACACTAATAATTTTGAACTGTGCTACATCTAGAGGACAATGTAAGTAACACTACTAGGTATGGCATGCTCACACAGATACATGCATACGTTCACATACACACGCATACAAATACGTGCATTAACAGAAATAAGCATGCACATACACGCGCGCGCACTCGCAAATTCATATTTAAAAATAAACAAGCATCCATTGTCAACATCGGATGACAAAAGCATTAAAGGAAACAAATGTCACGATTAAGCTTACACCAAAGAGGAAATAGGCATATTTTTTAAAAATATAGTTTGAAACAAAACATATCAATCAGTCAAAAGCCCAGGTTTGCCCGACCTGCACTGGCCGTTTAGCCATAGTTAACGTCACAAGCACTGTCCAAACTAAAATAACTTTTAAACTCTTGTCGCTTTCTTTTGCTCCTTTGTTTTAAATTTCAAATAGTCCTTTTTTATTACATATCAAAATAATAATAAGTCTGCTTATTGAGGCACGACAGCCAGTTGTCTGCCCCTTTTCTATAACAGTTTTTTGCCACAGGCACAAAAATGTAATTGTCAGATGTTCATTTTGTTTAGTTCTCTCATAAGTCTTTGAGGTCATGAAAGATTTATTATTTCTTTTTTACTGTGCGCTGTTTTTTTTTCATTTTTATTTTGTTTGAAGAGGGGGTGGATAATGTGTGTTACTCTTTTGTTGGTGTGTGTGTGATTTTGAGTTCACATTTCACGCCGCCTTTTATTGACCTCACTGCCTTGTTCTGAAAAGGGAATTATTTTATTCTCATTTCCAAAAGATTTAACTTGGCCAATAATTTGTGATTCGCAGGGACAGATTTAAATAAATTACATAAGAAGAGTATGAACGTTTATTTGAAAGAAAATTTATACAAGTGGTACGAATGTGTATTTAATAGAAAGTTTATAAATTGGTACGAATGTGTGTTTAAAGAAAATGTATACAAGTGATACGAACGTGTATTAATAGAAAGTTTATAAATTGGTACGAATGTGTGTTTAAAGAAAATTTATACAAAGGTACGAACGTGTGTAATACAAAATGTATACAAGTGGTACGAACGTGTGTTTAAAGAAAATTTATACAAGTTGTACGAACGTGTGTAATACAATATTTATACAAGTGGTACCAGATTGTGTAATACAAAAGTTATACAACTCCACAGGTACGTATGCAGAGGAGAAAATGGAGGCAAAGGATGAAGTTTTAAGACAATGTTTAAGTGAAAACACAGACATGGGTTAGGAGAAAAGAGAGGAAATGGTAACAGCAATGTAGGCAATTTAATATTAAAATTAACATTACTATTATTTGAACACTAATTAAGAAGGTAAAACAAACATGCTCTACACTCGAGGGTAGAAACATGCGTAATCTTAGGAAATCTTACACAGTGAATTAGAAATACGATCACCTCCGCACAATCATTAAGAACTTGTATTATAGAGAACATGTTTGTGCGCTATAGCTCTAAGTGACCATGACACTTATATTGCGAGACTTGGAGAGGGCATAACGTTGTGTAACAAATTTGCATTGTAATTTTATTGCTGCTTAATATGTTGGGGTAGAATGATAAAGGTCAAGGTCAAAGCCATGAATCCCTGAACCAGGCTGAATAAGAAAATGTATGTAGATAGGTGACATTTCGAACTGTGTATTTTACTAAATATGCTTTCCCCATTAGAAAGAGTAATCAGATTGTTTGGGCTTGAGGGGGAATGATAATGCAATTGTATTGCAATTTTGTTATTGAATTGCATGTTTGAAATGAATTGTGAAAGTCGAATGAACTGGATTTTTCTTAGCTTGGGTGAAATGCAAATTTTGAACTATGATCAAATTCTAAATGTAGAGGACAAGTAAAATTATAATAGCAACAGAAACTTGAGAAATGTGGACAATTACATGTTTCTGATATTTCGGGTGTGTGTGTGTGTGTGTGTGTGTGTGTGTGTGTGTGTGTGTGTGTGTGTGTGTGTGTGTGTGTGTGTGTGTGTGTGTGTACGTGTGTGTGTGCGCGTGCATGTGTGAGTGAGTGAATCCTGACAAGATCCTATGTAGGGGAGGGATGTCTGCAGGTGTGAGCAAACAGCTATTTAAAATCAGTAGACCCTAGACACCAATGTACAAAGAGTGTGCAACGAATAACCAAAGCAGAACAGAGACACAAATGTACAAAAAGTGTGCAACGAAGAACCAAAGCAGAACAGACACCAATGTACAAAGAGTGTGCAACGAAGAACCAAAGCAGAACAGACACCAATGTACAAAGAGTGTGCAACGAATAACCAAAGCAGAACAGAGACACCAATGTACAAAGAGTGTGCAACGAATAACCAAAGCAGAACAGACACCAATGTACAAAGAGTGTGCAACGAATAACCAAAGCAGAACAACAAAGACACCAATGTACAAAGAGTGTGCAACGAAGAACCAAAGCAGAACAGAGGCGCCAGTACAGATGAGAATAAGTTCAAGGACGCGTAACAAGACAAATATGTCACAGTCATTTCATAGATGTTCATTTATTTTAATTTTTTAAAAATGATATGCACGATAATTTAATTTGTCTAAGCATTGCTGGAATAGGAACTGTTTCACTGCCTATCGCTTCTAGACGTTTGCGGTTTTGGTTAATCGTCTGTGGGTAAGAGCCAGTTGGCAATCACGACGTCATGACGTCCATATGTCATACACAGCAACGGCAAGTTTTAGGCAAATTAAGGCGCCATTCAACAAGAATTAAAAGTGCTTTATACGCATATCATCCCAGGTACTTTGTGGTATTCCGCTAAAAGTCAAACAAACAACCAAATTTACTCATCAGTATTCTTTCGTAGCTGGTTTAAAATGGCTTGCAGATGTCAGCCATCATTACTACGCGAATAGAATGAAAGGGATAACTCTTACGTCGCCTATCTCCAAAACTGAAATGCATCGTTTTCAGACTTTTCGAACAATAAATTGCATAAAATTCATTGTCTAAAACTAGCCCTTTATTTAAAGACACACTTGAAGGGAAACATACAAGTACCTAAAATTCGGGGTCTAAAATTAGTCCTTCATTTAAAGACACATTTCACATTTTTTTCCTTCACTGGACGGAAATAAACAAGTACATAAAAGTCGGTGTCTAAATTTAGTTCTTAACGTAAAGGTACTCTTGAATAAGTTCACAGTTTTCTTTCTCAATAGGAACATACAATTGCCTAAAATTCAGGATCTAAAAATTAGCCCTTCGTTTAAAGACACACTTCAACAAATTTTTCCTTCCCTGAACGGAAACAAACAACGGTGTCTAAATTTAGGTTTTAATTTAAAGACACACCTGAATATGTTCACACTTTCCTCTCGCAAAACGGAAGCAAAGAATCCTGTAACCTACAATGAATAAATTACCATTAAAATTAAAAGTACACCTGAATATGTTCACGGTTTTCTTTCACAAAATGGAAACAAACAAGTGCGTAAAGGTGAGTGCTTAAAATTAACTATTAATTAAAAAGACACTCTTTGGTATGTCATTGACTTTAATAAATATTAACCGGACTTTCCTTCTGTGTCCTTTGCGATACACAACAACTTAAGAGCTATGCGCAACAACAGCATTACAGTAAACATAGATACAACTTTTTAAAAATACTCTTTTATTTGTTCATGCTTGCATCGGAAATTAGAGTTGATACTTTCATGTCGTGATGACGTAGATTGTGGTGAACGCTGCACTGAAATCGTGTGGACAGCACGTTTTTTGCCACTCGCATTTGACAGAAAACGTCTGGAAATTGAAATGTATGTACCACACACACACACACACGCACACCTAGTCGTGTCCCCTCTCTTGCCCGTTTAAAGTTGTTAATACATAGATATTTGTCTGCAAAGCTAGAGGATTTCAGGATTTTTTTTAAAAAGGGTGTTACGTCTCTCCGTGTCTCTGGTAATGTGCATTCCTGTTTGAAAATGGGGCGTTAACTCGGATAACAAACACTTGTATCTAATGCCGTTTGAGAAGAACGATTAGAAATAGATTCTGCACGAATATTTCAGAGAGGTCACTTTTAATCAATTTATTTGTTTTTCAGATTCGACTGGGGATTTTAGTTTTAATTTTTTTCGAGATTGTACTTGTTTTTGAATGACCTCTACTTACGTACACTGGCATTACTCAGTCTACAGACATGACAGGATATATATAATATAATTCACTTGTATGAAATTTGTGGTGGGGTAAATGTGCCTATCCTTATTTCTAAACTTAATAATTATATATTTGTTGCCATTGTCAACATGATCCGACCTTGGGCACTGCTTATGATATTTTTGTAAGTGCCAGAGTTGGAGTAAACAACTCAGATGGAGAATATGCTAGAACTTACTGATGCAATCCAAACCAGTTCCAAGTTGATGAATAGTTTTTCTTACTAATAGTCTCAAACTTGTTCACAACAACTTCCAGTAGGGATGGACTGAAAGTTACTTTGTTGCAGATGTTCTATATTCTAATCATTTTGATCTTGACATAACTCATGTCTGGTCACAAAGGCGAGCGTTAGTCATGAAAGGAGCATGCCCTTTCTTTTGAGGTTTTGTAACCTTTTATCCACTTCAGACTGCAGTGACTACTGTACTCTACCAGATCACGCTATGAGTGTATCCAACATTGTTGTTGATCTTAACAGGAAACATGTTGCTGTAAGATGACTCTTGTGAAATCTGTTTGAGAGCCAATATGATGGAAATCGAAGTCTGACTTTAGTCTTGAGAATTCATGAAGACTTTTGAACATTCCTCACGGTGTGCTGAGTAGCGCACACAAAGATTCTAGAACACACTCCATGTGATGTGCTTTAATGGCGGTTACGAAGTTTTTGGATGATTCTCCACAGCGTGCTTTGTGAGCACGCGCATGGATGATTCTGGAACAGTTGTGCAATGTATTTAGAAAAGGTGTGATATATTGTCATCTAATAAGGAAAAAAAGTGACTTGTTGCAAGCTCCGTGATTGTGAACATGTGTCAGCAATTCTGCTATCATTGAAAAAGTCAGTTACATTATTTATAATTATCTCTCTAAAACTCCACTCTCATTTCTATGAATGTGTAAAACGTTTAATAAACGTTGTGGAATTATGTAAATGTCAATGCTCTTTTGATTATAGTCAAATCTCCTATATTTGATTGCTGATTTAGTAAAAGTTATTGTTAAATTTATTACCTTGCATAAATATTAAAACCTTATGTTGAATTAATAGCGGGTGGATGGGGGCTTGTTAAATATAAATAAAAGATTTATTTTTATTAATAAATTTCCACCTACAGAAACATTATTCGACAGTAAAACGTCTATCTTCTTATTGTGTGAAAAGTCGTGTTTTATGACACCCTGATAATCCGCCAAGTGAGACATGTTGGTCGTTTGGGAGAATTATTAAAAACTATAAATTAAGATACTCGATCTCTTGTAAATGGTTTTGTGTTAATGCATTATAACCATAATGAGTAAATGGTGTCCAGAGAGGTGTTAAATGAAGTGAAGGCTTTATCACTGAGCGCAAATTTATTCAAAATTGATAAACGTATTGTCAAGGTTTTGATGAAATTAGTAAATGTGGAAAATGTTTGGTGAAATATTTATTGAAATTTGGAACCTAAACAGTGAATCGTAGACTAAAACAGAGCTAGAGAAGATAAACCTGACTGACGATATAGAGATTTAGAAAGCAGTCTATCTTTTCTTCTCTTTTGAAATGAGTTTGTTTAACCTTTTGACTTATATCATTTATTGCCTATTGTATTGATACACGCATTGCCATAATTTCTATTAGTGATGTATAGAAATTCTACTGTTATATTGATTGTGCACTTTAAGTATCTAGATTTAAAGTTTATCACTTGCTTGAGTGTGAGTGAATATATTTTTGAAAATCAAGTCAGATAGCTCGCATGCATGCTAAGTTTCATGTGACCAAGGTAGAGTTATAATTTTGTTGGAAGAAAAGAAAATGGAAAATTCTAGGGAAGGAAGAAAGAGATGGATGCAGTCTAACAGAAAGGAGAGAAAACAACTCATATACTTTCTCATACAGAAGTTACCGTCCTTGTCTTAGGACAAGCGTACTCTAAAGATAGCATTGGCATTTAAGTAAAGAGACAATTGTGACCTTTGTAGACATGAAAAATTCACAAAATCAGTGTCTCCGAGTGCAGTGAATTTGCAAGTTAAATATTATGGCGCAATTTTTTCAGACAATTTAAATTGTTGTTGTGGCATATGACGTGAAGGTTTAGCATGAACCATATTTTAAAACTGGTGAGTTTCAAATACTTTTTATCACAGGAACTTTATTTTCTTTTGGTACGTCTGAATTTAAATTCCTTAACAGATCCTCTGAATTCATTTCGAATTTGAAGTAAAAGTGTTCAAACTTAATTTGCAGTTTAAAGTTTGGTCGCAGTATGTGCGCCTTGCAGCACTGACTGAAGTAGAATCCAACTCTCTGTTTGACCTTGAATTGCTCAGATGTTCATCATTACTGATCAGCCATACTAATTCTTTACCTATCAGCCATACTAATTCTTTACCTATCAGCCATACTAATTCTTTACCTATCAGCCATACTAATTCTTTACCTATCAGCCATACTAATTCTTTACCTATCAGCCATACTAATTCTTTACCTATCAGCCATACTAATTCTTTACCTATCAGCCATACTAAATCTTTACCTATCAGCCATACTAATTCTTCAAATTTAAAAATACTTAAGAAGCTCGATTTTATCGTTTTTCAAAATGGACAGGTAACAGGACCGGACACTAGGATAGAATGTTATTAGTCTAAGCATTGTATTGATAAAGAGTGAAGTGTTGCATGAGAGTGGGGTGGGGTGGAAATACAGCATGTGTGATGTCACAAGCTTAATTATGTGTATGGGGTGGGGTGGGGAACAGCATTGCCAGGACAGGAGAGGTAGTTATGTATGGAGGGTGTAACATTGTAATGACGGACATATCATTGAGTGAGGGGGAATACAGCAAAGTATATGATAAGTATATTGTTTATTTGTGTGTGTGTGTTCTCAGGATAATATAAATCGTAAAGATAGGAGTGTAATTGAATGAGTTTGTGTGAGTATATCATTTTAATGACAAAAGTGTAATAGTGCGAGTGTAAGTGAATACATCATGTTAAAGACAGAAGTGTAATAGTGCGAGTGTAAGTGAATACATCATGTTAAAGACAGAAGTGTAATAGTGCGAGTGTAAGTGAATACATCATGTTAATGACAGAAGTGTAATAGTGCGAGTGTAAGTGAATACATCATGTTAATGACAGAAGTGTAATAGTGCGAGTGTAAGTAAATGCATCGTGTTATGACAGAAATGTAATTGTATGGTGGTGGAGGATACAGCACAGTAAAGATAAGGGTGTAATTGCGTGTGAGTGAAACAATTCTGTTAATCACAGAAGTATAAGTGTGGGTGGAAATCAGTTCCTAATAAAATTCACGAATTCTACATTCTACACTCTAAATTAATGTCTCGAAATAAGAAGGAATCCAGCAAAGGTATATTTTTGTCTTTTCAGAATGCTTGCTATTTTAGGATAAATGTTTGATACATGTTATGGCTAAAAGAACATTCCTCGTTCCCACCATTTTCAGCTATGGCTTTCACAAGTTATATGTCGTTATTTTCTTCTTTACTATGCTCGGTGAAATCCATACTTAAATCCATACTTAAATCCATGCTTAATGTTTTTATCTATCACAAAGATAAGTCCGGTCTGCGTTTTTGCTACCTAGTTCTTATCCACCATTACATAATCTATTCACTCTCTCTCTCTCTCTCTCTCTCACACACACACACACACACAACACACACACACACATACACATTACGCATACACGATCTGTATGGTTAGAACAATTGTCTTGAGTTGATCGTAGACAGCTGTAAAACACTTCCTCGGCTCGAGATCGATGAATGACAAATTTGTAACGAGCTCAGACATTCGTTTCTGCGCTTCTCATTTAATGCATGACTTAAATTATCAGCCTCTGCAATCTTTAATTCATTTCTCATTTAATGCATGACTTAAATTATCAGCCTCTGCAATCTTTAATTCATTTCTCATTTAATGCATGACTTAAATTATCAGCCTCTGCAATCTTTAATTCATTTCTCATTTAATGCATGACTTAAATTATCAGCCTCTGCAATCTTTAATTCATTTCTCATTTAATGCGATGCGTGTTTACCAGTCTCTGCATTTACACACACACACACACACACACACACACACACACACACACACACACACACACACACATATATATATATATACACAAATACATACACGCATGCGCGCATCGTGAATTGTTCTGTACAGAAAGCACACTGATTTTGTTTGTACACCTAAGCCAAAATACATACTACATCATATAGAGAAAGGTATATGCAAATATTCACCCAAATGCAACAAGGCTTTGACATACAAATCCCATCATTATTAAGAATACATGTAAACACAAACATAGAGATTAACGCATATATGTTAACACGTACACATACACACACACACACACACACGTTCACAGATAAGCCCTTGCATGCTTACATGCTTTTCTCTCTCTTTCTCTCTCATATACACGTAGACGCACACAATGAAAACCATTATCTTGCGATTCTACCATGCATGCTCTCAGTATCGATGTGCCTGTCATGGCCAGATCTGTTTGCTGATGTATAGAGTGGCTGGTGCACGCACTGATACGTGACTTCCGAGGTTTCTCGCGATCACAGGCAACATTCACCGGATTGTTGATGAACGAAAGCTCGCAAGTGACACAAACTGTAAAGACACCCTACAAATACAGATTTAAATCAGAAAGAGCCCTTTGGATGTGTCAACGACTTGAAGTTAGAAATAAACTGTTGCTTTTCTCAATGGCTTTTGGCACTAGAAAGACGTCCTTGTCTGTGTATCAGCAACTTAGTTAGCATTGAGCATTTAAAGAATCATCTCCACTTGTCAGTTGCTTAAAGTCGGAAGAGATGAAAAACTGTTCTTTTGGTCATCAACTTCAAGCCAGAAAAACACCTTGACATTATCAGCTATTTTAAATCAAATAAGGACTGCTACACGACAAGAAAATATAGACACGACATCTTTGCAGTCGTCAACAGCTTGAAATCAGACAGGTACCATTGTATGTCTTGGATTTTGGTTATGAATTGTTCTCTAGACATCCTGGAACAATATAATTGTTGTTATGCTTAGTCTCCCTTTCCTCTCTCTCCTCACCCCACTACCAACTCCTTTTGCAACTGCAACAACCCACGTGCTGTTTACCTAATGTGTCATCCGCTTTTGCGTAACTAAGCAACGCGCATTCACTTTCCCTAGCAACTAGTTGCATCTGCTTACGCAGTGTGTGTTGTCTGCCCTTGTTCACTGACAGAGTGATTACTCAAAGTACAGAATCACGGATAGGATTAACTTGTTATGATGTTGGTTTCATTTTCTTTTCAGTTTTGTTTCTGGAGATAGTAGGTTTCTGGGCTGGATCCTCATGTGTAAATATAAATTTGTGTTTATGTAAAATAAAAAATTCAAGTAAGGAGCAAGTCAATTAAAATCATATTGTATCTAAAGAGTGTGTGGTGTGTGTGTGTGTGTGTGTGTGTGTGTGTGCGCGCGCGCGCGCGCGCGCGTGTTTATGTTAGACTGTGTCTGTAATACACCTAATGTTATGCATTTTTCGCTATTTCAATATTCACGTACTCGAAACTGAAATGACTATACATTATTCTCATCAACACCATAATTTCTAGACACAAACGTTCATTTTGGGTTAGAACTAAAATCTTCAACTTTCCAAAGGATTTCTTTCTTTTTTCTCTTTCTTTCTTGCAAAACATTTCAGTACATACGTTCTTCTTGTTTTCATGTAATCAAAGTTTCATTTTCTGAAAAAAAGTGAAAACAAAATAACTTTCCAAAGTCAAGGGCATGTATCAACGAAATGCATTCTCTCGCGTCACCCCGCATGATAGATGCATGCATTACGTATTTAACTCAGAGTAGTCGCCCTTCTCGAATTTTGTGCGACATTCGTTCTTCTTTTCCAGCGAAGGAAGTGATGAAAGCAATCAACATTCTAGAATCTAGAACTTTCATTTCGCTGCATTTTCCTCCTTCCAAGCACCTTGTATACGGCTGAAGAGTTAATGTGTATCTATATTTTGTGTGCTAGTGTGTGTGTCTAAACGCGGAAGTTAGTAGTCTTGTTTAATGTAGTGTATTGTGTGTGTGGGTGTAACACAGAGAGAAAGAATTAGTATGAATCTGTGTGGCTGTGTACACGTTTCGAGTGGTGGCGCCAGATTGAGAGTCCATTGTCTGGTTAATTTTTCGCATTTTATGTTTGAGTATGCGCGCGTGTGTGTGAGAGAGTGCTTGACGATATGCATGTATGTGTGCACGTGTGCGTGACGTGTGTGTGTTTGAGGATATGGAGTTAAGTGTGAGAGCGTGCGTGGTGCAAGGAGTAAAGTTGACATTTGTGCGCAGACTCTAAACGTAGCCGTTAACTGTCTTCCTAGACATTTTATTCTGATAATGAGGAAGGCAATAATAAATAATTTAATTTAATTGTACATGTACTAGTGTTTGTGAAATCTGTCACGTACAAAATGGTTTGATACTTTTTTGGTTTTATAATATAGTGTGTGTGTGTGTGTGTGTGTGTGTGTGTGTGTGTGTGTGTGTGTGTGTGTGTGTATGTGTATGTGTGTGTATGTGCGCGCGCGCGCGTTTGTGTTGTTTGTATGTTTTTTTGTGTTTGAGAGCAGTAATGCATCAATTAATTTCCCTGCATGAGAGACCTGGATTTAGAGTATTCTCGTGTTAATAACTAGCTTTTATTTGTTTCCCTGTTCATAGGAGAAGACAGTTTCCAGACACTGAAATAATAACAGGAAAGAAAAAAACATTAATGTTAATACAGAAGAATGATTACTGCTCAAAGAAGTAAGCCCTATTTTCTTCTCGAGAGACCAGTTTTTCAGCTTGACACAGGTTGAGGTGTTCATGAGGATGATAAGAGTCTTGTCGACTGTGTTAATGTGACGAAATGATTCAAAGACGATAAAAATAAATACGAAGGACAAATAGAAAAGACGCTGGCACTGGTGGTGGCGACGACGATGACGATGATGTTAATGATACTTGGTAGTGGTGAAGACAGAGGAAGGGAGTTGCTTCTTTGCTTGTGTTTAATAGTTCACAATATGAGCACATACCTGTGACGGACACGCCACTTAGTTAATGAAAAAGAATATTTTTATTAATTAATCTTTCATAACTAACTATAAGTGTTGAGAAAATTAATTTATTTTATTAATGATCCTTCAACAGATACCACTCGTCTCTCATTTGGCGGATATTTTGCGCTGTAAACGTTTTCTCTATTCCACAAAATAAACTACATTTACAGTCATAAAATGTTTCCATGAGCGGAAAACACCTTATTAAAGGAGAAGACAAATCCTACTTTCAATGTATATATAGCGAGCCCCTATCCATCCACTTTCTTCTCCATCATAAGATTATCAATAAGCGTAAGAAGGTCAGTAAATTTAACAATAAATTTATTAAATGAACAATCAAATATACATATGACAAATACAGTGAAAAAGACTACTTGATATCAATATTCCAAGAACACATTTTCAGATAATTTTGCTTTACACAGTCTCTATATATAAAGAGACAAAATTACAGTTCAACAAGAGAGTCAATACAAATCGCAGATTAGCCCTATCAAAGAATAGAAATGGAGTTACTAGAGGTGAACAATAATAGTTTACGTAACCTGATTCAGTGTAGTCTTAAAATCTTCACACACTTTTCCAAAGTTTCACAATTTATAATTCAGTTCAAATTTCGTCTGCTCCATGTGTATCACTTGCACAAGGTAAACAATGTTCCACTGCTTGGAGTTTACATGGGTGCTAATTCTCGCCATGTCACCATGTCAACAGAACAATAAATGTAGTGATGTCCCACAATTTCTCTACACTAGAAAGTGTTGGCAGTTAATAAATTTTACTTCCAGATATCAGTAGAATGCAGTGTTCCTTACACTTACACCCCATTTCCACTGTTATCAGAGTTGGTCATAGCGGTTTACAACAATAAACCAGGAGATTCATAAAGCACGTGCAAATAGGCAACTTGAAACTTTAGAGTTGAACTCAAAACTTGAAGCTCAAAATTCAAATTTAAAAGGTGAAACTCAAATGTCAAAAGTTCACTTGTTCACTGCAACGTATAATTAAGGAGCAAACCTAAGTTTTCTGTTCATCACAATATAACTCCATTCTATCTCACATCGCATTCTCAACTTACAATCTCCTGCAACAGTATTTATTAGCCCAATACACACACATTGAAAATAAATACAGCATATAAAATAATGTCAAGTTTTAGCACACTACATGTGTGCAGCTTAGTTCAAACATTTGTAGAAATAAACGTCAACTCACATAGTACATCTCTACACGAGTATAACATATCAATAGTAAAAATGCATGAAATATTCCTAAGTCCATTATATCTCAATCAGTCAGTTTTAACTCACCGTCAAGCTAATGACTGCCTTTCAAAGCTGGACTTTCTTCTTCCACTTCAAATTCAAAAATAATGAGATACTGGAATTTTCTACAGTAAGTGAATCCTTGAACATCAGCCCATTGGCTTGCTTCATTCTCATAAATCATGATCATTGGATAATAAGAAACTAGTTTGCATTAGGTCAGCAATCTAGAATGTTCTTGCCTGGAGCAATTTACTTCAACTCAGACACTTTCAAAACTAATACACCTAAGGAGTGCCCAAGGTCGGGTTACTCTGACAGTTTAGTAAGTTATATAACAATTTGCATTTAAAAATAGGGAAGGGCAAATTTACTGTCACAATACCAAAACTGTACAACAGTTAAATTGAAATGAAGCGTCTCCTTCTCTGTGGTATAAATCACGGTATGTTGTTGATGTTCTCAATCTTGCGCAGCATAATTCCAATAGGAAAACTCCTCTAAAAGTCTTCATTGTTTTCGGCACATGCTGAACTTTCTAAGACGAGAACGCAAAATTATCTCACTTCTAAAATGGACATTCCTAAATTTTAAACACCATTTAAAATTTGTATTTCTTTTTAGAGTGGCTTAATTCGTTCCGTGCGAACTTGTTCTAATCGCCTGATGGCGAGAAATAAATTTGATCATTCTCGCATTACTTGCTTTTCTGCGAGTAGTACTGAGAAAAACATTTTGTGTTGTTTTTCGATTGTAAATCGAAGTATTTCCAGCTTTCTGAGACAAGAACTATGTCGCTTTGCGTGTGCAGACGATTCCAAAGCTGAGCTAAATTAGGCCGCCCGACGGGTCACTTCATTTTTCGAATGTGTACTGTTTACTGTTTAATGACCATTAATAATTTAATCATATTAATGGGACATTCCTACTTTAGTGCTGGTTGCCTGATGTTAGTTAATTTTTAACTGAATCGCCGTTGACAGCTCGTGTCTTGAAATTTCTCTCTCTGTGTATGTTTCTCTGCCTGTTTGCCTGACTGTATAGATAGATAGATAGATAGATAGATAGATAGATAGATAGATGGATGGATGGATGGATGGATGGATGGATGGATGGATGGATGGATGGATGGATGGATGGATGGATGGATGGATGGATGGATGGATGGATGGATGGATGGAAAAATGTTTGTTAAACTTCAAATAACATTAATTTTACTAAACTTGTTACATATTCAATTGAGAGTGAGAAAGAGATGAGTTAGATTAGAGGTGTTACATGAGTTATTCTTTTCAGTTACAATTTTGTGAACACAACTGTTCTACAGCAGCAGCTTAATTCTCCATCTTGCCTCTTCACAGTTTAATTCAGTTATTTATTTTATTTTTATTCATTTGAATTCGCTGTTCATGTAATTTTATTATTGTCGTGTTAAATGCTTGTAATTTAATTACTGTTTTTGTATTCTGTATACGTTTATTTTTGATATATTACGCCCTTTGTCACTGTGTGTAGTATTGCTTGTTGGTGACTGGTAGTTGGGCGATTTTAAAATTGTGAAATGTTATTTATCTGTGCAATTTAAAATTGACGTGACGTTATTTGTGCAGTTTTGGAATTGACGTGACATGTTATTTATCTGTGCAATTTTAAAATTGATTTGACATGTTATTTGTACTGGAAAGTAAGAAATTGATGAATTGTGTTACTGGTATGTGCGATTTTTTAAAATTGACCTGTCACATTATTGGTATGTACAATTTTGAAATTGACGTGTCACATTATTGGTATGTACAATTTTGAAATTGACCTGTCACATTACTGGTATGTGCAATTTTGAAATTGACCTGTCACATTATTGGTATGTGCAATTTTGAAATTGACGTGTCACATTATTGGTATGTCCGATTTTTAAATTGAGGTGACGTATTATTTTATGTTTGCGATTATGAGTGGTTTTCTTAACAGGGTACAACTTCGATATGTGAGAGCTTGTTACTAAATTTTGTTTGCATGAATAACATTTAAAAATTTATTGTTTAATTTAATTCCTATTTACGGGTGTTAAGTTAAAGCAGACACAAAGAAGACCGACGTCAGAAACCCGTTGTTCTTGTGTGGTCGGTTATTTTCTTAAAATCTAACTTAGTTTTATTTCTTTAAATATTGAAAATAACTAATTGCAACACAAACTCGCCAAAACACTCCATGATTTCGTTGTCTGATGCTCAACTTTTTCCTCATGGTGTCTTCACGCACACTCTTTGGATGATTTTGACAAATTAATTTCCGTTTCCTCTGGAACACTTTTTCCAGAGAAGATCAAATTAACGCAGAGATCGAAAATACTGCGGCAGAACGTTCGTCCGAAAACCCGTGCTTTATTCAGTCCAGTTTTGTAGCCATAGAGATTCGTCCAATACTCGTTGTCTCAGATGGCTTTGTGCCATGGGCGACGATGGTGTTTTATTCATATAATGTTCGCAGTCTATGATTTATAAGAATTATTTTTTAAGAAAATATATTTGGAAAATTATTTCTGTTGTCTTTGTTTATAATAATACTCTCAAACATGAGCTTTACTTTTTAAAATCCTGATAATGTCTATGTTTATAAGGTTACTGCCAAGCACATGTGTGTATTAAAAATTACTTTCAGTTGTTTCTCTTAAGAGGATTGCTAAATGTATAGATCTGTAAATGTCTATAGAAATCGGAACGGAGCATGTAGTTTGAAATTTTGGTAGCCAATCTTTATTTAGGAAAGACTTGGAATCTGTCATATACTAACCACCACCTCCTGATTAATTAAATTTAAAAAATAATGAAACTGCTTGCATTAAAAATATATCATTAAGCTTTGCGTACCCACATAGGAATATCTCTGGAAACTGAAAATATACTCACGTTTTGACTTGTGTCAATTACACTAGTATAGGTGGTGCACAAGCTGTCAACACAACCTGATGACGCTATTGGTGAAGTTGGTACCACGTGGACGAGTTCAATTAAATATTGATGAAGTTGGTACCACGTAGGCGAGTTTAATTAACTATTGGTGAAGTTGGTACCACGTGGACGAGTTCAATTAACTATTGGTTAATTATTAACTATCATTAGACTTTGCGTACCCACATAAGAATATCTCTGGAAACCGAAAATATACTCACGTTTTGACTTGTGTCAATTACACCAGCATAGGTGGTGCACAAGCTGTCAACACAACCTGATGACGCTATTGGTGAAGTTGGTACCACGTGGACGAGTTTAATTAACTATCGGTGAAGTTGGTACCACGTGGACGAGTTTAATTAACTATTGGTGAAGTTGGCACCACGTGGACGAGTTTAATTAACTATCGGTGAAGTTGGTACCACGTGGACGAGTTTAATTAACTATTGGTGAAGTTGGTACCACGTGGACGAGTTTAATTAACTATCGGTGAAGTTGGTACCACGTGAACGAGTTCAAATAACTCTTGGGTTAGAAGGAGTGTAACCTTTTCTTATCTCCATACATTTTATCGGTAGGCTGAAAACTATGGTTTCAAGAGTGGAATACTTTCCAGATTTCCCAGCACCATTTTAAAAACGTGTCTAGATCAATTTCGGGCATTCATTTTCTCTTTTGGACAGATTGTCTCCCTTGGATGATTAATAAATGTGTCAAGGTGAAAATAGTTCATAATGGTTTAACTCTGCCATATCAAGGTGAGAAAATCTATTTCTCTATGCAATGTAGTAAGTCTAAATTATATTTTAAACATATTTTAGTAATTTAAGGTCCTCGAAACTGTTTTGTTTCAGCAATTGTTAGATCCGTGTTTATTACTAGCTTCATTGTAAGACTAACATAATCAATCATTTTTCTTATTGATTATTGCAAAATTCGTAATACACAATGATTAATTTTACAAATTCATGTTCTTTAGCAAATTCATAAAATTGTTGATTGTGTTTAAATACTGTTCGTATGATTAAGTACTGTACATTTAATTAGCAAACATAAAGACTAAGAGGAGAATCATGTCAGCTAATGTCTTATTGCATTCTTTCATGTCACCCTACTAAATAACCCTGTGTTAACCAGTAGTTATCGTGTACATTTCTGTGTCTGAGAGACAGACACCTGCTGTCATTCGTGGCTAGAGTGGATTCATAGAAAGATATACCCCTTTTCCTCAGATGGCTGCATATGACAGCTGTAAAGACACTACAGCTTGTTCCAGCGTACAGCAAAGATTGATCCCTTGGTCTGCATCATTGCCAAAGTGTACTGCGGCCATTCTGTATGTTGGTACCACATTCAGCCCACCAAATGACGGACTGAAGAGGAGGCGTGATTTTTACTAACCACAGAGAATAGGTCAGCATTTTTTCTGCTGTCATTGAAGTCACTGAAATAATTAACATTCACTTTAGTGTGGGCATTTTCTGAGTTACATGCCAGGTCATCTTGATGATTAATAGAAAAGTGACATTCTAGTGTGTTAATTATATTACCAATCATTATCACACTTTAGCTAATGTTTATTCATTAATAAATAGTTGACACTAGAGCCACAGAGTTGTTTATTTTATTCACATTTTCTAAATAACAGGATTGTTGGGTGGCTGGGGGCTAGACTATTAGACTATTGTCCATCATAAATCCGTTACATCATTCATAGTTACTTTGCGGTCCAAACCTGGAATATAGATTCTGCTGCCTGTAATTGTAATTAAAGCAGGGAAGTGAAGGGTGCATTCACATAAACTACCATTTATCTGACCACCCACTCTACCAGACGTCAGACAGTTCATTCAACAATGTTTCATCGTCAATTCATTCAGGTGTTCAGGCTGAAATTTAGAACCTGCTTTGTTTTCGCTTATTTCTTCTGGATCAGCGATTTTTCCATCCATTTAGGAGTGATGAAGGTTGCATCCATTGCCTTTAGAAACAACGTTGTGTTTTTAAAAAATCTACTACGGCCTGTTGAAGTTTTGTCTATTCTTTCTGGAATCTCTGGAGTGCTCTGGTGAAGGAACTATTTTTCGTGCGATGCATTAAATCTTTGGGCTGACGACAATTCTGCAGGCAACAAACGATTGTTGTGTTAATTTAAGGCTAGTTTGGTCTGCTTGAATTCAAATAATTGAATCAACCGTTTAAGTCCTAGGAAGTGACACAAACTAATTATTTACTTTTAAGTGGATTTTTATTTAACCGTGTAAAATCATTTGCCCAAAGTCTTTTTACTGTACATTTAAATTAGACTGAATTGCAACCACAGCAATAGCAAACTGTTGAATGTTTTCAATTCAGTTTTCAGTTCATCATTTCTCAGTATCTGTCTGTCTGTGAAACAATGTGTCCGTATTTTTATTATAGTCATTTTCATTATCTAACTACAATGCAATATATGTACCCTTTCTAAATTTATCAGGATAGACTTCAGTTGATTTTTCACAAATGCTTCATCAATAAAGAATGCCTATAATCTGGACAGTCACACTCTAAACAGTCACAAATATATGATAGTCACAAAAACTGAGCAGTAAGAGATGTCATGATTCCATTGACAATTTGCTCCCAGAGCTCAAGAATACTACGGCAACTAAGATTTCTAATGAAAATCAATAATGAAAATCTAATAAAACTTAAAGTTATAAAGTCTTTATTTCTAAAGTATTATGTGCTGTCTGTATTTCTTAAGTGGTGTGTGGTGTCTGTATTTCTAAAGTGGTGTGTGTTGTATGCATTTCTAAAGTGGTGTGTGTTGTCTGTATTTCATAAGTGGTGTGTGCTGTCTGTATTTCGTAAGTGGTGTGTGTTGTCTGTATTTCATAAGTGTGTGCTCTCTGTATTTCTAAAGTGGTGTGTGCTGTCTGTATTTCTAAAGTTATGCGTGGTGTCTGTATTTCTTAAGTGGTGTGTGGTGTTTGAATTCCTACGTTGTATGCAATGTTTGTATTTCAAAGTGATGTGCTCTCTTTGTATTACTTAGTGGTGTGTGTTGTTTATATTACTAAGTGGTGTGCATTGTATGTATTACTAAGTGGTGTGCATTGTATGTATTACTAAGTGGTGTGCAGTGTTTGAATTAGTACGTTATGTGCGTTATTTTTGTTATAGTTATATCATTATATCTTATATAGTTTGTACTCATACTGGCAAAAATTTGTCGTCTTTCTCTAAAATTCACACCTTTGATGTTCGTTTTAAAAAAAATCAAAATCTTCATCGGCTTAAATCCAACGGCATTAACGTTTACGTTAAGTATTAGATATAACAATTCCTATGAAAATATTTCCTTATTAAATCCTTCCCATATATTTTAAAGGAAATTAAATTATAACAGTGACTATTAACATTAGTATAATGCCTCTATGATTCCTAATAATAACACGGCAACGTTTTCCCCATTCACTAGATCGATATTATTTTTAGCTCTATGTTAGGATCCACTTTTTTGTGGTTCTCTCTTAAATTAGTGGATTTTAAAATGATTGATTTAGTTATATAATATAATGCAAATCAGAACAAGATAAAAGTTCTAAACAATTCCCTCTCGTCTTCAGGTTTAATTACTGCTGCAGTATTGTCTTCGTGTGTGGCATTAACTGTACACAGACTGAAAAAAATAATCCCACCTGTTTATTTATGCAAAATGTGAATCAAATGCTCTAATCCCACTTACGTTGTATATTTCTGTACTATAACACATCATGGGAGCGGTGTTTGTTTTTTTTGGTTTTGTTTACTCTTTGTTATTATTTTGCTGGCAGTGTTTTGAGGGAAGCGGGTGCTGTCTTTTTCTTGGCCTGGATTGCTCTCTGGTGATAGTTCGCCTTGGGATTGGGAGGGGGAGGGGGCTGCAGTTTGTTGTTGGAATTATTTTGTCTGCTGGTTGGTTGGTTCTTGTATTCTTTGTGTATTTGTTGTCCGTGGTAGTCGTAGTTTCTTGTTCAGCTTTCTTGGAACGTGCCTGGTAGTTGTTAGATTGATTTTAATAATTAATCGATTGACTGTGTTCTTTAATTAATTAGAAAAAAATCTTTTATTTTAAAGGTTTTGGTTAATCGGAGGTCACTGACAGAAGAATAAACTGTTTGGACTATGTGTGCCGTTAAATATAAATTACGTAGTTGAGGTTATTTACCTGGAACATTCCGGCGCTGTCTCGAGCCTTTCACGATAAAGACGCACGCTTGGATTGCATGCTGTAAATAAATATAATGGTTTTAAAAACAGCCAATCGCATTCAGAGTTGTACACATGATGCCGTGAGCAGATTCGACTAACAGGAAGATTGTTTTAAAATCTACATGCAGACTAGAACCCTGGCACAATAAGTGAGCTTGGCCTGGTCGATCCGATCGCGGCTGCAAAGAAACCAGCATCTGAGGATGAAAATCGTGCAACAAAGTGATGCAGACCATTGTCAACCACGCCAGCTGTTGAGTGAACACTTTCAAAATTGTCGCATTTAGTGATGCAAAGAAAATAATCACGACATCCTCTTAATCTACTGCAGTAATTAGAGTTAGTATAGAGTTTCTATTACACGACAATGTCTTAATCTACTGCAGTAATTAGAGACTCTGCAGAGTTTCTACTAACACGACAGCCTATTAATCTACTGAAGTAATTACAGTCTGGGCAGAGTTTCTATTAACACAACCTTTTAAACTACTGATGTAATTACAGTCCGTGTAGAGTTTCTATTAACACGACAACCTTTTAAACTACTGAAGTAATTACAGACTGGGTAGAGTTTCTATTCCCACGACAGCTGCTTATTTTATTGAAACAATCATGTCCGCAATAGACTTTCTACCTAGACTCTGTAGAGCATTTTGAATTAGGTTTGCCTAATTATTGAAAGCATTTATGCAGTACAGATTGTCGCTCTAGACTGTAGAACAGTGTTTCTCAAAGTGTGCGTCGCGACGCTCGGCGGATATTCCAAATTCTGGTGTAACTGATAGGTGTTTTCTGACTCAGGGGCGCCGTGCAAAAACTCCTAATACACTCGAAAACGTTTTGAACCACTGCCCTAGAGCATATTGAATTATGGATGCGTGATTTATTGAAAGAACGAGTACTCTACAGATTATCTGACGTAGATTTTGATGTGCATTTTAACAACTGCTTGATTTCTTGAAACTGGAGTGCATACTCTTCTGGCTGTCGTAACATTAGTCTGTGCAGTGCATTGCTACATGAAGACTTGACGACCTACATAATCACACAACATTCATGATTTTTCCTTTGAAACTAGTTTTATCTCCACCGTCATACATGGAAGTTTATAACCCTGTATGTAAACCTCTCATCCTATATAAGCAACATTACAAAGACTCTCTCTTTCTCGTTGGATGTCCAAACTAATAGCTAGCGAATAATTGTGTCCTGCACGTCTTCACGATGGCTTGTTTCATCCTAAAAGATGCAAAACAATAACATGTGTTTTTCCAGATTTTGTTATTACTTTTATTCTAGTCACTTTTATTTTTCATAAAGAAAATTCTTTAAAATAAAAGTGTATTTCACCGTCAATGTGTGCCCGCGTGTATTGTGAGATTTTGTTACTTTCAAATGCTGCTGCCTGGGAGTGCATAAACATTGGGGGGTGGGGGTGGAGGCGAATATTACTGTAAACAGTATTATACTGCACGTGTGCTGTATCGTGTGTGCATCTTTGTAACACATTTTGTATAACGCCAGACTACATTACTGTAGTACTTCTAGTACCGATAGTTACATTATTGTAATGTGTCTTCTAACAAGCTAACTGTATTGTTATGTCATTTCTTCTAATGAATGACTACATTGGTGTCATTATTTGTATAATGACCGGCCATAACATTGGAATACTTATTAAGATGGCTGAGTGCATTGTTATAATGCTTCTGGTAAGGGCTGACAGTATTTTTGTGTAATATTTATATTGTTGCAATACTTAACCGACTACATTATTGCAATTCTTGGTGTACTGATTGTTACGTTACTGTAATATTTTAATTTTTTAGTCGATTGCATAATTATAATATTTATAATGAATAACTGTGACATATTTTATAATGGTACTATAACATTGTAATGTATTTTATAAAAACAGCTTTGGAAATATTTATTAATCAGGGTCATACCTCTTGCAATAAATGATGTAATCCGAATAACTCTTGGTCTGATCATTACATCTACTGTAACACTTCTGTGGTAACTAAATGCATTATTACTTTCCTCTATTAATCACTTCACATTGTTATAATACTTCTTTGATGACTTTCGACTGTTTTGTAATACTTCTTATATTAAGTTACGACACATCTTAAAATATGACTTTATTGCAACACTATTAATATTGATCATTATAACACGCCATAAAATGCGTAGAAACACAAAAGCAATTCTTGACACAAGGACTAAAACTGGTATGATAACAGTCTTTTAAAATTATAAACTTGCATTATAATAATGTTTTATCATAATATAGTAACACGTCTACAATGCATGTATATATGTTTCTTGTGAGTCAGTCAGTCAGTCAGTCAGTCAATCAGTTAGTCAGTCACTCAGTCAGTCAATCATTTTTTAAACCTATAGTTGCGCTTTTTGACAAAATAGATAAAAGAAGACGGCTGATTTAAAATTTTAAATTAAAACGCAGACTTAATAATAGTAGAGTAAGAGATTTTTGTGGTTTCTTTTGTAATGTTGACACGGCGAAATATCTTAAAAACGCAATCTTTACCTCTTCACATTGGCTTACTTTTGTTTATTTTGTTTTACAAGGAATTTGTTTCTCCTTCTTTATTTTCTTTTCCTGCCTTGGCCACTTCATTCCTTTTTTCCTTTAAATCACAAACTAATTGTCTGTCTGGGAACATAATGAATTAACAAAACGTTCGGCAGCGAGTAAAATCGAAACAAAACCAAATCGAAATGCCTAATGATTAATTAAAATGAAATAGATTTGTATTTGTTGTCTTTACTTTTGCTGAGTTGATTGACAAGTGCGTGTTTTCCAAAAACAATGATGACTTTTTCTCTGAAGTAGTGGTAGGATATTCACGGATTGTGAGAGTTTTTCTCCCGTTGATATCACTGAGTAGATAATTATGGAGTGTCAGAATTTTCTTCAGTTCATACCAGTGACTAGAGAGTTAAATTTATATTACATGGGCAATAACGATTAATATGGCCTGGATTGCCACAGCTGAAGCACACTAATGGTTCAATCTTAACACCTTTGTCTCCACTGTGGGGTGAGGTGTGGGTACTCTATCTTTCGTCTTACTAAATGGAGGAGGTGCGAGAGAGAATCTTGTATTAGGTTTATTATCTGGTTTGTCACTCAGTTGTTTAGGCATCATTTGTTCATTAACTGGTCTGCATGGTTCAAAATTATGCCTAGTTGTCAGATTCACCACATGTCCCATATATTTCTTTGTACCTGTCAACTGCCTTTAACCAATCTTTCAAACTCTTTGGTCCTTTGTCCTTAAGCTGAAAGTGCTAGTGGGCATGATGTCTGTAATTAGTGATCCCTAACATCTTTCCCACTTTCATGTTTCACTTTGTCCAACTCTAACCACCTCGTCAAGATGTGCTGCATAAGGAGAGGTCAAGGTCGGGTCACTTCGACAATTTAATAATTTATAAAACAATTAAGTGTAGAAATAAGGATAGGCAAAGTTACTCTGCCACAGAATCATTTGAGATTTTCATGATTTTTGCTTGTGTGATTTCGTGTTTACTTGATCTTGTGCAGCTGTTTCGAGTGCTTCTGTTTCTGCTTTCAAACCTGCCTCCTTCAACCATCTGTATGTTGATTCTTTTGTTTATGTTTCCTACTGATAACGGAGAGATTTGTGACTCTTTGCTAATGTCTGTTTAGCAGTTATCTTCCATTTTCTTTATGTCTATTTGGTCGGTATAATCCATACATCGTTACTACTTCTATCAGTGGCTCATGTTTGTTGTTTTTCCAGATGTAGTTCACAAGGCCTATAACTTCTCCTTCAGTGTTATCTTCGATTTTCTTGAATCCTCGGCCTCCATTTTCCCGAGAAAAATATAGCCTGTCTACGTGTACTTTTGAGTGTAAGGCTTTATGTACTGTAAATAGTTTTTTGTTTGTTTTTTCTGTCCAGATCATTTATTTCATTTAGTGTCCAGTCTATGTTACCTCCAATGTAGCTGACTACAGGCATTGCCTATGCATTCAAGGTTTATATTGTACTAGCCCGGTGATTATGATGACTGTATTTGTTGTTTTTATTGATTTTAATTTTTTAAACTATGGCACTAGCGTGTGAATGAAAAAATTATAATGACAGCGTACAAAAGAAACAAAATAGGTAAAATACTTTAAATAAATGCGCATCCATCATTAAGCATGCTATTTCAAGACACCATTATTCCTGTAGAATTGTCTAATAGATGAACGAGGTTCCAAATAGTTCCATTAATCACATTCTTTACTTATACGATGATATCCTTAGACTTGAATTTCAAACAGCAGTGGTCTGTTCGGTTATAAAAAAATAATAAGGGCGTGGTTCTTCCTAAATAATAGCTAGGTATATATTGCAACTTGGTGTTTAATTTTTTTCTTACATTTAAAACGAAATCCGTAAATAAACGACATGTCATTAAGAGAAGATAACTCATGGGCAGCTGTAATTATTTTCACACGCGGCCATCACAGCATGAGAATGATCACAACCACTTCGAGTTTCGTAAATAACACTACTTTTTCTAACAGAATGGGAGCTTTTGTAAATGTAAGTAAATTTGGTATAAAGACTCTCGAGTTAAATGTATACTCACCTGTCAACAATGTATTCAGGTTTTACAACCTGGATTAAGCATGTGCTATTTTCTTCGTCAGTTGGCAACACGGTATTTCTAAAAATAAATATCAATAAAATTTGTTCCTGTGATTTTATTCTGATTTTCTTAATTTAATAATAAGATTAATTTACGTACTGAATGCCTGCATTTGTGTCCTCATAATTCTGTTATTAACAATGACTGAACGAAAAACGAAGAAAAGGATGAAATTACATAATTGAAGTGGGAGGATAGTTGATGTGACTTTTTAAATACGTCATAAAAGAACGAAAAACGAAGAAAAGGATGAAATTACATAATTGAGGTGGGAGGATAGTTGATGTGACTTCTTAAATACGTCAGAAAAGGAGACTGAACGAAAAACGAAGAAAAGAATGAAATTACATAATTGAGGTGGGAGAATAGTTGATGTGACTTCTAAAATATGTCAGAAAAAGACACTGAAGTAATATATGTGGACGTAATAAATGTCAATATACCATTCAGCAAAGATCAACAAAAGTTAATAGATGCTTCTTTTCAACGTCCAGACAAAACAACCCAGACAATACACCCAGACAATGATTTCGTGTTTCATCTCCGGCTGACACGTGACAAGACAAATTATCTTGTTAGTTCTCACTGACCGTTAATAGATCAGTAAATTTACAACAAAAAATAATAGACTTACAAACACTTTAATGCCAAAACAAGCAATATAACCGAAATACTCAAGTGAGTGTGTTAGGGTTGAGGGCAAGAAATATGTCACTGTCGCATGAGTATGACGGGGTTGTGGCAAGAAATATATCACTGTCATATTACGTTGGGGTTAAGGGCAAGAAATGTCACTGTCATATTACGTCGGGGTTGTGGCAAGAAATATCTCACTACCATATTACGTCGGGGTTGTGGCAAGAAATGTGTCACTACCATATTACGTCGGGGTTGAGGGCAAGAAATATGTCACTATCATATTACGTCGGGGTTGAGGGCAAGAAATTTTACAGCTTTCTATTTTAGCAGATATGACGTCAGAGTTATGAAATTAAAAAGTACTACAATCAAGTAACTATTTTTTCTTCATCTGCTATTTTAAGTTGTTCCCTTAACGAAGAGGGTGTCTTCAATTTATACCTAGCATTTAGTACCGCACATCAAACATGGATACTCATGGCGATTTACAAGCCTTCAGAACACCTTAAAATGCTTTACGTCTTTATTCATTACAGGTAGAACAGTAATAGAAATACTGTATTCTTATTATTGTTCTTCCTGTTTGCCTTGCTCTTTCTGTTATTGTTATTTTGTTGGTTTTGCTTCTAAAGAGATTCTGGTTCTTGTTTTGTTCTACGTTGTTCCTGTTCTTCTTCCTGTTCTCCGTTGTATCCTTGTCTTACTGTCCCGTGTCTTGCTTGTCTTGTTGTCCTGTGTCTTGCTTGTCTTGTTGTCCCGTGTATTGCTTGTCTTGCTTGTCCCGTGTCTTGCTTGTCCTGTTGTCCCGTGTCTTCCTTGTCTTGTTGTCTTGCATCTTGCTTGTCTTGTTATCCCGTGTCTTGCTTGTCTTGTTGTCCCATGTCTTGCTTGTCTTGTCCCGTGTCTTCATTATCTTGTTGTCCCGTGTCTTGCTTGTCTTATTATCCCGTGTTTTGCTTGTCTTGTTGTCCCGTGTCTTGCTTGTCTTGTTGTCCCGTGTCTTCCTTGTCTTGTTGTCTCGTATCTTGCTTGTCTTGTTGTCCCGTGTCTTGCTTGTCTTGTTCTCCCGTGTCTTGCTTGTCTTGTTGTCCCATGTCTTGCTTGTCTTGTTCTCCTGTGTCTTCCTTATCTTGTTGTCCCGTGTCTTGCTTGTCTTGTTGTCCCGTGTCTTTCTTGTCTTGTTGTCCCGTGTCTTGCTTGTCTTATTGCTGTTCCAGTACTTGTTTTTCTTATTCCTCTGATTCTTGTGATTATGATTGTTGTTATTTCTTTTCTTGTTCTTTTTATTCTTATTATTTACCTAGTTATTGTGAATTTAATTTAATATTATATATACCTTAATGTATTATTTTATGTACATTTTTGATTAGTCATTATTTTAAACAAAATAAAACATTTTCTTTAAGTTATTAAACAACTTAACACATAAGTTTATACAGTATTTAATTAAATTAAATATTATTTTCCCGAAGAGAAAATTGCTAACCTGCAATAACCTCCCATAGTACTATGTCTAAAATTTCAGCCATTAAAGAGTTATTTCCCCTCTAGAACTGTGCACAAAATGTCATCAAAGAGTTATTTCCCTTACAGCACAAAGTATTAAAGGTTTATTTCCCCTACAGTACTGTGCACAAATAAAATTATCAAACTGTTATTTCCCTTATAGTACTGTGTACAAATAAAAGTATTAACATGTTATTTTCTCTACAGTACTGTGTACAAAAATTATTAAAATAGTATTTCCCCTAAAGTATTTTACCTAAAGTTTCAGTCATGAAACTTTCTTGTCTTTTTTTATAAAAAGCAAGTCAGCATTGATTTTGATTGAGTGTAGGGGGCGCTACCGGCTTCCGCCGCTTTCGCGCAAGTCAGCAAATATTTATTTCTCCTTTAGTACTCAGAAGATTCAGTCACTAAAATAATGATTTTCGCTAAATAAAGACTTTTTTCCTATAGCACTCGTATCAAATTACTGTGGCAAAATCAGCCAAAACTTAATTCCCATTGACCCAAAAGTTTGAATCAACAACGATTAAATTTATTTCCCTATGGTAGTGTAACAAAGGTTTGAATCAACAAAGATTAAATTTATTTCCCTATGGCAGCATAACAAATGTTTCAGTCAGCAAAGAATGATATCTCTTATGAGGAGACTAAAACAGCAAAGATTTATTTTCGTTTCGGTTCTTTGTGGTATTTTCAGTGATTGTACAAGAATATTATGTTCGCCACCAGTCTCGTGTTTCTCTACACGTATTTATGCCTGCCCCACTGAAAACTGCCTCAGACCATTCAAACCGTCCGCAAAATCAGTGAAAGTTAGAAGATGACGTTAATTAAAAGTCAACCAATCAACGACATTACAAATGTTGTTCAATCCCACCTCCGGCCGCACCATTGGTGAAAACGTCAAATGACGTAATTTTTTTTAACGCCCACATCTGTACACGATACTGAAAATGTCCATTTTTCAGTCGCTCGCCCTAAAAAGTCTGAATTTAATGAACTGTGAAGTAAATAGTTGGTACATTCCTACTCCTCTAATTAAGAAGCAATTGCTAGCAAGGGTTGTAGACCGTAAAGAACTTAGATCATACTCAACAAAGCGATACGAGAACGAGGCAAAAATAAAAACGAAGTCCTTACATTTAAAATTCTGGAGAAAAAAATATTTACTTATGAAAGAATTACGTGTATTCTATTGTATGCATATTTAAGATGTTATAGTCTCTCTGTAATCTTTATTCATTTATTCGATTACCAGTTTAACAGTTTTGCATTGGCCTGTTTCTTAATTTTACGTCAAATGAGAATGAACATGCAAATTAGCAGTAGAAAGTGTTTATTTTTATAACATCTCTGTGCCATCCTCTTCAATAAATAATCAAGCATGTTAGTTTAGTTCCCTTTGTAAAATATTTTCAGTCATTAGCGGTATGCGGTTTTATCTCGGACTGCTTGTGGGTTAATGCGTTAACGTGACATTAGAACTCTGGGTATCCGTAGAGTTTGAGATCTTTTGTTTTAGTGTACATATCGAATACTATCGCAGCAAGCTTCTCTGTCTTGTGAACCTTTTTAAAAGGGTTTTTCTATGGGCCCTAAAACAAAATGCAGTCTAAAATTAACCCAATAAAGAATTTACTCGTTTCGTGCTTTATTAGCTTGTGCCACTATTGAAAATATCAGATTATGCACTATTGTTGTTTTTTCACTAGTTGTCATTGTTCTAGAATACAGAAAATTAAGAATATTAAATAACATATTCCAATGACTACAAGACTAAAAAATCAGATTACTTGTAAATATCACTCACATACCTGGAAAGTACCATGTGCACCATTGATATGTTTTCACATATCCTAAAAACACCATTCTACTCGTAGTTAATTAGGCTCTGGTGTTTGTATTTCTATAAATATCCTCCATGTTTTTATTGCCCATTTCGAACACCTCTTACTGAAAACATGATACAACCACTTCAAACATATTTTCCGCGACACAATAAACGAAGTGAAAAAGATACTGTCTCCAAGGCGACATTGCTTATTATAGTCATTCTGTCATAAACGGTAAATGAAATAACAGAAAATGAAATCATAGAAAATTGAATCATAGAAAATGAAATCATAGAAAAGGGTGAACAGTGACAGCGCTCAAAAGTCGAAACTACTTAGCTAGGAGATAATTTAACATACTTCTTTCTCCCTTCTTTTATTTTTTACATCCTTTTTTCCTCCCTTCTTTTATCTTTTACATCCTTTTTTTCCTCCCTTCTTTTATTTCTTACATCCTTTTTTCTCCCTTCTTTTATCTTTTACATCCTTTTTTTCCTCCCTTCTTTTATCTTTTTCATCCTTTTTTCTCCCTTCTTTTATCTTTTACATCCTTTTTTCTCCATTTTTTTATCTTTTACATCCTTTTTTCTCCCTTCTTTCACCCAGTTTCTCCTTACTTTTTCTCTCCTTTCTTCCATCTTCTTTCTTTCTCCCTCTTTCTTTCCCTTTTCTTCCTTCTTTATCCCTTCTTTCTCCCGCCTTCCTTCTCTGTTCTTTCTTTCTCCCTTTTATTTCACTTCTTTTTTTTCTCCCTCTTTCTTCCTTTATCTTCCTTCTTTTCCCCTTCTTTCTCCCGTCTCCTTTCTCTCTTCCTCCTTTCTCCCTCCTTTCTCCCTCCTTTCTCCCTTTTCTCCCTCCTTTCTTCCTCCTTTCTCCCTCCTTTCTCCTTTTTTTCTCCCTTTTTCTCCCTCCTTTCTTCCTTCTTTCTTTCTTCTTTCTCCCTTCTTTCTTCCCTTTTAATCCCTCCTTTCTTCCTTCATCCTCCCTTCTTTCCTTTTCTCCCTTCTTTCTTTTCTCCCTTCTTTCCTTTTCTTCGGACGAGTGGGAATTTTGTTTCCTTGACTCCGTTTCCGTTTATTACTTGTATTGCTATTAGCTTTTCTTGTATTCATAGTGATAGGCTTTATATACGAATTATATGTTGTTGCTTTTACACTGGTTTTCCTTCTTTCATTTTACTAATGTTACAAAATCATGTCAGTTTCATAACCGCCTCCAGAATTTGAACTAAATGTTCGACGGATATCTTCTGGCACAACTTAGGATTCGAACTAAGGGTACATTGAGTGGTGACAGTCCTCTACATTTCTATTCGGTCCGTGTACGCTGACCCTGCTGTTGCAGCAGTTACAGCTGGAGATGAAGATGCAGAGCGCGTGTGGCCAGTGAGTCTGCGACAGCTCGCCCGCTTGACAACTAGCGAGTGTGTGTGTGTGTGCGTGGGGATGGGGGAGTTAGTGTATATTATTTATTTATTTGGCGGCAGTTCCCTTTTCAATTTGTTTACTTTTTTCTTTTGACGGAGAGGCTGAGCGTTTTAGTCGTTAACTTGTGGCAATTCCTTCACGTTTGAAGCGAAAGCGTCGCTCGAAAGGAAGAAAAGAAAGGCACGGTCATCGCTCTCTCTCGCTCGCTAGCTCGGACAATGTACGCTCAAAGTTTATAGTAACACAATTTCTGTCACAGCACTTATTCAGAGAACAAGCGGGCGAGGCGCGAGAGGCACTGGAGAACGCTTCTCTGAAGAAACTGTTACTCAGGTGAGAGAGAGAAAGGATTAGACATTCGTGCATGAAATAGTGTTGTGGTTTAGACATTGCTGCATTATATCCGTTTATTCTTTAAAATCGATCTTTATATACTATTTTCTGCAACACTTTCCTATCAGTCTTATAGAAACAAAAGTTTCAAATCAATCTTATCTACTTTTATCTTCAACAATTTCATATCAGTCTTATAGAAACAAAAGTTTCAAATCAATCTTATCTACTTTTATCTTCAACAATTTCATATCAGTCTTATAGAAACAAAAGTTTCAAATCAGTCTTATCTACTTTTATCTTCAACAATTTCATAGACTTATATACAATTATGTGCAACAGTTTCAGTATATTTTATTGCAGTTAGAGTGAATGGTTTAGACTTATTTCCATATACAATCACATTCGACACTTAAAAATCAGTCTTTCAAGGGGAAGGAACTGTGTCTCCTGAAAAAAGACGGGTAGTTTCTAAAACCATTTGTTGGTAATGTTATATTAAGAAATGGGTTTAGTACGCATTTTGAAACATAATTAAAAGAAACAAAAGCTGTATAAATACAATGCTTATTTATTTATCAAAACACTTCATTTTTTCCTAATAATATATCCTCAAACATCCTGTAGTACAATATGTTGTATTGTTAAATTTCTTTTCATTCTTTATTTAAAGATTTGTTTGTTTGCTTGCTTGCTTAAGCACGTATTAGCTGTAGGGAGAAATGCTTGTTTTAATTTAATATTAAGTAGATTATCATCTGAGTGTTTAACGTCAGCTTTTGAGTATAAGACATTTAATTATTGACAATTTTCTTCTTTTTGTTGTTGTTGCTGTCAGTATGTATTTATTATGCTCGAAATAATTCTGCTGACATTGTGTATTTACCACACATCACACAACAGTACATCAAGGTGCCATGTTCACAAATAACGATCATTCATTTGAATCTTTACAAACAATTATATCTAATTTGAATATTTACAAAACAAGGGTCACTCATTTGAATATTTACAAAGGTCACATATTTGAATAAATATTCATGCATACCGCCTACTAAACAAAAAAGAAAATGAAATAGAAATTCGAATATTATTATCATTTCATTATTATCATGATCGAGAGTAATATACCCTTATTTCGTATCAGTCACAATAATATCGTTCAAGATGGAAGTAGATGTCGCTTTGTCACAGAGTGGTTCAATGATTAAATCGGCATGAGGGCAATTTTTAAAAGTGTTGATAGCGACACTGTGGCGTATGAATAATTTTTAAAATTAAAAGTAAGGACGCGATAATTATCACAAATGGCATATATTGTTTAGAATAACTGCTATTATACCGGGCGTTTGTTTCGTGGCGACAGCACCTTTAAATCCACGGTTCTTTTCTGAAGACAATTAAAATGTATTCTTGAATGTCTTATGTGAGTTTATATAATAAATACGCACTTGTAACTGACAGTCTGTCTGATGAAAACAGAAAATAACGAACCGTCTGTCTATTTCACTAAAACTTGCGCCTAACATGGCCTGTAAAATCACTGTCGACGATATATGAGAATTTATTTGATTTCACGAGGTGCTGCCCCGTATTTAATGATCTCCAATTGAAAGATTTATGACTGAGTCAAATGTTTGCGGAGAGATATAGTGCCATGGGTGTTTGACGTTTTGCTGGGAGATTGGCAAGATGTTAATTCTCCACCATCCCGGGCAGCCCGTAAACTTAGGCTAATTCCCAAAACACACCCTCTAGCTGGACACACGTGTTAGAAAGATAAATGATGGTTAATGTAGAATAAAAGAATGATAGTTCTAGAAAATAGCTCGAGGCACCACCAACCCCGATACATACAGCCAGGATAGTAAGTAAATACAGGTACAGACGACAACATATAACATGTGAGTCACGCTAACACAAGTGGTCTAAGTATCAACAAGAAATAATAAAAGACATAATGGTTACATATGGTGAACAGTTCAACAGATACAATTCGAGTCTATACATAATTAAAGATGGTTACATATAGTGAACAGTTCAACAGTTACAAATGTTTACAGATGCCCACATATCTGCCAATTGAGAGAGATGAGTGGTGTTTCTGGAAAATTATTAATAACATAAATTAAGATTCTCATCACTTGTAATTAGTTATGGATGATGATTATTATTATTATTATTATTATTATTAACCAATAACTAGAATGGCATTGTGTCAGGTTCATTCGTATGAGTAAACTATAAATGAGTTTATAAAAGAACGCTGAATGATTCTGAGTGAACTATAAATGAGTTTATAAAAGAACACTGAATGATTCTGAGTGAACTCTGAAATACCTTGACTAAAGTTCGATTGAACTGATTGAATCTTGACTGAAGCTGTGCAGTTGTTGACTTTATAATTATGTAACTTAGGATTGGCCGAGATGTCATCTAGGCTTCCAGTGAATGTCACTGGCAGACATTTGAATTGTCCACTGCACTGGTCTTTGGCCTATGGGTCATTCTGCTCTGGTGTTGCTTCACAGTTCAATATTTGTCAAAATCGACAGTGAAGATAAAATGGTTCCATTCTGGCATTGTTTGCTGCTCAGCGCTGGTCGAATAACATTTCAGATAAGTGCTTATCTACCAGTAAAATACTCATGGGCTAAGAATTTTTATTAATGTGTTCTCTGACAGAAAACACTTATATGGTCATCATACATTTTAGTACCATAAGCAAAATATAACAACATAAAATATAGTTAATGTCATGAGGTGAAATTGAATATAATATTAGTTAGGCAATCAAAACTGTTTACATCTGGCAGTAATATATACAGAGGATGATTTTCCTGCTGTGTCAATAACTGGCAGTAAGGGTTAGTAATACGATATTATATCATATTAAGGCCAGGAGCCAAAATATCTATTGCCAAAATGGTCAGATGCATTCCACAAATGAATATTAGGTATGTTTCTGGCACATTTGTTGCATGCAGTTGAGCTGCACTTTAATTGGTTAATTTAGAGTGAGTGTCTGGAATATTCGGGTATGTTTCCAGCTCGGGGATAAGGGTCAGCCTTTCTAGAATGTAGGTTTGCATTTGGTCTATGTTAATAGGAGGGTGGGTGTGGGCTACATAGGACATTATGTGACAGGGAGGGTGGAGTAAAAGTTTGTTAATTCGAGCTTCTTTCCAATATTTTAATATAAATTTTGCTCATGCAATAGAGAACTGTTTGCAAAAGTTGAGAAATCTTTATCACGTATAGCCTGTAGCACATGAGATCACATTTATCATCCCATCAGACACTAAGCCAACCATCTTCAGCTCGGAACTGCTTAAAGAGTACCAGAAAGATTTTCATCACAATGAAAAGGTAGTTTCCTGACTTCTACGCTACCAGCATTCTAACGCTGGTCCCACTACACTTCTGCTAATACCAGTACTCTGTAATTAGACTCAGCTATGGGGTGGGGTGGAACGTGAGATGAATCCAAGACGTGATGACTTTGGTGTCATCAACATATCAGGAATACCATGCTTGATCTAAAGAACAAAAGAGAGCTGTGTCCTGTTGCAGTTCTTCAGACCGACCGTCTAGACAGTATGGTGGACTGGACATTGATTCGCATTATTTCGCCAGACGCACGTTCATTTTCTACTGTGAGGAAACCGTATTGTGCTTATCGAAAAAGATGCTAGGCTATTACATCTTTAATTTGGAATGGGGGATAACTAATACATCTTTTTTATGAATGGGTGGTCACCTCCAACTCTTTGTTTCTCTTCCCATCTAAAGGTCTCTAATTTTCACGCTATTAGTTACGGTCATGGACCAGTATGGTAGGCAGAAAGTGTAATAAATCTGTTTTACAGAAATGGCCAGCTTCAGTGTCCTCAGACGTCAAATTGTGATTACACGCTTCTTCTAAGACAAGGGGAGAGGAAGAATAACTTCCTGGTAGTTAATAACTCTTTTTTATGTGAGACCCACTGATACCTACTTTATTCGATCAGTTCCTTAGAGCAGGCTATGGGGCACTGAGTTAAGCCCCCTTTTTGCAAGTTACATAATGAATGACTAAAAACTGTCACAATTCCGAGAACAGTTTTTGGTCAGAATGTTGAGGTCTAGATACATGTGATTATCTTAAATTGAAATATATTCTATTTCTGTCGAATTCATTGGCCTAAAGTTTGCAATGTCATTATTTTAAGTTGAATTATGGTTTCTTTCTGCCGAATTCAACGGCCTGAGGTATGCAATGTGTGCTTAGGGTTGGAATTAATGTGTGCGTCGAGGGAATATTTTGTAAAGTCGATCAAGGATATGATATGGCTCGTATTTTATCCAGTAGTTTATTAGTTCGCATGAAGTATTCTAAAACATTGTATGATGTCGGGTGAATTCATCGGGTGGGGAGTGATATGTACGATCAATCCCTTTTAGGACCGCCAGTGTTTAATGCTGCACTTAATGTTTTCCACAAAATTGTTCTATTGTGCATGTAATGTGTGAACAAAATCGTTCTAGCATTTAATGCATTCTACAAGATTATATAATGGATCATTTAATGCATTCTACAAGATTATATAATGGAGCATTTAATGCATTCTACAAGATTATATAATGGAACATTTAATGTATTCTACAAAGTCATATAATGGAGCATTTAATGTATTCTACAAAGTCATATAATGGAGCATTTAATGTATTCTATAAAGTCATATAATGGAGCATTTAATGTATTCTACAAAGGAATGTATTCTACAAAGTCATATAGTGGAGCATAGAATGTATTCTACGAAATCTTATGTGGCACACTTAATGTATTCTACAAAGTCGAATATTGGAGCACTTAATATACCATTAAATGCATCGTATATTTTACAAAGCAATATTGTAATCGCTCTATGTAAACTACAGTCATAGGGTGTTTTGCATAATCTGGACAGTATGTGTAATTTACACATTTCTATAGTGCTTTGCACTCAATGCACTAAAAATAGACACAACAGTTTTATTTTCTTCAAATACGCTTCACATGCAATGTCCTATAAAGTTATTTGTGGGTCACTGAGATTTGCCAAGCTTAATCGGCCTTTTATAATTGTCGATTTGTCATCTCAGTGCTTTTGTCTGTCCATCACACGACATAAATATTGTTCGACGAGTATCGACTTGACAAAATTTCTTGCTTTAGAAAAAACATCTTCGAAGCAATTCTTCCAGATTCCTGTGAGAGTTGATGTTGCGAAGACTTTTACGCGTCATAGTTTAAAGAAATTTATTTTGAGAGTGTGAGTTGAATCAAAAATCTTCGGCTTTGTTCTCTCTCTCTCTCTCTCTCTCTCTCTCTCTCTCTCTCTCTCTCTCTCTCTCTCTCTCTCTCTCTGCAAACTGGCTTGGATCTAAGATAGAACTCTACTAGTATATTTGATAAAAGAATAAATCGGTAATGGGAGTTTAATGACTTGCTGTTCGACTTGGTGTAATTTTAGTGTTTAATCAACAGTCCTCTTTTTGGGAAATAGAAGATCATGTTAGAATGAAATAGAGTCATCTCTCTCTCCCTCATCTCATAAGGGGATGGACAAGTGAAGAAATCGAATGGAAGGTTGGACAAGAGGGATCATAACAGCTTAAAAATTCTCTGACAAAACCTGTTAAATCAGTTGGATTAATTTCGAGACGAAACGAAACCTTTCATTATCAAAAGTGTTTCTCAGTTCACACCGGCTATAAACCACTCGATTAATTAGCAATACTAATGATATTACAAGTTACAAATGTCACTTCACATGACCTATTTTTTTGCATTATTTACCAAATTACGAGCAATACCATAAAGTCGAATACATTGTATTGCACACTAGCTAAATATTTATTTTATTGTTTTCAGTAAATCTTTTATTTAAAATAACCTCATGTCACAAGTAATGATAGATTTCGTATGGACAAACGGACACATAGATAGATAGATAGATAGATAGATAGATAGATAGATAGATAGATAGATAGATAGATAGATAGATAGATAGATAGATAGATAGATAGATAGATAGATAGATAGATAGATAGATAGATAGATAGATAGATAGATAGATAGATAGATAGATAGATAGATCTTTGTCAATTCTTTAGTCAGAATTTCAGAATTTCTTTAGTTCATCTATACATGTTCCTTTGATTGAAAATGTGTGACAGATTTGTTTTCTTGAACGTTTTCCGTAGTAAAGCGTGTTATGGTGTATTTTATTAATGTGTGTAGTCTAACTGGCATTGCAATACCCTCCCACAGCATATACTGTCACATTTTCACTATAACACACACTTTCGCACATATCACAAGAAAAATATGACACGTTCTACAAATTCACACACAAAACTTATACACTTCACTGTTAAATTGGCACGCGCAGTCAAATTCGCACTCACAAGAAATACACACAGACATGTATATCACTGGACATATAAAATTAATTCACGCATGCACATATTCTTTGACTTAGTGTTGTGCTCTTGTGTCAGTAAACGTGGTTTTACCCATAACTTAAAGCAGAAAGAAACTGCACGTAGAAAAATGATAAACAGCAATTAAATTTACATGAGTGTGATGAAAGCATTGTCTTTCATCTTACACAATAAGTGGCTCTCGACCAATCGGAGCGTGGGTCAAACATGTTAAATCTACCTTAATCATCATTAATGATTTGCAAAACTACATTAGTTATTCTGTGTGTCTGTGCGCGAGCATGTGTATGTGTGTGTGTGTGTGTGTGTGTGCGCGCGCGCGAGTCTGTGCATAACTGCTAGCGTGAGTATGTATGTCGTAAATCACCCTCCAAACACTTTATTTGTTTTCTAAGGACAACATCCTGAATTTCAGAGAGGAATTTTTGTACAGAAATTTTCGTTAAAGTATTGATTATTTCATTTATTTAATTCTTTTTCAGCAATACATCAGGAAACAGTAAAAATAAATAAGGAAAATGCAAGAAAAAATGCGACAAGAAAAATGGAAACAGTTTATATCGAACAAAACAAAAATACTACAAGAATAAATACAACCTATAATCTGAAGAAAAATTAATTTATCTACTGCTGTATATCTTTCTAAAACGGAATGCTCATTAACCTGTCAAATTCTATTACGATTTCATTCAAGTTATATAAGCTTTTCTTTGCGGTCTGTTATTACGTTGAAGGGGTTAACCAGAAATGTTCTTCAGACAGGAAGAAAACTTCGATCACAATTAAATTACAGAGAAGCGATAAAATTGAGGTTAGTGCAATTTCGTTTCTATTATTAATCTGACGGAAAACACAACTGTAATCTGATTTGTGTTTTGTGTATAATTAGCGTTATGTAAGTGCATGATATAATCTCGTTCTATTTAATACAAACACGACAGACTGTAAGTCTTCTTGAACGTGCATTCGCGCTGCAAGTTCCCACAACGTAATTTCCGTCGATTAGTTCCCCTTGACGTCTTCGCGCAATTTAAATCGCTGATCAGAGAAAATAGTAATAAATATCTGGTCCAGTTTTGTCATATCTTGACTATCTATCTATCTATCTATCTATCTATCTATCTATCTATCTATCTATCTATCTATCTATCTATCTATCTATCTATCTATTTATCTATCTATCCCTTAGTCTTGCCGATCGTTGAGGCACCACTGATGACCTGACAACCAGCTTTCTCCATTCCATACTGTTCTGTGATAATCTTACTGTATCGCTCAGCTTCAGTCCTGTCCACTCTGAGATGTTATCTTCCCATCTTTTCCTCTGTCTTCCTCTTCTTCGCCCTCCTTACACAGCACCTTGAATGATTGTCTTAGCAAATCCTGTTGATCGGGTGACATGCCCATACAATTTCATTTTGCGTTTTTTCACAATGGCCAATAGCTCTTCATAGGGCCCAATGGCTTGCCTAATTCTGTTTCTCACTTCGTCATTCGTGACATGATCTCTATACGAAATGCCAAGCAACCTTGGAACGCATTTCAGTAGCTTGTATCCTCCTTTCGAGATCCACTGTGAGGGTCATCTTGAACAGATTGAAACTCCATGTAGAAGAAATTGGGTTCAAGTAACATCTATTTGTGTTTCAACATATTTGATATAAAAATAAAAATAGTTATTTTAGACGCTCGCGTTTAACCCCTTATTTATTTTCTGCAATAATTGTACTTTTAGAGTCATTAAGATGAATTTCAAGACAGAATTTCTAATTAAATTATAACGTCTGTTTCCCCAAAAAATTGAATATCTTTTAATTCTCTATTTTCAGTATGTACGCTTCAAATCGAGAAAGGGAAATGTCGATTGCTAAACTACCTTTATATCATCAATTGTTACTTTGAAAAACAAATAGGATTCCAGACATTAGACAGATTGGAGCAACTTTCCCTTTAATATATTTCCTGTGTGCGCGGAACTGGGGCTTGTTTGGGCTTGCTGCCAAAACTTGTGCACGGAATTTTGAAACTGCTGCGCAGCCACTCACCTTACGGGGATTATTGGATGGGAGCACTTACATGTCGGAGAAGAGAAATAGTGATATGATGGTATTTGATAACAGCGTGTTTGTTTCAAAGCTAGTTTTTCTTCAACGTCATTAAACATCCTGAAAGGTGTCAAGATTGTGACCAGTGAGAAAATTTGATATATCATGCAATCATTAAACTGGACATTCAACTATGTCAGTTATAACGAGCACCTTCCAAGTTTCGATAGATCGAATTTGACTCTAGTAAAGTTATGATCAAGTTCCATATCGGTAACAAATAATATGTGATATATATATATACTGATTGATTGATTGATTGATTGATTGATTGATTGATTGATTGATTGATTGATTGATTGATTGATTGCACTGTGTGAAAGTAGTAAAATGACTTTTGAAAGTTGTAAAATATTCTTCGTCTATTTCATTTTGCATCGATCAGCTAAGGAAGTATAAAGATCAGTAAAGTGCACACTTCTCCTATGTCAATCTTGAAAAGCTTGTTTTAACGTGTAAAATGCGCACTTCTCCTATGTCAAAATCTTTAACGTGTAAAATCCGCAATTCTCCTATATCAAAATCTTTAAAAGCTTGTCTTAACGTGTAAAGTGCGCAATTCTCCTATATCAAAATCTTTAAAAGCTTGTCTTAACGTGTAAAGTGCACACTTCTCCTATGTCAAAATCTTTAAAAGCTTGTCTTAACGTGTAAAATGCGCAATTCTCCTATATCAAAATCTTTAAAAGCTTGTCTTAACGTGTAAAATGCGCAGTCTTATTTTACGTTCTGTTCTATGCAGACAGTCCAGTATTAATCAGAAGGTGCCATAAAAAATCTTGTAGACGATTAAAGACTAAAATCAGAAATTCAATATTATTAATATGGTTCAGTCGCCTGAAATCGTCTCAATGTCTTATTAGAAGAGGCTTAAAGTATTTAGTGTTTATTGTAATTTGTTGTAAAATTATTATTTATCAAGATACTGTCATCATAATTAATGGCATTCCACGATTCTGTTAATTCAAGTTTCCAAAGACGCCGGAACTTCAAAGACGCTTTGCTTTCACCAGATCTTTGGTTTCCTGGCACTGTATTCAGACAGAGTTCTAGCTCAAAGATTACTGTCCCTAATACTTCTATTGTTACTGCTGCCCTAACATTCCTACAATGGATTTCTGGTCTAAGACACTAATATCTTTCATCTTTTCCCTCATGTATTACAAAATGTCTGTCATTGGATACAGCAGTATTGATGGCAATTGTTGCTCTTCTGTTGGGCATATTGACAACTACAGCGTCAAGTCTTTTCACAAGTTCCAGAATGTTCGACCTATTTTGTTTCATTAACTGCTTTCAGGTGGCCCCTGTGGAGTTTCGATTTCATACCCGTCATACAAATTCCTGAGGATTTTTGCTGCTTCATTGTGTCTTCGAATGTAGTCGGTTTTACCTAGAGAGTGACATCTGAAACGTGCATATTTTGTTGTTTTTGCAGAGTGAGATTTTGGAGTTTTTAATACCGTCCTGATTTAGGCTCTGTTACAGTTTGCGTTTCCCTTTTGATCGTATAACATTGATGATTGTGCATTTCGCTAGTGTTCACTGCAGGCTTTGTATACGACCCTGTTATATTAGTAATTATCAAGACTTTTAAAGTTCAATATCAATACTAATAACAGCCACACGGCCTAGCCTATTCCTTCTATCAATATGTTAACTTCTGTGGCAATAATCTAGCGGGGAAATTATTCAACCTAATGCAATGACGAGTAGACTAGTTAACGTTGCCTTTCGGATCACAAAAGTTATTTCCTCCTTTTAATTAACTTGACAATCAATCACCCAATACACGGCTCCAGTCGATCCCAATTAACGGTCGTTCGAGGAATTAATTTATATGTGGAGAAAGATAACAATAACTTAATGATAAAAATAACTAAATCAAAATTACAAGTTACAGTGAGTTAGAAGTGAACATGCTCTATAACCTTCACTCTTCTCCTACTATCGTTTGTTAATTAGTCACAAGGGTTCTGAATCAGTTGAATTGTCAGCGGTGATAGACAACGATGACAAAGCCGCACGGTGTATTACCGCGTTGATTTTAAGCCAGCGTAACTCTGATGTTTGTCCTCACACTTGAAGCCAGTCAACCAGAGGTACTCTTGAACTAAGACTTTGGGTTGCAGTCCTCAGCTAGATGACAAAGATAAATAACGCCTTATATTCTAACCCTTTAATCATCATTTACATGCTTTTGTGGCAACAGCGAGAGCTATATGTGGTTCTTACAATATCACTGCACCCAAAATCAATGACAGTTTCAATATATGTTGTGTATCATCATTGCATCAAATCAAACAAGCGTTTGCGTATTATTAACTAGCCAACTTTATATTCAAAAGAATCATCCAATATTATAGATTACAACATCATCAGTTAATGCCCTACTCAAAAATAAATAAGTAAATAAATAAGTAAATCTTCATGAAAATGCCTAGCAGACATGCAAGGAAAATTATCTGTGCATAATTCTAAAATATTTCTTATTTATTAAAATATTAGCACTGTCTATTCACTATTTGCTATAGTAATCTATCCAGACCTGCCGCGTAACAAATGGACTTATACAATGCAAGACTGTGTGCGTGTGAGAGAGAGAGTGAATGAGTGGGTGTCTGTCAGTGTCACCGTAAGATTCCATTACCCTTTCTGTACTGACTGTGTCACCGTAAGATTCCATTACCCTTTCTGTACTGACTGTGTCACCGTAAGATTCCATTGCCCTTTCTGTACTGACAAAAAAATTCGAACGAAATAGAAGTAGCTAAGATAATAATCTGAGTTAATTGGGCATGAGGTTTTCTTAAGGCAACAGAAATGTCACTTGGATTACTAATTTTATCAAGTGAAAAGGCTTGTCTCTGCTTGATCACTCAAGACCGAACCAACTTAAAAGCACTTGTAACAGCAAATGTACAAGTTACAGACGTCTGTAGGCATCAGAAAAAAGTCTTTTCCTTTACTTTGGTGACATATGTAGAGACAGACTTACAAATGTAAATGTATTGTGGGGATAAATTCTCAAGCTAATAGAGTGACTTAGTTGGTGGGCGGGTTGTTAAAGTAGGTAATGAGTTTACGTTCTAAAATCTGTAATCTTTTTCTCATTTCTCATGTTACTGTGGAAGGGTGGATGTACGTGTGTACAGTGTGTGCGTAGCGCTTGTTTTGCCTGGTAGCAAAGTAGGTCATCGGCCGCTAGTTTGAATCGCGCCGTCTGCTATATAGTAATGTGTATGGCTGTGCCATTGTGGACGTGTTTAACCGCCACTTATCATATTATATATTTATTTAATAAAGTTAATGTTTATGTATTCTAATAGTTAGTGGGATGTAGTTTATATTTATGTAATTTTGTAAGTTAGTTTATATTGTTTTCTTAGTGTATTCTACAATTTATGTATGTGTACATGGTTTTCTCCTAACAGAGGGATATGGTTATTTATTTTATTTGATAGTTTATTTTGCAAATTATATTGTAAGGAAGTATTGTATTTAAAGAGTATTTAGTGTACTATTTTTTGATAGTTAAAGTATTATATAACTCTAGGTAGTTTAGAAGGAATTTGTGTTAGGACGAAAGTACGTTAACACAGAAGTACCCGTTTAGCAGCAGTTTTAGTATCAGTTCCAGATTTGTCTAGTGGAGTCCCCTTTGCCGCTCGGACTTTTTAGTTATACTGTGTGTGTGAGAGAGTGTGAGAGGGTCGTTCTTTTGGGAGTCATCTTGGAGAGTGGTCTTGGAGTGGTCAAGAGAGGAGCGTGGTTGACGCTATGAGGAAGGGGAGAGAAAGAAGCTTGTTTTGGCAGTGTGTCCTAGAATAAAGAGTATATAGAAATGTAAACACGTGTTGCTGTTCTGCCTCTTCTGCTGTGGTTGCCATTGCTGTATTGTCTGACTGTTTCGTCATCGTTTCATCATCTCCTAGCATGCTGGGGTGACCCATAACAACAACAACAACACACCCCATCACATTAAATTTTTTTACACTTGTTTATTTGATTCTTGGACAGCAAGAATAAAATTACAAGTTTCAAATCATTCTAATTACAAACGTTATTACAAGAAAAATAGAATTCAATAAATTGTAATAAGATTTGTTAGGAAAGAAATCCTTGTTATAGAAAAAATTATTAACCATTTCAGACGTACATATTTTGCTCTCTTGACCATAGGAAGTCACAAAGTAAGGGCTGTTATTTTTTAGAGTGATTTAATTTTACTCGAGAGCGGTATTTAAACATTTAGAGTTTCTGTCGGTGGTCGCGCTGAATTTTGAGTGCAAAAATTGAGTGTATGTCTTTGGGATATAATTTGCCTCATTGTTTAATAGTCACGGTTGACTTGCTGTATTCTAAAGACTGGCATTCCTAGGGTAGTCTTTTAGAAGATAGCCGTAGGCATGTCGGTTGCCATCCCTCCACCCTGTGCTGCGTGCAGAGCGCTCTACAGTGAGCGGTCTTATGCAATGCTCCCTGACCCATGGGGAAAGGCGCTATTCACTGAGCATGCCAATAGCTTTATCACCATTTTAAATAATTAGTTATGACCTCTTTTTAGAATTTAGGTCAAAATAAAATCGTGCATTATAATTAAATATTTACAAAATAATTATAATATAGGTGGATTGCATTTTCGACTTTACAGATTGCATCAGCAATTTTCTAGCATATTCTCCACCAGAACTAAAAAAATCATCACAAAGAGTGCCCAAGGTTGGGTTATTTTGTCAATTTAACAATTTATATAGTAGTTAAGTTTAAAAAGTAGGGATAGGGAAATTTACTTTGCCATAGCAGGTAAAGAGCAAATTTTGTTGACAGGAAATAAGTAAATATGCAGCAGTTTTGGTTTAGAGGTTAATATATAAGTAAATAGCACTTTTGGTTTAGAGGTTAATATGTAAGTAAATAGCAGTTTTGGTTTAGAGGTTAATATGTAAGTAAATAGCAGTTTTCTGTTGGTAGGTAATATGTAGGTAACCTGCAGTTTCTGCTTAGTGGAAATATATGGGTAAACAGCAGTTTTGGGTCATAGTATTAAAGTAAATAATGACAAACTATAGTATTAGAGTTTAAAGTAAATAATGACAAACTATAGTATTAGAGTTTTAAAGTAAATAATGACAAACTATAGTATTAGAGTTTTAAAGTAAATAATGACAAACTATAGTATTAGAGTTTTAAAGTAAATGATGACAAAACTTATTTGGAACTTGTAAATGGTCTCAAGTAAAACAGATCGAAATCAATAATTTGTCTCTTGTCGTAAATTACATAAATGTGTTAGTTTCCTTTTAATCTCCTTCGTGTTTTATTTACAAACAAAAAAAGTAAAATCGTCATATTTTATTTAAAATAATTATATTTTTTTAATTCTTTCATTTCCTGTTGGCTTACTTAACTAAGAAATTATTTTCATGTTGAAAAGAATCAGGAAACCTTTGTGCTGTACGCAATAAAATATTTCGTTTTTATTTCCATCGAAATGTTTATTGATGTTTTGCAGAATTATATAGTATTTTTCTTTCATGTTCCTTCAAGTTCTTAGCAAAATACAGGAGCTGATAGGAAAACCTCTAACAACCAAAACATCAAGAAGATTAAAACTTGAAAATGCTAAAAGATCAATTGATTAGCTATAGTCAGCAAAATCGACCTGGTGTCGCAAAATGATACTCCTCTTCGAGTTTCTATCAATAACATTTTCCCAACCCTCTCACCGTTCTCTCGTTTGTTATCTATATTGTCGCTGATGACGGTGATGTAACTGTTTCAGTAAGTGTTCGGGTATTAATAGTGCCCATGGGGTCAATTATAATTACTCCACCTTGTCTGACAGTATCGAATCTAAATTTACAATGAGATGAGAAAGCGAAAGTTGAGAAATTTCAGTCAAATAAACAATCGTGCGGTCTGTAAGAAAATGCTTTAGCTGCTGTCGTAATGTTATGTTCGAATGCATTCGATATAAATTCACTTGCTCCCGCTGGTCAAGTGTTTCCATTTATAACAGAGTTCCTTTCAAAGGGGAATAATTCTTTGTGTCAAATAGTTACTTGAGTCATAATTGTCTCATCTTTATTTGCCACAAAATAAGTGCACGCATTACATAAACAGTAATGTATAAAATATTATGTAATGTACGTAAAAGACCTGTTCTTGAAGATTATTAATCTGTAATCACTGTCATGTCAAAATTAAAAAAAATATTCATTATGAAATTAGTATAAACGCTACGTCTGAAGAGAGCTATTTTTTGTGTAAATGCCTACCTTTATATGACATTTCTTTTACAATTATTATGATAGCTACAAGACCCACTATGTCATAGCTACTAAATTTGCAATTTGAGAAATATTTCCCTTAGAAATGTTTCTATTAATTTTAAGTTCTCTTCCTTTTCCGATATTTAAGTAATACTTACATTACACACACACACACACACACACACACACACACACATACAGAATATTACTTAGTTGTCCATTATAAACTATTAATCTGACAATTTCGCCTGTTTAGGGATTCAGTAAAAGTGGCGTAATGAGAAAACCATACACATAATGACAGCACATTCATCATTCATTACTTTCCTGCACTAGTGCATACTCTATGACAGCACATTCACCATTCATTACTTTCCTGCACTAGTGCATACTCTATGACAAATTCGTCGTTAAACTATATCTTGCCTGTAAATATGCGGTCTTGCACAAATGTAAAATAGTATGTTTGTATGTGTGTGCGTGCGTGTGAATGTGGCGGTAGCAAACCTAAAAGAACTTAATCAGTGATTATAATGTTATATTTTTTGGTTGAGTGTGATGGTTGTGTTGGATGTGATTGGGTGTTTGCATTCGTGTGTGGATGCAAACCTAACTGAGTGATGAGTATGTATACGGTGACCTAGTATTTAACATTACCTTGTGTAAATAATTTGGAACTACTTCTTTTCGCGAGTTAATGTTTTATTCATGCGGATTGTGCGAGGTAATTGGGATGAGGGATTAATGTGTTTCTTGTTATTGTTCTTTTGCACTAAATGTATGCCTATACGGCCCGCAACTCTGTTTCGAATTAATCGAGCACCGACGTTAACTTGTGTAAGCCCGATAATGAACTTCTTAAAATGCCCGCGATCCTATTGCATCTTTTCATCGCTGCCAGTACTGGTAATATTACACATATCCACTTCATTTCCCAGAGATTCTGTGTATGTGTGCGTGTGTGCATGCTTCTCTGGATGTATGTTTGTTTGTGTGTTCGCACATACATACAGAAAATTGTCTGCCCAGTTCGACACATTAATGATAAAAATATAAAAGAAATTGACAAATTGATTTTAGATAACTATGTATAAGTATTTTCATTTTAGACTTTTGATACTGTCAAAATTATGATTTTTTTAGTTTGTCTGCCATCTGCTTTTAATACTATTTTTCTAATAAGAATAATAATATAAGAATAATGATAACTAAGAATAATAATATAAAATGTCTTCTTCAGCCGTCCTCACCACTATTCATTTCTACCACCTCGAATATCTAGTATGTCTCCAGCCGTCCTCACCACTATTCATTTCTACCACCTCGAATATCTAGTATGTCTCCAGCCGTCCTCACCACTATTCACTTCGATTATACTGTAGCTAACTGTCTACTATCTGTATCAATTCATTTCAGTTACTATATATAACTATACATCTATCATCTGTATCAATTCATTTTAGTTACTATGTATAACTATACATCTACCATCTATATCAATTCAGTTCGAATACCACATATTTTGGTATGTCAATAAATTCTGCAAGAATATGAATTTTTTCTGTAAATCTCCAGGTATTAATAATATTATAAGAAGTACATGCTATGGTTCTATCAAAGACCTCTAATCAGTTGGCATTAGTGAAAGAGCAGCAAGGGCTAAGGGGGGGAGCGCGGTGGCTACAGGGCTGCACTTTCTAGGGGAGAGGTGGGGGGTAATTTTGGTATATTTTGAGGCAGAGTACAATATGTATCATAAATGATACGCCTGGTGTAGGGGAATTTTGGTAGATGACCATGGGGTACACTTTTCTTCGCTAGCTATTGTTCTACCGGTTCACCTTCCTTGTCATCAACTGAAGTCAATCAAAGACACTGTTCTACCGGTTCACCTTCCTTGTCATCAACTGAAGTCAATCAAAGACATTGTTCTACCAGTTCACCTTCCTTGTCCTCAACTGAAGTCAATCAAAGACATTGTTCTACCAGTTCACCTTCCTTGTCATCAACTGAAGTCAATCAAAGGCACTGCTCTACCAGTTCACTTTCCTGTTTCTTCCCATCTGAAATCTGTCATACACATTGCTGCCCCACCGCTCACCTTTTACTGTGTTCTTGTCAAAAGCAAAAGCATTGCTCTACCCGCTCATTCCTGTATCCATGGCACCTAAGTGAAGTCTGTCAACAATCAAATGGAGCAATAAAACAAAGAAACACAATCCAATCAAATAGAGCGGTACATGTGAGAATAATACACGCACAGCAAATGGATTAAATTTCTGCATAACTAATAGCATACCAATTCGATCATCGCGAAAGACAATCAAGGGACATACGTCATAGTAAGAGAGTAGAGTATGTAAAGTAACGTAGCGGTATTATTCTCATTCAACCGACTACAAAACGTGGCAGCCGTATGGAGGAGTTCCAGTCCCTTGTGAGGAATCAGTACCAAAACACGAAGACCATTATCAATCATCTTCTTAGTGTATCGTCGAAGGACCTCACACCCATCGAGTTCTTTTGGGAATCCTTTTTCAGTCTTCTACAATAGTCGAATTACAAACACTCCGCCACATAACTCGAATTTGTTATGCAGATTTAGGTAGAATGGTGCTAATGTATTGAGATTATTTTGAGAGATTGAGGCATATTGAGGGAATTAATGATAGAGTTGCATTTCTTAATGTCTGCCTTCACCAGGGGTCTAACTGATTTGACTGAAGAGTGCTGATTCTGACATTATCTAGAGGTGTAGCGTCACATTTGATCGATCGGCTGATTTTCGTTGCCATAAGTGAACTGTTCGGTTGTTTTGCGTCAGTGGAAAAATGTAGTGTGCGCTTAGTATTAGAGTAGAAAGCTTTTAGTGTCCTGTACATGTGTAATTTGGCTTCGCTCGTTTTCAAACCTTGTACAATATCAACATATCCATAACACATTCAAATATATTTGTGTAGTTTACGCGTACACGCGATATTTATATATAAGTCTCGCACGCACGCATGTATGTATGTGTGTGTATGTGTTCGTGCACGTAGGCCAACATCTTTTTCAGTGAACGACATTAAAATATCTCAAGACGCAATAAATTTTGATGGCGTCGTAATAGGGTGAACATGAATAGATGTTATCTCGCATTGCAGATATCAGTGACGTATCTCAAGACACCATACTGATGACTTGATAGCATGACACATATGAATGACTATTATCCCACAACGTAAATATTAATGACGCGTTGTCCTAGGACGCAAAACTGATGAAGAAAATTCATGAATGGTTGCTCTAGCCCAATGTAGTGACTAGTGACAGGAATCGCAAGGCATCTTTTTGATGGTATATTAGTAATCTAATCATTACAAGCTGTTATTCCACAGTTCAGTGGTTAGAGTTGTAGCATTTAAATGCTCAAATCATTTGATTGCCATTGCTGTAGTACAACCAGACAAAAGTCATTGTCTCGTAATGCAGTAATGAGTGATATGGTACATCCTAGACATTATTTTGGTGGAGCATTAGCAAAAGAACCAGAAATGAGTTATCCCAGTAGTATTTCAGGACACTCTTTCGATGGCGTGTTATATAAAAAAAAATTTAAAGTATGTTTTGCTGTCTGCGGATTAGTGGTATTAAGTAGACTCTAAGGCCGATAGCATTTTTACCCAATCAAGAAAAAGACTCAAAGGCCGATAATATTTTACACATTCCTGAAAAAGACTCAAAGGCCGATAATATTTTACACATTCCTGAAAAAGACTACTAGGCCGATAATATTTTACACATTCCTGAAAAAGACTCAAAGGCCGATAATATTTTACACATTCCTGAAAAAGACTACTAGGCCGATAATATTTTACACCATCATGAAAAAGACCGCTAGTATTTTACTCAACGATGAAAAAGCATATAGTGAATGCACAAAATTTCCCAGCAACCTCGGATGGTTTGGTTTGAGAAACACTGATATAGTGTCTCGAACACGAATGTCACAGGTTGCCTGTCTGACTTACTTTTCTTGTAGTTGGTTGCCCGATGTAATCCTCTTTTAGCTAGTCTCTCCAATGGAATTCACTTTGAGCTGGGCTGTCTGATGTAATTATCATAGAGCTTAACTGCCCGATGCAATTTTCGTTTACCTGGGCTGTCCGAAATGTGCAGCGTGTCCAGAACTGTGAAGCAAGACTCGTACTGAGAAAAGTCCAGACGCGACCCCAAGGGACACAACTGCCGTTCGCTCTTCAAAGGCGTCTATCTCTAGCAAGAATACAAAGAAAAAATCTCGCACTTTCCCAACATTGTACACATCCGATGACATTAGTACGCACCCCATTTCCAAAAAGACTTCGCTCCATGGATGTTGTTTTATTAAATCTCTTTCCCTTGAATCTTAATCGAAAATTATGGAACGCGTTTGGGGTTTGTTTTCCCTCGTTTTGTGCCATATCAGAGAACTCACTTCCGAAATCAGTCACGTGACTTTAAATTGTTTGAACTCAAAGCAACAAACATTTTTGGTCGCACAGTATGTGCTGGAATAAAATGCTGTACACGTTTGATTTTTTTTAAAAATTTCGAATACGAACTTTTAGCGAGAAAAGATTAGTTAAATTTCAAGTATTTGCTTATTGCCTTTATTGAGATTTTTTGTAATGCATGTTACGAACTTTTAGCGAGAAAAGATTAGTTAAATTTTAAGTATTTGCTTATTGCCTTTATTGAGATTTTTTTGTAATGCATGTTTGCAGTATGTTAAATGTGCGGTAATCTAATTTTGTAAATTGTTGAGCAGTAATCTGCAACGTGTTATGAGCTTGTGTTTGTGATAGGAAAGGGTCTATTTAGCAGTAGTAGTATCAGTAGTAGAGGTAATAGTACAGTTAAAAGAAGCAGAAGTAGAAATAGGAACAGATTGATGTCAAGCGGTCTTGTGCTATTTTTAGATCTTCACAAAACAGTTATGCAGATGACACACTGCTAGCCTGCACTAACGAATGTAGTCAGTATATTTACAGGTTTAGCAGCCTTCGTTCTTAAAAATGGCAGACGTGATTCTTATACCCATAATTGTGCTGAATACGACGTGAAAAGAAATGTACCCGATACGAAAGCTATGAGTCATACTGAATTAACGATAACAATCCATCAATAAAAACCTGAAACGCAATGACCAGAGTGAGGAGTGTATTGAACTGCGTGGGAAACATCGAACAGGTTTTGCAGACAAGGACAAGATATTTTGGGGGGGGGGGGAGTCACACATGATTCCTGTCAACACCGTCTTATGAGTACAACTGCAAAGAGGCGACTATTTCACTACTTCTATTTATAGATTTCAGTTCTCAGAACAATGATAGAGTGAGTACTTCAATAGTGACAGGGGGGAGGTGTTTGTTTTTAATAAAATCATAACTCCATGTCCGTCCTTAGTGGACTTATGATTGTGACGATGACGACGACGACGACGACGATTATGATATTATGATTGTGACTGTTGACTTAGATGGATCAGAAAAATGTCCGTTTTAAATTTAGCCGTTTTCCTCTGATACGCTTAGAACCGTTCTTGCGAAATGAAAGCAAAAAGCATTTGTTTGAAGAAACTGTATTGACCATTCTGTCTTGCAGCTCACTCGTGAAATTTTAATTGCTACCCATTAGCAAGCTTTATAACCGTATATTATATGATAAATCGCGTTCCATATAGGTGGGGCGGAGGAGAGAATTATGTTCCATGCAACCATTCTACATAAACATTTTTGTATGCGTTTGTTCGAAATAATAAGGGTATCCAAGGTCGTCAACTTCAAACCGTGCGTATGCCAACAATCACGTAGACCATTATCCGATTGTTTAAAAAAAAAATACAGTTGCCCCTTCGCTCTCTCCTCTCCCTCATTAAGACATTAGTTGCTGAGTGCTTCACTCAGCATGTGCGCTAGATATACGTGGCTTGCACTGCGAAGTGAGAGAATGGAGTGCGAAAGGTCAACAGACTAATAAACATAACATGCATACTACACGAATGAATGAATATAAGGTGGTTTTTTGTGTACTTTACACTGTGTTCAAACAATAAGACATCTGACTTTTCGGGATTTTCATGAACACAATAATGAAGTGTCAAAAATAGTGCATATTCGCGCGCGCGCGCGTGTATTTTTATAAGAGTAAGAGTGTGTACATGAGGGTAGGTAGTGTGTGTACGCATGTCAGTACACGTATTCTCAACATTAACCGGTGTTTATGCTTTTTGTGCGTAGGCAGAATTCGTAGTGTGGAAAAAAATAATCCGGTGGCTGGGCTTTGAGACCCAAGATGACACCATGTCAGTTTAAATGTAAAGACTTTAGAAATGAAACTGAAATAATGCTGCCCCCCCCCACCTGTCTCTCTCTCTCTCGTTCGCTCTGTGGTTCTCTTTATCTCTCTCTCTCTCTCTTTTAATCCCACTTATGAATCTGCCCATTATTTTTTGCAGATGATATTAACTCCTAAGTGAACAGTAGAGTACTGAGGGTTACAGTTACATCTTTTCTCAACATAAGAATGCCAGTCATTCGCTGTTTCGACATTGAAACGATCACGTGACACGGATCGAGGAGATGACGCTAAGAATGTATTTTTAGTGTCGCTTCATGTCGCCACGAAACGCCATCTAAGTAAATCGGTCGTTAAGAAGCAGCGAAAAAAGATGGACACATCAATAATCCACAAAAGGGTCATAAAGGGTCAAGCACTGCGTATGACATCTAGGAAGATTAATTTAATTGCTCGACAGGACTTCTAATTGTACGGGTACAAAGTTCATATAAGACGAGGTGGTGGGGGGGGAGAGGGTATATTGACTTGTTACTTAAGTGCCCTACTGTTACAAGGAGGATAAATTTACATTACTGTGAGTTGTCTTTCTTATTTTAATGTGTCAAATAACCTTTTGTGAAGCAATGCATGATTTTCACAGTGAGAATATTCCTAGATATCTTGTTTTAACTAAAGTATTATTTCATGTTGAACTGTGGATGATATGCTGATCTAATTCATACGTTTAAAGTGTTGATATGCTGATCTAACTCATACATGAGCTTTAGCTTAATTTAAATATAGAGTATAATTGACATGTCGATGACAAACTGAAATAATTCGAGAGCTATTTAGATGTAGAGGGTAGACCAGTGTTTCTCAACTGGGGTTCCGCGAGGGGTCCCTAGAGATTCTCCGAAAATCGTGATTGCAAACGGAAATAAGCATCGTAGATATTAAATTTTATACAAGGGTTCCATGAGACTTGAAAATTATTTTTAGGGCTCCTCCAGGGTAAAAATTTGAGAGAGGCTGGTGTAGACGATACGTAGATGTTATGTAAATGAAGAGCGTTACTGACATTTTGGACTAATTCGAGTGTTATTTCGATGTAAATGTATCTAGAGGAGTAGTACCGATGATATTCTGAAACTGTTGTAGTTGTTGCCAAGGTATTTAACTATGCGTAAAATAAGAAAGAATGTGCCGGATAGACCATTGAAAAAATAATAATAAAGTTAAACTAGAGTGTTAGAGGAAACTGTATAACAATTGTAGTAAGCCTCGTCATTTGTTAATGGATGAAATAATACGTTTTAACAAACCCTTATACGTGAAAGAATAGCTCTGTTTCGGAAAATGTTTTAGCAAACTTTATACTGAGGAAACACTTAAAGAATATTCTTGCTGTACTACGAAATGTTATACAAAACTTATACTTTATTCGAAACGTTTGAAAGAATTACATTACATGTTAAATTATGAAATGGTGGGCAATTTTATTGCTAATTATTTGTTAAATTACTTTAACAGATTATTATTTTCATCCCCCATTCCCGATATTTTACAATTCTTTTATGCTGGTTTATTTAAATATTTCAATAAAACTATTATTCTTTGTACTGTATGATTTATAAACTTCCTAGTTTTTATATACACATATGGTGTACAAAAATTGTTTGTAAAAAAAATAATCAGTCTCAAATCGAATTCTGAAAATGGATATTTCAATGCCACAGATGTTAGTTACTTTGAAGTCAAAATCCTTTTCACAATTACACAATACACTGAGCTTTTTATGTGCTCGGTAGTGTTTCACCTTTTACTTAAGGTGAAAAAGTCACTGGATGTTTTTCTGAAGTCGGTAGAAGTTAAGAGGACAATTGTCTGAAGTCAGTAGATGTTTGCCTGAAGTCGGTGTAGGTCAGTGAATGCTTGTCTGAAGTCAAGTGGATACTTGTCTGAAGTCGGTGGAAATGTCAGTGGATGCTTCTCTGAAGTCTGTGGAAGTAAAGAGTATACTTATCTGAAGTCGGTGGAAGTCAGTGGATGCTTGTCTGAAATTGGTGGAAGTCCGTGGATGCTTGTCTGAAGTCGATGGAAGTCACTAGATATTTGCCTGAAGTCAGTGGAAGACAGTGAATATTTGAAGTCGGAGGAAGTCAATAGATACTTGTCTGAAGTCGGTAGAAGTCAGTGGATACTTGTCTGAAGTCGGTGAAAATCAGTAGATCTATACGTGGCTGAAGTTAAGCCTCTTGTTCTATTAACTTTTTTATCTAGTGTTTGTTGTGACGTGTAAAATTAAGAAAGTATTGAAGTTGATTTGAATCACACTGTGTTAAATATGTCATTTCATATTTTGTAAAACTATTTAATTGAATTAATACAATAGGAGTACCCGATAATTAGTTGCACATTTTGATCACAAAGATTTCATGTGAAATTGCAGAATAAATAACAATGGTAGGAGAAAGGAGAATTGATATTTTGACATTTTGAGAGACTATTCAAAGGTCAATCCTTAAGAACTTTTTGACAGTGAGACTATACTAAGTCAATCATATTAAACACTGTTTCACATAAAGACTATAATAAGTAATTATATTAAGCACTGTTTCAGTGGTACTTCAATACCAATCACATTAAGCATTGTTTAACAACTACATGCTACACTACGTCAGTCAATTATAAGTACTGTTTAATTTTTTAATGTAGACTAGCAAGGGTGGTTGCTAACTTAACCCTAACCAGACATCTGGGTTCACTACAGCGTACACACAACAAAAATGAATGTCTATGAATAAGTAACTGTTGTTTGTTTACAAACAGATGAACGCTAGACGCTATAATTACTTCTGCAAGACGTGTCTCCATTCCAAAAACAATCGATCAAAACAATGAAACGTTTAGGTGGTTGAAAATGCTCCAATGAATTGATGTACTTGAGATAATGGAAAATATGACGTATTAACGTTTTAATGAGGTCAAAAGAATGTTGTAAAATGTCAATCTGAAAAGGGTTACAATTCTACTAAAATGCCGAAATAATGAGATGTAAAATATCCCCAATCTCTGACGTGATTAGAGTAATGAAAAGCGAGAAAACGTATCCCCGTTCCACTGAAATGATTAATGTAATAAAAGTTTTAATGAAGAAAAGTGTCCCTATTCTAGCGAATTAATGACGCAAAGGACAAATGGGATGTAAAGCAAAATGGTGTCTTCATTCAACTAGAAATAATTAGAACTAGGAATAATGTCCCTTTGAAATAAAACTTTGTCAAACCTTTTGGGAGCAAGAAAGAAAACAAAACGGGAGAAGTGTTACAAGTGTCATCTACTAGTGTTATACCTTAGTGTTACTCGCTTCCAAAGCGTCATTACCAACACTGCACTTTTGAATTCATTTTACGTGTGCAATGAATTATCATTGCACTTCTATAATCATTTTATGTGTGCAAGCTATTATCATTGCACTTCTATAATCATTTTACGCGTGCAAAGTATTATCATTGCACTTCTATAGTCATTTTACGCGTGCAATGTATTATCCCTGCACTTCTAAAGTCATTTTATGTGTGCAAGCAATTATCCCTGCACTTCTATAGTCATTTTATGTGTGCAATGTATTATCATTGCACTTCTATAGTCATTTTACGCGTGCAATGTATTATCATTGCACTTCTATAGTAATTTTACGCGTGCAATGTTTTATCATTGCACTTCTATAGTCATTTTACGCGTGCAATGTATTATCATTGCACTTCTATAGTCATTTTACGCGTGCAATGTATTATCCCTGCACTTCTAAAGTCATTTTATGTGTGCAAGCAATTATCCCTGCACTAGTAGTCATTTTATGTGTGCAATGTATTATCATTGCACTTCTATAGTCATTTTACGCGTGCAATGTATTATCATTGCACTTCTATAGTAATTTTACGCGTGCAATGTTTTATCATTGCACTTCTATAGTCATTTTACGCGTGCAATGTATTATCATTGCACTTCTATAGTAATTTTACGCGTGCAATGTTTTATCATTGCACTTCTATAGTCATTTTACGCGTGCAATGTATTATCACTGCACTTCTATAGTCATTTTATGTGTGTAAGCTATTAAAACTGCACCTTTTAAGTCCTTTTACGTGTGCAACATGTTGTCACAGCACCCTGGAACATAACATAAACTATTTCGGCCGTTCAGTGATGAGGTAGCGGAACCGGTGGTCATGGCGGGTCGCCATACTATAACGACTACAAGTTACAATACATCTATGTCATGCAACGTCGCCGGAAAACCAGCAGGTAGAGAAAGAATGTAAGGACAATGATTAAAGCCTGCTGCCATAAATATCAATGACTTTGTGCTGATGGGGTGGCCTGAAGCGATCTCTCCTGGCAGCCATATAAGAAAGACGCTCATATACTCTACAAAAATGTGAGTCACACTGAATGTGTGCATATAATCAAACAGTTTGTTATTTTCAACCAACTTTGTGCCTCTCAGCAGCATAAACTCTCTGATCTGTGGCGCTGAACTGCATCGTGTCTACCACTGCAAACAGAAGGGAAACATGGCTTGTGACTTCAAAAGGCTTGGTGCCGTTATCCTACAGACATTATGTTAGCCTTGCTGGTGTAAGTATGTAGAATGTGAAGGTGGTGAGAGATGGAAGGGGGGCGGGGGTAGACGACAAAAAATAAAGTGAGGTAAAAATGTACCGGTGGTGAAAGACTCTGATGACTTTGGCAATGGTTGACTATTTAACAGCACGATTGGTTGAGATAGCTGAAGGTGGCGGATACGATCGTTTCAGGAGACTGTTAGGGTGAGATTAATGGAGTGGCTTCGCCTTGGTCTTTTCAGGGTCTCAGAATTTGTATATTTATTTTGATGGTTATTAGATTATTTTGTGTTTGCTTGGCGCTTAGAATGGACTCGAACCGGGCATTATGGAAGCCCGCTTAATTGACAGGAATTTCTAGTTAGATACAGATTATACCCTGTAAGATATCTATGCTAATACGAAAGTTATGAAGATTGATATGAAGTTGTGTTTAATTATATCTCGTGTGTATCTGTCTAAATTGATTTTTGTGTCTTATTTTTCGGATTTATTTCGACATGAACAAGGCCAGATTGAAAGGAAGTTATAACAAGCAGAGATAAACGCCACATTTATTAAAAAAATTAACTTAACAAAGTCACAAATTTATTTCGGACCGTGTGTAATCATAGCTTATAAGAATGTGAAGAATGTTTAAAATAGCCAATATAAAAAGTACGCTAAAGTTATTGTACAGAGTACGCTAAAACTATTGTAAAGAGTACGCTAAAACTATTGTACAGAGTACGCTAAAACTATTGTAAAGTAGTACGCTAAAACTATTGTAAAGTAGTACGCTAAAACTATTGTAAATTAGTACGCTAAAGCTATTGTACAGAGTACGCTAAAACTATTTTGTAAAGTAGTACGCTAAAACTATTGTAAGGTAGTACGCTAAAGCTATTGTACAGAGTACGCTAAAACTATTGTAAAGTAGTACGCTGTGCCGACTTAACATGTATATTCATCAAATCATCAGCTACATTTGCCAATATAGATAAAAAAGAAAAATGTTACACGAACATGGCACAGCATCAAGTTGATTGAGATGAAGAACAAGAGCCATTCTATTTCGGATGAGGAACAAGACCATGTAACTGAGAGCCAGTTCATTAACAAGTTATGTCTAAGTTACTTGACATCAATATTTCCATGAAACCACATTATAATAATTCCTGTTTTTCACAGTCTATGTCTTTAAAAAATACAATTCAACAAAAGAGTCAATACAAATCACCGGACAATTATTATTAGAGAAATGAAATGGAGTTATTAGTGATAAGCAATAATAGTCTTTACATAACTTGGTTTAGGCACAGTCTCAAAAGTCCTTCCCATGCATTTTGGTAAAAATGTCACAAATTATAGTTCAGTTCAATTTCAACATATTTCCCTCCTCATGTTGAAAAATAATTCACTCTTGTCCTCTTGAAATCAACCTGGGCTTTTTCACCGTACCAGTTTGTTCAAGCAGAACAGCAATTGTAGTAATTACTATTACTCCCCCATACCAGAAATTTTCTTTAAGTAGTTAGCATACTTTGCCACCATCCATCAAAGGAGTGGAGTGTATTCCTTTTAAACTTACACACACTGCAGCAGACGATTCCTGTGTCTTCACAATCAATGAACCAGTAGATTCATATAGCATATGAAAGGTATGCTTAGTCTCTGAAAAGTATAATCAGGGAAGAAATGCTAAGTTTTCCAGTTTATCGCTTTAAAACTCAATTCTATCTTACATTCAAGTCTCAACTTACAATTTCCAGCATCAGTATTCATTAGCCTGATACATGCGTGAACATAATAATAAATACAGCATATCAAAACAATGTTGAGTGTCTAGCAAACTATATGTGAGCAGCTTAGTTCAAACATTTGTAGAAATAATAGTAAACTCACACAGTACATCTCTAAATAAAACACGAGTATAATATATCAAGAGCGAAAATGCATGAGATATTTCTAAGTCCATTTTCTCTTAGTCAATTAACTCATCACCATGCTAAGGGCCACCTTTCAAAACCAGACTTCTTTTTGCCACTCCAAATTCAAAACTGATCAGACAGTAGACTTCTCTACAGAAGAAACTTTTAGATCTCAGCCCATTGGCTGGTCTCGTTCTCGTAGAACGCTGTGTATTTTATATTTAGTTTTCTGCTTATAGTTTTATCAAGTAGAGGCCTACACCACACTGTTCTAAAACACTAGAATGTCCACAGACCACCAACACACACAAAAAAATGTACGTGCAAAATTATATGGGTCAACCCTTTCTTAAATGCGTTTATATAATAATAATACTTCTACGTATTGAGTAAAACAATGATGTTTATTAAAAGCTCTTAGGTATATTAATATGGACTATATGGCAAAAAGTTCGAAAATTATGAGAGTGAGTCAGGAAAAAGCCCACATTAGATTTTTCATCAAACAAATACAATTACTGTATGTAGAGTAGCATCATCTTTTCTATACAGTCTTCCTCCAGTTCAACAGTTCCCCAAATCCAAAGACTTTTACATGCCCTTAAGCCTCGCTTGTCTCGCTTCCTTCATTTCTTGGTCATTAGTGAAATGCCTGCCTCTGAAAGGCATCCATGAGTGGGCCAAAGAGGTGATAGCCTGGAGCCAGATCAGGACTCTAAGGAATCTATGCTTCAACGTATCAAAGTTCAGTGTCAGAGGTTACTAGGCAATGTGCGGGGGCGAGTACATGACCTTGAAAGATTGTCAACCGGTTGCGCTCATATTTGTCTTTAGCTGTTTTTTGGAACCCATTTTGCAAATACTTTATGAAACTCAAATCTCTCACGGGTGGTTTCATGAGCAGAACCATGACTGATGTGTAAATGATGTATCAATAGTCAGTTAACCGTCACTTACCAAGTATCAGTGCGTGGAGTCGTTCAACGCTTTCCCATCTTGTGGTTGTGGACGGGTATCTAAATAGTTTATTGTTGTTTTTCATCACTGATACTTGAACGGCGGTCATGGAGTGTGGCTATCAATTCACACTCTTTTTGCTGCTAAGCAGTTTCCACATTGTGCTGAAAGACTGCGGTGGATTACTGCCCCTGGAACATGTTCAGCTAGCAGCAATTCTATCGCTGCTCGCGGAGCGGTGTGCTAAAGCAGATACGGCTATGCTAAAACTGACAGTGTATTGAGGCTTGTATTTGCATCAGTAGACATTAGTCTAAAATAGACAATAAAGTACTGATCTATTACGGGACATTGAAACACTTTTAAATGCATAGGGTGTAAAAAAAAAATTAAAGTCTAATTAGAAACCAGTATTAATATTATGTATTACTGCTGTAAGCTATAACTTAAAATGAAAAAATTAAAATGGGTTACGAATGAAAGATAGAAACTGCCAGCGTTCTGGTTAGGCTTTAGGTTTTGGTCTTCAAGTAGTGACATCAATAAAATTAAACAATTGAATGACTGAATGATTGCATGATTGGCTTGGTCACTTGACTGCATGGCTACGTGGTTAGCTGGTTTATTGATTGGCTTTACTTAGAAGGGTTTTTTTGTTGCTTGTATATCTATTTGGTTTCTTGGTCATTTGGTGATTAGGTAGATAGGTTTAGATAATTCATACTCATACTCTCTTTCTTGTTAGTCCGTGGTGCACGTTGAGGAGAAAGAAAGATGAGGGTGTTGATAGTGTGGAAGTTGACAGTACTGAGGAGGTTTATGTAATGGAACTGTAGATAAATATTATGAGGGGGACAGAGGTGTTGTAGTGATGATGAGAATTGGTGGTATTGGTCGTTGTGGTTGTGATGATGATTGTGGTGGTTATGATGGTGATGATGGTGATGACTATGTTGATGATGATGATGATGATGACGACGACGACGATGATGATGATGACGACGACGATGATGATGTGGTGGTGGTGTTTGTGATGATGATGATGATGATGATGATGATGATGATTGTAATAGAGCTGTAGAGGGTGGTGGTGGTATTGAACATTGTAATGACTGTGATGACAAAATTTTTGTTATAATGATGAAGATGTCATCAATAAAGATTATAATGGAGTTGATGGCAGTGATGATGTTTCATAGACCGATTGTAATGATGAGCGCATGAATGATATTGATGATGTGTTGAATGCTGAAATATATCTCAGCAAGAATGAATTACGGATATTCAAAACATTGTGACGTAACCACTTGCCAGATAATCACACAGATCTGAATTCTGAGAACGAGTACATTGTGACGTCACTTCACACCAAAGAATAAATAATTCCATTCAAGATGCACACGTACTGATTTAAATAATTTAACATTTAATACTCTCAAATGGCGGCATGTTAGCTCCTCTAGACCCTCAAACATCTCACGCACTTTGGCACTTTGTGGTAAAGTGTTTGAAGAGAAAAAATAAATTGCTCGACACCATTTTCGAAAGGAGCTCGCGCCAATTGGGACAAATTAAGATATCGTCATTTGTTAATACTTTATGACTGAAGTGAGATATCGTCATTTGTTAATACTTTTATGACTGAAGTGAGATATTTCCTTCTCTCCATATCTGGCGGAGATTTGCCTTGTGTCAGTCAGTGGTATTGTGCCAGAGCCTGCTCACGAATCCTCATCGTCTGCTGAGGGTTTAAAGAAGACAAAATGCTACTTCTACAATATAAGTAATTTGTCTCTGCCTGACTGTTCTTTCAATCATGCACCTGTCTATTTGACTGCCTCCCCTCTGCATTACCAAACAAATATGTGTGTGTGTTTTTCAGTTTAGCTCTTGGACTACAGAGTAGGGTTCTTTGTCATTAGATAACCTTAGTGCTGATCTATAATACAGGAAAGTGTGTACGTTACCTTAGTGATGACCTATAAAACAGGAATGTGTGTGTGTACTTTACAAAAGTGTTGATGTATAAAACTTGAATTTGTGTACTTTACCTTAGTGTTGATCTATAAAACAGGACTATGTGTGTACTTTACGTTAGTGTTGATCTAAAAACAGGAAAACAGATATGTGTGTAGATTACCTTCGTGTTGATCTATAAAACAGGATAGGGATGTGTCTAGGTTACGTTAGTGTTGAATTGAAGAACAAGATTGTCTGTAATTTACCTTAGTGATGATCTATAAAACCGGAATGTCTGCATGCCTGTTGTATCTGTATCCTACTGATGGTCTGTTCTTGTATCTAATTATATTTTTGCATCACATAAAAATTAAAGACAAATCCATTTGAAGTAAATTGATTTTCTTCCGCGTGTTGAGACCTTTTAATGTCCAGATATCAGATCAAGACAGTTTTTTCAAAGATGTGCAGGGACCTCAGGAAACATTTTCACATGATACATGCGCGAAACAGTCCGTACATTACACAGAAAACTAAAAGGTGTTCACTCTTGACTGACGCGCAAGGGAACCACCAGCTCTTAGAAAGCAGTTTGTCAGCAATGATTTCTGCTTCAGACACGATCAGGAAATGGTTTGTGCCAATTGAACCGTCTCAGCGTGCAGCGCAGCACAATGGACTGCCTAACAGCAGAAGAACAAAAATAAATGGCTCAAAATGTGCCAACCTTAACAAAACACTTCAGAGGCAAACAATCTCAGGGTCAACTTATCAAATCTGTATCCAACGTACGACACGCTGGTGACGGTCCAGATTGTTTCTGGATGTGTCTGCATGTGTCTGCATGTGTCTGGATGTGTCTGAACTGTGAAAAATTAATAAAGGACGTGTGGTGCATGGGTTTACCCCCCAACCCTAGCGTTCTGTGTTGTATTTTTCTGTATCGTTCCTCGTGAAACGAAGCGTCGAACTCGGCTGTGTCGTCCAAGACCTGTTGGTAAGACGATGTCTTTGTGAATTTCCTTTTGTTAAATCTTACTTCAACAGCTGCAACTTTAAACACCGGCCTTATCCTCATAAGGTAAATAAACAATGCATAAACCTTATTTTATTTTGCACTCAATTACTTTTGTGTCTCGGTTGGCTAATGTAATGACGATGGTGGTGGTGGTGGTGCTGGTGGTGCTGGTGGTGACTACGACATGATAGAAGTGTTAAACGATGCTGTTGATGGTTTCACGATGTTGGTGATAATTGCGGTATGATGATGGCGATAAATGAAGATTATTATAACAAACATGGCGACGGCAGAGATGGCCTTGTAAAAGTAGTAGGCTGGTGGTGATAATATTGTGGTGCTGAGGTTGTGAAGGTTTGTTGAAGGCGATAGAAATGTCAGAAATGGTAATCATTAAGATGATGATTAGAATGGAGGTTTGAAACATGACAATGATAATGATAATGAAGTGGTGGTTGTGCTATAATGTTGATTAGAATGGAGGTTTGAAACATGACAATGATAATGATAATGAAGTGGTGGTTGTGCTATAATGTTGATTAGAATGGAGGTTTGAAACATGACAATGATAATGATAATGAAGTGGTGGTTGTGCTTTTATGATGAGGAAATTGGTGTAGGACGACACGTTATGTAACAATCGGTGCAAATGTGACATTTCTTAATAATAATTTACAAAACAATAAAGGAAATTGTCGTATATATATATATTTGTAGATTATGTTGATCTTTTCCATTATTCGCTGTTTTATAAAACGTCCCTTTGTAGAAAATCAGACATTTTCATTTGAAATACAGATCTTTTAAAACTGAATTTGGCTTCATAAAGACAAAGAACAAAAACAAGGGAAATAATTTTTGTCTTGCCCTTTATTAGCATCCTTTGTATTAACGTTTGTGACTCGCATCAATACCGAGCTAGGAATACGAATTATCAATATTTCCTTTCAAATTACCCACTTCCGGTGGTGTCTACCATACTTCTAAAAGGCTATCTTGTTTATGTCCAAATCTTTCGACCTTTCATTGTACTGATGATTGCGTTCTGTCTCAAAACGTTACAGCAAAATTAGTTTTAATTCACAATGAAAGGTCGATGCTTCTTTCACTGGACCGAGTGCCCCGTAAAAATGGTGGGTTTTGCAATGTCCGTTCATTACACGATGAAGTTATGTTCCTTGCCGACGTAAATCAACTGAATTCGTTACTGATTCTGCGGCATTTTACAATCGATACTCAGTATTTGATATTTTTCTTCTTGTCTCTCTAAGACTAGTCTAAGACATTTATAATCAATTGCACATTTCTCAAAAAAAAATCCCTGTCAACGTCATTCTGCACCCTATTAGGTAGAAAAACGGCCCTATAAAAACAACTCAATTAAGTTTACAATCCAATTGGACACTAAGCTCGTTGGCTGTAATGGGAGGGGTTAAAGATCATGTCAAATCCTCCCGGAAACGAGTGCTTCCCCTTGACTCTAACGAAAAAACAAATGCCAAAAGCACGAAAAGAAAGTCTGGCGGGTCCGGCAAAGGCTAGCACAAGGGAACGCACTCCTAATCATCCACAATTGTCTTTCACGCTTCTTATTCAGCGTGTTTGCCACAGACTCGCTTAAAGTATGTACCAGGCTGAGAAGTGAAGAAATCTGGCTTTCAGAACCTACCATTGTAAGTGTACTTGGATTTTGGAACTCTCGACTCATTAAAAAAAAGTGTGTTTAAAAGCCAAAAAAAAACCCCACTTTCTATGAAGTTCGTCAGCCTATTTTCTTTAAAGTAAGTAATTAGTATGCAATTCTGTGCACATGCCGGTTTCATTGCTGTTTTCGTATGTAATTTTCTTATTTCTCGACATGGAGAAAACGGATGAAAACGAAGGAGACACGAGTGCACAAAGAGCAAGTAAAAACATTTTCTTCGCCATCTGTCACCTAAACATGAAATAATTTTCATCGTTATCTGTTTCCTAAGCATTAAATTATCTTTTCATCATCTGTTTGCTAAGAATTAAATTATTTTTTCTTCATCTGTTTCTTAAGTATTATATTTAATTTATTTAATTTTATCTTATCGTCTTATTTTCGGGGGAAGGAGTGAAGAGATTGTACGCAATGTAAATAGAGTTATCTCTCTTGAATAGGATCACTGTATAACACTCGTAATATTAAGTTTGCCTAAGGTAAATGTTGCGTATACATTCTTAAAAATTCAAGGTACATAATCTAAATTAAAATTAGTTCTAATAAAAAAGATATTCTTACTGCATGATTTAAAAAAAATATAAAGTCAATCAAAACATTCTTGTGAAATGGTCCGTTTCGCGTGAAAATGTAGCAGCGTTAAATAGCTTACTTGTTTATCTTCTACTTTTTTATGGGAGCCTAGTCTTGCCGAATATTATCTGCCATGTGCAAATAATATTTAAAATTGTAAGTTTTCTCCTTTTTCTAAATGAATTTTTCTAGCTAGTATACGCCTTTCAGTCATCATTTTAAAGACAGACAACTCGAATCTATTGTGAAGACTTCAACTCTGGACGGACATGCGTGTCTGATCATGACGAGAAACAGCAGTGAGAAACAAAACAACGCAAGAATTTCCAGTAAACTAATGCAGTAATTTTGCTATTTGTATACGGTAGCTTTAGTTCAACCGCAAAAGGCTATTTAAGTTATACATATGAAATACGAGTAATTTTGCTATTTGTATACGGTAGCTTTAGTTCAACCCGCAAAAAGCTATTTAATAATACATATGAAATACGAGAAATGTTGTTATTTGTATACGGTAGCTTTAGTTCAAAACCCGCAAAAGGCTATTTCAGTTATGCATATGAAATATGAGTAAGTTTGAGGAGTTTGAGGATGGAGGGGAGGAGTGTCTTTTCATTACAACTACTGTTAGGGACAAATTACATTTATTTTGGACGTCATCAAGACCACTACGATCATCTCACTTCTTTCACAAGAGCGCTTGTTATCAGACCTTTCTTAGTGCCAAGTGCCAGAGTTCTTGTCACCACTAAACCCGCACTTGTTGTCTAAAGGCTTCTTCAAGATGACTGACTTTCTGCGAAGGCTTCATAAAAATCAATTTGGTGATAAATTCTTTTTAAAATTTGATTTTTTCCCCATCCCTGATATAAGGGACAGATATTATACTTTTTTCACTCGCACATATATTTGCAGAGAGACATCCACTCAGATATGCACTGAGATATCTAGATAGATAGATAGATAGATAGATAGATAGATAGATAGATAGATAGATAGATAGATAGATAGATAGATAGATAGATAGATAGATAGATAGATAGATAGATAGATAGATAGATAGGTAGGTAGGTAGGTAGGTAGATAGATAGATAGATAGATAGATAGATAGATAGATAGATAGATAGATAGATAGATAGATAGATAGATAGATAGATAGATAGATAGATAGATAGATAGATAGATAGATAGATAGATAGACGGACGGATGGAGGGATGGAAAGATTGATAGGTAGAGAGATTTATTAAACCCTTTCTCACATTAGCTTTAACTCTCCCATCATCTAAAGGTTGTATTCGTATTTTATTTCTAAATATTTCGTATTTCTAAATCTCTTTTTATAATCTATACAGCTTGTTATTTACTATGCAACCTGTGAGATGCCCGCTATATCTAGAATAATCTTACGATTCTTGAACCACTTCAGCATCTACAAATAGAAGAAAAAGTAATACCACCCTAAATACTCAAAATCCGAATCTTCCAAAGAATCCTTTAGCAAGTGCCTAAGGAGTTTTGCTCTGTACTTACATACCAAACCGCACAAATCCTATAAATCATCTGAACATCTAGGAATTCCCTGACAGACTTGTGGTTTCTACTACATTATTTACTGTTCAACAGATATTTTACTGGAATCAGGCGGGAATACTTTGGCCACTGCTGCATTCTCATTGAACTCGTTTTATGTATCGGGTACAAGGGGAGAGAATATTATTTGCCAACGTAGAAATTAAACATCTACTACTCGCATTGGTCTCTGTAACGTACAAAGATAGAAAGTATTCTAAAATTTAGATTAAAAGAATAAAATACAGAATATAAAATATCATACAAAATATTTAAAAAGTTATAATCATAACCATCAGACTACTAGTAATACTATTATCATCATCAACATTGATGGTGGTGAGGGAGGTGATGATAATGTTGTAGCAGTAGTAGTAGTAGTAGGTGGGGGGGTAGTGGGGGTGGTGGTGATGATGATGATGGTAGATATAGTAGAGGTTAGGGGTCAGGACAGTAGACTAAATACCCAGACGTTAAGATGTTCAGAAAACTGGAGATCCACAGTTATTTATCTAAGATAAATAACTGTCTGATATTTGGGCTTCGAGGGGAGGAAAAGAGACCTCCCACAATACACCCACTTCCATCCCTTTCATGAAGGTAAATGCTATACGGCAGTGGTGCACACATTTTTTGAGTCGGGGGCCACAATCTGACTTGTCGAAACCATCGTGGGCCACAAAAAAGTGAAGATCAAAATCGTCCCATACAAGACGGACATCACAAATGACGATTAAGACTATAATTACGACAAAGAAGTTGTATACTAAGACTCATTCTAAAAATGTTATGATACATCAACTTTCACAAAGTCAGTGTGATGGATAGTGCCGCATGTCATCTGCAAGCTTCAAAATGTCCGGCTTGATGTTTGACGTTGAAAGATGCAAAATTGCTTCCAGATTATCATCAGTCAGCTGACCTCAGGTGTTGCTTTTGTTCAATTTCATCTGTAAGAAAGCAGCAGTATGTGCTGCCAAGTATGCTGGTATGGACAAGTGCATTATCCAGTCATCATTAAACTGTCAGTTTTCCTTGTCAACTTTTCTTTTACGATTAGCTGCCATTTTGTCACAAAAATATAATCAAAATAAACAACAGAATGTGGTAGATCTGACACTAAGGCTTAACAGATACTGACCAACCATATCACAGGAAGGGGCAAGCATGTATGTGTGGGGTTTGCTGCCCATATTGGTATAGCCTTTTTCTCTTGCCTCTATGAGTGTTATGTCAGCGGGCAGACATCATTTTCACGGAGCGCCTGGAAAAACGGGTCAGGAGGTGCTGCTTTGTTTCAAATCACTCAGTGTATGAGTAAACATTTGACTTTTTCGTTTGACATGGCGGGCCACTCGGCGACTCTTCGCGGGCCGGAGTTTGTGCACCCCTGTCGTAAAACAAACATGATTAGTGAAATTACTGGAATAAGCATTCTTTGTAACAATTCATTTTTAATCTTGTTATTTGTACTTGACTTGTTTCTGTGCATTTCTCGCGTTAGACTACTTAACTTTTTTCTTTTATTTTTGAGGTTCGAGACGAAAGGATAGAAAGTTGTCGAGTTGGTGGCTGGGCGTTGTGTATTTTCCGCATGTTCCCTAATTGTAGGGTCCACAATTTTTAAAGTTACATTATATTTGTAAACACATAATTGATTATTTTTTAGCGCGGCGTAGGACAGTGAATTAATGATCTAGCAGACCTCCGTCACAGCTATGGACGTCATCTTGAGCGGACTTGTGACACTATGAAAGAGAGTTCTTTAGCCTTACCCTGGTCAAAACATGTTCACAGAAGCACTTTTGTTTACTTTTGTTTACCCTGGTCAAAGATTGCTCCCAAAAAGCACTGCTGTTTACTTGTGTTTACCCTGGTCAAATCATGCTCCCAAAAAGCGCTGCTGTTAGTTTTATTTGACTTGGTCAAAGATTGGTCCACCAAATCAATGATGTTTAGTTTCATATACCCTGGTCAAAGCATGCTCCCCAAAAGCGCTGCTCTTTAGTTTTGGTTGCCCTAGTCAAAGCATTCCGCCCAAAAGCACTGCTGTTTATTTTTATTTGTCCTGGTCAAGGCATGCTCCAAGAAAAATGTACTGTCTAGTTTTGTTTACCTGGTCAGTAACTGTATGCGCTCAGAAAGCACATCTGATCAGTCTTGGTCAAAGTGTGTGTGTGTGTGTGTGTGTGTGTGTGTGTGTGTGTGTGTGTGTGTGTGTGTGTGTGTGTGTGTGTGTGTGTGTGCGCGCGCGCGCGCGCGTGTGTGCGCGTGTGTGTGTGTATGCCCTGTTCATGGAACAGTCCCAGGGAGCACTGCTAGTTAGTTATATTTACCCTCGTAAACGCGTGCTCCCATCGTGCACTACTGACTATTTACAAATGCGGAAGATGAAAAGGTCGACGTCACAGAATTATATCACATTGAATTTAAGGTTTAGCTTTAACACTTCTTTATAAAAACTTATATTTTATACTGACTCTCTCTCACACAGACACCACTATTTGACCTGTTTTTAAAGGGGAGTGTTTATTAAGATAATTATATATAGACTATAAAGACTACAATGCATAATAACATGTAAAAGTTTTTAAAACAACTCTCATTTGAAACACGTTGCCATGGTGTTCTGTTAACAAATAGAAAAGAAAAAGAAAGAAGCAATCGTCTATGTAATCTTTTTTCTTTTCTTTCGTTCAACTTTTCTTTCCTTATCGTTTCCTTCCTTCCAATTTCTTCTGCACCTGTTTTTTTTTCTAATATCCTCTTCGGGTTTTTCTTATTCCGTTTTTATGGATTTTTCACTCTTCTTTTCTTTTGTTTTCTTTTCTTTGGTAATAATAAAAATATATTTATTTATTTATTTGTTAATAAACTGATTCCTTATTCCAGCAAGAAAAAGACTTTGTATTTTTAAAGCCAAATTAAATCTTAATTAATGCCTTGAGCAATCATTATTAGCCAAGATATATTCATAATGAGTCAGACAGGGACAGGTTTCCTGGCCTTCCTTAGGGCTATGGTATCGCTAGAGTCTTCAACCGACCTCTTTCACGGTCAGCAAAGGGAGAGAAGACTGTGGGCAAATTACTGGCGAATGGTTTAGCGATAGGTGTCATTATTATTTTTTTTTTTAAATAATGTTGTGTGCACTCCAAACTTTTCTGTATTTACACTCAGAGTGAGCCGGACTAAAATAGCGATGTTGAAGCCACAGTAAATCGTGCGCCTATATCCAACCACTTCGTTTTCGTCTGTCTTCATTTCGTGCGCCTATATCCGACCAATTCGTTTTCGTCTGTCTTCATTTCGTGCGTTACGTTTACCATGTGTAGTCGTCGTCGGCTTCATTGCTAGCCCAGCAACAGGCGGAGGAGAAAAGAACAGTTTTGGTAACGTACTGTGCAAAATTAGGGATTCTTTTCGTATTTAGTTACTCCCCATTATTTAACTTAACAGTTAGTATAGGAAATACTTTTTGTCAATTTTAACACCTAGCTGCTAACTCGACTGAGAGCGACGTTTTCACATCACTGTGACTAGACTTCCGAGTAAAACAGTTCAGGTTTGGAAAGTAACTTAGAGACGCCTTCTATATGCGTCGCAACTCCAGCCTCTCTCCAAAAACAAGCAATTGAGAACATCTGTGAAAACTGCACGCGCTTGTAACATACAGAAATGATGTGCTTGTAACATACACAAATGGACGTGATTGTAGCATACACAAATGACGTGTTTGTAACGGACAGAAATGACGTGCTTGTAATACACAGGAATGACTTGATTGTAACAGACAGAAATGACGTGCGTGTAACATTCAGAAATTATGTGCTTATAACAAACAAAAATTACTTGCTTTTAACAGACAGAAATGACGTGCGTGTAACATTCAGAAATGACGTGCTTATAACAAACAAAAATTTCTTGCAGAAATGACAGAAATTACGTGCTTGCAACAGACAGAAATGACATGCTTGTGCCAAACAGAAATGATGTGCTTCTAACTACAAAAATGTTGTAAAATGTCACCCGCCCCGATGTGTCACAGCAACAAGCTCCTCATTCTATTCAGGTATTCAAGTAGACCCTGACTTCGTCCCAATCTAAATAAGTTTAGTTTCAAGTTACTTTCACTCACAAGTGACAAAATAAAACTCTAATTCATCAACACTCCTAAATAGGTACAGTGCCTTTTTAAAAAGTTTTTAATGAGGTTTCAGGACAGTACAATGCTCCGAAATACTAATGGTAAAACGCAACTCATTCATCAGACTACACCGCAAGTGCATTGTCATGTTCGTCTCGCACGCACTGATGCGGGCCTACGCGTTTGCACTTGGAACAATTGAGCTCAGACGTTCGGCAAGGAAATGATGGAAACAAGGGTAGATCATTTTGTCACTTCTGGTCATAATTGCAACTCTTAGAATTCGCTGGCGAGGCTGGCATTAAAAGTCTGAGTATCAGGTCGTTATTTACTTGCGGCTGCAAACCGAAGTGAAAGTTTCCAAGATGTGTGGAGTCGAGACGTGTAGATAGTATCTCACAAAGGCACCTCCTTGAAAAGTAATGGCTCTTTAATCAAAACGGTGAGATAAAGATCAAATACCGAATGCTCTGTATATAAGATATAATAATATCAATAATAAATATCTCCATTAATAAAATATATTCAGATAAGCAAACCTTCCAAAATATAGAAGAAAATTATTATTCAAAGAAACATAATAAATCAGTCCTCAACGCAAATTACACCAGATGAAAGACAAATCCATCAGATAAAGATGTACAATCCTCACGAGACACAATCAAGTTACACCATTCAAACACTTCGAGGAAACAAACAAATTAAAATATACAAATCATGCTAAAATCAGTATGACTTTTGCACTATCACACACACACACACACACACACACACACACACGCACACATACACATATTCATATAAGAAGGCACATGGACATATACAAATGTACATTTACACACACACACACAATATATACGCTCAATCGCACACGCACATTTTTACGCATAGACTCATTGACATTCATACACAGAATCGTGGACATATACTTTCACGCAGACTCATGTACACACATGCACGCACGGACTCATGGACACATACATTCACGCACAGACTCATATGCACATACCTTCACGCACTGACTCAAGGATATACATTCACGCACTGACTCAAGGACACACATAAACAAGGGCAAACACGATATATTTTTTCAATCATTTTGACAATCAGAAGCTAAATAAGTGACAACTGCGGCCGTCTTGAGATTCATTGAATGTCTGAAGCGGACGGTGCTAAAGTAATTTCCAAGTATCTAGTGACAATTCTTTAGGCGGTGTATACAGTTTGAATGATAAAACTGTATTTTTCAGAGCATAAACACTGTCGATTACTGACAATATTTGCGTGCTATAAATAACTGATTGTACACATTTAAAAAAATAACATTAAACGAAATATTGTTATCTTTGATACAGGAGAGATGGTGGTGGTGGTGCTCATGGTGGTGTCGGGTGGTTGTTGTGGTAACACGAAGTGTCCTTAGTACTAGTTGTATAATTACATTCTTGTTTATTTTATTTTATTTATTTTAATCGCGTATGGATTCACAATCAAATTTATAAGTCTGTACGATATGAAATTGGCGGAGAAATATGTTTATAACAGACAATATTTATCATTCATGTTTTCATCATATTCCATAGCTATATAACCTTTCTTGATACGAACTGAGAAAGAATTTAGGGATGAGAAATTCCTTAGACCAGACTAACACGAATATTAAAAAAAAAACCAAATAAAAACTCTGTGAATCACGAATGTGAAGTAGTAACAAATAGAAAACCATGAGAAATCGAACTGACGTAATCATAGGCGGGATCTGTGAATATAATTCACCAGCAAAAATAATGTGATGCAGAAACAAAATTGCCAGCATATAAAAAATATAGGGAAGTATTCGATCCAAGCGCCTGGTCAAGAATAGAATATGGTGTTATATACATTTATCATTCAAGACGGATCCCTCAAACTGCTCGCAAAAAGCCCAAACACACAAACATAGAAACAAGCTGAACACGTATTTTTACGTGTTAGTACGCAATTGTGTCAATTGTGACGTTGCGAGGATAGGGTAGGGGGTGGGGGAAGGTAGTCTCTCCGAGATTAATTTATCTTAGGAAGCAAGTCTGGTAAATTCCTCCAGAAAGGCTTGCGTCCTTTGATTCCATATTACAAGAGCGTTGTGCTGTCAGGCCTCAGATATACTGATTTCGAGAAAAGCCTTTCAAAGTGGGCCAAGTTAGAATAGAATGCCATTTACTTAGCCGATTCACCACGTGACTGGTCGACCAACTGGATCGGTTTGTGCACGTAGACAAAAGTTGCCAGAAGTCTCAGAACTATTTTCACAACCATCGAAGTCAGATCACCGAGAACACACGTCGATTGGAAACTGGTTTTAAAAAAAAAAAGAACAAGACAATAAACGAGGATATGAGTAAATCTTGTAACAATATATATGTATATATTCTTATTTATTTGATGTAATCTATTCTTATTTATCTGATGTAATCTATTATAATTTATCTGATGTAATCTATTCTAATTTATCTGGTGTAATCTATTCTTATTTATCTGGTGTAATCCATTCTTTTCTATTTTTCTTTCATGTAGCTATTCTATGTCTTCTTTTCTTCAAGAATGAATGCCGAAGCTTTGTGCGTTAACCACCGATTTTAGTTCCACCCGAAACTCAGGAAAAGGGGTTTATTCTTTAAACAGAATCGGACACTCTTTGCATCAAGCACCCTGCGTAATATTTTTGTACCACATCAAGCACTCTGCATAATATTTTTGTACAACATCAAGCATCCTGCGTAATATTTTTGTACCACATCAAGCAATGGGACGGTCCAGGACATGGCCGTCCCTAGCCTAAAACTCGATGCCAGCGTGAAGCTTCGACCTTTGACCAAGCTGATGCCAGAAAACTGTTCAGACCCCTCACGGAGTCCCCTGATAATACGCTCGGCAAGTTCACATAAAATATACCACCCCAAATCCCTTCCCTGACAGTGTGGACACTAAATTAAACTATCGGTGCGCAATAGCAGCCATGACGTCATTTCCTCCCAAATTAAATCTATCCTAACCGTTACTAGTCTTTGTTTTAACATTTCTTTATGTCAAGGAAGATTTTGGAATCTTTAGTTATTTATTAATTCATCATTCATTATTCAAAAACTACGTAAGACCTGACAAATGCTGAAATGCGGTGAAGATTGTTGTCTGCTGCGTTAGGGTTTTAGCGTTCATTTAATTTCATTTCATCCATTTCTAACCTCTCACTCCATGTTAGCCACACAAATAAACATATATACATTCAATCATCTAGACAGACACACAATTAAATAAAATATAAATTTTATAAACATATGATTTTAAAGGAATCCTGTGATTGCTCAATTATAACAACTTTAATTTACTGACGTCTGTGTTAATGTCACGTGAGTGAGGTTTATTTTTTGATTGACAACTCACTCCGACAATGTGCCTTTAACTTTATGTTGAGTTTATTCCTTTCTGGAGGTCGAATTTAAACTCTCCTCTTAATAAAGTGACGAACCAAACTGTCACGTACTCCATTTTCCTCCACCTACAATTAATGGTTTGTTTATATATATGCACGATCGCCCTGGTCGTGATCAAATTTTAACTGTCAGAGAACGAGATCGGGTATAGTTTGTATTTGCTTCGTCAGCAGTTAAACCACTAAATCCCCCCGTCCTCCCACACCCCTTCACCATACTACCACCAGTCATTTAACTTTTTACAGATTTGTCAAGTTTTTCGTCTGTGTTTGTGGAATGGGGGTGGGAAGTGAAAGTAATAGATTTTGAAATTTAAAAATTCTCTTAGTGCAACCCTCTATTACTTTGAAGTAACGCACAGCTAGCGAAATGCTGGTCTTACTGATGCATGAGTTTGACAAAGGTGAAAATATCTCAATCGGAAATATTCTAGTGGAAAAAGAAAAACAAGAAGTGGCTAGAAAATGTAGTTCAGTGCTGGTTATGGCAAAGACCTTTTTCTTTTAGTAATAAGTTGTGACAAAGACTTATAGGTTAGTAATAAGTGGTGACAACGGCCTATAGATTAGTAATTAGTGGTGACAAAGACCTATAGGTTAATAATAAGTTGTGACAAAGACCTATAGGTTAGTAATTAGTGATAACAATGATCTTAGTGGTGACTAAGACCTCCTCGGGTTAGCAATTAGTGATGGCTAATGCCTTTCGGTTAGTAATTAATGACAAAGACATGGTTTGGATTGCATCAGCAATTTCTAACCTATCCTCCACCTGAGTTACTTACTTCCAACTTTGACACTTAAAATTTATCAGTATAAGCAGTGCCAAAGGCAAGTCACTTTGACAATTTAACAATTTATATAAACATTAAGTATAGAAATAGGGATATGCAAATTTACTCCGCCACAAAGACGATGCAATAAAGAGAAGAATTATTGCCCGAGTTCTGCAGAACTCATTTTGCAATATATCGATCAAGTTTTTATTTTTTTAAAAATTAAATAGCATGTCCTAAAAGTGTGTGATCGATTATAATGCAAACTTATAAGTTGCACGAGTAGAGCTCTATTTGTGTCAAGGGAAGAAACTGTCAATAAAGATGAAACTCCGATACATAATTAATCAATCCTAAGTACTCTTATTTCCAAACTGACTTGTATTACACTGTACACTAAATAAACTGCTATGATATAATTTGGGGGGGGGGAATAAAATATAAGAGGAAAATATTAAAGGAAGTGACTAATGACTGGATTATTGATCATTGATCATAAAGCCTTTCCCTAGGGAATGACAGAGTGGCCAAACATAACGACATGACTCGGCATATCAGTCACCTAACTTATGTAAGCAATAATCCCTCGTGAGTGATCAATCAGCTGATCTCTCTGATTGCCTGTGCCATAGATAGGGCGATGAGAAGATAAACTACTGCACACGACGAGGTAAAAACTTTACAGAACGGCCGTCCTTGACATCAGTATGCTTACACTAAGTGGCTAAACTACATTTAAGATCGAGTGATGTGCAATGGATTTGCCAAAAACATTTCAGGAGTTAAAACTGTATCATTCTATCCATTATTCTCTTTCCAAATGCTCACTCACAGTTGTTTTAACTTTTGGTCCTTACCGGCTCGGTTCTTATATTTACATTATAACTCATATTGCAAGTGAAAATTCGAGCATCATTTAGCAAATGACCTTGACCATCGGTTTTTCTGATGAGTACTTTTGATGTTGTTTCTGTTTCATGAATGTGACAATGCAGCATAATAACTGGCCAGGTGAAAATACCCAAACTCCCACGTGCTCGAAGATCAAGGACGTTTAGCATTGCTAAAGAAAAACTCCTATGTGCTCCAAGGAATGTGTTTTGCACAGACACAGCTGGAAAACTATATATATTATGGTAGATCTGGCCACCAAAATCATGATGTAGTTTAGAAATCATAGATATAAATGTTACAGATAGCTAGCAGTCTTTCTCTCAGCCAACGAAAACAGAAACACATGAATGATGTGCTATTAAATAGGGTTTGTTCAAGCTACACCGCTTGTAATGGAACTACAGACACCCTTTCTGAATAATCTTATTTTCACTAAAAAAAAAAAAAAAAATAGAAAACCCATCTCTTCGAGAGACTTTTACAGCTGTCATGACAAAAACATGGAACATCATTTGTTCAGCAGTATAACTTGGTTAGTACATCCAGAATTTGGGTCACATCAAACAGAATCTCATCTAGGTTTCAATCTGTAACACAACTCCAACCTAGTTATTGGTTATGATTATTATTACTATTTAATCATCCATAATTAATTGCAAGTGAGGAGAATCTTAATTGATGTTATTAATAATTCTCCACAATATAATACTCATCTCTCTCACTTGGTGGATATGCAGGTGCTGTAAACGTTTCAACTCTTACCATAAAATTAAAGACTAACACTTACCGTCACACAATATTTTATAGGTGGAAAACTTCTTTCCTAATGAAAAGGTAAATCCACCTTCTTATCTATATTTAGCAAGACCCCTATCCACCCACTTCCTTTCCAACACATGTTATCAATACGTGTAAGAATATCAATAAATTTATTAAATCAACAATGAAATATACACAATGTGAAATTAATCAAAAGAGCATTGACATTTAGATCACTTCACAACAATGTTCGATTAACGCTGGACAATTGTTCAGTTTATCTTAGCATAGACATCTGCAGTCAAATTAATATATATAATCAAGCTCTTGGATATCATTCCTCACAGAAATGAGAGTGGAGTTTTAAAGAAATACTTAAAGTAAATGTTCATAACCTTTTCAATGATGGCTTCTGTCACTATCAAGTGTCCACAATCACGCGGCTTGCAACGTCACTGTCTTTCTTATTTAGATGACGGTCCAATGTGCCCTTTCTGGGCACGTTACACAACTGTTCCAGAATTTTCAATGTGCTCACAAAGGACATTATGGAGAATCATCCAGAAATTTGCTTTAGCTACCAAAGCACACCACAAGGAATGTACAAATATTATTCGTAAATTCTAGAGACCAAACTAAATCTTCAATTTTCGCTGTACTTGCTCTCGTACAGAACTTACAGGAATCAACCTACAGCAGCACGTTTACTGATAAGTTTGACAATAATATTGGGTACACACACCTAAATGATCCGGTAGAGTACAGTAGTCAATGAAAGTTGAAGGCATCGAAGGGGAAAAAAGGCGCGCTCTGCAAACGTAAAATTAAGGCAGTGCTAAATTTTAGTCATATTTCACCTCTTTTCTCTCTTACAAGCATTCTCAACTTACAAAACCTGCAACAATTTCGTCAGCCCGATACACATTCAGCACAAGAAATATTACATCGATCAAATTTCACAAGTATAATGTATAATATAATCAAATTAGTGAATATAGACATAACGGTTCAATTACATAAGCATTCTCCAATTCAAATCACAGATCAATAGTAGCATATTTGTCAGATTTCTGGTTTTTCTCTCTTGATACTGAGCGATATGAATTCGTTTAGCCGTCCTGAGTCTGACAAATTTTTGTTGTTGTTTTTTTTGTTTTTGTCGTTGACTTCTCTCCTCACAGGAGCCGCAGTAGACATTTCTTCCTCGGATGTTCTGTCTTGGATGACTATTTGAGGACTTCCTCTTTCCCTTGACTCAAGGGTGTTGGATGGATGGCGTGGTGTAGTGCAGATGGAATTGGTAGTTATGCCTAGTGTTGGTGGTTTCTGCCACATTGTTGAAATGTATTTATATATATATTTCTTTTAAAGTTTAGACAGTTGTAGAGTGGTAACTGTCATAAGTTTGATGTAGGTGTGCCTAGATTTTCTTTTGGTGTTCTTTGGGACGCCATCGATACCCGTTTGGCTGGTTGGTAGGTGTCCACCATCGTCTTCCATAGTGGTGCTACCATGATGTTGGTTATTAGTTCCGGAGTCCTGTCTGTACACGTCGAAAATCCACCAATGGAATTATTATAGTGTGAATCTCTTGTGCTGTTGATGTAGTGAGTGATAGGTAAACCAAAATACAAATATAACGCTAGTGAATAGAATAGCATAATAGCAATATTAACACAAGGTATTACTGAATTCATTTCGTTACAAAATATGAAGCAAATACAAACGTAACACTGGTAAACAGAATATCATAATTAAAATATTAGTAGAAGGTATTAATGAATTATTTTAATTATAAAATGTGAAACAAAATACAAAAATAGTGAATATAATATCATTAAACAATATTAGTAGAAAATATTAATGAATTAATATAATTTTAAAATGTGAACCAAAATACAGATATAGCACTATTGATTTGAATAACATAATGAAAATATTCATAGAAGGTATTAACGAACTAATTTAATTACAAAATGTGGACGAAACTATTACTTTAGTAATTAGAATAACATAATAAATTAATATTATATATAGAAGGTATTAATGAAAGTGACCAAATTTACATTACCATTTCCTTTCACTATTCACGTGCATAAACACAAGTAAACATTATATTTGTATTTTTATTTTCAGGGGTAAGACTGGGAAATCATGTTACTCACGTGTGTGATCATTCGCTGATTAGCAAGATTATTTTTTTTCAAACTGAATTAATCGTCTGGCCTAAATTACAAATAGATATTTTTTCTGTACAAACTAACACCCTTTCAGGTGTTTGTTGTATAATTAAAAAAATAAAAGAGAAAGAAGAGAAACTGGCTCAGAGTTTCAAATGCGTCTTGAAGAAAATTAGATTAGCATCTGATAGAATATTTAAACAGAATTCAAGAAGCATGCCAAACATATTCCTTTGTAAGCATATATATATGACATTTTGTAAATGATGTTATTTAATATCAAAACTGTTTGTCTCTGGTTTGATTTATTCTTTATTTTATTAATTTTACTTTTTCATTAGGTGGTAATCTAAAAAATGAAGAATGAACCAGGATATTCAATATGTTGAGCTGCATTGCTTGATATTTTGCCCGCCTATTTTCCCCCATTACTTCTTACAGGTAAATAAAATGACGGTGGCGGTGAGGAGGATGTGCAAACGACGAAGAAGAAAAGAGGATAGTTGTAGAAAAAGACGAAAAATCATAAGAACAAAAAACTCTTCTGTGATCAAGTGGTGATTTTATCTTCAAGTGATCTTGACATGAATCCACTCCAGTAAAATTACAAAACAGTTGGATTATTATCACTGAAATAAAGAAGTTTTTGTTTGATTTAAAATAACGCAATTTGCGTTTTCGAAATCTTTGCATTGTTCACTGAAAGAGTTTTGTTTTCATGTAATTATCTTTTACATAATATCTTCCACACACATCGTTTGATCTCTTATAAAAGATGAAAAAAAAAGAAAATTAAAATGGAAACACTTTTGTTGGATTTTCATTTTCATATCTTCAATGGACTATTAAGGCGTCATTTTCGGCGTGTTCCTTAATGACGGAATGTATTTTCCATTTCTACAATGCCATAAGGTGTATCCTTGAAAGCCCTGCGCTGATAATTATGACTGTGTTTTCCTTGAAAGCCCTGCGCTGATAATTATGACTGTGTTATCCTTGAAAGCCCTGCGCTGATAATCATGACTGTGTTATCCTTGAAAGCCCTGCGCTGATAATCATGACTGTGTTATCCTTGAAAGCCCTGCGCTGATAATCATGACTGTGTTATCCTTGAAAGCCCTGCGCTGATAACTATGACTGTGTTATCCTTGAAAGCCCTGCGCTGATAATCATGACTGTGTTATCCTTGAAAGCCCTGCGCTGATAATCATGACTGTGTTATCCTTGAAAGCCCTGCGCTGATAATCATGACTGTGTTATCCTTGAAAGCCCTGCGCTGATAATCATGACTGTGTTATCCTTGAAAGCCCTGCGCTGATAATCATGACTGTGTTATCCTTGAAAGCCCTGCGCTGATAATCATGACTGTGTTATCCTTGAAAGCCCTGCGCTGATAATCATGACTGTGTTATCCTTGAAAGCCCTGCGCTGATAATCATGACTGTGTTATCCTTGAAAGCCCTGCGCTGATAATTATGACTGTGTTATCCTTGAAAGCCCTGCGCTGATAACTATGACTGTGTTATCCTTGAAAGCCCTGCGCTGATAACTATGACTGTGTTATCCTTGAAAGCCCTGCGCTGATAATTATGACTGTGTTTTGGATTCCTTGTCGACGAGTAGTTGAAACTATGTTGATAACTTTGTCACGTCTTCGCGCCCACTCCGATCAGATTGTTAGGGGCGCGAGATGGATTTTAGTTATTTGATATTTTCAAGTTATTGGGACGTCCAAAAGGGTGTTTTGGTTCTGGTTCGCTCTTTCACACCGATCAGATTGTTACGGGCGCGAGATAGATTTTAGTTAGTTGATATCTTCAAGTTACTGGGACATCCTAAAGGGTGTTTTGATTTGCTTTTCCTAGTGATGCCTCATTTCAATAAATTCTGAACACCAAAGTAACCAACTACACAGGTATTTTGCAGGCATCTTTGTCCATTTGTCACGTGACAAACCAAAATGTCTTTACAAATGTTTATATGAGACACAAATCAGGAAAACTACCAGGCTTCTGGGAAAGAATTTAACAAAAATCTAAGTCTAGATCACTTACATTTTAGCTAAGTCTGGTTATGAAATACTACAATGAAATCCTCCTGTAACTTAGGTCACTGTGTCCCGTCGTTTTTGCGCGCCAGTTGCCCTCTTAATTTTACCCTCTAAAAATTCTTACGTCACTTGATATTCCAATGGTGCGGCATTACATTCCAAATGTACAAATAATTCGGTGTTGACGGTGTTGAATAATTCGTGTGACGTAAAATTCCGACCGACCGCTCACTATATGAATGATATGATATCCTGTTGGTGTTTATTGATTCGTTTGACGTAAAATTCCGACCGGCTGACCAGTACATGAATGATATAATATTATATTGATGTTGATTGATTCTTGTGACATTAAATTCAGAACAGCAGCCCAGTTTATGAATATGAAAATCTTTTGATACTGATTGATTCGTGAGACGTAAAATTCCGACTGCCTGCCCATTATACGAAGGATATGATATTTTATTGATGATGATTGATTCGTATGACCTAAAATTCCGAGAGGAATGATATGAAATTCTCTTGGTGTTGACTGAGTCATGTGACGTCAAATTCCTACTTTCCACTCAGTATATGAATGAGATGATATATGGTGTTGGTAGTTGATTGTGTCATGTGACGTACGCATTTCAACAGGCTACCAAATATATAAATGATATACATTACTCTATTTACTGGTGTTTCATGATGGAAACAACAGGCTACCAAATATATAAATGATACAATATTCTATTTACTGGTGTTTCATGATGGAAACAACAGGCTACCAAATATATAAATGATACATTATTCTATTTACTGGTGTTTCATGATGGAAACAACAGGCTACCAAATATATAAATGATACAGTATTCTATTTACCCGTGTTTCATGATGGAAACAACAAGCTATTTTTTAATACTGTAGCTTACATTGCTTTTATTTATTTCCTTGAAGGTGTGACGTACATGATTGCTTCAGGGGCTCCTTAACTCAGATTTCTCAGAAAAAGAAACACAAAAAAAATGAACACCTAAGTGAAACAGTTTTTGTCTATGCACAATTAGATCTCCAGTTCTACCAGTAGTCAACTCTAAAGAAATCCACAATTCAAAAAAAAAGTTCGATGAGAAAATAATCTGCAGAAATTCTCTATTGTCATTATCGACACCGCGAACCGCCATTCTTTGAAAACTATTTCTTGATGACAACGTTTTATACCGATGGTGTCGTTTTCTTTTGCTGCGTGACTACTGGTTGGTCTTTTTGTTTTATTTTTAGCTTATGTGCTTCAGGCATTGTGGTGTTTATTCATTTGCATTCCTTCTTAGGTCATTCTTACACCAACATTGGGCTGAGCGGCGAAAGAAGGAACTATTTATTTTAAAATACAAGCTGGCGAGGTGTCTTAGGTAGCACGGAAATTGGACAGACTTGATGAAAATATTAATCCGGACGATCTTGTATCGTACGCTAATACACCATGGTTTAATTCTCTTTGATAAACCCTTGATTTGGGGCTTCCTGTACAGATATTCATTACGAGTGCAGAACGGAACCTGGTTAGTTTTATCGGTGTTATTTGCATCACTCAGTCACACACACACACACACACACACACACACACACACACAAATACAAACAGAGAAAAGCACATTCACATGCACTAATACACGTAAAAATACACACATACACACACACACACACACACACACATACATATATATATTAAAAACAAACGCGCGCACAAGACAAACACAAGCACATTCACATGCAAATACACACGCACTTACAAATACACTCAAGCATACGAATAAAGAACATGCATAAGCCCACATAAAAAATGTAAAATCACTCAAACAAACACATACACATACCTGCGTCACTGTTGGTCGATGCATCAGTCCACCATGGACGTGAAGTGTCTTGACAGTTTAAGCGCACTAGTCGAAAGTAAAGCGCGGCTGGTACTCGATTGGCTGGAAATATGGCTTTATTGTTATGCCTGTCTTTCTTTATTGTTATGCCTGGTACCTGTCTTTTCTCCACTCTCAATACCTGAATGTTTTTTCTTAATAGCAAATAGCAAATAACCTCAAAACAAATTTTTGTTTACAATAAAATAAGTAAGAAAAGAAAATAGGTTCAAGTTTGAAAATCCCTTTACCTACATCATGAAAATAACGGCTTATCTGATTACATAACCTAAAATATCCCACAAAGAAAAGTAATGAGACGAAAAGAGATTGCTGCGATATTTGTTTGGGCTAATTTTAAAAGTAAACGATCGAAAATGAAAGAGAGTGCTAGAGAGAGAATGGGATATAAAGAGAGAGAGAGAGATGCAAACAAAAGGAACATTACCGAAACCCTTCGAGCAGCTCTACCGGCAGAATGGGTGGGCGGGGGTTAGGTGGAGGAAGGAGAGAGAGGAATGTATAAGATCAAAAAATAAAATAAAATTAGAGGTTTCCTCTGAAGCAAAGCAGACAAACGAAGCTGGCAGAGGGCAATTCAACGTGCGTAACTATTGATTAATCGATACACGCCCCTGGCGGTCGCGTTCCTTTACGAAAATTACTGGGGCGCTTTCCGAAACGCTGAGAGGGCCCTGTAAAACACTGTAAAGCGCTGAAAGAGGACTCTGTAAAATCAAAATTTTAAGAGACTGTAAATATGCCCGAGAGGGTACACTTCAGAAAGATAAAAAAAAACAATTGTGAAATTGTAAAAGACTCTTTAATGACGCTGGTAAAACAATGTAAATTGACGGTGCAAAACACTGTTAGAAAACATCATAAAAAAAACGTTCAAAGATACTATAGCAATACTGCGAGGGGACAATGTAAATAAATAATAGGTTGACGAAGTAGAATGTCATGATAAGAATGTATAAAAGCTATATGAAGAAATTGTAAATGTATATCAAGAGACTCTGTAGACATTCTGTAAGGGTACACTAAAATCAATATTAGGTAATGCAGTAAAACGCTGTGAACTAACTCTGTAAATTGATGAGAGGGAACATTGTAAATCACTAATGACGTTGTAAATATAATTAATTGACATTGTTAATGGAAACTATAAATGAATGTTGAGAAGAGCATTGAAAGTTTCTCCACAGTAAATTTTTGTTTAGAGACGGTGTCAAACGTACTGAATGGACTCTAAAGTATGAAGACATGCTGTAAAAATATAAAGAGACGGCTGTAAAATATGAAGGGACGGCTGTAAAAATATAAAGAGACGGCTGTAAAATATGAAGAGTCAGTTGTAAAGTATGAAGAGACGATTGTAAAGTATGAAGGGACGGTTGTAAAGTATGAAGGGACGTCTGTAAAATATGAAGGGACGTCTGTAAAATATGAAGGGACGGCTGAAAATATGAAGGGACGGCTGTAAAGTATGAAGGGACGGCTGTAAAATGTGAAGGGATGGCTGTAAAGTATGAAGGGACAGCTGTAAAATATGAAGGGATGGCTGTAAAATATGAAGGGACGGCTGTAAAACAATGAAGGGACGGCTGTAAAACATTGAAGGAACGGCTGTAAAACAATGAAGAGACGGCTGTAAAACAATGAAGAGACGGCTATAAAATATAAAGAAAGCTGTAAAATATGAAGATACGCTGTAAAATATAAAAAGACGCTGTAAATCGCTGTATGGGAAGAAGAGACGTTATGTGTGCGGGGAGAGTTTTCAGTTCAGCGCTGAAAACCTGACGCTACAAGTTACTGTAAAATTACTCTGTAAATGTAAGTGACCGTCAATCGCCGTCATACATGAAGCACCTAGTTCAACACATCCGTACAGCACGTGTTATCTGATCTAGTTTGATACGACGCACATACAACAAGTTTAGACAAATGCAATCAAAAGGTACAATGAAAATAAAACTGAGATAGAAATGCTAAATAAGCCCGGTTCATCTGTCCACGTCAATGGACGTGACCATTAATTTGTGTTCATCTCCATGAAAGCGATTGCCTCTGAACCGTTCAAGGTCTATTGAATTCTTTAATTTTCGAAAATTCTAGATCAGATCAAGGTTCTAACCGTTGAAGTTTCAAAGCAAAATTTGAATCCTTCACAAACCATGTCACGATTTGCTGCAACTGTTATCCAATCATATGTCGTCGTGACGTTTTTATGTAAAGAAAATTAATAATTGCTATATTTCCCCTACTGATCCGACCGCTGATTTCAAACAAGATAATGAAAAAAAACTCTGAGCGCCCACTCGACAATTTACTATGGTCTATTTTATCTCAAACTCGAAAGACAGCAAATCGGGTAGATAGATTCTGAGAAATAAATGAACGTTGACAGTATAACTTATAATTTTACCATCGGAATGTTAACAAGTAAGCAATGGGTGAGTCTGATAGTGAACGCAAGCTTCTAGAAGGAGTGTATCTGAGCGTGAGATCAGACACATCACAGAAGCATATGAAAGAAAAGATATAGTTTGCTGTAGTGTGCTGTGAACAGGTAGTCTGTCAAGACTGTGGAGAAGTGGAGTGACATGACCGGTTCTTGAAGTGCTGACCTCATAAGCTAATATGACCGCATACTGTGAACATATGTGAAAGAAATGTTTGTCCCTTTTCCACCATTATTAGCGACATATAAACTTGCAGCAAATAGCTTCCCTCAGGCAAATCCTCCAGCAGCTATACATCAAACACTGGAATGACAAAGGCAAGGTTTTTACTCAGAGTAGGAATAACAAGTTTGCTATAATCCATTTATTTAGATTATTTAACCACGAAAAGGATGGCTGGGTTTATTGCTTATTAGTAAAACAAAATTAGCCAACTTATATTGTACTCTGACAGTTTCTGTCGGATGATATCATAACACCATGTATCTACACGGCACGGATAACTCAGCATACTTGAAAGAGTTACTTTCCTTTCCAACCTCTTCCAAACGTATGTACCTGTAATAACACTTATTTGAATGTACATATTGAAATGAATTTAAAACATGAGGAGCTGTTCAATGGTTTTTAAAATATATAGAAATTAGAAGCTACCTACAGGATTTTTTTTTAAATGTGGAGATATTTACAGGATTTTTTTTAATATAGAAAATGTGGAGATGTTTACAGGATTTTTTTAAAATATAGAAAATGAGGAGATACTTAGAGGATTTTTTAAATATAGAAATGAGGTGCCACTTTGGGAATTTTGAAATACAGATTTGAGGAACCACTTAAAGTATTTTTTAAAATATTAGGAGATTTTTCAAATATAGAAAATGAGGAACAAATTAGGGGATTTTTGAAATAGGAAAATGAGGAGCAGTTGAGGGAACTTTTGAAATGAAGAAAATGAGGAACTGTTTAACCGATTGTTTGAATATAGAAAATAAGGAATGTTTTATGGGATTTTTGAAAATTCAAAAATGAGAAATTGTTGAGGACATCCTTGAAATACAGAAAATGAGTGGGTTAGGGGATTTTTTAAAATAGAAAATGTGGAGTTCTTTGGGGGATTTTTTAAACAAACAATCAGTTATTTATGTGACTTTTGAAAAATTAAAAAAAATGGGTGTTGTTTATGTGATATTTGAAATCTATAAAATGGGGAATGGCTTAAAGGATTTTTTAAAATAGAAAATGAGAATTGGCATGGATTGGAGTTGAAATACATAAAACTATGAGTGGTTTAGGGGATTTATGAAATATAAAAAATTAGGAGCTATTTGAGTAATTTTTGAAAGACAGAAATTGAGAAGCTTAGCTTACATCTGATAACCAACTTTTGTGAATCATGCCAATTTTCTTTCCTTTTTTTTTTTTTTTGTACAGTTAGATGTTTTGTTTTAAACAGTATACAATTAGATGTATTGTTTTAGACTGATAATTATGCTACTGAATTCAGAAGGTGGGTTGGCATGCTAATAATAATGCTACTGAATTTAAAAGGTGGGTTGACATACTAATAACGCGCAAATACTGTTTTAATTTTCTTGCAACTCTCTGCCATGTCGATTTGGAATAGCAGTCGTGAATTGGCTGTTCGCCAGCAGTGTCCTGTTTTCCAAGGTAAACAATTAATCGTCAGGACAACACAACAGATGGAACAAACAAAAGAAAAAGAAAAAGAAAAAATCATGATGGATCACTTAGCTCTCGCTGTGACCCGGTGATTCAACTGTTCGATGAATGACTAATAGTGTGTTAGTCAATACAACGGCTCTCCATTCAGTTCTCCTCATATTATCACACGTGAGGTTATCGTGTTCTCGATACAAGACATTCTCGCGGACGAGGTTATCTATCGTGTTCTCGATACAAGACATCCTCGCGGACGAGGGGGCGAGTGTAGTCGACCTCCAAACTGCACTTGCAAGAAAAACAGAATTCTACCCAGACTCTAGAACGGCAGTTTTATCGGACCCGCAGACGTTTCCTAGTCATAAATGAACTGCCTTCGACTTCCTCTTATCGTAAACTTACAGTCCTCGATGGCTTCTCTCGTAAACCTTTAAATACGAAGCCCGCAGTAGTCTGCCCTTGTCGGAAGAACCAGTCAACAATGAAAGAAATGTCAACTGTATGGTAACAGTTCGTTTTCATCCGATACCTGGTTTTCCGTAATTACATCTGCACCGATTTTTATTTGAAATTCTAGCAACAAAAATTAAACAATCAAAAAAAACCTTCTAGCCGATTTTTATGGGTATAATTTATTTCTAGCCACTATTGAGTAAACTCACTGTGGTGTGAACTCGAAAAGAGGCCCTTTTATCTCTAGCGGTGAGCCTTTAAATGATTCCTATGTCTTTCAATGACTTCTTTTGGGGTGAATCGACGAACGCTTCCACTTAGCTTCTCACTACGTTTTTAAAGTATCGTAGCAACTTGAATAAGCAACCAATCAAGTATGTTTTGTCCCTATACCTGGTCATTTTATTTCATGTGCTGTGGTTAGTAATAATTGCGAAGACAATGACTCTAATTATCTTTAGAAGAGCTTTCTGTACTCTTTCCCATTTAAAAAAGAAAGAAAGAAAGGAAAAAACATTCAATTTCTTTATCTCGAGAATTTTTTTAAAAATAATAATTTACACTATTTTTTATCAAACAAACGTAATAACGCGTTTGCGCTGCTGGCTATAACGGAAGGCAAAAAATTACATGCACTTTAGGAAATATGTGCAGAAACTACATCAGAAACGTTTTAGCTGAAAACTACGTCAGAGACATGCTAGCCGAAAACTATGTCAGAAACACGTTAGCTGAAAACTACGTCAGAAACATGTTAGCTGAAAACAGCTCGTTCACTCTGCAAACTGCAAAATTAATATTGCTTGGCAATTACTATCAAGAAATTAACAGTCTTAAAAAAGAAAAACGGAAATGTGTTAAAGCAATATTGTTTGAGGTTTTGATGAGATATGGCCAATTTCCACGCCAAAGTTAATCTATATACTTATAGAAACACAAGGTATTAAATAGTACGATATTCTTTGTATATTAGTTTATGAAACGAACACGTTCAAGAGTTGTACTAGGGGGATACACGAAGACACACGTGACACGCGATGACAATGCATGTTTGATGTTGCGATACCTGAAAGAAAGCAATGACATTGTTCTATCGCTTTTGTAAAAAGAAAATTAAATCAGTAAAATATTTCTGTCACTTTAGAAGCTAACGAGATGACGAGCAATGACATTGTTCTATCGCTTTTGTAAAAAGAAAATTAAATCCGTAAAATATTTCCGTCACTTTAGAAGCTAACGAGATGACGAGCAATGACGAGCAATGACGCTCTAATGAGCAACAAGTTCCTCTTTCAATCCGCAAACAGTTTGCTTTTCGTTGTAATCTTCTAGAAATAGACCAAAGACTGAAACCGCCTATATTGATGACCTCTAAGGTCAGCTTTGGTGACGTCAAACCCTGCTAACTTCCGGAAAATTCTAACTTGAAATAAAGACTAAACATAAAAAGTCAAAAAGGTAGAGATGGGAGTTGTTTCAAGAGTAAGAAAACCAAGGTGGTGGAAATTCAATTTTTGTACTCTTTATAAACGACTCTTTAGGCGAGTGTTAAGACTGAGTCCCTCCCTATCAAAGGTTGTGCATGAAACAAAGAAGACCCTTGGCCTGATAAGATAAAGATATCTCTGTATTGTGTGAATGGTTAGATTTTATTAGGAATGTTATGCTATTTGAAACGTGTTAACTTATGCCAAAATAAGTATTTATTAATGTACTAGCCAGACACATTTTGCAATGGACGAGCAAACAACATTTAGATTCGTCACCAATATTCACAACTTACATAAGCCACCGACACCACAACGCTCAACAGGAACAAAATACAACTTCAACGCCACAGACACAAGAGAAGACACATAACTCATCAGGAACTCCATGACAGAATAAAGCAAAAATAACAACATTACAACACCAAGCAAACACCAAGACAACTCCAACAGCAACACCACCACCAGCTCTCCCCGAATACTCGTGAGCATTTCTCACTGGAGCGCTACAGATCAGAGAACGCCTTGTGATGAAATTATCCATGAAAGCTCCGGTGGCGACGTAAAATTTGTTATCGTAACCACCACAACCACCAAAGGGATTGGACTGCATACAGAACAATATTGAAGAGGAGAGAATGGATTTTGGTGGACCAATACAGCTGTCTGTTGTCATGAATACAAAGTCTTCATGTAAGCTGTAAAACACACACTGAGGTGCACGTTGTCATATCTTGCTGTGGCTGTCATCATTGTTTTCATCTCGCATCCTGGGGTGACCCGTAACACTACACTAGATACCCCATTACAATGAGAAAACAGAACAGAATGTATTTGATTATTCTTTCTAAATATTGTTAAACTTCTCTTTTCTTACATTTTTAGTAATTGTTCAGTCTTGCATATCAGTTAGTATAATGTAACTCTTTTGTTTGTTTTCATAACTTGGTGATGATAGTCTAATATTTTACATCTTGTTCCCTGTCAATATACTCTATATATTTTATAAAATCTATCTTTCGGTTCAAATTACTCAGTGGGGGCCGTGGGTCATATTGATGGCAACGTAACAGATGCAGATACGAATATTTAACCTTTGGTCCATACTCTGCATCGGCACTTGTAGATGTTTTATATCATTAACTATTGGTAATATTTGGTCTAATTCATTATTACGCCATCCCATAGTACATCGCGACAAATGTATTAAGCTTGTTATCGTCAGGCATAAGGTTTGATCAGAACTAATGCACTGTGCTTAATTGCGAATGTTAAATTAGGTTCTTTGGAGCTTAACTGGTTAGGTGTGTGTGTGTGTGTGGGGGGGGTAATGTAAAACTACGAATTTCGTAGTGGACTAATAGCCCTCAGTCAATGCAATGGATTAGGGCTGGGCATCATAGTGGATTACGATTGGTCAGCACAATAGATTACGCTTGATGACGTATTGATTATACTCTTAGTACAAAAATGAATTAGGCTTATAATCTTCATGTCGGTATCTGGTGGTGGTGGTGGTGGTGGTGGTGGTGACGGCGAAGACGATGATCGGGGCGGGAATCTTCGTCATCAAAAGCACAAAAAACGGCGACGTTTCTTACAGAAGGCATGATCTTAGATAATCAATGTTTTACATTTTTGATGCATTTACTTTAAATTTTCGCCAGTACAATGTCAGTTTTACTTCTTTAATTCTTGTTGTCTGTGTTTATTCTAATTTCATCACTGATTTTTTATTTCACTTGTTTACGAAAATAAAGCAAGATTTATTACCTTCCACGCTAAACATAATCAGCGAATGTCTTTTAATAAGCTGCACAGTCCATGGCCAAACAACACTGCTTTCAAGAAAGATAGAACGAAGTGTTCATGACGTGTTTCGCGCGTCATACGTACTCGGAAACTAAAGTCCATGGCCAAACAACACTGCTTTCAAGAAAGATAGAACGAACTGTTCATGACGTGTTTCGCGCGTCATACGTACTCGGAAACTAAAGCCAAAGCACGTCCTAAATCGGTCGATCAGGCATATATTTCCAGATAGTTTTGTTAGATTTTCTCCTAGTTATTCATTATACTTTGATTAATTTATTTGTTTACTCCGGAAACAAATATCTGATTGCTCTGTTCTTTCCGTGTGTCACGCGGATCAGAACTATCTTTAACTTCGTTCAAGCGCGGTCCGATAATCGATGTTTGATTTTCTGCTTCAAGTTTGTGATTTATCTTCAACAAAATAAATGATCAATCGTGTTTAAATTATTCTCCACTCACTCACTCACTCACTCACTCACTCACACACACACACACAAGCGCGCACACAAGTGCGCACGAAAATTACTACATATTTTTGTAAAGAGCCTGCACGGAACTCGTGAGTTGTGAACGTGTTCCAGGGAAATAACTCCAGTAGTCTTCCAGCAGAGACTTATTTCCTCCGCTGTCTTTGTTAATGAATGATCGCATTATATTTCTATTTCAAGGAATGGCGCAGAAGTTAGTGATTGAGTAAAGACACCACTACTGCCAAGAACGACAGACAATTTCATTTACGTGTCATTTCTAGCAGTGCAACTTGCACGTAGTGAAATGTGTTGGGCTACGCAAAAAACACAAAACAAGTATGTTTCTGCTTGTGTAACTTGCACGTAGTGAAATGTGTTGGGCTACACAAAAAAACCACAAAATAAGTATGTTTCTGCTTGCACTTAAAAATGTGTCTTGTCTATTTCCATAAAGAAATGTGAGTGTCTCTACATGCACAATGGAAAATGTGTCTATACAAGCACAAAGAAATGTGAGTGTCTCTACATGCACAAAGAAATGTGAGTGTTTCTACAATGTAGAGTAGAGTATATATGCACAAAGAAATGTGAGTGTTTCTACAATGTAGAGTAGAGTATATATGCACAAAGAAATGTGAGTGTCTCTACATGCACAATGGAAAATGTGTCTATACAAGCACAAAGAAATGTGAGTGTCTCTACATGCACAAAGAAATGTGAGTGTCTCTACAATGTAGAGTATATATGCACAAAGAAATGTGAGTGTCTCTACATGCACAATGGAAAATGTGTCTCTACAAGCACAATGGAATATGAGTGTGTCTGCATGCATAAAGGACCAGTGCTAGTCTCTATATACACTTAGAAATGTTTCTGTCTTTTCATACATAAAGGAATGTGAATATCTCTCTGAATGCATCTAGAAATGTATTTTTGCCTGAATAAATGTAGAATTCTGTTTATCTCTAAATGCACTTATGGGATGCGCTTGTTTCTGCATGCTTTTACAAATAAAATATGTGTACATGCACAGAGAATTGTGGTTATCTGTGCTTGCACAAATAATTTTAATTACTTCCTCGTCCACTTACAAATACGTTTGCCTCTACAGGCGCAGAGAATTGCTTTTTTTTTTTTTCGCGCCCTGCTCATAATATTGTGCGTCTGTGTTTCTATTGTGTGTCTGTGTTTCTACTGTGAGTCTGTGTTTCTATTGTGCGTCTGTATTTCTACTGTGAGTCTGTATTTCTACTGTGAGTCTGTGTTTCTACTGTGAGTCTGTTTCTACTGTGAGTCTGTGTTTCTATTGTGCGTCTGTGTTTCTACTGTGAGTCTGTGTTTCTATTGTGAGTCTGTGTTTCTATTGTGCGTCTGTGTTTCTACTGTGAGTCTGTGTTTCTATTGTGCGTCTGTGTTTTACTGTGAGTCTGTGTTTCTACTGTGAGTCTGTGTTTCTATTGTGCGTCTGTGTTTCTATTGTGCGTCTGTGTTTCTACTGTGAGTCTGTGTTTCTATTGTGCGTCTGTGTTTCTACTGTGAGTCTGTGTTTCTATTGTGAGTCTGTGTTTCTATTGTGCGTCTGTGTTTCTACTGTGAGTCTGTGTTTCTATTGTGCGTCTGTGTTTCTATTGTGCGTCTGTGTTTCTACTGTGAGTCTGTGTTTCTATTGTGCGTCTGTGTTTCTACTGTGAGTCTGTGTTTCTATTGTGCGTATGTGTTTCTACTGTGAGTCTGTGTTTCTACTGTGAGTCTGTGTTTCTACTGTGCGTCTGTGTTTCTATTGTGCGTCTGTGTTTCTACTGTGAGTCTGTGTTTCTACTGTGAGTCTGTGTTTCTATTGTGCGTCTGTGTTTCTACTGTGAGTCTGTGTTTCTATTGTGCGTCTGTGTTTCTACTGTGAGTCTGTGTTTCTACTGTGAGTCTGTGTTTCTACGTGTACAGACAAATGCTTTTATCTGCATATACATGGAAACGACTATCTGCAGATGTATAGAAATGTGTGCGCATAACCCACAGAATCGAATAAAATCAAAACCTAACTTAATAGTTCCAGTCTTCTGCTCCTATTATACTTCCTCTACACACACGCACGCACGCACGCACGCACGCTGTGTGAACCTAACCTATTTTTGAGCTCTTTACACAGCCCGTAGAAATTTTCAATACTTATATTATGATGCCTAAAATGGCCACACCAAAGAGCATAAAATTTTAACACCTCTAAGTAGAAAATTAGATTTAAAATTGAATTAAACTGTTTTTAATTTGTTTACGTTGATTTTTTCTTAAATTTGTTTTAAGCATGGTTTTGTTTGGAATCACTTGAGCGCTTTGGTACCATCGGTAACTTTTCGGAAATTTATCCTACTTTTCAAATGCCTTGTGGCACTTAATGTGAATTTTTCCCTCCCTTTCTCGTTTGCGAGATTCTGTGGTTCAATATTAAGGATTGTGTTGATGCTCACTTCTTTCGAATGACTTCACTTCTCCTTTGAAATCAGCAGGGACTTTGTTATTGGTGTTGAATTGTATGGTTGTTGGCTGGCTGGTTGGTTGGTTGGTTAGATGGTTGGAAAAAGGAGATGCTTTTGATTAAATCATTGTTTAGAAATGCTGCTCTTCAACTCTGTTGCAATTGTTCTCTGGAATTCTACCGCATTTTAATAGCATTCCAAGATGTAAACACCTAACTTATTGTTATTTTCATCCGGGCTCTAGCATTGTGCTAAAAAAATTCCCGCACGCAAAAGAGTCACGTGGGGTATTACGTAGGACAGCTATGTGCCTTTTCAAGAAAACATGGGTTTGATTTTTCTCCAGAACTCAAAATAGCAGCCAATAGCATTGCCGTCGTAGTTGTCCCACTTGTTGACTTCGCAAAGTTCGTGCCTGCCAAGGCAACAGTTTCCGCGCTACGCCATTCGTCATCAATGATCTGCAAGTCGGCTCAGAATTGGTTTTGAAAGGTAAGTAAAAGATCAACGTCTCGGAAATCCTTCGCTATCTTTTGGGCACTTAGTTTTGCTCTTGAGGTCTGCTATATTTTACAAGACTGCTCTATGTGGTTTGTTACGTATTGCAGGCCTTGTAACGGCTCTTTGTCTCGTTGTTTAGGTTCAAATCTTGTACGTCTAGGTATTTTATCCGTATTTTTTACATTATTTTCAAGATTGCTAAAAGTATTTTCAATTATTTTAGGCCTGTACCTATAGGTATTTTATCGTATTCTTTCTGTCTACATTATTTTCAAGATTGCTAAAAGTATTTTCAATTATTTTAGGCCTGTACCTATAGGTATTTTATCGTATTCTTTCCAGTCTACATGATTTTCAAGATTGCTAAAAGTATTTTCAATTATTTTAGGCCAGTACCTATACGTACTATACGTATTTTGTCGTATTATTTTAGTATAATACGGGTATCTGGTCATGTTTTGCACGACTGTTAAAAGTATTTGTCATGTATTCAAGGCATTTTGTCCTCTTTCTTATTAAAATGGGTACCTTGAATATTATTGCTACTTTGTCATTAGTAGATTATTAGATTACTTTGTCACGTTATTAAAGCTAGTGAAAACATTTAATTATATTTTTCAAGCCTAGTGCAAACATTTGTTACATTTACATTGTTACATTAGTTACATTTGTCATGCCGAGTGCAGGCACGTCGCTACATTTTATTATGTCTAGTGCAGATACTTATTTTTCATGCCTTGTGTAGACAGTTATTTTTCATGCTTAGAGGTGTAGACAGTTATTTTTCATGCCTAGTGTAGGCACTTCGCTTCATTTTCATGCCTAGTGCAGACAGTCATTTTGCATGCCCAGCGCTAACACTTCCTTACACTTTCTTCATGTCCACCGTGACAGTTAAGCAATCCATCTTTAACTTCCATGCCCTACTGCACTGCTTTTAAATACGTCATCATTCTATTTCGATGCCCTTCTGCGCTGTCCTTAAACCAGTCAACAATGTTCATCCATGTATTTTGTTCTTTCATTAAACAGTAGCAACCTATCTCTTTCTTAATTTGCTTTTTTTAAAACAGCCGTCGTTATGAATCTATGCCTTAGTGTGCTATCTACTTGTCAACCAGGCAACATAATACATTTACGAACCATTGTTGCCTTTCCTCTACTAAACAGTGACTCCTATTTACAACTCAGATAAAAGGAAGTTTACAGTCACTCCCTATTACAACTCACATAAAAGGAAGTTTACAGTGGACAGGTGTTTCACATTCATTCTGTTTAGGTGTGTGTGAAATCGAGTGTACTCCATTCACTGTGTCCAGTGCGTTGGCCATCGCATAATGCCAAATTCAAACTGGCCCAAGCTATTCAGAACAGCTCGCTTACAACAAAATCGCAGTGAAGTAGACTTCAGTGACACTATTTATTTTTAGTTCCATGCATGAACTTCCTGAGAATATTTTTTTTGCAAATGGGAGTTGGTGCTGGGGTAAACCTTGATAGTGGTGAATATTTATGTTCCACCACCACCACCACCACCATACTCCTTCAGTATCTCCAGAATTGCTTCTTAGTGTAGCTCTAATTTAGCTTCTAGTTTACGGACACAAAATTTACTTGAACTTCAAGAATTTCAGTAGGGAAATATTGCTCTTTGATTTTGTGAGCTCAATTACTCTACAAGAAATGAATGGTCTCAGCTTTTCGAGCTGCTTCGCAGTTTTGATGGACTTGTTTCATTTAAAGATCATTTTCAGCAATTATTTTCCAGCTAATTAAACTGTATAAAACCATTTGGAGAGGTGTGTGCATTTTTAGTTTATTTATTTTTATAAATCGACTTCCTTTGATTTCCAAATTAAAAAATTATACTCTCTCTCTTTCTCTCTCTCTCTTTCTCTCTCTCTCTTTCTCTCTTTCTCTCTTTCTTTCTCTCTTTCTTTCTCTCCTTTTCTACCTTTCTTTCTCTCTCTCTCTCTTTCTTTCTTCTTCTCTTTTTTTTCTTTCTTTCTTTATCTCTTTGTCTTTCTCCCTTTCTCACTCTTTCTCTCCCTCTCACCCATTCTCTCCCTCTTTCTTTTCTCTTTCTCTGTTTTCTCTCTCATTCTTTTTCTCTCTTCTCTTTCTCTCTCCCTCTCTCTCTCTTCTTTCTCTTCCTTTTATCTCTCTCTTTCTCTTTCTCACTCTGTCGTACCCTTTCTCTCCCTTTCTCCCCCTCTCTTTCCTTTTCTCTCTATTCTTTTCCTTCTCTCTCCAATATCTTTATATCTATCTGTATATACGTGTGTATGTCCACAAATCTAAGATAGATGGACAGATGGATGGATGGATAGATGGATGGATGGATGTATGGATGGGTGGGTGGATAGAGACAGACAGACAGACAGAGACAGACGGACGGACGGACGAACGGATGGATGGATGGAGAAAGAGAGCCCTGAAGTAAAATGATCGACTTGCATTTTAACAATTTTAGAAATGACTTAACAAGGGGTATGTTATATTCTAATTCAATCGAATAAACTTTCTTGTCAAGTTAATTTCTCACCATCTCCCCCGTACACAAAGAATGACATTTAGCGATCTTATAATACATGACCAAATTTAGAAGTGATAAGAAGAAGCAGAACGTATTACTCTTCTCTCAATGATCGTAACATGTTCACAACACACACACACACACACACACACACACACACACACACACACACACACACACACACACACACACACACACACACACACATGGAAAACTCGTGCATATAATACAGGAAAAAAATATTCTTGATGCTCATGTAACACAGTGAAAATTTTATAAAGGTTTCTAGCTCACGCCCCGGGCAAATGTTATAGTGTCCTATTCCCACCCACCCCGTTCTCCTTTCTGTACATGATCTCAGTGAGGTGCAGGGATGATGTCAATGTTTTATTTCGTTTCATTATAGCAATAGATAAACGTCCATTTCAAGAGGCATTTTCATATTTTATGTTAAAATAATAGAACTTAAAATCGAGAAAATATCTCGTGTATTTCTCCACTTGAATACAGTTGCGCCACACTTTGTCCTCTTGATAATGCAAAACAATCTTCTAGATGTTATTGCAGAACGTCATATCCTGTTTCTTGACTAGGGTTACACAAGTTGTCTAGAACTCTGTAAGTCTCTCAAAGTTAATCCTCTTACACTGGATTGTATCTGTAGAACAAATTCACCATTCCACAAAAAGATCAATATCACTTTATTTGGTTTTTTTTATTGTTTTGTTTCAGTGTCATTTGACGCCCACCCGTCCTCGTGATTCTTGAAGCGAACATTGATTGCAGAAACACGACTCCACTCATTAGTTTCTTCAGAGAGAAAAGTATCGATATGGCAGGTTCTCATTGCAGATTTCAATTCGCCTCCATCGTAGTAGACTTGAATTGATTTTATATTTTAAAAATATTAACTCAGACGAAACTAGCAGTACAAATCACTTATTGACGAAGAAGAAAAACTATCATCAGTTTTAAATCTTCAAACATTTTTCATTCTAGTCCAAGAAAAATCTCAGCCTATCGTACAAATGGAATAGCAGATTTCGTTACTACACGTTAAGAGGAATAACTCCAATGGAACTACACTGGCTACAGTGACCACAGACACCTTCGATTAAAGAATAAAAGAACTCGCTGAGAAAAAATTTACGATTAACTGCAAAGACATCAACAGAACTCTATCCTATCACTTAGACCAGAGCAAGAACATCAAAACATCAACTCGTGTTTGCGTTCCAAATGGAGTTCTTCGACAACATCACGGACCCATTCAGCCTGTTCCTCAGGAATGGTAACTCCAGCGCTCAGTACTGGGATCCGGCAGACTCCCCTTTTTATGCTGCTGTCCTGCACCTACAGAACGTTGTGGTTCCCATCATCTGTGGGTTTGGGCTCGTAGGCAACCTGCTGGCCTTGGGCTGCTTCTTAAGCAAATCACTCAGGTCCACCTCCTGCTGTTTGTACATGGCGGGCAAGTGCTCCTCCGACTCTGGCTTCCTGCTGGCCTTGCTCATTATATGGCTGCACAACGTGAACGTCAACATTCTGAACGTGCAAGGGGTGTGCCAGCTGACAGTGTTCCTCAGCTACGTGTGCGGCTTCATGACCGTGTGGTTCGTGCTGGCCATCACCTACGAAAACTACATCCGGATGTGTCGCCCGCACTTGACCAACACCCACTGCACGAAGCGGGTGGCGCTTGTCGTTGTCTTCACCATCGTTTTCGTCGCCGTTCCCGTCTACAGCTTCCCCCTCTGGACAACGGACGTCCTGGGCGGGGTGCACGGGGAGGAGCTGCTGTGCATGGCCTTGCTCAAGTTCAAGGCCGTCGTCCTGGCCATGACCTTCGTCGACACCGTCATAACCCTGGTGGCGCCTTTTCTGATCATGATCCCTCTCGTGGCTATGTCCCTATTCGCGGTACTGCGTTCCATCGAGAGGAAGCAGCGCCTGCGCACTTCTCTGCTCAACCGGAACAAGCGCAGCCTCCATCAGAGCTCTCTAGAGTCGAAAGTGGCGAAGTTTCTGCTCACCGTGTCTTTGACGTTCATCGTTTTTCACACCCCGACCCACCTGATCCGTCTTAAGCTGCTCGTCGAGTGCTACTTCCTGGGCAAGACAATGACCAGTGATGACATTACTCTGCAGAGGCTGTTTGAACTGTTCTACTTTTTCAATTCTTGCAGCAACATTGTCATTTTCCTGGCTTCCGGGGCCAACTTCCGGTCTATTTTTATGTACATGTACTGCAACAGGACGCCCTGTACTAAGCGAGTGGCAGATGAGTTTTCCATGACGACTGAAACGAAGGGAGTAACTTGGGAAAACGAAGCGTTTGACTCAGAGGCGGAGTGTCATAAGTAAACGATACAAGTAACTAAGTAAAGTGGTAATTAAAATTTTAAAATATTGTTTTTAAAAGAAGAAAATCGCTGATGAAACTAATATCTCATCCTTCGTTTGTTTTTCATCCGTATTTAAGATTTTTTTATTTTCTTCTAAATTTTATTATGAACTTAAAACACAACCTGAGGCTTTGAAATTAAGTGGGTTTCATTTTTTTTAAATACATCAAATTTTGGTAGTCGTATTCTTCAAACGTGTTTCCTTTCCAGTAACATTATAGAGAACAGTCAGGCTTTTCTGTTATAGAACTAAAATTCTAATCTGAAAATGCGAGCGTTCTAATATTGGCTGTCTCTCTTACTCTTAATATTTTATTATCTCCCTTACCATTAGGTATCTCGCTTGAATGGTCGCTGTCTCACATTAGAAATCAAAATATCCGAACTTTCTAATGTTTTTTATTTAATGACTTTCAAATTTTACATTTTAATAAAATTTTGTGTGTGTATGTACAGAAATTAATTATAAGTAATACTCAAAAATATCCCGGTAAGGTCTCGAAATTTATTTTCGCAGGCTGCTAAGCTCTTTCAGAAACACGTTTTATTGTTTATGAATTCTATCATTTGTAATTTATAATTTTAAATAAACGTTTATGGTGAAAAAGAGCGAATATGTATTTTAAGACAATACCTGACACAAAAAGCATTTTATGACTGTTCCTAGCTTATTTGTGCATCGTCGGCAGTGATATATTTATTATTAACTGCAGTGAGATGTAAACAGTCACTCTTTTAGCACTCCACAAAATAATAATGCCTTCTTTATTTTTTAATCTTATTCAACAATTGCATTATAATTCGAAATCTCTTGTTCATCACTTGTTTATAGTATGAGGATTGTAATTGAATATATGTCCTTTTCTTCTTCCATGTTTCCAATTCTTTTTGTTTCATTTTTTCCTTCCATTTTTTAATTTATTTTATTTTACCTTTTAAAAAAATGTCATTACTATGACGCACTTTTTGAAAGATTGGCTTGTAATTTCAGTCATAGATCCAGAATGTCACAGGGCTTCGTTCGTGTGCAAGTGTGCCTACAATTTGTTGTAACACTATATTTATATTTAACCTTGCAGATATTTTGATGCTGCACACACATTGGTATTTTACATAATTCCTAAATTTTTATATCTATTTATTTGTCTACACACACACACATACACATATAATCTTGTCAATTTTTATCTCTTTATTTACCTATCTCTCCACGCATATTTGTCTGACTGTCGATTTATGTACTTACTTTTATTCGTGTCAGTGTGTCTGTCTCTGTATGTATTAAACTTTCATTACCCATTCTGTCCTCTCCTTATACATCTCTATCTTTAGCTACCTGTTCATCTGTCTCTCTTATTTATCTGTCTATCAGTCTATATCATCGTCTTTCAGTATCTCTACCTGCGCGGTTATTTCACTCAATCTGTGAATCTGACTATTCTCTCAGTATAGATAGATAGATAGATAGATAGATAGATAGATAGATAGATAGATAGATAGATAGATAGATAGATAGATAGATAGATAGATAGATAGATAGATAGACAGATAGATGGACAGATAGGTAGATAGATAGGTAGAGAGATAGGTAGATAGATAGATAGATAGATAGATAGATAGATAGATAGATAGATAGATAGATAGATAGATAGATAGATAGATAGATAGATAGATAGATAGATAGATAGATAGATAGATAGATAGATAGATTCTAACTCTGTTCTTCTATTAATATCTATGAAATATGAATTTATGTTCCTGTTAAATCGTCTTTTGTCGTCCATTTGTCTTTTTTGTGACCCATTCGCCTTTCATTTATCCGTTTGTCTTCTTTCTGTTTTCCATTTATTCCGGATGTTTTACCAAAAAGATAAAAGAAACATTAATTTATTTTAAAATTAACATTTTGTCAAACTTTAAGAAATTTTTAAGTTAAAAAATGTTTTTCTAAATATCTTATATTTTTGTTTCAAAAACGAAGAGCATGCTTTAAAAAGCAAAAACAGAATATAATCAGTTGCTAGAAGAGAGATAAATAGTATACTGTTAATCAATTACCACTTTACATCTGTGGCGATGTCGTGGGTTTTGTGGATGGGCTGTGTTTAAAAGTGTGTGGATATGTTTCTTTTCTCACGCATTATGATCTTGGACAACAGCGAATACAAACAATCAGCGAAACTGAGTACAATCGAACAAGATGAATGAAATTCTCCCCCACCCCCATCGTGAAACTTTCGAACAATCTAATTTCAGTGTGAAGTGCTCGGAATGCTGATACCTCCTCCTGTGACACCTTTTCTGGACAAATAAATTTGAAGTTTCAGCTCTAGCAACTGAGATCTACAGTGAGTTCAATATATTTCCCCGGGGAAAATGTATTTATATGATTCAGATCTACACTGAGGTCAACACAATTCCCGGGAAAGATTCATTCAAATGATTCAGATCTACAGTGAATTCCACACATTTCCCGGGAAAGATATATTCCTGTTACTTTGGACAAACACGTGACAAAGAATTTTTTTTTAAAAACTTAACGAAATTCAAACTGTCGTCTGCCTGAAAACTACGTCATGGGGATATGGTGACGTGTATAATAATAAACGTAATCTTGCCTTCTAGAAAATAATTTCTTAATATTGGTGAAAATTTATATTTATAAAAAGAAACTGAACAGGAAATAAACTTGAGAGACTGAGTGCATTGAACGAAATTGGGACATAAATCATTTTGTGAATTCGGTGTGTTGCATAGCCAAATCGCCCTTGAAAAGACCATTTACACGTTACACAAGGAGACTATTTTAAACTGTCTGGCAGTCTTTCTTCCTTCAGAGTTACCCGCCTTGCCGTGCGCGGTCGTGAAGAGGCAAAACGTCGATGTCTATTCAGTGATTTTAAAAACACATTTCGAAATTGCATATGCAGTGGAATTCAGTCGACGACACACGGATGTGCACACGGAATGAACACACTCCGTAAACATTACAGTCACACTGTAGATTTTGGTCTGACTTGGAGGTGAAGGTCAATTAAGAATTGTGCGTAGTTGCATCTCGGAAGACAAAAAAAGAAAAGTTGCTAGAAACGTCTGTGTTGTACTGTGTTTTAAAAAAATTCGATGATGTTTCAAACTTAAAAATATGAAAATAAATGTGTACACAAGCCATTCTTTTGTTGGCTGTTAGTATGATGGAGCTGTTTGAAGGAGGTGTTGTTTTCTTCAGGGACACATGTTTTAATGGTGTAGATTTAATATAAAATGCTTGGATGGATTTGGTAATAAGAGAATGGTGAGCGGGCGACTGGATTGTGGAAAGTAGGTTTGAATGGACTGGTAGATGTAGGGCTGGTTTATTTTACTGAAGGACGGACGGACGGATGGATAGATGGATGGAGCCTCAGATGTAATCCTCAGTCGAGCCTTTTAGGGTGGGTACATCTTAATCCTAAACCACTTTCATCCAGGCCCTTTTTAGGGTGGTACATCTTAAAAATCCTGAAACACTTTCATCCAGACCCTTTTCAGGGTGGGTATATCTTAATCCTGAACCACTTTCATCCAGGCCCCTTTTAAGGTGGGTACGGCTTAATCCTAAACCTCTTTCATCCAGGCCCTTTTTAGGGTGGGTAAATCTTAATCCTGAACCACTTTCATCCAGGCCCTTTTCAGGGTGGGTATATCTTAATCCTGAACCACTTTCATCCAGGCCCCTTTTAAGGTGGGTACAGTTGAATCCTGAACCACCTTCATCCAGGCCCTTTCCAGGGTGGGTATATCTTAATCCTGAACCACTTTCATCCAGGCCCCTTTTAAGGTGGGTACAGCTTAATCCTGAACCACTTTCATCCAGGCCCTTTCCAGGGCCGAATGACCAGGAAGATATTTCACGGCATAACCGAGCAGGAAAAATGGATTTCATGATCGACAAGGACTACACATCCGAGTGTTTGAAAATTAACACTGGAAACAAAGTTCTGGATGACACATATGAAATGTTCTCTACGCACTTTTCATACACGGAAATGATACTGCTATTTATCCAATACACGGAAATTATAGTGCTATTTATCCCATAGACGGAAATTATACTTCTATTTATCAAATACACGGAAATGATACTGCTATTTATCCCATACACGGAAATGATACTGCTATTTATCCCATATACGGAAATTATACTTCTATTTATCAAATACACAGAAATTATACTGCTATTTATCCCATACACGGAAATTATAGTGCTATTTATCCCATACACGGAAATGATAATGCTATTTATCCCATACACGGAAATGATACTGCTATTTATCCCATACACGGAAATGATACTGCTATTTATCCCATACACGGAAATTATACTTCTATTTATCAAATACACGGAAATGATACTGCTATTTGACCCTTTATGGAAGTGAGCAAGAATCCCCTGGGTAGAAAGTCTGAAGAGCCCAGCAAGCCAACAACGACAGAAAACCTGACTCAAACTACATCCACCAGTACCAGCGAAAAAGAAATGAATACACAAATAATGTAGAAAATCATACCCAAAACTAAAGTCAACTCTGTCCAGATAATAATAACAAATAATGTAGAAAATCATACACAAAACTAAAGCCAACTCTGTCCAGATAATAATAACAAAGCCCAGAAAAGCACTTTCACAGACGCCTACAACAACAAAATCCGTTATAGAAGTTCAAGCGAAACAGAAAACAGGAACGAAATACATGCATGTGGAGAAGATAAAACTCAAATTCGCCAACTCACAAACCAGCAAGACTACCACTAAGGTAAAAACAAACCTAACAGTAATCAACAGCCGCAACTTCATCACCGAAAATAACTGAAAAGAATCAGATGACGACTGCAAACCCAGCTTAGGAAGAAACACTAGAGGTGGGGGTGGAAAATGGGGACAATATTTCAACAGCTGCTTTACTGTCACCCATCACACACACACACACACACACACACACACACACACACACACACACACACACACCTTCCCAAGTCTGACACGGACGCAACAAAAGCAAGCCGAGAGAAAAGAAAAGATTACCACCACCACCACAAGTTCAGAAACAATAACAGCAGCAACGACAACAGTGGAGGGAACAATAGTATCCGCGTTGGGGATTTTTAACCACCCCATTGTGTACATGATCTAACTTCTGCTTAATCACCTGTACTTGCCGCGAGCACCCATGTACGCTCATCCCAACGTCCACCGTAGATAGTAACAACGACATCATTAACGACGACAACAACAACAGTGAGATAGACGTGGGGGTTGAAATCCCGGGCTTGTGTACACACTACGTACAGACTTGGTGTGCTGCTAACCTGGACTCTGTAAGATACCACCACCCACCCTCTCTCCCACAACATCGGGAACTTCGACGACAACAACAACCACGACATTAGCCCACGGACTACCTGGACTAATGTATGCCTCTACCGGACAAATATTAGCGCCATGGACGAACGAGCCACCGCACTATAACCTGACATCTTGAGAAACAACAGCTTCAACGTTGAAAAAGTACTACATCGTTTCGACTTAGCCATTTGGTCCAATCACCCCTCCCCCCGCACAGCCCTTCCCCAGCGCAGAAATTGACCTAGGTTATAACGTTCTCTCTAATCTGAGGATGATGGTGGTGGTGATGATGATGATGATGATATAACTTTTTTTAGTGTATTACTTATTAATGTCAATGCTAATAATGATTTCTTTAAAAGCCTAAACGAAAATGTTTCCTTATTTAATTTAACTGTACATTTTGCATAAGCAACAGTCTGTGAAGTAGAAGCAAATAGTTACAGCTAATAGGCTGTCAAACAGAAACATATAACATGCAGACATCAGCGCAACAAAATGTTTTATAGTTAACAGTTTATGAAACAACAGCGAGGCAGTTACAGGTAATTGTGGTGAGACCAGAATTCGATTTAATATATGGTATTATATCTAACATCTCGCAATATCCTGATCAAGCCCATGTGTTGATTCCACTTTAATTTCTGTACGGACATTCTACAACGAGATGAGTGTCACCCTAGTGGCTCACTAATACACACCCAGGTAATGTAACCACCACCATTTAACAATTACAATACAATTCACCACAATATGCAATATAGTGAGATGAATTTATGATATTAAATACATAATAACATGTTGAGATGAATTTAAGGATACTTGTGTATTCAAATTCATATCAATTCAATTTGACAATAATGATTACAGCTTCCGTTGACTATTACAAGAGAATTCCAGCTGTTCCTACTCTTGATCCGGCCTGGGTGTTTCAAGATCATTTATCTTACTAATACGAGTTCGTTATTTTGTGGTGGTTAATGTAATATTCAATTTCTCATTATATGACCGTCCTCATATCTTATAATGCTTATTTATTTTTTTATATGATTCACTAGAAATACCAAATTGACAAATTCTTAATTGAAAGATCAACTTCCATGATAAGTATTAGATCAATCAGGGACAATAACTCATCGAGTTGTAGGAGTTGCATCCATATTTAGTTCCCCTCTCTCACATACACTTCAAAAATAGTAGAACGACTATTCCACTTCACAATCGGGATTTGAACTGGAGATCTTAACAGTCCAACTTCAGTTACCTTCAGAACTCCAATTACGAATTTTCTGACTCCAACTGGAATAGATTAACTCCAAACTGGAAATTCTCTGGGATATAATTCACAGTTTCTAAGCACCGTATTTCTACAACACTTTAATTTAGATGCAGGGTCTCTCCATATTCTTTCTGTTACATATTTCACCAGCACAGGTGGTCTATTACTTAGCATCAATATATTCATACTAACACACATAATAATATTATCAGCACTTCTTTTCACTGGAGTAAATAATCACACTTACCTCACACGTTCTGCTTCACACAGTCACTCCAGATGAATTTAGAAACCGTACTGTGTAAATCTATTCATTTTTATGTTAGCTAATTTGATGGATTCTTTGGCAGTAGCAATGACCATTCACATCATTCCTTCTGGCGTTTGTACGAATGATTTCGCTTCGTTCGTCGGCTTGTGATTTTAATTAGTCACATGATGTATCATCCTTATTCTTCCGGTAATTTACTTGTGCCAACTTGGCTTTTGTTTCCACCTGGTCAACTCTTTGCTTTAATCGCTTTAAATCTTCACACCTGTCTTATTGAAACATCAAATATATCTGGTGATTTCTTCTAATCAGTTCATGTCGCTGAGCACCCCATTTATCTTTCTGGTGCTCTTCTGTTTCTGTCTGTTATGCTTCATTAATTGCTAACACGCTTCACTAGTCTGACAACAGATTTCGCTGTTCTTATAGCTTATGCAAGTTGTTTCCTTCTTTATTATTTCATATTTCAATTTATATAGTATTGATAATATGGGCGAAATTAAATTAAGATCCGCGGATCGTGTTTGTGAAACAATAGCAAAGAAGTCACAGAAACAAACTGCGAAGCAATAGCAAAGAAGTCACAGAAAGAGACTGTGAAACAATAGCAAAGCAATTACAGAAAGAAACTGTGAAACAATAGCAACGTAGTTACAGATAATAATCTTAGAGACAATAACAGTGCATTCGTTATACCAAAGGGCATTGCTCTTTGCTTTCCAATGAAAAGGATTTGGGGTATTTATTTGCATACTCACTTTCTTGAGCGCTTTTTTTTTGTACTATTACACTTTTTCTTAGTTTGTCATTAAGTAAATAAGTGTCCTAAATTTAAAGCTTATGACTTATTTCAGGGTCAACAGTACCTTTTCAAATGCACTAATTGTTTTCTGTAGACTAACAACCAAAAGTGGATCAGAAATCAGGTTCAAGCAATAACAGAAAGATGAGATAGACTAAAAGGATGGACTATCGTCTGATACAATAATTTTCGGTTAATCTCCAATAGAGGAGATTAAATTCCTACAGGGAGTCACCTCCAATCTCCGCCAGCAAGTGAAATTGCCAGAAAAAACAAAACAGCGCTTTCCTAATCGAATTTGGGCTGAAAGACATGGTACTGTGAGGGTGTCCCTAGGTCCCAAAAGAATCAATTCATCGCCTCCAAAGACAAAGTTTGCTGGTGTTAATGACTAGCAGGAGCCATGGTCTTTCAGGAGAAAGCAAACGCGTTGAACTTGGGTGACGAGTACTATTGTCCGGATTCCCGTATGGATTCAATGGGAAATTTATTTTAAAAAATCCTTCCTTGGAAGCAAACTCTTTCTCTCTCTTTTTCTCTCTCTCTTTCTCTCTCTCTTTCTTTCTCTCTCTCCATCCCTCTCCCTTACCTTCCCTCCTTCCTTCTTTCTGTTTTTGCATTCCTTTCCACTTTTTCTATCTCTGTATGTGTGTGTCATTTTTTTGTGTTTGTAACATTCTCTTGCTTTTAATGTCACTCATTCTGTTTTGTCTGTATTTTCCTCTCTCAGTTATTTTTGTCTCTAACTTCTCTTTCTCTCTCACTCTCTCTCTCTCTCTCTCTCTCTCTTTCTTTCTCAGTCTGTCTCTCATTCTAGTGAGTGTGCACAGAATTGATCAACAAAATATTTGTGTGTCAGACAAAAGTGTCATAAATTCCATTGGATTGATCAGTGTTATTCGTACACAATACATAATAATACAATTACATTAATGATATTTGTTTTATTGCACGCACTCGATGTCAAGAGAACCACAGATATCTCACAGCTAGCTTTAATAGTCTCTTATCAAGATAACCACAAATATCTCAGAGCTAGCTTTAATAGTCTATAGAAAGATAACTACAGATGTATCAGAACAAGCTTTAATAGAGTATGGAAGGAGAACCATCTGAGAAATATCTCAGGGCCACCTTATATCTGTCATGAGAACGACAGATATATCAAAGCTAACTTTCATAGCCTATGTCAAGAGAACGACAGATATATAAGAGCTAGCATTTGTCGCCGCTATACTCTGGGGTGACTTTGTAATAATGAATTATATCAAATATAAGTAGTTACTTGTGATACAAGACATCTACAAGTGTCGATGCAGAGTATGGGTCACTGTTTATATATGCATATCTGCAACTGTTACGCCAATATACTAGTACGCCGCCAAATTGGCTCACGGCCCCAACTCAGTTATAGCTGAGAATCGATGTTAATGAATAGATGTATGACATTTATGAATAGACGAACAGAGAACAAGACGTAATCATTATAATATCACTTCAGACTACGATAACAAACGATAGAAATTACTTTTACTAACAAATACGCGAGATTTAAATAATAACAAGAATTTTAATAAAAGATTTAGAAAAATAAGTAACACATTTCATCATAATGCCACATAGAGCAAGTTCAAGCCACACTGAAGTCAAGTTCATGATCACAACTTATCTCATGCGCTGGAGTGACATACACACGCTGGTAGATTCTCAATAGGACATGACATCACATCAGGAATGGATTCCAATCCCACATTGAAATCCTAACCATTCACACAATACAAAGATGCTTTTACCTTATCCAGCCAGGGTTTTACTGCTCCATGTACAACCCAAATAGGGAGGGACCCCGTTTCAAATGCTCACCTCAAGACGATTGGAAATAGAGTAACGGGTAAAATTTTCTATCACTTTTATCTCCTCTTGAAATCACACACGTGTCTGCTAAACACGGCTTCAATCCAGCCAGTTACTTAGAGCTAATACTATTCTGGCTTTCGTAACAACTTCCGACCACCTCTGCCGATCCAGTAACAATGCATCCTATTGTATCTCCAAAAACATACACATGCCGCAAATTAATCCCTTGCTATGTTTATTGGCCATTTAAACAACAAACACTCGCTCACCTAATTGGCACAAACAACAAACACTCACTCATCTAACTGGCACAAACAACAAACACTCACTCATCTAACTGGCACAAACAACAAACACTCACTCATCTAACTGGCACAAACAACAAACGCCAGTCAGTAAATCTGCCACCATGCACGACTCGTTGGTTCAGGACGTCACTTCCAAAACAAGCGTGACGCAAGCACACGTCATTCAAAGTACAAATAGTGTTCAATTTAAATTACACATCATGAAAATTTCTATGGGAAAATTTCCCATCATATAACAGCATTCATAGTTTATGTCAAGAGAACGACAGATATATCAAAGTTAGTTTTCAGAGTCTATGTTAAGACATCGACAGATATATCAGATCTGGCTTTCATAGCCTATGGAAAGAGAACCACAGACATCTCAGAGCTCTCTTTAATAGTCCATGTCAAGAAAACCATAGATATCTCAGAGCTGTTTTCTATGGAATGTGCTGTGTGTTTTCAATTGAATGTGCTGTATGTTTTCGATGGAATGTGCTGTGTGTTTTCAATTGAATGTGCTGTATGTTTTCGATGGAATGTGCTGTGTGTTTTCAGTTGAATGTGCTGTGTGTTTTCAATTGATTGTGATGTATGTTTTCAAAGTAATGTGCTAGGTGTTTTCAATGGAATGTGATGTGTGTTTTCAATGGAATGTGATATGTATTTTCAATTGAATGTGCTGTATGTTTTCAATGGAATGTGATGTGTGCTTTCAATGGAATAATCTGTGAATTTTTAATGGAATGTGCTGTGTTTTCAATAGAATGAGATGAGTGTTTTCAATGAACTGTGCTGTGAGTTTTCAATGGAATGTGCTGTGAGTTTTCAATTGAATGTGATGTGATGTGTGTTTTAAGGGAATGTGCTGTGTGTTTTCAATTGAATGTGATGTGATGTGTGTTTTAATGGAATGTGCTGTGTGTTTTAATGGAATGTGTTGTGTGTTTTAATGGAATGTGCTGTGTTTTTTAATGGAATGTGCTGTGTTTTATCAATGGAATGTGCTGTGTGTTTTCAATGGAATGTGTTGTGATTACGTAAGGACAATGTTGTGTTCATGGTGTGAACTACATATCCTGCGATTGTATTTGTGCGACAGGGAAATATTGTGTTCAATTCAATAAAATGTTCTTTTCATCATTCCATTAGTATTTGTTTGGCATGAAGTTGGGGCGGGTTGAATATTTGTTTTTAGCTTTGAATCAAATCTCCATAATGAACACCTTTGGTAATCCTAAATAAGTGAACAAACGAAATAAATTTAGTACAGGTGAATCATCACGACTCTTCCTTCCGCCTTCCCTGCTCTCAATCGTGTGGGTCAACGTACAGCCATGTCGAAACTTTCATCTGCAGACATTGCGTGTCTTTCATGTAGGTGTTGAGTTGGTCTGGAATTAGTGCATAATTTATCGGATTAGATACGCTGTTAATATCACGGTGAGTTGGTCTGGAATTAGTGCGTAGTTTATCGGATTAGATACGCTGTTAATATCACGACAAGTGTCGCATCATCCTCTGTTGCAGTTGTAGAGTTGATATGAGGAATGGGTTACCCTGTTTTACATTTAGTCGAATTTTGTTTCCGCCGGGTGTTCCGTCGCGAGCACGATTATTTGTTAACCACTGCATTATGTACGATTAGGACAGTGTGCAAGCTTAGTATTCAGTTGACGACATTACAGTACATTGCATTATGTACGATTAGGACAGTGTGCAAGCTTAGTATTCAGTTGACGACATTACAGTACATTGCATTATGTACGATTAGGACAGTGTGCAAGCTTAGTATTCAGTAGACGACATTACAGTACATTGCATTATGTACGATTAGGACAGTGTGCAAGCTTAGTATTCAGTAGACGACATTACAGTACTCTGGTGACTGTACTGTTTAGCAATTGAATACAGGAAAAAACAGCGCACACCATTTAATGTGAGACTAAAAGTTTCGCAGTGGCTTTTTAACTGGAAAACTTTTACTGTACTTTCACAAGCTACTGCTGGGCCCAGTTGGGAACGGGGGGGGGGGTTGCTACAATTCGAGACCTATGCTGTTATTTTAGCTATCAGTCTACTTCATCTTTGCTCTAGCTATCAGTCAAACATCCTGTCTAGGAAGACTTCCTCTGACAACAAGAGGTTGAAAAGCTTCTTTCCCGATGGAGATAACATACTGCAGAATCATCATCTCCACTGGAGATAGGGCACTACAGAATCATCATCTCCACTGGAGAAAGGATACTGCGAATGTGAGTAGAGTAGGCCTAAATGTAGCAAATGATATAAACCTCGATAGTTTCATTCACACACTTAGATAGATAGATAGCTAGATAGATAGATGGATGGTTAGATGAATGTTTGGATGGAGGATAGATAGATAGATAGATAGATAGATAGATAGATAGATAGATAGATAGATAGATAGATAGATAGATAGATAGATAGATAGGTAAATAGGTAGGTAGGTAGGTAGGTACGTAGATAGATAGATAGATAGACAGACAGACAGATAGATAGATAGATAGATAGATAGATAGATAGATAGATAGATAGATAGATAGATAGATAGATAGATAGATAGATAGATAGATAGATAGATAGATAGATAGATAGATAGATAGATAGATAGATAGATAGATGGATAATGTGAGTGTGCACACAAGCACACGTTTATGTATCAGTAAGGTGAGAGAAAAAATTCAAGTCTTCTTTAGGGTGACTGAGTTTCATTCCCGATTCATTAAAATTAAATTTAATTTGTTTTATTCACTACTTACTGAAGCCGGATGTGTGCTCAATGTGTATGTAAAACGTGCAGGCTGCCAACGTTCACTGCTATGTCAAACGACTTAACTCTTTTGCCTTGGAGTCCAATCGACCGGCAGCCAATTATGCCGCCCTTAGAGAGCTCTCTGATGTAGAAGGTGATCACGGGTCTGTGAGACATGCCATATGCTTGAAGAGTTAAGGTTACTGAAGTGTGCTTCGGCGGTAAAAGCTTTCTAATGAAATGCGGATTTTCTCTAGAACGTGTGTTCAAGTTTATTGCAATTCCTACTTACAGCGGAGTGAGAAATGCAGCGAGAAGAGATTAAACGCTTATGTATATTCCAGCGGGTGGGCGCGAGTTACGAATTATGCCTCGGTACTTCCTAAAACTGATGTCGTTCACTGCGTAATACAGTATCCTGTTAATTAGCTCCCAGAACGGTATCTGGCAGCCTGTCTCATAATAAGTGCTTTTACTTACACGAAAGTGTCTGGATGCAATTAACACTTTACGTTTCATCTTCTTACTTTTAACTGTTATATTTATCTATCCAACAAGGTGAAAATTATCAATTATCGCATTTTCCCATATTTCTTCATGGCTGATTTCTATAACGATCAAAATATATCTTAAAGTAAGACTATTTTTTTCAACGTCTTCAATCATGCATATTGATATATTTATGTATATGTGCAGTACTTATGTGGAATGAATAAGGAGTACTACTTCAATAGAGGGAAAAACTTAACACTACAATATTTATTTTTATAAACTCCTTCCATCACAACATTTGCCACTCCTAATTCGTTATATTGTTAAATCTCAACCATTCTATGTGCACAAAAGGAAATAAAACATTATCGTTCAAATATTCTAGATGCCAATGCCTAAAATATAAAATTAGAGGATTAAAGATAGGGAACCATGATTTATATGAGAATATGTAAACGCTCTACAGGTCGTCATCCTTACTTCCTTTCACCGCCAATGTCACACAGATTGATGATGCGCATTATTGTTTGCCCGCTGCTGTTCACGGTCACGTGCCTGCACAGCAAGAAGCTCAATGACTGCTATAGCCTACCTAGCACAAGTCACCTGTGACCCTTCAACTGCGATTCTTCAACATCATATCCGACATAACATACAGAACAGAAGCATTTGCTAAACAGCACCATACTCAGTGCATGATTTCCTAACTTATGAAAATTCTCTGAGTCTTGGTCGAGAAGCAGGTTTTCCTGCTGATTTCTATTCTCTCGGGTCAGCCTGTTCTTGCCAGTCTTTTGGCATTTCTCTTTCGTACGTCGGTGGACAACAACATTGAACGATCGCAAAAAACTTGACTTCGGCATGCCATGCATGTGCTGAAACTTTACCTAGCGAACACTATCTCCTTGTCTGGGTCGTAACACGCACGCCACCTTGCAATCAATAATGCACTGCTACATTCACTGTGACCTAATGGTGAAATAAAATTTCGACCCAGCACTACAGCATTCACTGTTTCTAATGCAGACATAAAATTGCAACCTGGTACAGCAACATTCACTGAGATCTAGCCCAGCGATAGTTTGTGTGACCTAACCCAGAGAGAAAATTACGACCTAGCACAACAACAATCACTGCGACCTAGCACAGCACCAACACCCATGTCACAATATTTGTGACCCAACAGAAAAATGTGTTACCTAGTACGACAATAATCACTATGACAAGACAGCAAAATTATTGTTGAGACCTAACAGCAGCAATATCTTGTGTCCTAGCACAGCTTAATTTTCTCGGTTAATTAGTGCAACAATAATTACCACCTTAGTGAAGGAGCAATATTTTTGTGACATAGCCATAACATATGTGACCTAATACAGAAAAAGGTAATTGAATTTTTAACCCAGAGTGAAAATCTACACAGCAGCAATCACTGTGAACTAGCATAGCAACAATATTGTAGGTGACCCAATGCAGCAACAATCACTGAATGAACTAATAGCCAGACTACTGTAACCTAGCAAAGCAAGTATTTTTACCTAATGCAGCAACAATCTGCGATGCCTACACCACCTTAGTTATCAGTTACGATTATTATTGTTATTTAATCATCCATAACTAATTATAAGTGATCCGAATTTTAATTTATGTAATTAATAATTCTCAAGAAGACACCACTCATGTCTCTCATTTGGATGATATGTGGGCACTTCCACAACATTAAAGACAAATATTTGCTGTCACTCAATATTTCCATAGGTGGAAAACTTCCTTCAAAGGAGAAGACAATCTTTATTTTAATCTGTATTTAGCAAGCTCCTATCCACCCACTGTCTTTCTAACATATGGTTATTAATATGCAAGAAGGTCAATAAATTTAACAATAAATTTATTAAATCAACAAACAAATATACAACATATGAATAATCAAAGATATTTGACATTCAAACAATGTTTAATTAATGCTGGACAATCATTCAGTTTTTCCTAGCATAGACATTAGCAGTCAATTAAAATAAATATATAAGAAAGTTCATAGAAATCATCAAGGAAATGAGAGTAGAGTTTCAGAGAAATAATGAAAGTCAAATGCACATAACCTGTTCAAAGATGGCAAGTTGTCACTGTTCACAACCATGCAGTTTGCAACAAGTCACTGTCTTTCTTTAATGTATGATTAGAATAAGCTACTGGATACAGACTATCACCATGTTTCTGCATCAGTACGGCATCTACTTTGCATTGCTGGCATCTGTTCTGTGAATTCTTCATTGAAATCAGACAAATGGAGATCATGACAGGCAGTCTTTCAAACTCGATAAGCTGGCTTCACACTCTTTACTCCAAATCACATTCTCAGGTTTGCCTTTCCTCATCAATCAATGAGTGTTTTGGCAATGGCACTGAACTTGGGAATGAATTTCCTATAGTAAGCAGACAACAGCATCTGAATAATATCTAAAATTTGTAAATATATCTCTATCCGCGTTGACATTACATAAATGGTCATATGATATATTGTGACTTTCTTTTAAATTACGTAAACAGGTTTTATCTTCCTCATGAAATGTTTATTCTTCATAAGTACTTAAATATGTTAACAGATCTTCTTTTCAATGTGCGTGTTTAAACGGCGTTGTGTGAAAAACACGGCTGACGAATTTAATGAAGCATTGATCTTCTCTTGCTTAAAAATAAAATAAAAAATTCTTATCAGACAGTGCTGTTTTCATTTTATTTTTATCGGGGGAGAGGGGGTTACATCGCCTGCAAAATAGCTTCACTGCTTAATTCACTTTCTTCTAACCAAGAATTAACAAAGCAAAAAACCACTTGATTCTATAGATTGAAAATTATTTGCTTTTTATTTGAGGCCACATTGGTTTTCCATTCGCTTTTATTTTACCACGGTAATGACCAAATTGAATGTTCAGGCTTACAGTATAATGTATGACAACACGATGTTTACTTTCAATTTGTCGAGCAAGCTTTGATCAGATTTTATGATTCGATGCAAAGAGCAAAGTACAATCGACTGGTTTCCATCCAGTGTGATCTATGCGTCGCAAACACGGTGTCAAAAGGTCATCATGTCACATGCTAACCAAATAGTCACATTTTTATTTTACGGAGGGGGTGGGGTGGGGTGGGGGTGAGAGAGAACTGGAGAGGAATGAGAAATTTGGGGATTAAAGTAATTAACTGAGGAGTTTAACAAGTACACACAGTCGCTCACATATATATATGCATATGTACACGTGTACACACTTTCACACATATATACGCACTAATGCACTTATTCATATATATATATATACACACACGAACACATACCCACATACAAATATGCACGCACGTATATACATTCGCACACGCATGCACGCACATACACACTCAAACTCATACACATAATCATACATGTATAAATACCCATGTGCCCACTAGAATACAATTAAAAAAATAACAGAGCGGTATACAATATAAGAAATATTTCATCTTTTTTATGGTCACAGGTTGACATGCTAGCTTATGGCGGTTCCCAACAACGCTTCGCGTGTCAATTTCAAAGAGATGTCTAAAATTAAGATGCAACAAAACTTTGCACTACAAACACAACTGAACAGTTATTTCCCCAAACTAGCTGCAGTGACGAAATTTATTGCTATAATACGATTGGTTAGTTTAGCGATTGAGTGCAGTCTAAATCATTCGATTGTCATATCTACTATTTCATGACATACGTTATTTGAAATTCCATCTGAAATTGAAACAGGTATATTGGACAACGTGGAGGTCCTGCATACAAGTAGCAATTGCCGAATGATGACACTAAAAACAAATGTAAATATTATTTAAATTTACAAGGCATGTGCGGCGTCTTGTGATTGAAAGGACCGCTCTCCTTGGAAACCCCTATTCCTCTCTGTTTTCTTCCGGACTCGTTTCACGACTGGCTGTAGTTAGCATTGCACACTGCCTAAGCGGTTTATCCTGAATCAACCCCAACCTCGTTGCCTCCAGGATTGTCATTCAGGGTTCAAATCCCTCACAGTCAGCTAAGCACGAGTCTACAATTGTGTATCATTTACAGAAAATTATTGTGACAATTACACTCAACACGAAACTTCCTGGTAGCATTATAATAATAGCGTGACACTTTCTATTAGCAGTAAAACAGCTTGACACTCTCTGGTGAGCAGTAAAACATCATGACATTCCTGGTGAGCAGTAAAACATCGTGACATTTCCTGGTGAGCAGTGAAAGCAGAGCGTGGTACTGTCTGATTAGCAGCTTAACCGCTTAATGCTATCTGGTTAACATCACTCGGCGTGGCACTTTCTGGTTAGCAGTATAATAACGTGACACTTTCTGGTTAACAGCATAAAAGCATGACAGCCTTGTTAAAAATAATACTAACAAATAATATAGTCTGTCAAAAGTAATTTAATTAATGAGACGCTTTCTTCAGTCTCATGTCGTGAGACCAAAAGCGTCAATTTATAAACTATTATATATATCATTCGGAAAATCAAGCTTTTCGTGACGTCACGTTGATGCTTTCATTTTATCTAGCGATGGAAAAGAAAATCAACGCCCACTCGACGCGGTAAAAAAAAAAGAAAGTAGCGATAATGAAGCTATTTTTGTTACTAAGGTGACCAAAGTTAATTTGTCTTTCAGACTCATCTTACAGACGAACAGAGGTTTTTCTGTTCTCAGAGTAAACACAAAAGTTTTACCAAGCGTCAGTCACTAGTCTTTTCTTTCTTTGAGAAGCCATTAAGAGACTTATTAAGTGTTAAATGTTTGTGTGGCAGAGTAAGTTTGCCTGTCCCTATTTCTAAACTTAATTGTTATATAATTTGTTAAATGTCAACGTAACATGACCTTGGGGTACTGCGCATGATGATATTTTAGTAAGTACCAGAGTTAAAAATAACAACTCAGGTATCCAGCTTTGTCATCGAACTCATAGGTGTTGCTGTACGTCGATTCTTGTCAATTCCATTCTTACAGAAATCGATTTGTTCTCGAGAATTCACAAAGATTTTTAAACATTCTGCATGGAATGCTTGGGTAGGGCACAAGAAGATTCTGAAATATTCATCGTGGTGTGCTTTGATAATGCATATTCTGGACGATTTTATACTGTGTGCTTTATATGCGCATCGAAGATTCTGGAACAGTTGTGTAATGTGCCTAGAAGGGGTACGTTGGACCATCATCTAATAAGAAAGAAAATGACTTGTTGCAAATCGTTTGATTGCGAACATGTGTCAGCGACAGCTGCCATCATTGAAAAGGTTATGTACATTAGCTATAATTACCTCTCTGAAACTCCACTCTCATTTCTTAGTTCATTTCAATATCAATGAACTCGATTATATATATATTTATATATTGGAGTAAGAAAAATTAGCAGGTTGATGAGGGTCATTAAATATAAATAAATGAACGGGTTTTTATTACTCCTTTAGAAGTTTCCACCTGCAGAAACAGTATGACAATAAAACTGATATCTTATTATTGTTTAAAGAGTTAGAGGTTTACGACACCTATATTCTGCCAAATGAGAGACATGTTGGTCATGTGGGAGAATTATTAATAACTACAAATTAAGATTCTCGATCACTTGTAATTAGTTATGTGTTATTAATAAATAATAATTATAACCAGTAACAAAAGGGAGCATGTCACAGTTTGTGTACTGGAAGAGAAGAGAAATGTCACTTCATGGAAATTTTGTAATGAAATTGGATCTAAGTGGCAAACGGAAATTGTGTACCTAACGTTCGCTGGCTCACGTGTCGGTCTATTACTGTTCTAGAAGTGGAGAAGCAGTATAATGAGTGTGTTTAGATAACGAATGTACTCTCAAACTTCTTTCGTCCTTCATTTTATTTACTTCTCTTTTAAAGCGCTACAACAAAAGCAGTTTTTATTCGTATATTAGAATATGAAATATTAAACAATATACACCCTCGTACCGATACTTTTTTTAAATGACAGTAAATTTTATATTTGAAGTGTTAGCTATTATCATTCGAATCATAGTTTTTATGAGTATTGTATTTTATGTATATGTGTATAAGAAAATATGCAAAGTCCAAAGTTGAGATAGAGTATAGAAAGCGAGTTAGACAAGTCCTCAAATCAAAGCTAAATGGGGTTAACAAAATACAATCCATTAATGCATACGCAGTACCTGAAATCAGCTGCACTGGAGGTATCAAAGTTTGGACAACAAAGGAATTAATGATCTGAACAGAAAAACAAGAAAACTACTCACAATCTATAAAGCCCTACACCCAAAAGAAGACGTAGACAGGCTCTATGTATCGAAAAATGTGAGGCAGACGACTCAAGAAAATCAAAGATGCCATTGAAGGAGAAGTAATACATCTAGTGTGCATCTGGAATAACAACAAAGATGAGCCACTGTTAGAAGTAGTACAGATGAGTGAATTATGCAATCCCCACATAACAGACAGAAACAGGAGGGAAAGTGCGACAAGCTGATGAATCCATCAATGAAACAATCAACATAGTGGTGGCTGAAAGAGGTAGGATTGAAAGCAGAAATAGAAGCACTCATAACAGCTGTACAAAATCAAGCACTCAACACGAAATCACACAAAACGAAAATCTCAATGGATTCCAAATGCAGATTCTGCAAATCCATGGATGAAACAACAGAGCATATACTATCTGGATGTCAAGTTCTGGCTGGAACAGAATACACCAAAAGATACAATGACGTGACAAAACACATACATAGAAATCTGTCTGAGGATTATGGCATAAAAATCCAGAAAGAGCATGGATGTACCAACTAGAAGCAGTCACCGAAACAGAAGAAGTCAAAGTACTGACTTTGAATTAAGAACAAATCGAGTGATTTCTGCACGAACACCCGATATTGTACTTGTCAATAAGTCCAACAGAACAGCAACAATCGTCGATGTTGCTGTTCCAAGAGATAGAAACATGAAAACAAAAAAGATAGAATACCAGGATCTTAGATTAGACATCCAGACACCGGACTGTAAAAGGAAAAGTAATACCTGAGGTGATAGGATTTGGGGGAACATAACACCTGAATTGGAAGGATATCTGACTCAAGTGCCTGGACAATACAAAATTGCCCCCTGATAAAAGCAGCCCTGCTCGGAAGTGCTCACATCCTCTGTAAAACCTTGGATCTCCCAGAATCTTGGTAAGATTTCTAGACCTTGGTTCAAAAGCGACAGTAAACAGGAGTCGTGAAAAAAGGATAATACTAATATTAGCACTAATAATGGGCATTTTTGCTATAATTCTTTAAAGAGTTAAAAACTGATCGAAAAATAAAACTCTAAGTAACCAAGACTGGTCTCAAGCCCACAGCCTTCTCTATGAGTGGCCCGCGCCTTGACCTCGTCCACTGATGACTGATATCATATTAGGTAATAAGTTAGCCATCAGGTATGAGTAAAATAATTGGATATAAATAAAACACTAGATATTATGCTTCAAATATTAGATAGGTGTTCCATCCATGCTCTAAGCAAAACATTAGATTTGATAAAATGAGCAGTATGCATTATAAGTAAAACTCTACGTATTGTATATCAAACACCAGAGTTTATAAACATACCATTCACTACAATAAATATATCAGTATAAATCATAAGCGAAAGAATTGATATTTGAATAAATTCTGCCTTGGTATTTTTTTGGGGGGAAACAGATTATTCTAATTGTAACAAATAAAAAATATACATCCATCCATCCATCGATAGATCCATCCATCTATCCATCTATCTATCTAATCTATATTTATATTTATTACATTTTTATATATTTTAAAAAAAACTTTTTCTTACTTCTGAGAATGAGTAGGTAGCTACCGAATGTTTTGAAGAAAAAATGGACTCTCGCCACCCAAACAACGTGAAGTAGTTAAATGTCAACACCACAGTGTGATGTGTAAATGGATAACACTTAGATTTATTAGTGAGATGATAATAACAGAATCTCTCTCTCTCTCTCTCTCTCTCTCTCTCTCTCTCTCTCTCTCTCTCTCTCTCTCTCTCTTATATATATGTTTGCGAGTGGGCGGGAAAGGAGGTGTATGTGTGCGTTGTGTACAATTTTTTCTTAAGACGAATTATGAGCCTTCGGATGTTGGGTTGACATAATCATAGCATGATGAATCATTGCAAAGGTGACGGCCAGACAGAAAATATTGCTGTCTTTTGAACATCACCGTCCAGTAAGGCATGATGTGGGCGTCATCTCATTAAGAAGCCGACTTTGGAGAGCTGCAGAACATATGCTCTTTAAAATAGACAGTCTTTTTGAAATACTAGAGGGATTTTAAGAAGAAAAAAAGTGTTAGTGCACATAGGGTAAAATTTTAATATTTCATAGGGAGAAAAAAAACTGAAAAATCTCGCAGGACAAGGTTCGAAATTCATTATGCCTATCTGGTTTGCTTCGTAATGTTTTGGATCAAATTTTAATTTTAATTTTCCGCAAAGAAATTATCGATACAAACCTATATGGAAAGAGGATTTTGATAGCACCAGATTAAAATAGCTACCGGTGTGTTGATTAGGACTGAAGGCGTTACTGAGTTGCTGCAAGGAAAACATGCTTAAAAAGAAGAATACTGTGGAGTGCAGCTCTTACTGAAATACGGCAGAAAGTGAAAATTATGCTGCAATATTGTGGCAACGAAAGCGTTACTGAAATACGGCTTAAATTGAAGATTCTGCTGCAATATTGTGGCAACGAAAGCGTTACTGAAATACGGCTTAAATTGAAGATTCTGCTGCAGTACTGTAGCAACGAAAGCGTACTGAAATAAAGCAGAAAATGAAAATTATACTGCAGTTTTGAGGCAAAGCAAGCGTTACTGAAATAAGGTAGAAAATAAAGATTACATTGTAGTTTTGTGGCAAAAAAAGCGGGTTACTGAAATATGCAGAAAATGAAGATTACACTGTAGTATTGCGGCAACGAAAACGTTACTGAGACGCGTGCAATGAAGATGTTTATTGAAATTTTGCAGGAATGATAATGCTATTGATAATGCTATTGATAATGCTATTGATAATGCTATTGCAATATTACTGGAATGCCGATGATATTGACATACTTCAGCAATGGTGACTGTGTTGTTTTTGGTGGGAGATGGGCAAGAAGTTAATTCTCCACCACTCTGGACCGCCCGTAATCTTAAGCTAATTCCCCCAAAACACACCTGGCTGGCCATACTTGTTGGAAAGATGAATGATAGATAATAGAATAGGAGTGATAGTTCTAGAAGATAGCTCGAGCCCCCTGATACACACAGCCAGGATAGTAAGTAAATACCAATGAAAGACAGCAACATATAAAACGTAAGGGAGTCACGCTAACACGTGTGGTCTAAGTATCAACAATAATTGTATTCACAAAGAAATAAGACAGCATGTTTACCTATAGCATATAGTTCAACAGTTACAATTATATTATTTAAGTTCATAATTATGACCATGTGGTGTCGTAAGAGAATGTCCATTTGAGCCTATGGCTCTGTAATAGTTATTTGGTTCGTTCATATGAGAGAACTATCAGTGAGTTTATATGAGAACACTGCATGTTTCTGAGTGAACTCAGGAGTACTTCGGCAGTGTTTGTCTACAATTTGGCTGTGTAGTTGTAACTTTATAAATACATAACTTTAGATCACCTGATCAATTAGCCTAGGGTCTCAGTGAATGTGTTAGCAGACTTGCGCATGGTCTGTTGAACAGGTCTTTGGCTCTGGTGTAGCTTGTGGCTCAGTGCTCATCAAACTAAGATAAAGTGCCAATCTGCCAGTAAAATTCACATGGGCTAAGAATTTGTCCTCATTTGTTCTCTGACAGAACACTCTTACTTACATGGACATCATACATTTAAATGTCATAAGTGAAATATAACAATTTAAAATATAGTTGATGACAAGAGATAAACATAAATATAATATTAGGTAGGCAAGCAAAACAACATACTTCAGCAGTAATATATACAGAGGATGATTTCTTACTGTGTTGATAACTGGTGATAGGGTTAGTAGTATGAATATACTTTATTAACACCTGGATCCAAAATACATGTTGCTTCAATGGTCAGCTGCATTCGACTGACGATTTACAGGTGAGCTTCTGGTACATTCGTTTGCACGGCTGAACTATGCTTTGATTGGTTAGTTTAGTGAGTTGTCTGGAACATTCAGGTATGTTCCCAGCCTGACGATAAGAGTCAACCTTTTCTAGAAGGTATGTTTACATGTAGTCTATTTTTGGAGGAGGGGTGGGTGTGGGCTACATAAGCCTTTATGTGACAGTGATGGACATTTTTGTAGAAATGGTGTTGCTAATAGCTATTCACTATAGTGAATAATCTTATTGGGATATCACAATATTGAAGATGCAAATGGAAATGCTATTTAAATTAAGATATTTTTTTAAAATACAGTTGTATAGTTATAATTACAAAAGTAGACAGACTTACTTTCCGTGTTTAGTCACTGCTCCCTGTCTACAATATTGTGCTACTTCAGAAACTGCATTTATAGGGTTAACCAATAGCCTTCAGAAATTGCATTTATATAGTTAACCAATAGTCTTAAGGAATCGCATTTATCAGTTAATCAATTGTCTTAAGAAGAAACAATGTTATCAAATCAATTTACAGAGTTAATCAACAATGGTTGGAGATCATATTTGCAGAGTTAACCAATAGCCTTAAGAAATTATATCTAAAGAGTTAACCAAAGGCATTAAGAAATCACATTTACAAAGCAAACACCTACAGCTTTACATTGATCGACAGAAGAAAAATTGTTAAAATGTCAATGATTATTTCTGGCGATTTTTCTCAAGACCATCTGTACAATCACGTATTCAGTGCTTCACAAAATCAAAAATACAGTTGATTAAGAGCAGGCATTTCTAGATTCAGTCTTATCTTGCTCATTATTTTTTAAATTTTAAAATACTATCTCAAACTGTCTTGCTTTATCTATCCTTTTTTCTCTTTTGAAAATTTTTTGATTATAATTTAGATTTATTATTGATTTCATATTATATAGATATATGTATGAAAAGTTTCCATTATTGCTGTGTGGGACTATATTGTTTACATTGGTTGTGCAAAATAACTAGACTTAAAGATTACTAGCTGCTTACATTGATTGTGAATTTTTAGTTTTATTAACTAGATTTAATGTTTACTACTTGCTTGAGTGTGTGTGTAGATACTTTTGTAAAATCAGTCAGATAGCTCACCATGCTAAGTTGTCATGTGATCATTGTAGTGTTATTTTGTGGTTTAAAATGGAAATTATGCTAGAAGAAAGAGAGAGGTGGATACAGGAATGGAAGGAAGAAGCTAGCAAGTATGGTCATTCAGGATGCAATGCTGCTGAGCATACTATATACTATGTAGATAATAAAAAGGTTGAAGATAGAAATAGAAATTAAAAAGGAGCATGAAAAAAGAGAATTAGAAATAAAAAATTAAGAAAGTAATAAAAAATTAAAAATTGAGAGGTAGCATTTCCCAATTAGAAGCCAATGATAAAAAAAAACAGATAGTTTTGCTTAAATCAACTGAAGATGCTGAAAGATAGCCTAAAGATAAGTAAGAGGTCAGCTAAGGTTCGGGAAGTGAACATAAAATTTCATTTTCATTCTTTCAATAAATGTTTAATCTAGGATTTCTCATTAGGTTCTAAATTCAACAAATTTTTCAACAAACATTTTCCACATTTACTAATTTCAACAATATGACAATTAGTTTAACAATATTGAACAAATTTGTTCTCACGCTGGACTAAGCCTACCCACTTTATGTCACACAACACCAATGTAGCAATTTCCAGTAACTTTCTTATATAACAAATTCTATGATGTTGTCGAGCATTCCTTTCCACCATAGATATCAATTATGTACAAATCTTGGAATAACCTAATCGATCTCACTCACAAACATCTCCCAGCATCACAAGTCAAAAGGTCATTGCAATCTCACTTAAAGTACCTTATTCTCTTTTGCAGGACTGAAGTGTGACACAGGCATAGTTTCTTAAACAGCTCTCACACTCTGGAAAAATCTTAGATGCTGATGCATGGCACATGCTATTGTCATTTAGGAGTTTCCTGAGTCAAACCACATTGTGATGAATATTAATCTATCTATATAATTAGAGAAATTATCTGTGATTGTTCCTGAGCCAAACCACATTGCGATGTCAATATTAATCTATCATTATAATTAGAGAAATTATCTGTGATTGTTCCTGAGTCAAACCACATTGCGATGTCAATATTAATCTATCTATATAATTAGAGAAATTATCTGTGATTATTGCTGAGCCAAACCACATTGTGATGTCAATATTAATCTATCTATATAATTAGAGAAATTATCTGTGATTGTTGCTGAGCTCAATATCAACATTTGGTGTTTCCAAGTCTGCTTCAATGAAAATATTTTTTTTACAAGAACATGGGAGGACTTCGTGCATTTATATTCTATATACCATGCCTAGTAGTCAAAAGAATTTGGCCGATAGGCCATATATCACAAGAAGATTGTTGGGACAATGAACGTGAGGAGAAGTTTCATATCCTATATAGGATTTGGAGTCAGATAGGTAATATCGGATGCATATTTACAATGAAGTAATTTTTAAAATCACAGCTGCATACTTATAGTGAAGTCATTTTAAAAACACACTAATGTATGTTTATAGTGAAAGTCATTTTAAAAACACACATTTATGTTTATAGTGAGTGAAGTCATTTTAAAAACACATGTGTATGCTTATAGTGAAGTCATTTTAAAAGCACATGTGTATGTTTATAGTGAAGTCATTTTAAAAACACATGTGTATGTTTATAATGAAGTTATCTTAAAATCACAACTCTATACTTATAGTGAAGCCATGTATACTTATACTGATGTAATTGTGAAATCACAAATATATTCTTTTTGTGAAGTAATTTTTTAAGACAGAGATATTCTTATAGTGATGTCATTTTAAAAATCACAGATGTATACTTATGTGAAGTCATTTTAAAAATCACAGACGTATGTTTAAAACACAAATATAAAATGACAATCACATTAGTACAAACAGGTTAATAATGATGACTTTGTTTAATTCAAAACACAAATATAAAATGACAATCACATTAGTACAAACAGGTTAATAATGATGACTTTGTTTAATTCAAAACACAAATATAAAGTGACAATCACATTAGTACAAACAGGTTAATAATGATGACTTTGTTTAATTCAAAACACAAATATAAAATGACAATCACATTAGTACAAACAGGTTAATAATGATGACTTTGTTTAATTCAAAACACAAACAAATGTACGGTGATACATTAGTACAAATAGTTTAATAACGACGACTTTGTTTAATTAATAAAAATTAAATACAGGAATATATGTAAAGTGATAATTACTATGGAATAGTTTACTTTTAAAGCACAGCACAACAAAAATGTTACAAACTGGATGCAGCTGCTGAAATGAAACAGGAATGTAATGTTATCTTTTATTACAAGTGGAACATGTAATCAGAATTTAATATGTAAGCATATAATAGCACTTAGTCAGTGAGCATATAATGAGACAGCACTTAATCAGTGAGCATTTAATAGACAGCACTTAATCAGTGAGCATGTTATAGACAGCATTTACTTAGTGAGCATATTGTAATGAGTACGTAATCAAACAGCGTGTTTTTCATGAACATGCAGTCATTAAATATGTTGTGAGTATATTTTTCATGAGCATGTAATCAGTGAGAAAGTAATCATTTACCAAAAAATCAGTGAACATTTTGCTAATAACAGGTAAACCAATCAGTAGCTTGTTAAGGAACACGACTTCAATGAGCATGCTATTAATTAACATGCAATCAGTGAACAAGTTTGCTAATGAAAATGTAATTAATGAACATGATAGTAATGGATATGTAATCAGTGAGCAAGTAATACTATTCAGTCAGTGAGCAGACTGTAAATAAAATACCAATAAGTATATTGTTAATGAGCATTTAATAAGTGAGCATGTTTTAATGAACGCCTAATCAATGACTATGTTGTTAGGTTGTTAATGATCACAAAATCAATGACTATGTTGTTATGTTGTTTTGTTATCAGTGAGCAGGCAATAAATGAGCTCGCAATCAGAGAGCGTGCTCTTGATAAGCATGTAGTCAGTGAGCATGTTAGTTACAAGTAATCACACTGCATGCTGTTAGTGAATTCTTAATCAGACAATTAAAAATATCACACTGCATGCTGTTAGTGAACTCTTTATCAGACAATTAAAAATATCACACTGCATGCTGTTAGTGAACTCTTTATCAGACAATTAAAAATATCACGCTGCATTCTGTTTTAGTCTCGGCTTTTTAACTTGCTCCAAATTGCACATTGAGTGGTTGCTCACGATTAGTGATCTAATGCTGCAAGTATCAAAGTCAGCCAAGTCACGACTAGGATCAATTCTGATTATCCTTTTTATCAGTGAGGGATGGATGAGTGGTCAACGCGACATAGCGAAATGTGAACTCTCAAAATGTCAGAGATGTTTGGAAGAAATTTTATCTGGGAGACTTGTGCGGCGGTAGTAATTTTGAAATGTGTTGAGGCACTCTTTGGTCAGATTGGGTTTCCGGACAACACAAGGCCTGTGGCTACAGACAGGCTGAAATGATATCTTTGTCTGCAAATCGTTTTTGTCATAATATTGCGATGGGAAAGCCAACTCCTGTTTGTAACACACACACACACACACACACACACACACACACACACACACACACACACAATCGCCGTACATTTCCGACTGACGACTACTTTTAGTAAGCCAGTCAGTCCACAAAGGGCGGGGAAATGCGTGGTCTTTTGATAATGCATTTCTTTTAACGGAGGTACTAATATATGCAGTTGTCCATAGCAACAAGTTTCTAATTTGAGGAAGAAAAAACCAGACTGCGTCGTTCCTGTGCGCATTGTCTAAAGAAGACAACCATCAAGTTACTTCCCTTGATATAATGAGATTTATTCATTTTGGTAAAATCAAAGATCTTTTGCATAGTTCGATTTTTCAATTGCATAAACAATAATAGATTTAAATGGATTAAATAATTGCATTCTAATTTTAACATGAGAATAATTGTAATAAATATAAATGGTAAAATGAGAATCATTGTAATAAATATAAATGGTAAAATGAGAATCATTGTAATAAATATAAATGGTAAAATGACAATCATTGTAATAAATATAAATGGTAAAATGAGAATCATTGTAATAAATATAAATGGTAAAATGAGAATCATTGTAATAAATATAAATGGTAAAACTTGTAGAGTGCCTGTGTTATAATACGATAGGTAATAGTCGTACACAGTACATATCCAAGTAAAAATTTCCCAAATCTCCAAATCTTGTCATAATTTAACCTCTCCCTACCTGGAATTCTCCAACTGCCTGCTCCCCATCCCACTGAGTGTAGAACGTTTTATATTTAATAATTTAAATGAAATATTTATGAATTTGTGCTGTAATGAGCCTTAATGTTAACCAAACAAGTATTTTGACCATTGCAAACAGAGAGCGTATCATTTATGCTTTCATTCTGAATGAAAGGCAATATTTTGTTGCTCAGTGACTCCTTGATAACCACACAACTACTTGAGGGCCATACGATTACTTGAGGGTCACACAACTACTTGAGGGCCACAAGACTACTTGAGGATCACACAGAGTACTTGTAAACCATACAAACTACTGGAGAACCACACGATCTCTCGGTCGTTTATTTTTGTCAATACGATCTCTAAAAAAGAAAAAAAATTAGATTATCCTTTCAATAACTAATATTGATGTTGTCATCATCTTGCTAATTAACGAGTACTTTGATTAATTTCGTATACATATTTTCTGGTTGGCCCTTCAATGTGTGCTCAGAATATAGAATTTGTCGAACAACATTTTCTAAATTCCCAAATTCCCAAATTCCCAAATACGATTCAAGAAGTTGTTCCTGTCCACCAATGCTTTATTCTTTGGTAATTCGGTTTAATCCAAGTGGGCGGCCTAACCGGACGAGACCCAGTTAAAGGGGCCAGGCTATGGCGGAAGTCAGTGCCACGATGACCTTTGACACTGGTAATTGATTTTTTTAAAATAAAATTCTCCAAGAATAATTCAAATAGGAATTAAAAATGAATTATTATACAGTCTTTAACTCACCACATTGTTGTAATATTATATGAACATTGATGGGAGGCGTTAAGGCGTACTTGTCTTGTACTGTCTCTAATTATATCCTGAAAGTGGGGTTGTCAACGTACCCTCCTGAACACAGGAGAGACAATAAGAACTAAAAATAATATATGTTTCCTTGCTATCAGTTACAGCCAAGTGCCAAAGGGCTATGTAGCGAATCAAGTAAATAACGAAACTAAAATGATTATGCTTTAAAAGCACAATTCTTTACTAGTATATAATATAAAGAATTAGACCTAAATAAAAAAATGAGTTGGCGGGCTATAAAAAAAGCATTCTCACACACATAAATCTAACATACACAAATACGGTAGCATCAGCTATCATATGAAAATAGACCAATAAATATATATGAACTTTTAATACAACTAAACAGTTTATCAAACAATATAGAATAATAAAATTAATATTTTAACACACTACAATAAATAACATGAATACTGCCAATATATATGTATAATACTCGCAAAGCAGGGAAGGGAGTTATTTGATCTCTGCCCCCTCCTGTCAATGCATCCCCCCTTTACCCCCACCCACACCAGCCAAAGTAATACACACAGAGACAAGGACAGAACAAGTAAATATAAACATTAAATGCATAGGAACCACATAATATAGACTGTCATCATACGTGCTTGGACTTATTACGTATATTGTAGTCTGTCATCATAGCTCAGTGGACTGTACTATATCCATATCTTATACAGTCATCATAACTCAATTATATGTATATCATATACTGTTATTAGAACTCCCTGGACTGTTTTACATATACTGCAGACTGTCATCATAACTTAGTGAAGTGAGAGAGAGAGAGAGATCCAGTCATCATGACTCAGTTGTCTGTATTATTCATATTGTAGATTGTCATCATGACTTATTGAAGTGCACAGGAGAGAGAGAGAGAGAGAGAGAGAGAGAGAGAGAGAGAGATCTTTGTCATCATGACTCAGTGGTCTCTGTTATTCATATTGTAGAATGTAGACTGTCATCATAACTTATTGAAGTGTACTAGAGAGAGAGAGAGAGAGATCCTGTCATCATGACTCAGTGGTCTGTATTATTCATATTGTAGATTGTCATCATGATTTATTGAAGTGTACTAGAAAGAGAGAGAGATCCTGCCATCATGACTCAGTGGTCTGTATTATTCATATTGTAGATTGTCATCATGATTTATTGAAGTGTACTAGAGAGAGAGAGAGATCCTGTCATCATGACTCAGTGGTCTGTATTATTTATATTGTAGATTGTCATCATGATTTATTGAAGTGTACTAGAGAGAGAGAGAGATCCTGTCATCATGACTCAGTGGTCTGTATTATTTATATTGTAGATTGTCATCATGATTTATTGAAGTGTACTAGAGAGAGAGAGAGAGATCCTGCCATCATGACTCAGTGGTCTGTATTATTTATATTGTAGATTGTCATCATGATTTATTGAAGTGTACTAGAGAGAGAGAGAGATCCTGTCATCATGACTCAGTGGTCTGTATTATTTATATTGTAGATTGTCATCATGATTTATTGAAGTGTACTAGAGAGAGAGAGAGATCCTGTCATCATGACTCAGTGGTCTGTATTATTCATATTGTAGATTGTCATCACGACTCTTTTATGTATTTTTTCAATAGAAATAATAAAATGAATATGCAAAACTAATTGTCTGTTGTGTTTATAAATCTCTCTGTTTATAAATCTCTCTAGAGTGCAAATCAGAAATATTGAAATGACATGTCCTACTAGATAGTGTTAAGTACTACTAAATCTGTACTACTAAACACTTTTAAGTACTACTAAACCTGTACTACTAAAATTTTAAGTACTACTAAACCTGTACTACTAAACACTTTTAAGTACTACTAAACCTGTACTACTGATTTCTACTATTCCATTCCATTCTGTAGAGTAGATAATTTTAATTTGTCTGTAAATCATTGACATATTATGGATATATTGAATGAACATTTTTATTATTAGCAGTAAATTACTAGAAACAATTTTAATTTCAATTTACACTTGAGTTATATTTAGGGTATGTTGTACCTATAATTTAACACTCATTATTAAATTTGTGCAAACACTACTCAATTTACTTAGAATTACTAATAAAAGAATATATAAAATTACTATTTTGTTGTTTAGAAACAACTCTTGTGTAATTTTGTTGCTTGATTTATCAACTTGCTTAATATTGTTACTGATATTTTTTAAATACATAACAAATGTATATGTTTGGAGTTTTAGTTTAGCCTTGCTCATACAGCACTAGAGTTTTAATTTCATCTTGATATACATTTAATGTGTACATGAGTGGATATTCTTAGTGCAGCAAATATAAAATACAATATAAAGAAAATATTAGTGTTCACATTTTTTTATTAATGAAATAAACACCTTGCTATTGAATTCATTGTGAGCATGCACTGGAATTTTCTGGTACCTGTATAAACATTTTTAATATTTTAAATCTAAATAAAGATAATATATAATACACAACTCATTAGTGATTGTGAAACATCTTGCTGGTGAATCTTTTGAGGTGACCCATCAGTATTAAAAACACTTTCAAAAAATGAAAATTTACTAATTAGTTTGAAGTGTTTCAATTATGACTAATAGGGATTGTGATTATAATATTAATGATACTGAGAAGAAATTTTAACACTGAAATGAAATAAAAGTTATGGGCTGAGCAGAAAAATGAAGTAATAACTATAATGTATAATACCAAATAGATGAGAAAAGTGAATAACACATAGTCATACTGTATTCATTGTGTGTTAAGTTGTGGAATTTGCCAGTGCTCATCTCAAATAGGTTTCTGTTGAATAATTTTCATTTGTATAACTATAATAAATGATTGAGTTTTCATTAAAATCATTATCAAAGTGTTATACGATTATAAATGAAAGTAAAGTAAGGTATTGGAATTAACTATTATTATTAATTATTATTATTCATCATTTAGTATTACTCATATTATTTTGAGTAGTGTATATTTGCTGGATCTGTTCTAATAAGAGTAATATTATCTATTTGCAAAATGAAACGAATGTAATATAAACTAATGTATGATAAATATATGGATTATGTGATTGTAATCCAATTAAAATTTGTTAAATGCATTTTGTATTATAAGATATAAAATAGCATTTCTTGTTTGCATGTGTATTAGTTTTTAAGGGCATTTAATGACAACATTGTTGGATGAGCATAGAGACAAATATAACTGATCGTTTTGCTAGAATGTTAAATCACCCTGGCGATTAGGTCTACAATTTGTGTACAAAAGCTATAGGCCTACATGTACATTGTATCCTTGATCACTTTCACCCCACAGCAGTCACTATAAATATAATTGGAAATGTATACGCACATTTGACAGGCTGATACAAACATATGTACAAATTACTGTGCGCATATTCATGCATTCAAACACACACATTAAACACACACATTGTGTGTGTGTGTGTGTGCGTGCGTGCATGCGTGTGTGTGTGTGTATGTGTGTGTGTGTGTGTGTGTGTGTGTGTGTGTGTGTGTGTGTGTGTGTGTGTGTGTGCGTTTCGTGCGTGTAAATTGCATACATTCTTTACAGGCTAAAATTTGCCAATAAAATTCAGATTTCACTGTCCGATTTATTTTTCAAAAATCAAGAAGTACATGTTTTCATTTATTTGTGCTTGACTTATTAAGAAATACATTTGAGATAGTTTCTGGTAATTTCAAGCTGTAGTTTCACTTCCGTTTTTTTATTCTTATCGGTCTCTCTATTGTATTATTGTATAAGCGTTTAATCTCAATTAGTGTTCTCGGTACAAATTGTCGTCTACTGCTTTGATGTGTTAGTCAATTGTCATTTAAATCAAACTTTCTAGTAACTCACCACTAGCTTGATAAATAACGACAATTCGAAAAAAAAAACAACAGTAAGGTGATATAAGGTAAACCTACTGGCTATGTCACGTATAGGCTTGTTCCCAGAAAATCTAGTTTATCTGGTTTTCCCGAAAGCAATATTAGACCTTAGATTTGATCAAAAAGCTACATCCGTTTCTCGTAAAACATGATTGGCTTAGATTTTGTTAATTTTGACATTTCTTCTGTACTCCCGTGAAATTAACATGCAATTGTGACGTAAAAGAGCAGTATAAATCCTAATTAGCATCAAAAGCAATTGAATAATGGGGAAACAGCTTATATTTTACTCTAAAGCAGAGTGAGAAAATTCGGTTATGTCGTGTAAAATTAGACAAAAAAGATATATGTAAGATTTTGTTCTAGGTTGTGTGTGTGTGTATTTTATATATTAAAAAATGTGAGCGTGTGTTCATAATATATATGCATTTGTATATGTGTGCGTGTATATATATACATATAGATAAATTTTGCATTTATGTATGCGTGTGTATGTATAAAATTATATATATATAAGTATTTGTCGTATACTTATATATATATATATATATATTATTATATCTTTATGCACATGTGTGTGTGTGTGTCTATATGAAATTATATATGTGTATGTTTGTGTATGTAACAGAGGAAGAAGGTGAAAGGTCATTGAGTATCATCGGAATGTAGTTCAATTACAACCAATTAAAACCAGCTTATATATTCTTCTAGCAACGATATTTTTTAACAGTTTAGAGTCACACGTATCTATAGATATCAGTAAGGAAACGTAGGCTAATATCGCGAGGTCAACTAAGGTCTTCTGAGCATGAGCCTGACTGACCACACCCTTCACTAGGAAACAGTTGCTAGAAAGAAGAACGTTTGTAACCAGCGTTTTCTCTCTACCAGTAAATACTTGCAGAATGTGTGTTGTCCATAAAGTATGTCACACTTTTTTCTGAACTTACTCTATCACCTCTTGTCCCGATCCACTTTGTCACAACCTTTCACATCGACTTTCACCTTCTTCAAAAAGTACGCCATGTTTGCATATTCATCCCCGCCATCTTCACCTTTACCCCCTCTTTACCGCTATTGCCACTTCACCTTCACTACTACCAACATTTCACCTCCATCATTACTACTTTAAGCAATGACATGCAGCATAATTTCAAATTTCGTTCACATACGCACACCTCCTAAATGGGCTAACAGCAAAGTACAGGATGTGAAAGGATTTTTGGTTATATTCATTCATCATTTAATAGCTAAAGCGAGTACGGCTTATACTTTCGTTGTTCCTTTTCTACTTTTTTCTTTATTTTTGCGGGAGGGGGGGGGGCGATTTTTCGTTCTTATTGTTGTTTGGTTGTTTGGTGTTTATTTTTCACATGACATGAGTACCTAACATCAATCGGAACATAAGTGAACATAAGTGTCAAATTGTGCAATGCTCTAGTGATGTAACTCACTAATCTGAATCATGCAAATGGTTACACTAGTTGTGTAAAAACGTAGAAAGTAAGTAACCAGGAGTGTGGAGTGGGCCAAAAGCTATGGACTTCAACTCTAGAAATTTTAGAAGCCCAACTCAGGCTCCAGCTGTAATTTATTACTAATATCATATGACATAAAATTATTTATCATATATGAAATTATATGTATGAGTATGTGTGCTTGAATAAATTTGCGTATCCCTATTTTTGAACTTAATTGTTATATAAATTGTTAAATTGTCAAAGTGGCCTGACCTTGGGCACTCATTATGATGATATTTTTTGTAAGTGTCGAAGTTGGTGTAAAGTTTAACAGTGACAAACCAGGCTATAACAAACATTATTGCCCAGGTAACATAAATGTCATATAACCAAGTGGTGCACCTCATTTTAACACATACATAAATGGACAGTGTGTTCCAGTCCTCTGTGACACTGGTTGCAGATAGAGTTCGCAAGCAAGCACTCTAGACAAAGTGATGGTAGACATAGACAGCAAGTATGTATGTGGATGCACTCAGGCTGTATGTCTAGTAAACTGTGTTGAGAGTGCCAGCATGGGATGTAAATACATTCTCAATGGTGAGGACACCCCATATTTGCTCAACAATCTGTGTGTGCTCACATGTAGGCAAGCTGCAGTGCAGGAAGCTGAATCTAAGGTCATGTGTGAAGGTTTGCAATGTGAACAAGGAATAGTCAGTGGCAAGTGTGAAGGTGATGCACTGATGACTTTGTCTAAAACATTGGTGGGGTGTCACACTGGACACATAATGGTTTCTAATTGTCAGACTGTAGTTGAATCTGAAGGGGAAAAGGCCCTCTTCAGAGCAGCACAATTGACAGATGATTCTCTAGAGAAATGTCTAGAAGGTCAAGCTTTCAGGATCATATGTGTCTAAGTCTTCTTCCAAAGTTTTACTAGAAGGATGCTATATTGATTCGTAAACATGAAAGGGCTGATAGCAGTCAGTTGGTGGTACCTCTGAGCTATTGATCTAACGTTCTCTATTTGGCTCATAACCCACCCACTGCCAGTCATCTAGGGCCAAGCAAAACTTTAGCCCATGTGGAAGCTGAGTTGCATTGGCCAGGTACAAATGGGGGACATCACTTGTTATTGTCAGTCAAGTGATATCTGTCAGAGAGTGAATAGAAAGACAAAATGCCCACAAGGTGAAACCTTGACAATGGACATTCATTTTAGGCATGTAGCCATCAATCTCATTGGAGAATTTGTGACATTGGTTTGAGGCCACAGATGGATTTTCACCATCATTGATTTATGCTACACGATACCCTGAGGTGGTTGCTCTTAGTTCTATTAGTACTGAGTTGGTAGCAAATGCGCTGTTCATCATTTTCTTGCATGTAGGATTTCCTGTCTAATAGAAGGATTCAATTTATGAGCAAGTTAATGAAAGAGATTAATCAACTTTTGAGGGTAAAGCAGTTTAAAACTACTCTATGTGTAATGGCTTAGTTGAAAATCTTAATGCTACTCTATGCATAGAAAGACCACGTGATGTGTATTTGCCAGCAATTTTGTTTGCATTGCATGAAGTATCACAAGATTCAACTCCTTTTTTTTCACTCTTCAAACAGTAGAGTCATTAAGGGATCCATGTTTATATTAAGAGAATATTGGACAGAAAGCTGCTCTCATATAGTATTTGATTTCTGAGGGCAGAAAACAAGCATTCCACAGTGACAATCAAAGCGGCATCTTGAATAATCTTAGAGTAGCAAGGTGTTTCATTGTTCAGTGCTCAGTTCAGAAGTACGGTCAAATTTCTTAACTTCTATCAGTGCTTGGTACATATCAGTTAAGTTAGATACATGATAGAGATGGCGATGACAGTAGTTGTAGGGTAAAGTAGAAAGTAACTACACAGTCGATGACATTATTTGTATGTAAAAGTAATAAGTAACTATCCAGGTGATGACAGTATCTGTATGGAAAAGTAGAAAGGAACTATACACGAGATGACAGAATTTGTATGGAAAAGTTGAAAGTAACTATAAAGACTTTTGTTCTGTGAAAATGGAATATAATATGACTTAAAAAGTAAATAAGGTTTCTACGCACTTTAGCTGTCGGTGTTTTTTTTGTTGTTGTTGTTTTTTGTCGAGTTAACACTGGGTGTAAGTTCATATCTTTAGATAAGACAGGTGGTTGGCGTTAGTGATACAATCACACAAACACTGCGCAAGAGAAAACTATTCTCGTCAAACAAACCGACCTCTCCTCGGCTCCTGAGCGGTGAGAAATATGTACAGATTCATTAAAAAATAAAACCGGGGGTGGTGGGGGACTTTGCCAAGTCAGAACTGTAGGTCTTGTGCTGACATGAATTCCCACGCATTTTCTCTGTCACAGCAGTAACTTCATGCGTCACCGGTTCCCGGCTTGGATCCTAATACATCTATTAATTTTGAAGTGACGCAGTCTATTCGCATTGTGTTTGGGCAGTGGCAAGACAAAAATACATTGCTGTTGTGGGTCTGTTACACTGCACTGTAGCGACATAATTATGTTCCATTACTGCTTCGACAACTGGTCCATGACTGAAGTAATGCTGATCGGTATTCTCCCCACCTGTTGTATTTACAACAGGTAAGAAAAATCGTGGAGTTATCGGGATTTCCCCATTTTAGTCACCGAACAGCGTACGTCTTAATGTTTGACAATTATGAACCAAAAATGGCGGACAGAGGTGAACAAGAGTTTTCTCTTTATAACGCCGAGGAGAATAAACCTTTAGGTGAAAGTGAAAGTGAAAATGAAGGTGTTCAAACATCTAGTGCTGATGTCGGTCAAGATCCAACAATTCAACCTATGGTCGACGACTCAAGCGATACTGACTTAAATCCTGGTGAATCATATAATAAAGAACATCAACAGACAAAGTGGGACAAGGGCTGTTTAACTGTTTTAATAATTTTTGATTTGATTCTACTTGTCTTGCTAATTCTTGTGAATACATTGGTCAAAGAGCCTGTGCCATCTCAACCAAAGGCACTCCAAGATTTTTGCTTGCCGTGCGACCAAGTGTACATGGGCAGTTTTGAAATTAAAGAAGACCGCTTCAACGTGTGCCTTCCTAACCAAACAGAGTACAACAAGACGTGTTGTGCTGAGCCTAACAGCGACCTGCGGATGTTTATCCAGAACATGGTATGTCTTTTGTGTCTTGTCCGCCCATTGTACTGAACTCGATAAATAACGTACAGTGTGAGGACCGCCATGCTGCATTTCGAGCAGTGGCTATGTTTAAAAGAAATACCAAGACTGATTTTGAACTCTGGCTGGTTCGCATCATGGCTGTTTTGTGTTTAATTTGAATCTGAGGTTGTTTGTCTATGTATTAGCTGAATGAATTTCTGTTCCGCTGCCCCCTCCCCTCCCGAACTGTGGGGGACTTAATTTGGTGTTTAAATTGTGGCTCTCGATTTTATTAAGCGTAAATGAGTAGGGAGTACTTAGTTATGAAAAGGTCAGATAAAGAACCAAGGGTTAAAAAAAAATAGAAAATGTATGTGTGTCTGGGGGAGAGTAATTTATTAGTGCACGTTTACTGCACTCGACCGTCTACCCTTTTAGATTCTCATCTACCAATGATTATAAATTATTTAGCTTTTGTAGCCTTCAGCACACGAAGTGCGCTTTATCCTCCCATCTGAGTAGTTCAGAGTTCAGTATACAATTGTAAGCTAGGAGACCAAGTATCGCCGGCTCAGTTTTTATCTCAAAAGGGGCTTGAACCCTCGACTGCCTGAACTGAAGCTAGAATCTTCCTATATACTATATACCTTACCTATCTTGTCTCAACCTTACCGATCTAGTATCTTACTTACCTATCTAGTCTCAACCTTATCTATCTAGTATCAACCTCACCTATTTAGTATCAACCTTATCTAACTAGTATCAACCTTACCTATTTAGTATCAACCTTACCTATCTATTCTCAACCTTAACTATCTAGTCTCATCCTTACCTATCTAATCTCTACCTTATCTATCTAGTATCAACCTTGCCTATCTAGTCACTATCGTACCTATCTAGTCTCTAGTTTACCTATCGAGTATACTAGCTAATTTACCTTATTATCGGTCCTATATTTCTTTTGTGTTTTCAATCTGTAATCTTGGATACTTCTGGGCTGGTGTATAATTATAGGCCAGTTGTGATTGTAATTACCTCTACGACTCAAAGACAAGTCAAGCGGGTAAGTTCAGCAATTAATTATTGTTTTAAAAATTAAAACTAGACAGCTGGGAAAATATCCCCACAACAAGAATGATGAAATGCGTCTCTTTCCTGATTAATCAATTCTCTTAAATTATTAAATTATTAATCATTTTTTATGCGTGTTCTACACAATAATTAATGTAGTGGGTTTGCAATAGCGGATGTAACTGATAAATATCTCTTAATACATCACACATGGACAACAACAACAATGTAAAAAGGCCTTTAGGACTTCTGTTAATGCTTACCACTACAAGTAACAAAACTTTGACTAACACTCCTCTTTTATACACTGTAATGCTCGTTGTCAGTATACGTACATGCCTGGCCAAACGACCACTTCATGGTGCCGTCTGGAACCTACTTAGGTAAACAGAGAAGAGACAGACACTTGGTAAGCCACTGACGACTTTACCTGTATAAAGCAAAACCACGCTGGAAGAAACCTATAGACTTTGCATCATTTTAAGAGAGTGACTACGCTTTTGAAAGAGAAAACTTTGTTTTTCTTATTTTGCCGACTTTCTATTTCAGCAGATGGTCTAAAAGTAAACACTCACGTTTAGAATTCTCCTATTTGGAAGCCTAAAGGATATGACTGTTTTTGCTACTTTTTAAATATCTCCTTTCTTTGTAATATATAAAAAGGACAGATTCTGTTAAAGAGTGAGGAGAACTATAGTGATAATTTGTAATATCTTTGAAGTGGAAGCATTTTTAAATAGTTATTACCCATTCAAATTATAAATATCTCAATGGGTTTGTTTCTTCAAGCGGAGAGGGTGTGTTTGTATGTTTTCATATTTTATTCTTTATTTTTATTTGTTTATTCGTTGGCTGCTTTGTTTGGTTTTGTGGGGTACTTATCTATTAATTATTTGTTTGTTTAATTTGTGTATTTATATCTTTGTTTCTTTCGTTCTTTGGTTCCTTTTCTTTAATGTTTCTGTTATTTAATTCTTTGTTGTGTGATTCCTTTCTTTGTTTCTTTCGTAATCCTTTATCTGTTTTCTTCCTTTGTTTTGTTTTTCTCTCGTCATTCCTTATTTGTCTCTATACTTTTTCATTGTTTGTCTCGTTCTAGTTGTGTAGTCAAGCTATTGCCGTGATGCAAACTGCTAGAGAGGTCGTGGTCGAGATTATCAAACGCCTTATCGCGGTATTGAGTCCGATCGTTAAGTTGTAGAAAGCCATTGCCTTCAGCACAGTGAGACCTCACCACGTAATGTTAAAAAAACTATTACTTTGTAACCCAGACAGAAGCTAGGCAACCCACTCGTGTTTAAATTCAATGATTGTCTATCTCTTTGTGTAGAAGAGTAGTTGGGTCATTCTTTAGAAAATGTTTAAATCTAAAAATTAAAAAAATCAATGACGTCATTAAATTTTAAAGAGCGCCCCCTCCCGAAAGCTGAAATTTCATTGCTCACTAAACATTACGAAATTGGCTTTCTTTCGTGCAAAATCTTTATATTAGTTTTTGAAAATTTCAATGCTAACTTCACTTCTTTATTAATTTTTAACATGGCAATCCACGTTTTCTTCCTGCTAAACATTTCCATATATTTATCAGTGTTAATTATATCAAAATAACTAAAAAGAATAGAATAAAGGAACAAGGAACTGAGTGAAGTCCGCAATTTATGAGTTATCTTTCCTTGAATATGATTCTCATCAGCTTTCATAACAATTTAAAATTTTAGATTGACCTACATTTACGTCAAAAGCAGGATGAGGGCAATTAACCTGTTCGCCGTCACTGTGTTTTCGCTAGTGATAATGGAATGGGTCAGTTTACTAAAATATTTTTTTAATTACTTATTTATAAAGTGGTTTTAAAAAATTCAAAATATACTCTCTAGTATAGAAATGTGTTAAGGAATTTAAAACTAACTGATTGGTTATTTTGAATGAATAGTGTAACTATAAATAGTGACCCGTTTTTGTGGTACAGCGCGCATGCGTGTGTGTGTGTATGCGTGTGTGACAAAAACATATCAACTTTTAAGTCAGATATTGTCGCGTGGTAGCTCTCATTTCATTGTTTTGTAACGGCAGATGTTGTTGTTGCTGTTATGACAAATAATAATAATCGTACTACTACAACTAAAAATGATTTCGAAATGCTATCGCTTTGTTTGCGAGTGGTTTTACTGTTTGTTTATCGCATTCTGTAAGAAAACATTTCTTGAATCTTTCGTGTCAATACATGTACGAACAAGTCGAACTTTCAAGCCACGCCTTGTGCGCTAATCGGCGTACATTTATTGATACAGTAACACAGGGTTTAGTTTCCTATTGGTTTAGCAGTCGGTTTGTTAACTCTCTCTTTATCCGCATTGCGTGTTACGGCGAGCGACTAGCGCACTGTAGTGAAGATATCTACGGCGAATTAATAACGTTCACTTACGGTCATGGGAGACTAGTCGTGCTATCAAATATATACCGATTTACTAAAAATAGACATGCAATATTTTAACATTCAGTTTTCATTCATTCTCAAAAGTATTTGTTTCCAAACAATTCATTGTATATATCAGACTGAACACTTCAAAATTATTTGTCGTTAAATGTTGTCTGTGTAAATGCAGAAAGAGAATAACTATAATAGTAGGTACACGAATGACATTATAGCGTCTTATCATTGTCTAAATACGGAATATGTATACTTTAATAGCATAAACAAAAAAGTAACAATATGCATTGAACTAACACACATACACATGTACATTTGTGTGGATGATAGATAGATAGATAGATAGATAGATAGATAGATAGATAGATAGATAGATAGATAGATAGATAGATAGATAGATAGATAGATAGATAGATAGATAGATAGATAGATAGATAGATAGATAGATAGATAGACAGATAGACATACTCTTTATTTAAGTCAGTGAGTTTAATTTTTTGATAGATACATATACGCAGACAAATTATGCTTAGCAGACATAAACAAATCATACATTGGATTGCCTCTCACTAGCGAAACATTTAATTTTTCGCCCAATAAATCACAATCGGAGATCGTTAGTTTGACAAAAGAGAGCACAAACCCTACTTTTCGCTAATAAATCAGAAACCCTACTTTTCGCTAATAAATCAGAAACCCTACTTTTCGCTAATAAATCAGAAACCCTAATTTCCGCTAATAAATCAGAAACCCTACTTTTCGCTAATAAATCAGAAACCCTACTTTTCGCTAATAAATCGAGCTTGTTATATGCACATCTATACCCGTATTTCAAGTTTCTTTAAAACTTTCCATTTTTAATTAAACTGGGTCATGGCAATCCATGCCAATAACTGGGCTCGTCCGCTGCTATTTAGCAAAGTAACATTGTAAAAAATATTTACTTGCAAAACATAATTTAAGTTTCGTTTTTGCTTCTTAATAAATATCTAGAACAGTGCAAATCCTCCTTCAAACTTTCATTCGTTCAAACTGTTGTAGCTATGTAGCCTTGTAATTTATTTGCTTTATTTCCTTAAATAAACTAGCAGAGTAGTGATTACCTATCAGATGGAATAGTGATTACCTATCAGAGTATTGAATACTACCAGAGGTGAGCAGTGATTAATTGCCTGAGTAGTGATTACCTACCAGATTAACGATTACCCGCAAGAGTAGAGTATTGATTACCTACAAGAGTAGTGATTACCTACCAGATTAGTTATTGTAGTGATTATGGTTACTAATTGTAGCATAATGGATACGTTTTGTGAAACTGGCATCTTAACTCATTCTTATGCTTAATTCTACACGTCTCCTACAATTTTTTTTAATAAGTCTTTGCTGGGACTTACGTTCTTCTTTCTTTCAATAAGTCTTTGTACGTTCTTCTTTCTTTCAATAAGTCTTTGTACGTTCTTCTTTCTTTCAATAAGTCTGTGTACGTTCTTCTTTCTTTCAATAAGTCTTTGTACGTTCTTCTTTCTTTCAATAAGTCTTTGTACGTTCTTCTTTCTTTCAATGTTTCAGTATATGAGGGTCCGATATCAACGTGACAGAGCCAGCGGTAAGTAAATATATCTTCATCTCTCCCACTCCTCTCTCCTCTTCCTCCTCTCTTTGCTTCCTACTCCTCTCTTCTGATCCGTGTCCACTTCCCTCTCTCCTGTCTCCCCTCCTTTACTCTCTTCTTCCTCCCCCTTCCACTTCACTCACTCCTGTCACCACCTCTTCCTATATTCTCCTTCTCTCTCTCCACTTCTCTTCTTTTTTCCTTCTCCTCTTTCATCCTTTTCTTTCCTATTCCTCTATCATCATCCTCTTTCTTTTATCACCATCTCCTTTTCTTGTTTTCTTTTTCAATTTCGTACCTTACTGATTTTTTACCATTACTTTACAATCAGACATAACTATTTAATAACTTTTATCATTACTTTACAAACAGACATAACTATTTGATAACTGTTACAAATTTTATTTAGAGTATATAAATAAGAGCCTACATATACGCCCGTCGTTTTTAAATGATTGTTAATTACAGCAGTGCTTTTTTAAAGTGGTGGGCGGTCCGTGGACCGGCGCTTCTCAATATGGCGGTCTGTGGACAAGTGCCGGTCCGCGAGCGATCAATCGCCAGACCGCAGAGACCCTCCAGGAACTACAAGAAATGTGACACGCCACCAAAATTTGCACTTGTAAGCACAAACAGTTTGTAACTTAGGCAACGAGTAAGTAGCCAGTTGTTGCTCAATGATCTTAATCTCGTTTATCGTCACCACTCTACAACTTTTTTTTTCAACATCACTCCTAATTTTCAACACCTTCATCTCTTACAACAGCGGCACATACAGCGAAATCGGCTGATAGCCGGAAGCTGCTATTATCAAAAGAAAAAAACTCGACTTTCAAGGTCACAGCGATGGGTATGCACGATCGAGCTTCCAGTGTGGACAGTATGGTGTTTTTAACCTTAGTCTGGAGTTGAAATTTAAATTTCAGACACGTCTGAAAACTAATGATTTCCTTCAGAGTTTTGAAAATTATATCATTAATGATTTTCAAACCAATAAAATTTTCGTGATTTCTGTTGATTTTGTAATTTTGAAATTGTCATTCCGTGGGCAGAAATTAAAACTCCATTTCGGAAATCGTCTTTGGGTGACAACTGAAATCGGAGTCCCTCCCAACATAGTGGGTTGTATATGCAGAGCAAAACCCTGGCTGTAAAAGGTAAAAGCGTCTTTGTATTGTATGAATGGTTAGGTTTTATTATGATGTTATATGCTATGTTTTATTTTGGACATGTTAACATTTCTTTCTTTCAGAGGGTTATGCCAAACTTAGTATTTATTAATAGAGCAATTGACTGGACACTTAGACTCTGCAACTGCTTGTGTTTCAGGGTTTTTCAGCTGCTTGTTTATGTAGCTGCCTGCCTTGGTGGCGAGTTGCCTTATTGACTGTCTCTGTTTTATTTGTCCTTGGCTTGATTCTGAACTGATTTGATTGCCATAGAAGATTTGAAACCTGACTGTTTGATTTGATATGATGTCATGGACTGTGCAGAGTCTACCATACTGCTTATGTCACTCCAGGCATAATTTAAGTGCTGATCGTGAAAGTGACTACAGTGTAGCAAAAGTACTTAGGGTGAACTCTTGTTATATATTTGTCTAAATCTTGTTAACTTTTCTTTTATTAAATTTCTTGTTATTATTTTAAACGCTATTTGTTAGTGATTTCTATCGTTTGTTTTCGTAGTCCGAAGTGATAATCTAATGATTATGTCTTGTCCTCTGTTCGTCTATTTATAATCGTCATATATATTTATTCATAAACATTGATTCTCAGCGAGATCTGAGTGGGGGCCGGAGCCAAACTCGGCAGCGTACCAGTATATCGGCGTAACAGTTGCAGATATACATATCTAACCAGTGACCCATACTCTGCACCGGCACTTGTAGATGTCTTGTATCATAACTAATTACACATATTTGATATAATTCATTATTACAAAGTCACCCCAGGGTATAGCGGCGACAATAAACTCAGGTACCCCAACTTGGCATCTATCCCAGCCTCCTTCTAGATATACAGGTGCCTGACGGAATTCACTACAGCCAGCTTCAGCAACCCAGTGAACCAACACAACACCATAGAGGACTATAGATCATTGTAATTAAATGTTCACCGATGTCATGGTTAAACTCGACAAATTTTTTTTAAGTGTTCTCTGAAAGAAAACCCAGAGTGATAGCATGTAAATTCTTGTGTCTAAATCTTTACTTTCTCATCCTTTGTGTACTATCATTCTTAAACTTAATTTATAATAAACAAAAGACATTAGCCACATTCACACAACATAGGTATAAAATACAGTTGTAATTGAATTCATATCTATATCATGATTAAATATTTCCACTAAGAGCATGTAACATAATCAATAGATACAAGTATACAAAATATCTCTAATTAACAACCATATAATCAATAGTTCTAATCACGAAAATATTTCAAAGTCCAATATCCTGCATTGTCTCTACCAGTCAAACAACTCACCAATAAGCTCACGGTTCAGCCTTAAGACCGGACTTGATACAGAATCAAAGTGAGGAGAAAGAAAATTGCTTGAGTATTTATGCTGAGTTTGCAAGAACATGGCGGTGTTTTCTTCAAGTGTGACGTCTGAGTGTTTACTTTCAGAATATTACTCAGAAATGTCAAGTCTGTAGATCCTTCTGTTCACTAGTGTTGACAGTGTCATTTGTCTCTTTCTTTGCAAGGCAGTACCCCTTGACTCATCTAATTTTCGCTAGCCTTAGCATTCTAATACTTGGGGGAAAGTTGCTAAATAATTTTGTGCAGCATACACACATATGTATACATTAATTATGTCATAAATGTGTGCAGTTTGCTCCATTACAAACACGTTTGTCCTCTTTGCGCTATTACTTATTAAAATAGATCATGGTGTGTATTGGTATGTTTTGCTCAATAGGTAGTTCTATCAGCGCTGATATCGTTTGTTTTGCTATGTGGGAATCAATTCCGAGATCCTGACAAATTGGTTTTATGGTATGTTAGCCACAATTAAACAGTTCTTGACAAATTTGTTTTGTGGACTCCCTATCATGCCAACGTCATTTAGTTAATGGTTATGATTATTATTAATTAATTAATTAATCGTCCATAACTAATTACAAGTGATGAAAATCTTAATTTATGTTATTAATATTTCTCCAGCAGACACCACTCGTCTCTCTCACTTAGTGGATATGTGGGCACTGTAAACGTTTTCTCTCTTCCACAGCATTAAAGACAAACATTTACTGCACACAATATTCCCATAGATGGAAATCTTATAAAGGAGAATAGAAAATCCGTCTTTAATCTATATTTAGTGAGCCCCCATCCACCCACTTTCTTCTCCATCATAAGATAACAATATGTATAAGAAGGTCAATAAATTTATTAAATCAAATCAAATATACATATAGCAAATACAAATGAAAAAGATTACTTGACATCAATATTTCCATGAAACCATGTTCGAATAATTTTAATATCTATACTGTCTTATATCTTAACACACAATTCAATAGATTAGTGTCAATACAAATCACAGGATAGTTCTTATCAGAGAATAGAAATGGAGTTATTAGAGATAAGTGATAAAAGTTTCTATGTAACCTTTTTTAGGTGCTGTCTCAATAGTGTTTTGCACAATTTTGTAACAAAGTCACAAGTTTTTGTCTACGTCAATTCCACGTTTCCCTCCTTGTAGAACACTGATTCACTGCTATTCTCTCTAAGCTAATCCGGCACTCTGCCATAATATCTCCCTCAAGCAGAACAACATTTGTAGCACTTTCCAATAACCTCCTTGTACCAGAAATTGCTCAATGTAGTCAGCATACCTTGCTACCATATAGCAATGGAGTGCACTGTATTCTTTACACTTACACACTTCAACAGACAACTGGCATCTACCATGATCATAGCAGTCTACATCAGTGAACCAGGAAATTATGATAAACAATGAAAGGCTGCTTTTTCACTGTAAAAATATAATCAGGGAGCAAACACTAAGTTTCCATTCTTTCTTATATTCAAATCTCAACTTAAAGATCTCAGCCCATTGGCTGGTGTCATTCTCGTAAATCTTTACCATTGGATAATAAAAAAAACTACTCATCCAGTTGGAACTGGTTTGCATTATATCAGTAATTTCTAGCATATTCTCAACTCGAGTGTTTACTCCAACTCTAACACATACAAAACTACCATCATAAGGAGTGCCCAAGGTTGGGTCACTTCGACAATTTAATAATTTATATAATAATGAAGTTTAGAAAAATGGATAGGCAAAAATATTCTGCCACACACTCCTTTCTAAAACAAATCTATTGTTACTATGAGCTATCCCGTATAAAGTGTTCATGAAATGACATTGTCTTTGTAAGATAGCTTCTTACAACACATCATAACAACTACGTTTATCTGTGTTCCAGGAGAGATCTTTGGTATGAAGGAGAGGAATGAACCCCATGGACCCCGGTCTTGTGTCAACTACACGTTTCCAGTCAACAGAAGTCAGGAGTGGAATCGTAATGGTAAACCTTAGCCATCGTGGTGTTTTACTGTATCTCTCTACCCATAATATATCATGGTCTGTGTACACTGTATCTATGTACCCATTATACATCGTGGTCTGTATGCACTGTACTTCTCTACCCTCATAACTTGTGATATATACTGTACTTCTCTCCCCATGCATCGTGGTCTGTATATACTGTACCTCTCTATCTATCATACCTCATAGTTTGTATGTACTGTACCTTTCTCCCCATCACACCTTGTGATTTATATGTACTGTAACTCTCTGCCCAACAAACATCGTGGTCTGTATGCACTGTAGGCCTACCTTTCTACCCCACATGCAAAAGAAGTTGGGAGAAAACATTCCCCGAGCTGCATCCAAATTTATCAAATTACTTTCTTGTGGAAAGGATGATATTTACGATATCCTAACAATATGGATATTCACAAATATAAATTCTGAATTCCATGTAGTGTGATGAAATTTCAACTTTCTCCACAGAACCAGTAAGAAGGTGTTCAATAAACCACACCTTTATAGCCAAAGAATTCATTCAACTATTTTAGATTTTGTAACCCTCCTGCATCCAGAAACCATTTAAATCATTCACCCTTGAAATTTATCACATCCACACTAGAATTAGTCAGAGAAACCAAACCCATACCAAAAGACATACATATTCTTACAGACTCATTTATATCAATACAAAACCTAGCAAACCCGTTCCATCAGACAAGACCACAAATAACAAAACAAATCAACCTCCACATAAATAAACTAAGAAACAAAGGAACCCAAACTATAATCTTATGGATCCCCAGTCTCAATAACATCACAGGAAATGAAGCAGCAAATAGGGGTTCAAACTATGGCTCCATACACGGAAAAACAACTCACCCCAATCCGCAGAACTGAATTAGAAACGCTAATTAAAAACATATAATTATTAAAATCCACCCTCCCCCAACCGTCCTTACATATCCCACAACAGAGCTATATCCAGACTTAGACTTAACTCCACAAGATTTACATAAATTAAATCATGAACCAAAATCATTCACACACTGCAGAACAAACAACACTATTTACCATTTCCTTCTATAGAACAACCTACACGCTGATGAAAGAAACACTTTAGGAGATAACATCACTTCTACAACTCCCATTCACAACTCACACATTACTCTTCCTACAAGAACACAATCACAAACTCATTCACTCAGCACTAATCACATTCCTCAACCAAACAATTACAATACACCTCCTGTAACACCTAGGGAAAGGTCACGGACTAAGACCAATTACAATACACTTCCTGTAACACCTAGGGAAAGGTCACGGACTAAGACCAAATACAATACACCTCCTGTAACACCTAGGGAAAGGTCACGGACTAAGACCAATTACAATACACCTCCTGTAACACCTAGGGAAAGGTCACGGACTAAGACCAAATACAATACACCTCTGTAACACCTAGGGAAAAGTCACGGACGACATTTGAAGTCGAAAGGTTCCTACAGTTCCTACAGGAACATACCACAACCCAGAACGACATTTGAAGTCGAAAGGTTCCTACAGTTCCTGTGGGAAAAGAAGTCAACGGAGGTGGGTGGAGGAAAAAGGCTTCTATTTATCTTTATGTCAAGAATGAAGATTACAGAGGAACAAAACAGTTGTTGTAGCGTGATAAATGCTTTTATAATTAAAGAAATTGGCAATTCTTGTTTCTCCCCATAAATTAGATTGTGTTGTTTTTGCTATTTGTTTGTCTTCTATTTATATTTGTTTTAGTCGTAATATTGAAAGAAATGAAGTATGAAATATTTATCCTTTGAAACCCACTTGTGGCATATTGCCTAGACTAAAAACCTTTTTAGAAAGATGGGTGGATGGGATGGATGGATACATAGATAGATAGATAGATAGATAGATAGATAGATAGATAGATAGATAGATAGATAGATAGATAGATAGATAGATAGATAGATAGATAGATAGATAGATAGATAGATAGATAGATAGATAGATAGATTTGTTCGTCGAATATGAATGATCTGCCTGTCAGTTTGTGAAGCAAGTGGACTTGTTTACTCAGTAATGACACTTTGATTAGTGAGATAATAAATAATATTTATTTTCCATCATGAATTATATTTTTTTATATAAATACACACACAAATATTCATCTAGACTTAGAATACATATACGTTAAAGAAACAAGTAACACTGTCATAAAATCGTTCGCCGATACTGATTTTTTTTTTTTTTGTCTTCTTTTAGAAAACAGCCTAACGTATTTAGTACAAATTATCAAAATGCCGGAATCATCTGAAGAAAATAATACTTTGAAACTGGAAGGGGGTGCCATTAAAATTATGCGACGGTCACACTACTACATCTTTTCTCAAGTCACGTTCCTGGTCAATGAACAGTCCCAAAACATCACGCAGTACGTCTTCCGAAATCGCAATGGCACTGAAGAACTCTTGCTGGAGAATACTGTCTACCCCTGCTACTTCAACAACAACAACAATTTCTCCATCCCTAGTTTTGTCGGCGCCATGTTTCTGTTTGAAGAGGGAGACTTGGTGAGCCTACACGTCTCCAACTTGGAGAAAATAGACAGTGAGAAAAGCATCACTGTTGGTATGCAATGCATTTAAACAGTGTTGAAGTGTGTGCGTTCGTAATTTTTAAATGTACATCCGGGCAGTCAGTGCCGGTAAAGCGAACAATTCCTCCCCTTGACTTTTGTCGCTTTATATCTGTCCAGCTAATAGCGATCAGTACTGTCTGGGATTGTTGGATAGTGCTTGTTTGTTTGTTTGTTTGTTTGTTTGTTTGTTTGTTTGTTTGTTTGTTTGTTTGTTTGTTTGTTTTCACCATTCTATTTCACTAGTCCTCTAACTAAGAAGGATCAATCACACTACTTGAATTTTGTTTTCACCTTTTATTAGTACACAACTCATTAATTGAAAACAATCTCATTTCCAACAACTTATTCACTTGTAAATCGCCTTAGATACTTTCATTGTTCATTTTATATCGTCATTAGAAATGCATCATCCTGACCAAAGGCTATTAGACTAAATTTTAACTTTTGCTCTTGTTATTTTAGTAATATATCCATAATACCAAATTTTTACTTTCACAGTAATGTTCGTATTTTTGCGTTAGAGGTTATGAGATGTCTTGGTGTTTAAAAAAAAAGAAGCAAAATTTTTTAATGAATGCCTTTATGAGATATATTGCTGTTTATTCAAGTAGAAGGAGTTATTCGTAGTGATAGCGAGTATGAAATGTCTTCATATTTACATTATACAAGTAACTAGCTATTTTAAAGATAGCGAGTATGGGTATGTGTTTATATTAGCGAGTAGCTGTCAGATTTGATTTTGTAATAGTACAAGTATGGTTATCTTGCTGTTTGTATTGTGTTAGTAACAAGGATATTGTTTTTACTGATACTATGTATGAGATATCTTGCTGTTTATGTTATATTAGTAACAAGGATATTGTTTTTACTGATACTAAGTATGAGATATCTTGCTGTTTATATTACACGAGTAGCGAAGGGATTTTGTAATAAGAACTAGTATGATTTAATTTTATGCAAGCAAATTACTGTTAGGTGTCTGGTCATTGACAGCAAGCTATATTTTCAAACTCCTCCATACATGTAGGCCATCCTATTTTTATACCTTTCTCTACAGTACTTTTTTTAGTGACTGTAGTTTAATCCCATCACTGTTCACTAGGAATGGATCCTGTTCTGTTCACATTATAGCTTTATTTTTCTTTTCTTTTTTAAATTAAACAATAATGCAACTCACCTATCTAGAGGTGTGTTTGAAACAAAGTCTCAACGGATACGCTTTCATTCACAATTAAAGTAATAATCTTTCTTTTAATATATGACTATCCATAAAGGTTGACTACTCAAGTAGAACAAAGCAGCCTTTCAATCATATAAATATTAGTCATCAACCCTATAAATATTAGTCATCAACCGTATAAATATTAATCAACCATATAAATATTAGTCATCAACCATATAGTGAGAGAAAGAGGGAGAGAGAGAGAAATTAATGGATGCTCTTTTCTCTCTCTGCAGTCGTATTGAAACGTCACTGAAGGTGGAAACTAGCCACTATGGCAGTTTTCGAAGCTATCCCCTGGTGTATGTGTAGGATAGACTCTTCGGACTAGAACTCGAGGAAAGAAAGCGTGCACAATATCAGTTAAGAAGCAATGTTTTCTCTTGGCACTTTCCATACTATTGCTTTCTTCAGTGTATTTTAATTTGCACAGAATTGAAGGGTGATGGTGCAAAAAAAGTTCGGCTAATACGAAATCCCCCACGTCTACAGTATGGGACTAGCTGTACCACTCAACGTAGAACCGTACCTCGTCAGTCCTCGAGAACACTGCGGATTTACGTCTACACGAGCCTCACTTGCATAATGAAATGGCATGTTCCGGGTGCAGTTTGCCACCGTGAAACGACTAGTTGCGCCATCCCTTCTGACGAAGGGGCCAACTTCAAATTTTTCTTGTGCAAAGAAAATGTCCATTGTCCTGCTTATAAAGTCTGCACAATGTCACGAAAACACCTGTATGCCTGAAGTGCAAGCGCTACGGAAAGAACTTCCCACACAGAAGTTCTTCAAGAAGATAGTCTCATTCCACGAGAAAAGCACTTGGAACTAGTAAAATCCTTAAGACACTTTCACATGGAGAAGCAATACACAAAAGTAAATCATTCATCTAATCATCAGCTACATCTTTCCCCCCAAAAAAACTCCCCCCCCCCCCCCCTTTACTCCCAATACCAGGAACTCAGCCTTGTGAGCTGAATATATTTATTTTAAATATGTTTATTTTTATTAATTTTCTATTTTGTTATTGTTTTGTTACTTTTACCACCTTCCTTTGCGTCTTCTTGCATTTAACTGAGGTATCGTTGAACAAAGGAAGGCATCAACTTTGGTCTCACAGCTCTTGGATCAGGCAGCTTTATATGTTTTATTATTTTCCTCTGAATATGTAATGTTATATAATATATATATATTGTACTGTATGTATTATGCAAGGTGCTGCTGCAAAGTCTGGTCCAGAAAATTGTTTACATTCCATACGCTGAAGCAGTAGACTGGGAAAAATGACAGAACATATGAAGGACCACGCCTCATTTTAAATATTACGATTACTGAAATTAAATAGTGACAGGTTTGTGTTGAATTACATGTAATTTAATTAATATTGAAATTAAATAGTGACAGGTTTGTGTTGAATTACATGTAATTTAATTAAATTAAATAGTGACAGGTTTGTAATGAATTACATGTAATTTAATTAATATTGTAGCTCTATTATTGAAAGAAGAAACAATGTCCAGTACGAAACATCGCAATTAAATGTCTGCAGACGTCAAAAAGAACAATGGTCAAATAAAGAAACGGCCACCGTTAGAGAGGACGCTTGTTTTGTCCAGTTGCTTGTCGTATTTTTGTGCCGTGTTCGTGACATTTTTGTGCACTGAATGTTTTCATTCCGAACCCGTTCAGCGTCGTTGGGATGAAATGGGCCGTGGCCCACAGGCAGGCTTTGTTTTAGCAAGTTTGACATTCTAATTTTTACCAATCAGTCTGAATTAAACATGTTTTCTTAAATTAATCAATATATCTATAAAAAGTAGTGATTTAAATTTTAAAAATCTATTAATTAGTACAGTTGGTTTTAATTTTTTAGCACAATGACCCATTCAATTATCGTTTAGCGTGACGCTGAACGGGTTGGAATTTTGATGACGTATAAAGGTCGCGAATGCTATCCCAAGTAAGGATAATTTTCCCCTGCACAAAATTTTTAGAAGCAAAATTCTGTTTAATTTTCTGTTTCTCTGACTGCGCATGTTTTAACTAATATAGTTTAATGGTTGTTGTTGATGCTATCAGTTTTGGAGGAAATGTATGCATTTTTTTTTAATTTTTGAGGAATGTTTTCTTAAAATGATATGCACCTAGATTTTGTTCAATTTTGGTTCAAGTGTTTGTGTATATGTTGCTCGTACGTTTGAAGTAGCGATAGTGTCGCTAAAATATTAAAGTAACACTGCCTCACGCATACTAAATCATATTTTTAGTATGATTTTGATTGGTTTAACTGGTAATTGGTAATAACTTTGTTTTTACAAAATTCAATTCATATTTTGTGAATTTGCTTTTTTTATTGTTTATTTTTTATTTACTTTTATTTAAAGCTGTTTGTGGGTGAGTTATTTTCTACAGGCAAGAGGGTTTTTTCTTAGCTATGAATGATATTTATGAACCTACGAAAGTTTCAATCTGTTGTGGGAGTAATAACATGCCCTCTTGATTTTTGTACTAAATATTGATGTAGATCGAAGCTACTGACTGAAAATAGCTGTCTTTGAAAAACCTTTAAACGGCAACAAAAACAAATACGGCGATAAAGTCGAATAAATCCAAAAAGATTTAGAGGTATTTAAGAGATTTTTTTTTTTTAATTTTAAAGGGGCTGACAGCTGTGATGCTGTGGTTCACGTACTAACAATTGAACCCTGCTCCTCTGAACACTGAAGTGCGACACCGGTGGGGTAGGGTGGAGGCTAGTCTTTAATGCAATCCATTGATTTCTATTTAGCACCTTGAAAGTTAGCTGATGTCAATCGGAATATAAATATTGCCACTTAAGCAAGGACCTGCTCGGGTGACCGTAAATTAATATTAGAACTGGAAAATGGATTCAGCCTACTGTGAAATACTTTACGTAATGGAAGAATCTTATATTTTCTCTTAATTAAAGTTTATAAAATGTAATAAACGTCCTTGACATTTTTTGCATGTGCATTTGATTATAAGGCTGAATGTTATTTATGTTGTAGTGAAGTAATACTGCACTCAGTCTATATCTTTCTCTCTCTCACTCCCTCTCTCTCTCCCTCTTTTCCCCTTCTCTCTCTCTCTCTCTCTCTCTCTCCCCTCTTTCCCCTTCCCTCCCTCTCTCTCCTTCTCTCCTTCTCTCCCTCTCTCCACCTCTCCACCTTCTCTCCCCCTCTCTCCCCTTTTCTCAATCTCTCTCCCTCTCTCTCTCCCCTTCTCTCCCCTTTTCTTTCCCTCCCGGTCTCCTCTCTCTCTCCCTCCTCTATCTCTCTCACTCTCTTTCTCCCTCTGGCATATCTTGACTCGAGATATTGGAGCGAGGGATTTGCATAAGAGTACATATGTATCCTTAGGAACAGCTGAAAATTTATTTTAGTTTTCCAGAAACAATATATTTTATTCCGTAAGAGCGAACCTACTAAAGTGGCAGCTAGCTAAAAAGACGAGTCAGATATTGCACAAAAGTTATGAGAAAGAGAAATCCAACAGTGTATACTGTATAAAATACATTAAATTTGTATGAATGGATATAATGCTGAAGTGGTGTGGAAGCTCGTTAATAGCATTTACAGTTGCATTTACAGTCTATAAATGGATCACGTGTAAAACAGATTGCAGTTGTGATACGGTAAGTGTATTTTGCCAATGCAATGGTTTAAGTTAGCAATTTAGTATGCGCATGTTGCTTGAAATGTGAAAGCGCAATTATGCACTATATTTTAATGAGTCTTTGTTGAATGTGTGATTCATATTGCATAATTTCTATAGATTATTAAATAAATTATTTTTGCTTTCTGTGTTTAATTATATATCCCTAGCTGATATGGGTCAATGGCCTTCATCAATAAAGACTTCGAATTTGACTCTCTCTCTCTCTCTCTCTCTCTCTCTTTTTTCTATTTGTCTATCTATCTTTCTTTAAATTTGTCTATCAATCTATTATTGTTTCTTATTTTCTATATTCCTCTGTACGTATGCACGTGTACACACTCAGGAAATGTATATGTCACCAGTGCTTGCACTGGCCATGGACTTTGTAATACATATCAATTGAGTATACTTATCGCAGTATAGTTAATGACATCAGGGTTGTTATAAATACATCCCACTGGCCATGGACTTTGTAATACATATCAATTGAGTGTACTTATCGCAGAATAGTTAATGACATCAGGGTTGCTATCAATATGTTTCCCATTCTGCTAAACATGACCGATTTCTTAGACCGCCCTGTTCTTCTGTATAATAATTTACAACGTCACTGTCCGTCAGGTATGCCTCATATTTAAATGACAGGACACTTCTCCATGTCTGATTGATTGAACTTTTCATTTACATAAGTCGCTTCGATCTCAAATACACTTGCAAAACTCCTCACTTAATTTAAAGTGAGAAATATGTTAGCGATACAAATGTCACTTTTCTTTTACATAAGAATGGCCTTATTAAACAATCCCAAGTATATGCATTTTGCAAAAGCATCAACTTCATTCATTGCACAGTCAACGCACATAATCATTGCAGTCACTAGTCATCAAAATCTATAATCGTTATTGTTCACATTATACTAAACAATCAGCATACGTATTTCAAACTGTCACAACTGCCCAGCTACAGATCTCTCCTGATCACCATAAAAAATAATAAATATATTTAATATGCTTAGTTTAACAATCATATAGTAACTAATTGATGCTAACAAAACAGAAATTTAATCTGCTTAGTCTGACAGTTACTTAATAACCATCTCTAGCAAACAGTCCTATTCAATGGAAATGAACTTATGTGTTTGTTGTCTGTACTGTAAACAACGTGCAGATTAATATCTAAAACAAATTATTCATTTCGTTTCTCCTGCACATGTATGAAGTTCTACTGGTGAGATTGATTTATTTCAACTTTCTATGGTTAATTATTGAGAACATTTGTCAGTCTGCACATGTAAGTAATTATATTGGTGAGATTTATTTCAACTTTCTATGGTTAATTACTTTTGAATTTGTCAGTCTGCACATGTAAGTAATTATACTAGTGATATCTGTTTCAACAATCACTTCTTAATTCCTGAGAAAAGTTGTCAGTCTGCACATGTAAGTAATTATACTAGTGATATATGTTTCAACAATCACTTCTTAATTCCTGAGAAAAGTTGTCAGTCTGCACATGTAAGTAATTATACTAGTGCTATCTGTTTCAACAATCACTTCTTAATTAGTGAGAAAAGTTATCAGCCTGCATATGGATCAAAGACTATAAGTCAATATATATATGCAACTGTACAACTACAAAATCTTACTAGATCAAAGACTATAAGTCAATATATATATGCAACTGTACAACTACAAAATCTTACTAGATCAAAGACTATAAGTCAATATATATATACAACTGTACAACTACAAAATCTTACTAGATCAAAAATATAGCTCGATGCATCTATTCAAACCAAAATGTATAAACACAATGCATCGCTATCTGTAAGAGAAGAAACTTTAAGAATGGAAATTAACTAGGAACTTAAGTGAAACAGATTGTCTCAAAGATCACTGATCTAGTACTCCTGGTTCCCTGATCAAACTAGCAAACACTCTTGTGGATTTAACCTTGCATAGCTCCTTTAGACACCTCACTCAGTAAAGTGTCCCTCCTGCTTCCTATCATCAAGGAAAAGCGTCAGTACGTACAACCACTGGAGTCAGCCACACTTCCTGTCGCTTGGATTCAGTACAACCACTGGAGTCAGCCACACTTCCTGTCACTTGGATTCAGTACAACCACTGGAGTCAGCCACACTTCCAGTCACTACTCAAGTTACTCACACTTCCAATCACTACTCAAGTTACTCACACTTCCAGTGATACTCCCGTGTTTAATTCACAAGTTATTATACCAATGGGAATGCTTTATTGATTTTAAATCGGGTATGTATTGTCTTTCACAAATATTCAAAATATTAAATACATAAACAACGAAACAAATAAGAATAAAAACCACATATTTCATAGAAAGACGAACAGATAGATAGACAAATTGATTGATTGATTGATTGATTGATTGATTGATTGATTTAAATGCAGGTAAGTGTAAGGAATACGCACTCTACTGATGTCTTGTGACAAGATTTGTTAACTGCCAAACAATTTCTAGTGTAGAGAAATTTTGGGACAGCAGTACATTTGTTCTGCTTGAAAGAGACAACAAGGTAAGAAGATGTGCCCAGGTCAACTCCAAGCAGCGGAACAGTTTTTTCCACGTGTGAGTGATACACATGGAGCAGACAAAATTTGAAATGAACTATAAAGTGTGAAATTTTGGAAAAGTGCAGGAAGACTGTTAAGACTGCACTGAATCAGATTAGATAAAAATATTATTGTTATTCTGATAACTCCATTTCTATTCTATGATAGGACTAACCTGCCATTTGTATTGACTCTATTGTTGAATTGTAATTATATTTTTATATAGGGAGAGAGACTGTGTAGACATAAAAATTATCTGTGAACATGAGTTCACAGAATAATGTTGTCAAGTAATCTATTTCATTGTAATTGTCATATGTATATTTGATTGTTCATTTAATAAATTTATTGTTAAATTTATTTACTTCTTATGCATATTGATAATCTTAGGTTGGAGAAGAAAGTGGATAGATGGGGGCTAACTAAATATAGATTAAAGTCGGATTTGTCTTCTCCGTTAGTAAGAAGTTTTCCACTCACGGAAATAGTATGTGATTGTAAATGTTTCGTTTTATGTTGTGGAATATAGAAAACGCTTACACCCCCGAAAAAATCTGCCAAATGAGAGAGACGAGCGGTGTCAGTTGGAGGATCATTAATAATAAAATTAATACTCTCATCACTTATAATTAGTTATTAATAAGATTAGTTAATAATAATCATTTTCCTTAGCCAAGTGGCGTGCCTGTCATAATAGAGAGACAGGTAGGCAGGCAGGCGGACAGACGAACAGACGGACGGACGGACGGATGGATGGATGGATGGATGGATGGATAGATAGATAGATAGATAGATAGATAGATAGATAGATAGATAGATAGATAGATAGATAGATAGATAGATAGATATTATTTCTGTTCCAATACCTTCCCAGATAAAATTAGGCGTGTTAGCCTCACACAAACACCGATTAACCTTAAATTATCTTTCCACTGGACCTAGAAGATCTAATGATGCTCTTAATTCATATTAATTTCAAAAGCACATTGGCTACTTATTAAGTATTGCATTCTCTAGCTGCAACATTCATATAAGGGATACAATACGTTTGAAAAGATAAGAACATTGAGTTATTTCCCTTGTAAATCGCAATAATAATAATAATGGCTGTCGCTTCAAAAAAGTTCACGTTTCGGTTACTCGACGGGAAAGACTTTCCGTCTCTCTCCAACAAGGATAATCAGGATTTCTTTATGAAATGGTAATAGATTTGCTCTTGAGTAGTTTGCAACGTTACGAGTTTGTTCTTATTACTGAGACCTTATAAAAAGCTTTAGTTGCTATGGACTCATGATGGACGCTCTGTCGCAGTGTTTTCCAGTATTCTCAATGTGGTAGTAACATTTGTTCTGGAACCTCTCTCTCTCTCTCTCTCTATCTCTATCTCTCTCTCTCTCTCTCTCTCTCTCTCTCTCTCACACACACACACACACACACACACACATACACACACAATATTATATATATGTATGTATATATTTCAAGAATAAATAGTCGTATGTAAGCAAATTTGAATTTGCTTATATTGGGGTTTTTTTTAATTAAATTTTACAAAATACAAATTATTCAATAAATATAAAATGTTACTCATTAAACCTCATTTGTCAGAAAGCATTATTATTAATATTTTCCTTGCTGGACTTTTTGTTTCAGGTCAATGAAAGGGCGAATAACTGCTCAAATGTACAGTTTCGATCAGATGTTTCAAGCTTATGAAAAAGATCAGTTTGCTCTGGTGTGTTATTTTTCATCTTATAATTATTGTCCTACTCCTTTCAGCTTTATCATCTTTATAATCACATAATCAGTGTTAGTACCTGTAATAATCTGCTTGGTTAGTTACTTTCGAATTAAAACTTTTCACCTCATAAATAAATTGAATCAGGTAAGCTTTATAAATATAATACCCCTATATTTTATATCTAATTTTATTTTACCTTTAGCCATATCATTTTTTCTAAATTAAGCTCAGTGTTCAGATGTATCAACAGAACATTTTTGCATTACTCTTATACCTTAAAACTCACTAGCATGTGTAATTGTTTTATATCTGTGTGATAAGTACTATAAAAATAGAATATCTTTGGTAAAAATGTAACTGTTTGCCTCTTTAAAAATATTGAAGTTGACCAAGTTAAATATTATAACTAAAGAATATTTCTTCTGTCTTTTCTTAACACCAGCGTGAATTTTCTTATGATAAACTGATGTAAAAACTAAAATAAATTTACATAAATGAATGATTACATAATTTTTAAAATTAGTATAATGTCTTGTTTTCTTATCTGCAGCATATTTACTTTCAACTTGACTTATCATTTTTTTTTTGCATATAAATTATAATATCATTATGGAATACTTTTTGTTTAAGATAATGCCCTGTTTTTATTTTTGTATTCTGTAATCGATTTTTTTTTTAATTGCCTAATCTGTCATGCCTTTATTTTTGATAAAAATGTTTTGTCCCAAACACTTCCTGTTCTTTTCTTGTCTAAAAGTATAAATGTTGTCATAGTTCCTTTTGCATTTATTTCTTGTTTTTGATTATATTTAGGATTTTTTTCAAGATGAGAATGTCAGCTCAACACTGAAAATACTGAATATAGCTGGAAAATGGAGTTCAGTAGGTAAGCTCCTAATAAACTAGTAACAGATTAGTATTCATTAGAATTAGTATTCAGTATTTTATTAGGGTAGTTAGGGTGAAGCATTCACTTCATTAGTTACAAATTAGTACTCACATTCAGAAACACTCATTTCATTAGTTACAAATTAATATTCACAAGGAGTGCGATGAGTCCACATTTATTACTTGGAGGAAGCACTCACTAAACTATGGACAGTGAAAAAGTACTCTCTTCATTAGTTACAAATTAGTATTCACATTGAGAAAACACTTATTTCGTTAGTTATAGATTAGTATTCACACTGAGAATGCACTCTTTATATTATTGCCACATTAGCAGTCCCATTGAGAAAGCACTCATTATATTAGTAATGACTAGTATTCATAATGAGAAGAACTTCACTGTATTAGTGACATAAATTTACAATCGAAATTAATGTGTAAGAAAACCCTTCAATAGTTATGGATGAGTGGTCATAGCAAGTCAGTATTCACTGTACTACTACTACTGATTTTTTCAAGCCCTTTTCAACATATATGAAAGCACAGGAAGTTTTCTTTGTATTATTACAATAATAGTATAGCATATTTATGAGCTAAAAGCACTTAGTTTTCTAGAAAGTATCAGATACTTTACTGTAGGCATTAAGATTTGATAATTTGTTATTTTTATATTAATGACTGTGATTTAACATAAAGTCTGTACCTTTATAATCTAATAATCTTAAAATATTTTAATGAAACTTAATAATAAAAGGATTTGTTCATTATTTGCTTAGTTCCCGGCATCATCTTTGGCACTATGTTTTGGGGTTCTAACAAAATCATTTGGTTACTTTCTCAAAACCATTCAACAGCAAAAATGAATTATATTGGTTTCCATCTTAAAATTATTTAGATTACAATGTATTATTTTACAAAGGTCGAAGTTAAATGATTTATCAGAATTGTATAAAGGCATATTTGGAACAGACTGAGATCTCATTTTGTATTAAACTCTTGTGAAATTTTGTTACAGGTGTAAAAGCTGAATCAGTGACTGCTACTCCAGTTCCCTGCTCTGTAATATCCATGGCATTTTTTGACAAACTGTATGAAGAGAACGGACAAATTGTCCGATCATCTGGACATATTCACAAATGCATGGATGAGTTTTTTGGTGATTTTATAATTTCAGATCACCTAAGACAGGTAAAGTTTTAATCTTATTTAAAAAAGGAAATTTTTTAGGGGTTTTTTTTTTGTTATTTTGTTTTTGTTAAAAGTTTGGTTGATATGAAAGACACAGTGAAAATTACCTCATCATTTCATTCAAGTGTGCTTTTACTGTGACAATTTCATTTTAATTTGATTTTAGTCATTCTGAATAGAAATGGAAGACATCCAGAATTTGTCTTCTCATATAAGTAAGAAAAATCAGCACCTTTACAAATATATTTCTTCCCCTCAAAAAGGACAAGAAAAATGTATGTCACCTCATCCTGCATCATTGTATGGCAATATCTTATCTATAGATTGCTCTATCTGCCTACAAATGACTATATCCAACTATGGGTAACACTCTGTTTTGCATGTGAATTTCAGGGACATTCAACAGTTTGTGAGTGTAGCCTACTAGCAAGAAAAGTTAATTCCTAAATGGATGTGCAATGTGTGGATAATACACCATGTTTTGCTTGTGAAGTTCAGGGACATTAAATAACTTGTCAATGTAGCCTGCTAGCTAACAAAATGTGAATTCCACTATGGATGTATATGTGTATTGAGTTGAAATGAGTTTCTAAGAAGTTAAATAAGCAGGTTTACTTGACCTACCACTAAAAAAAATTAATTCTGTTTGGTAGCACTTTGCTTAATAAAAAATAGTCATATGCTGTTTGTTTGCAAGTTGCAGGGAGAATCAAAAGTTATGTGTCTATAGCAAATAACATGCCGACAAACAAAAATTAATCGCATTCAGTGATCTACAAATTCTATCAGATCAGATCAATGTCTTTCATTTTTAAAACATTTTTTTTTTTTGCAGTTTTATTAGAACAGATGGATTTTTGAATAAATTAAAAAAGAAAGTTAGAAAATACTTGATTTAGATATGCACCTGGTATTTCAATATTATTTAAAGTTATTTCCCTTATGAGCCAGTTCAACGTGTATTTGTGAATATGATCTATTGAAATATAGCCATTTGAAAAGAGATTGAAATGGAGTGGTTGAATTATAATTGTATACAAATTATATTATTATTCACATTTTTTGTTAGATTTTAACAGATAACTTTATGGTTATATTATTCACTGTTATTGTGGCTTTGACAGACATACAAACTCTATAGTAGTATTCACTTTTTATTTGGGGGGAACCTTAACTGATAAGTTGTGTATGCATACTAAGAGGGAAAAATAATAATCTGAATTAAGCTTAATATTAATTATATGCTATTAATTTATTTTCAGATGTTATTAAATGAGGATTCTGATTGTTACTGCACATTTAATGAATCTGAAAGGGAGGAGTTTCTTTTCTGTCTGTTTGAACACATCTGTCTTGGTGGACAAATCTGTCAATATGAAGATACAATTGATCCTTATCTTGACATTACAAAACAGCTTTACAAAGATCTTGTCAGGTAATAGTACTACACATGGTTAGTTTCCTTATCACAAAGCACCTTGACATAGATCTTGTCATATAATAGTACCAGATTTAGTTATCTTATCACAAAACAGCTTGACAATGGTCTTGTCAGGTGATAGTACCAGATTTAGTTACTTTATCATTAAACAGCTTAATGAAGGTCTTGTCATATAATAGTACCAGATTTGGTTACCTTATCACAATTCATCAAGTAATAGTACCACATTTAGTTACCTTATCACAAAATATCTAAAGATCTTGTCCGATAATTATGATATCACAGAACACAAAAAGAAAAAATATGCATCAGTTCTGTAAATTCTAGAATGTGCCAAATCCAGTCAATTATTTATGTCCATAGTTTGAGGCAAGAGCATTAATCTACTACATATATAACTGTCAACAGGTTATGGCAATCTGGGTTGAATTATATATACATAGGCTACAAATTTTTCTGTATTGCTAAAATTCATATCAGTGTATGCATTGTATGTGGATTTGCATTAAAGCTGAGAATTTATGGTGAATCAGAAGTTTCAACCTTTTCCTTTTCAACGTTTATTACAGGTTATCTCAATAAAAGTTTTGCTTTTTTTTGTTTTGTTTTTTTTAACTGAAAAAATTAAAACTTTGGTTATTTAAAACCTACATGTCTGTGCCTGCAGATCAAGTTGCTTGTCTATATCAGCTGCATGGAGATCTTTAGAAAAATTGTGCTGTCCACCTCCATCCACTCACCTACCCCATTTCCCCCCAAGTGCAAACCAGTAGCACAGTAGTTGTCAAAAGAGAAGATAATACATAGTACAAATTTAATATTGTATACATTTACCTCCCTTGATTTAACAAACCAGAAAAGTACAGTCTGGTTTAATTTGAATTTGTATTTAATTCAAACAGTAATTAGTGTTCTCATTCCAAGCAGTTCAGATTAAGTCAATTCCATGTATTAAAAAAATAAAATAGAAAAAGTTTATAAAGGTGCTTATAAATCCTTATGAAACCCCACAGAGAAATATTCCTAAAGGTTTTTAGAGAAGTTTGTTTTGCAGATGGTGGAGGGGTGGATGGGGAGGTGGGCATTGTAGTTTTCAAGACTGATAAACTGTGTATAAGGTTTTGGTCATCAGCAGACATGACTAAGGTGTTTATATATAATTTTAAGTTAATTTGTTAAAGATAGAACAAAATTTGACTTCCCAAGATGACTGATTGGATGTTAATTTCATTTATAGCGTACAGAAAAAACCTGATACAAAGGAATTGACAGTGATATCTTCAGTCTTCAAAGTCACAGCCTCAGTAAGTCCCATTTATGTGTGTGCTTTCACTTTTGAACAAGAATTCAGATATACTGAATATTATTTTATTTGATACTTTTGCACTCAGCTTTGTGTACATGCATGTCTGTGTGTCTGTATGCAATATATATTGTACATGCATGTCTGTGTGTCTGTATGCAGTATATATTGTACATGCATGTCTGTGTGTCTGTTTGCAATATATATTGTATATGCATGTCTGTGTGTCTATATGCAGTATATATTGTACATGCATGTCTGTGTGTCTATATGTAATATATATTGTACATGCATGTCTGTGTGTCTGTATGCAGTATATATTGTACATGCATGTCTGTGTGTCTGTATGCAATATATATTGTACATGCATTTGTGAATCCATGTATCATTTTTCTAAAACTTCATTTTCCCCCTTACACATATTAACTCTTTGGCCCCCCTCCCCTTCCCCATGAACTTTGTTGGATCATATTTATTTAATTTTTCTTACTGCATGCCTGTGCCTGTATATAGTTTCAGTGCCTTTATATGAATACTGAATTATTTTTTTTTTTTACTCGGGAAGTTATTGACTAACTGCATGCCTGTGCCTGTATATAGTTTCAGTGCCTTTATGTGAACACTGAATTATTTGTTTTACTCAGGAAGTTATTGACTAACTGCAGTTTTGATAGGCTGTTGCTATTTTATGCTCGTGTGAAGTTTCATTGTTGGTATTACCCTCACAGAAAATCAAATCAAAATTAAAAGTATTTTCTAAGACTGTCTCAGTCTTATACACTTATTGATAAACAGACATACATATATGCAACATGCAAACAGAATGGATAGATAATTCAACATTCATTTCAGCAAATGTATATATCCAAAAGTTTTATACACCACGGTATCGATCAAATTTATTAAATGGTACATAAAATATAATGTAACAAAATATACAGAAAATAACTCATATTCAGAAAAGTGTGTACTCATTTTTATCAAAGATAAATTGCACAATGTTTAGTATGTACATTTAATATTAAAATGTATAAAATTTAAAACTCTTGGTTGAGAGCCTCTCTCTCTTTCTCTCTTTCACTCCTTTCTCTCACAAAGAATGTATACTGAAAATTGTTTTTAAATGTTATACATACTCTTACAGATTTTGGAGCCCTGTTTAAAATCTGAAAAGCATATCATCTCCATTTTACTTGTCATCAAATAGCTTTACAGTTTTTGCTGATTTTATAAGAGTTTGCCTTGACTTTTGATTAACAACTTCTTGAATTCTCCCCCAGTATATTTCCAAATGCTCCACTTGTCACAGTGGAATGTAGAAATGAATAAAGCATTATAAAAGTGAAAAATGTTGTATTGCACTTTCACACTACAATGATTTTGCCTAGACCTGTGCTATAAAATGAATAGCCCACTTAGAAAGCTTACCAATCTAAACACATTAATGCTGTGGCAAATCTTTTATTATCTAATGCATAATTATGCATTTTCTAATTTTAGGTTTATAATGAAGTATACTATCTTAATTAGAATTTATAATTAATTTCCTAAGAATCAGGATTGAAAAACAGTTCAAGTCAAACTTTTTAAAAGTGTTTCTGTTAATCTTTTAATCTTTGCTTAAAGTGGGCAATAACAAGAAAATATTTTCCACACGAAGATTGACTTAGTGAAATGTATTTGACCAGCAATCTTTTGTTTTCATTTTTGGGCACTGATAAACATCTAGTATTGGTGTGTCAGATATACACACTTGTTATTGTAATGGTGCTGCTGTCTGAAAAAGAGTTGTACTAATGCAATGCTCAAACCTGCTACAGTAATACTACCTGATCTACCTGAGACTAGTGGTGCCAACAGGTATCCGTTGTCATGCTAACACCCGGGTAGTAAAATTGAGAATGGGTACCTGTGGTAATGTGGCCGTTATGTCTATAAAGGATTTGGTCACACTCGCATCCCGGCCATGGGTTGGCTTACGCGCTGAACAACCGCTGTACCTAGATCTAATTATTTATGACATAGATCACCAATCACCATAGCTCGCACCCTTTCTTTTCGCTTGTGGTTGTTGTGCTCATTAAGATGTGTAGCATGTTATTGAAGTTAATAAGACTTCAGTAAACAAACTTGTCAATAAATTAAATAATAACGTAATATTTTTAACATTGGGAAGTCATCAACTGTGCTGAGTCACGCCTAGAGATTGGATAGTGACACGACACAATGCAATCTGTGTGATGAAATTCTATCGGCGAAGGGCGATTGAACTTTTTAAATACGTTATTGTTGTTGACATTTTATTTAATTTTAGTTTACTTTAGTTTATGTAATGATTGATAATATTAAAAATAAAAGTTTGCGTTGTACACATAAAGATGATAACTAATAGTAAGTCACTAGATGCCTACCTTTGGCTACTGTGTGAAATAGAGTGTTTATGTAATGATTGATAATATTAAAAATAAAAGTTTGCATTGTACATATAAAGATCATAACTAATAATAAGTCACTAGATGTATAGCCTTGGCTACTGTGTGAAATAGAGCGCATGCTTAATGGTTAAGTAGCTTTGTGTAGAGATTGCAAGTTGTGATGGAGATTATGCTAATTTTCGAACAGGTACCCGGGTACCCATTCAAAATTTGGACAGGTACCCGGGCAGCATTTTAGAAAAAAGTTGACAGCCCTACCTGAGACACTTGAACTCTGCAGAGGTAGTGCTATCTGAGAAAGTTCAAGTGAAATGTTGAACTCTGCTGAGGTAGTGCTATCTGAGAAAGTTCAAGTGAAATGTTGAACTCTGCTGAGGTAGTGCTATCTGAGACAGCACTTGAACTCTGCTGAGGTAGTGCTATCTGAGACAGCACTTGAACTCTGCTGGATGGGATGAGACCAAATTGAAAAGGTGCTATGGAAAGCTAATCATAATAATGTGTTTTCTCTGAAAGCATGCTGTGTTGATGATGTATTTCAAGAAACAAAATTACAAATACGTTTCAAAGCACTTACTGTTGCTGTTTGAGTATAAGAAGTATTAATATACCTGCACAAGAACAAGCCAGAATGATGTTTGCAAATGGCTATGTTACTAATAGTAATATTGCTGTATAAGAGCAATAACTTGAATAAGTATTGATGTTTGAAAATATGCAAATTATATATATAGATAAGTTATCTATCAAGACAGAGAATTGTAATAGTGCTATTTGAGAGCAAGTTAATCATGATAATAAATACAGTATTGTTACTCAGGAAGCAAATTTAGAACATACTATAATAAAGACTGACAGCAGTATTTTTTACTAAATGAGAACAGCAAATTGTGAAAACCTAAAATGTTGCCATGAGAACTAAAACAGCAATATTACTAAGAAGTGGTGAAGACTTGTTTTTTAAAAAGTTATACAAAGGGTCAAAGTATTATTACATCTAGAAGAAGGACATTTTAGAAAACATGTGTTTTACAAGCTGTAATGAGCACTATAACAGTAATATTATTGGATAAGAAAGTTGTAAAAATTGAGAACAAAGTATAATGATGATTGAAAGCATAATGTTACTAAAGGAGTGAACATTTTAAAAACTGTTTGAGAACAGCCTGTAATGATCATTAAAAACAAATGCAAGTTGCACATTAAAAACACTATCATAGAACAAGTTATAACATGATTAAAAACAGTAATATTATTAAAAGAGAGACAATTAGTCTTAAAGAATTGTTTGAGAACAACTAAAAACTATGATTGAAAACAGTTATATTAATTATTAAAAGACACAAAGTCACTTGTGAGGATATGTTTGAGAACAACTTGAAACCCTGATTGAAAACAGTTATATTATTAAACTTAGAGTTAGTCGGTCATTTGTAATGAACTCTCTGAGAACAAGTTATAACAATGATTAAGAACAATAATATTAGTCAAGAAGAGAGAGTCAGTTGTAAAGAGCTGCTTAAGAACATTTTTCAGTGTCAAAATAATGATCGTTTCTAAATGAAAGAAAAATGTCTTTAACTGTACAGTTCATTAAATTGTGCTTTTAGAAATATGAAAAAACAAACAAGAAGAAACAGGATTTGCTGTTGTTTCCATAAATCCAGTTGTGGGGGGTTGAGGATGATTACAATTAAAGCCATGCTTGATACAAAGAATAATCAGGTATCACAGTCTTTATGCTCAGGCGCCATAACTACAATAAGAGGTAAGAGCAGCAAATTGTGTCATCAAATTCAGTCACTCAGAATTTTTTATTTTCAATTGTATATATATATATATATATATAATATCCCTTCTGGTAGCAATTTTTGCAGTGATCTTGAATTCTGGATTAATTAATTAACCCATCCAAGAATGTGATTGGTAGCCACTGTTTGTTTAGACACAGACCTTTTCCATTTTTTTTCAAACAGAAGCACCCTAATGAGTAGAACAGGTATTCTCTCTGAGCTTTAAGACAGGTCCCAACAACTACAGACCAATAAATACCAACAGTGTATGGTTGAAAGAGACTGGATCCCTTACATTATCTTATATGCAAAGTTGCTATGGTTCAGTCATTACTACACAAGACTTCCATTTCTCAGCAACATCTTGCAAAATAATCAGTATCATTTAGTTTTTGTTCATCCATGTCCACTTGGTATTGTGTTTTGTTGTGTTTCGAGCATCTCTATTGTTCATCCATATCCACTTGGTATTGTGTTTTGTTGTATTGCGAGCATCTCTGTTGTTCATCCAAGTCCACTTGGTATTGTGTTTTGTTGTATTGTGAGCATCTCTGTTGTTCATCCAAGTCCACTTGGTATTGTGTTTTGTTGTATTGCGAGCATCTCTGTTGTTCATCCATGTCCACTTGGTATTGTGTTTTGTTGTATTGCGAGCATCTCTGTTGTTCATCCATGTCCACTTGGTATTGTGTTTTGTTGTATTGCGAGCATCTCTGTTGTTCATCCATGTCCACTTGGTATTGTGTTTTGTTGTATTGCGAGCATCTCTTTTGTTCATTCAAGTCCACTTGGTATTGTGTTTTGTTTTGAGCATCTCTCTTGTTCACCCATGTCTACTTGGCATTGTGTTTTGTTGTGTTTCAAGCATCTCTGTGCTTTTAATACTGATCGAATAATGTGTACAATCTTATCTATCATTCCTGCATGCTTGCTGATAAAAAAAAATGTTCCTTTGATGTAATATTGCTACAATCTAAATATTGATAACCTTGATTATGTGAATAGTGAACTTTAATAACTGGATTGGGATATATGCATGATAGAAATGGTATGCTGGCACTGCACAAGCAGAATTAAATTTGAAATATATTGATCCTGTTGTGAGAGTCACATCTCTGTCAGTTCCAAACGCTCTCCCAATCTGAATCGTATTCATATTCTTGAACAAAGAATCCTATCAGTTATCTAATCCTAATTCTGGTCATAAAAAATCCTGATAAATGTAGCATTTAGCATATGTAGCATATTTCTGCTTGCCAATAGGGAAAAAAGTGCAAAATCAATGATTATAAATTATTGGTGTTTTTGCTAATCTTTACAGGTGTCTGTTTAGAGGTCATGCTACAGTCTTGTTGTTAGACCTAATTTTAATTCTGTTACATTAGAATTAATGTCAATCATGAGAGAGAGAGAGAGAGAGAGAGAGTGTGTGGGTGGGTTGGGGTGGGTGGGTATGTTTTTATGTGCATGCATATTAGACTAGTATTTTATTTCTGACACATGAATATGATGCCATTATTTAATCAGTTATTTCAGTTGTGATGCATTACTATTGCCACCTGCCTTTACAATCACATTTTAATGTTGTACATATTAGTATTACCTCCTGCCTTTACAACTACATTTTAATGTTGTACATATTAGTATTACCTCCTGCCTTTACAACTACATTTTAATGTTGTACATATTAGTATTACCTCCTGCCTTTACAACCACATTTTAATGTTGTACATATTACTATTACCACCTGTCTTTACAACCACATTTTAATGTTGTACATTTTAGTATTACCATCTGTTATATAATCATACTTTATACATTGGCACATTAGTATTACTGTGTTGGTATGTTAGTATGAATGTCTGCCTTTACAACATTTTTTTTTGTTGGTATGTTAGCGTGGCAGCGTAAATTTGCCTATCCCTATTTTTAAACTTAATTGTTATATAAAATGTTAAATTGTCAAAGTGACCCAGCCTTGGGTACTCCTTGTGATGATATTTTTTAGTTAGAGTAAACAACTCTGGTGGAGAATATGCTAGAAAATTGCTGATGCAATCCAAACCAGTTCAACTGGATGAGTAGTTTTTCTGACTAATAGTCTCACACTTGTTTATAACAGTTTTATCCAATGGGGATGGACCGAAAGTTTCTTTGATGAAGAAGTACTCTATTTTAATCACTTTTGAATTTGAACATAACTTGAGCCCACTCATAAAGGCAATCATTAGCTTATGGTAAGTTAACTGACTGATAAATAAAGAATGGACATGTGCTATTGATCACTGATTTGAATTAGAGAATGCTTATGTAATTGAACCATTATTTCTATGTTCATTAATTTGACTACATTGTACATTATACTTGTGAATTTTGATCGATGCTATATTTCTTATGCTGTGTGTGCATCAGGCTAATGAAATTGTTGCAGGATTTGTAAGTTGAGAATGTTTGTAAGAGAATAAGGAGTTTAAAGATGAAATATGCCTGTAATTTAGTGCTGCATTAATTTGACTTTTGTAGAGCAGAACACACTTTTTTCTTTTGTCATGCTACAGTGGCTAGTGTACTCTGCTTGGTCACATCATTGTGTGAATTCAGCATTGTCATCAACTTATAAGTAGAGCGTGTTGCTGTAATATGATTCCTGTAGTTCAATTCAAGAGCCAATATAGTGGAAATGGTGGCTTGAGTTTGTCTTGAAAATTCACAAAGATTATTTTGAATGTTCCTTGTGGTACATTGAGTAAATGTGCATGGAAATCAAGAATGTGCTTGATAGTGCATGTGAAATTCAGGACGATTCTCTTTGGTGTGCTTGGCAAGGGCATCAAAGATTCTGGAACAGTTATGTAATGTGCCTCCAGAAGGGACACGTGAGGCCTCACCTAAATAAGAAAGACAGTGACTGTCACAACCACATGATTGTGAACAAATGCCACCAGCAGCCACCATCTTTGTAAACATTATGTGCATTTACTTTCATTATTTCTACTCTCATTTCTGTGCTGATATCCATGAACTTGATTATGTATTTATGTTAAGTGACTGCTTATGCTTCTGCTAGGATAAACTGAATGATTGTTCAGCATTAAATGAACATTTTTGTGAAGTGATGTAAATGTCAATGCTCTTTTGATTATATTTATATGTTGTATATTTGATTGTTGATTTAATAAATATATTGTTAAATGTTTTGACTTTCTTACTTATTGATAACCATATGTTGGAAAGACAATGGGTGGAGGGGGGCTTGATAAATATAGATTAAAAGATGGATTTGTCTTCTCCTTTAGTAAGAAGTTTTCCACCTACAGAAATATTGTGTGTCTTTAATGTTGTGAAAGTTAGAAAACGTTTACAGCACCCACCTATCCACTAAGTAATAACATAAATTAATATTCTCATCACTTGTAATTAGTTATGGATGAATAATTAATAATAATTATAACCATTAATTAGGTGGCATTAGCATCACAGTTAGTATTACTATCTGCCTTTACAACCCTATTTAATATTGGTATGTTAGTATTACTGTCTGCCTTTACAACCCTATTTAATATTGGTATGTTAGTATTACTGTCTGCCTTTACAACTATATTTAGTGTTGGCACTTTATTGTTGGTTTACTGTCAGCCTTTACAAGTATATTTTAATGTTGACACATTAGTATTGCTGACTGCCTTTACAACCATATTTAATGTTGATACAAGAGTGTTACTATCTGCCTTCACATCCATATGTAATGTTGGAACATTAGTATTATTACCTGCTTTTACAACCATATTTTAATGTTATTATGTTAGTATTCATACTTTCCTTTACAATTATATTTTAATGTTGGTACATTAGTATTACTGCCTTTCACATCACCTGTACTTTACTTTTGCATTTTAATTGCATTGGCATCCATACTTTAATTGTGGCACATAAATACATTTGTATACTGATTATCCATAGATCCATATTTAAATTGTGGTACATTTATATTACTCTGTTATTTTGTTTGTGGTACATAATTATTTCTAATTGTTATTACACCTGATATTTAATGGTACATTAGTAATAATACTTCTCATTAGACATGTAATGGTGATATATTAGTATTATTACATGTCACTACACTCATACATATTAATTGCAATATATTATTTAATATATTTATCTGCCGTTAACCCATATTAGAATTGTGATACTGTTCCATAGTATTTCTGCCCATCATAAAACCAGAATTGTAAATGTTGTACACTAGTGTTATCTTTTTTCATTATAACAGTTCATTATTTGTGGTATATTATTATTATTATGAATCTCATTGAGGTATAGTAATATTAGTCTACTGCCTGTCATTATTATTATACCAATACTGTAATTGTGGTACCATACATTAATATTACTACTCTTTATTAAACTCAAATTTTACTTGATCATTGCTGTAATATATTTCATTGAACTCATATTTCAGTTGTACATTGCTATTAATATCACTCACTCTACCCCCATTACTGTAACTCTGCCATTACTATCTTTTATTACACCCATATTTAAACTGTGGTGTGTTTGTATTACTGCCTTTACTATCTTTTATTACACCCATATTTAAACTGTGGTGTGATTGTATTACTGCCTTTACTCTCTTTTTTTTTTATTACACCCGTATTTAAACTGGGGTATATTTGTATTACTGCCTTTCCTATCTTTTTTTATTACACCCATATTTAAACTGGGGTGTATTTGTATTACTGCCTTTCCTTAATGCATTATTTCATTTGTGTGGCTCATTATTATTGTTTGGTGTAATGTATTTGGCCTGCAATGGCAGTACACCTACTCACTGCCAGAATTTCTTTCGTAAGATCTGTACTTTAGCTTTGAGGAGTTTCATTCTACTGCCTGTCGCTAGCCATTTCAGTCTCCAGCATTCCACTCACAACGTCATCCCCAGCGTTCATTTGCTGGAGACTGAATGAATAACGCGACTGCAGTTTGTCTTTCTTTCGCGAGAGGCAAGGCAAGGGACACAACTGGTGACGGGCTGCGCACTTGAGACTCAGTACGTCAGCCACACTGAGGAATTGGGAGCACCTACATCTGCGTCCATGACTGTGGTCGCCCTCTTCGTGGGTGGAGTTCTGGAGGCTGTCGGTGTTAGTGCCCACGGTTTGAAAGTGCCCTTTGGAAGCTTCGAGAGAATCTACATGTTTGATGTACATCAAACCCGCCGCCATGCCTATGTAGAACACGGGCACTGACACCAGAATCGGCACCACGATTTCAATATCCTGCATGCAGAGGGAGTACAGCTTGTCCACCACGCCTCCCGCGCACATCTCCACCATAGAGCCATTGACAGCAGCCAGTATCGGACCCAGCTGCACGCCGCAGACCACCCTGACGTTCGCAGCTATTTCCATGCAGTGATTGCTGCTGACATCCACCACATGATTTTCGGATAAATTCTCCTTTTTCTTCTGCAGAACGGAGTGGACAGCGGTCCGCACTTCCAGGAACCCGCAATGGTCCATGGCGGTGCTGAGCTGCCACGTAACGTTCCCCAGGTCCCTCCTTGTGCACTCCTGGCCGACTGCGATCACGGCAGCCAGTACAATCTCGGACACGCTGACCACCATCAGGACAATCCCCGTCACCTTTCGGCCCAGGCAGCCAAAGCCAAAGACAGTGAAAAAGAAGACCACGCAGCAGAAGTAGGCCGGGATGCCCAGGTTGGCGCATTGCCCATTGAGGGAGGACATGAGATCTTCGATGGGGCCGGATGCTTGACGACAGTGGACGAGGATGAGGATGGAGATGATGATGATGACGAGGCAGGAGAGGACGATGCTCATGAAAAGCAGTCGGGTCAGGTACTTTAAGGTGTGGCGCGACCCAGAGAGGCCCATCTGGTAGCCGACTTCCGGGTCCTGGGGTGGTGCATATCGCACGCAGCGGCCACTTTTCTGCCTCATGACGTCATAGAGTTAAGAGAATGCAGACAAAGAGTCAAACATGGGAGAGTGCCGAGGAATAGCACTGGCTCAGTCTTGACGTTTCCTCTTGGAGACATGGGGGGAGGAGTACGAAACGTGGGAGTGTTCCCTTTAAGGGCACATTTTGACTAAGAGACATCCTTGCAATAAATGTTCTGACATTCTTTTTCTGCTGGCAGAGACACCTTGCAAGATTGAAGCAATGCCTGTGAGTTCAGAGCCTGTCAGAAGATGAAGAGTTCGCCAGTGGTATGTCAGCGGAATTTAAGGATGTATTGGGCCTTTGTTGGAGTCGGGAATGTTGCCATGGAAACCATTCCGGAGTTCGTCTTGTCTGTACAAAGAAAATAATAGAACAAAAACGTTTTACAAAATATGCATAGTTATATTCATACGAGTTTATGACAGAAAACGTGCGTGCATGCGTGTGTGTGTATGTGAAATAAGCCATAAAAATGAACGATTTGTATTACGCTCACATTTGATGGTGGGAAGGGGTGATAAAAAGTGCTAGCAGTATCCATTCTGGCGTCGATTATTAACGTTCTTAATCTTCATTTCGTGTATCTGATGTCGATCCCAGGAGGTTGCACGATTGCAACCTTTTGTCCCCGTTTCAAAACTCTTTGAACTGTTAGCATAATTCTTTTTTTGTACTTTGATCACACGATACTGACGTGTTTTCGTTGTCGTCATGACACTTAAAGGACCACCTCGAGATATTAAGAAAGTGGTACTGGCATGTTTCGCTGTCGTCATGATACTTAAAGGACTACCTCGAGATATTAAGAAAGTGGTACTGGCATGATTCGCTGTCGTCATGATACTTAAAGGACCACCTCGAGATATTAAGAAAGTGGTACTGGCATGTTTCGTTGTCGTCATGACACTTAAAGGACCACCTCGAGATATTAAGAAAGTGGTACTGGTATGTTTCGCTGTCGTCATGACACTTAAAGGACCACCTCGAGATATTAAGAAAGTGGTACTGGCATGTTTCGCTGTCGTCATAGCAATTGAAGGCGCAAAGTGAGTGTGAAGTGGACTTACTAAAAACTAAACGTACATTTAAACTGAGACAACTATGGCAAACTCCCTTAGCAACGTGACAAATAAAAATACCAGCACTTTATCAAAACAACAGGAGGTACCAACCAACTCAAAAGAAGCGAAAGCGAGGCTTGGCTTGGCCGATCCAAACCCATTCTAGCAACGACGCTATCCGGGCACGTGTCCACGATACCAGAAAAACAGCTGCTGTGGACTGAAAGCGCGAAAAGAGTACCAGGTCATCTCGGCAGCAGTAAGATAAGTAATTTTGCCTTGCCCCATCTTGCACCATTCGCCAGCAAGCGATGGTTGGGTTTACCTGTTCACAGTGACATTCACTGAATTATTTCGGCTTACGGTGAGTTTTCCGTTCCAGCTTTGACTGAGTCAAAGGAACTACTTCGGCTTGTTTTCTCAGTGGCAATCCATCTCTTTCCAGGATTTGCCCGCTAGATCCGGAACCAAAGCACCCAATCGTCCACCCACATACACGGCACTACATTTGTACATTTTGCTGTGACGTACGCAGTCGTGATATATAGTGACAGTCCAGTTGCACAGCACAGATATCTGCTGAACGTGTTTAAAGATTTTTTTTTAATTTATAAGAGATAATAATTTCTAACTGTGATAGAATATACTTTCTGGGTGCCTCCCTCTCACCCTCTCGCTCCCTCTGCGAGCTATTTCCAGTGCTATGTGTGTGAACTGTGAGCCACTTCCAGCGTTAAGTATCGGAGCTGTGTGTTTCCTTAAGTTTCATTTAGGTGTAAAAGCTTTTCAGTGTTAGATGTATGTAGGAGCCTTGAACCATTTGTTTTGTCTGAGTGTAGAAGCTGTGAGTCAATTCCATTGTGTGTCAAGTTTTAATTTTTTTTTCTCTGGTTTGATAAGTGTACAAGATATCAGCCATTTCCAGTGTCTGTTCAGTGCAGGGTTGGGGGAGTGGGGTGAAATTGAGAAGTATTTATTCATTTCCAGTGTCTGTTCAGTGCAGGGTTGGGGGGGGGGGGGTGAAATTGAGAAGTATTTATTCATTTCCATTGCCTCTGAAAGTAAAAGTGTTTATGAGCCAATTCCTATTTCACGTACAGCTTCCGTACGGAAGCTGTACGTGAGAGCCAGTTCAAGTGTCCATTCAGTGAAGGAGCAATGAGCTATCCATTTCTGGTATCATTCGTAAGTGTTTTAGGCCGTATGACAGTTCCAGTGTCAGTTTTGTGACGAAATTGTTAGCCCAGTCCTATTTGTTTAGTTTAGAATGTCTTGAGCAGTTCTAGTGTCATTTATGTGAGCCAATTCCAAGTCATTTAGAATTCTGTGAGCCAATTCCAGTATCAGTTATATGTAGGATTCTGTGAACCATTGTCAGTATAAGTTATATGTAGGATTTTGTGAGCCAGTGTCAGTATAAGTAGTTATATGTAGGATTCTGTGAGCCAGTATCGGTTATATGTAGGATTTTGTGAGCCAATTTCAGTATCAGTTATATGTATGATTCTGCGAGCCAGTATCAATTATATATAGGATTCTGTGAGCCAATTCCAGTATTTTGTTTAATGAAGCTGCAAACTGGGCTTAGTACCTTGTCATTTGACACAAAACCGCACGAGAACCAGACAAGTTTTAATGTCAGTCGCGTTCTTCCTGAGTGCGGGTGTTGTACGCATTCTGTGTGAATAAAAAGAGGGAGGAAGGAGGTGTTGATCACGACTGTTCTCTGAGTGGTAAGTGTAGTTTAAATCAATTTATCTGGCTTAATGTTTGGCTGACTATAATCTCCCTGTTCTCTGAGTGGTAAGTGTAGTTTAAATCAATTTATCTGGCTTAATGTTTGGCTGACTATAATCTCCCTGTTCTCTGAGTGGTAAGTGTAGTTTAAATCAATTTATCTGGCTTAATGTTTGGCTGACTATAATCTCCCTGTTCTCTGAGTGGTAAGTGTAGTTTAAATCAATTTATCTGGCTTAATGTTTGGCTGACTATAATCTCCCTGTTCTCTGAGTGGTAAGTGTAGTTTAAATCAATTTATCTGGCTTAATGTTTGGCTGACTATAATCTCCCTGTTCTCTGAGTGGTAAGTGTAGTTTAAATCAATTTCTCTGGCTTAATGTTTGGCTGACTATAATCTCCCTGTTCTCTGAGTGGTAACTGTAGTTTAAATCAATTTCTCTGGCTTAATGTTTGGCTGACTATAATCTCCCTGTTCTCTGAGTGGTAAGTGTAGTTTAAATCAATTTATCTGGCTTAATGTTTGGCTGACTATAATCTCCCTGTTCTCTGAGTGGTAAGTGTAGTTTAAATCAATTTATCTGGCTTAATGTTTGGCTGACTATAATCTCCCTGTTCTCTGAGTGGTAAGTGTAGTTTAAATCAATTTATCTGGCTTAATGTTTGGCTGACTATAATCTCCCTGTGCGCGAGGATTAGAGTCGATTCTTTACATTCTTAGTTCCTTTGTTGTTTTTGTTCTTGTTGAGGGTTGGAGCTTGTTTATGCAACAAGGAAAGGATATACGATGGATGGTGATATTTCAATAGGATGACCGTCAAAACACTTCTAGTTTATGCCAGTAGAAGTGCTTATCCTTGCACAAGCTTGCCTGCATGCATGCAGTGACCACATGACCGAATTCTGACCGCGTCGTTGTCTTGTATTAATCTTTATTGCTTTTGTCATCAGTGTTGTTGTCTTTTAGTAATCTTCATTACTTTTGTCACCACTGTTGTTGTCTTTTAGTAATCTTCATTACTTTTGTCACCACTGTTGTTGTCTTTTAGTAATCTTCATTACTTTTGTCACCACTGTTGTTGTGTATTATTCTTATTGTTTTATTGTATTTTTATGATTTTGTGCCTGATTTATTCGTGTTTGTCTGGTCAATGTGTTTTATTTCACGTGCTTTACCTTACCCCCAGCTAGCCAGCGCAGAACATTTATTGTAATGCAGTTCTAGGTGGAGGTAGGGGGTGGGAGGAGAGGGAGGAAAAAAGAATGTTCGATAAAACCAACATGTGGTTTGAGATGACAGAATGAATGGTTTTCTTCCATTAAATCAACACACAATTAATGTTTTCTGCAAGGATAAAGGTTAAGAGTAAGGTCTTTTACAAGGATTCGGGTTAAGATTAAGGTCTTTTACAATGATGAAGGTAAAGATTAAGGTATTTTACAAAGATTAAGGTTACAATTAAGGCTTCTACAAGGATTAAGGTTGATTAGAATCTTCTACAAAAATTCTGGAAATTTCAACTCAGCGAGATTCAAACTCATCGCATTTCAGGATTTACTCTGCTGCACTTTGCTCGGGGTACATGTAATGCTGACTATAAATCAAGGGGAGGTAAAGAGTTCAGGAAAAGCACTTTACTCGGGGTACGTCTAATGCTGACTATAAATCAAGGGGAGGTAAAGAGTTGAGGAAAAGCACTTTGCTCGGGGTACGCCTAATGCTGACTATAAATCATGGGGAGGTAAGGAGTTCAGGAAAAGCACTTTGCTCGGGGTACGTCTAATGCTGACTATAAATCAAGGGGAGGTAAGAGTTCAGGAAAAGTACTGGAGCTATTGTGCCGTCGTCGGAGCATTGATTCCAGAAGTATTACTTTGAAGAAATCATTAACGCTATTTAATTCTGTCTTAGAAGCACTACATTTATGAAATTAGATTAAATTTATTAGCGTTATTAGATTAAATCAGCATCATTGTCTGGGGAATACCGCATTGATAAAAGCATTAGCGTTATTGTCTTCTGTCTTGAGAGTTATTCATTGATGAAATGTCATTTGTCTTCTGTCTTGAGACTCAAGTTACTCATTGATGAAATGTCATTTGTCTTCTGTCTTGAGACTAAAGTTATTCATTGATGAAATGCCATTTGTCTTCTATCTTGAGACTCAAGTTATTCATTGATGAAATGTCATTTGTCTTCTGTCTTGAGAGTTATTCATTGATGAAATGTCATTTGTCTTCTGTCTTGAGACTCAAGTTGTGGATTGATGAAGTGTCATTTGTCTTCTGTCTTGAGACTCAAGTTGTGGATTGATGAAGTGTCATTTGTCTTGGAGTATAACGATTGACTGACCTTGTCTGTCTGCTGGGTGAGCAGCGCTCACCGCCCGACTCGCCCTGTTTACCATGCCTGGCATACGAAGATGGCCTACAGAGCGTGTTGGAGGGGAGATGGGAGAGAAAAGAAAAGTGTATACTATTGTATTTATACAGCAAGAATTAATAATGTTACCTTTTTTAAATATTACATTTAATTTGTATTATTATACACATGCTTATTTTGTAGTTTAAAAAAAAAAACTGTTGCAAGGGTGTGCGAGATATGTTATCTTCCTGGGGTGGGAGGGGGAGAAAGAGAAACTCCTGTGATTTCTTACAGCATAGTGGGATCAAAATGTTGCATCCTTTTTTATAATTTATTTATTTTATTATGTTATAAAAATCACATGCTGAGCTCTGACGTGTACAGGGTAGGAAGATGAAATAATTCCACCCCAGAGAGCCATATGGTGTTGCTGAGATCTTCTCACTATGGTTGGCAAATTGGCATCACTCACACCAAAGCCTTTTATATGTGGCCGTTGCGTTGTTGATGTCGTCATCGTCGTCGTGGTTGGCACCCATGTTCACTGCGAAAGTGTTGTCGAGTTCCGCTATTTATTATTAATGGCGGCTTTAGTGTTATCGAGGCGACCAGTTCTCTCGCCAGCCAATTGTTTTAATTCCAGATCCATAACTTGGCTTGGCACACAACGAGCCAGTGGCTTCACTCGTTTTTTAGCCTAGATATAAATAATGACAAAGTAAATCAATAGCTGTGGGAGACTTGGCCACAAAACAGAGACGTTGTTGTGTTTTTTTCGTGAATTGTGTACTTGCCTTAGGGAACTTCCAGAAATGGAAAGTGTTACCTATTTCAGGACTGCTGCACACAACACCATCGGGGATGGGGGTGGGGAAAGGTCGATTTATGATAATTTGACGAATGTGGCATTTTCTAGATCTGGTGCCCAAGAGGCTGCAGTGCGTTGTTGTTTGTTTGTTTGTTGGACGCATCACAGATTATTTCTGTAAATCCAGCTTTATGCACTTTAGCTTACTGTAATCCCCTAATAAGACTGTTAAGTTCCTTAATTCATTCAAAATATCTAGATAAAAGACCTTAACATCCAGATGTTCACAAAAAATTACTTTGCCATGAAAATTTAAATTAAGATAATAATGCCCAAAATACATATTCAAACAAATGCGTAATGTTACAAAGGTAATATTGAAAATTATATTCAGTAGAAGCACAGAAAATCATACTGTCCATTTGATACAGTTAAAATTGTAATGTCCAGCTGGTACAGGTAAAATCATAATGTCCAATATTACAATTAAAATCGTAATGTCTACAGATACAGATTAAATCGTTATGACCATTAAATACCGTGAATATCATAATGGCCACTTGGTATGGTTAAAATCGTAATGTTCAATACTTATAGTGAAAATCTTGATCTACAGTTAAAATCGCAGTGTCCAATATGTATAGTTGAAATCGTAGTATCCACTAGATACAATAGCATTCATAATGTTCATTAATATAGTTAAAATCATAATTGTCCAAGAGATACAGTTAAAATTTTAAAGTCGACCTAATGCAATGTCAGTCATAATGTTCATTTGATATAGTTAAAATCGCTAAGTCCAGTAGATACAGCTAAATAATATTCATTCGATATCTTAAAACCATAATGTCCAATTGATACAGTTAAAATCGTAATGCCCAATTGATACATTTAAAATCAGTGTCCACTAGATATAGTGACAGTCATAATGTCCAATTGATACAGTTAAAATCATAGTGTCCACTACATACAGTGACAGTCATAATGTTCGTGTGATATAGTTAAAATCGTAATACATAATGTCCACTAGATGCACTGACAGTCATAATTTTCATTTGATATACTTAAAATCATAATGTCCAGTAGATATAGTTAAAATTGTAATGTCCTAGTGCTACACTAAAATAGTAATGCCCAGTAGATGCTAAAATCAGAATGTCCAGTAGAAACATTGAAAATCAGAATGTCCAATAGATACACTGAAAATCAACTTAGTCCATTTCTAACTTCAAGCCTATTCTTATTTTCCCCTCGCTTCTTTTTTTTAAGTTAGTCTGTTAACTTAGTTTCAAAAATCTTCCGGCATTAAAATGGCGATCGAACCCAAACTCCATGCGAAGGTGCAAATGAACTGCAGTCAATTCAGCCACTGATTCAAAGAAAAACTGCATGCCGCGACAAAGTTTTCATGTACATATATATCTTTTGATTTCCACCTTTCAACAGGAAAAAACTACTACCCTTCTTTGGCAAGAGGGAAGGAAACCAGTTTTCCGAGGGGTAACTCTTCCAAAATAGCTGTTGGTTTGAGAATTATTCGTGGCAGGTTCATGAGTGAGTGAGTGATAAATCAGGCTATTGGGAAGTATGGGTGAGGGATTTTGCATACGGAATGTCTCCAGGTGATCAGTCACTTATTGGCATGTTTCTCCCACACCCACCCTCGGCGTGGTTCCTATTCTTCATTGTGTGAAGATGTTAACAGACGCTGCCAATTAATGTCGATAAATAACAGCGCTGTGCTCGGTGTGTTGCAGCTCTGCTATTTTAGTTCCTGATTGTTTTGGCGGGTGTTCTGTATAAACAAGTACATGGTTTACTAACTGGCTAATAATGTTTGTATTTGCTCATCCTGCTTTGTTGGTGTGACTTGTTGACGCAGTGATGGGTTTGTTTATTTGACTGGAAGCTAAAAAGGTATGCAGCTTTCTGGGACTATTTCAAGAAACAGTTCTTCTCTCTGCATCAAGCTCTTCAAGGTGTCCGTACTAAATAACTCTGACGTCCCTACTAGACAACTCTGGTGTCCGTACTAAATAACCCTGACGTCCCTACTAGACAACTCTGGTGTCCGTACTAAATAACTCTGACGTCCCTACTAGACAACTCTGGTGTCCGTACTGAATAACTCTGACGTCCCTACTAGACAACTCTGGTGTCCGTACTAGATAACTGCAATTCTGCAAGTGTTAACCCACTAGTTCGCTATTACAGCTGTGCAGCAGGTATACTGCCAAAGGTGTTTCACTTCAGTGAAATTCAATTTGTAGTGTATGCCTATAATCATTTCGCTGTTTCTCGTGTGTAGTACGTACGTCCATAGCGTTTGTACAAAATTATGGCAGGACAACCCTCTCCCTTTCAAAATAGCAGAATGCAAACTTGCTTACTCAACACAAGCATCAAGTATACTCACCTTGGCTTCCATTCAGTTCTTTGAGTACTTACACTCAGCTTTTGAGTGTTAACTTGACGGTAGCGTTACATGTTTGGTAACAAAGTTAGTGTCCGTGATGCGTGACAAGTGCTTTGCTGATGGAGAAGTAGAAACTCCGGATATTTTTAGATCTAGACACTAGGTATTTGTTTAATTAATGACACACTCGACCTCTGACACTCTTTGCAGAGTTATATTCAGCTTCTCATTCTCTTTGTTATGCGTGACACATTTGGCCCTTGGTGCTCCTAATAGTCACGAAAGCACTAATGTGTCGTGATGCTTGCGGATGAACTAAGACTGTGAAATGAGATGTCTGGCTTTACACAGACAAAACGTGACACTCATTAGTTTGTAGAATATATATCTATAATGTCACATTGGCGCTGGCTGGTTCTGATTCTGGCTGGCGAAGACACATTCCACTTCTGGCACTCATGGAACGCGACGGTGATGCAGCCAGATTGCGACTCTTGTACAGCACTCTTATACAAGGCAAAAGACACATAGACCGTGACACAAAACGAGCTCCTGACACAATCACGAACTATGTCCTTACACATCAGACCGAACTTTTGACAGACAGACCCCGACACTCCACTCCTCCGCTGTAGAACGTGACGGTGACACAGTCAGACCCTGACACTAATAACTTCCAGATCGCGTGAGTTACAGAACGTGACGCTGACACTTTCAGATCCTGACATCATGTAGGCTGCGACTCCAGTTTTCAGACCACCAAGTGAAGCGGCGCTGACGGCGCACGCGCTTGGATGCTGCGTAGCAGTGTCTTGAGTTCATCTTCAGTTTCAGTTGTTTGTATTAAGTAGACGTGTTATTAACTGTGCTTGTGGGAGACTGGCCAGTGACAGAACAGCGCTTAATCTGGGCTTGCTGCGTGCTGGCTCTAACGATGCTTGAAGACTAGTATTTTATTATGCTGTTTAGATGCCCCTAGAGATCGCGGGCTGCACATCAGCAAATTATTCCACGGGGGTTTTGTTGTTAGTATATATTTTCCTCTTCTCTTTTTTTTCCTTGTGTGACAGCGACACCCGACACTCGTCGTTACATGCTCTTCCAGTTCGAAGCATCAGTGCACGATTTTATCCAGAAGCAGGGAATATTTTACAAGTGATGTTTCGACGTAGACTTGCATGCCAGCTGGGTTTTATTTTGCTAAACCACACAAGTCTTAGCGCGATAATTTCTCCATTGAGTAGCATATAAAATTGTCTTACAGTGTATACATATTCTAAGATATTGCATTTTTTTCTTTTAGTTCACCATCTGTGTGCACATTTGTGACATTTATTTTTTTAAAGAGAGGGTCGGGGGTGAAGAGCAACAGGCAAGGTTAAAGGGTCCCTTCGTAAACTGACTGACCTCGTCTTAATCTAAATCAATACAAGTTAAAGCGGTCTTATTAAAGAATCAGTTCATATAATATCCGACGTCATAATCTATTCAGGTTAATACGGTCCCTTCGCCTACTGTCTGATCTTAATATACCAGTTAAAGTGGACTTAATATACCAGTTTAAAGTGGTCTTATAAAATGAAAGCTTCTTATACCACCTGACTATCATAATCTAAATAAATACAAGTTAAAGTGACTATCTTTCACAGCCGTCATGTGCATTTCGAAAATAGCTCAAGAACTCATCAAAACAAGCATTGTGAGTTTGCAGAAGTAAACTCAAGAACTCATCAAAACAAGCGTTGTGAGTTTGCAGAAGTAAACTCAAGAACTCATCAAAACAAGCGTTGTGAGTTTGCAGAAGTAAACTCAAGAACTCATCAAAACAAGCGTTGTGAGTTTGCAGAAGTAAACTCAAGAACTCATCAAAACAAGCGTTGTGAGTTTGCAGAAGTAAACTCAAGAACTCATCAAAACAAGCATTGTGAGTTTGCAGAAGTAAACTCAAATCATGCTGAATGACTTATTTTGAGCAAGCACATTTTCGGCGTAGACTGTTCACAATTTGGCTGAATAGTGTTATATTAGACCTGAGTAGGGACTTCAGTGACAGCCACCAGTACAATTTGGCTGAATGGTGTTATATTAGACCTGAGTAGGGACTTCAGTGACAGCCACCAGTACAATTTGGCTGAATAGTGTTATATTAGACCTGAGTAGGGACTTCAGTGACAGCCAGTACAATTTGGCTGAATAGTGTTATATTAGACCTGAGTAGGGACTTCAGTGACAGCCACCAGTACAAGCTTTCATTATATTTTTACCCTGTGGACAGATTTGGTTGTATAATGATATTCCAGACGTGAGTAGGAACTTCAGTGACAGCCCCCAGTACAAGCTTTCATTATATTTTTACCCTGTGGACAGATTTGGTTGTATAATGATATTCCAGACGTGAGTAGGGACTTCAGTGACAGTCACCAGTACAAACTTTCATTATATTTTCGCCGCGTGCACAAATTTGGTTGTATAGTTTTAGACCAGAAGAGAGTAGGGACTTCAGTGCCAGGTACAAGTACAAACTTTCATTATGTTTTCACCGTAGGCGCACTTTAGGGTGATGGGATGAACTGAGATTTTCAAGTCAGAAAAAGCAAAGAACGGACATTAAGAAAGGTTCTTTTGTCACTGTTTTCCTTAATGATATTGAAAACCTGCGAACTCTTTAGAAATTCAGACGACCCTCCCCTTCCCCCCCCCCACACACACACACATGTTCACTGCTACATTCGGAATTAAAGTCAACAAGTCGGAATTAAAGTCAACGAGTCGGAATTAAACTCAACGAGTTACATTTAAAGTCAACGAGTCAGGATTAAAGTCAACAAGTCGGAATTAAAGTGACAACGAGACACACTCAACACTCACGACATTGAAGTGTTTTTCGAACACTTTTCGGTAAGGTAGGGGGATCCTTCAAATGCGTTAGTCGCTCTGATGTCCCGGCGGCGAAGACGAGTCGAAAGCGTCATGTTTCATTGAAATATGGTGTAGCGGAGGGAAATATTTTCACCACGTTTGTAGAACGGTAATCAAGCCAAATCGTCTTTGGATGTTGAATGAGCACCAGGTCATTTGGTGACATTTATAGACATCAGCCAAACCGTCTTTAAATTGAACCATTTCAAGATTAAGCACCAGTTCAGTCTAACTAGATATCATTACATTAAATAATATTATTGTTAAATTTATTAACCTTCTTGTACATATTTTTTTTTAAAAGAAACCTTATGCTGAATAATAGTGGGTGGATGGGGGGCTCGTTAAATATAAATAAAAGACAGGTTTTTATTACTCCTTAGTAAGAAGTTTCCAACTGCAGAATTATGTGTGACAGCAAAACGTCTAACTTATTATTGTGTAAAGAGTTTTACAGCACCCTTATAATCCGCCAAGTGAAAGACATGTTGGTTCAAAAATTATTAATAACTATAAATTAAGATTCTCAATCACTTATAATTAGTTATGTGTTATTAATTAATAAATAATAATCATAAATAACGAGTGGAAGGTATAACTGCTGTTTTCTGACTTGACAAATAAATCAAGGATGCCTATTTTACAGTAGGAAGTCAAAGGTCACAGTCTATAATTATACTGTTGCTCTCTGTTACTGTTGTTTGTTGATACGCTGTATTTGTGCTTTTTTAAAATTGAGATGTGTTGGGGCGCTGTTCGTGCGTGCGTGTTTGTGTGTGCTATGTGGCTGGCTGTTTGTACTTCAAGAGTGTATGTTTAATGTGCAATTTAGTGCATGCGAGTATTTTTGTTGTATGTGGTGCGCGTTGTGGCAGTACGTAAATTGATTTTGTTTTGTGTGTGCATGTGCTTGAGAGAGAGAGAGAGAGAGAGAGAGAGAGCTTGTTTGATATGCATAAGTTACATAACTAACCGGTCCGCATAGTCGAGTTCGTTTACGCAGTGAGGAAACAGTGGATGAGGTTGGCGCGCGCTGAAATTTGCTTTATCCCTGTGACGTCATTACGTAAAACGACTCTCCAGGTAATCGACCGGCTCACACCGTGCAACAGCACGTGCCGCTCGGAAAGAAAAGAAAAGAAATAAATATAACAATTATCTTGTTATAGTCAGTAGTTATCATTTGAGATTCAAAGTGTGCTTAGCAGACGGTCTAACCAAATTGATTATAGCTCAGTAGAATAATCTTAAGACAAGCCTGAACTCTCGATTCACACGCTGGGTAAACTTAAAGCGAAGTCCAAGGCAGATATTTGAGAGATGTGAAAGGTGAATGTCGATAAAGACATTGGCATTCGTTGGGGGGGGGTCCTAATTTTTGTTCAGTTCGTTTTTTTTAAACTCTAAAAATTAATAATAATATTAATATCATCATCGTCGTCGTCATCATCATCATCTTGGATTGTTCTCATGACTTCTGTTATTTGTCAGTTGGTTAACTTTGATTTCTGAAGAACCAAGGTTTTACAGAGGGTGTGGGCACTTCTAAGGTGTGCTGCTTTTAACAGTTGAGGGGGGTGGGGGTAGCAGTTTATTGATGTTAGATGTTGTGTTCCTTAATGTTCCTATTACTTCTTCTCTTACCTTGCATAACCTCTTGATTTCTGATCTCAGGTCCTGATATTTTACATTCTCTTACATTTTACGTTTATGCCATGCGCTACATCAACTTCGATTATTGGGCATGCTGTCATCCTAAATGCCCAGTTTTCGTGTACTATAGATTTCGAGCAATGTAGATTTTGTACAATGTAGATTTCGTACAATGTAGATTTCGTGCACTGTAGATTTTGTACAATGTAAATTTCGTACAATGTAGATTTCGTACAATGTAGATTTTGTACAATGTAGATTTCGTACACTGTAGATTTCGTACAATGTAGATTTTGTACAATGTAGATTTTGTACAATGTAGATTTCGTACAATGTAGATTTTGTACAATGTAGATTTCGTACAATGTAGATTTTGTACAATGTAGATTTCGTACAGTGTAGATTTTGTACAATGTAGATTTCGTGCAATGTAGATTTCGTACAATGTAGATTTTGTACAATGTAGATTTCGTGCAATGTAGATTTTGTACAATGTAGATTTCGTGCAATGTAGATTTTGTACAATGTAGATTTTGTACAATGTAGATTTCGAGCAATGTAGATTTTGTACAATGTAGAATGTAGATTTCGTACAATGTAGATTTTGTACAATGTAGATTTCGAGCAATGTAGATTTTGTACAATGTAGATTTCGTACAGTGTAGATTTCGTACAACGTAGATTTTGTACAATGTAGATTTTGTACAATGTAGATTTCGTGCACTGTAGAGTCCGTCGTTCTTACACACATTTAGGTGTGGGATTTTTTGCCCATTTCTTTGCGCCTCCTGATGAATTTTGTTCCAGATCGAGACTGATGGCCGAATAGTGTAATGTTCTCTTGAGTCATCCATGCTCTTGTTGAATGGGGATTTTAGAATCCTTTGACACCTTGTGGGATTTTGGGTTGAGCGCTTGGTCTTGCGCATAATTGATGAGTGTTGATGTTCCGACTTTTAAACGTATTTGTCAGTCATCTGTATCTTGTCTGTCCTATCGATATGTCATCAGCCTGTCGTGCATTTTGACTTTGGAGAGGTTTCTGACCCCAGTTGCTTGCTGTTTTATTGTCTTCTTCGGTGTTTCTTTGTCTCTTTGTGGCAGTTGATTAAATTTATTAATTTAATATTAATATTAATATAAATTTATTAAATCAACAATCAAATATACAACATATGAATATAATCAAACAAGCGTTGACATTTACATTACTTCACAACAATGTTTGACTAAATGTTAGACACTCATTCAGTTTATCCTAGCATGGACATCAGCAGTTAAATTAACATATATATACATATATATATATATAATCAAGTTCATAGATATGGTTTCATCATAGAAATGAGAGTGGAGTTTCAGAGAGGTAATTATAGCTAATGTACATAACCTTTTCAATGATGGCAGCTGTCGCTGGCACATGTTCACAATCAAACGGTTTGCAACAAGTCACTTTTTTGTTATTAGATGACAGTCCAACATACCCCTTCTAGGCACATTACACAACTGCTCCAGAATCTTCGATGCACTCATAAAGCACACTGTGGAGAATCATCCAGAACTTTGTATGTTCTATGAAGCACATCAGGAAAAATGTTCCCAAATTTCCAAGTGCGTTACTCAACACACCACGAGGAGTATTCAAGAAACTTTCATGAATTCTCAAGACCAAACTTAAGCCTCAATTTCCACCATATTGGCTTCTGAATGGAATTCACAAGAATCAATTTACAGCAACACGTTTACTGATAAATTCGGTGACAACGCTGGATACACACACCAACCTGATGCTACAAGGTTACAAAACAAAAAAGGTGTGCTCCTTTCATAAGCTAATGATCGCCTTTATGACTGGGCTCCAGTTGTGTCAAAATCAAAGTGATTAGAATATAGAACTTCTTCAACAAAATGACTTTTGGTCCATCCCCATTGGATGAAGTTGTTATGAACAAGTGTGAGACTATTAGTCAGAAAACTAATCATCTGCTTAGACCTAGTTTGGGATTGCATCAGCAAGTTCTAGCATACTCTCCACCTGAGTTGTTTACACAAAGTCTGGCACTTACATAAATATCGTCATAAGCACGGCCCAAGGTCGGGTCACGTTTACTTTAGCAACAATATATAATTATTAAGTTTAGAAATTGAGATAGGCAAATTTACTCCACCACATAGTGACTTGTCAGTCATTTAATATCCATCACAGTCTTTTGTCAGTCAGTTATTATACATCGAAATAATCTTATCAGTCCGTTAATATCCATTATAGCGTCTTATCATCTTTTCAGAAGTATTGATTGAAGGAAATAAACCTAATCCCAGTTCATCCCATATGAACTTTTGACGTCATTCAGTGGTCGATTTGAAGTGAGTGTTTTATACAGAGAGAGCATTAAGTCAAGTTACTATTTAAGACAAAAGAGTTGTGACAAGCACGCAACAGGCAGTAAATTTATCCCCATCTGTTATATCCCAGCTGTTACCGTTGCTCTAGATGGGACTACCACGCGGTGACTGATTATGACAGACAGCATGGCTACGGTAATCAAATACATATCGCTGTCAGCCCAGGAATTGCAGGTTCCTTCCGAGTTTGTTGTTAGTTTCTGCCGTGAAGCAGTTGAATATTGATATTCTCCTTTCACGCGTTCACATGTCAGTCCGAAATTATTCACCGATTTCTTCACTAATGAAACCTATATGTCTCCACATGGACTTCATTTAGACAACTTTATTTTATTAATCTTCAGAATGATGTATTTGCTGTCAGAAGAAATTCATTTAGTAAAAAGAGAACCACTGCATTTTTTCTTCTTTTTCTTTTAAATCAGTTTGATAAATTATCGGTGGTCTTCATAACTACAACTACAGTTATAAATAAGCACAGATCGCACGACAACTATACAGGTGTAAATGAACACAGATCCCAACTACAAACCAGTACCGTGCCTTTACAGTTTAATGCAGTCATAATGACCAGCGTACCTACTGCCACCGTTATGCAAAGGACACGACGGATGTAGTGAGCCTACTGTTACACTCGTTATGCAAAGGACACGACGGATGTAGTGAACCTACTGTTACACTCGTTATGCAAAAGACACGACGGATTTAGTGAGCCTACTGTTACACTCGTTAGATGGGTTTAAAATGTCTGGGTTTTCTTCTTTTCAGCATATTGCGACTGCACTGTTCAGAATATGACTTAGCACATACAGTTTAAAAATGCACGCGCGCGCGCATATACACACAGTCACGCACGCACAAACACACGTACACACGCTGGACTTTAAGACCGCAGTTGTTCGGGAGAAGTGGTTCTGACTAAAATTAAATCATGATTTATGTATGTTGGCCCAGTGCTAAGCATGCTTGCAGAGCCCCTGTTAGTAGCCCAGAGCTAAGAATGCTTGCAGAGCCCCTGTTAGTAGCCCAGAGCTAAGCATGCTTGCAGAGCCCCTGTTAGTAGCCCAGAGCTAAGCATGCTTGCAGAGCCCCTGTTAGTAGCCCAGAGCTAAGCATGCTTGCAGAGCCCCTGTTAGTAGCCCAGAGCTAAGCATGCTTGCAGAGCCCCTGTTAGTAGCCCAGAGCTAAGCATGCTTGCAGAGCCCCTGTTAGTAGCCCAGAGCTATGCATGCTTGCAAAGCCCTTCTCTGTCGACGCTACTATTAAGCTAGCGGGCTAGTGGAGGAGAAAATATGGCCTTTCGACCTCTAAAAAAAAATCGCTCAGATGATCCCATAAACACCCAGTCCAGCTGTGACTCTATCTTAGTCTGATGCTAAATATATTTCGATTCTACATATCTGTACTCGTATACAAGTATTGGTATATGAATCAATACAGGCGTGGGGTGTATTTGTATATGTGTAGTTGTATTTATATCTGTACATTGTGGGGGGTGTATTTATCCGTACACGTGTGGATGTATTTATCTGTACACGCGTTGGTGTATTTATCTGTACACGCGTTGGTGTATTTGTACACATTTGGGGTGTATTTATATGTACACTTATTGGGTGTATTTATCAGTGTACGTACAGGTTAATTTACCTCGGACACACAACAAGACTGTTGTAATAGCATGACAGGAGTTGCCTTTTCATTTATTAATAATCTTACAGTGCAGACCCTAAAATAACGCTGTGAGAAGTGGCGCAGTTGCGCACATTTGTGTATTTATTTGCACATCTGTGCTTTTCGATACAGTCCAGAGAGTCATCAGTAATAGAATTAATCCGTAGTTACCTTTCATGTGCGTGGAACAGATATGATTGTTGCAAGGGCGGGCGGGGCAGGGGCGTTGAGTAAATGTTAAGAAAGCTGTTTACATCGGCAAAGGATAGCACTTCACTAATGCTAATACTTTGTAATTGTGCTGTGCAGTGGAGGCTTTCTTTTATTTTATTTTGTTATTCTTTGGTGTGGAGAGTAACTTTACACAGCTGATATTGCTTACGAAGTCAGGTCTGAGCACCTATGAGTCTGTAGACAAAGGCGAATTTCTTCCAGAAAACTCCTGATCTTCGAACCTGACTCCACTAACTGTATTTCAGGCAAGTATCCAAACCATATAGATCATTAGCATAACTAACTTTCAGAACTGCCATACAGAAGTGAAAGCCACACAGTTATCATAAAACAACAGTACTAAAGTGACAGTCACACAACTATCAAAGTTACCGTACTACAGTGACAGTCACTCACTTATCAAACTACCGTACTAAAGCGACAGTGTCACACTTATCAAAACTACCGTACTAAAGTGACAGTGTCACACTTAATAAAATACTGTACTAAAGTGACAGTGTCACACTTATCAAAACTACCGTACTAAAGTGACAGTGTCACACTTATCAAAAATACAGTATTAAAGTTACAGTGACAAAATTATCAAACTACCGTACTAAAATGACAGTGACACTATCAAAACTACAGTACTAAAATGACAGTGACAAAATTATCAAAGCTACCATACAAAAGTGACACACAATGTGAAGGTCACATTTTTTAGAACTGTCGTGCAAAAGAGGCATGCCACACAGTGTTTAGAACTACTCTACTAAAGTGACACACATTTTACAGAAGTACAGTATCCAAGTGATAGGTCACGCAATTTTTAGAACTACCATACTAAAGTGATAAGTCACACACTTTTTAGAATTACCGTAGTTAAGTGACAACACACAATTTTTATGGTCTACCGTACTCAGGTGACAGGTCACACACAATTTTTTTTCCAGAATCCTGACCCAAAAGCCAGTCACGCAAAACCAACATTAATTTGAGAATGTCAGAAAGTCGCCACTAGTCATGAAATTTGCATGCGGCGATATGCGATACGCGATTTCTTGGTCGATTTCACTGCATTCCGCAGTTTACAATATACTCTACGGGTGAATATCCAGCACCGTTATACGTCATATGCATTCCTGAAGACTAGAAGTCTTTTTCCTAGCCGTCCACGTAATGTGCAGGCCGGGCGCTCGGCCGTCCAGTAGTACTGTACTCACACGTTCGAAATACACCATTGTAATTTGTGAGAAGCGGTTTGTTTGGTTTTCAATAATAATTGTATCCCCTCCTCTTTGTATTTTGTTTTATTTATTCATCTTCTTTGTTTAAAATAAATTAAAAAGACTATTGAATCCAAACATCTGATGCACAACTTCCTTACCTGCTTGCTGTGGTCGCTTGGAGTTAGGGGCTGACGTAAACTCCTCCTCGGGCTTTGTCCGTGACAACAGAATTACTTAGGATTTCAGCGTAACACTAAGAGATGGAAAGTGTGACCAAAGAAAGTGGAACTATTGATAGAAGTCCGTGAAAACTCCGTTGGTTTGGGTATCCTAGACCCCGGCTTGTCGGCTCTTGCTCGCGTGCTGTTTCCCCCCAGGGCAACTGGATGCAGGAAAGGGGTAGAGCGGCGGAGGGGCCAAGGAGGAGATAATGATGGTGAATGGAGATTGTCTCGTTAATTCATATAAGTCCCCATGGCCACCTAGTCTCGGCGAGCCTTCCTTACTCTCGCTTCCCAGTGATTGTGCTGTCGATCATTTCTTTTTCCTTTTTTTTTTTTTATCTCTCCATTAGTTTAAAACTTGTACCAGATGAAATTAGAGGGAGACAACTGCTTCTACGGAACTTTCTACTGAGTGCGCGCGTGTGTGTGCGTGAATGTCTGTACGTGCTTATCATACAGAGTGTACTTAATCCTCGTTGTGTAGTCATTTTAACATTTAGCAGTTTCAACCGCTGCTACTTCCATCTGCACTAGGCATTACAAGTTGAGGGCACCAATACTTATAAAAGTTTTCCCCAGCTTTTTCCAGTTCTGTCCGCCAGCATTTTGAAAAGCTTTCCCCAGATTTTTCCACTTCTTTCCACCAGCATTTGGAAAAATTTTCCCAGCTATTTCCAGTTCGATAAACCAGCATTTGGAAATTTTTCCCAAGCTTTTTCCAGTTTTATCCACCAGAATTTGGGAAGATTTCCCCAGTTTTGTCCATCAGCATTTGGAAAGTTTCTCCTTTCCAGTTCTTTCCAACAAACAACTGCTAAAAGTAGTGTACCTGTGTTTTGTGAAGTGAAGTTTCTGTTCATTGGTTTGTTTTCTGTTATTTTGGCTGTTGCTGCTCTTGATTTTTTCTCGTTTCATTATGGTTCAGCCTGTTCATTATTTATATGTGGTTTGAGTGCTTTTACTATTCATACATAGTTCGTGTGTATTTTGTACTCATTATGATTCATCCTGTTAATTCATTATGTATGTATGGTTTGAGTGTTTTTACTATTCATACATTGTTCGTGTGTATTTTGTACTCATTATGATTCATCCTGTTAATTCATTATGTATGTATGGTTTGGATGTTTTTACTATTCAAACAATGTGTGTATTTTTAAATATATTAATTTTCTTCTTTTCGCTTCTTATTTTTGGGCTGACTGGTATTTATCTGACACTTACACACACTAAATAAACACACGGAATAGCAAACAGAGGGAAGGGGGATGAAATAGCTGTGTGGAATCTCTAGACGTCTACATCTTATCTAAAGGTAGAAGAAAAAAACACAGCTACGGTGCACAAAAATAAGAGCGTAATGAACTTGGGTATGGTGGGGGTGGAGAATGGGGAGCATATTTAAGAGGGGGAAAAAATAAAGTAAATCCTCGTTTTTACCTTTGTGAATATACTTCATTAATTTGTATTTGTTCAGTCAAGCACATGCAAGCATGCATGATTAGAGTCCTCATGGAACCAAAGTATCTCTCTAATTCGTACGAGTGAGTGAGTGAGTGAGTGAGTGTCAGTGTGTGTTTGTAGCACTACATGGTTGGATGGGGGGTGGTTGGAGAGAGAGAGAGAGAGAAAGAGAGACGTGTGATTAGCACAGAGGTGTAACCTACACTTCACAAACCCTAACCGCCATCCAAGTTCGTTATCGACAACAAACAGCTGTCAGGAATTTCTTTGTCTCTGCCAGTGAGAAATTACAGTTGAAGATGTACGACCTTTAGGGTATGTTCTGGAATCTCATTCACTATGAACAAGTAGTTGTGTATTTGTTTTGAGGTTGTTTTTTTTTTTTAATGAAAAAGGTCTGTGTGTGTGCGCGCGCTTGACAAAGAACTATTCTTCTTAATCATGCTAGCCGAAGCCAGAAAGAAATGCAGCCTGCATCACTTAGACTAGAGGGAGTAATTATTGTTATTCGCTGCCAACAGTGTGGTCCGGCCGCATCGGTGCCATAATTTCTGTTAATGGTGCTGTTTCTGCTGTGATAGAAAATTGTTATGACGTCACCTAAGTTAGCGATCACATGATCCATTAGGAAGGAAGCCAGGCACACATCACTTTGCTGTCCTTGTGCGAATAGATGTTATTGGTAGCCGTCATTGTGTTTGCGTGTCTGTACACTAGTACAAGAAGTGAATACTGTTACTGCATGCATATTAATGTTGACCGACTTCACTCGTTGAGCTCTCGTGTGTACAAACTCTATCTCCCCGAGGTCAAGGTTGTCGACAGACTGAGTCTCCATTTATTTGTCGATCGGTGCTTTAGTGACCACAATACCTCTTCCTCCCTCCTTCCATTCCTCTCTCTCTCTCTCTCTCTCTCTCTCTCTCTCTCTCTCTCTCTCTCTCTCTCTCTCTCTCTCTCTCTCTCTCTCTCTCTCTCTCGTGGGTGTTAGTTCATTGTTTTGGAGTTTGGGAGAATTGCGGCATGAAATATTTAGACCTTGAGTTCTGCTTCAAGGGCATACCTATCAATTGCAGGCTCAGACAGCGTGACACAAACCATCTGACTAGTCCAATCGTTTCTCTTCCTTAGGCAATGTAGGACTTAGTGCGTGCGTGCGCGTGTGTTTATGAGTATGTTTGTGTGTGCTGTGTGTTAGCGTGTTCATAATTAAAAGATACTTTGTCTATTGCTTTTTCAAAGTGAATGTTTAAAAAAAAAAAACGCATGCATTTAGCTGTAGCATATGTGTATATATATATGTATTATTATTAAAAGGAGATGGGGCAAAATCAATTTCCTGAGGGAGGGGAGGGCGTTCTTGTTATTACATGTTTTTATGTATTTGGTATTATTTTCTTTTATTAGACAGGGCGGTGGGCGGAGGACGATTTTATTATTCTGTGCTTGTGTTTCTTCCAGCTTCTTAATCATATTCTAGAAAACATTTATTCTAAATAGTTGGATGGATGGATGGTTGGAAGGAAGATATGCGAATAAAGAAATAGATGTACAAAGAATGGGGGGAGTGACAGACATTAAATCGCTTTAGACGGTCATGTGACCGATTTTGAAGTTGGCTGAATTAGTTAGTAATAAGTAAAATAATATTTTATGCAACGTCTAACTTGATCAGCTCAAAGCTGTTTACAGAAACAAGACGTACACTTTTACTACAAATAAAATCAACTTACTACAATGAACACAATTATCACGTAACTGGTACCAATCACCCGATTCATTACTTCGGAGTGTGTGTGTGTGTGTGTGTGTGTGTGTGTGTGTGTGTGTGTGTGTTTGTAGTGAGCGGGGTGGGTGGATATGTAATAAAAATAAATTGCCCAGTACAATGAGTGCATTGATGAATACGTAATACCTGTCTACGGTTCACTGCTTCGATAAAAAAAAAAAAAGAACTTTTCGTTTGCGTTTGAATGGTAGGATGGGAGGTCACATTGCTCTACGTTTAAATGATAGTGATAGATCTTGCTGATTTATATTTGAATGGAAGAATGATATTTCTCGCTGATTTATATTTGGATGATAGATCTCGCTGATTTATATTTGAATGATAGGGTGATATATTTCGCTGATTCATTTGAATGACAGTGTGATACTGATTTGAATGATATGGCGATGGACCACACTGATTTATTAAATGATAGAGTTATAGACCACGCTGGCTTATATTTTTATGATAGGATGATAAATCTTCATTTATATTTAAATGACAGGGTGATAGATTATGATCATATACAAATATCATCTAATGATTGGTTAATGATTGCTGGGTTAGATCAACAGTTTAACAGATCAACTGTCTCTCTCTACTTTATATTTATATAAAGTATAGAGAGACAGTTAAATACAGAGACACAGTAGAGAGAGACAGTTAAATACAGAGACACAGTAGAGAGAGACAGTTAAATACAGAGACACAGTAGAGAGAGACAGTTAAATACAGAGACACAGTAGAGAGAGACAGTTAAATACAGAGACACAGTAGAGAGAGACAGTTAAATACAGACACAGTAGAGAGAGACAGTTAAATACAGAGACACAGTAGAGAGAGACAGTTAAATACAGAGACACAGTAGAGAGAGACAGTTAAATACAGAGACACAGTAGAGAGACAGTTAAATATAGAGACACAGTAGAGAGAGACATTTAAATACAGAGACACAGTAGAGAGAGCGACAGTTAAATACAGAGACACAGTAGAGAGAGACAGTTAAATACAGAGACACAGTAGAGAGAGAGACAGTTAAATACAGAGACACAGTAGAGAGAGACAGTTAAATACAGAGACACAGTAGAGAGAGACAGTTAAATACAGAGACACAGTAGAGAGAGACAGTTAAATACAGAGACAGACATGATGGTGACACAGTTGGTAGAAAGAAACACTTGTGCTTGCACTTCGTCTGTTTTGGGAAGTAGTTTTGTAATTTTTATTCAATAGAAAATAAACTCTTTCTCATCCATCTCTCTCTCTCTCTTTCTCTCTCTCTTTCTCTCTCTTTCTCTCTCTCTTTCTCTCTCTCTTTCTCCTTAGATTTATTGATTGTTGTTTGGGTTTGTTTGGTTTTTTTGTAGGTTTGTTCTATGTTGGGGTTTGGGTTTTTTTTTTTAGAAGGGTGACTCACTGCTGGCTATCAATGTTATGAAACCTTACCGCTAAACAGTAGCACGTTATGGCATATTCTCACGAACACGATAAACAAGTTGGATTGGGAATTCTTGATAAGCCTTCGTTGTTAGAGTAAATGTTTCGTTAATTAGTTTGTTTAATGCAGTATTGCTTGACTTGGGATGTGAACAGTTTTATTAATTCAGTGTAATTGTTCCATGGTTATTTGCAAGTGTTATTACTATTGGAGTATAATAACAAAGTACTTTGAAGTAGGTGTTTTGGGTTTGGGTCGGGTTGGGTTGGACTGGGGATTTGAATTTTCTTTCTTCTAAGCCAGTTGTCTGCCAGATTGTATATTAGCGCTAAGAGTATGCTATATGCTTACGCTAAGGGTTTTCTTTTGGGTGGGGAAAGTAAAACTGTATTTACTGGTATAAAATGCACTTGCTTGCAGGTTGTTTTGTTGGTTGCTTGCTTGGTTTACGGGCGTTTCTAGTTTTAAACTTTCTAATTTAGTATTGCTGTTACGATTACTGAGGCACACTTATCTATACGTTTTTTTTTCTGAAAGTAATGCTTGTCGATAGCATAAATTTGTATTATTCTAATTAGTTTTGCCTCTGTAGTTAATTTTTTATTTTCTGCCTTGGGATGAAATTTAACGTTACAGAATATATTATTTTGACACTATATGTGCGTCATATTATTTCGAATTTTATTTTCAAAACAGAATGACTGAAGACTGTTACTTTGCCCGTTGTATGGCATCGCTGACGTGGAGGTTTATATTTGTAATATTTTTATTTTGAAATGTCTTACCTTTCAAGCCATTTTGCGCGCTATCCGCGTTGTGCTTGAAGTAGGCCAACGGCCGGAAACAAGCTGTCCATTAGCCTTCTGTCAGTCTACCATAGTAGGTTGAAATGTGAAGTGTGTTTGTGTATCCATGCGTTGTGCACGTTAATCTTTTCGAGCTTTGTAGTCGATTGAGCGGGGAGTGGTTTGTTTGTGTTTCCGGTTCACGAAGCACTGTTGTGTTTTATTATTGTATGACAGAGTGGCTTCGCTTCTTACGATTGCATTTGGTTTGAGCGGTAGACCTGTGCTGATGTCACGCTTATAGTTTTTTTCTGTGGTAGTGAATTAGTATGCTTGTAAAACCTTGCATATATCGAGGGGCGGAGTGGGGTATTTCACTTCACTTTTGCGCTCTCTCTCTCTCTCTCTCTCTCTCTCTCTCTCTCTCTCTCTCTCTCTCTCTCTCTCTCTCTCTCTCTCTCTCTCTCTCTCTCTCTCTCTCTCTCTCTCTCTCTCTCTCTCTCTCTCTCCTTTGAGAAGAGAACCAGTTGACTCTTGGTCTAGACTGCATAGAAGTATTCAGTGCATAACTACCCTGAGTCTTGTATTCTCATCAAACCTGAGCTAAAATTAAATCCCTCTAGGACCTAAATTCAAATGCTAATCGAGTTATAATCAGTATTTAAAAAGGAAATGTACAAAAGTTAGCTGTGACAGTAATTCTTTTTTAATTGCCTGACGTTCACGTTGCGATCCATCTGTATGCACCCGGGGTGTCAAGAATCAAGAGTACATATTTTAGCGTCGTCTTAAGTTAGTTCTCAAACCCTCATTCAAATGAGAAGACCATGTGTTGGGGGGGGGGGAAAGACTCAGGAGCTATCGACACTGAATTTTTATATAGAGTAAAACTGTGTACTGAAGACATGGTCAAGGCTTAACTTTCCAAGCAACAGATTTGCAAAACAGGCCAATTCACTTTCGGGGGGGGGGGGAGGGGGGATGTGCGAGCAAAGTGTATCGCTCTTTTAAGGAATCAGCTTTCTTCCATCGGTTTCGGATTTTGATTAGACAGATGGAAATATTGGAAACTGAGGCTGATTTTGAGAAAATCCTTGTAATGTCTCCTGTTTTAAATAAGTCATATTTGACTCTGTGGGGCATCAAGTATTGTTTTAAATAGGTCATAAGTCACTAGACTAGAGGATCATAACGATGCATGCTGCTTTGTGACGTTTTGCTGGGAGATGGGCAAGATATTAATTCTCCACCACCCTGGGCTGCCCTTAACCTTTGGCTAATCCCCAAAATACACCTGGCTGGCCACACGTGTTAGAAAGATGAATGATAGATAAGTAGAATAGAAGAGTGATAGCTCGAGCCCCCTGATACACACAGCCAGGATAGTAAGTAAATTCAGGTGACAGACTACAACATATAACATGTGAGTCACGCTAACATGAGTGGTCTCTGTATCAACAATAATTGTATTCAACAGTATGGTTACATTTAGCAAATAGTTCAACAGTTCCAATTAGAGTTTATATATAGTTATAGTGCCTAATCGTGACCATGGAGATGGTTTATTTTGAGTCCTAGGGCACTGTAGTAGCCATTTGCATGAGCAAACTATAAATGAGATATAAGAGAACAATTAATATTTTTCAGTGAACTTAAAGTACAGTGGAAGAGTCTTTGTCTACAACTTGACTGCAGATGAGAACAGATTTTGAGTTTACTTGCATGGAGATAGTTCTTAAGTTACTAATATAAAGCTTACTAAGCACTTTTTTAAAATTCCACCGAATGCAAGGGTAAGGTTCACCTAGTACAAGAATAAATATCGTCCAGTACACTAATAAAGTTCACCCAATACACCTAAAAGTTCACCAAGTACAAAGATACAGTTCACCGAGTACAATGATAAAATTCGTGAGTATAACTTTGACAAATACAAAGAAAAAGTTCATCATCTACAGACAATAAAATTCATCAAGTTCATTGATAAAGTTTATCAAGTACACAGATAAAAATAAGGTTCACCAGCCACAATGATTTTTCTTTTAAAATGCAATCATAAAGTTCGCCAAACACAAGGATAAAGTTTAGTTAGTACAAGAGTAAAGTTTATTGAGTAATAGAATAAAGTTTACTAACAGAATACAGTTTACTTAGTAATAGAATAAAGTTTACTAACAGAATACAGTTTACTTAGTAAAAGAATAAAGTTTACTAACAGAATACAGTTTACTTAGTAATAGAATAAAGTTTACTAACAGAATACAGTTTACTTAGTAATAGAATAAAGTTTACTAACAGAATACAGTTTACTTAGTAAAAGAATAAAGTTTACTGAGTGTGGCAGAGTAAATTTGCCTATCTAAACTTAATTGCTAAATTATCGAATTGACCCAATCTTTGGCACTACCTTATGATGGTATTTTTGTAAGTGTCAGAGTTGGAGTAAGCAACTTGAGTTGAGAATATGCTAGAAATTGCTGATGCAACCAAGCCAGTTCCTACAGATGATTAGTTTTTATCATCCAACGGTTAAGATTTACGAGAATGAGATCCAGCCAATAGGCTGAGATTAAAAGTTTACCTGCTGTTGAGAATTCTATTGTCTAAACACTTTGAATTTGGTGTGGCAAGAAGTCCGGTCATGAAAGGCGGCCATTAGCTTAACGGGAAAAAGCAGTCTCTCCTTGTCTTATCTGAATCTCCTGGTTTACTTGATTATAAACCACTACAACCATGGTAGACAGGAGAAGTATCTACCAATAGTGTGTAAGGAATGCATTGCACTCTGTTGATGTATAGTGGCAAAATATGCTGACTACATCTTGGAATTTCTGGTACAAAGGAAGTTACTTGAAATTGCTACAATTGTTGTTCTGCTTGAGGGAACTTACAGTGAATGGCATTGGCTAGCATGCAGTGAGATTGGGTTGGCTAGCATGCAGTGAGATTGGGTTGGCTAGCATGCAGTGAGATTGGGTTGGCTAGCATGCAGTGAGATTGGGTTGGCTAGCATGCAGTGAGATTGGGTTGGCTATCATGCAATGAGATTGGGTTGGCTAGCATGCAGTGAGATTGGGTTGGCTATCATGCAATGAGATTGGGTTGGCTAGCATGCAGTGAGATTGGGTTGGCTAGCATGCAGTAATATTATATTGTCTTCTCTTTTCCACAACAGTAAGACAGATGTTTTACTGCCACACAATATTTTTGCTAGTGGAAACTTCTTACTAGTGGAGTAAATAAAAATCCATCATTATTTGTACTTAATGACCCCTGTCCACCCAACATCACTCCAACAGATAGTTTAATAATAGAAGGTTAATAAATTGAACAATAAATTTATTAAATCAACTTAAAATATACATATATACAAATACAATGAGAATATTATTTGAGATCAGTATTCCATGAAACAACATTCCAGTAATTCCAGTACTTATCTTGTATCCTAACACATAATTCAGCAGTCAGATTACTGTCAACCTAAATCACATGACCATTCTTATCATAGAAGAAATAGAGTTATAGAGTGATTTAATAATAGTTTGTTCATAACCTGTTCAATTATGTAAGCCGCAACAATCCTTCGCATGCTTTCATAACAATGTCACAAATTATCGTCTTTTTCGGGTCTCCAATTTTATAATTTAATTTTTATTTTTACTCCAGATACTTCCATCTCGGTGTTAGTCTGGGGCACATGAAAAATACTTATGCCATCGTCACTTTTGTTTTCTTTTTCTTTTTGTCTCTCTCTCCCATAAATGAAATTAAAGTAGGTTTGATTGAAATTCATTAAAAGGGCATAACGAATAGCTCAAGGCACTTGGCTTACTATTGATTCCACACAACCCTTCTCCACAAATAAACACCGGAAGGCACGAAATCCAGACGTGATGCATACACACTTCTGGCCTAGACCGGATGTGACGTCAGATTGAGATTGAAGCACTGCCTGCCGGTCAAAGTGTCGGTTTTCTCTAAGACTTGGCACAGTCGTGTCTGCTTCCTGAGGTTCGAATTCTAGCGCCAAGCAGAACCCGCTTGTAAAATTTCGGTCTGCGAGTTGTGTAATTTATAACAGGTGCACTTGGCTCATATGGTTTAATTTGCTGGAGTTGGATGAACTCCATGATGAACCGAGTCTTGACTGTATGTGCTGAGTAAGACTCACCTAATGTGTTGGGTGAGCACATCAAGAAAGTATTTTTGTAAATAATAAATAATTGTTATATAATACATTTTTATTCTGGTTGGGGAAGTTGGAAAGAGTTTTGCTTACTTTTATTATTCGTTTATATTGCTATTTTATTTTAGCATTCAGTGAAAACATACAATGAACGTAGTGAAATTAGTTCGTTTTATCCCGAATTAGTGACACTTTCGTCTTTTCCAACCAAAAAATTAGAGATTTGCTGTCCACCGACCGGCTGACGTTTACTTTGCGGATATCCACAGGTATCCATTTCGGCCTGCAGCATTCATTGTAGATGCCAAAGTCAAGCTGATCTTTCAGTATAGACAGTGCTCTATTATTGACCGCCACTGGTTCCTTTAGTCGTTTCCGTGTTTCACGGTTTGAGACAAAGTATTCGGATTTGAAATCGAACGTTTATTTCTCTGTTTGTGTGTGTGCGTGAGAGAGTTTTTTTGCTTTTGTGTTTATGCATATACACCTACTACCTCTATTACAGTTTGATAGATATGATAATGATATGATAGACAATGATCTTTGTTTGTTTGTGCATGAGTCTTGTATGGGTGTTTTATATATATATCACAGATTTTATGATAAAGATTATTTGGGGGGTTGCGCGTGCGCACATACGCCGACTGCGATCAAGTACCTGCCTCGGGGCAACCAAGAAAAGGGAAGACACGCGAGACGAGAGTAAAGCAATGACACGCCAAAAAGGAGAACATTGATTATCAGAAATCAACACTGAAAACACATCCCGAATGAGAGCAACCTGGTTTTGTACTTGCCTGTACTCGGCGTCATCAGCAGTCTCAGCTACAGAATTCTTTCCCACGTGGACCCTTGGCAGTGTTCGAGAGAGATAGAACGAGTGACCAGTCCTGGTAAACGTAGCTAGCCAAGACTCATTTATATCAATGGCGGCCTACTAATTTGATGACGCTGCTGAACTCAGTGCGTGTTGCCCTGTGGTGTGTCTTAGATTGTTACTGCTGTCCTGGCTCTGTGCGTCAGTCTTGTGAGTCATTGGGAGAGTCACCAATCAGAAACAAATAATTAAAATATATTGGGAGTGGAATTCGCTTCTTTTTAACAAAATGTTGCCTTGTTTTTTGTTTTTTTTGTCGGCTTGTTCTGATTTGATCAGTTTGCTAAACACACACACATACACACAGTCACGCACACAGTTTTGCACAGTCTTGAATAGGTAGGCCTAGTCACAAAGTCACTATTGCGCACTGACCCGGTCACTTGCATTCTCTCACACATTTCCGTGCTGGTACTGTTAATCATATCAAGCAGACAGCGTAAACAAAAACACACTAATCACACACTACACATCACTCCATGCACACAAACAGTCCTGTACAAGTCACACATTGTATGTTACACTATAAAAATCACGCACATACATTCACACTCACACTCTGGACATAGAAACACGTCCCACGGGGTCTGTCTAATGCAAAGTCACAATCACAGTCAACCTCAATAGTGTGCACGCGATCAATATTTGCAATTTGTTACAGACTGTTACACGCCTGATCATTTGCATAAAATCACGCACATTAACACACTTTAATACACACGCACATGTAGTCTGTGTCAAATCACAATTGCACAAGGAGAATTGCACGCATGCGTACATAGAAAGATAATTACACGTAAACAGTTACCAGTATACACTGTATCAGACAATGGCAAAATCATATACATTCATACACACAATTACGCTCAGTCTGCATCAAGCAAAGTGACATAAGCATTCGCACACAAAATCACACTATCAGCAAGTATGAAAGTCAATTTATACTTACACACACACACACACACACACACACTACATGCATACTTTTATCTCACACTATGTGAGACGAAGTCACCCTAGTTATTGGTTATGATTATTATTGTTAATTAATCACACATAACTAATCACAACTGATGAGAATCTTAATTTATATTATTAATAATTCTCAGGAGGACACCACTCAAAATTCACATAATGCTTCAAAGTCCATTCTCTCTCAATTAGTCAGTTAACTCACCATTAAGCTAACGACCGCCTTTCATGACTGGACTTTTGCCACTCAAATTGAAAGTGATTAGAGAATAACATTATTTCAGCAGGTAAACTTTGATCTTAGCCCATAGGTTGGTCTCGTTCTTTGTAAATCTTAACCATTGGATAATAAAAACTACTCCTCTACATAATACTGGTTTATATTACATCAGCAAGTTCTAGCACATAATCCATCTGAGTTGTTTACTCCCAAAATATCATCCTAAGCAGTGCCCAAGGTCGGGTCAGGTTAACATTGGCAACAGATATTATTAAGTAGAACTAGGGATTAGCAAATCTACTCTGCCACACACTATAACTCGCATACAGTCACACGTAGTCTGTAACCAGCACAATCACAAAATCATGCAAGCACACACATAGTAAACCAACTAGTATGCGCAATCTTATTTACTGTACTTTGACTTTATATATATATATAAACACTACTTAACCAGTATGCACAATCTTATTTACTGTACTTTGACTTTATATATATATATAAACACTACTTAACCAGTATGCACAATCTTATTTACTGTACTTTGACTTTATATATATATATAAACACTACTTAACCAGTATGCACAATCTTATTTACTGTACTTTAACTTTATATATATAAACACTACTTAACCAGTATGCACAATCTTATTTACTGTACTTTAACTTTATATATATAAACACTACTTAACCATCGCGCTCATTGTTGAAAAGTGTACCCTCTTCCAAGGGACACGTATCTATTAAAAAAAAAAATCAATCACATACGCGCGCACATCTTCATAATTTCAATTGAATATATGAACGAAATGAATGAACGAAAATCAAATCAAACACAATCTTCATATCTTTCACGGCTTCAGTTCCAGCCAGTCTAGAATTTCTGAAAGATTACTTCGCGTATCCGGCTTTGAAGACGCTAGTGCAGTATTCCGGTAAGTGTCTAGAATGAGTCTAAATGGGTGTGTCCTGAGAGTGAGAGAAGAATTAGTTCATACTGTAGATAGCCGTCACGTGAGTCTATCTGAGAGTGAACACAGAGTGAAGTTTGTACCAGTGTCGCGTCCATCCCATCACCACCTTTTAATTTTTTTTTTTTAATTAATAAGATACAGTTGTCGCCCCTTGTAAGTGTGTAATTCACTTCTGAAGTCTTTCAGAAACAATCCAGCTTCAGTGATGGTCGTTTTATCCGATTATTAAGCTGTCTGCTCGCGAGCGATAGGGGGTCACTTTTGAGCCTTGGTGCCACAGACTTTGGCACGAACAGCTGAAGCCTTAGAAGACATCAGATGTTGTTTTTAGTTTTCTCTCGAACCCAAATTAATAGACTTTCTCCACTTTCTCCAAGAGACGGGTCATTCTTTTACAACAACAAAAAGTACTACATTTAAAAAAGTACACGAAAACAAAGTATTTTCGATATGCGTTTTTTTTAATTTTTCTTTAACTTCATTTTAATTAAAAAATACATTCTGAGCAGAGTTTTGTTTTAGTAATTTTTATTTTGTCCAATTAAACAAAAGGCTAGAAAGACGCACGCTTCCGGCTTGAACGCTTGCCTAAAATAATAATTGCCCAATGACAGCTTGGGACTGTCTTTCTATATAGTGTCATGCTCTTTGGCGACATTTTCTTACTCCCCTTGTGTTAGAACCCGTCACACAGGCATGTTCTCTTTTAAAATATATGACGAATTTGGGGACTTTGGTTGTTCTTTTCCTCTTTGTCACGACCGACCGTGTTCTCATCCATAAACTGTATCACTCTTTTTAGGGATATTGTTACACTCTTCTTTGCCTCAGTCCTCGACTCACACTTGCACCCTGTTCTAAGAGCGCCTCGCGCTTTTTTAGGGATATAGTTTTAACACTCTTCCTTTCACACAACCGGCCATGCCGCCATGTAGCCCCTCTCTACAAGTACGTCACTCTATCAACAGAAACATTGGCTGGAAAGCTTTTTTTTTGTCGTATGCTGTATGCATACGTCATAAACCTCACACCTGCGCTCGTTTTTCTTGTTCGTTTGTTATTGTTATTTTGCAGTGCCAGGTTGAAACGGCGCGATATATGTCTGTGGATCAATACTGGAACTTATTGGCTGGTAGCCAGGTTGAAATGACGTAATAAAAGTCTATGGATCAATACTGGAACTTAATGAGGCTGAAATGACGTAATAAAAGGCTATGGATCAATACTGGAGCTTATTGGCTGATAACCAGGCTGAAATGACACAGCAAAAGTCCATGGATTAATTCTGCTACTCAGTAGTCAAACTGAAATGACGCACTGTTAGTCTATGGAAACGACAATACTGATATTGATTTTCTGGTAGTCGGCTGAAATGATGCAATATGAGTATTGGTTGGTTGTTAGTCAGGTTGAAATGACGAAATAAATTTCTTTAGAAAGATACTGCTGGTATTGAGGGATCGGTTACAAAAGAAAGCAAAACAACAATATAGATTTTTGAAAACTAAATTAGTGTGATGACACAATGTTTTGGATTTCTATCCTTATCACAACCTCATATTTTTTCTAAAACATCCGACGCCATCTTTGTTTGGCATACATATATATATATATATTATGAATAGACCCTTTATGAATTACCTGAGAGACAAAGAGAGAAATATAAAAAAGAGAGAAAGTTGTGAAGACAGAGAGAGGAATGTGGAAATAACATAATTTATTTAAACCTATGTCTGCATTAAGAAGAAAGATGAGATTTAAGAGGCAGATTAACACTTTTGTACGTTGGTTTTGTTTTGCTTTATATTCTCATTGTTCGCGTTGTCACTTGGTGTATTTCTTTGTTTATATTTAAGAAATAAACAATAATATATGTCTAACTGGGGAGATTATTGATTATGACAGCATGGAACAGCGGAAGTCATTTATTTTATTCTATATTTGATTTATTTTCTCACTTCTGATTTGGCTGTGTAACTGATATACACACGTACACTAGGAAATGATTTTATTCAGATAAAAATAATATTTTTTTTTTTGGGGGGGGGGGGGGTAATCATTTATTTTCTCAATTGAAATCTTACCATTAGAAAGGGGGTTATCTTTTTCTCGCTGTGGAAAGAAATTTGCTGCTGGAAATCTTTCTTCTTCGCATAAACTTTTATTATTATTTTCTCCAACTGAAATTAACCATTAGAATTTTTTCATTGTTAAAATTCCCTTTTACATATTGATGGAAGCTAAATGTTAACATTTCTCTTTCTTCTTTCCATTATGTGGATGGAGTCAGTTTTCTGAAATTCTTTTTTCTTTCCTCGTGAAACGCTGGCTTTTGAAGTAATTTTTTCTCTTTTCTCCTCGTAAAACACTGGCTTTAAGAATTTTTTTTTCCCTCGTGAAACACTGGTTTTATGAAGTCTGTCTTTTTTTCCAAATGTAGCACTGGCATTGTGAAAAATGTTCCTTTCTCTGTCCTTGAAATACTAGCTTTGTTAAGTCCTTTTCTTCATTCTTTTTTATCGTTTCTCTTCACTTTCAGAAATACAGATTTTCTTTGTGGAATAATCACTACTATAAACCTACTTGTCACGCAGAGCACAGTTATAGATCCTAATTTCCGTGCAGAATACTTACTGCTGTAAATCCTACTTGCCGTTTAAAGTACTTACAGCTATAAATCCTACTTGCCGGGTAGAGTACTTACAGCTATAAATCCTACTTTCCATGTAGAGTACTTATAGCTATAAATCCTTCCATGTGGAACGTTTACAACTGTTCATTATACTTTTCCTGCAAAGCACTTATCACTAAAATCCTGTTTTCTCATGTGTAACGCTTACTTTCAGAAATCCTTTTACATGCTGAACACTTACTACTAGAAATCCTTTTTTCAAATTGGAACACAGAAATTTTTCTATTCTGTCTCTCCTTATCTAAATGCTTCCTTCAAAGCTAGCATACTTCACAATGCATATTTTCAAAAGTGACATTCAGAAAAGTAAATTTATTTAAATATAACAGCCATTAGGGTTCAGCGTTTGCAAGGTAGCAATCCTTAGTGTGCATTTTTTCAAGCATGACAGTCATTAATGAGCGTTTTCAAACATGACAGTCATTAATGAGCGTTTTTCAAGCATGACGGCCATTAATGAACGTTTCTTAAGCATGACGGTCATTAATGAGAGTTTGTTCAAACATGACAGCTATTACGGTGTAACATCTCTCAAAAGGTGAGACAGAAAATACGCTTTCCGTTTTAGTGCTGTTTCAAAGATCAGTCATTACAGTGCTTATTAACAATATAGTAACAACTTTTCTCTTCCCCCACCCCTTTATTTTTTGCGCGCGCATTTTCTACAGTGACGCAGGCTTAATGCGGAAACAAGAAAGTCCGTTCATTAAATGAATGAGTGATCATTTAGGTCCAGTACTATAAATATAATTAATTATACACACACCGAAAACTCAGTCACGGCATGCAGTTGTACAGGACTGTTTTTGCCCACAATCAAGGGAAGCGTAATTCTGTCATTGTGTTAGTATAACGTGGAGAACGTTTTTGCCCACAATCAAGGGAAGCGTAATTCTGTCATTGTGTTAGTATAATGTGGGGAACGAGGTGGTCGTCAGTAGATCAAGTTACCAATTAGTTTTCCGCTAAATTTGTGTAAATGTCTTCGATTAGAAAAAAAAAGGAGGGGGGGAGGGGAGAATAATCGAAAGAATTGGAAGCTAATGCAAAAAGTGCTGGTCGTGGTTTATATTCAACAACTGACTCTATTCTCGGGTATAGTGCGTGCGTGTGTGGGGGCATATGTGCGCGCGCGCGTACGTGTATTTGTGTGATGGGATAGGTCCGGTAGGATGAATCACTGATATTAAAGCGTCATTTCACTTCAGCAGTACGGCACTTTTAAGTCGCATGCTCTTTAACGCACTTTCCCTGCTGCGGTCCCGGGAGGCACGTTTGTCCCAACAGACAGCTTGGACCAGAAAGGAGAAGACAACGCCGTCCTCATTGTTGTCTCCCCTTGCTCCGGCTCGTGCTGCCTACGGAATGAAAATGCAACCCCCACTTGATTGATTAAGCGAAAAGCGCGCGCGTGCATTAAGTTGTACTTGAATATGTGCACTGACTGACACACCAACAACTAATTAGTGGAACAGGTTTTGCATATTTCGCTCACCAGCAACTAAAAAGTAAAATATATCATACATGTCGTCTGTAAGACACTGGTTAGAGGAATACAGTAATTGCACACTCCTACAAAAAATAAATGCATAGGCCTACATTTAATGCTCGTAGACACACCAACTCAAAAATGCACGCATTCAGTGCTCTCAGATGCTATTACTCAGGAATATATACATTTAATGCTCTCACCATCTATAGGAATACGTCATTTAGTGCTCACATACACACCAGCGCAAAGTATACATATATTTAGTGCTCAAAGAATAGGAGACACACCAGCTCACGGCGAATATGTATATATAGTGCTCACAGACACACCAGCTCACGGCGAATACATATATTTAGTGCTTACCACTCAAGGAATACGTGCATTTGACACCAACACCAGGGATGTGCAGGCTGTAAACTGAGATTTCACGTTGCCATAGTAACCTCCATATATACTTACGTGTCATTTCAACGCATTAGTTGCCATTAATCTGGCTTTCACATGGCTGATTTCATCATTTGTTTTCTCTTTTCTTGACTTAATAAAATTAATCGCATCTATGCAAGAATCACAAACTGTTGTAATGGAAGAAGCCAGCCTGACAGGTCTGGATCGCTGTATTACATTGGTAAGAAAACTGACAGGTCTGGATCACTGTATTGCATTGATAAGAGAACCGACAGGATTACATTCAGGCTGGTGTTTCATTCAGTCCATCAAAGTACTAATGAAGAATGTTTTTATTTTTTAAATTTGAGTATGACAGATGAAAATGTAAAATGAATGCATTTCTAGGAACATAAATTAATTTGTTTATTGGAAGTCACATACATCACGAGTGAAAATTTGAGCATCATTTAGTAAATGACCTTGACCATATCTAAGGTGCTGTTTGAGATGAGTTCCCATCAACAAAAAAAATCAGCATTATGTATTCCAGACAGGCACAGCTAAAAACACAAGTGTGTCGCCAGGTCAATCAGTGGAATGAAATTAAATTCAGTGCCTATAGTTGGACATCATAGTGTTTACTCGATTGAGTGGTGTTCAATGGGTTTGCCAAAACATTTCAGAAGTTAAAACTGTATCATTCTAATCCATTATTCCCTTTCTGAACGCCACCTAACAATTTTTATAACTTTTGTTCCTTGCCTACTTGGTTATTATTTTTACATTATAAGTCACATTGCGAGTGAAAATTGGAGCATCATTTTACAAATGACCTTGACTATCGGGGGTTTTTTATGAGTACTTTGATGGTGTCTCTTTTTCATGAATGTGACATAAAGTTGGCCATGTGAAAATACCAAACTCCAACATGCTCAAAAGTCAAAGATGCTTTAGCATTGCTCAGAAAACCTCCCATATGCTTGAAGGTCAAGGCATAGTGTACTCAATCGAGTGGTGAGCAATGGGTCTGCCAGAACATTTCATGAGTGAAAACTGTATCATTCTATCCATTATTCCCTTTCTGAATGCCTGCTGACAGTTTTTATAACTTTTGTTCCTTATCTGCTCACTTATTATTTTTACATTATAATTCGCATTGTGAGTGAAAATTCGAACATCATTTAGCAAATTAACTTGATCGTCAGTTTTTTATGAGTACTTTATGAATGCAACATTGCAACATAAACTGGCCATGTGAAAAGAAACTCCCACATGCTCGAAGGTCAAGGTCCCTTTAGCATCTCTCAAAAAAAAACCTCCCACTTGCTCAAAGAAATGCATTCCACACAGGCAGAGCTGGAAAACTACATATATGATATGAAGAAATAATTTTGTAACTTTTTTTAAATAAAAGGTGAATTATTAGGGCTCTTTATCTTAAATTTTTTAAAATATATCTAAATAAATTTTAAAATAAAGAACTATGCAAAATAAGCACCCTTATATATTATAATGCATTCAGTACAACACATAATATACACATATGTAATAAAGGTTACTGTGGAAATAATAATATAATACACAAATATTAAAATATTTGCAGGGGATAAGTGCTAAATAAACCTACAATAATTAATGATACAAATAACAACACACAGTATTGAACACACACAATAATGCACAATGTTAAGCAACACAATACAAAATTAGGCGTGTAGCACACATAAGGTGAACATTTAGAGAAGCATCCTAAAACATGCACTAAGACGGACCAGATATGAAACAAATAAAAGCAGAGACAATCACAAAGGGAAATAGTTATCTTGTAGGTGGAAAACAATTTTTTAAAATTCTCTTTTGCAAGATTACACTGTATCACTACATATGTTCTCTTTTGCAAGATTACACTGTATCACTACATATGAGCAACAGTACCCTGCTCTGAGAACGTATGTTGGCTAGAAGTCTTGGTTTTCATGGTGAGTACTACTTAAGGAAAGAGTTTATGGGTGAACTTGGAGGACTATGATGAGCTGGAGTTAGTCAGCGAAATATAAGTGTCATGCTTGACCCTGCAGTGACCAGGCAGCCAGTTTAGCGGGTGTTGAAAAGGAGCAATATGTGGGGGCACTACAGGCATTTAGAGTGAGGATGGTTGGTTATGTTAGGTTCCTTCCTCTTCACATTTACTTCATCTCGGCCCCGGATAACTCTGGAGGGTTTTTGGTTCTCCTCTCTATATTCTGGGGTCTCGACCACACCAAATGGACAGCTCTATATGGAAGCGTGATTGGGGAATATAAAACATTTTCGCTGTTTCGCTGTTTTGAGGTTTGTGAATTTTCTGCAGCAGGCAGAAGAGAGAGTTATAGTAATCGAGTCTTGACAGCACTAGAAAACAAATGAGAGTTCACTTTAAGTAAATTAAAGTATACATATATTACTATTAAACATGTTTTAGTTTTTATATAGTGGAGAGGAAGAAAGCAGGCTCTTTCAAACAGCAGTCGCCTGGTCTTTCAGCTAAAAGGCCATGTCTTGCATGCACTTCATGCAGAATTTCTCTCTGTCTGTCTGTCTGTCTCAGTCTCTTAAGAAATAATAATATTATTGATTTCTGCTTCTCAGTATTCCTCTTTTTTTTCCATTTTAAATTGAATAAACTGTCCAATATTTTACTGTGTCAGTCGGTATTTCTGTTCCGAATGTATGTCAGAACTTAGGTTGCATGGTCTGTTTGACTGGAACTCAATGTACCCTGCAAGTTGCTGACCTTTGGGCTGACCGCAAGTCATCTGACAATAACAAGTTTCAGAAACAGGATACCCCACCCATTTACCCCATCTCCATCGGCTGAGTAGCACGCGCAAGCACACACACACAAAAAACAAAAACAAAAACAAAACAAACACAAACAACAACAGCAAGAAAGATGGTCGGAACAAAGTAAATGCACAGGTCGTGAGAGTCATTCTGTTGAGAAAATTCTTTTCCCTGATGAGCTCGATTTGCAGACGAAGTGCCTGTAATGGCACTGCTTGCAGAATTGTATTGCTCCAATACAATCAATACGTTCTCAAGAAGCCATTACGTGTGATCCGTACACCGCGTACCGTCAAGTGGGATGTGGTGCACGCCGGGGTTAAGCTGTACTGCAAATTGTCTCAGACTTACAAGCCAGACTTGATTTAGTTTGATGATTGGTCGATTAATTTTTAGTTTGAACTTCCAGCCTTAGCTAATTCCGTGGCCGGTAATTTGGTCTGGTGTTACAGCGTAGCATATTAGCTGATCGTATTGCAAGCACGTGTCGGATTTGGGTGGGAGTTGCGTCTTGCTTTAACAAAACGTGTTTATAGTTTGGATCAGAAATTGTTTTGTGCAACTTTCATATTTACAACAAACAGCGCCGGGTTTGTGTGCACTTAACGATATTGTCTGTAGCCTCAGGGTATCGTCAGATCTGTTTCTAAAGAAGTTTTTTGAAAACCACCATAAATTCGTATATCACCCCTATGAAACGTCGACAATTATTGAGCAGCATTAGCAATGCTTTTTTCTCACTCTCTCTTTTCACATTAGAGCTCACAAGGTTGTATCTATTAAAGTCAGGCATTGATTGAAAAAATAAAAATCTTGCGTAAAGTTCTTCATACTACTGAAATATTCCAGCAAGTTGTCAGGTGACAAAAAAGGTTTGTGAAAAAGTTTGTCAGTAATTCACTGCAATCACTGATACTCTCACTGAGTGTAGGCGAGGCTGTTCCATGCTCATGACAGTTTACAAGGATCTGTTCCATCCTCATGACAGCTTACAAGGGTCTGTTCCGTCCTCATGACAGTTTACAAGGGTCTGTTCCATCCTCATGACAGTTTAGAAGGGTCTGTTCCATCCTCATGACAGTTTACAAGGGTCTGTTCCATGTTCATGACAGTTTACAAGGGTCTGTTCCATCCTCATGACAGTTTACAAGGGTCTGTTCCATCCTCATGACAGTTTTACAAGGGTCTGTTCCATACTTTTACACTTTACAAGGGTCTGTTCCATACTCTTACAGTTTATAAGAGTCTGTTCCATACTCTTACAGTTTACAAGGGTCTGTTCCATACTCTTGCAGTTTACAAGAGTGTGTTCCATACTCTTACAGTTTACAAGGGTCTGTTCCATACTCTTACAGTTTACAAGGGTCTGTTCCATATTCTTATTTATAAGGGTCCGTTCCATACTCTTACAGTTTACAAGGGTCTGTCCCATGCTCTTACAGTTTACAAGAGTATGCTCCATACTCATGAAAATTTACAAGAGTCAGTACCATAATCTTACAGTTTACAAGGATCTGTCCCATGCTCTTTACAGTTTACAAGGGTCTGTTCCATACTCATGACAGTTTACAAGGGTCTGTTCCATACTCTTTACAGTTTACAAGGCTTTGTTCCATACTCTTTACAACAGTCTGTTCCATCCTAAGGACAGTTTATAAGGGTGTGCTCCATACTCATTACAATTTACAAGGGTCTGTTCCATGCTCATTACAGTTTAAAAGGGTTTGTTCCGTACCCTTAACAATTTAGAAAAGTTTTCTTCATGCTCATTACACTAAAAACACTCCAGCACTGACTGAGAGAACACTTGTGTGCCTGAGCCGTTGACTTGAAGGTGAATTTCCATTAAACTGTGCTCACTGTTTTTCTTGGCCTAGGCCACGTGACTGTGTACGTAACGAACACTTTGATTCAGAATTTATTGTTCCTGTCAATTCAAAGAGTAGTTCTGAAAACAACGAATAGTTCTTCACTAAGTAAGAAATCTTCAGTCTTTGTTCTTATATTGGTCTTAATCTAACTAAGTAGTATTTTTGTGTTTCTTGTGTTTTTAAATGTGAGTTAGGTCAGACTCTCTTGTTTGGCTTTATTTCTTTAAAATTTCCTTTCAAATCATTTTTGTAACAAAGAAAATAAAATCCAAACATTCAGTGAATCATGGGTTTAAAATTATAAACTATTTTATTTAAAACGCGTCTTCTGTTAAATCTCGAGTTCTGTGTGACTACACCACCGAGACCGTTATATGGAGAGGAACAAGGGCAAATACTCTGTCGCCAAAGGTCTACATTGTAGCGTTTATGGCAACTACACGTTTTGTATCGACCGTTTTCGATATATATATATATACCCAATTTTATGAAGCTATAATTCACTTAAATAATAATGCAAATTTACAGCACAAAGCAAACAAGAATGAAAAAGATCCTCAGATCTGTCGTGTCAGATAAGAAATATCAATGAAATATATAGCCTAAATGTACAACGATAGCCTTATGTTGTAGAATATTTTACTCGGTCTACTTACGAATTCTATATTTAAGAAAGATTTTGGAAATTTGTTTAACTTATATGTACTTTGTAATTGCACTACTTGTCTGGATTTGAAAAACCAAATCGATCTAGCCTTGTTTCTCTATATTCCTGTTAAACTGTGCCTTGAAGGCTAAAGAGTTGGCTCTAACAAAGAGGTTTTAATTAGTATTACATGACGAAAATCAGTAGATAAAGAGTGTGTTTTTGATTTTGAGAACATAATAAGAAGCATATAAAATCATCTAATTAGAATTTTGTTCATATTTTTATTCACAAACAGTTGCTTTTAAATGTGAAGGCAAATTATTGTTGTGTTCAGCTGGTATTTTCAAAATGAAACTTTAATTAGTGACACATCAGCAACGCTTGCTATTATTGGATGCCTTCTCCATTTATATATAGTTCAGTGGACTACACAGGAGGGCGTTCACGTGAACTTTAAAAAAAGTATTAATATAGATATCAGATTTCACTCCTACTATGTCACATTGATGAAGCAAACTAAGGGAGCTTACTTCGCGAGTTCTTTTGTCATCCTGCTGAACGATTTTTTACCTTGATCTTGAATGTGCTGAGGTAGGCCTACTATGTCGCAGCGAACTGTACAGACGAGAGTTAAAAGAAGACAGCTTTCCATCTATATACACAGATATCGCTGCTCTGAAACCATCCTCATGACAAAGTGTTTCAGAACAGAACTGTTGCTGTTTAAGGGTTAATGTTGCTCTACGCACAGATTTTTGATAGAATTAAATTTTTAAAAACGTTTAATATCGGTTATGGCGAACTTCGTCATTCATGAATAAAAAATGGGCCTATTTATAAATTACAATGTATTTTCTTTTATGGAATATGCGTAGATGTAATGCCATGATAATGTAACTGTCTCCTGAGAAGAGATATATTCCATTTGTCTCAAATTACTACAGTGTGTTTCCGCTAGCGGCGAATACGTAACAATTAATTTGCAGAGTGTATTTTGTCAAGAGAGATGCAGCTTTCTCCAACACATTTTTGCATCAAGCGCAATTCTAAATTAAAACTGTTTCTTGTAGTAATGACAGTTCAACCATTATATTTATTATTTATTGATGTCTGAATAATACTACATTATCATTACGTTTCAGATCATATTGTTAGCATTATTATGCTGTGCACAAGAAACGGCAAGTTTAAGATCGAGTTATGTGAAATTTGGTAGATACTAAAGTCATATTCTTATGTACTAAGTAAAATATTAAACGCTTTTCAGGTTCATTGAGGGTAGGGATTCACTGTGGTAAATGGCAGCTATCCTATCGAGTTTTCTTTTGTAAATAGCATCGGAGTGTGAAGTATCGAGATTGAATTCCTAGATCAACTTCCAGATCGAATGAAGCCACGGCGAAATATTACGATTCACGAATGTGTTGTCACGGTGCTCCGAGCTCTCTTGTACTCGACGAACCTCGTCAGGGTACCTTGTATTTCGTACATCGCCGGAATTGCTGTCCGCTTCCTCAGGATGAAATTGATGTGGGGTTAATCCTTGTTGATAAGAGCAAGTTGTCTCTGGAAAATCAATTTCGCTGTCGCTCTTCGCACTTCCACTTTCTTGACTTAGTGGCCAGACAGATGACGTGTCCGCTGATGGCTAACCATCATATTCGCAGTTTGCATTGGGGTTTTAGTCTTTGTTTAGCCCGTTCTACGTCACATGGTCACGTGTTTGTGAAGACGTGCTCGGGATCGGAAACACTCCATGTTCCGCAAAACCAGTAAAAAAATATTTTTTATTTCATAAAGTGTTCACTAGAGAAGATTGTCCATGATTAAGCTAAATGACCTTGTTATAATTTAAGCAGTTGTTTTCTAATTCGTAGACAGAACCTTTCCTCTGTAGCGAGTTGTGATGACTTTATCCCTGGCTGTAAGATCGACTAGTCTTTGAATACTGTTTTCTGTTGCTTTGCATTGTAGAGTTGTACTTACATTTTTAATTAATGTTTCTTTTACTAAGACAGAATTCAGTTAAAGATGACAGTGTGATTGCGGTGGGTAGGTCATTCACACAAGTTGTGTCCGACTTACGGTCTGCGACTGTTAGCAAACTGTAGCAACATACTTAGCCTCGCTCACACTTCAAGGACAAGCAACCATCGGAGCCAGTGACAAGAAATAGGAATGACCCAAAAGACGAGAATGGCTAATTAAAGAGGCCGCAAAGAGTTATGTCCCCTTACTCTGATATTCATACAGCATTATAGGAGAGTGGCAATCGAGTTTATGTAAAGGAAATGGATTTAATATGTTGCATTAATATAATGGGAAAACTAAATTAAAAGTTTTTGCTGGTTGAAGAGAGAAATCATAGGTAAGTTGCTATCTGCTGTGTGACAGCGTTCTTTGGTTGCTGGCTTATAGCCTAAAATTTATCTGCTGTCTTGATGAAGTCGGTTGGTGGCGTGCGTCTCTTAGGACCGTTGAGTGGCTGGCGTTACATATTGGTCTATCTCCTACCGTTGAGTGGCTGGCGTTACATATTGGTCTGTCTCCTACAGCTCGTCTCATCTGCAGCTCACTTAATTATTGAAAGTAAGGCAAAGCTCGTTAGACCTTGAATGTTATGCGTCACGGAGTGTCGGCAAGTCTCAGGTGACTGTGTCTTTGAGTGCATTTGGAGTCTGCAGTCACAGAATGCAAAAATAGTTGCTCTTGTTAAGTATGCACACAAAGAATTTCACTTCCTTACCTTCAAACATGACAGTGCATACTGGGATTCACTTCTGAAGTGCGAAATTAATTAGTAAACATATAAGACTCTTTCCCTGCTATCGAACAACAGAAAATGGTCATATTGTGTTAATGATAATTAATTACAAAGCGATAATATAATTCGTGAGTAGTACTAAACAGTTATCAGACATTACGGTTTGAAGTAATGCACTTATGAATAATTTAGGAAAATAACAGAGAAATATTACAGTTTTAAAGCATATTATTATGATGATGATTCCGCTATCTATACGCCCCGCAGGAATTGCTGTAAAACTTTCCATCTTGGCGATGTTTTCAGTTTTTGGTGGATTCCTGTGTGGCCTTCCTCCTTTCTCTGGTATTCAAGGAGGGTGGGCATATGATTAAACCAGTTCGTGCCTTAATAGGCAAGACTATGCAACAGGTGAACGTATTCGGAGGTAACCGGAATAGCTAAAATAGGGTCGTACTGTCTGAGAGAGAACCCAGCTTATCCTTATGTTCCTCACTGATCGTGGATGCAGTTTTCTAAACGGCGAGTTACATCCCCTTTGTGTGATCAGTGAGTTTGGGGCCCACTTAGGTTGCTCTGCGAGTGGCCCCATCTAGCATTCTTTCATCGGCCCAATTAGGACCAGTCTATTGTTAGCCAAACCGTGGCGACAGATCACGACCAGTAATTAAGCTGTACGGTGATTCTCCATTGGTTCTCCGGTGAACTGTGAACAATGCCAGGGTGGGTCTTGAGAGACGGGTTTGAACATACATAGTACAGTTCATGTAATCTTTTGCCAGTGAGGAGAAAATCGCATGGCCTACAATCAGCTCCTGACAGTTTTATTTGTGTGCGTGCGTGCGTGCGTGTGTGCGTGATTTCTTCCCTATATTGTCAGCTTATGAATATATCTTCTATAATTTCTCAAATGTGTGCACGTTCATTCATGAAACACTGATGGGTGCAGATGCTTGAGATTTTGCATTGGGACCCCCAGTACAGTATATATATCACACATTGAGACATCCAGAGCAAAATATATATTATATCAGACTACACATTGGGACGTCCAGAACAAAATACATTTCAGACTACCCATTGGGACGTCCAGAACAAAATACACATCAGACTACACATTGAGATGTTAAGAAATTTGTGTATCAATCATTTATATGAACAATGGAAATATATTTAGTTTAGATAAAAGTTATTCTGTGTTCTTACTATCTCACGTCTTTGTTTTGCATTTATTATTCAGTGTTATTTTTTCCTCAAGTGACTTTGTTGTGCATTTTATTGCGTTCTTTCATTTTAATGTCTTTACTGTGCTTTTTAAAATAAAAAAAAAACTAAGTATTATTTCTCTCACGTGTTTTTGCTGTGCACTTGTTATTCAGTGTTAATTCTGCCTTGGGTGTCCTTGCTGTACATTTGTTAAATTTTTAAAGTGTTCTTTAATATCTCTTGTATCTTTGCTGCATATTTATTATTCAGCTGAGTTGTGAATTTGTTAGTGTGAATTCTTCCTTGAGGGATCTTCGCTGTGCATTTATTATTCAGTGTTCTTTCTCTCTTATTGCCTTTGTTGTGCATTTGTTAGTATTAATTCTGCCTAAGATGTCATTGCAATGCATGTGTTAGTGTTAATTCTGTGCTTTGCTGCTCACTTGATAGTATTAATTCTGTCTTTGCTGTGCACTTAGTGTTAATTCCATGTCTTTGCTGTGCATTTGTTAGTGTTAATTCCGAACATTTGTTAATGTTAATTCCGTGATTTGCTATGGATTTGTTAGTGTTAATTCTGTGCTTTGCTGTGCACTTGTTAGTGTTCATTCCGTGTCTTTGCCGTACACTTAGTGTTAATTCCATGTCTTTGCTGTGAATTTGTTGGTGTTAATTCCGTGTCTTTTCTGTGCATTTGTTAGTGTTAATTCTATGTCTTTGCTGTGCATTTGTTAGTGTTAATTCCGTGTCATTTCTGTGCATTTGTTAGTGTTAATTCCGTGTCTTTACTGTGCATTTGTTAATGATAATTGTGTCTTTGCTGTGCATTTGTTAATGGTAATTGTGTCTTTGCTGTGCATTTGTTAGTGTTAATTCCGTGTTTTGCTATGGATTTGTTAGTGTTAATTCTGTGCCTTTGCTGTACATTTGTTAGTGTTAATTCTGTGCTTTTGCAATATATTTGTTAGTGTTAATTCCGCGTCTTTGCTGTGCATTTGTTAGTGTTAATTCTGTGTCTTTGCTGTGCACTTAATGTTAATTCCATGTCTTTGCTGTGCATTTGTTAGTGTTAATTCTGTCTTTGCTGTGGATATGTTAAGTGTTAATTCTGTATCTTTGCTATACATTTGTTAGTGTTAATTATGTTTTTGCTGAGCATTATTATTCAATTATCTTTGTCTCATGTATCTTTGCTTTGTATTTGTTATTTATTGGGATTTTTCCCCCGTTTTTGTCTTTGCTGTTCATTTGTTATTCACTGTTCTTTCTATCTCATGCATCATTGCTGTTCATTTGTTATTCACTGTTCTTACTATCATGTATATCGTTAATTATTAAGGACATTACTAACATTTTACCCTATCATCTGAGAATTTTGTATTTGCTGAAAACTCCTATTAGAACTCAAATTATCTATGATATTGACAAGATGACTGGCATTAGACAATCAAAATCTACATATGGCAATAGGCCGTTTTGATTTATAATCATTCAGGAGCACTCTGCGTCCTTTCATTTATTTCTGGATGAATATGTTATCATTGGCATGACAGTTTTTCTTTTTATCCCACACCATGACTTTTATTTTAGTTGTAGATGTCATAGACATTTTGTTCCTAAGAGAGAGAGAAAAATCTCATTTGCTGACATCCATTTTTCAATATCCTCCTAATATGCCATATTTTATTTGTACTCCCTTTATTTCTGAATATGTACTACTGTTTGTATGCATTCATAGCTTTCTGAAAATTTTGTTTTAGCATGTTACCAGATTATCATTCCAAGACAGTTAGAACACAGAGTAAAATAAATCAAGTTTCTGTTGTCTGTACTAGTAACCCTGAATCTCTGTTAGTTAAGGGTCTCTCATTTCTTATTGAAAAGTTCACCTCTGGTAATTTCTCTGAGTGAACCAAAATAAATTAACTTAGTAAACACATAAATCAATAAAAAAAAAAAATGTAATTAATTTATTGGTAGGATTACTAGGCTACACACAAAACTTCTGTTGGATTTTGTTGTGTTGCAGGACTCAAGTGGAATGTACTATCCAAGTGAGAAACCACACAGACAGACATTTGCCTATCTGATTGTAGACCCACTCAAGCGTCATGTCAATGTTTTATATCATCGTTTTGGTGCCATTGCCTTCAACTGAAATACTTGAATGTTAAAATGGTTTTGTGAACTGAACAAAGCTGCACACAAGTCTTTCTGTATGCATTGTCTTTTGTTAAAATCATTCAGCAATCTTTGTGACTTTCCAGCCATGTACTAAACAGTCTTTCAAAATGATTTGGTGTTTTTTTTTAATTTAAAAGCATCCCACAAACATTTCTTTATTTGGTTATTAATGCATTAAATAATTTATTCAAACCATCTCCTCATTTCCTAAGAACATGAACTATCTTGTATTATTGTTTATTTTTGATTTTGCCTTCTTGGATTACTTTCTTATTCCAAATCTAAACTTATAAAAGGATTCATTTACTCCAATAAAAATAATAATAAATTGTGAAACTTTATTAATGCTATCACATAAAATGACAACTTTTCAAATTTTATGTATTCCTGACAAATCTTTGCTGCAGCATAAAAATGTGAAGGCTTTGATGTGCAGCTCACTTTGATGCCAGAGACAGCAGTTATCTCTGGAAGAGGCAATACTATTAAAGAAACACAGTATCTTTAACTTAAAATTATAAACTGAAAACAAATTTCTGAGAAATAGAAACAAATTAATCTAACTACTGCATTCATATTGTTCTTGACTAGTAAAAATCTGTGGCTTTGACTGAGACCAGTTTATGGTCAATGTAGCTTACAGTGAAAAAAAATAAAATTTTGTTCACTTTCTATATGTGCACTTGTTCACAATGCTCAAAGGTTCAATAAAGTATTTTTTAAAACACATTCACTTTTTCACTCACCTATTCAAAGAATTACGTATAAAAAGTGTTATATCTTCTTTATTTCACTTTTATTTCACTTTCATTTTGTATGAACGAAGTTTTATTATTATTTATTTATTACAAATAACATTGTCTAAAATGTTTCTTATTAGACAATTAATGTTATAAACTCTCAGACACTCACTCACAACTACATGCAAAAGCTTTGTGCACACTCATAATTCAGCACTCAATCACAAACTGTGTAACAATTATACACCCCAGCCTTACATAACAGATTCCTTTACACACAGACATTCCCTGAGCTAAACTTTTCCATCTAAACTCAGTCATGTTTTTCAAATGATTTCTCTGTGTTAAAACGAACACGAACACTTTTAACACATTCTGGATGTATAGAAATGGCAATGCAACATTTTGTATTCAATACTGACAATTCTATCTGTTCCTAATGTCAAAAAAAATATATATATAGCACAAACACTTATCTTTCCCTCTTGCATTTTAAAAATTCCAATGACAAAGCTTGTGGCCTGACATGTCCATTCTGAGTTTCAGAGGGCATACAAGTGACTGAGAATCTTAGATTCTGTTTTATTTACAACTGGGAATTGCTAAGATAATTAGTAAGTAACATTAATAAATATTATGTAATATTACTTTTTTCCCATCTATTCAGGGTGGATATTTGTAAGAGGTAATTACTTAAATCTTTCCATTCCACTTGCTCAGAGAATCATCGCTTAAGTGACTTAGGAGATACTAGAACCTTCACAGGCTTAGTTAAGGGAATGTACTCCTCTAGCTTCAACAGTTGCCTCCCATGCCCACTGGCTTCCAATACAAGACTCAGCTCCACATGACAAGACTCTGCATAAAATGATATAGTGACAAATATAAAATAATGATATCATGATGTGACTCCATTTTCAAAAACTTATTTTAAATTGCTCCACTTACTTGCGATTGATAAAAGATATGCTACTATTGACAGCAAAACCAGAATTTAATAACTGAACATAAAACAATAATCTAAATATATTTATTTATTAACAATAATTGAATAGGCAAAGGTTTCATTAGCAGCAGACTGGTATAGAAAGACAGAGATATTAACAGAAATGTTCTAAAATAAATTTTTAAATAAAGAGTAATTAATGAAATTGTCCAGTGATTATTACTGTATATGTAAAAGGAGTTTACAAAAAAAATACTGTTCTGCTTGCAAATCTCAATAATTAATAGTTAAACTAGTCAACTATACATTTTTCTAAACCAATGATTCTAAAAGTGTTTTCATGCTTTTTATTCACAACCCTTCATCCAAATATTTGGTTACATTTTTATTTTTTTATTTTTATAAGCCAACTGTGTCATTAAACTACTATTTAGTACTATACTCATAAAAATTATCCTGTCCTATATACATATGTGCATGCACAAATACATATATGCACACACATATACAGATATGCACATTTCCTGTGTCAGTGGCATAAAATCATTTAAAGATTATTTTCTTTTAGAGTAGTTTCATTAATCATTTCATTAATTTTGTTTTTAAACTTTTCCTTCAGTATCAATAACCAATTCAAAAGTACCCTTGAGTAAAACTAAATACTCTCAATTGCAATGATAAATATGTCCATTCGTTATATAGCTTACCTGACCAAAGGGTATGTGTTATTAAAACTGGTGAAACTAATTTGTGTCGGAGTGGCCCCAGTCGCTGCCAGGCTGTCGCTTGAGGTGTTACCATTTGAATCTGCTGGTCTGGATATCGGATCTGCCATCACATATACAAAAAGAATAAACCATGGTTCATGAGGATTCCACTGCAGTCATCCAACTCGCAAGCATGCTTCACAGGCTCACTCGTGGCAAGTTTTTCCAAGCTACAGTTTCCCAATGCTGGTAGCGAGCTATGGGTGAACAAGGAATCAACAAACAACAAAACACAGACTTCAATTCTACATACAACTGCTCCATGGGCGCAAAGTTCGGTTTGGTCTGAAACCGCCAGCCTAATGTCTGTGGAGTAAAGAAGAAAAATCTACAACAGCCTTCAAGAACAGTTTGCGCCAACAAGAAAACTACAAACTACAGATACAAGACTTCAATTCACAACAACAGAAACGCTGTCAACATCACAATTCATTGCAAGAATCTCACATAAGCTTCACATCATGTAAACAACAACTCATATGCATGCTTCACATCTTTTTCCTACTCATGGCGATTTTCCACGCTACAGTGTCCTGAGAAAAGTGGTGAGCCACGGGTGGATTTTAAACTATCCAGCCTGGTTTCCGATGGTGGCATACATCTCAACAACAAGAAAGAAGACAACAACAACTTCCAACACAGACTTCAGTTTGCCAGATCGGCTACCAATGGCGGACACAATAAAATTCTGCATGCCTCAACCCGACTGTAACAACACACATGGCAAGATGATCAACCACCGCTATGGTCAGTCAAAGGATGGATAACTTTTCAACAATCACAACATGACAAAATACTTGCACTACAGACTCCACACATCAAGAGCAACAGAATTCATAGGCACAAAGACTGGTAGGTCTCAAACCTGCTGCTCTAGTGTCCATAGTACAAACAAAACACACAAGGTGACTCTGAAACGACCCTAAATTTCAATTTAATACACCAAACACCAACCCAATGCACTACAGAAAAATTGGAAAAAGAAAATTTTAAAAAATCAACAAGTCACCAAACCACAGGCACCAACCAACCTCCAACTTCAACATCACTGCCAGCACTCCCCACTGGAGCACTACAGATCGGAGAAAGTCATATGATGAAATGATTAACGAAAGCTCCAGTGGCGACTAAAATGTAATCATAACCACCACCACCTTGGCTCATGTAAAGGCATAAAATAATATTTTAAATTTTAATTCCTTAATTTCATAAAAACATATTCTTATGAACCTGAACTAGACTTTTAAATAAGACTTTTCATTTTACATACAAACACATTTCAAACCTTAATACTATTTATCAGAAACCACAAAGACATCAATCTAGTTACTATCAGTTTTGTTTTTCTTTGTCTTTGTGAATTTATACATTTGAAAAATAGTTTCTACTGAACAAACTGTATGTAGGTTGCTATATGAACAATAATAATCAATTGTATTAAAATAAAATAGTTTTTTAAGCTATATTATTATGCTCCAAATTAAATGCACTTTAAAAAATCTCTAATTAAATGTCTGGATTGCTTCCCCAAGATGATTGTGCATTCCCAAAATAAAACAAATCAAAACATAGCACTTACTATTTACATTTAATGAATTAAATCAAACAAACAACAGCAACAACAATTATATATCAATCATACTGTATCAAAAAGGAAAATCTTGCACACTTAAAGTAATTAACAATAATGATTAACCACTTACAAGACACTTCAACTAATAGCATAAATATACACAAACACAAAATGATACCTTAATTAAGCATGTAAACAGTAAGCCTAATCACACACTCAACAAGGAATTAATGAATTCAGTGTGACATACACAAATACTACTTCCATATTCAAGTAACTAGTAAAACCTAGTGAGGCCTACTCACACACTTCTTCCACACTCAACAAAGTTTTCAATAACTAGTAAACTTAGTGAGGCCTACTCACACACTTCTTCCACACTCAACAAAGTTTTCAATAACTAGTAAACTTAGTGAGGCCTACTCACACACTTCTTCCACACTCAACAAAGTTTTCAATAACTAGTAAACTTAGTGAGCCCTACTCACATACTTCTTCCACACTCAACAAAACTTCCAGTAACTAGTGAACTCAGTGCAGCTTAATCACACATTAATTACATGCACAACAAAGTTTCAAGTAACTTAGTGTGGTTTCTTTATACACTCAGGAAGGAGGGAGGGAGAAAAGGAAGAAGAAAAAGAAACAGCAGCTCTGACCTACCTGAATTTTAACACGATTCATACACTCAAGGTTTTCAATGGTGGCTATAAATGTCACTGTGGCTGCTAAGCCAGCTGGAAATTTTATGACACTCTCAGAAGAGGGTGGAGGTTCATGAATGACTGCCACGGTTTTCTTCACACCAGAAGGCAAAACCATAGCTGAAGGACGGAGGAGGTCCACAAGGTTGCGAAAGATTTCATGCAGTGTCTGCAGCCTAGACCAATCTACGCTTTCTGTTAGGGAGACAACTTGCTTGGTAAAGTTGTCATAGTGGTCAGGTTCACTATCTACTGCACTGTTAACAATAAAATTATAAAATGAAATAGAATTCTTTTAAATTAAGACTGTATAGTACACAGTATAATTAATAGCATGGAGACTAATTAATTAATCAATAGCTAGTTATTCATACATCTAAAACTGTTGATGTCAAAGAAAGAGTAGAACATTACTGATAACTACTAATTTCAAAGAGTAGATATTTTATGATAAATGTTAATGTCAAAGAAAGAGTAGAACATTACTGATAACTACTAATTTCAAAGAGTAGATATTTTATGATAAATGTTAATGTCAAAGAAAGAGTAGAACATTACTGATAAGTGTTATTGTTTAAAAATAAGAGTAGACCATTACTGATAAATATATAATAAAATGAATCTTTTTTTAAAATTAAGATTGTTGTATTGTGCACAGTATAAATAGTTATTCATATATCTGATAACTGTTGATGTCAAAGAAAAAGCAGAACATTTCTGATAACTTTTAATTTCAAAGAATTTGTCTTTTCAAACAAAAAGTAGACAATTTTTTTAAATAACTAAGTTTTTTAAAAAATAATAAATGGTTTCAATTTAAGCTCTTTAATATGCACTACACATATTATTTATGAAATTTTCAATTTAATGTATTTTTTAAACTTAAGATTTTTATCTACATTAACCTCAGTGCAGCACATTCTTGGAAACCTGCCTTGCTGTTTAGGAGTATATACAGATTTGAAAGTATCACTTTTGAGCTAATAAAAGTACAGGAAACTGATCTATAAATAAAAGTTAGGAATTTGATTACCTATCATTTGGTGTAGAATGTAATTTATATTTTTCACTGTCAAAGTTTTCACTGGCTTTTTTTATTTGTAGGAACAAAAAACAAAACTCCATATAGAACGAAGTAAAGCAACAATATATTTTAAAAGACAAATTTTTTATTCAAATTGTTTCAAATAATTTCATATTTTGATGGCTTTATTTACAAAAGTTTGGGTCACTCAAATAGCTGCCCTTTACTATGTGATCAAATACTTCTCAATGGCACACCACATTTTATCATGTAAACTCTTTTTTCCAAATTCACTGCTACTATTCTGTTTTTCTAGTGAAATTATTTCTTTCAATATCTTCTTTGCATTGATATGTCCATAATGGCCAGTAAAACTGCAGCAAAACCAAAATGGTGTTCCCTACGCAGGTTGACTGTTTGGCAAGTCTCTTTATTGTGACAGAACACATTTAACAACAACTGCCATATGTAAACTTCACCTTAAAGATTACTAGCTGATGTACAGTAATAGAAATAAAAATTATGGGTCAAAAAGACACTGTCTAGCATTTTGTCTAAAACTGGTCTTTTGAAAGCAGCCATGTTTAGTTAAGGAAAACTTTGCTAGTGCTCACTGTTCACTGATCTCTTTGTTTCATCACACTGAAGAGAACAAGATGAAGGAATAATTCTAGCTATATCTAGTGTAATTTGTGTACAAGGGTAGTGTGAATTATTTCACTTATACACCTAAGTAATACAGTATCAAAGAACACCCAAAAGTTTATGGGTGTCAGCAAATGAGATGAAAATGAGGATGGTTTTCTCTGACAATATTATTGGGGTGACATCAGGCCTCGATGTCCATCTAGAAGATGATGGACCAGGTTTGTGTGATGGAGAGCAGGTCAAATATGAAGTGGTTTACTCTGATTCAGATGGAGAAATTGAGTGTGTAGACTCTGCTACTGAACAACAAGGTGATTGGCAATGTCACTGATGTCTTCTCACAGCTGAAACATTTTCTGGCACTGACTCAAAACATCTGTAATACCTCACATGATTTTAAAGCTTTGTTCCAGAAATTAAATCATTCAAGTGATTATGCTTCTTTGGATGTGCAACAAATGAAGTACACATAGATGATTTGCATTTAGAGTCTAAGGTACAGGAAAAACAAGCACAGCAAAATGCTGATACTATGACACAAAACCACAAAAACTGAGGGTGCCCAAGGAAACCAGATTCATGTCTTTCATCTTACCACTCCTCAACATTTTTTCACACTCAAGCACACAGATCTGAATTCCTGTTAAGTTAAATTTGCATAAGATGTGACTTCACTGCACCATTGTATAATCTAATTTTATTCTCTGATTTGTGAAAATTTCACCTATGATCTTGAAAAGACTTAAGCACACCTTACCTCTTAAGCAGAAATAAATATTGTCGAAAGGTACTGCAAGCACGCACTTTGTCACCCAGTGTCGCTCTGCTAAGTGTCACAAGGAGTTGCAGTGCTAGTGCTTTCACCTCAGTCTGATGCACAGTTGCCATGAGTGTTCTGCCCAATCCTAAAAAGAGTGTCTGGAGCTGGGTCGTCTGATGTAAAATCTATATAAAACAAATGTGTTGTCTACAGTATCTCAAGCTGGGTCGTCTGATGTAAAATCTATATAAAACAAATATGTATGTTTTCTTCAATATCTCAAGCTGAGTCGTCTGATGTTAAATCTATATAAAACAAATGTGTTGTCTACAGTATCTCAAGCTGGGTCGTCTGATGTAAAATCTATATAAAACAAATGTGTTGTCTACAGTATCTCAAGCTGGGTCGTCTGATGTAAAATCTATATAAAACAAATATGTATGTTTTCTTCAATATCTCAAGCTGAGTCGTCTGATGTTAAATCTATATAAAACAAATGTGTTGTCTACAGTATCTCAAGCTGGGTCGTCTGATGTAAAATCTATATAAAACAAATATGTATGTTTTCTTCAATATCTCAAGCTGGGTCGTCTGATGTAAAATCTATATAAAACAAATATGTATGTTGTCTTCAATATCTCAAGCTGGGTCGTCTGATGTTAAATCTATATAAAACAAATGTGTTGTCTACAGTATCTCAAGCTGGGTCGTCTGATGTTAAATCTATATAAAACAAACATGTGTTGTCTTCAATGTCTCTTCAGTGATTAAGTGAAGTGGCAGTACAAAACCCAAAAATACTTGAAACTTCAAAATTTTCCAGTAAAATCGTACATGAATAAAAGAAAAATAAATCTCTCAATGAGAACCATGAATAACAGACAAACTCTGGTCCCCTGCACAAGCTATATAAAAAAATCAATGAACAAGAATAATACTGAAAGAATTTGAAAGTTAAACTGGATGTATTCACACTAAACAAACGTGATTTAGTTAAAACTGTTTACAATAGTACAATAAATCATATGTTATCAAAATAATATTTAACCAACATTTCTGATGGATAGAATATAAACACATATTTCTTAAAATGTGATAACACAACTAAGTGAGTTCAAAATACTCTTGTATTTACCCCACAAATTTTGTGGTAAACCCTACAAGGTAAACAATGTCCAATTTCAAGTGGTCTCTTTGTGTATTCATACTTTCTCCCAATAGTACTACCACTTCTACAAGTTTATGTTATAGACTACAAAAGGAAATGACCTCAATGCTTACAATTTTAATATTTCTCCTAAGCTTTGAAATCTATCTGTTCATGTGATTCTAGGTATTAGATAAAGAATAAGTCAGCTGAATTTGAAGAGCATGAAGAAATTGACTCCTAAATTATAATCTGTAATGAACACAAGCAACAGTCTTTTCAGCGCATGATAGGAATCTTATCATCTCATTCTTGTGTAGTTTTCCATCAAAGTCTGGTCTTTAAAATGCTCTCAAATTTAGTTAAATCCTGACTAAGTGATCAATGTCAATGAGCGGCACTCCCAGATTAATGTAATGACTGGCTCTCCCTGCTTATACAATAAGTAGCTCTTTCCCAACTTAAGGCAATGACTGACTGATTCTCCAAAGCTTATTGCAATGACTGACCGATTTTCCCAGCTTAATACAATGACTAGCTCTCCCTGCTTATTACAATGACTGGCTCTCTCCCAACTTAAGGCAATGACTGATTCTCCCAGCTTAAGGCAATGACTAGCTCTCCCTGCTTATTATAATGACTGGCTCTCTCCCAACTTAAGGCAATGACTGACTGATTCTATCAGATTAAAGCAATGATTAGCTCTCCCTGATTATTACAATGACTGGCTCTCTCCCAAATTAAGGCAATGACTGAGTGATTATCCCAGCTTATTGCAACATCTGGCTTTCCTTGCTTATTGCAATGGCTGGCTCTCTCCCAGCTTAATGCCAAAATTGATCCAAACAGGCTGCTCTTCTAATAGCAACTGATGATAACTCCAAAACAAGAGATCTATAATTCATATAATCTTTGGAGACAAACTGCAATCCTCTCTACCATACAGTTTGACACAAACAGTTTGTCTACTGTATAAAAAAAGTTTGACAGACAAAAACTTTATCCAATGCACAGTAATTTGAGAGATGTTGTACAAGAAATACAAACATTATCCAATGCACATAAAAAGCAGTTTGAAAGATGTTTATTACTGTGATGCATTAAACAGACACTCAGATATACATACCTTATCTACAGTAGCTGCTACACTCTCCAAATAAACAGGCCCAGCAGCTGTTCCAACAATATTTTTCATTAGCTGTTAAAAAAAAAATATTTAAAACAAATATTAATCCAAAAATTATTTCATGCTGACATGACAAGTTTAAGTGATAATGATGTCATTATCGTAATTAAAGAGAAAGGCAGATAAACAGTCAAATATTAATTACAGGTTAATTAATGTTTCATTCAGAGTTTTAAAAATATATGTTCACTTAAAATATTTCTATATGTATTATTTTTGCTCTAACATTCTTGAAATGAACAAGATAGCATTAATTGAGAAACTGCCACTGCAATGTTCAGTCATAATATGTACCAAGAGGTGGGTGTCTGGAGAGGGTATCAAAAATCTTTTTATTTAAGTGTGAGAGACCCAAGATGACTTCAAATTCTGCTTAATTCTCTAATTCCTGCTATTTTCTGAATGGCTTGATCCAACTTATCTCCTACCGTCAACCAAAAACCATAAAAAAAAAAAAAAATTGTAAGAAAACAGTTTTTCACATTTTCCACTTAAAAAACAAAACAAAATGCTCTCTCTCTCTCTCTCTCTCTCTCTCTCTCTCTCTCTCTCTCTCTCTCTCTCTCTCAATTTTAAAAGCAGAAACTTTTCAGTCTCCCAAGAACTTTCCAGATAAATTTAAAACTCAAAGCTATTAGCATTTAAACTTTCCTTGGAAATGTGTTAGTTGATTTAAAATTTCATTCATTTTAATTTGGGCTTTTTAGCTGTCCAAAAATTCTAAAATTAACTTTGTTTTGTCTGAATTTTTAACTTGTCCCCACAAATTAAAAAAGAAAATGTATCTAGCTATGAAAGAAAAAAGTGTATGCAATGAACAAAGCAGTATGTGAAACATAACTTTATTTGCATAAATAAAGTCTTTCCACCTAGAAGCAATAAAATATATTAATGTAGAGACAACAATCTGCTGGATTACCTGTGTAATAAGCAACTGGGAAGATAGAAAAACACAGGTGCATTCACATGAAGTTGACATCAGTTTGTCCAGTGCTTCAACACGTTGCAGATCTCTGCCAATTACAAGTGATAAAACTGAAATGCTATATTTCCCACTGTATCATGTATAAATTCATTAGTATAAAATACATCTTTTGGCTCCATAAATTTGGACATGCTGAATTTGCTTGAAATACTTTACAAACAAAACTATAAACAGGATGAATACAGTGAATTTAATGTACTACATTCCTTTGGCTAAAAGAAAATTATTAATTAATTTTAATTTATCAGAAGGAAATTTTTTTAAACTAACATTTTTTAAAATCAAACACTGAAAAGAAAAGAAAATCTGCAAGCCTGCAGTCACAGTATCTACTCAAAACTCTCATGCATAAAATACTATTACATAAAAATATTTCACATACAGTTAGTTTCATTAATTTTTCTTAATGCAAGTACTATGTAGAGTCTTAAGTTAGCACATTAAGTTGTGTAAGTCAAATTTACAAAATCATGAGACCTTGCTTTTTAATGCATTGCTAGAAATTAATGGCAGGGAATGAAATAGTAAATCTATTTATAAGTCCGTTTGGATGAATGATAAAGGCTTTGAAACTACCCTCAAAGATTGAATTCATAGTGTTGCAACATCCAAAATCAAGGAAAAATAACAATTCCTTGACAACCAGACATAACATGGACCATGTGACTCACCGCACACACACATCTAAGAGCTGTTCCGCTGTGTCTAAATCTAACTCAGACAGACCAGACAGTCTTCCCATCAACTGCTGCAGGAAATCCTCCATGCTGCTGGGTGTTGTGGCAATTACATTCTCCACAGAAGGCTTACCAATGTCCTCCATTGCCTAAATGAATGAAGAATTGGCAAGCAAAATGTTTGTACTATAACAAAACCCTTAATTTTGATATTATGCAATTTTTCAATTTAGAAAGAATTAAAAAGTACAAAGATCAACACAACTTAAAAATTCAAATAACAATGACTGGAATGCGAAGATTTCAAATTATAATTTTTCATAATTGTTTGTACAGGATAATTAATTCCCCATTAAAATAGATATGTGAACATGGAGAAATAACTCCTCATCACAGAAAAATGGTATTGAAAATCGATTTTAAAATATCTTAAAATCAATATTTTGAATATGTGCCACAATAATCTGCAAATTCCTGCTGTGTCATATTAACTAGACGAAGAATGTCATGTAGCTAAATGAAAAGGGAAATAACTTGTACTCTAATATAGATGGTAATACGTGAAGTCATTTATTGATTCAGTGATATACATATAAATCATGTACTACAACTACATAAAAGAACTAACTTTTCTTGATTGTTTATTTTTCAGCCCAAATATGCTAACAATTCATGTGCTAGTTGTTGCCCATGAAATTTACATGCAAAAGTTGTAAATTTAGAGAAAACAACAGTTTTGCAGGTTAATTTTGTTAATTTTTCCTGATGGCAGACCTTGGTGATTGACAGATATGTCTATTGAAACAAATATACCAATAAAACCCTACAGTTCAAAAATAATACTTTTTAATAATAATAATGCCTTACCTACTAAATATTGCTACATTGCTTTCTACATAAATTTAAGACAAGAAATAACATTTATACCTGAACAGATGGAACAAGTTCTGGGAGACTGGAATGCAGGTAGTTGTAATGTCGACGTGTGTGCTGTGGGAACAATGCGACCATAGTAGGACAGAAAACTGCTGCATTAAACACTACCAATAACACTGTCACATCTGATTTGGTTGTCAAAGATAAAAATGTGGGGGGAAATGATTTTCAAAATAACCAGGTAATATTTTCTTAATTATAACAGATCATTTACTAGATTGTTTCCAGTGGTGGCAAAATGGGAGCAGCTACTTGTCCCAAGACTTTTAGACCAATGTCTCTTGAAAAAAAACTGGACTAAAACAGATCAGAGTGAATGTTGTTTGTTTCATGATAAATGACAATAAGATTTTACATTTTAAATCTTAATTAATACTTATATTTTAATATAGTTTGTATAATACTGAATATAACAACACATATTTTTTTAAAGTTCAAATTCAGATCAAATCAAGTCTAAGTAAAATTGACTAACTTGATCTGACAAACTTAAACAAACTTGACTAAACTGATCTGTCAACCTAACTAAAACTTGATTAACAAACTGACAAGCCTAACTAAAATTTGACTAAAAACCTGACAAGTCTAACTAAAACTTGAATAACATGACCTGACAAGCCCAACTAAAACTTGACTAACAACCTGACAAGCCTAACTAAAACTTGAATAACATGACCTGAAAACCTAACTAAAACTTGACTAACAACCTGACAAACTTAATAAAACTTGAATAATAAGCTGACAAATCTAACTAAAATTTGAATAATAAGACGTGACAAACCTAATTGAAACTTGAATAATAACCTGATAGATCAAATTTAAAAACTTGATTAATGATGACAAACCTAAATGAAATTTTAACTGACTTGACCTGACAAACCCTATTAAAACTTGACTAATAACCAGACCTAACTAAAACTTGACTAATTTGATCTGTCAACCACACTAAAAATTCACTAACAACCAAACTAAAACTTAAAGTATCCATTTGAGAGAATTGCTTCCCAGCCAACCCCAATCAACTTGGTACAATATAAAAATAAACAAACAAATGTAGTTCAATGGAATTCTCAAAATGTAGGATAAAATTGAGAGGTGTTTTACCCAAAACTTTATCAGACCCATGCTTTAATCCTTTTATTCCCAAAACTATTTCAAACTTTTGACTTTTTGAAAGTTGGTGTCTTTAAAATGGCCTAGAACATAAATAGTGACATATCTCCGCATAAAAGTACACATTTTCAAAAGAAAATTTTTCTTTTACTTTTTTTCACTTAGCATAATGGGATAATAAGATAAATTTGTATATTTATGTATATAAAATATCTCAATGGTAGTGTTTTTAAACAATCAAAATTATTTTGCTATCCTCCTACATTATCTTTTTAGAGATGATTCATAATTTAGCACTTTACATCTTTGAATATTGTATGCATTATAAATATAAAATTTGTGATTTCTGACAACAGAATGTGCTGTAGCCAATTTTAACTACAGTAAATCAATAACCAAGCAAAGAAGAATGTGCAACATGAAGTGTAAATATTGTACAATCAAAATTCGTTTTGTTTCTAAAAATAACTTTTCCTATGTAAGCATTTACAGTTCATTTTTTTCTTTTCAATAAAAAGTTATATTCACGCCTTTATTTAGTCTGCAGAAAATAATTACATCATCATAGGCACTTTCAAACCAAAACATTATTTCTGCTGAAAAGCAAAATCTTTTTATTCCTGTTCAAGCTGTGTAAATCTTTTGTTAAATGACAAATTTGAACATTTATAAAAGTAAAACCCAAGGATACATGCAGGATCATCTGCATCTGGCTCTGGAGAGTCAAAGTATAAATGTAGACACAAGAGGTCTTCTGCTAGCATCATGGTTAACTGTGGGTGATTCTGTCCCAGTTTTTTGCTGCAGCTGCATGGTACAATTTAAAAAAATGTAGCATTTCTTTTTACAATCAAACAAAGTTATAAGTTACGCTGAAGCCCAAAATTATATCCCTGATAATATCTAAGAAAGGAAGGAAATCTTGGCTTCATAGTGATTTCTTTCTTAGATATTACTAATAAATATAAATATAAATATATAAACACTGGAAAGAAAACTACACGATAAACACAAATATTTGCATTCCACTCTGTTGTGCAGTCTGACATTTGCTGAACCAGTTTCATTTCATATTTTCTACTCAGCTGATTCTTATTCTAAGTTTAACTACTACACTGGATTTTTTTTTTTTTGATTTTTTTTTTTGTCTGCAGCACCAAATTCTTTGATATTGTAATTTAGTTTTCTTCTCCTTATTAAGATAAGATTAAATTTTGTTTATTTTAAATCTTGCAGCTAAATTTGAGATTTTTGTCTGTCCTAATATGGTTCAATATGAAGACTTGCAATCCATTACAATATGAATGATAAATAAATTTTGACCACTAGTTTATGATATTTATTCTGTAAAAACTACTTGTCTTCCATGTAGTTTAAAAAAGAGTAAATTCACATAGTAACAGTGAAAGACAGATTGTCAAATTGTAAAAACATTTGACGTGTAAAATTACCTCTTTACCGTTATACATTCACTTTGTGTAGTACTAAATATGATGTTTTGCATATTATTTAATGTTTAGTACAAAATAAGCTATGAAAAACTGTTGGCACCCATCACACTCTTCTGAAAATCTGAATGAGTTTTTGGCCATAAGAAGGTTGGGGACCACTAGTCTAAACACTCCAGACCTATCTAAATCCCATTCCTGTCTAAACTCAATATTCCTAGCTAAATACCTCCTTTTGGTCTAAACACTCTCATTCCTGTCTAAATATCCCATTCCTGTCTACACACTCATTCCTGTCTAAGTACCCATTTCTGTCTTAGCAACCTTTCCTGTCCTGTCTAAAGCCCCCATGCCTATATCAACACCCCATGTCTACTTAAACACCTTTTCCTGTCTAAGCACCCCATTTCTGTCTTAACAACCTTTCCTGCCCTGTTCCTATTTAAATACACTATCCCTGTCTAGGCATCACAGGATAAGGTAACACACCTCTATGAGAAACTGTAGTGCACACACCCAACTGGTGCTGAAAGTATGTCATCATCAACTTATTCAACTAAGCAATTCCAAGGCACTGTCAGACAATTCTTCCTCTCAGAAACCAACTGCTCTGCATTATCAGAAATTCTGGAGGATAAACAACCATGCTAAGTGGCAGAGATGATTAGTGGTGGGCAGACTTGTACTGACACTTCAAGTCCCCATCTCCAGACATTTCCTTATGTGATGCATAGAATGACCAAAAGAATGACACATGCCTCCTATAAATAATCATGATAATTTTCAGGTAGGACTAGCCTACTTCCAGCCACACTCTGGTAAAGAAAGTCACAATTATTCAGTTAACTTTTTCTCAAATCTCACTGCTATTGCTATTGATACCTAGTCAGGATTCTGACGAACAATCTTCTGAGCACAATTTCATTTGATATTTTAAAAATAAATTCTTTACAACTTATTTTCCTTCCATCAATATATATGGCTTTCTGAAGGAGGGATTGAATTCTTCTCTGAACATGCTGGATAGATTTAGTTGACATTTATTCTCTACCTATCTCCTCTTTCCATCTTTCCATTAGTATAGTCTTTAGGGTGACTAAATGAACCTAACAAGATGCATGTTAATAGTTCACAACAGGAGAAAATGCAACTATCCCAAAAATTAATCTGATGTACGTAAGAATTCATGATAGGATAAAGTTCATCAATGCTGTTGCTTTGGTCTCTGTTTATCTTACTGAGTGAAGCAATTGAGACTTACAGGTATAAGACAATTTTTTTTTAATTTAAATTAATTTTAATTTAAAATCTGATTTTAGCATACAGCTAGCTACTTTAGATAAATTATTTAAAGTGACCCAAACAAAAAAAGATTTACTTCCAGACTGATGTGCGATCTTCAGGATAGCGTCGAAGGTTATCCAAAAGAGCCATAACAGTGCTATTCACACTTTCTCGAGTTGCCATATGAATATCTCCCAAAAGCCCACGCAAGGCTTCACGAGTAGAATATGAAAAATCCTGAAATAGTATTCAAAACTGTGCTACAGAATTAAATTTTCACAGAAATAAATGGTACATGAGAAACAAATGAAAGAAATGTTACTGTACAATTTTAACATTTCATTAATGTCTCCAGCTCATTTTTTCTTTTTTCTCTTTTCTTTAATAGATATAAACAGGAAATAAAGTAAAATGGCAAATGGTAAAATCTAATTTCAACTTTTAATTTATATAAAAATAAATAATACATAAAATTATATGTCAATTGATAAAAGTCAAAATCCTACTTTTAATTTACATTTAAAAAAATAATAATGAAATTATATGGCCAATGATAAAAGTCTAAATCCTACTTTTAATTTATATAAAAATTAATAATACATGAAATTATACAGCAAATGATAAACAGGGTTCCTGCCATAATTTTAAAATGATTTTCCAGACTTTTCCGGACCATTTTTTTTTAAATTCCAGAACTATACTGTGAACAGTAATTAGCAATGCATGAAATACTAAGATTCTGATGATACAATTAATATATAAATTTTTTAAGTTATTTAAAAGAATTTTTTTTTTTAAATATAATTCCTGCAAAATCTGAAGAGGAACTTTCTTCAGACAAAGCACCCAAATTAAAAATTAAAAATTAATTAAAAAGTCACAAATTAAAATCACACTGATATGTGTTTCAAAATATATGCAAATTTACAATGAAACTAAGATCACACAAAAGTACACCATGTACAAATACAAAAGGCAATAAAAATGAATCAGTTGACAAGCAGAGAAAGTGCAAAATTCTAGTAGAGTTTAAAATCTGAACTTAAAAATATTGAATATTTTTAAAAACTAACATCGAAATCATGCTCAGCACATCCATTATAGTTTCTTTGTTCAGTGGGCCATATATAGTATTGCCACGATTTAAAAAAGTTTAAATTTGTATATTTTTGCATTTTGTGGAAATGGATGTCCTTAATTAACCTCATCCAATGCACACAATTTTAATGCTACATTTTTGCTTTTACTGATGGAAGATTGGCTATTGATTTTTTTTTAAAAACATTGAAGAGAGTGACAATACAGTTTGTAAAATAGTATGCAAATAATATCACTGAACATGGCAGTCATGGAAAATGAGCGATTTTCACATGAATGAAACTAATTATCTCCGGAAGTAATGAAAGAAAACCTATCAAATAATTCAGGCTTGTAGAGGATATGTATCCCTATAATATATCCAAATTTTGTTACAATCAGACAAACAGTTCTAAAGTTTTGACATTGTACAACTTTGAAAATGTTCACATCCTGATTTTGGGGGTGAGATTAACTATCTCCGGAATTAACAAGGTCATTTTAAATTTGTCTTTGTTTCTGTTTTAGAATTCATTCAGTTTGAAGTATGCCAATTTTGGTTGCTTTCTGATGTGTAGATACTTAAAATATGAATTAAAATTAAATGATAGGAAATTTCACAAAAATAGTGTTAATTCCTTCATTGTTCAGTGTAGTTGAGGTAACTTTCAAGCTATCCTAAAAATATTCTTGACAAATGTGTATGGGATTGGTGTACATAAATTTCTCAACTTACTAAATTAAATTTTGGCAGCTGGAGTTATTAATTTTTTTAATTAGTGTTTATTTTCCATATATATGCAAATATTTCCTAAAGTATTGTAAATTTTTACAAACTAATTTTAGAATCATGCAACTCACATTATAGTTTATTTGTTCATAGCCAAATGTGTAATCTTGCTGAGAATTAAAAAAATTCAATTTTGTATTTTCAAGCATTCGGGGCAAAATTGGGTGACCTTGATTAATCCCGTGCAGTATGTAAACTTTTCAATGTAAAAGTTTGCAACTGATGTCCAGCAATTGGAAATTGATGCCTTTCGAATACCTGTCAAGAGAATGTTAGTACAATTAATGTGCCATTTTTAGCACTAGTGAAGCTAATTATCTCTGTTAGTTATTATTGGAAAATTGTGAAATAACTCGGGATTGTAGATTGCATGCACATGTATAACATACCTAAATTTGGTTAGAATCAGACAATCAGTTCCTAAGTTAGGACGTTGTACATGTGTGAAAATTGTGCCAACCCAATTCTGGGGGTAGGGGTGGGGGATACAAAGTTTGGTGTATTTCTGACAAATTTCAAAAACAGCTTGGTTTTTGTAAAAACTGACTCTTCTTGAGGGATAAAGGTCAGTTTTGAGTTATGAATTTGAATTTTTTTTTTAAAATCAAAATCGATGTCTTTTTTAAAATCAATATCAAATTATGAGAATATCAAAATGAACAAAAATTAATCAAAAGATAATGAAAAAGGACGCCTAAAACTGTTATTCTCAAAGAAATAGACTTGTAAATATTGGGGTTAATCAAATAAAGATGTACAGATCACATTATTTCATAACCAAATCAATACAAGTCTGAAGTTGTTGAGGCATATATGCAGCATATTCTGACATAGGTGTGTGACAACTCTATCAACTGCAATTAGTTTCAGACTGATATCTCTAACGGATTTTAGTGAAATTACTGTATTCCATATTATTCTACCTCTCCGACCATAAGTTCAGTATAATTTGGAAAGTCACAATGGCTGCACTCTCCCTCATTTTCTTATTATGCATACATAATCCAAAAAGGGCAATTACTCCAAAATGTAACCAAGCAAGTCCATTGTTTGGTTTCCACATTTTAGTGTCTGTGGACGACCAAAGTATTAAAACGATTTTCGATTTTCCGACTGCAGACAACCAAAAATTTAAAATGATAAAAAACCTCAAATTTAAGACTTTTTTAAACTATTTTGACATTTTACAGATTTACTGAAAGCTCAATTCAAATTCCAAACTTTTTCAGAATTCCAGACCTGCGCAGGAACCCTATATAAAAGTCTAATTCCTACTTCTAATTTACATAAAAATAATACATGTAATTACATAGCAAATAGTAAAATGTAAGTGTCTAGTTCATTACTGCCTAATTCCAACTTTTAAAATTTACAAAAATAAATAATAAATTAATTGGCAAATGGTAGAGTGTTTAGATAATAAGTTTCTAATTCCAACTCTGGAAATTGTAAATGTTAGAAATAAATTAAAATTAGTTCCTGACTGCCAAGAATAATTAGCTCTTGAATAACCCAAGCACTGCAAACAAAAGCTTCAATAAAAGTGAAAAGTGAGAACAAACTGGGATTACTGTTTAAAAATTACCTGCAACACTCCGAGAATGATTTCCAGTTGGTCATCCCGGAGGGTAAGGTGACGAGTGATCTTACGAAGACTATTTATAGCATTGAGACGAACACTTTCAATCTCATCATTAACCATATCAATGATAGAGTCTTGGGATAAGACTGCAAATCGTGGTGACTGATAAGCAAGTTCACACAAGGAGTCCAAAGCAGCATTGCGGACTTCTGTTAAGAAAAAGTTAAAATAATATCTTGCAATAGCATTTCTTACATAACCTTCCTATCTGTACTCTAGTCCCTAACAAACATGAACATTGAGTATTTTATTTAAAATGACAAAAGTATGGGAAAATTAACATCAACAGTGCATTACAGCACCTGCAAACTCATCCTCTAGGCCATGAACAAAGGCTCCGCAGGCACCAAAGTTCATCAAACTGATATTCTCTGCATCAACCTCTTCCTTTGGCTCATCATCTGCCCATCGGGCTCCTGTGGCCCACTCCCCAGATTGAAAATGTTCCTTTGCCCTGTCATGGGCACTTTGTTTCCGCTGTAAGGCAGGAAATATGATTGTTAATAAGACAATTGTTAATAGTTGATTGTAACTTGATGGCTAATAAGATAGGAAATGTATTGTTAATATGACATGAAATATGATTGCTAATAAACAGAGGAAATTTTAAGATAATAAGATAGAAACTCAATCTTATTAATAATAAGACAGAAAATCTGATTGACAGTAATTAGAAAATATGATCGATAACAAGACATAAAATATGATTGGTTATAAGGCAAGAAATATGATCAATAAGACAAGAAATGTATTGATAATAAGACCAGAAATATATAACTGCTAGTAAGACAGGAAATCTGATTGCTAATAAGATAGGAAATATATTGATAATAAGACCAGAAATATATGACTGCTAGTAAGACAGGAGATCTGATTTTAATAAGACAGGAAAGGTATTTCTAATATGACTGGAAATATGATTGCCAGTAAAATAAGAAATGATTTGCTAATAAGACAAGAAATATGATAGCTAGTAGCACATGAAAATATTATAATATGCTGTTCAATGTTTATTGAACAGCATTCTTAATTAGCAAACCTAACAATAACACACTTGAAATAAATAATGATAAAAGTTTTTTTTAAGGTATCAAAAGATTTTTTTAGGAAAAAATATAAAAGTGGTGCTCACCCTCATATTGGACATCAGCTTTTTGTCCAATGTTTGCTCTAAGAATCGTGGACTCACTTGCAACAGGGAGCCCTAAAAAAAATTAAGTGTGAAGAAATGTACCTATCTTGCATAGCCTACAGCAATGAGCATCTGGCTGTCAAAATCAATGTTCTGGCATCAATTCAGTCTTAAGAAAGAATTCCTAGCTTTGGTTTCAATATATCCAGGGCCAAAAAACACAACCAACTAAAATGTAATTGTTTTACCAATATACTTTTAGACATTTCTTTACATATGAGTAAATTTGTGTGTTTGTGGAGTATTTTTCACAAACATTAGAATATTTTAAGATGAATCATCAAAATAAAGAACACAATATAAAATGTAAAATATAACAGAAATTATAAAGAATACAGTTATTCAAGTAAACAAAAATGTTTCTAAATCTTTCTCAACCCCCAAGAAGTAAGTACTATTTTTTAATTATTAGTTGTATCAATAATATTTATAAAATCAAAATTACCAAAAGAGCAGCTGATTCCATGCGAACTTTCATTGAGATGTCATTCACCATATTACAAATTTTACCAAAGCCATCATCAACAAGAGGCAAATCTTCTCCAGCCTCCACACAGGTCACCAAACTTTTAACATCCAGCATTCAAAAAGAGATTAGAAAAAAAACCTTCTTTATTACACTGCAATAAAATATTTCCTTTTGAAATTTACAAATATGAACAGCATTCTTAATTAGCAAACCTAACAATATATCAACAGAATCTCTTGTATGCAGACAAAGCTTATTTTATGGAAGAAAAATTACTTCCCCCCCCCCCGCCCCCCCACATCATAACAACAGGGGGAGATAATTGAAGAAGAATGATGACCAGGAGCTAGATGTTCCCAGTTGATAAGAAAATGTACATATTTGATGCATGAAAATACAAGCAAAACATGCTAGACAATAAAAACTCTTACTTGCAAGAGGTGACTGAAGCAGACCAGGCAAAAAAATACTAAAGAATAAAACTACTTTCTTGCAAAAAAGGATGGAGGTTGACTGGGCAAAAAATGCTAGACAATAAACTTCTTAATTGCAAGAGAGGACTGAGGTGGACTGGGTAACTATACCTAGACCCATGGAAGGGTTGAAATTTATAGATGTAACTTGCAGATAGAATCTAAAGAAAGTAAATGACCCAAACCCATGGTTAAAATTTCCTCATTTTAACAAATTCCTATGAAATGTCAAACTGGATTAAACATCTCTGGTTTCAGGGGCCCTAACCTAATGTATGAAGACTTGTTAAGGATGTTCATTTGCTTCTCTAATGAAATACTTCACCATGATGACAAGTTTGACTAAAAGTATCTGTAACTATAGGAGAGATGGGAAGAAATAGTCTAGGTTTCATTCCAATGTGTGATTCTATTTTAAGTAAATATTTTAGTATTTAAATTAGTGATGGTCACTCATATAAGTAACAGTTCCCCATTTTTTCTGGCAAAGAATAGCTTTCTGATCTAGCATTCAGTCATATTATCTCTATCTCAGTGTATAGTACTTCTTCCATACAGGATCCAGATGGACCTTACATGGCAAGTTTTGTGGGATCCACAAAGCATGAATCTGCATACTGATGGCTAAAACCGCTAAAAGGAGGGCCTTAAAAGTTATGATTTTAAATGCTACACTTTCAAAATGTTCATGAAGGTTGAAAATTAAATAGTTCAGAATAGTTTCTCTACCAAACTAGGGCAAAGAAAATATGCTTTGCTCTTTCTCTTTCCATCCTATCAAAGATTTGATAAATTTATTAATGTGTCGGAATTTGACAAGGATGGGCTTAGAATCCTTCATAATTTCACTTTCAAAACAACCATACAAAAAAATTATCAATCAACATCACTACAGAGACCTAGGGAATCAAAATGTTTAACATCATGCCAATGATTAAACCCATTCCACTTAGTTTGCATTCAGATATCCCAGAATGTGTCCTGTTTTAGGGATAAGTTTCTATCCAACACATGTCAATGCTAATTTATAGAGCTGTGTTAGAGTGCATGCTTTTATCGTTGTATACTGTTTTAAGTAGTTAGTAACTAAAGCTGACATTTATATATTCAGAAAGAAAATAGTTTATATTTTTATATAAATATTTTATATGAATATTTTTTATGTAATGAATAATGTTATTGTATGTGTATTTTGCAATTTATTTGTGTAAATGCTTTTCCTACCGCCCACCAACAATGCTTTTATTATAGGTCTATATCTTTAGATTATATATTAGGAAAGATTTGTATATTAAAGTATAATTATGGTAGTTTTATTGTATATTTGATTTGTTATATATTTCTTAGGCATTATAATTGATATTTGAAAGTAAGTAAAGAAACACAGAAGTTATTTCTAGAAGCCTTTCATGCTAGATTTTTATTTTCGGCCTGCGTGGGCTTTGGGGAAGGCCACCCCCATAGAATATAATGTATGCATGTGGCTGAATGAAAGTGTGTGATTACCTGAAAATAAAGACAATGTAAAAACAATCAAGCATGCTGTCATCTCTATTGCCATGACTTCCATCCATCATCATCATTCATCACCATTGTTCTCATGTTTATCACTGTACTAACTCATTACTTCAATAAGATTGAACAAGAAAGCAACAAGAGGTTGAACAAGAAAGCAACAAGAGATGAATCAAGAAAGCAACAAGCTTACCGCTCAGGATATAATCTGCTCAGCACCCACACTAATTTTACAGCTACACGACGCACATCTTCACTGTCATCACTGAGCCCCAAGCAAGCCTGGCTATAAACACTTTGGTCCAATGGTTGCCCTCTCTCATACAGTCGAAGCTGTCAAAGAAGATATGCATTTTGACTGGTGGTTGAGAGAAAGAAATATGGACAGGGATAAAAAATTAAAAGAAGAAATATTGCATGAATGGGGGTGGGGGGAAGAGGGAAATAGGGTAGAGAGAAATTCCAAAGATGACTGTTTTACATATGCTGTTCAGTATTAATGTTACAACTAATACAAAGGTGAACAATAATTTTGGTGCATTTTCATATTCTGTTTGGAAACAAATTCAGCAATGTGGACAAACATTTTTTTATTACTCTCTTCTGTAAGAACTTTTCTTTCTATCATCTGAAAAATCTGCTAAAATTTCAGTACATTTCTTTCATATATTTTTAATTTAAATTTTCTGTATTATTAATATTCTTTATATTAAATTATTTAGTCAAAATAAATTTAAACTGTATCAGATTTTGCAAGATAAATTTTCAATGACTGCACTAAGTTTTAAATGTTTTGGCATAAATATATGTTAAGACTTTGTTTCTACACAGCACAATAAGACCTGAGAAAAAATCTTATCAAGTGTAAGCCTTAAGGCCACATTACTACATGCAAAGAACAAAAAAAAATTTCTTTTCGTGCTACAGCCTTCAAATTTGGTACACATGTTGTCTCTGATTTAGATAAGAATAATCTGTTGTTAGATTTTGAATATCATGCTTAGTTCTTTTTAAATTAAATTTTAAATATTTTTAAAATACCCAAAATACGTTTTTTTAATTGAAAAGTTCAAACACTTGCAAATGTCTGAAAAATTTTTAAATAACATTTTTATTATCCTTGATGCAAGATTAAAAAAGTGGAGTATGCGTTTAAAGAAATTTTAAATAGGAAAAAAGTTACAATTTTTTTATTGACATACCCGTCAAAAATCTTAAATTGAATGCAAAATATTGAATTTAAAAATTGTAAAATAAAATAATGCATGCAGGATTTAATCGATACTTGATTTTGTGCACAAGTACATAAGGAACAGGTATGCTAAGTTTCAACTATGTGGGTTTACTAGATATGGAGATCCAGGTCTACAAGCAAGCGGCACAGACTGAAAAACATAGTTTTGAGAAAAACGCCATTTGAAGTTTAATAAAGACTGTAAAATATGGAATTTGTGTTCAATATTTACTTTTTTAAAAAATAATTATGCCTTATCCACAGCACAATGAGTTCCTAACAATCATTTAGTCCTCCTAATAATCCTGAGCCCTAGGTACTGCCTTCTCCACTGCAAACGTCTTCAGCTTCTTTGACATTTTTGGCCACATTACTACAGGCAAAGAACAAAAAAATGTTTGCTCTCGTGCTATAGCCTTCAAATTTGGTACACATACCGTCTTTGTCTCTGATTTACTGACTGACAAAACAACTGACATTTGCTCATCCTGAGCACCACACAATGACACACACTCTGACCTACAATTGTAGACAGTCACCAAACAGCAGCAAAAATCTGGACAGCTCCATAAACATCAATTTTCTCTCAAGGGTCCCTGAATCAACACTCTTATAAGGAATATCCCCAAAATAAATTTACATAAAATTACATCCAGAGGAACTCATACTTCTTGCTATTGACTGGCAGGGATTTGTTCGGCTTTCTGAGACTGACAAAAAATCATACCAAAAACCTAGGGTTATATACTCTTTCAACTGGTGTGGGGATTATGAGCTGCATGACTACAGGCATAAAAGCACTCTGGTGGACATGAGTTCAAAACCTTTAGACTGACACCTCAGGCTACTGCATGCAATGGTCCTGTGCACTGGTCTGGGCCTTTCCTAAATGGACATTTTTTATCTTTATCGGTGCTCCAATAAAAAGGACTCTAGAGCCCAGTACAACTGTAATCCACAGACACCAGGACAAAACGGCTTTATTAATTGTCTAAAATTCACATATGCACCACTCGCACCTTAGTGTAGTATCATGGTACCAAAACTGATCTGAAGAATCAGAGTTAATTCAAAGCACACTCACAGCATTTCAAACAAGGTTAAAATAAAAGTTTTAACAAAAGAATTATGCTGCTGACATCAGCAGCTTGATAGTTAATGCACAAGTAAACAAGAGATATTTCAAATAGCGAATAACTACAAATATTTGAAGAATATTAATAAAATATTAATAAAAGATATTAAATAATTAGTTTAAGCAAATTTTGGGGATTCTGATCTTTAAACAAAGTATTCAAAAAAATAAAATCAATACAAAATTTGGAAATGCTTACCATTGCCTGAAAAGCACTGGCACGAACACGTGGGTCATCATCTGCTGTATATCTTCCCAGAAGCTGAAGGATTCCATCTGTGGAACAGTCCTTTGACTTTTCATCACATGACCCAAGTTCACCAATCAATTCTAAACATCTTGTGCGAACCAGGTGACTTGCATTTTCCAAAAGCTTCAATCAACAGAAAGTTATATTTGATAGAAATATTTTTTATTTTTTGTTATTTTTGAAACTGATAAGAGCCACAAAAGGGAGCTTATTAGTACAAAGGGTGTTATCAATTTCATTATTAATGTTGAAAGAAAGAATTCAGGTAGATAAAATCAATTCTTATATATGTATATCTTTTTAAAATTCATTCTAATTTCAATGGTTTGTCAAACATAAATGAATCAAAGGGGAGATTCGAGAGATGAACATGATATATTAAATGTAACTGAAAAGTCTACAATTGATCTATAGCTGCAGTTAACGCAGTTCACAGGTATAAACAATAGTGAAAACAGTACACTGGGCATTGTTAGTATTTGTGGAAGGGATAAAGACATTAACTACCTTGCGTGCAGCTGTGACAAGTTGAACATGAAAACTCGGACTGTTTGGAAGGCAGCATCCAATGGTCTTGAGTGTAGTCAGAATGAGACCAAGTACCTTATGAGATTCTGTGTAAACAAATGATACAATATCCAGAGTCAGGCAGTGATAACTGCTCTTCACTGATTTGAAGCAAAAAACATTAAAACAAGAATTTGACGTGTGCTAAAAAAGAAAGAGGAAGCAAGATTTTCAGTGACATAAAACTGAGGTGTGTGTGTGTGTGTGGGGGGGGGGGATTACATAAAGCTATTCACAGCTTTTAACTTGTGTTAGATTTGTTTGGATTTTTTAAAAGTTATTATTTAGATTTCACCTCAATTTATGCACTGATTATGCTGAAGGGTACAAGTGCTTACTGAAAGACCTGAGTTCTGAAAAGGAAAGATACAGTATCATTAGTGAATAACGTGAAAGTTTAAAGAGCAATTTTTAAACTGATTTTATGATTGGATTTTTTATCCAAGCAGTGGAAGAACTGTTCTTTCCAATTTTCAATATCAAAAGGAATCTTTGAGAATGGGGCATGAGAGGGAAAAATGCCTGTAAAATGTGAGCTCCACTTCATCAACCCATCAGATAGACTGAATTCTAAAGCCACCATCTTTGAACTAGGAAGCATGTAAAAAACACCTTCAACTTTTTCACACTAATTGGGAACCAGCCATTGCTTAAGAATAAATCATTAAATGCAGAGAAATTTGCACAAATTTTCATCCTAAATGAATTATATCTTCACTGTTTTGCCAATTTAAATGTTTAAAAGTAATTAGTAATAGAAATTTTATATTTTTGTAAACAGAAATATTCTTATAATTTTATTTTTTATGTTTTAGTTTTACTGGAAATTAACCAGGCATGGTAATCTTTATAACTCTCTTTTCAACTCAAACAAAATCAAAAGGTACTTAATTTATTTTTTTAAATTTAATTTTAATCAGATTTAAAATTCAGATTATTCTTTTATCATTATTATTTTTATTGCAATAATTTGGAGCATTAAAAATAGATCAAAGTTCAAACCTCATTAAAAGATTCTTTGTGCAAGTTTATTACTAATAAAGCAGCTATTAATCATCAGGCTTTTGTTAAAGTTCAACTTTGCTTTGCACAAACACAAATCAATTATTTTTTCCTTGACTTGCTGTAACTGATGTTGGGATTTAAACAACCAAACTAATGAAAATGTATATAAGATTCTATACAATATTCACCTAAAATAAATGAAACATTTAAAAATATTAAAATAAAATTTTAAAATAAAGTACCAGTCTTTCCGATTTATATGTAAAATTATACTGAAGAATCCCTAACATACAAAAAGACCCTAAAATCAATATAATTAACCAACATCTTCTTGTATCTATTTATGTCTTAAGTCAGCAACACTGAATAAAACTAATTTCTGTATTGATACTGATTCTGGAATAATAACATGTGATTAGTATATATACTACACTCATATCAACTGGACAAACCTTCAGACTTCAGCTTTGGCAACAGCTGATCAGAGATGACTTGTGGGTTGAACCCAGGTGTGGTTAGGAGTTGATTTAACAGTGACAAGACCTTGCTGCGAACTAAGGCATCACGACTTGTGTTGTAGTGCTCCATCAGGTCTGGAAAGATTCTTTCCACAGATGCATGATCCAATGGAAATTTGTGCTCCAAGACAGTCAGAGCATGAAGAATTTCTTGAGGTGTGCTGGTATTTGATAAATTTAAGTGCACATCAAACTGCGTTGGTTTTTGCACAAGCCGAAGTCGCTTGACAGGCTTTGGTTCCTCCTAAACAAATTAGGTTGTTTATATATTGCTTTTACAAATTATTAAGGAAATATATCAAACTAAAATATATCCTACTAATAAAAATCTATATAACTTATAATTAAAACAACTTTATTAATTTTTTAAATGAAATCTTTTAAATGCTATTAGCACTGCATACAGCAAGACTCATATTTTTTAAATATTACAATATTTGTCTATTCCATTTGTAGCTACATTATTTATTTATATAATATTGGTATGATGACTACTCCTTTGTTTAACAAAAGAAAAAGAAAAAAATTAAAACTTATAAGAGAGCACTGTAGCCATTTCTACACTATTAAGGTTTACATATACTAAAACAAAATTCATTCTCTTGAGTGTCATTTTTACATGTTCAAAGGGTCTGGTTTGACCAATTATATGATATACATTCTTTTAAAGTGAAATACACTAAATCCTTTGAAGCTAAAGAACTTTCACTGAAAAACAGTGAAAACATGCTTTAATGAATGACAAGTGTCATGTGGTTTTAAGTTAAAAAATGTTCACTGTATATCAGTTCATATATTATATACCAACAGAATTTCAGTGTAAACCAGTGTAATAACTTTTATAGATTATAAATAGGATTTTCTTTTTTAATAAATTGATTTTATTTCACTAGTTTAACTGTCTGTTCAAATTGTACATGTGTAAGTCCATTTTATTTATATGTTTCATTGTGCAAATAAATTTATCATTCAGCATTTGGCAACAGCTGATCAGAGATGATCATTTTGTTGTTGTTTTGGGGAGATGCTGTTGTTATATTATTTTTATTTATGTCTTCAGAAGTTTTATGAAGATATTTTTGTTGTGTATTTTATGTTTAAATATACTACAAGTACTTAGAACTTTATAAGTATAGGTATTCTATTAATTCATTATTATTATTGTTGTAGTTGTTTTAAAAGTATAGGTACTCTATTAAGTCATTATTATTGTTGTTGTTGTTACTATATTATATGCCATTAGCATAAAATATAATTTACAAAATAAACTGACAACTAACTTTCTACAATATCCTAGCAGTATGAATAGGTGTGATGACATTGTGTTTGGTAAAGAAAATACTTATGAACAATTACAAGATATAATAATGCACATGCAATTATTTGTAATTATATCTATTTAATTATTACTAGGCAATTTCTTTCTTTCTTTTCAATATAATATTTTATTATAATTATTATTGTAAACATTCAGTAAAAAATAAAATGCAGCAACCAGCTTAAAATTATGCCTTAGGCTATATGTACTAATGTTGCACTTTTACAGGGAAATAACTCAAACTGGAATGAATATGGTGATAGCTCAAATAATTGTTGCTAACTTAATATATAAAATCACGTGTTTGTAACCTTTCTTAAATTTAAGCATGTCAAATTTCCATTTAAAACATTTTTCCTTTTCTATGGTTGACATACATATATACATATGCTTGCTATCTGTACTCATATAACTGAGGTTCCATTCTTGCAGATGGGGACTATCACTGTTAAGCATTATCACTATTTCTATGTGCAGGTCTACAATTATTAAATAAGAGACAGAAGACCGCAAGTCAGGTTTCTATAAAAGGATGCCCCAAAAAACAGCTTTTACCTGCCTATGAACCTGCTATCTCAAGATATATATGAAAATATAGGTGCATTTAATGGTATTTTAATATAGATTTAATCATATATTATTATAATATATATTTTATTTGTCTATTAAGCAGACTCATAATCATTTGTTATTCAGATAATAATAATAATAATGTGATATATTTTTCAACAAAAAACAAAATATCCTTAATCAATGTTATTCTGTGTTCAAATGACTGTAGCATAATAAATGCAAGTGTCATAATTCATTGATTAAATGATTTACAGAAAAATCTTAAGCAAATTAGAATTTTAAATCTTTGCTTTTTTGATTATGAAAATAAAAAATAACAGTTCAAAGTCACACACATAAACACAAATTAAAGAAAATTGATATGGAAAGTTAATAGACACTTGGCTATAAATAAAGGAAAATCAACTTGTTCTTTTCTAGTTCAGATCTTGTATGTTTATTTCTAGATCTCATAATCTTAAATGTGTGTGTGAATCATAAAAACATTGTTGTGTGTTTAGGTTCATATTTTTTATCCTTCCTCCATTATGCAGTCTACAAGCCTTTTATTTGCTAAACTCAAAAAAATTATACATCAAAGTATTTACCTTTGTGCATCAAATATATTTATGAATTATAATAGCTCTAGCAGTTTGGTTTACTATTCTAAAAAAAACTTCGAACTCTCATGCATCTTCGGTTTATTTTATAATTATTAATAATAAAATAGTGATTTTACAATAAACTTTTGATGTTATAAATGTACAATATTCATAATGTTAGACACAGGAATAATCTATAAATACATCTGATTACATCTTTAAAATGTAATTTATCCTCTTTTTTCCTTTGAATCCGATCAGCATGGTTTCATTTGTTTGTAAAAAATCATATCGAGTACGGAGACACTTTCTAAATAAAATTATATTCAAGAAAAATTACATTAAACTAAATTGTATTAATTATTTTTTATAACATGAACTACGAATGCAGACAATTAAGGTTGCAAAAACAAAAAATTGTTATATACAAATAACTGCTATTTACTAGTGTAATGCCTAAAGAGGCCAAAAAAAAATTAATTACTATATGGGCCTATGTAATTTCTAATTACATATACAACTCTTCATTAGTGGAAACGATCTTGTTAATTTTATTTGTATCTCTTCGTGTACATAAGGAATAAAACTTGTGGAAACGATATTTAATTTTATATTATTTAGTACGTGCCTGAATCACATGACTAAACTCTGCTAGTGCCCGTTTCTTTAACTTTGCTGCCATATTTCCATACAATGAAAATAAGTTAAATTTCAATGTAAGGGCCACTACTATGGTTAGTTACTGGGCAAGTTGTATAACTCCGTTTATTAAAAAGATAACTCTGTAGAAGGAGAATAACAATCTTCTTTTCGATATTTATTACCACAATAATTGATTAAAATCCACGAAGTAAAATATGATTAATTTTGAATACCCAAACCTGCATACGAATTAGAGGCTTTAATGTCATGAGATTAACTTTAATCAGTCTTTTTACCTTAAGAATTGTGGGATATGCTTGTGGAGTCCCTATATTCAAAAGCTGCTTAACATTGTGATCATCACAATTAAATCTGTTAGGTGTTAATTTACTAACTCTGATTTTTAAAATTGTTTCGATTCATCTTCGTTTACACATAACTTTACGTCAGGTGCTATATCAGTTATGTAAATAATATTGTGTACTAATGTTAGTTTCTGGCTCCATTACAAGGAACGTGACGTCATATTCGCTTGCGTATCTAGAGACTTTCATTTAATAATCTCCGGATTTTGTTTCATCATTTTTATCTTTAGTGTTCCATAAGTCAAAATTAGACTTTGTACACAGGTTGAAATCCAGTATGGAATTTGCATATAAATTTGACCTTGTCTATACATTAATTGATGAGATCCCGAAAATACTATGTAGTTGATTTTTTTTAAAGCACTTTATCTCAGTAGTTTATGGCTTTATCCTCATTCATGCAAATACAGGATTGTAGATCCATACCAATAATATTTTAGTATAAATTTAATATTTAGGTCAATACCCATAATTTTAAAAAGCAATTTAACATTAGGTCCACACCAATCACTTAAGACTAAAATAATTTAAAATTAGGTCTATACCAATAATCTTTTATTTGAATTTAATTTTTTAAAACATGAATTACTTTAAGCATTAGGTATTAATAAAACAGAAACACAAACATGAAATAAGAACCCAAGTCAGCATTTACCCATATTAATAAGGCATCGTTACAATATCTTTTTTCACCAGGATGGTGGGGCTGTACAAATTTTTATTCCATCTTCATTTGGATAAACTTTTATTGATCAGTTTGGGAAAGAATATATATGCTATTAATTACCAGATTTAAAACATTGCTTGTTTTTTTATCCTTAAATGTGCAAACAAAACTTCACACAACATTAAGCATTTATGGCTAAGTTGTCAATTTTTCTTTTAATATAAAAAATATACATTAAGAATATATGTAATAATAAGGAAAAATACAAACCTTTCCATTTTCAAAATGCATTTGGTTTTCTTTTATAGCATGGTTTTTACTTTTTGGGACATATTGCAACAGCGATTTCACAGTAATTTACATTTACTGAATGAACAATGAACTGCCATTTCTTTCAATGAAGCTACTGGCCAAAAATAAAAAAGGCTGACATTTTATCCAGTAAAATAGGGCAAGAATACAAGACAAATGCCTTGAATCCTACAAACCACATAGGAATAAAGTGATTATGTGTGGTCCTTAAATTTTATAAAACCTAAAAGCTTTTTCTATAGAAAAATTAAAGCCACTTACACTTACTTTTTCCCTAAGTTTCAGCTAATTTGCTCTAGGTTCTCCAACAAAACCACCTAATAAATATAGACTTACATCTCCTGTTTCAATGTACAATGGCCTCAGAAAACTTGCAATTGTTAATTTTTGTTGGTAGCACTGCTCATTTCCCAGAGGTAAACAAAATGCTATGTGAAATACTTTTGACCAAAACCTGCCAGTTTACGTCAATGTTAAGAGTTGAAATGTTTGTTCCAGTTGCTCTATGCACGAAAGAGCAATGTGAAGTAATTATTGTGGGGACAGAAATCCATTAGACTCCTACAATAGCCTTGATCTGACTCATGACCTGTTTGGTTCCCTCAGATGCTTTGTGGGGTCACTATACTACCAATGACCAAGAAAGTGAAAGCAGTTCACGAGGCTTGTCACTCAACCAAAACCTTTTTTACCAGTTGGAATACTTAAGTTTACAACTAGACTGGAGTTAAAATGGAGGTAACTATTTTTAAAATGCTTTTGTGCATTGTAATTATATCACTGGATTTTTTTTAAATAGTTGCTGATACCCTGAATCTCTAGTAAACATATTTAGACACTTTTACCTAACATATTGTTGCAATTTTCTTACAGTGCATAGTTGTTAGGAGTAAAAGCAGTATTTTTAAGAAGCAGCAAAGATATCTAAGTTTCAATATCTGATTCTTTAAAGCCCAGTGTTGTCAACCCTACTATGACTATTTAGTAGTGACAATTCTGTGATTTTTTTTAAAACATTCCACCTAAGAATTATGCCTGTAAGTGGCCTTTCAGGGCATGGACACATCAATTCCAATTTATTCAATTCTCATTTGCAAGTTGTATTTTAAAATATTAAAAATGTCCATTATTAAATAAATTCATTTTTTCAATATAGTTAGATGTACTTCATATTTTGCTAATTGCATGTGTAGTTAAATATGAAAGTTAGTCTCAACAACTGTTATATTTTTTTTATCAATTGTGAAGTTCAGTTTAATGTTTGCTAAAAATACTGCTGCATGCAAATTTGTTGTATACCAATGGTCCATTGCATTTTAAAAATTAGTTTCACATTATTGTTGATAATTTTACATAAGATTAGTAACACACAGTTGTGTGCAACGTTCTTTACAACAAAGATACTCATTCCTAAAATTGAATTTATATTATAGAAGTATAGTTCATGCGTTCAGTGTCAAATCTAATCAGTTTTGATAGCATTACACTGGTGCCTCAATATAATGCAGTCCTTGGGATCCCAAAAATGTGACTGCATTGTACATGAGGCTGAATTATAACAAGGGATCGTTTCTGCCACATATGAACAATCTATGTCACTTGGCAGCTACTGTTTATCAACTTAGTTTCACCCTACTTCACCACATTAACTTTAAGCTATGTAATCTGTCTTCAGCATATCCAGCACATTTAGCTTTACTTTGATCGTCCATTGCTTTCTTTCCATTAGAAGACAAGGTAAAAATCAAAACTTACAACAACAAAATTATGCCAAAAATTTCCAATGCAATTTGCTGTATGAACAGTGCTTGAACAAATTCTATAAATAATGTACAGTGTACAACAAATTAGCATATGAATGGAAAGAGCTAAGTTTTATTGCTGGCACATACTGTAACCAGACTCATTTTAAAAGAATCTCATATTTAAACATCACATCCAACTGTCAAGTGGGGGGGAACAAAATTACCTGATTTCTGAACAGCCTTGGTCAATCAACTCTCACCATGTTTATTGTTCAAAGAATATTACACTACACACGTACACTGAGATGTGTGAAAAAAATCTGTGAAGAAAGAATGTCTGTTAACTGTGGTAGGATGTGTTTAAATTTTTCAAAATAGTGATCATTGTTAAGCTGTTTACAAAGTGGCAACTACATGTACAATATACTGAACACTTACACTGTGTAAAGTTTAGGCATGTCAGCAAAATATTTACATATTGATATGACACATTGCTGTTATCTCTGCACATGTAATTTGAAGAGGTTAGATGGTAAAAAAAAGAAATGAAAAGGTAGTCCATGATTTATGAGGGTCCACGATATATCGTGGCATAAATATCAAGGCACCAGTGTGTATCTAGAAGCATATATCAGTGTTATGATTTGTATATCACTGTATAAGGTTATACCCAAATTTTATTTTAAAGCTCATACCAATGTGCATCGTTTTAATTTTGTATAGGTATACCATGTTGAAATTGTGTATTAAAATTGGATGCTCCTAAGAATTTAGTTTTAAAGTGATTTCATATGTGTAGTTAGCAATAATGTTAGCCAAACTTGCATGTTTAGGCCTCTGCTTGCAAAAACACCCAGGCAAGCATTTTGATCATAATGTAAATACTGATACAGAAGTTCCCTTTCCTGACCAACCTTGCACATGCTTGGAATGTTTATTTACAAAATAATCATTTGAAAAAGCAAAATTAAAAAAAACAACAACAATTATTATAAAAACATAGTACAAGCACTCTGCCTTCCAGTGAAAGTAATATTTAAAAAGAGGAGGAGAAATAAATCCCAATTGTAATGTTTTATTTGCATCAAGAAGAAACAATTTATTCTTTTTCTGCTTTCTGTAAGATTTCCCTGGTACCACGGAGACGACCAGTGCGCCGAGCAGCAATAAGACCAACCTGAAAAAGTGACAATGAAAATTTCCATGAATTAAAATACATGTACATTAAATAATTGTAAAGAAACTAAAATAATGCATGAACCATTTATCCTGTTATAACTCTTATCAAATACTGAGGTCATAAAGTCCAAATACTTTGATTAAAAAAAATTTTTTAAATTATATTCCATTAAAATATCAGCATTCTCTGGATGCTATACACCTATTATGAAAATATAACTTTGGTCCATTTATACCCCAAGTTCCTGTAGTATGAACTACATCTCCCAATATACAATGGAACTAAATTATTTTTCATTTGCCATTAATACTCTACTTCCACAATCAACTTTAATTATAAGAGATGTAAATACTGATACAGAAGTTCCCTTTCCTGACCAACCTTGCACATGCCTGGAATGTTTATTTACAAAATAATCATTTGAAAAAGCAAAATTCAAAAAAAACAAAACAATTATTATAAAAACATAGTACAGTTTCTTTATAATATTTACAACTCTCAATTTGTTATGACAACTCACTAGCAAAAGAATGCCAACAGCAAGAGGAGGAGGAGAGAAAGAGAAATGCTATCATCAAATATATAATAATAGGTTCATATAAACAAACAAAAAAAAACCCTGACAATACATTTGTCTTTGTCATAATAAGAAATACTTCAATAGTATTACTTCTTTTTTAAAATATATATATATGTTTTATAAAAACATTTTACATAACCTAAGCTGCTTCTACCGTGCCATTTTAATTTTTTATTGGCATCTGAAGAGTTAATATCTGCACAACACACCTCTATTCCACCACCACTGCCTTAAAAATAGATTCACCCACTCCTAAGATTCACTGGTTTGCTGTAATATGCTGGACAATGATTGTTTCACACAAATGCTTTCAGTATTACTTTTTTAAAATGAAAATAAATTTGACTGCTTCATTGTAATTACTTGTGATGGAGGTTTAATTATTTAGATTTTTTAACTACCTATGGAAGAGGTGGCAAAGTAGAGAGAGGTTTAAATGAACACCAAATGAAAAGGCACGCTCTCCAAATACAACCAGAAAGTCCCAACATCTCCACACATGAATATTGTCTAAAATAACAAGGAGTCTGTATAGGTAATATTGAAGGACTAAATTTAAACATTAGTTGATGCAATTTTTACTGCAATATTTACACACAAAATTTAGAACAAACAAAAAACTAAAAGAGAAAAGAAAAGTTAATGAAAAGATAACTCTAACCTATCTTTTAAAATAGGCAAAACACAACAGTCATGTGCCACTTCCATTGTGTAAGGAGAAACTTCCAAATAAAAAAGAATGACCTAAAACAAAGCCTGAAGAAACTAACACTCAACACATGATAATCACATCGGCCATGTGTAATTGATTCTTCTGAATCCAAACTGATTTGAATATTGCTGAGTTACTTCAGTACACATGCACAGTTGACAATAATCCAAAAGGGGTTGATATCTATGCGCTGAATACGCCTCTAAAAATGCATGCTTCATGCCCGTTCATGACACACATTGAAGATATAGAAGTACATTATTATTGTTATTCTAATTCTATGTACTCAGTTATTGTGACTTCTAACCTGAAACACTAGTCAAATTTGTTGCCAATAATTAAATCATTTTCTTAAAAAGTACATAGAAAACCGCGATTACTTGTGAAAAAATAATGGCTTATGATAGCTTACTTATTTTCTGACTCGTGAATGACATTTTTCCACTCGCAAATTGCACATGAAATTTTTGAGGGTTGAATCAGAACTACATATCAGCCTCTTTACATCAAGCAACAACAATTTATTTAAATTAATTTCCAACTCAAGCACAAATTCTTTTAGCATAGTATGAGGATGGATCATTTATAATGGTATTATATTTCTTCCTATTAGAGACTCAGTTAAGAAATTATAAACCCTATTTCTACAGAGACCAATGTTAATAAATTATACATTCTAGATTTTTGGTCAGTGACATGAAATCATTACAATACTAAAGGAAAAGTAGAAGCTAAACAGAAAATAACTGTCCTTTCAGAAAAATCTTACTTAGTATTTAAAGACTTACCTTTCGTCCAGCTGATGCATCTCTTCGGACAGTGGAGGCCTTTCCAATATGCTGGTGATTACCACCACCATGCGGGTGCTCAACAGGCTTTGAAAATAAATTTTTAAAAATTTTTTGTTAAATTATACAGAATGCAATCAACAAACTACTTCATAATAAACAGCATCAAACACCCTTCATTTAATTTATTCATAAATAAAACACTTGTAACTAGTCAAATCAGAATGCCAAAATAACTAGCCGAAAATGAAGAATGAACCTAAATAAGCTCCATAATTTTCTCATGCAAAATTTAATAAGCAGCATGATTATTACATAATACAAACCTATAAAGAACAAAGAAATTTGTAATAAAAGGAGCAATTCAAAAGTGCAAAAATGCTTACGTTCATAGCAACACCCCTAACAATGGGCCAGCAGTTACGCTTTGCCTTGTACTTGTGATATGCACGCCCAGCTTTCAATATTGGTTTGTCAATACGGCCACCACCAGCAACAATGCCTAAAAAAAGCAGTAAAAAATATACATAATGGAAATAAAAAGCCCTTCAAAGGGTAAAAATAAAGGCATACTAAATGTTAAAGTAATGAGCAGATAATATTAATCTAAACATATGCTTTTCACAACACTTGCTATGGTTCAAACAATTTCTTTTCTGCAATGTAAAGGTACACATAAACAGTGAAAATTTGGTTTCTCAAATAAGTATTTTTGGAATATTTATATTATAAGCTCTACTGATGGTCTAAATAGTAAAGAAACTACTGAGGCATTTCATATGCCATTACAAAAAAGATATTAAGAGTTCAAAGTTTGTAAAAGGTCTTCTGCAGGACAAGGCAAGCCTGCCGATTGAGGTAAATGATAATTATAAAATGAAAATTTTAATGATACCTTAACATCTTCTATAAATACAGTATCATTTATGGTTTCATTTTATATTTGCCCTGTAATATTGTGAATGCAACAGAATGCTTTAGGACAGACATATGCACATTACTATCGAAATGTAGAGTGTTTGATGTGAAGTGTCCTGCTAGAAATGCTTTTAACCCAGCATCATTTTACATTTTCACTGGAAAGCAGCTTAAAAAGATAGCGTTTCTCCTGATTATAATCAGCTAGTGCCCCAAAATTATCAAAATCAACTTGGATTGTTCTGCATAATCAATGCAAAAAAACTCCTACACAAACCAAGTGATCACACCACGCGAACAGCTTTAAGTTTTGAAGCTTCCAGAGTTCTTTTGATTCTTTGTTTACAAGCATTACCATGCTGCCAAGATTTTCTGATGCTTCCACGACTAGCCAACTTATTGAAGTAAATGATCACTTTCACTGTTTACTCATTATGAGGGTAAGCACACCAACAAATAAATGAATAAAACACAATTCGGGAATTTCAAACACCTACCAAGTAACTTTTAAGCATTCAGCTTGTATGTTGAGCACAAGATTCACACTCAAGTGAGAGTCTCATGCTGTGCTGAGAACAAGGCTCATTTTGGTACTTTTGCCATTGTTGTATACACACATTACCTCCTAACCAAGCTGGTGCACTTTACTTTGTTGTGCACTGTAAAAATGTTGAAATTTTGAATAAGGATGAGCCAGCCTCACAGCTATAAGCAACTCTGACAAAGCAGAAAATTAGCTATTAAGAAAATAAATGAATCTTTGGACTCATGGCAGGTTCACTATTCTTGTATGGAACACTTCAATTACAGTTTTTACAATTCCAAGCAACAATTCTTAGGTGCAGCAGAATTTAAATAAGCAGATAATGACTTATAATGTTTTCAGGGACATGAAACTATCCAGAATTAACAAATTTTCATGAATTTTTTTATAGTTTGTACTGATTAAAAAAAAATACCCAAAACAAGATTGCCTAAAAAGACTGAAAAAAAGATATATCCGAAGTTATACCTACCAACCATAGCTCGATTGGTCGAAGGAACAATTTTCTTGGCCCCAGAAGGCAGCTTAATACGACTTCTCTTCGTGTCAGGATTGTGGCCAATAACTGTGGCATAGTTTCCAGAAGTTCTAGCCAGTTTGCCACGGTCACCAGTTTTCTCTTCGAGACAGCACACAATTGTACCTTCTGGCATGGCACCAATGGGCAAAATGTTGCCGATTTGCAGATTAGCTGTAAATATATATTAAAAATGAAAGTAATTTTAAAATGTTAAAGAGATGTGATATACAGCAAATTCTATAAAATTAATTCTAATGTGTCAGAAGAAATCAAACATAACACCCTTTTGAAAACAGAAAATGTAAGGTATACTGTTTTGCACTACAGCAAATCTCAGAGTACAGTCTCCACATACAAAATTCAGGTCAAAGTGAAGAAATTTGGACTCATCACTGATAATGCCATTTATCATTTTCAGTTACTTTACTAATCCATAGGCTCTGTTAATTATGTGGCCAGACATTGTGTGTCAGACTCATAATACACTTCAATGAACATATCAATTAAAGGGTAAGCAATTATTTTAAAATAATGTGCCAATGACATTTTTTGCTAACAACAAAGTTCACAACTGCCACATGAATTTACTCAATTATAAATAAAATTTATGATAATGTAAACGTTGGTCAGCATAGCAGCTTGTTGCAACAACTGAACTGCACCATTTACAATATTATAATTTGGAACTCTAACCTGGTGTATTAAAGAACATCTACCCTGAATAAATAAATAAATTTGGAGATTTCTATCAAGGCTATCATTATTTCCCTTCATGCAAGTATGTAAACAATTATACAAATAAATGCCCTAGTGCAGATTCTGCTATAAAAGATTAATTTAATTAAAAATCATCTTGATCAGTTGTTTCAAAATTGTGTTAGTTGGCAGGTCTCACAAGCTTTATATTTAAGGGGAGGTTTGAGGGTGAAACTGGAAAAAACTCACATAAAAATCAAGCAATCACAACTCCTGTATTTATTAACTTATTGCCATAATTTTTTGTATGCAGTTAATCACACCTATTGCTAACACAATTAAGCAATAAAACAGTTTATCTGATGTTTTAATGTGTAGTTATATGGATTATAATGACACATGTGTTTTTGTGTCGACGCAAAACTACATTCCGCCGTTCAACTGATTACAAGTAAACTATACATTATTTTAATGTGAAATTTGGTATACTTCAGGTAGGTATGTTGTAGTACAATGTGAACTAACATGAAAAGTCTACCATGAAAATTTTTGTTGTTTTTGTTGAAATATATATTTGAAGAGGTTTGACATAGTAAAAATAAGTCTTCTATTTTACACACTTGCTTCTTTCTAGTTCAGAATGTAGCCATATGTGTGCTGGAACTATGTTCAAAATTTCATGGCATTCTGATAAATAGTTTCTGAGATATCTATAAAACCGTACTGGCAGCGCATAAAAAACTGATTCTGAGAAAACGCGTCGCAAAGTTTTTCTTTACTAAAGTCATGTGTTTTGATAATAAATATAAGTTAAATAGATGAATCTTTTTATTTTATAATCAAACATTAATTATATTTTAAAGACAATAACATTACCAACTTATTCTTGACCACCAGCAAGATAAAACTGCTGAATGTTAGCATTATTAGATGCATTTTGAACAATTTTTACGCGTACATTGTGAAAAATAAAACTGAGACAGCGAGAGGCTAAGTCGTGTCTTGTCTAGTGCACTGATGGTAGTTTGTCGCTATCCCCTAGAGGTTTCTGGCAATGTGGGCATAAAAGTCTCTTTATAAAGTTTAAAAGGAGTTCACAGTCTACAAAACGAAAGCCTGTTAATGTTATTTGTTCATTATCACTGTCAACTTCCATTTCACACGCTTTACCTTCAAGTTTTGCATGAGGCAGAGACATTGCCTGTAGCAGACGATGTATTTGTGACACGGCGTCGCTCATTGTATACAACACGTGTTCAGCATAGAATTATTTACTGTAATCAGTCATTTAGTATGTCTGTTTCCCTGGAATCTTCGATTTCTGGAAGAATAGGATTGTTTTATTTTCCCCATCTTAGTTTTACTGTACTCAAGCCTCAAATAGAACTCACACTGAACGTAGATTGTAACTTTCATGAGATCGAAGCTGTGAAACACGCCATGAGGTCAGTTTGCTAAATCCGACTTGCTCTTGAAAGCTAATCGCTGATTGGCTGATTTTAGACCCTTTGCTATATTAGTCTTTTAACAAGTAGCCAATGAAAATGCATGTTATGGTGGATTTTGGACATGGAAATGGGAAGCTAAAGCTGGCTTTTCTGGTTCTTTTGGTATATTATATGTAATATTATATTATGTAGGAGACGAGATATGACCTTTGAAACTTTATGCATATATAATTAGCTATAATTGCACTTTTGTTTATGCATACCTACTCAATTAAAACTTAAATTAAAGGGCTTTTTATTAACAGTTACGAAAATGTGAACGTGGGAAGTGAAAGTAGAATGATTAAAGTTAACAATAACACGAAGAACAAAAAACACACAAAAAATAAAAAATCTTATAATTTTCACCCTCAAACCTCCCCTTAATAAACAATACTAAAGTGAAGAACTTGATCACAAAGCAAAATCACATTTTATAATGAGAAGGAAATCATCTAAGAACAATCACACATTATGCCAAGATAAGCAAACCAAATGCAATCATTGTCCTAAAAGGCAGATTCTCAGATCACATTTCCTCCACATTAAATTCAGGTCAAAGTGAAGAATTTATAAACTCATCATTGATTTTTCTGCCTGGGTAAGAGTATACAAGATCATGTTGGCAAGTAGCCTACAATAAAATATTAAACATGAAACAAATTTCTATCCTTTGCATGGTTCATATATATACACTGAAAAGTTTGCTGGTATGATAGCAGGCAGCCATAGTTCTCCTGTCTAACCTATTTCAATCTCAGATTTCCTATCAAATGGTCATGTACCAAGCATATGTTTTAAGATTTTAATATAAACATTTGTATATATGTGTTGCTGCTTGGCAAAACCTGGCTAAAATAAAAAAATGCAAGTGGTTTATTTTCTAATTCATTAAAATTCAGAATCTCACGTTTATTTTTTTTAAATTTGTCAGATAGTTTTTTCACTATACATTTTTAAAGTACATAAACCCCTGGACTATCAAAGGGAAGTAATCAGACTAAAATGGCTGTAGCACAAAATTAATTTTAGCATCTCTAACAGGGTTTTGCCAAGCAGCATCGCATATTGTAAATCATTAAAACAAACAAAATGTCATACATCTGTTGTTTTGTTCAATGGGCAATATCATGCTTATCATTCTCATAGGTGAATCATATTGGCTATGTATAGTTTCAGATTTCAGAGATATGACCATTTAACTCTTTATTGAGCAGACGTTTTTCCTTTTCTTAGCTCTAAACGGGCAAGATTTTTCAAGATGTCAGTGAGATTTAGGGGTACGTCGGTAAAAACATCATATCTTAGGTATTAGTGCATATATTTCAATGAAATAAAATGCAAAATGAAAGGAAATGAAAGCAGCTTTATTAATATCCTTAATTGAAGTATACTTTCGGGTGTTAAATTTGAATCCTTGCATGAAAATATATATTTACACAAAAAATATATTGTCCAGTTATTGTCCGCTACAAACACTATGTACACACACTTTGTTGATGCCGGGAACACTAATCTGTCATCAGACACCCAATACATTTCTTTTTTCGGCAGATTATAAGTTCCTATCAAAATCATAAGCCCAAAATAAGCCTTAATTTTAGTGGCATTAGTTTCCTTCCAACTTAGGTCGCCATTTTGTTTTTTTGCAAATTTCGGACGTGCGTACTTGTTCGTTTATTCCACTATCTTGTCAAATGTTTCTTCTTTAAAAAACCGATAGAAGAAAGCCAGATGAGTACTATCATTAGTTACAGTCACATTCGACCCCATTTTTGTTTTAAATTCCGATATATTCAGTGCTAAAGTACTATTATTCCAACCATGTGCGTCTCCAGATACCCCTTCCCCCTACTCCTCTTCGATATCCTCAGAATCTGACGCATTCTCCTCCAAAATTTGAAAGATACTACATGTGCACGCTACTGACACTAATGTCACTTCTAATCCTATCTTCTAATTCAAAATAAACTTCTCTTACCTCATTATCTGATAAATTGAATCCATTAAACTTCTCATTAACGATCGACGATTCTAAGAAATCCATTTGAAACACCAAGCGCAAAAATCAAAGAAAACTTTATGAAAAAATAAATGCTGCCACATGAAAATGCTTCAAAATGGCGGGGAAATCGTTGTACAAACGTCATGCTTCCTGTAGAGACCGGATATGATGTAAATATGGAAAGGAAAAAGAACTCTAAGTGAAATCGTTGCTATGGGCGCTTTTGGGCGTTCTGCCCTACACGATGTACGGGCGAAGTTGGGCGATCCGCCCAATAAAGAGTTAACTGAATTCATTGCCATTGTAATTGATAATAATTAAAAAATTATTAAAAACAAATTACCTTCCAAATATTTACACCAGGACTCACATTTTCAATATAAAAGATGTGCACTATATGAAGTAGGAAAAAAGAACTAGACAAGGTAAGAAAATTGCTCTTTGAAAGTATAGAACTAATGAATATATAAATAAATCACTCGATTCCTGTTGGCACAATATATGTAACAAACAGAAACTAAAATTTACTGTTTATTCTTTTCATTGAGATACAAAGGCCTAATGTAACCATAGCAATTTTATAACAATGTTCAGCCAATAATAAATGGGCGGAATAAATATGATCTACCGCCACAAATGAGTTGCAAGTCACTTTTTATATGATACTGATATAAGCAAGTTGTAAGAAAATTGGACAATAAGCCACTGAACAATAGTCAAGATGATTACTCACCAGGTCTTCATTTTGAGAAAGAAACAATGGTCGCTAAAGTCAAACGTCAATTTTCCTTAATAACCACTATCATAAAAAACAATGGCACCGACATTATAACAGAAGTAAATAGATTCCAAAGATTTAATACAGTATTTCAAACTGCTGTTTGCTTTAGAAGTGCTAAGGAAAACTGTGCATTGTGATAAACATGTGAGTACACCTATTTGAGATAGAAGCCCAATACAAATGATCAAATTTATAATATAATACTAATCCAATGACAGGAAAGAAGGAATAGCTTGTAGAATTGACAATTAGCTTCATTTTCATGGCAATTTTTTTTAATATCTAAATCTATGGTGGCATAAATGTATCCATTATAATCCCATCCTCATCATGAGACTTTGTGCACACCAACATCAACTTGGCATCAGATGACATATGATTATTCCTACCAATCACTGAATCAGCAAAGGAAAATCCACTCTAGTGAAGTATTATTTACAGTTCTTCACTTTATTTTCTGAGCTTTCAGACAATTATTTTAAACTTAGTCAACAAAATGCAAACAAATCTAACACTACTGGGTCAGACTTTCCTGATAATCCATAATTGTAAATTGCCAAGTGAAATTCAGAGCAAAGGGTAAACAGAAGTTCAAAAGGTAGGGCATTTTGACCCTGAGAAAAAGAAATGATTTGTTTTTTAAAATGCTTTTTAATATTTAGAGGTCAAACATCCCAAATCATTTTATGTTGTTGGGTCGTAAATATGCAATAGTATTTATTTACTGGCGTGCCTTATTTTAAAATTACTCCCTTGCCACTTTCTCATCTTATCATCAACATAAGAGTAATGAATCTTTACTATAACAAGAAGCAAGATAATCCATACACATTGGAAACAGCTTCTTGTCCTTTCTTAAAAGTAACAAAATATATAGGTCATAAGCATTCAGATAATAGTGTGGAAAATCTTTTAACATCATCATTAATCTCTTTATTTGTTTAAACTAAATTAAAACACTGTTCTGAACTTTAAGTTTACCTTTCTTCCCACAGTAGACAAACTGCCCTGTGTACATCCCTTCAGCAGCAATGAACGTTTCCATCCTGGTTTTATATCTGTAAGGATCTCGGAATGCAACCTTGGCGAGGGGTGCACCTCGTCCAGGATCATGAACAATATCCTAAAATTAAAACAGAAGAGTATCCTAAAACTGTACCAAAGAAAAATCAATGATAAACACATTTATCAAAAAATTAAACAAAAAGAAATGTTTAAGATAGCCTATTTTTTAATAAGTAAAAACAAAATTGGTATTTCCAAGGAAATTTAATAAAGTTAACTTAAGCTTTGTTTAGGGGCAAAATATTCATCACACAAATCACTACTATCACAATACAAGACCATCAATGCTAAAAACAGATCAAAGCCCTTGATAACTACAAGCTAAAGATAAATGTTGTGGATTCTCAAAGACAGTCCTCAATCAGGAGTGTCTACCCTTGAGTATACTGCAGAACCATTCCTCACCTAAATATATTTTAGTTGATTCCTATTAATAAAACTGATTTATGAAATTTGGAATAGTAAAATGGGTTCATTTATTTTTTTTAAGGTGAAACTAGGGTTTAAAACAAAGATTGAAAGAACTATATCGGTCATTAGAAATCTTCCAAATTGCATAAGACAATTGTTTATAAACACTGAAAAGCTTTTACTTTATAAAATGGTCTTTGAGAAACATAGGGCCTACAAAAAAGCTGATATTGTAACTTCAAGTAAACCATATTTGTATCAACCATACCCTAACTACACCCTTGATGTACCCATGGCGCTCTGCGTAATCCACAGCACGAAGAGACGCCTTGCCTTTTCGATTTCTAGTGTGGGCTTTAAAAACTGACCCGGCACCTTTTCTCTGTGAACGAATAACTCGGCCCATTTTGTCCTGGAAAAGAAAATGTATCTGTAACTTAGGCCTACAAACTGAATGTAATGAAAACAGCATATTTTATAAGCGGTAAATTCAGTTGCAAAAAAAATAAAAAGTACAACAATTTACGCACAACAAAAATGAACACGGAACATTTTAAGTCTGAAACTACTTTTTAGTTTAGAACACTGTTTCTACGTGCAGTTGTGTATCCTAAAGGAAACTTTTACATGTAATGGCAAAATGGTACAGTCAACACAATTCCATAAATTCCTATTTTTTATCATTCAGTACTAAATATTACAAAACCAGTGACATAAAAACAACATTTTTCAGGTGCGTTAAATTATTAAAAGCAGATGACACTGAAATTAATGTAATATTTGTTGATTTCAAACAACAGATTATCTAGTCACGACTTACTTGATGGCCGGAAGAAGGTGAGAGAGGAAGTGACCTCAAATATTTCTAGCAGAGTGTCTTCCCTTTAGTCACAAATCGCTACTTGAATACATGTATTATATTTACACAGATGAAACCAAAGTATTACAAGATCTTTTCTTAAAACCTAGATAAATCTGTGATTAAGCAAAGACACCGTTGTTTGTAAAGACATACATTTTTTTAATTTAATTTGAGCTTCTTACATTATTTTAATCTGTGCACATATTGAAAGCGGGTGTGGAGGTGGTGGAGAGATTTAAAGGTGCAAGAAATCGGCAGTACTCCCCATTAAAAAACAACATTAAAAATATTAGCACGAAATCGACCCAAATTGGAAGTGCTCCACATAAGAAACAACATTGAGGATATCTTAAGACATTTGATTTGGAATAAAACCCGACTACAATTCTTTACTCGTACTAATTAGTAATAGTTAAGTTACACTAAATGGTCAGTGATATATCAGCAGGTTGTAAGACTACCTGTACCAATTATGGGGGGGGGGGGAGATAAATTAATGTTTTTAAAAGAGTTTATGGGAAGATTGTTGCGCCGGAATCGTACCACTAGGTAGGGTGACGGTTGCGTTAGCTTCCTTGTTCTCCGGAGCTTGTGTGGAACTTTTCTACTTGACGTTTCGTCACTATATTCCGGCTTCCCGATCACCATTTAGACCGATCAGTACCAGGGCCACCTTACCAAGTTAGAGAGCTCTTACTATGTCAGTTTTAGTAACTGAGTCACAAGGGAAGTCAATGTTAATTTGAAATCAAATTATTATTTTTATTTTTATTTATTTTTGTTGCTTTCTCTGTGATCTAGTTTGTGTTTTGTCATAACTTGATTTGACACATAAAACTTTTTTTTTTTTAATTGTCTTGTAATTTAGAACTAATTTTGGTTGAGAAATTTTAGAGAGAAAACACCGCATTCTCCCTGCATTATATGTTTAGTTGTATATACATAAACTGTGATAAAGCAGTTGTGAAATGGATGTACAATGAATGGTAATATCTTGTGCCAGTCACTCCTTTCACACCTAGGAGAGAACCAATGTCACGTGACTGGAAGATATTAGGGAAAACAAAATTTATTTATTTTTTTTATTATTTACAGTTCAAATCATAGACATACTGTACAAAAGTGCCTTTCATTTTCCCCGAGTAAGGGGTCATAAATCTGGCTGTATAAGACAAGCTAAATAAAAGTATGACGTTTTGCTGGGAGATGGGCAAGATGTTAATTCTCCACCACCCCGGTGCCGCCCATAACCTTAGACTAATCCCCCAAACACACCTTCTGGCCGGGCCACACGTGTTAGAAAGATGAACTATATATAATGTAGAAGAGTGATCGTTCTAGAAGATAGCTTGAGCCCCATGATACTTAGAGTCAGGATAGTAAGTAACTACAGGTGATAGACTACAACATATAACATTTAAGTGATTACGCTAACACGAATATATCAACAAGAAATATATTCAACAAGAAATAACACAATACAACATGGCTGCATATAGCAAATAGTTTAACAGTTACAATTAGAGTTTATAAATGGATATCATTTATAATCAAGACCACGTTATGTCATATGAGGATGTTCATTGTGAGTCCTATGGCACTGTAGTAGTTATTTGGTTTGTTCATATGAGCAAACTATAAATGGGTTTATAAGAGAACACTGAACGTTTATGAGTGATCTCTAAAAGTACTTTGATTAAAGTTCCAGTGAATTCGATTGTATCTTGACTGAATCTTGACTTTATAATTATGTAACTTTAAGATCTCCCAGCATGTAGCATGGGGTCTCAGTGAATGTCATTAGCAGACACACACGTGGTCCGTTGAACCGGTCCTTGGCATGTGTGTCATTCTGCTCTGGTATTGCTTCAAGGTGCTAAAGTCAACACTCCAGATAAAGTGGTCTTGTTCTGGCATTGTTTTGCTGCTCAACGCTCGTCAATCAACGTCTCAGATAAAGTGCCTATCTGCCAGTAAAATACACATGGGCTAAGAATTCATCACCATTTGTTATCTGACAGAACACTCTTACTTACAAGGCCATCATACATTTTAATATCATTAGTGAAATCCTTGCATTTTTAACAGAGGAGGAAAGAAAATAAAGTAATATCGAGGACATAGTATTGTCCCTCTCTCTCCCATACCCTTCTTGTGCGAAAGCGGCTTCGGCCAGATACACACACACACACACACACACACATAAGCAAGCGCGCGCGCGGCTCTCCAACTGTGGATCTTCTTTTGTTTAACCACTAGTCATCGTGAAATCGGCTTCCGCTGGAAGCACTGCTAATAATATTTTGGTTTCAGCTGGAAGTAACCACCTTAATGGAATGTGTATCCACTGTTCTTTCACATTATTTTCTGGTTATGACGATTATCTTCCCTACATTAGGTCATCCGATTTGAAACATTACCATGTCTCACTGATTAGATGTTTATTGTATGTCTAATGAACAAAGCAATTAGGATTAACAAATGAGTTGGTGCCAACACCACCTGGAATAGACTTGAGTTTCGTTACACGTCGTTTGCCCATTTTACAACCTGAAACATATTAACATATCTTTGATCTTCTATAATGAGTAGCAATAAAAGCAGAAGCAGAGACACTCGTGAATTGCACTAGAAACAGTAGTAAGGGCTTTTATAGTAGGTATTGCTGACAAAGACGATAGGGGAGGCTGCCCACTCAGTTTTTTCATTACAAAATGTTAGCAATTATTCATAACTGATGCTACAAGTAATCGTTTGATTGTGGAGTAATGCTGGCATAATTGCATGTTCTGGGTGGGATCCCGTTCGTCGGGCTGGCAAGAGCTCTGGGCGTATCAACAATCAAACAATCTGTTCTCGTTTTGATGGGCATTGTCTTGATTGCATTTTACTAAAAAATCAGTTGTATAGTTTGTTATCCAGTTCCAAGGACGCTAATATTTAAATTAAGTTTGAGTACTTAAAAAAAAAATGCTGTGGGTAGATGGATCTCAGCCCAAGGCTAACCTCTGCCACGCAAACCCCGGTATAGTGCAACAAACCCAAGTCGGCACGGGTTAAGCACTGCAAAAAAATATGTTTGTTTTCGCGCTATTTTAGGTATTACATTTACACGTGTAATCTTTGGCACATTTTGCAGACAGACAAAAAGCGTTTAAGAAATTTTTCAGTTTACAGAAAGAGAAATTTAGTTTCTTGGATAAAAAGAGCGAAGGTTTGAGTATTTTAGGGGATGTTGGATAGTCTGTGCAATTTTGCCCATTTCCTCCTGCTATTTTTAACTGACAGAGAAGTTTGAATGCCCTCAGCAAACCTGTTGCACACCAGATACACTTTATCGTCCCATCTGACCGAACTAACAAACTCCGACATCTTAATTCAACCAGATAGCAGTTGAGACAGTCACTAGTGTGTTTCACTCCGAGCCACAGAAACTAAACTTGACGGGGGCGCTCTGAAAAAGAGTGGTGCTAGCTTGCTAGCTTATGCTCTTCAGCCCCACCGTACTGGACAGTCAAGAGGCCCACCCTATCGGATAGTCAAGAGCCCCACCTTATCGGACAATCAAGAGCCCCCCCCCTTCATATTAGAGAGTCAAGGGCCTCACCCTATGAGACATTCAAGAGTCCCACCCACTCGGATACTGTTTAATGACTATTTAGAAATCCTAACTATATCAAAGCCGGTCGCTATGCGCTTCCGTTATTAACGATAGGCAAACAAAAAGACCTTTGTGCGGCCATTTTAATTTGCGGTAATTATAAACAGATTTGTTTCAGTATCACAGGAAGCAATGTGGTTTTCTAAATTAAAGAAATTCCTACTATTTATAATTAGATATATTTGACTCACGCAAATTGGTTATATATAATGCTATGTTGCTTATGAATGGCCTCTTTGATCTTTTTTAAAGAATCAAGTTCCTCACGCAGTGCAATTATGGTAATTATCGTTTATAGCTGAAACGTGATCAGAGTCAAATAAAATTAACACTTATTTATATAAAAAATATTTTCTTGCTTCTAGTTTAACAATAAAGGTACATCGAATTAAAAATAAGTGTATTAAGAAAGAAAAAACTGTTTATCATTTCTGGCAACATAACATCCATAATATCAACAAATAATTTGATTAAAAATCGCTACATACTATGACACGCTTGATTCAGTCGTCAGGCCAGCTAGATTGCCAAACTAAGTTTGACTAGCATAGACGCATGCCTTAACAACATCATCCAGGTCGAGAAATGGATTGTGAATCCAGCTCGGTAGCCAAGGATTGAATATTCTGACATTTTCATTTACCTGAAAGACACGCCTGAAATGTGTATTAATAAATAGGTTTTGTATGAATAATTTTTTTTTTACACTATTTATAGTTCAGTTTGAAACCATTCTTTTGGCAGGCAGTTTAGCTTGTTTATTAAAATTGAAAATTATTCTTTCTTGCCTTCTTAAATTTAAATGAGTTATTTTATTGTAATTTTGACAGTTGCAAGTAAAATATTGTTAACTTTCTTGTTTTCTTAAACTTTTACAATGTCTTTTTGAAAGATGTATTAAAATGTTACAAAATGAAATGAAAAGACCTGTTGTAATACTAGCAAATAATATAACATTATTACGGCTCCAAGAATTATTTATTTAATTTATTTAAATACAACATACTCTTTTTTTAAAGCATTATGTTATAACTTAATATTGTAAATTATTCACAATTTCACGAACATTTTATAATTGATCTTGTGTATCGTGTATTTTCTGCTTGTAGGGTAAAAACGTTAGTATACTTTTAATTCACTGTTACAAGCGTACAATAGTCACTTAGACTTCTCAGTTGTATGCTCTATTTTTTTGTGTGTGTGTGTGTGTGTGTCTCTCTCTCTCTCTCTCTATCTGTGTGTGTGTGTAGTTGTACAGGAAGATGCCGAAAAAATCTATGTATCACTATCAGGATATGTATGAACTGTATAATCAAATTTCTCAGCTTAGACATCCGTACTGATCTCCTTGATTTATCATGTGGTAAACAAAAATAGGAAATGCCTATTATTTTCACAGAGTTGTTGACATAATCTTAAACAACGCCTTCTCTACCTATTGTTAATTGTTTTATAATTATAGCTCCCACTTACGTGCTCTCTACTAACGTCAAAGTCTTGTTTACCCCACCCTACCCCGCCTTTCAGGGGAAATAACTCTGAATGCGCAGATACTGCAGTTAACTTTGCATTCGGGATTTCTATGAATGGCCAAGCAGAAGCACAGACGATCAAAATAGAGCAGTGGTCTCTCGCTCGAGTGACGATGTTAGCCGCTGCCCGGTCAAAATTGTGTCTAGAGAGTCCACCAATTCTCATCCATCCACCCCACCCATAGTCTACCTTAGCTTAACTCTTCCTACCCGTAACACTGTTGCTCCCTATGAGAACACAAATATCTCATTTGGCGATTGCGCTGGTCTGCGAAATCAACGAAAATTAGAAGCAGATGTGAAATCCAAATCAAGCAAACATACAATTTCAAGACGGTTCAGAAAAAAAGGGAAATAGTGTTTGAGGTCACGATGACATAAGAACGATTTACGTGACAATTAGCATAGCAGCTTTCTTTTCTCGCTATAAGTTATATTGAAAATGGCAACTTTTTACTGAGAATTACCGAGAAGCATTTCCATCGGCTCTGACAGATTTTAAAACAATTACTCGTTTAATTCACTGTTGCCTCTCCCTCTCCCTTTTATTCCATCCCCCCCCCCCCCCCGGACTTAGCACAATATTTTTAGCAGTAGGTCATTCGTGTTAGTCACTGTAGAGTGTAGACATTTCTGTCTCACTCTTAGGCACACTACTCTCTAACTTGCGATACGCGTCAGAAAAGGAGTGTCCATTATCAAGCCTGGTCACTTAACTTCGCCCCCGACACCAAAAGTTTAGAAATAGAAAAGGGTCTCACACCCATGAGGCTGGATATATGTGCATTGCGCACTTATTAACTGTCGCATCCGACCCTTAATTTTTGCGACGTTCAGTGGTATTTTAGTTTTGACACCCTTCCCACCCCACCCACCCACTTTCGTTTCTTATAGGTGTTCTTGTCTCTTGGCTGTCGCGGCTGAACTGAACGGCGCTGGGGTTGATCCTGGACTCAATTTGGTGCGCAGAAAATATCGAAATCCCGACAGAGTTGTTTTACAAGGTCAGCGAGCGCGCTTTGTGATTGTGTAAAGAAGAAAGACTGGGGAATTTCCATTTGGAATAGCCCCCACGATGAGGTATGTGACTCATTGCATCGTTGACAAGAGAAAGGTGACCAGGAAATAATTTTTTTTTTTGTTATTTATTTTGTAAAACCCTTTCATGTCAGAGTAACATCCCTTGAACCGTGTCGTCTGTCTATATCTCTATTTCGAGTCTTCACGAGGGAAGCTTTCAACGTGTTGATTAACTCTTGTGTTCATGTTTTCTTCGATCTTGTTCGGCTGGATTTTTTTTCTTTTTTAGTCAGTGTCGGATACTGCTTAACTTGAAGAAAAGATAGTTATGAACTCGTGCTTCATGATGTTTTGACAGCGACATGGCTTGAGACGTAACTGGATCGTCACTGATTCCGAGTCAGTCGCTCAGTTTCGGTAAGTACATGCAGTTTCGAATTTAGCCCGACCTCGCGCGGCATATGGCTTGGTTCATGAACTAGATGGCTTCTGCCTTACTCAGACCACGTACCGTACCTCGTAATAGTTTGTTACAAACTTGCTATGTGTTTTAAGTTATCTCGTTATCCGACATGGTGAATGGGTCGTCCTAGCCACAGCGTTCTTTGTTTAGTTATTATACCACCCCCGACCTTCTTTCGACCGTAACCGGCACGTTTAAAAAGAACTCATTATTATGAAGCGTGTGACTCGATCCACAGTAAAGTTTAGACCGATTAGGATTTTTTTAAACTGTAGCCTACCCTGCGTACATGAAGAGTTCACTTTATTCCTTTTTCAAGTTTTTGTGTGTGTTTAGTCAGACTTAACCGCCACGAGTGCTGAAGATGTAGTTTCGTCCTCTCTCCCACAAGTCAGGGCCAGATCTGCTAGGCTGTTTATCGGCATTTAGCGTTCAAAAATGTATTATTTCAGAAAACTGTTTATTTGTCCTGGTTTTAAAATTTAAGCTTAACTTGGTTTAGTTAGAAGATTTCACCGACTGGTAAAAGCACGTATGAATTTGAAGTTGGGAGGGTGTGTGCGTCTTCTTTTAACGCCTGTTTGCTTTATAGTTTATACTAGTCGTTTATCGTCTGATTTTATCCAGCCCATTAGCAAGCAGTTAGACACTTATTAAAGTAAACTGCTAGACATGAAGGCGTGCGTGTGCCCATCTCCACCCGGTTGTCAAGGCCGCTGTAAAATGATACGCCACAGCTGGACCGCAGATTCACACCCCGGAAACATCCACGATAACCCTGGGGCCTAAGTCATAGGTCAACAGCCCGCGTTTCAAATGTTCCATTCCAACAGCCAAAAAAATGTTAAAAATAAATTGAACAGCACTACGTAACCGCCACCACCACCTTACCACCCCAGTATTGAGAGTGAACGTGTGTAGTGTGTTGGTGCTGGTGGATTTATCATGTCTGTCGTTAATCAGACTTTTCCCCTTGATACCTAGGTGCCGCGGGGGTCTGTAAGCTTAGAAGACGGTGTAGCTATTAATTTTTTATAAAGGGGTGTTACATAGAACAGACTTGGAGTCACTACTGGAATAAATATAAGGGAGCTTGTATTTGCAAGGAGACCTATATTTATAGTTGTGTACATTTGATTGTTTTTATGTTTATGCATTTAGTGAACTGTAACAGTTCATGTCTTCTCCCATTTCAAGCTATCAGATCGTTTTATTTCCACTTCACCACCCACCCCCCTATCCCCACCCCCCCACATGGATTGCACCTACTTGTGCTTGAAATTGAATTAAATTGCAGATTATTTATTTAGATAGCAAATGTTCATCCGGCCTTTGCGAAAGTTTTTACCTTTCCACTTTCATAGTCTGGTAAGTAGGACTACTTTATTTAACGTTGTCAATAATAAATTCAGCAACCATAACCCCAACAGTAAAGTAAGCACATACACCTGTGATTGAGTTGTTTATTAGCCTTTTTGTCTTTTTCATTTCATATAGTAGGCTAACATCGACACCTTCACGTTAAAAGCGCGTTCATTACGTCACTGCATGCATAGTACTGAAGGGATTAATATTAGCAGCGTGTACAGAGTATTATTTTCTAGAGTTGATTTCCAATCGACTAGGCAAGCTAGCACTTTTCAGACTCAGCGCGCTGGCTCTACAATATTCACTGAATCGTTTTTCTTTTCCTCCAAACTGTATTCTTGTACATAGGAAAGGTGTTTTAAAAAAATACTATGTGTAATACAATGACAACTTTTAAAAATGGAGAAGGGGAAATTCTGTATAAACGCCATACATTTATCTTAAGTCCATAGTGCATGTACATTTATAGCTAGAACTGACTTGGTCGTGTATTATAACACCATCACCTTGATCTCACTGATTGTGTATCTTATGTGACGTCATAAATCTGATTAAGTTATTCTTGTGTTGTTTATTTGTCGTCATAACTCTGATTATATAATCCCTGTAGTTATAAATCTATTTAAGTGATCTGAGAGTATTTTTTTCATCATCAATTTTATTTTTTAATCCTTGAGTTCATATGACGTCATAAATCTTATTTATAACCTTAGGTTATCACATGACGCCATAAATTTGATTGAACAAACTGTGAGGTTACGTTATCAATAATTCTGATTAAGTGCTCTGTGTAGTTATGTCGCCATGGCTCTTTAAGAATACGCGTAATTCTTATGTTTAAATGTTATAACTCTGATGAAATAATACAATAGGTATTTCCTTGCACTAATTCCCCGAAAGGCTCAAAATGCTCTGAGTCATGGTCGCTAAGCTCATCATTCATGAGCTGGTCGATAGAGAAAAAATTCTCGCTAACCCAAATTGGAGCTCTATTCCACGACCTTCTTGTTTGCTAGGTCAACGTCTTTATCTTACAGTTACAGAGCTCCACAATCGGTAATCAGTATGTTTACATTTTGTTATAACTCTGTTTAAGTAATCAGTGTTTACATTTTATTATAACTCTGATTAAATAATCTCATATTGTTAAAATTATGATTAAAGTAATCATTGTGTTTTTATTGTGTTATAACTCTGATTAAGTAATCAGTGTGTTACATTTTGTTGTAACTCTGAGTAAGTAATATTTTGTGCTTATGTGTCGTCGTAACTTTTATTAAGTAATCTTTGCATTTATACGCTGCCTTAAGACTAATTTAGCAAGCTTTATATGTCATCATAAGTCTGAATAATTAGTCTTTGCGTATTTATGTCATCTTATTAAGCAATCTTTGTGCTTATATGTCGTCATAAGTATGATTAAATAATTAATCTTTTGTTTACAATGTCGTCACGAGTAAGTAATTAAGTAATTTTTGTTTTATGTCGTCATAACTCTAATTAAATCATCTTTATGTTTATTTCGTCATATATCTGCTTAAGTTTTCATGATCTGAAATGTCGATATGACTCTTACTTTGCTTAAGTAATCTGTGGGGGGTGTTTTGTCGTTATAACTCTGATGTAATAATTCGTCTGGTTATGTGTCCTTATAAGTTTGATTAAAAAGTATTCCTTGTGCATGTGTGTCGTTATAACTCTGATGAAGTAGTCTTTCAATATGTAACTCTGATTTCTCATTTCCTATTGATTACATATACATGTATTTATTAAATACTGGAAACGGCTTTAAAACCTTGGCACTTTGCATCGAATTTGCCCTTAAATAAGTCTTCACCAAGTGTATAATGATGCAAAATTTATATTTCATTTTGGTTAACACTCTTCCGCCGAACTCAACACTAGTCTGTCTTACATGGAGTATACTGAATGAATATTTATGACACCCAGCTGCTCTTGTTTTTTTTCCCCTTTAAACGCTCTTTTCATTATATATATTTATAAACATAACAATTAATGGTTAAGCCCCGAGGAAAAAAAGTAAAAGGGGGTGGGGGAGAGGAGAGGAAATGACATGGTCTTTTCATATTGATAAACATACAACATACTTTTGACACGTACATATTCGCACGTATCTTATATATAGATATATAATTATATATATCAGATACCTCTCGCATATATACACATCTCAAACACATTCGCACAAACACGTGCACAGTATGCACACATACACAATTCACTTACACATATTTTACAAAAATGCCTTATATAATACACATGACACATAAACATAAACACCACACCTCTCACAGCCATACACATTTCAAACGCATATTCACATCTCTCTCACACACATCTCGCACATGAGTGCGCATCTCTAACACATACACACACTCATACACAACGTATATATATATATTCAAACATCTCACCCCACCCCAACACATACGCCCGCATATAGCATAGACACTCACATGTCACATATATACATCTAACGCACACACAAACGCACATGTACTTACGCACACTTATACTCGCACGCATATGTCATCAAACGAACACATATATACATCTTTACACATAAATTCATACACAGCCCACACATAACGCATCTTCCACATCACACACACCTCACTCATGTACATTCTCTCTCTCTCTCTCTCTCTCACACACACACACACACACACACACACACACACACGCACGCACGCACGCACGCACGCACACTCTGCACATCTTTCTTACAAACACTCCCCATGTACACACAAACACATCTTACATATATACACACATCTTACATAAGCATCACACTCAAACGCACGTAGCTCAACTACAAGTATGTATTATTTACACGTCTATCTAAAAGCTGTTCTTTGTGTGCCGGTAGAGATAAAATTCACTTTTATTGGCTTTATTCAACTGTTTAGAGCAAATATACATTTCAGTTCTCTGTATTCACTGAACTGTATCGAAGTATATCCGTGGCTTCTCACTGACCAGACAACAGCTACACTGGGTGTCGTTGCACTCTATTTCTCTATCGTCTCACTCTATTTCTCTGTCTATAGATTAGGTTCTGCTGATGTAATCTAACTCACACAGGACCCATGTGCATAGTGCTCATTTTGAAGCTTAATTCAATAGAATAATGTACTGTTTTAAAAGGAAGAGTATTAAAATAAAGAAATACGGATTATAATTAAGATAAGTAGAAACACCTTGTTGATCTGACAACTGTTGCACCTGAGACAGTAAAATACAATCATATATGCAATATGCAAGTTAAAAACAAGATATTAATCTATTGTTTGAATGTCTTGCTGTTATACTAATCAGAGCAATAGTAGTGATAGTTGTGGTGGTGGTGTAATAAAATCCCTCTCCCCTTTCTGGACATCCAGATACTGATCTGGAAGAGAAAAGTTAGGTTGGGTGAATGTCCTCGCACACAAAACAAGCGAACTCAGCAGAATCTAATAAGTTTTATCTACATTTATGAAGGACGTATATATGTACCCGTATGCCAATTTATTTCTCAAAAATTTATCTCGCAATTCCATCCAAAACAAACACTCTGATCATCATTGATTTATTTCCAGACAAAATTAATTTAACATTCCCTTTGTGAAATTTAGATTTTCAAGTACACGTAGCTGGTCCGAACTCCTTCCCCGCAGCTTTTCCTGAAAATTTTAACGAGAAACAAACATAAAACCCAAACCTTTTTAGCTTCGCGAACCGACATGTAGGAGTCAGTGCAGTTATCGGCCTTTTATTCATTGTTTAAGTGCAGTGACCTGAAGATTTTCTTCCCTTTTGATCAGATATCAGTGACTGTATTGTGTTATAAACATACCACTGATACCAGATAAGCTTGCAGTTTCACTCGCGTAAATGTTGATTTTCAGCTGTTGTTTAAAGTAAAATTATTCTAGAGTATGTTGTTTTTTTAATCGACAGGTAAGAACCATAATACAGGATGTCAAAAACATGTTTTTTATATTACATGTCATGAAAATATGAAGTGTCAGTACGCCAAATTGTATTTTAAAATAGGTTGAAATTTGATTTTGAATTTGATATGCACATTACATTCAAATCTGAACTACAGTTTCCTGCAACAGTATTCATTAGCCCGATACATGCATACAGAATAATAAATCCAGCATTATAGTTTTCCTGAGTGGTTTCACTAGAACAATGTCAAGTGTTAGCATACTACATATAAGCACCATAGTTCAAACAATAGTCTATTCACATAAATACATATCTACGTAAAATCACATATCGATAGCAAAAATGCACGAAATATTTCTGTCAATTCTCTCTCAGACAGTTAACTCACCATTAAGCTAACACTAACAACTGTCTATCAAGATCAGATTTCTTGCCATACCAAATTCAAGTGATTAGACAATAGAATTATTTACATCATATAAACAGTTTTTACCTCGGCCCATTGGCTGGTCTCAGTCTCGTAAATCTTAACCATTGGATAATAAAACTACTCATCCACCTGGAACTGGTTTGCATTTAATCAGCAACATTTCTAGCATATTCTCAACTTGAGTGTTTACTCCAATTTTTACACAAAAATACCTTCATAAAGAGTGCCCAAGATCAGATCACTTCGACAATTTAACTATTTATATAACAATTTAGTTTTGAAATAGGGATAGGCAAATTTACTCTACCACACAATGGAAAATAATTGACCATATGTGATAATCAAGCATCCCCATTCTTTCTATTTAATGGTCACTTCCCTGTACAATCATTTGTCAGGTTGAATGATTTCCATTATGACTTATTGTTATGATTATAAGCGGATCATTTAAGGTGTGAATGAGAATTGACATGGCTGACAGTGTTGTTAGACAAAGAATGCTACATCACACTAACAGTAAGAATGAATGGAGTTAAAAAGGGATAAACGGGAAACTTTGCATTTGTTCCCAGATTATATTTTTTGCCGGGACAAAGCAGCCTTTCTGTGTATTATTGGAATCTCCTGGTTTGTTGAATATAAACTGCTATGACCATGGTAGACGTAGAAATATCTACCACAGTGTGTGTGAGTATAAAGGATACACTGCACTCCATTGATGTAGGGTGGCATTGTATGTGTGATGTCTGATGGAGGGGTGGTCACAATAAATGGTAGTGTTAATGCACTCCTCCCTTATCTGCATTCATTAAAATTGCAGCTGGTGTCCATATTCCAAGATAGACTACAGAGTAACTATGGATGATTTAATGGTTATAAATAGACAATAGTCTAACAGCTCTAGCCCCCCAGCCACCCAACAATCCTGGTTATTTAAATAAATGAACGAACAGTAATTGTTTTGATGGTTTTTGCATTATGATGTGTCTAACGAGTGCAGTATTGGTTTGTGACGTATGGGCCTGTATTCATCGTGAAACGTTTGTATAATTAGATTATAATTATTTAGTAACGTGGACCTTCATTTTGCCCTGTCATTAAAAATGGACTGCAGTCCAGCCAGATAAACATGCACACCCACCCTTTTTTCCTTCTTCCATTGTCTTTGTGTGTGTGTGTGTGCGCGCGCGCGCGCGTGTGTGTGTGTGTGTGTCATAAACAGGGGACTCCCTCCTGTGCAGTAATGCATATGACTAAATTGTTTACCCACTCACCTGAAGCCCTTGCAACTATAGCGCCTTAGAAAATCTTCCACATACCTGGCATACCATAGACTCGTAATTTGTGTTTGCCACCCCCACCCCCCAATGTCAAACTGTCAAACTTGGAATTCTTTATTCCTGGAGCACTGCCTACCAGAAGAAATCGGGCACTTTTCTCTCTCCTTCCTCCTCCCTTCTCCCCAATCTCATTGACCTCCGTGTTTCTTTAGTATCGAGTTATGCTGCTAGGTTATATGCCACTAGGTCATTAACTAGTATGTTAATCTGCCCCACCCACCCATACACACACATCCTCTCCGTCACTCAAGCCGATGATATACTTACGGCGCATGTGGATATATTTAGTTTTAAATCTGCTTGCCGACTGTTGTCAGGTAAGGCGATTTTTAGTAGCTACTCAATCACGTACTCCACAAGACTAGATGTAGACCGCGCGCGCGCGTGCGTGTATATATATGACAGAGAGAGGCGGGGGGAGGGGGGTGATGATGGGAGAAATGGGTATGTGTGTGAGAGAGAATGTGTGAGAGTGAGAATGTATGTGAGAGTTGTGTGTGTGAGAAAAAAGTGTGAATGTGTGCGTGCAAACGGGCTTTAAAAATATACGCGCATTATAGAAATGTTGTTCTCATAGAAATGTTTTTTCGCAAATGCTCAGAGAAAATTGTATACTTAGAGAAATTGCGTACTTGCGCATGTTGCTTTTGACGTTGTATGAACGTCTTGCAAGCTGCACACCAGACTTACGTGCAACTACCGACCGTGCGAGATGGGTAGCTTTGAGAGCGTAAGGTCTGCCAGCAACTTTAAGACTGTTCGGGATTTGAATACGTATTATTTTTAATTGGTCAGAGATTGTTTACCTTGTGTTCTTCTCAAGGTCATCGAAATGCATATTGAGCAGTACTTATTTATGTTCATAATAATATTTTTGAAAAATTAGATTGTCACCGTACACCTCCTGACTGCTTTTAATGGGTTTGTTTGGATTTTGAATGAAAGTTAAGGCTGAGCATATACCGGCTCCTGATCTGTTAGTCCTTATAGGTAAATTTTTAAAAATTCCTTTGAAATTGAGACTACTTCAGGAGTTCGTATTTGTATATTTAATTTTAGAGCCTTCATTAAAATAGTACAATAGATTTATTTTTACAACATTCAGCGACGCATAATTATTAACTCTATTTAGACCCTTCAATAAACGTAATAAAAACTTTATTTAGTTAGTTATACCCTTCAAGAAAACACAACAAAGACTTTACTATTAAAAATCATCATTCCCGAGAAGAAAAACAAGATAAAATGTTTCCCTAAATTAGTGCCATCGCGGCTTTTAAATTAAAAAATAAAAAACAATTTACGGAATTATGATAAATAATGCATCCGGAAATAAATTTGTCAAAATACGGCATAAAATGTTAACTAAACATCTTTGATAACCTTAAGAATTGTTTAGCCACACCGGATATACTATTATACCATGTTCTAATGATTGTAGGTGTGCTTCGTTCAATATTATATCTCTGACTACAGTAGATTATGTTCATCTCAATGTGTCACGCTTGTAAAGTTATTCTTCTGAATGTAGTATATGTGATGTCCTGATATGTCTAAAATTGACCTGTCATCTAACTACATCCATCTTGTGCACACGTCATACGTAATATCTCGGACAAGCAAAGTACATTCTTAACATTGTGTACATTACATGCTTATACATAGTTGAAACACATGTAGCACAGATCCAGCACATATACCTACCATAATTGTTCCAGTTTATGCACCTAGATTAGAGAACAGATTTCAAGTTCTATGGACATCGATTAAAAATATATATTTAAAGTTGGTCATGCGACACAAAATTTATCTCCAGTTAGCGTTTGCTTTAGATGCTTGAAAGCATGAACTTCCAAAACAAACAAAAAATTCGCGATAATTTGTTTGTCTGGTTTGTCATTGCTGTTAAATAAGCTGCCATCCGCTCGAATCCACACTTAAGCTTGAAAGGCGTGGGAGTTAGTAAACACTGTTTCCAAAAGCGAGAAGAATTTGTAAGGTCACCATCCCCAACCAGTGTGTGCATTATCTCAGCGTCATGAGCTAGCTCAGTCGACAATTTTCAGTTGTGCCCGATTTGAGCTCCATGTGTCAGAAACACGTACTTTAAGCTGTTGTTTTTTTTTTCTTAAATCCGTTTATTGAATACATTTCTTGGTGCGCAAGCATATAAGTGTCTGTGGATTTCTTTTTTTTTTTTTTAAATATTTTTAAATGCTTTTAAAATCACGCACTCACGAATAGACCGCTCGCTAACTACAGGTTATGTCAGTCAAAGTTCAAGGTAGCATTCATTACCCAGTGATTTAGACTTATTGAACTACGTATTTGGGGAATTAAAATTTAAGAAAGCGACAGTCAACCAGACAAATATCGTTTTAAACGGTAGAAGTTAACTGTACTTTTAGCAATAATTCCAGTTCACAACTTCGACACTTTTTTGGCATCTAGTCTGAAGTCATTCGGCATGGTTACGCTGGATTATCCATACCAGTCATTTATCTAAATCAGATTTCATGTCGACATGTATTTCTTTTTATGGCTTAGAATTTCGTTTCACGGTTGTTATTCGAGTTCTTTCATGCTATTTTCAACATGAATGTCTTTGTGTGACGTGCGTGCGTGCGTGTGATATGTGTGCATGCATGCGTACGTGTATACGTGTTTTGTATGCGCGAGTGCGTGTGAGACAGAGATTGTTTGCATGTCATATTCGATTTCTCGCTAGTACAGTCATGGTCTGTCGCGCTTAATCGCAGGTTAAACTGAAAAGATTTATTTTAAATTTTAAAATGAAAATGCAAGCAGCAGAGCAAGCACAGGCCAGTAATAATAACCAAACTATTTAAAGCGGCGATAGAAATGCTTGGCTTATTCGGTCGTGACTAATATCACATTTAATGTGATGTAGTACAACAAAATAGTATGTTGGCATTCCTTATTCGGTCGTGACTAATATCAATGTAATGGTGATGTAGTACAACAAAATAGTATGTTGGCATTCCTTATTCGGTCGTGACTAATATCACATGTAATGGGGATGTAGTACAACAAAATAGTATGTTGGCATTCCTTATTCGGTCGTGACTAATATCACATGTAATGGTGATGTAGTACAACAAAATAGTATGTTGGCATTCCTTATTCGGTCGTGACTAATATTGTGATGTAATGGTGTAGTACAACAAATAATATGTTGACATTCATTATTCGATCACGTGATTAATATTTTGATGTCGTGGTGATGTAATATAGCACATATTAATTTGGTCAGCTTGCATTTGACCAACAATTTACAGGGATTTACTTGTATATTCGTTCACGTGGCTGAACTGCACTGTGATTGGTTAGTTTAATGAGTTGTCTGGGACATTCAGGTATGTTGCCAGCCAGGGGATAAGTTTCAGCCTTTCTAGAAGGTATGTTTATGTATAGTCTATTTTTAGAGGAGGGGTGGGTGTGGGCTACATAAGCCATTATGTGAGACTATCTCTACTGAAATTATGTGATGTAGAGAATATTTTTCAATTTTGAAAATCCTCTTTCTACACAAATCGATGTTGGTGGAAACTTTTTTAAAAAATCAATATTCTAATATAGAAATATCATTATTTGTACGAAGCAAAACATCTTTCCCCCCCCCCCACTGCTTTCTACAATTGAAGATACGTGGTATTTCAACATATGTGGATCAAAGGATACAAAGAGTTATCTCAGATATCAGTTGACGTCATTGCACACACTAAAGCTGCTTGGTTTGGTGTAATAAAATAAAGCACAAATAATAAAAATTGGCCGTTCTTAGAATATACCGCTAGACCCTTGCTGTGAATCTGGAATTCCTTAAAATTCGATGGCTACATATGTGATATCGGTACTCTGTGGTGTACCCCTTCCCTTGGTGCCCCAAGCACGTGCTTATATTGCTTAATAGTTAGCTCTGCGTTTGGCTGTTATCAGCGCCGCGATTAATTGCGTTCACGTAGCACTGTGCTAACGTCGCAGCTGTTTCTAGCGTCGCCGTGCTGTTGACCGATTTAGTAGAGCGATGGTTTCATATTTCTACCCTGGCTAATGTCGCTGGGCCGTTCATGTAGCACCGTGTAGCTCGCACTCGTATTTGCCGTGGCTAATGTAACAAATAGTTTCACTATACACCAGCACGAGTTACAAAGCCACCAGTAAATGGTTATATTTGTGCTTGCCTCTCTCGTACGTGCGGATGTAAACATATCGCTATGGTAACAACGCTATCAGCGTGTGACTGGATAGCGTCATCTTGATAGTTTGTCACTGGCGTCAATAATTAGTGTGTGCATGCGTGCGTGCGTTGCGGACAATTAACTTGGGGGAAAACCCAGCCTTGCCTAACGACAAGGTGACCATCCTTTACTGACCAGGATAGATTAGTCATCAGAAGAAAAAATGACATCGTTCTCTGGCATTGCAGAACTCGTTAGATATGGGGTGGCCAGTACTCGTACTATGCTGACAGGAGTTTTGCGGGTGTGGCAGATAAGATTCATCTGACACCAGTTCACCGTCAAATCACTTGATCCAATGCAATTGACTAAAACACACACTTAAAACTCTCACTCACTCATTCATATTCTCTCTCTCTCTTACACACACACACACACACACACACACATCTTTCCTCAGAACACTGATCCGAGCGGTAATCACGTCTGGAATCCAATATCTCAGGGACAGAAGAAAATTGGTTGAAATAGCAAACAATGGGGTTGAGCCGAACATTAACTGTATTTCATTAATTATATTAGGTCCTTAAATCCTTTTATTTGAAAATGATGCCAGTAATAATTGGTTTACCTGATGAATGCCACTAGCGAGAATATTTAGCACCTAAGTTTTGTAGCAGCACTACTTTTGTGTCATTCAAAGTGACGATAAAGAGCGCGAACTCGCTGTGACTAAATGTAACCAAGTGAAGCAAGAATCTAAGGAGTTATGTACAAGTGTGTAAAATCAAGTGATCAGTGGCCATCTAACTGACTAACCATACATACTTAACCACTTCTGTACTACCATCAGTGTTTAATTGATATAATATCTGTGTACACACACACACACACACACACAAACACAGTTTTAAATTATTTTAATAGAGAAGAAATAAATTGTTTATGTATGAGTACTCGTTATGCTCGCTGACCTCATCCTCTCACCCTCATCACACACCCGCCCCTTACCATGATCGTGATCGACCCCAAAATATTATTGCACTTTACAAGTAAACACCATTAAGGACGGAAAACGGGATAACCCAGAGTGGGTGGGTGATCCACCCGGAAAACGGCAGACAAGTTTCCTTTCAATCGAGAAACACAAACGCAGACGCGATAGGCAGGTAGAAGTGAACATTGCAAAAAAACATGTTTGATATTTTCATGGGTCAGCTTCGCTTAGCCACCACTGGTTTCCGGATGACCATATAAGGTAGTAGCTATTCGGACTGAGTCACAGCCAAGAAAGATTGATGTTTCTTAAACCCAGTTGGCAGTTGCAATGCGTTGCTCGAACTTAAAACAGGAGATAGGTACCCAGTTCTCAGATAGCTGGGTTGCTATGCTTGCCATTGGTTTCCATTGATCACCTCGTGACGTCATCACTTTACCTGTTACTTGGTTTCCACTTATCATGACGTCTTCAGTTTACTTTAACTTTAGATATGTTTCCATTGACCACCTCGTGACGTCATCACTTTACCTATTACTTTAGACATGTTTCCATTGATTAACCCGATTTGTCTTCAGTTTACCTGTTATTATAAACATATTTCCATTGATCACCTCGTGACGTTTTCAGTTTACCTGTTACTTTAGACATGTTTCCTTTGATCAGTCAGTGACGTCTTCAGTTTACCTGTTACTTTAGACATGTTTCCATTGATCGTCTCAGAAAAAAAATAATTGTTACTTTAGACGTGTTTCCATTGATCACCTCGTGACGTCCTCAATTTATCTGTTACTTTAGACGTGTTTCCTTTTCCTTTGATCTTTCAATGACGTCTTCAATTTACCTGTTACTTTAGACGTGTTTCCATTGATATTATGATGGCCACAGTTTCTGTGTTACTTCAGACATGGTATCCTATAATCGTTATACATTTCCAGAAATCAGAACGTGGTATCCTCACTTTATCTGTTACGTCTAATCATTTACAATGATCACTTTATTGTGACCCACTTTATCTGTTACGTCTTACACATTTACAATGATCACTTTATTATGACCCACTTTATCTGTTACGTCTTACACATTTACAATGATCACTTTATTGTGACCCACTTTATCTGTTACATCTTACACATTTACAATGATCACTTTATTGTGACCCACTTTATCTGTTACGTCTTACACATTTTCAGTGATCACTTTATTATGACCCACTTTATCCGGTATGTCACACATATTTGCACTGATCACTCTGTCAGAGCAGTTTGACCCCTCAAGCATTTGACGTTTATGATGTTATTTGATGCCGTTTCAATTGTAACATCGTAAAACAGGGTCAAGACTTGACGGTTAGAGAGAGGTTGATGCTTTGGTTTACGTTTTCTGTAAATGATGCACCGGAATGTGATGACATTTTAAAAAAAATTGAAATCATTCTTACCAAACGGTCAGTAAAAATAATAATTTCGTCCTGTCTAGCCCCAAAACAAATCTAGTACCTGTATATATAGGAATTAGCATTTTGACCATCGCGTATATGTATGCTTGTATCCAGGAATTAGTATCTTGGTCATCGCGTAAATATGTAGATGTATCCAGGAATTAGTATAATGGCCATCGCTTAAATGGATACATGTATCAAGGAATTCGTATCCTTGCAATAGTGTGCCAACATATATCCAGGAATTAGTATCCTCGCAGTCGTATGTGTATACATGTATCCAGGAATTAGGATCCTCGCAATCGTATGTGTATACATGTATCCAGGAATTAGTATCCTCGCAATCGTATGTGTATACATGTATCTCGGAATCAGTATCTTGGCCATCGCGTGCTATGGAAAGTCACCCATCTAATGCTACATTAGATGAACACACCCGTACACCTTAGTTAACCAAGCTGTGCTATGTATTTCCGGACAGGAAGAGTCTTTCACAGGTGCGCGAGGAAAAGTAATCGGAAACCCTGCTCGTACCTGTTCTTGATTATCTGAGGCGGCGTGCGTGGCTAGACTTGGATGAACCCTTTTCTTTTTGTGTGTGTAAACAGTGAATAGTGTAGTGTGCATGCGTGCGTAGTGTTTTTTTTTTTTTTTTTGGGGGGGGTCTCCCCCATATAGCGCAAAAATGCATTGAAGGGCAAAATAATATTAAATTCGTTATAAAAAGTAGAAGAAAGAGCAAAGACCAAAAAAACAAAAAAAAAACAAAAAAAACAACCCAGCAACATAAAACAGATAAGAGAAATTAAATGAACAAATTATTAGAATGCACGCAAAGTATTTCTGTCTACAAGAGCCTATCTGACACAATCATAATGAGTAGTGTTCACCGAGAGATAACAGAGTTTGTGCCCTTGTGGCAGCTGCTTTAGCTGGCCACGTCTAAAAAAATAAGGTGAGTTGGGTTAGTGGGGTGGAATTTTTCCCATCGTACACACCTGTAATCATAGAGATAAATCGTTCCTTTAACACCCAAGTATCAACACAGCATCAAGTCTTCACAACAGTACATAACTCTATATATTTGGAATTATACATGGGAAATAAGATGCACTTTAGATTCTGCGTTGACCCCGATTAATAAGTTTGTTGTTCCCCCTCCTCCCCTCCCGATATCACAGCATTTATCTACGGGTCATCTTTACAGTCCCCATTCGCACCTGGATGACAAACTTGGTTTCGGTGAGTAAAACCAGACAAGAGCTGGTAGTAACTCTGACCCAATTCTTGTTGTAGGGAAGTTAGTTTAGTTTAAGTCTGAAGTTCAGACAGCCTTATAATACATTAAGTTGTAAAATTTTTAAATACTGTTATTAATCTGCTCTTTCAATTGAACTCGAAATAGCAGATTTGATAAATATATTAGAGATAAATTTGTCTAAATTAACGAAGCCGTTTCAGTTTGCGGACCTAGTCTGAACTAGGATCTTGATCGAAAACTGCTTGCTTTCAACAGTACTACCAGCAAGACTTGAATAGTACCGGGGCTTGTTGTATCTGGTAATATGCTTTTACCGTTGTCGGCTTTTATTTGGTTTCTAAATGTATGGATAGCATCGTGTTTAGCTTATAATTATGGAATTTATAGTCAGCAGTTATCAGTAAACGTGCGTTTTTTGTTGTTGTTTGGGGAGGGTGGGTAGTTCATTAAGCACAATGAACCTTAGAAGGTGATAAGCTCTAACCGTATGAATCCATAACCGGCCTCGTCATTTTTGTTGTTGATGTTAACTGATTCGCAGACTGCATTTACATAGAATAATTTTAAGATCGTTAAAATAAAATTGAAATGACTATGTTTTAAGGTGTATTACGTCTTGGATAACTCCCAATGTTTCTTAACTTTTACTGATTAGGCCCTTCCCACACCCTGCACATCTAGTCAACAAATACACCATACTTTAAGTCTTACCCTTCTAGCGCACCCCTCCCCCTCTCACCCCGACACTTCTTTTCGTGGGTAATTAGTGTCTTCTTTATCTTTCTCATTTGACACTAAGTCTTGCACTTAGTATTTTGTTCCGGGTTTGTTTGTTAAGTCATTTATTTCTTTTAAATTACATTTTTTCCTCCCAAAAAAATCAAAGATACTTTCCGTGTTGATGTAATATTGTAATGTTTTCCTTTTGTTTCCTTATTTTTTGTTCGTTGTCTTCAGCACTGCTTGTTTCCTTAAATTCGGAAAACAAAATAATTATTAATGGACATCGCTAATATGAACATTTTCCTATGTGACTGCACGATATCGTCCATTATTTCCACATTTATCAAGATGATGTTATCAGAGGGAAAATTAGTTCATTTACGCTGATGCGATGGCATCTGTTATTGGTGTTGAAAGGAAATGATGTTGCTACTATTGTTGTTAAAGGAATTGATGTTGAAAGAAACTGATGTTGCCGCTGTTGTTTTCAAAGGGAGTGATGTTGTTGCTATTGTTAAAGGAATTGATGCTTCTGCTATTATTGAAAGGACATACATTATGAAATAGTTCTACTTTTAAAACAAAAGCCCTTTCCTCCAATTTTATAACTGTCATTTGCGATCTTTGGCTTATTTTCTGTAATCATTTTCAGCAAGAAAAATAATTCCTTTAAAACAACAAAACAGCAACAATTTTTGTCTTTATTATAAAGTGTTGTATTGTATAAAGGAAATCTGTTCAAATGAAGAAATGTTTGTTGATTGTCTCCCTCTAAATGGGTTGGCTGTTACTTTTTTTATTCCGAATTTCATTCATCAATCATTGCGCATTATTTATCTTGTCTGTCTCATTGCATCTTTGGTGTGTTGGGTTAAAAAAAACAAACAACCAAAACAATGATCTTGTCTTGCCTTTTACCGAAATATGAAACTTTCGCATATAATGAGAGTTGACAGGCGATCAATCCTGGAATATAGCAGGCTTGACTTTTTTTCTGGTTCTGAGAGAGAAGGCGACGTCTCAAGATAGTAGCACTCACTTCTTGTGATATGTTCGATTCCCCCACCCCACCCCCCATCCCCTTCCGTCTTTTCGAAACATTTTCTTTCGACAGACTTAAAAGAGCTTTTAGTCTTGTACTGAAAACTCAAAACCAGAACCAAAACTCTTATGCGTGTAAGCTAGACTAATTAACAAATACATAAAGCTTTGTCTCGTTATTATCATAGGGCAGTTATCAGTATTGTGTTTATTAATATTTCTGTGTATTTATTTACTTTTTAAAAAAAATATGAGACGAAATCAATTAATAATTTTGTGCCTTGGTTTTATATTATTTTCACATATCCAGACAGAGTGTAAATTTGTTTTTGGCAATTAAGTAATATAATTAACAAGCAAACTTGTTATTACATTTTCTTTTCTCCCTTCTATGATTTTATTATTACCACTTTATGAATATATCATCACTTTATGATCATATTGTTGACACTTTCTGTCTTATTTATAACATTTTAGATTTTGAATGCCAAGACTGTATAATCTTGTTAACACTTTCAGAAATTATTGCTAATAGTTTACGATTAGTTTGAACTTTTAGATCTTCTTGTTAACATTTTAGATCTTATTGCTAACATTGTATGATCTTATTATTCTTATTAACACTTAATGATCTTGTGAATATTTTATGATCTTATTGTTTACACTTTTAGATCTGATTGTTTTATTATTTTATTGTTAATACTGGATGTTCTTACTGTTAGCACTTTTGATCTTACTGCTGTCACTTTATGATCTTTTTGTTAACACTTATAGATTTTATTTTAAACAGTTTTTAATCTTATTGCTAAGACCTTATGATGGTATCGTTAGCACCTTATGATCTTATTTTTAATACTTTATGATTTTATTTCTAACACTTTTTGATTTCATCTTGCACTTTACGATCTTATTGTTAGTAATATATGATCTTATTTTTTCTCTAGCACTTTACGCACACTTTATGTTCTTATTGTTAACACTCTATGACCTTATCGTTTACATTTGTTAATTTTTTTTTTAACACATGATCTTATTGCTTTGTTCCTCTCACAGAGTAAGACCTCCACCAACAAGCAATGGCCTCGAAAAGCGAAGATTTTGAATATACAGTCCTCCTTTCCACAGAGCTCCAGAGTCTAAGCCAGTTTCTTTAAACTGTGGAGTTTTAACAGTTGTTCGGGTGTTTTCAGTGCTTCCTTTTGCTGCAAGGGTGAACGTTCAGTAGACAATCACAGGTGAGAATAAAGTCTGGCTGTTTCCTACACGCCTTTTTGCTTGTTGTCATAGTGATTGTGCCAAAATCCCACTGTCCTCTTATTAATTGTTGACGACATCTCTTGCGTTGCAATTCTGTAAGAAGCGAACCAACTTAAGTTTTGCTTATGACTCTAATGACGTAGCCAAGAAACGTCTTTCTCCCCAAACCAACGTCTTGAATCAACTATGTGCGTTTAAAGATGTTTCTAAGAAACATATTGCAAAGAGGTCAATATCTCATTTAAGTGAATGTTGTGTAAAGCGTTTTTTACATTGACGTAGATAGATAGATAGATAGATAGACAGACAGGCAGGCACATAGATAGATAGATGGATGGATGGATGGATGGACAGACAAACAAACAAGCAATTTAGTAATGCGTCTGCTAGTTTAATAAATATGCTTGCAAGATAAACACTCAAGACAGACAAACGTTGCAGTTGTTTGTAGTTTAGGTCCAAAAATTTCTTAGCTACAGATCTTATTTTATCGATTGAAGAACACTCAATGAACGACACTCACTGGCCTTACGGCAGCCTGCAGACAAAAGTACATTTGCATCAGTATGCTTTAGAAGTTAATGCCAGTTTGGCACTCAGCCATGTTTTTAAGTTTTGGCGTGTTGTGTTTTTTTTCCCACTTGCTCTGAGAAAAAAGTACACACGCACCACTTTTTATGATCTGAGTACTGAGCAAACCTTTACCGGAATTAAATGATTTTAGCGATTAATTTATTATATTCCCTGACAGTAGTGATAGGAAGTAGATAGTATAACGGATATGTTACAGTGTGTTTGGTACACAACAAAATAGAAACGTAGATTTTTATCTTAAACGGAACCGAAACCTTACTGTATTTATCTGTTTTAAGTTGAATGCAAAAATATTGCTCTGCATTTAATAAACGCGCTGTTAAGTCTGTGGACGCGGCCATCAACACACAATTCAAAGGTATGTTTGAGACGTTATTCCACCGCCAAAATAACTGTATGCACCACGTCCTTTGACAAGCCTCTCGCTTATAAGTCCATCCTCAGTCGAGGGTGAATAACATTAATTAATGGTGATCCACACGGAATGGTGCAGCTGCTGGTTTGCCATTGAGGACACCGCTTAACAAGATGAGAGTGCGTGGTGGGGGGGAGGAGCGAGGGAGGGGTTGAGGCGCATTTGTCTGAACGTTCGCGTTAGTTAACAAAAACACTGTTGTTTTGGGATAGTATATGCATTGTGGAGGTTCCATTGCGGAAGACTGACTGAATGCAGCTCACTCACTATGCTGTAGTAAATAAATAATGAGTACCTGCACCAAATTTTCATATCTTACTCCTTTGTCTCAGTTTCTGATACAATACAATGGAAAACTTTTTTTTTGTTGTTGCAAGTCTTAGTAGTGCCAATCCTCGAAACCAATCCTCACTCACCCACTTTGCTACCATTGCAGAATTAAAAAAAAAAAATCACGGCACGTCTGCTAGGTTTTACTAAGTTAAAAGCATTATGGGTATTCTTTTGTTACCACTCACGGAAGCCGCCTTGTGCACTACGTTACCTGCAAGTCGACACCTATCCGTATCGTGTCAGTTACCGCTATATGTCCTTGGTGTGGGACTTTTTCGTGCGTTTAGATGACGAAGCATCTGATCTGTAATATCTGATATCTGATTAGGTATTATTTATTTACAGTGGTTAAAACGGTGGTGGTTTACGAGTTTGCTCATGTTTGGAGAACGTCACTCACGAACGAAGTAGAGAGCACTTATTATCTTGATAAGTCGGCGAACGAAGTAGAGAACACTAACTTATTATCTTGATAAGTCGGCGAACGAAGTAGAGAACGAAGTAGAGAGCACTTATTATCTTGATAAGTCGGCGAACGAAGTAGAGAACACTAACTTATTATCTTGATAAGTCGGCGAACGAAGTAGAGAACACTAACTTATTATCTTGATAAGTCGGCGAACGAAGTAGATAACACTAACTTATTATCTTGATAAGTCGGCGAACGAAGTAGAGAACGAAGTAGAGAGCACTTATTATCTTGATAAGTCGGCGAACGAAGTAGAGAACACTAACTTATTATCTTGATAAGTCGGCGAACGAAGTAGAGAACACTAACTTATTATCTTGATAAGTCGGCGAACGAAGTAGAGAACGAAGTAGAGAGCACTTATTATCTTGATAAGTCGGCGAACGAAGTAGAGAACACTAACTTATTATCTTGATAAGTCGGCGAACGAAGTAGAGAGCACTTATTATCTTGATAAGTCGGCGAACGAAGTAGAGAGCACTTATTATCTTGATAAGTCGGCGAACGAAGTAGAGAGCACTTATTATCTTGATAAGTCGGCGAACGGTGTAAAAAAATAAATACACAAATCGATTAATATCGATATGGTGAGATCTCGATTTGTTCTATTTTTCCCCCCATTTAAAGATTTTCAAAAGAAAGATAGAATGGCAGACAGACTGTCATAGAGAGATGCTGCACTTCACTGTTGGAACTAATATTGTAAATGTTTTATTTATTTTCTTAAAATAGAAAAATTAAACGGAATTCAAGTAGCCCCTCATGCTATCAGCCTTTGTTTGAGAATATAGCTTACAGAATGTTTTGGTCGAATTTGAGGCATCCGTGACCTTTGAAAAAAAGTCTCAGTTGCAATGGGGAAAAAACACAGACTAAAACACGAAACTCACGTCTTTGCTAAGACATTCATGCACCGGGATGTGTGGTCCCTGTTTCTGAAGAACTTACCTTTCACTAGAAGTCACCATTGAACAATTCTTTTCTTTTCTTTCCTTTTTTTAAATTTGGGGAAACAGAATAGAACAAGTTTTGTGTTGTAAAATATTCTAACACTTCCGAGCCTTTTAGTTTCTCTCTCTCTCTCACACACACACACACGCACGCAGGCACGCACGCACAATCAGCAGCAACTATCTCTTAATACACAGTCGCATTCAAATCAAATCATTATAATGATTTCCACATTGATCGGATAAAATAAGTGATGAGAATCATAAAACTACATATACTTTTTTTAAAAATCGACTACACTCCATTTAACCTGTAATGCATCATTTGTACGTCCTTTTTTAAAATTTTGAGTTCTCAACACTTTTAAAAAAATATTTTTTTTGTGTCACTCCAGCGGAACTTGATCAGTGAGTCACATTAGTAATTGCGTCGTTAGTACTTAGAACCTTCGTGATGTAATTTGAGCTCCCTGGTTGGCCAGCCTAGAGTTATTTATGTAAAACCGGATGACAATAGTAATTGCAAGAACACGACCAAAAAAATGTCTTTAAAAAGAAAGGAACCTTTTCTCCAATAGAGCATGTTGGCCTGTTATAAAAGGTGCATTATCACGAAAAAACCGGCATTTCAATCCAGTGTCTCGTTGGAGGATTACTACTAAGTGAGTAGTTTGTGTGTTCGAATTTTTTTAATTTTAACTTGTGCATGTTCAATGCGGGCTTGTTTAACCTGTGGCCTTCTCGTTTACGACGATTGCACAGTACTTTGTGAGAAAATTAGTCTATTAGCTTAAGTTCCCATTCACTTAGTATAGAAGTTACACGTTAGGAAACTAATTCTGTTTATTTAAATTGGTAGGAAACTCAGCCTTTGGGTTTTTTTTTCCTCTTCACATTCACTTTATATAGAAATTGGTCGGTGAGAAATTCAATTTGTTTATTTGTGTTCTTTCTCTCATTGTTCGCAAGATCAGTTTCTGCCTGATTTTTAAAATGTTCCCATGCATTTATTTTTCTGGAAATTATTAGGCAAGATTTTTTTTGGTTTTTGTGTATGTTCTTTGTTCACTTTATGTAGTGTTGTTCTTAATCCTTAATCAAAGTATCATCTTCAGTAGTGAGGTGAGAATTTCATTATGTATGTATTTCTTTCTTTATTTTGCTACTCCCTCTCTCTCTCTCTCTGCAAGCTTTATTTTTTATTATTTGTTTGGTCCATTTCCTTTTTGTTCCCATTCATGTCTGCGAGCAGTAGGTTAGATTAGAAGTATAGATTATATATTTATGTTTAATTTATTTTATCATATTCTACCTATGCTCAGTGATAAATTTTTACATTTACTCCGCGTATGTTAACATTTGCCATCGTCTGCAGGCAAAGCAAGATATCTTTACTGCTTTGTGCATACATTATAATAGTTACAGTGATGATGATTAAAGCCTTAACAAAGCGTTTAATATCGTACCATCAAGCACTTGAATAAGTACATAAACAATACACAAGATCTTTTCACAAAATATACTTAAATCTATATATATATTGAAATTTAAAAAAAAATTAAGATAATATAATAAAATAAATTAATCTTCATGTAATATTACAAAATAAATCTAACAAATAAATTAAATTCATGTTGGGGGAGTGGGTGAAACGTTATGCATACATTCAGATTTATACTGCCTAGCCCTTGAGGCCTGCGTTGGGAAGTTTAGACTTGTTTATACGCACATTCAGATTTATACTGCCTTGCACTAGAGATGAGAAATTCAAACAACACACGACTTTCGTGCTACGCGACCTTGGGGAAAAACTGTCTCTGTGCCAGTTTGATTTTATAGCTTTTCACATGTATTCCCTGGGAAGTAGAAGTTTCTCTTTCGCTTAACAACTGCAAGTAACAATTTTTATAATAAGTATGTAGTGGAGTTAAGTAACAAAAAAAACTCACCAAACATTGCACGTGGCTACGGTCTAGCAGCACTTAATTTTTTTTTAACCGGAAGAAATAGTCAAGAATCAGATTGTTTATTTTTTTAACCGGAAGAAATAGTCAAGAATCATATTGTTTATTGTTAAATGCCGATTTCTTTCTTTCCGTATGTCTTTATTCATTTCCGTTTTTCATTTCACTTTTCTCTTTCTCTTCCCACTTGAAAATGACATTGCGTGCTGAATACTAACTAATGTGAAGTTATAAAAAATGGTTACAATTAGAACATTTCTAAATAACTTGCCACATATACGCGCGCGCGCGCACACACACCACTTTTACAGTCGACATACATAGTAACTTGGAGAACTTGGAGTTGCAGAATTTATACATTTATGCCTTTGTTTCGTGAAAAAGTTTGCTCCTTATTGTTTCATAGTCCCTTACCAGCCAGCTACATCTGTTATATGGCACTGGGACCAGCGCAAATCATATTGGGGAGGGGAGGGGGGGGCGCGGAAAAAAGAGCAACATTTGACACTATCGCTTCGATCATTCGAAAGAATGATCCAATATATATTCAACAAATTTGGTTGAATTGAACAAATTTCTCACTAAATTTTAGAAACCAAATAAATGTTTCAGGCACTGACAGGCTTAAGAATGTATTTTAAAATCATTTCACATACACATTCCGTAACGCCAATGCCACTTCGTTATTGGATATTATTATTAATTAATTAATTAATCAACCAGAACAGTTACAAGTGATGAGGATCTTAATTTTATTTTATTAATGATCCTCCAGCAGACACCACCCGTCTCTTTCACTTCGAGGATATATGGGTGCTGTGAATATTTCCTCTCTTCCACAACATTAAAGAGAAATATTTACTGTCACATAATATACCGTGGTGGAAAACTTCTTAATAAAGGAGAAAACAAATCCATGTTTAATCTATATTTAGCGAACCTCCATCCACCCACTTTCTTCTCCAAAATAAGGTTATCAATATGCATAAGAAGGTCAATAAATTTAACAATAAATTTATTAAATCAACAATTAAATATACATATGACAAATACAAAGAAATGGATTACTTGACATCAATATTTCCATGAAACCACAATTGAATAATTTCTGTAGTTACACAGGCTATCATAAATATAATACAACAGTATGTCAATACAAATCACAGGATAGTCTTATCAGAAAGCAGAAATGGAGTTATTAGAGATAAGGATAATAGTCTTTACAAAACCTTGTTTAACTGCTGTCCCAATAGTCCTTCTGGGGCTTTTGCAACAAAGACACAGTTAATTGTCAGCCGTTATTACATCAGCTCCACTGCCTCACTTGCACTTGGAAACACTGTTCCACTACTAAGAGTTAACCTGGGTGTGCTTTTCTACACAGAACAATAATTGTAGTGTGTCCAACTGCTTCTCTACACTAGAAATTGGGAAGTCAACATATCTTGCCACCACACATCAGTATCGTGTAGTGTGTTTTTACACTTACATGCTGCTTCCTGCCTTTACCACCGTCGGTGGTCAAACAATAAACCAGGCAATTCAAATCAAACATTCAAATGAAAACAGAAAAGGCTATTTGTCTCTGCAAAATATAAACAGAGAACAAACGCTAAGCTTCCAGTTTATCACTTTATAACTCAATTCTTTCTTACTTTCGAGTCTCAACTGACAGTTTCCTGCAACAGTATTTATTAACCCGATATATGCACACAGCATAATAAATACAGTATGTCAAAACAATGTCAAGTGATTAGTATACAATATACGAGCGGCATAGTTAATAAATTTGTAGAAATAAGAGTCTACTCACATAATACATCTTATTAAAACACAAGTATAACATATCAATAGCAAAAGTACATGAAATATTTCTGAGTCCATTCTCTCTCAACAAGTCAGTTTAACTCACCATCAAGCTAACGGCCACCTTTCAAGACCACTGGCCGCTCCAAATTCAGAGTGATTAGACAATAGATTTCTCTACAGCAGATAAACTTTTTAATCTCAGCCCATTGGCTGATCTCATTCTCGTAAATCATAACCATTGGATAATAAAAAACTACTCGCTGGTTTGCATGACGTCAGCAATTTCTAGAACATTCTCGACTCGAGTTGTTTTCTTTCAATTCAGAGACATTCAAAATTCCATCATAAGGAGTGCCCAAGGTCAGATTACTCTGAAAATTTAAGAAATTATATAACAATTAAATTTTAAAATAGCAATAGGCAAATTAACTCCACCACACATTATTTGTTTTTTGTTCATAATTTTTGTCGTTGCTTCTAACTTTTAGGGTCTGTGAACTGGTTGGTGGTGTTTCTTAATCTAGCCTCTGTTTACAGAAGCATGCCTCATACAGAAAATCTCTTTCTTCAGATTCCGCCTTTAAAAAATAAAATAATAGAATTTGAATTTGTTTACTTATCTATTTTTTAAAAAAAATCACTCGATAATGCTTGCCTTGTGTGACAAAAAAGAAAATTTTGTGGTTGAAATGCGGGGCTGACTTGGTAATTATTTTTTATTAATGCACATATGTTTTATTTTTCAGTAGGGTAAAATAAATTAGCTTTTGATAACTTTCTTTTAAAATGTAAGGTTTTTATTTGTTCTTGCTGTTTTAATATTTTTTTTTAATGGAGAAAACTGAATATTGAGACAGCTGTTTACATTCAAGTTTAACCCGAAACAAATTCCAGACAGGAATCCTGTCATTTAATGCACGTTCTCTCTAACGTCTTTGACAAGTGATCGTGGCTGTACCGCCGTTCGGGGTGGGGGTGGAGTCCTGCGTTATACTGCACACCTGCAACTTTGCATCTGAGTGGGCATTGTGCATGAATTGTACTTGGCACGCAGTAAGAAAGCGACATGGGAAACTTAGTTTCTTAGTGAACCAGAACACACACGCACACACACACACACATACACACAAATCCCCCCCACACACACCCTTCTTTTGTGCTCTCCCCCAGTTGCTAACGTTTCTGCATTGCCATTTGCGATCTTGTGTCCGTAATTAGTTACTCTTATACCATTACCCCCACCCCCACCCCGGTGGATATTTTTTAACATATTTGTCGTTGTTGTTATCTTCCTTTGAATCTTTGTTTAACTTTCACTATGTGCATTAAGCAGAAGCAGCAACGAAAGTTTTTTTTTTTTTAACACTCATAATGACTACTTGAGCATTGCCACTTCTGGATGGTTACTTAGTTTCTTTCTTTAATTTTGATTTTTTTTGTTTGTTTTGTAAATTAAAAAAAAACAAACGCTTTTCATGATTAGCAGCATTTTTGGTCCTCAGATTCGGTTTGGGGAAGGTGGGTTGTTTTGTTTAACCACTCCAATTTTATCGCGTCGCAGCTCTTTAAAGGTGCCAGAGAATTTCGTCCTAATTATTGTTTATTTCTATTAATGGTCGATATTATCTCCTTTCAAGCTCTTCTTTTAGCAAACGATTGATGATCAGCGTCATTCTGTAAATTTTCAATATTTTCATTCAGTACTAAAAATCAGCTTTACACCTCAAGACCTTCAAGCATTAATAATTGTCAGAATTATTTCTTGAACTGGCGAAGAGTTTTCTCCACTCATTAGTAGCGATCACTGCTAACTTGTGTGTGTGTGTGTGTGTGTGTGTGTGTGTGTGTGTGTGTGTGTGTGTGTGTGTGTGTGTGCGTGTGTGTGTGTGCGTGTGTTTGTGTAACTTGGAAGAGTTTCATCTCGGCAACAGTTATATTTTCTGCTCTTTATATATAAAATTAAACGTTTAATTTATGGATGCTCGTAAAACTGGTGTAAAGTGAATACGTTTTAGTTGACAGGCTAAAGTACTTAAGTACTTTATGGACTTAAGTACGTCATACAAAGAAAGCACCAAAAGATGTAGTTATTGTTTGTAATTTATTCATACAGTGTGATGCAATATTTGTTCTCTTTTATTTTTAAATTTCCACTGATACATTAGTCATACCTGATTTGGCCTGTTGTATATAAGGAACGACAAATCTATTTTCTTGTAATATAGGCTGGTATGTATAAGCAACAACAAAATCTAGTGTGTTCTTGTGTGCTTATTTTTTTTTCCTTACGGAATACTATTAGGGTAATATACTATATTTTAATCACACCATAATTCACAACAGATTCGTAGAGTAGCGAAAGTGCTATTTTGAAGCAGAACTGCTTCTTATGCTGGTCAAATATTTTTTTAATTTAAACCATCTTTTAGACCGAATCAAGATAAGCAAATGGGACATCAGATCCGCGGGGTGTAGATTCTGTATAATTTTACAGGATTGAAAACAAGGCGATACTGGGCGCTAATGTACGTAACCCCCTTGACTGACTTTGAGTTTTTGCAGCGGCCGCTGAGCAAAATCATACATTGGTATGTATACTGCACGCCTGGTTTCAAATTTGCGCAAACAAAACAACGTCATTCTATATTTTGAGGACCGTTTGCTGTCAAACAGAACTTGACCCGTGAAAATACGTTTACATGGTTTTTGTTTGCTTTTGTTTTTTTTAAATTTTATTATTATTCACTTGCTACAGTTGTTGCCAGGAAGTTGCACCTCAGCGGAATAATGCCAGGTTGACTGCACAGCGGGATGGTGGAGTGCAGGCGCGCGCGCTTCATTTTCAAAGCAAGGAAGTCAGTGCGAGTTACGCCGCGCATGTGCACGTCACGGAAGCACTCGTCAAAGCTTATTGCGTATCCAAGATCAACTTTGTACGGGAACGATCGTACTGAACCCTTTTACCACCGGAAATACTGTTATGCAATAAAGTTGGGTCACGTTCACTGCCGGTGTTTTATTTTATGTGTGTGTGTGTGTGTGTGTGTGTGTGTGTGTGTTGTTTTTTCCTCCTACTCTGTAAATGAATGAACCATTCAGTTCAAGTTAATATCAACAGTTTCCAAAAGTATCGAAACTAAAATGTCTAAAAAGACATCCATCATTTATGTGGAACTCGATGTTACTTTCTAAGGTTAATTTTGTTACTTACCGATATCTTTATTATCTGTTCTGTTGATATAATTGTTACCCGTTCGTATCTTTGTTATCCATCAGTATCCTTGCTACCCTTCTATGCCTTTGTTATCTATTGATATTTAGAAGGAGAGGAGGGTACCTTTTGATTTTATTGTTAGCCACCGATATCTGTGTTATCTGTTGCTATCCATCGATGTCTTTATTATTTACTGATTATCATTGTATATTTTTGTTAATTACCGCTAAGTCGTTGATTGTAGCAACGTTAAAGCCTTTCTCTCACCTAGCGTCAACAGTTTTATTCGCGTGTGCGCGCGCGTGTTTCTCCCCTTTAATTAAAGGTTATCTAAACTCACTAGACCATAGAATATAATCACTTATTATCCGATACTTTAGTATTTATTACAGTTATCTTATGTAGTCAGTATTGGTTATATGTACAGATTCAAAAGCTTGATAAAATAATTATCATGTCTCTCAAATCAGTCTTCCTTATAGCTGTTATTAATTTTTTTTATTTTTAAGAACTTGTCAAAATCTTGTTAATTTTACTGTTCATTTCGTTTTTTCAGTTCGAAACCCCACTAGCACAAGAAAAACATTGATTACCTGGCCATTGCTTGGCAAGTCTCAAGGAATCAAGTGCATTTTTCAACTCCATTACAGTGGGAGTGACAGTCACGCTATTGTCACGTGTTGACCAACCTCAACCGAAGTCCAAGCCGTCAAACAGACAGACTTTACGCCACTGGTCACTCACTGGCCTAATCGGAACCGCCTGGATCCCAGCAGTCACTGACATCTGCTTATCTGCAGGCATCACGCATGCGTGCATAGACCAATTGACTGTGTGAAGAATCAAGCAATTTTTTTTTAGGGAGGAGACGGGCAGAACGGGAGTGGGGTGCAAGCGGAGACGGTGGTAGAGATTTTTGGCAAGTGGTGGTTCCAAGCTCAGGGGAGAAGAGGTTACGAGGTGGTGGAGTTTCCTCCTGGCTTTGCTAGTGCGTGCTAACAGCCAGCTGCTGTCTGTGGAGGAGGAGAGAGAGAAAAAAGCGTGGCACGGATTTGTATCGGTCGCTGTACTGAGCTGAGCAAGTGCGCTTTTTCCCTGGTTCAGTGTTCTGTGAGCGCGAGCTCCTTGTACGTGGTTGAGCGCGCGCTTTGTCGTGTTTGCGCGAGCAAGTGTTCTTATATCAAGCACCGAATCTGAGACAACGATCAGCGATCTTTCACTTTCACCGACGACACGAGCAAGAAATCAGACAGGGTTTGTTTGATACCAGCTGCGACTGACGATTGTTACAGTGCTGACATTTCCTCTGTTTCGCGTTACAACTGGTTTCCATCAACGGAGTTGACAACGACGACGATAACATCGGTGATGGAGGGTTACGATGGCAGTGGCCGCAAACGAAGCGTGAACTTAAGGACGTTTCCTGTCTCTTGTGCACTGGCCATCGTCTTTTTATGCTCTCTTGTTGGGTGAGTACATTAGATCTAGTTTCTCCTATTCCTGCAGTGCCTTCCCTTGATCTGTAAAGAGGTTCTTAGTTTGCCATGGTCCATAACCGCACGCCTGGTGTCAACCGGACATTTGTCTGGTCTGTAAACACCTATCTGGTCTGTAAAACAACTGTCTAGTCTGAAAACACCTATCTGGTCTGTAAAACAACTGTCTAGTCTGTAAACGCCTATCTGGTCTGTAAACGCCTATCTGGTCTGTAAAACAGCTGTCTAGTCTGTAAACACCTATCTGGTCTGTAAAACAGCTGTCTAGTCTGTAAACACCTATCTGGTCTATAAAACAACTGTTTGATGTGTAATTTCACTCTATGCGTTTCTTTGTGCTATGAAATAAGAGCTTGGTCGGTTTGTAAAGTGTGGTTATTATTATATTAACCTGGTTGGTAGGCGGACTAATTGCCTGGTCTGTAAAATAACTTATTTGTGAAACGGCTCTTTGCCTGAATGGATGTATTAAAAAGTAACGAATGAAGAGAATTATGCGTGGTTCAGTTATGAACTCGTTCTTTGCCTGTTCTATAAGCTGAACAAATTCTTAGGTGTAGTATTCACTTGACGGTATACCAGTCCCAATATCAGATCATCAATTCTACCATCTAATCACCAATCCTATCATCTAATCACCAGTCCTAACATCAGATCACTATTCCTTTCAGTCCTAACACCTAATCATTAATCCTATCAATCCTAACATATATTCACTAGTCTTATCAATCCAAACATCCATTCACCATTCTTATCAGTCCAAACATCCATTCACCATTCTTATCAGTCCAAACATCCATTCACCATTCTTATCAGTCCTGACATCTATTCGTTAGTCCTATCAGTCCTAATATCAAATCACCAATCCCATCTATTCTAACATCTAATCACTAATCCTATCAGTTCCAACATCTAATCACTAATCCTATCAGTTCCAACATATAATCACTAATCCTATCAGTTCCAACATATAATCACTAATCCTATCAGTTCCAACATATAATCACTAATCCTATCAGTCCTAACATGCATTCACCAGTCTTATCTATCCTAACATGCATTCACCAGTCTTATCTATCCTAACAATTAATCACCATTCCTGTCAATCCTAACATCAAATCGCACACCATCAGCCCCACTATTTATCACCCATCTAACCAGCCCTACAATCATCAAAGTCAGCCCGATCTAATATTTGATTGTCCATTTCCCCAAATAATTAAATTTTTGCTATATTATGTATACTTGTCAAATTTATTTTTTTTTGCTGTTGTGCGCCTATATATAGTATCTGTCATATGTATTTGGGAGAATTCCCAAGGTAAGTCGGTATCAAAGCAACTTGTCAACATCCCAAGGAAAATATATGTCCAAACGCCCGCTTACTTTTCTCTCTTACGTCATTGAGGGTGGGTGGGTGTGCTTGGTTTATTAATGTTTGTGCGTCAGTATTCGCGTGCTTGTTTTTTCTTTTTGTTTGCGGGGGAGGGCTGAACTTTTGTTTTCTTGGTAGTATTAATTCTTTTTTAAAAAATCCCATGGTTAAGGCTAGTCACGACAAAGAACCCGCCTTCGTTAATTGTCCCGGTCTTCCCGATACGATTTATCGTTCCATTGTTCCTCACTCGTTCCCATTTGTCTCCAGAGCAGAATCTAGCATTCTAGCAGGTTTGAAACCAGACCGGACTATATTTAGTTACAAGAGATATGACAAGAACGATAACTAAATTCGCTAGTCCGGTGAGCAGCTGAAGAAATGAAGGTGGGCTTAGTAGTAGCTAAGAAATGAATTAAAACTGATTCATAGTTTTTCAACTTAATGTTTGAGCACTGCTTTAAAATTTATTTATGTTTTTTCTTTCTTTTTTTTTCGTCCGCGCGCTGTTACATATAAAGATTCAAACACTTTCAATACTGATTCATACATTAACTATACGTTTGAAATGATGTTTTTAAATTAATTTATTTTATTATAATTATTGGCTTGCTTGTGTGTTTGCTTCGTTGGTTAATCTATACTGAAAACACTTGTGGCGTAAGTAGTTGTAATTAGTAATTAGTCGAACAGCTACAAGAAGTCGCTGCTTAGCGCTTTTAGAACTATTGCGAAGTCGCTACCTATTAAAAAATGGAGGCAAAATCAATGACAGCAACAAAAGGGGAAACCTCATGAACATAGAAGGTGCGAGCGTATTCAACCAGCTGAGTGGTTACAGTTATCAAATGTAAGGAAGGAGCAGTCACTTACCTAACATTCTACGCACTGAAAACCTTAGCACTTGTCACTGATTATCAGTTCCGAATTAACATTCAACTAAAATATTTTCCACAATAAATTACAAGGCTGGAAAGCTGTAGTCTGTAGTATATTGTAAAGTTAATTCCTTAACCAAATTTCGACACGCCGATCACGTGTGCGTTTTTTATTTGCGTTTGAGAATTATTTCTCTTGAGCTGCTTTTTTTTTCTTTTAATATTTTATTTTTCATACTTCATTCTTTAAAATTTAACTTTTCAAAAAGAACAGCGGTAAAAGACAAGTAGATCAGAGGTCTGCTGATGAAGTTTTCATCCGGGCTCATTGCCAACTTGCACAAAATGCGCACTGATGTATGCTTTGAACTTATATTGCGTTTGCTGCCAAGAACAAAGGGTCGTGTGATCTGTGACGTCAGAAAACTGGCGTTGCCGCATGACCACTGGAAATAGTAATAGGCCTAGAGAGCTTAACTATGTATCTGTCTGTTGTAATAGAGTGCTTAGCTAGCTGTCTGTTGTAGAACTGTACTCTTTCTCACCGCCTACATAACTGTCACTATCTATCTATCTATCTATCTATCTTGATAGGGGGATAGGGTGAAAGTGATAAATTACCAGTGCATGTGTATTTTCAGTAATGCCATTTAATAGTGCAAACCCTTTCACAGCTTCAGTTAAATAATTGAGACTGGACTTTTTGTTTATAGTTTGTCAGCCCTCTGGTTACTTAATCCGCATCGTACTAAGTGTTGTCTTTTGAACTCATTTAATCATTTCGAAATATTTTTTTTATCTCCACGTAATATTGAAATCAGATAGTAACGTTGCTACAGCATTATAATTCCCATAGATCCAGGTTTCTCAACCGGGATTTCATGAAATCTTAGGGTTCCCTGAGAGGTCGCTAGAGGTTCCCCCGAGAAATGTTATAATTGGAAAAAAATAAACATCATAGATATAGTAATTTTTAAGCAGAGGTTCCCTGAGACCTGAAAATTATTTTATGGGTTCCTCCAGTGTAAAAAGATTGAAAGGCTGACATAAATCGAATTGTGTTATTACTCAATTGTTTAAGTCAAGATTTGACTACCCCCATCACTGCTAGATTTCTCCTCGACTAGATTAATGTCTTTGCTGGCAAAAATTCAAGTTAATATCACTAGCGTCAGTACAAAAATAAAAAAAAGGAGAGAGAATTATCAGTTTCGTGGCCAATTTACAAACAAAAACAAAGAATCTAATACTAATGAAGAATTAAAAAAAAAATATTCGCTGAGTGGTTGTTTGAGACTTGCTGCATTTTCTCTCTTTTAAAAAAAATAAATGAACGTGTATGGCAAATTCAAAAGCCAGGCGCAGTATAAATATGAATGTCAACATCATCATTTAAAAAATATAATTTACGTGTATACTGTTTTGTATTGTGTTGAGATGTGATGTGAGTGTTTGTATATATATACCATTGTATAATTTTAATTTCAGAACATCTTAATTTTATTTTGACTTCGCATTAATGTCAGCTTGATTCCAATTTACTCAGTAATATATAATTGCTCTGGCAGAAATCATTACCTGTCAGCAATTGTTGCATTTTTAACATTAAATTAGAAGGCTTATTCTGACGTTTTGTGTTAACTCATGATGTCTTCTCTCTGTCTTTCTTTTTGAAAGGGGTGGTGGTGGTGGTGTATGGTATTAATAGCTTGTTACTTTGGTATACATATACTGTTAAGATCTGATTACCTGTGATATGCCTATGATTGTGACTACACCATTAAACTTTGACTTAACAGAAACACTCAAATGCACATTGGGCACATTTCAAGTACCAGAAGTTACGTGTTACGTTCGGGTAGAATTACGTCCCTTCTCGATACACTAACCTTCAAGAGTGTAAAAGCCTGCCTACTTTTATTAATATTATGAGATTTAATTAACCTTTATTTAATTTTTGTATTATTATCTACTGTCCGTTATTATATATAGTTAGTTGTTTCCCATATTACTTTCACTTGTTCAGTCTTAAAACTAAACAAAACAAAACAAATACCGCTTTTTGCAGTACAGTATATAATATATTAATATATTCAAAGGCTGGCAGGTAGACAAACAGTCCATAGTTGTGTGAAGGTGAGTGAAAACAGACTTTGGGATGTTTAATGTGGATAGAAAATCTCGGCTAGAAAGTGAGGTGTACAATCAAGTGGATTCTTATGATAATGAAATTTGGAGACAGTCTCCTCTTTAGGTTTTCTCCACTCCCCCTCCCCCGGGTCGTAATTATTTAATCTTTCCACCCTTTCTTCCATTTCTTCCCCCCTCCACACACACCCCCACACACACTTTGTTGTGAAAACTGAATTTATATGTCCATTGGTTCACGAAGCAGTCGTATGCTTTACCATATCTGTATTGGGCATTAATCTCAGGTTGATGTATTGCTGGTAAATGTTAGACTTCGGCTGTCTTAAATGACCAGTCGCTCCTAAATTCTTTTCTTCCCTAACACCTTAGTTACTGACCATAGACTGTTCGCATTCAGCGCCAGCCCAGCAGGACTAAGTCAGCAGAATGTGCGTTCTCCTTTAGCTGTATTTTCTCTTTCTCTTGAGTAGGTTCATATTCGTAGGTTCCGGCCTCAGTTTATGTCCTTTTTCCTTTTCGTTTTTTTTTTTTTTTTCTTTCATTTAAAGTTGATTTCTTCACTTAAACATTTTTACCATTTAGTGGTTTGCGAAGAATGGTAGGTTGGGGTGTTATGTCAGTCTCGCTAGACTGAAGTGTTATCTATATCAGCAGGTTGAGATTTTATCTATCTCAGTAGGCTGAGGTGTTATCTGTCTCAGTCGGCTGAGGTGTTATCAGTCCCACTAGATTGAGCTATCTCAGTAGGTTGAGGTGTTACCTTTCTTAGTAAACTGAAGTGTACGGTTATTTTTAGAACTGTTCTCATACGACAGCCGTTCTCTGTGTTAGCTAAAATTATTGGATGTTAGGAGTTTTGTACAAGGTTATTTTAGTTACTTGCTTACTTGTGGGGAGCGCTTCCGGCCTGATCCGATTTCGTACTGAGTATTTTATTTTATCAAGAGGAATCCTTTTAAAATCAACCTGGTCTTTTGAGCATATGCGTAAATTTTGAAATTTTGTGATTACGTTATTTCATTCAGTGTTATCTAAGTACATTATGTTTCTTAACTTCTTGTGAGGTCATTTAAATTTTTGACAATAATTTAAATGATGTACGCCATGTATTGAGAGCTTGATAAGTGTGACGTCACCATTAAATTACGTTATGGGATAGTACTATCTACAGACTACCACACGTATTAGTACAAACGCATCTGTGCGTTTTATCCGTCCCAATATGTTTTGTGTAGTGTATCGAAGTTACATTTTCCCCTCCTTTCTTAAAACTCGCCCAAAATATATCAGTAAATAAATACCAAATATGAGTGCCATTTTCACATTTCCCTTTTGCTGTTTGGTGCTTCAAGAGAGCCGGGCGAGTGCCGAAGGTGGATGCGACCTAGATATAACCGCCTTATTAGCTGGATCTTCCAGATGCCGTCAAAATCTTGTTTTTGCGTAAAACTGAATGCTGCCATTTCCTTTCACACGCCGACACCACGGCCTGGCCTTGACTGAACGTTAAAATCAGACCAAAGACCATCGGGATAAAGGGCGTAGTCTAGAGTACAATCAGGAAAGCCAGATAACTTCGCTGATTCGTCTCGCAGAAATGGTTTCCATATCAAAAACATTATTTCCGCTACAGTTCGGAAAAGGCAGTAGTTTATCGTGCATCGCTCTGGAAACGTGCTGTAACATCAGCAATAGTTTATTGAATTATTATTTGTTGTTGTTCTTGGTTTCTTGTGGGTTTTTAAAAATAAAATTTGTTATATTTAAAAGTGAGCAAATTTTTAAAAAATCATTTAGTGAATTAGTGAATTGGGGAGTTATATATTTGCTGGGTTCAAGTAACCGATTAGAAGGGGTCGCGGTGGCTCTAATATAAGAGCATGAATGTTACCGCATGCTTACGTTGTATTGTTGAATTAAATTAAATGTGTGTGTGTGTGTGTGTGTGTGTGTGTGTGTGTGTGCGCGCGCGCGCTTGCAACTGAAAATTACAATGCTTAAAATAACTATCCAGACTAATAACCTTTTATTCCAGTAATTTAATTACTTAGCCTACATGTTAGCAAGGTCCTGTCTAATAGTACGCAAGGTTTAACTGCCTCCTTACCAGGAATCGACATTCGTGTATTTTAAACTTAAAATAAAATAGGAAACCTGTCGCGATGATGTACTGGCTGGCACCTTACACAAGTTACAGACCCAGACCTGGTACTCGAAGAGCTCAGACATCACAGAAACGGAAGCAGCTCAACTTCAAAAGCAGGGTCTGAGAACATACGCCTACCCACTTTTAGCCCATGTAAATTAACTCAAAAGGCATCTAGCTTTCCCATGTGACAGGCCTCGTGACCTTTTCGCTTTGGTTGGCTGGCACAATGCAAGGTAACGTCACACATCAGTGCGCCTTATGTTACTGTTGGCAAAAGCGCTGATTAAAAAAAAAAACCACATCAATTATATCTATACCTATTTTGTTATCAGTGATTGGAAATTAATTAGGACTGACTTTAGAATACATCACTAAGTTACTAAAGATTTATAGTATATGACTAAGTTAATAAGGTCTTATCTTAGAGTAACTGACTAAGCTAGTAAGATTAACCTTAGAGTGAGTGACTAAGTTAAAAAGACCTTAGAGTATATGGTTAATAAGGACTGACCTTAGAGTATGTGACTATAAGTTAGTAAGTGACCTTAGAGTACTTGACTAAGTTAATAAGGACTTACCTTAGAGTATGTGACTAATTAATAAGGACTGATCTTAGAGTACGTGACTAAGTTAAAAATGAATGACCTTAGAGTAAGTGACTAAATTGAAAAGAACTTACCTTAGAGTAGAGTACGTGACTAAGTTAATAAGGACTGAACTAAGAGTACTTGACTAAGTTAATGACTGACCTAAGAGTACATTGACTGGGTAAAGACTGACCTAAGAGTACATAGACTGAGTAAAGACTGACCTAGGAGTGCGTGGACTGGGTAAAGACTGACCTATGAATACATGGAATACATGGACAGATTAAGGACTGACTTAAGAATACATGGACTGACCTATGAGTAGTACATGGACTGAGCAAGGACTGACTTGAGAGTACATGGACTGATTAAGGGCTGACATAAAAGTACATGGACTGATTAAGGGCTGACTTAAGAGTACATGGACTACCTTCTTTTTCCTGAGTTCTATTTTATTTATTACAGGTTGACGTATAATATAATTTTATTTATTACAGTTTGACGTATAATTTTTTTATTACAGGTTGACGTATAATAATTTTATTTATTACAGTTTGACGTATAATTTTATTTATTACAGTTTGACGTATAATTTTATTTATTACAGGTTGACGTATAATTTTATTTATTACAGGTTGACGTATAATTTTATTTATTACAGGTTCACGTATGATATAAAAGGAACTAATAATACACCTTTATTACGAGCGCATGCGTCCTGGTTGTCGGAAATGGTTGTCGGGGCTCTGACTTTCTTTACTTTTCTTTCTAAATATGAGTTTGATTCTTCAAGTTCGCAAAAAAGTTCGTTGTACTCACTCGCCTGCACTACAAATTTTACTGACTCCCTCGATCAAAGTCCTTCTACCTATCTTGACTAGTTCGCTTGAACAAAGAACACCAGAACTGTTATTCATGCGAGACAGACTGATTTGCAACCCAAACTGCAGATAGCTAGGAATGTTTCTGAACACATCACCTTACGTATTCATGATCAAGAAATATCTCTATTTGCAAGCCAAGCTCCTATATAATAAAGCTGATTTGAAGCCTATTGTATTCAGCATTTTAGAGGCCATCACTCCATTTATAAGTGAAAGGTCGAAGTGTGTATTTAATAAGTCATTCTAGCGTCATATAAATTTAGTTAACACCACTATTTCTTGTGCATCCATTTTAGACCTTTATCTTCAGTTATTTAAAACTTTTAATTACACATATAGTACAATTTAAAAACATGATAGCCGTGTCAGTTTCCCGGATCACACCGAACTCAAAAAGGACACAAAATTAAAAGTTGCATGTGGAGTAATACTTTAAACGACACGCCTGGTTTCATTAAATCTCCCTTTCTTCCTGTTTGGTCATTGGCTAGTTTAAGGCTAAATTTAACTTGGATCTTCTAGACCGAATAAAGTCATCTCCTTAATCGTTTCATTGTGTTAAGTGATACTCCTAAACAGCCATGTGTTTAGTGCTCTAATCAGTCCCGTTTTAATCACTGCATATCACTGGGGGGGGGAGGGGGCGGGTAGAGAGAGTGAGAGAGGGAAGAAAAGAAAGCTAGAGAAGCCAAAAATAGTGCTGTAATTAGTGTCCTATCCGCCAGTGGATACATTATCCGTGGAGGTCGGCTGATTGACGTGACCTCTTCCTGTCTTCTCACTCATTGCTTAGACGCTGACTTGATTTGTTTCATGGGCTCGGTTCCGGAAGAGGAAAATTATGTGGTGTTGTTCAAAATTAAAAGTAAGCTGTTAACATATACATTTTTGCGTTCATTCTTGATTGTTTTGTTTTTATTTTTAATCGAACTACTGCTTACAAAGTGGACGTTCGCGCGAGTACTGCAAGCGCATTTTCCAATTTTTAAATTAAAAAGGCCCAAATAAATTAGCATGACAAGTTAGGAAATTTGTGAAAGATTTTCTGTGAGAAATTATAACAAGTTATGCAGATATGTATCATTTTGGAAGAGTTTTTGCGTAATGGCTTTCTATAAAGTTACGCAAATATTTATCAGTGAGAAAGTTTGGAAGAGTTTTGTTTAGAGGCAGTGTATAAAGTTACGCGAATATTTGTATCAGTGAGAAAGTTTGGAAGATTTTGTTTAGAGGCAGTGTATAAAGTTACGCGAATATTTGTATCAGTGAGAAAGTTTGGAAGATTTTGTTTAGAGGCAGTGTATAAAGTTACGCGAATATTTGTATCAGTGAGAAAGTTTGGAAGAGTTTTGTTTAGAGGCAGTGGATAAAGTTACGCGAATATTTTATCAGTGAGAAAGTTTGGAAGAGTTTTGTTTAGAGGAAGTGCATAAAGTTACGCAAATATTTATCAGTGGGAAAGTTTGGAAGAGTTTTGTTGAGAGGCAGTGCATAAAGTTACGCGAATATTTGTATCAGTGAGAAAGTTTGGAAGAGTTTTGTATAAATGCTCTGTAGAAAGTTACGCAGATATTTATCAGTTTGGAAGAGTATGCATAGAGACCCTGTATAAAGTTACTCGACTATTTATTAGCTTGGAAATTTAGAAAAATTTGCAGGGCGTGGGGGGAATATTTCAAAACTGGTGTTGAGTTGGGACGTTCGTACAAGTTCTTCCAAGCCATGCACGTTCCAATTCTGTAATTCACCAGCTTTTCAAAGTATTAACTATTATTGCTGTCATTTGCTGATGGAGTTTAAACCAAAAGAAATTAAGTCCTGTCATTATTAATCACTTGGGGTTGATAATTGTAAATTATGTGACTCCACTGTGACAAAACTCTGACTAGTGTACATTGGTCGTTGTATTCTTTGTCCGGCTTTTTGAATATGAATATGTTAAATATACAATTTTAAATTTAAACATTTTCGACTGCTCTTGTTCTTGAGGAATCATTTTCATGAGAATTTTGCAATAAACTTGGATTGTTAAAATAGTGCATCTTTTTGAGTAGGAGAATTGTGCTATATGCTTGGATTGTTAAAATGATGCATTTTTTGGAGTAGGAGAATTGTGCACTGAGCTTGGATTGTTAAAATGATGCATTTTTTGGAGTAGGAGAATTTTGCACTAAGCTTGGATTATTAAAACAGTGCATCTTTTCGAATAGGAAACTTTTGCAATGAACAGGAATCATTAAAACACGTGCATCATACAGAGGTGTCCTCTTGCAGGAGAATTTTGTAATAAGTAGGGACAGGTAAAACCTTAATCACCTGCTGAGATGTCTCCTAGATGAATTTTGCAATAAGCAAAGATTATTGAGATCCATGCTTACCTGTTGAGATGTCTTCTTGGTGAATTTTTACAATAAGGATTACTGAGGCTCATGCTTACCTGCTGAGATGTCTTCTAGTTGAATTTTTACAGTAAATAGGGACTATTGAGATCCATGCTTACCTGCTGAAATGCCTTCTAGTTGAATTTTTACAGTAAATAGGGACTATTGAGATCTATTCTTACCTGTTGAGATGTCTCCTACGAGAATTTCTACAATAAGTAGGGATTGTTGAGATATTTTTGCCTGATGAGATGTCTGCTAGGAGAATTTTGCAATAAGCGTGGATTATTGAAACCCATGCTCACACGTGCAGGTGACTTACTCCCTGAATTCTCGGGTTATGAAACACAGGCTGCCGTTTCTTTTAACCGTTTTATAGATTGAGTTGTGCGACCATCACCTAACTCGGGCGTGAACTGGTTGCACTCGGTGCCATACGTAGTTTTCGGTTACAGCCCTTAAATCAAAACGATCTCAACTTTTTTTGCACCTTTTTTCACCATATGTAAGGATGTCATTCCCCCCTTCCTGGATTGTCTGACTCGAAAGATGCGGTCCAAATATAATGCAGTTTAAGCCTGTGGTTCCAATTCCCCCCCCCCCCAGCCCTCCTAAAATTCACGGGATGGGGGTGGGGTTCACCCCTGGTTGTTTTCTGCCGCTGCCCTAGTTCTCTCCCATTCAATTAAAGCACCAGACTGTCAGCCATTGTCGGGTCCATTAAACCGCTTTCTTAAAAGCTGGCGTATTTTCCAGATGAATTAATACCCGAATGGAATGTTGATAAACATGGTGACCTGCCAACTATCGTGTTCCAGATTATCATCAGCAACAACGTAGTATATGGCTGCACAAACGGTTCTCTTTAGAGCGTCTGAGAGAGAGAGAGAGCGAAAGGGGAGGGGGGTGTCTTGAACAGCAACTTTTTTTTTTCTTTTTTGTTCACCCATTGGATAATCTTTGTGATGGTTTTTGTTTTCCAGTCAACAGAAAAGGTTATCAAACAAATGAAGATTTGGCTGCGATGCACTGTTATTTTTTCATGCTCCATTGCACTCCTGGAGAAACAGTGTGTCAAAAAGTAGTGTTATTTTGCTTGTTTGAAAGTATGTACATGGCTCGGAATACTTTTGTTTTCACTTGGCTCACTCGAACGGGTAAAACGGGTAGTTTTACTTTATGAAAGAAATATTGTATTATTAAAATAAAAGGTAGTAATGTTTTTGTTGGTTTTTTTTCCCTAATCCACAATGCCATTATTGGGCTGCCGGCTAAATTATGTTTTAAAAAGCAAAACCCTCTAACAGAATTCCTCGAAGACCACCTCACCCTCACTTTTAAAGTCAAATGTCAGTCGCAACTTGGTCAATAGCATATGGACAGAACTTCTGTTGTAAAATGCTTAGAGATTAATACAAATACATTATGTTATAGCATTCAAATGTATGGTGTTGTGTGCCACCCTCATAACTCGTAGCTTACGCTCGGACGCAGCCATGTGTTAAGGTGAGACATTGCACACCAGACAGATTGATAGACAGATATACGACTTACCCCAGTCAAACTGAATCATGTCTAGGCAGGTGTAGACAGTTACTATAATTAACAGACTATCTGATGGATGCACTGGCAACTTTTATTATGTAATAAAGAATACTTTAAGACGCTGGCTGCATAAGAGATGTTCAAAATAAAGTTTGACACAATAGACATTTCGACTCTAGGTAATTAATACTGTTACAGAAATCAACATCACATTCATGCTATTAAGTGAGCACAAGTTGAAGAAAGCAAGTCTACAAAAGACTCTACTCTCTAAATATATATTATGAAAGAAACAACAACAAAATCCTTGAAGACCAACGATGCATTGTCTTCACTTGGGAGAATGATTCTAGAACAGCTGTCATCTTTCCGGCCAGAGATGCTAAACGAGGATGGGTGACTGGCAGCTTGGTGAAGAACTAATAGAATAATGATAGTCAGTTAGTAGCATAGATGGTGAAGAACTAGTAGAATAATGATAGTCAGTTAGTAGCATAGATGGTGAAGAACTAGTAGAATAATGATAGTCACTTAGCATAGATGGTGAAGAACTAGTAGAATAATGATAGTCAGTTAGTAGCATAGATGGTGAAGAACTAGTAGAATAATGATAGTCAGTTAGTAGTTTAGATCAGGAATAGTAGCATAGCGTTGAGTGAGAGCTGAGCCGAACTGGGGCCTAAGTATCTGTGTATACTGAAGTAAAAAGTGTTCCAGCATATGAAAGTAGAATAAGAAATACTGTGAAACACACACATTCCCACACATTCCCACTTTCAGTGAAAACTCTACGCGTTCTGTTCATTTGTTACAAGTTTTCAGTCTGCTCAGAGCTTTGTTGTTGTCACCGGACATAACAGTCTTGCTCGCTCTCATATTCACTGTGACTGACAATACAGTTATCTAGCACAAGCTAACAGAGAAATGTCTTACTAACGGTGCACTACACTTGTACGTAGACTGTCTCAGAAGAAAATAACTTGTGCTGTACTAACAGTGAGGCAGACTATCTGTTAAATGAATCATCTGATATGAGATACAATCACAGATATATATATATAAATTCTAGAAACTCTTCTTTAAAATTATGCCTAAACAGAAGATATGTGGGGAAAGAATAGAAAGGTTTCAAAATAATTTACAGTTAAGTTAAACAAAAAAGAAACTCTCTCGCAACTTAGTGTTTTCTATTTTCATCCATTCTGTATTAATCTGATTGTCGTTCTTTGTTTCTGTTAGAGACAGTTCTCTCCAGTCACTACTTCTTAGCGCTAGTGCTCCTGAGTACATATCACTACTTTGCCAACGAAATGTATAATCGTGTTGTTCATTTAAATGCCACTTATCTCAAAGCTTGAATACTTAAATCTGCACTCTTTTCTACTATTTTCTGTTAAATGCATACATTTTTGGCAGTTATTTCCCTTTGGTATTTCTTAGCTTCCTCTTTCTTCCCACATACCAAACAGACGTTGAAAAGCACACCTGTCAGTCAGATACCGGACATCATCATCATTAAGTTCTCAAATTAGAATTGTGCGTGTGTGTTTTTTTTAAGCAGTTTTGTTCATTAGAGCAACACGTTTCCGCCTTTGGGGTCAAATGAATCATCCTCTATGATGAAAGTTAATTATTAGCAAATACAAAATGTAACATTTCAGTCACTCAGGAATCAGACTCACAGAGAATAATTCTCTCTCTCTCTCTCTCTCTCTCTCTCTCTCTCTCTCTCTCTCTCTCTCTCTCTCTCTCTCTCTCTCAGTACATTTAAATCAAATTCAGGTGAAGACAATATCAAGTTCAGAATATCTTAAGAACTTGTATCCTCAGTTACAATATATATATACTCACTCTAATAAATACATATTTGCCATTAGCTTGAGACTGACTTTTAATTTTTCTCTTCACCAAATCGTTCTGCATAGTTTAAATAGATTATTAACACAAAATATTTTTCTTTCTCTGAGGGCCAACCGCGCGTCCCTACCCTGCCGAAGCTTTAAGTAAATAAAAGTCAAACGAATTAGCACGGTCTTTCTTTCGACAATTTCAGCTTACGTCATCAGTCTTAGCAGCCATGTTTGATAACGTGACGTCAGCCAATTTCTTTTTATTTCATTGCTGTACAATCATTCAGAGCGAGCATGTATGTTCGTTCTCCACGTTCATGCGTTAGTTACCAGTAGTTCATCTTTTTATCTGTGGCTGGATAGATTAACCTTAACCCCGGTGACTTGTAGCAGTTAACAGAAAAGCTGTATTACACCTGCATTCATTCATGCATGTCTAGTTGACAAAACAGAACACAGTAGCAGCGCGTAACTTGTGCTCTCACAGGCTTGCTTGCCATTGCTCACGCACAAACAGCATAGAAAAGTTCGCTCAACTGGACTCTTTCAACTTAATAGTGGTCACGATTTTTCGTTTAATACTTCTCACTGTAAAATAATTTACATTCTCTTTTCTTTTTATCAATTTTATCTTTTTTTTTAAAATTTATTTATTTATTTTTTTTTTTTTGCCAATGGAATGTCTCAACCGGCTGAATATTTTTGAAGTGGTTTCACCGCTCTCTCACAATACATAAAAAATTGCTATTTTCTCAGTCATCATTCTCTCTTATTTGCGAAGTTTCTGAGTTCTATTATTCTTGATTTTAATAATGAAAAATACTCAAGTTGTTAAATGTGTGATTTCACAAAACAGTTAGTGAATATAATTCCTATGGGGCAATTTTTGCAGATCTATGGCATGTACATGTTTATGTAATCCATTCTTTCATATGGGGCAAAATCATGAATGAAGAAATTCAAGTTGAAGTGATGATATATGATATACCACGCCAGACGTGATCGAAGTTAATAAATTCTTTACGAGAATTAAAACGCATCAGTGGAATCGAAAAGCAAATGTTGAAAGCGTTTTTGTCCGGTGTTTGTTCTTTTGTTTCATTTTTTATCTTTTTATTTTGTTTTGTTTTGATGCTTTTGTTCAAAGTTTAAAACTAAAAGCAACCAGATAAATCAGTTTGAGCCTAATTCCGGATGCGACAGAAAAATTTCATGAGTGTCTGGGGAAAAAGGATGTGCACGATGACTGTATTATCTGATGCGTTCTTTCTTGTTTATTCCACACATCCTTATAAGGTACATTCCACACATCCTTATAAGGTACATTCCACAAGGTAACTATAGCGCGAAGGGTGAATCCTAATGATGATCATGACCATAGTGATGCTGATCCTAATGATGATCATGACCATAGTGATGCTGATCCTAATGATGATCATGACCATAGTGATGCTGATGGTAGTGATGAAGATCTTTTTTTTAATTGTCTGAATAAATTCCTTCTTAAATAAGTTCATAGGTCATAGTATATAATAGTTTTAAAAATAACGTGGGTTTTTTTTTTAATAATAAATAAAATTGCTCATGAAGTAATAGATGTGCATCCCTCTTTTTTTTTTTTTTGGCTGTTTCAGTTATTGTTTGGAATCTGTTTATTGCTTACTTGTGCCCATTTTCTCTGTCTGGGACATGTATACATTGTTCAGTGTCGATTTAAAGTTTCGGTAACACAACTGTTTATTATTTTAACTTTTGAAAATTCCCTGATTCTGACGTAGACGCATGCAATTTCTTTGCTGCTGCAGACAAGTGTGAACAAACCTCTAGAAATTACCTATGTCAGGATTCATTTCATTGAATGATGAGGTTAGGTAATCTTGCAGACATATGTAAGTAATTTATACTTGCAGACAGATGTAAGTCAGTTATTATTAATTTAATTGATTGATGCAGTTATGCAATCTTTCAGACAGATGTAAGTAATTTATACACCCACCCTGGAAATCTTTGTGTGCCCATCCAGGATATCTTATCGTACATGCTCAAGAAATATTTTTCTTTCATTGAAAAAGTCAATGCGGATTAATACACTTTGACTGCAAGTTTCTTATTTCAGTGACTTATTTTATTTACTATGTTTAGCGTTTCTGTTGCATCATCAATAGATGTTGAGCAGCAGCCTAAACCATCACATCATGTCTCTTGTATTTGGCACCAGATTGGATTTAGCCTCGCACATCTAGAAGTATTTGCCGACAGATTTCGGTCAGTCCTATAAATACTGATGGTCACTGTGGTGCACTTAGGTGTACGTGATTCTGTTTTGTTGGTGTTTCTCGCTTGCAAGGAAAGGGGAATGGCGTTCGGAGCACTTGAAGTATGCGCTAATTGTAGGGCCTACCGGTACATACCTTTGCTCGAAACGTGTGTTCCGGATGTATAGTTCACAAACTACCGCCTATACCTGTGTCTTTAGCACATTGGTGCTATCCATCTGTACCAGGTAGAGGTGCTAAGTATGCAAACTATGGCGAGTATTTCACGGGCCAACTACCCTCTCCCCCTCCTCCCCCTCCTCCCCCACCCTCACCCCCCCCCCGCGCGGCTCTCTGACGTAGTCACCGGTGCACACCTTTCCTCCCCCCTCCCTCATGCTTCATCCTTCTCTCCAAGGGAATGTATTTATGTACGTTATTTATTTATTGTTGCCAGCATTTTCGCACGTGTTTACCAACTTCATCTATGTACAGACAACTCGTACATGAATGTGCAGAGCAAACACATGAAAAGCGGAATCAGCTGGATTGCACTGCTTGGCTCCCTTCGTTGCCCTTACAATGAATATTATTGTAGACTATTAATTTTTTTTAAGTATTCTTTGTAATAAGTGGGCTATGTGTGTGGGTCTGGTTTGCGGGTTTGGTTGATTTGTTTGTCTTTGGGTATTGTGTGTGTGGTGGTGGGCGGGTGGGGGTGGTGGAGAGAAAACGCAACTCACAGAAACTGCGTAAGTGTATTGATTTCAGAGATCTAAAGATTTAAATATTGTATGTAAAAAGATTTTCAGTTTATCGTTTTGTAAAACAATAAATAGAACACTCCCCCGCAAATATTGAAAGCGCATGGCTTTACAAGGGATTTTGCGATCAGTTACTTTTTTGTTTTAAATCGAGAGCTTTTCTGCTTTTTATTATTTAAGAAGATTTTTGTTTTCTTGAAAAAAATTAAGTTTTTATGGACATGGTGATGGGTAGGGGATCCAGAATTTGAAAATTTCAGCTATGTTCATTAGATGTATATTTCATGTTACCGATATACTGAGTCACAGTAATTTCGGAACATGAGCGTTCAGGCATACTTTTCTTTTTCTCCCCTAGCACTGTTTTTTAAAAGAACTTTCATTGTCTTGCTTTCAACGATTGTCCTTGTGTCGACTTTAGTAAACTCCACTTTTACTACGAATCATTGAATCATAACCTACATCTTGAGTCAGGCTAGTTCGCACTAAAAAAAAAAAAAATCTCCTAAACAAATACAAATCTCAATTTCGGCAATGTCAAAAGTGATATTTAAACCAACAAGAAAGTCTTTGTTTGCCTTCAGACACGTTTTTAACATAAGTTGTGCACGTTTGTAGTGTAGAATTTTATTGTTGTGGTGCGTACGTGTGTGTGTGTGTGTGTGTGTGTGTGTGTGTGTGTGTGTGTGCATGCGTGTGTGTGTGTGCATGCGTGCGTGTGTGTGCTTGCTTTGAATATATAGGGATATCGGGTTTTACTGCTAAGCATGCCTAAAGTAAATATATTCTCGGATTCTTGTAAAGTTATATCAGATATATGCCACGTTCAAGATGGCGTGTCTAAGGTTAATATTTATTCACGTTCATATTATATCAAATGTATGTCGCGTTGAAAGACGCTCGATAAACAATGTCTTGAGACTTCCCCACCCCACCCCACGCTTTTTATCGGAGATCATGAGTAAAGCTTTCATTGCCCGATAAATTTGCTTTATTGTGAAGTTGACACACTCCCTTATAGATCAGACCAGTGGATCTTTCGAGGTTTTTAAAAAAAAATAAAGATAAGTGTACTGTGAGTATTTTACGTCATTCAGAATGGAAACCTTGCCAGCATGCGCATTACATACTCTAAATAAAAAAAAATCTTACACTAGTTCAAAACTAAGCCTAAAAGCCTTTCGCCTTCTGACCTGTCAGTAAAGATGGCATAACATTTATTTCTAAACCTTATCCACGACTTGTTTCCTTCAACATAACTGTGTATAGACTTGCAAGTGTTTGTGGTTTGAGTTTGTTGTTGTTTTCACTGACACCTCAGCAATCACCTGATTGTGTACTCATCTTCCACTCACATTATTATTATTTTTTTTTTTTGCACCCCACGTGGAATAAGACATCCTTGTACATCAGTTAATAGAATGACACACGCGTTAAAAGTGTTGAATTCCCTTACTAATGCATGCTAGTTGTCATTTTGGGCTGTTCAGTCATGGATTGGTTTTTATTTCGATGATTGGTAATTGGGTCCCATGCTTTTGCGTTTGTTATTGTAAAATCCACATTAAGCAAGTGTAAATACCTCACTGTGTCTGAGATTGCATGATTCGACAGACCTAGTCAAGGATATTCTATGTTTTGAAAGAAAAATCACCCGGACGGTTTGTACAACTCATTGGCTAGTGGTATACTTTGTTTTGGAATTTTGCTTATTACTTACGTCATTGCTTACGTTATATCCTCGTCACTGGCTACACCCCGCACATCTTACACACACACACACACACACACACAAACACACACACAAACACACACACAAATCAGCATACTCATGACCTTCATCTCCTCTTCGATTGTCCTTCACAATGGAGACGTATGCCTGTCTTGTGTGCAACCTTTGCCTTGTGTTTGGGGGTAGTGGGTGGGTGCGCGTGTAACCAGTATATATCACCGCTGTTAAGTCCGTTGCAACTTTGGTTGGTTTTTGTGAAACGCTCTTGATGGAAGTGTATATTAAGTTTATTATTAGGGAGTTTATAAGGAATTTAGTTTTCCATGTATTAACCAAGGCATGAAGTTATCAGTATACTGACCAAGGCATGTCATTATTAGTATATTGACCAGGGCATGTAGTTATCAGTATATTGACCAAGACATGTATCTGTCAGTATATTAATCAAGGCATGTACTTATCAATAAACTGGCTTTTATGGTTTCTAAATGCAGTGTGAAACATATAGTTATCAGTATATTAGCACTGGTATTTTGGAGACGTGTGTCCTGGCTTTATACACAGCTTTTATCCGTCGGAAACCAAATTATTATTCTCCGTTATAACTGTGCACACTGGAGAGTTCACCAGGCAAAACACCTTCATGACTTAAATCCACGTGCATTTGGAGAACCAGGACCACACCTTGTTCCAGGTATGTCCGAACATTTAGGTAGAGTATTCAAAGTGGTTTAGTTATCTCACGACAACAGCGGAAATACTTTAGAATGAAATATGAAATTAAGAGAGAGAGAGAGAGTTTGCGATAGTATTCACTGGAGCCTAATATTAAGACTAAAGAGTAGACGAAGGGAGTAGGAGAAGGAAAGAAAGAGCTAATTCTATACAGGAAGGAAGGAATTTCTAATATTTTCGCTAACAAGCTCAGGCAATACATATTGAGGACAGTGTGTATGGTTGGTGTGGGTGTGAGCTCGGTCGCTTTATTTTCCTGACTACAAGTTTGATCCCTCAGCGTAGATGTTACATCACCTCGCTACTGTTTGATATCGCTTTGGACATTTTTATTTGATTTTAAGCGCTGAAGTTTGAACGTGCACACAACCTTTCTCTCATTCAAACACGAATTGCAGACTCCGGAATTATCATTTCCCTTCCTTCACCCACCTCACCCTGCCCCAAGAGGCATTGATGATGAGAAGCGCGTTTGAAATGGTCGACTAAAATTTAAAACAAGCTTGTAAGAAGCACCACACACAACTTATTTCCCCGCTGCGTCTTATCGTTTTTGTTTGTTTTAGCTCCGACTTGAAACAGCATCATTTCATCCAGGCTTTAAAAAATCTTTTGATCTGTAATTCGCCAATTTCCGATTTGAGACACTGTAAAGGTTTTAAATTTTATGTAAAAGTCTGGCATTAATAATTCCATCTGACTAAATATAACGCAGGACACTAAAATGCTTACTCATATAATACGGCTTGAACACCTCGCCTTTCATAAATAAATTTCTCCAGTCTATGTCTTATGAAGTCTCGCGAGTTTACGCGCTTGTCTTTGTGCGCGTTGTTTGTGCACGTTTTGCGCGTTTAAGATTTAACTGCGAGCCTACTGCTTTCTCTCTTCATTGAGCCATAAATTTGATGGGTTTTCTCTGTGAAATATTTGCAGTGTGTGTGTGTATGGTTTTTTGTTGTTGTTTTTATGCATTTGTGTGTGTGTGTGTGTGTGTGTGTGTGTGTGTGTGTGTGTGTGTGTGTGTGTGTTTTGCACGAATCTTTTTACCAAACCCGGCAATTACAATATCAGGAATTTAAAGACGTTTGGATTCCATCCAAATATGATACTGACAGTAAAGATGATCTTGCTCAGTAGTGCACTCTGGCAGTAAGGAGTGTTGCCGTATACCGCTATATATCACCTGTCTAGGGACTAAATATAGTTTTAGATGTTAACCTAAGCATTTGCGTCAGTCGTTTCATTTCTGTTTTAAATTCTTGTAAATTTCGAAGAAAGAGAGAAGGGTGCAGTTGGGGGGGGGGGGGAGAGTTCTCACTTACGTACCTCTACGCGCAAAACAAGCAGAAAAAAATCTTAAGCACTCTGTTCCCTGGACAGCCATTTTGGTTTGAATCACAGGGCTGATTTCTTGATTTCTGATTTTTGCGCAGGAATTAAAAATAAAAATCGGTCAGCGTGGAGGGTGGGGTGAGATAAGAGATTGAGAGGATATATGTGGGTGGCGAGGAGGTGGGTAACTTTCATGTTGTATTGATTGCTGCAGTGCAGTGTGCCGCGCGTAACTGGGATAATTTTGAAGGGATGGTGTCTAATTGAACGCATCGCGAGTGCTATTAAAGGCGCGCCGCGTTGAAACGTTCGCTTAATTATAAAAAATATAATATTTTGTTTTTAGTCTCGTCGCGACTTTTGTAGCGTAAAATTTCTCATGTTTAAAATACGAGTTAATAGTAGGCTTATCTCGCTGTGGAGTATCATCATTGTGGAGTTATCTTCAATATCCGTCTCCTCGTTGTAGAATTATCCTCATGAAAGGAGTTAAACCTCATGTTACGATCAAGCTTGCACACAAACACACATATTGACTGTGCGGCAACAAACAGACATTATAATAAGTCTGGTATACGGCCGGTTCTCACTAAACTGGGAAGTTAAGTGGTCAAGATATTTAGGGCACTGGACTGTCATGCAGGAAGCTATGGTATGGTGGGTTAAGAACCTGATCGGTTGGATTCTTCCGATCGATACCCTTTCCACCCACTTCTCCTAACTGGAATTGCCTAGTTCGGCCACCAAATCTTTAGAACGCTTTGAGATCTAAGGATATAAATATAAAAAAAATAATAAATCATTTATTTGCCCACTTGCAACATCGCTGGTAATTGACCACATTCGCTTAGCTTGACAGTCCTCTCTTTCATTGTCTCTTATTAGGACACAGTTCACTCTGCGCGCGCGCATCTGTGTGTACTTTTCTGCTTGTTAGTGTTAGTTTATCTCACTGGAACATCACATACATACAGATGCACGTAAACACTAATATGTTTCGGCTGGAATAATTACTCGATCCAGCAACAATCTTTTGTGTCTCCTGTCTGACTTGCATGTTCTTCCAAGGCTGTGCAACCTGCAAAACGCACTGCGCGACCCTAATTTTCGCGCGCGTGTTTGATCTTGTTAATAGCTTTATAGTTTGGCCTAGAACTACGTCACAGTTTGGAAATGGATGCAAGCCAAAAAGTCAATTGATTTCCTAGAAAAACATGCCTGTTTTCCTTTCTCTCTTCTTTTTTCCCCCCGTCTTTACTTTCTTTCCTGTTCCCTCCTCTCTCACAGTTAACGAATCCATCGGTATTTCAAGTTAACATTAAAAATTGTTGTAAAATTGTGTTTGTACCATACTGTTAAATACCTGATAATTTGCCTATATTTAGGTCAGTGAATAATGTACTTAACTTATTTTTCATTCTTTAATCATGGATCTAACCTCTTTGCGTTCCAGCTTTCTGTAGCCACTTTAATCTGCACAATATCCTCACTTCGGCCTTTACGTCAATATGGTAATTCATTTCGAAATAAGCCGGGTCAAAGGTAGCACATCTTTGTGTGAATTACGCTTTGAGGAAATATCCAAATTAATTATTTCCTAAATAAGGTAAATACATATTTATTATATTTTGGAATGAATATTTTGTTTTAGGAGAATCTTTCTACTACTAATCTGCTTTCTCGAAAGTCCAAAATATTTCAGAATCAGCGAGTTTGAAGTCGATATATTTTAGATCTAAAATCATTTCAAACACGGTCCTGTGTGACTTATCTCTATCAGATTTCTCAGTAAACAGCTTCAAAGTTTTAATCATGAAAAGTTTTAACGGAGTGAGAGTGTTCTCTTCTTGGTAGTGCAATCAATAGATTGTTCAACACAACAATGACTGTACGCTTTACAACCACTCCTAAGATAGGCAGAAGAGGTCGACCAATAAAAATGCATTCATTGACACAGTCGAGGTCAAGGTCCCTCATGGCTGTTTTCATCATGATCAGGGCATTTCCGTTTGTGCGTGTAGTAATTTCGCTTCCCAATGACCTATTTGCTGTGCTTGTATTCGGTAACATACGTGAGTTAGGGTTAGTTTATTTATGTTTATACTTATGATTAAAGTGTAAATGTTGTTTTCTTATAACCCTTATCAATCCATTTTATTGACAACCAATTAAAAACAAACAGTCGAATAACTTCATTTTTTTTAAAATGTGCCTATAAAAATTAAAAAGTTCAAACAAGCCATTTTGTTCGACTACACTTGAATCGCGTAATTTTAAAGAAATTCTCAGTATAGAGCTCTGACACCGCGAGGATGACGTCAGATAAGAGTGGAGTGATAACAAAGCTGAATGAATCCCTGCTTCGTTGTAAATGTGTCATTCCTTTAGAGTGGTTTTCAGCTTTCTTTTTTCCTTAATGACTGTAAAGATTTTTCTGTGTATAACCCTTCACTTATATGCAAATTTAACTATATTGCAATACTTTTTATAATTTAAATTTGTGCATAATACTTAATTTTTTAAAAAATTTATTTTATTCTCTTATAAATTTACTCTTTTCATAATTATTTCTTTTTTTAAAATATATTTTTTTTTGGTGTCTATTAACTGTTTTATTTGTATTGTAATTATTCTTATATTTATTTATAACTCGTCACAAAAGTTTCGTATATTAGTCAAATTGATAATAGGAATATGACCAAACTAAAAATCCAAATATTGTTTTACAAAAACAACTAGATGTTTATATAGCGAAAGTTAGCATTTATATTAAACTACTTTAAGTAATAAATCTATTTGCTTAGCATTCAAATATTATAGTTTAACCAGAGAGGTTAATCGTGATTGTTACCGGACTAAATAAAACTATCTTCTGATTAAACTGAAATTGTTTTTACACCCATTGCTTTCACTTTCTGTTTCATCAGACTCCAGTTGAAAAGGAGTTAACTTTTTTTTAACATAATAGATTCGAGATATCGCATACACTTTCCACTTGACGAATACCTGTTCTCTCCACGTCTTTGTTTTCACTCATTTGACGTCACAAGCTTATGAGTTTCCAAAGACACCCAAAACCTTGTGTTCGGCAAAGTCCGTACAGGAAAATATATTTTAATTCGTGCAAAGAGCATTTATCTTTCACTCACAACGTAATTACTAGTTTTTATGGAAATAATAATTTTTGTTTTAATTTTTTTCGAAAAATTGTTTGGAAGCAAACACTAACCCTTTAAAGAATAAATAAATTAAGCTAAGCCGTTGCTTTGGTGCCATGTTTCTTTAAGTGGGCTTGTTGGTTCTAAGTGTACATTTGTTTGATTGGTAAGGAAATGGGTCTATATTAATCTTGTGCAAAAAATGACTGGTCAGGAGGAAAGGATCTAATGCTGACTGGCGATAAAACAGCACAATTTTCACTCTCTGTTTACGTGTGCCCTTTCAGAGGTAGTAACCCCTGGTTAGTACGCAGCTGCTCTTGATAATGACGTCACGTCAACTCTCAAGACGCCGCAAAATGGAAATTTTAGTGAACCGTTCTCTTGTCAACAGGATGAGTCTGTTTCTCAAACCGTGTAAAGCGAAATGTAAATATTTTCCTTTCGGCAATACATGTATTATTGTGTGATTTCCACTTTCATGTCATTCGGATCCGACAGACTGTCTGCGCAGCATCCTTACCTTGCTTTGGTTTCGTCAAAATGCAGAAAGCCCCCACCCTCTCTCTCTCTCTCTCTCTCTCTCTCTCTCTCTCACACACACAAACTAATACCGGAAGTAATAGGCGTCAGTAGCTTTTCTCGGAAGTGCAATGCCTGGGTTTGATTGCATTTTTATAATATTTTTATTATAGAAATGTCAAGTTTCATAGAACTCTTTATGCGGTAAAGTCATGTAAAGAAATATATGCACATTCGAATTTATGTAGCATATATTGTGCGTGTATATTTGTGTGGAGAGAGAAAGAGATGGTGGATAGGTAGGTTTAGATTGATATATATATTTTTTTTAATCTTTTAAATAGTCTTGTAAGTGCATTGTATACGATTTCCATTTGAAATATATTAGTTTGAAATAGTTTGTCCGCTGGATTTTTATGCTGTCATCGGCACTTTCACAAAGCACTAACATTTTAAATATTATTTCATCAATTTAAATTTAATCGATTACATTTTTTTCTTCAACTGAATATTCATTGACATTTGTATCCTGGGATAGCCAATTTCTAGTTGTCGTAGAAAATATCGCGTATAACAAAAACATTTAACTTCTTTAATGAGCGTTTCAGCAAATTATCTAGAAAGCGTGGCTGTTCAAAATTTGATAATTGTACGTTAGATATTTTTAATATTTAGAAGTTGGCAGTTTTTGTGTTGTTGCTAATTTGTCAATTTTTATCAATTTTATTCAATTAATTAACTAACGATACAAGTGTGTTCTTTTTAATGTGTACCAAACTCGAATACGATGTGCAATGCTGTGTATGTGTATTTCCCTAGCTAAGCATATATCTATATAAGCAACAAAAAAAAAAAAAGAAAACCAACAATATAAATTTTGTTCACAATATACACATTTCTTTCTTTCTTTCCTTTTTTTTCTTTCTGATAATAATATCGAAAACAATGACACATATTTACTGAATATGAATCATAAGTAAACTCTTGTGTCTATGTGATAGAATTAGGATGTTTTGTAAACTGTCTTTTGGTGGAGCAGTCTAATCAGTGGTATAAAATTTTTCTAAGCATAAATCTAGGAAAAACTGAAGCCGAAACCCTCGTTGCATTAACCAGTTTTTTTTAAAATTTTTAAATAATTAGTTTAACTGAGAAATGACGCATTAAATCAGGAATGAAAAAAAATTAGCTCACTAAATGTAACGAGATTAAACCCTTAGAGTCTTACACCATTAGAACATCCTACTGCTAATTGACAAATATTAAAGGTCACGTGGTAACGCCACACATGCTCATTAAAATCGTTTAATGCTCATTCTGAGATATAGTTGTATCTGAATTGATACAAAGTTAATTGATTAGTTAATTTTGCTTTTTCTGAATTCCAGACATGCAAAGTGCAGCATGGACATAACTGCTTTTGAGTATCACCGGAAATTCAAGACTTACCTAGAGCTTGGTCAGTGCCCACAAAGGGAGAGAATTATACGAATGCCAGACAATTCGACACAATATGAGCCAGTAGCATGGTATGTTTAAATAAAAGAAAACAAAGGAGATATGGTTCCAAGACTTAATATTTTTGTAAATTTTAATAAATTCTTCACGATTGTGTTTAATTTATTTACTTACTGTTGAGTACATATACGTATTTAATTTCGTTTATATTCATACAATTCTACCTTATACCGAAATGTTTCACTATCCATTCAATTCTGCATCTATCCATTCCCTTCTATTTTCATTTCCCATCTCTCAGATTTCTCACTTAATCTTTGAAATTCCACTTTATATCCAGTGCAGTCAAGTTCTGTATTATCCATTTCAACATCTGTCTATCAAATTAGTCACTTTCTATCCAGTGCAGTAAAATTCTTTATCATCCAGTTCAACATCTGTCTATCAAATTAGCCACTTTCTATCCAGTGCAGTCAAATTCTGTATCATCCAGTTCAACACCTGTCTATCAAATTGTCCACTTCCATTCTACCTCATTCACCTCTATTTTCTTCCTCTATTTATCAGTTCCTCTTCATCTCATCCATTTCCACGTCTTTCCACCCAGTTCAGCCTCTTTCCATCTATGTCAGCCGTATGTCTTCCCATTCCCATCCTATTTCTTCCACTTCAACCTTCAGCCATATATTTTTATTTCCACTTCTATCCTTCCATTTTAATTTTAATTCCTCATGTGTCTGTCATTTAACTTGCAGTTAGACAATTCTGAATTCTGACCCACCTGTCTTTGTTCTCAAATCATAAAACCCATCGCTTCTGAGGGGATTCTTTCCATATCATCTATCCTGTGCATTCAATAATTAAATATGTCCTTTGTCCGTGTTGCGAAAAGTTAATTGATTTCGTCTTATTTATCTTTATGCATTGTTTATTGAGTGTATCATGTTTGCAGTAAAGAGCGACAGAAAGGAAACATTACAAGTCTGCCACGGGAATTTAATGATTCACGTCACGTGACAATACCGACAGCCAATGATCTGGTGGCGTATCTCGGTCTCTGCGGAGGAGAAGCAGCTTCTTATTTAGGAATTTTAAACAAGGGTGACTGTGTCGCGGTTGGTATTTGAACTCTTGTCTTTAAAATAATGTTGTTTTCCTTATATTTTTCTTTTTAAAAATAAACTATTTAAAAGAATTAATTTATTTATCTCTTCATCAGTACTCTTTACCTGGCACTTTATAAATGTAGTTAAATATTTTTTTAAAATATAAAATCGTAGCGCAGATAAATCTTTTTCCTTACAATGCTTTATATTCGTGGGCCTTTTTTCTTTCTTATTGCAGTTTATATTGAGGTTATCAAAATATAATATGTGTATTTTCCTACAAAGGGTGTCATGAAAGTGAATGATTAGTTAAAATATCGACAATAAACAAAAAATAAACTATTACTCTTACAAGACAAGTTTGCAACTCGTTTACTGGTGCACAGGTACTGTATAGATTCACACGTTACTGACTTGTTTACTGGTGCACAGGTACTGTATAGATTCACACGTTACTGACTTGCTGATTGGTACACAGTAACTGTGTAGCATTTACGCATTAGCATAAGCGGTCAGTTTAGCTTATGGTATCAATGGTGATAAAAGGTCCTATATTTTATATAATACTTTAGTTACACAGGCTTGAGGGTGAAAAATTCACTTATCAAGTTCATTTAAACTGCATGTTTATTATTTCGAATACGACTACTTAAAGTCATTATTTTGATTGTCAGAAAACCTAGAGCTGACATCTCTTAGGGAAATAAACCAAATTCTTATATTAATCAAATTAAACACAATCATATACAGTAGTCGAATGTCCCTCTTGGTGGACAATTTTTATTTTTCTCGTATGTCCATCTGGGTGAGGTTTTCATGCACTAAGCCTGTTGAGAGGTCGTATGGCCATCATGATGAGGTATTCATGCACTATGCATGTTGAGTGGTCGTGTGGCCATCATGGTGAGGTATTTATGCACTAAGCATGTTCATTGGTCGTATGGCCTACCTAGTGGATCAGTTATGTGATTGATTGCTCTGACAGCACAACTCAACGCATCCACATTCAAGAATATTCCATTAACGACATAAAAATTGTACTCGATCGGAAAGGAGTTAATATGCTGCTTCTGACTGAGACCATAATGATTTGTCAGTCGAAGCGTTAGTATTATGCGTACTGACATTTTCGTAATTTCAAAAAAGAAAAAGTTTTAATACTGAGCATGTTACTTTACATTCAGTCGACAAGAAAGATTACAAGTCGTATTTAATTTACTCTCGCAAAATGTTTTTAGTTTACTGCCGATTTATTTGAATGACTAACTAGCAGAAGTAAAGCGCTTTTTGTGACACATCCTCTTCTAACATCACAATAGGTCTTCCGATGACACTTATTTTATAATAGAACTAAAAAGGGGACAAGTTGTTTATAGCTAAAACGATGTTTTAAAACATATGAGACGGCTCACTTTTGGCCTTGTATTTGCTGTTTTTCACTTTACTCTTCTTCTGGCATTATTTACACAGACTACTGCTCTTTCGCACTCGCCCAGTCTCGACACACACAATTGCACGCACATATCACAAACACTTTTAATATTTAAACAGCACATTTTTTAAATGACCATGTTTAATGAATTTAAAATTATTTATTGCTTTTCTTTTATGCCAAAACGGCTTTTTATAACAATTTTATTTCTCTGTTTACAGGTCGAAATGGCAAGCATTCTTACCTTTAGCGCCAAAACTATGGTCAGGGCTTTTGTGCAGTACTACAGAAAATCCCTGGATATATTAGAAACTACGGAAAGCGTCCGTGATGGGTTCAGCCATTATTACACTGACAAATTTTATGTCAAACACAGGAGCTACGGGACCTTAGAGATTATTATTGTACAGTTCCGTTTTCGGTCTCGCAAGGAGACCGAATTAGCGCGAGAACTTAAGCAGCAATCAAACTTTATGTCCGATTTCATGAAAAAATTGGAGCGGGAAGTTGGAATACCAAGAATAGTATTGGTGAGTTGAATTTAAACTGATGTAATTAACGTTCCTTGTTAATGGGTTTGCTGCCTTGTACACTCTTATAACGTGTGCATTTTTGCTCGTAGATTTTAAATTTTACTATAGGATAACCGCTGTGATTGAAGGGGGTTAAGATACTTAATATCCTGATACGTTTTTCAATCCGGATCGTTATCGACCAGTGACAAAAGGTGGGACGAAGTCTACTGTTAACCTGCATTATTATGCCAGTAAAACCGCAAAGAGCGTTAGCAAGTGTAATGACTTCAGGCATATCACACTGAATTTGAACCGTACGACATATAGATGGGATGGTTGGGAAAGAGATGGAAGCATGTTGTCTCTGTTAGTAAATCGTAGGCTTTTTTCAGTCTATGTACGTCACTAATTGTTTTTCACTTGTTTCGGGCCCGTACTCGTTTTCTCCTCTCTCGTCCAAAGAATTCAAATGGCCTCGACTTGAAGTTTGTGATCAGCGTTTGTTTTGATCACTTCAAGACTGCCACAGATTAGGGATGTAAAAGAGATGATGTCTTGCATAGATGTATATTTTAAAAAATATAAAAATCAACAAAAATAATATTTTTAAAAAGTTATTTTGCCAGCTTTTAAAAAGTCGATAACCTGTATGAATATTTTTAGTTTGTGTGTGGGTTTTTTTTTTTGTGCGTTTGGAAGTCGTATGTTATGCACGGGCCGCATCAATATCAAAAAGTGTGTTTTTCATTTGGAACTCTGATTAGTTTTGAGACTTTTAATAGACACAGTTGTATGTCGCTATAGGTGTCCTTATTCCTGCTTAACACTCTTCTTCAACTATTCAAGAGATGAACTTCTTTTTTAAAATTAGATTTTTAAAAGTAATATAATACTTTGTTTTTGCCTTCCTTGTAGTGTCATGTCCTACATCTTCACAACTTTTCTGAGCTTATGAACTAGGTGAAGTCTGATTCTCAAGTGCTGGACTGTCGGCTTTTAATTTAGTTTTATCACGCTGTAGACAGTAATAATGCAAATTCAAAGTGGAAACAACCCTATTAAAAAAAAATAGATTGATTACTAAAATTCCAATATTTACTCTTTGCATTGATAGCATGGTCAAGAGTTTCGTACTCTATTCTGTATTAAAACGCTTTCTTACATTCATGGCACCGCCCCCTCTCCCTTAAATGTACGTGTGAATGTAGAGCTTGTTTTGGAAAGAGTATACTTTTATGATAATAGTTGAGAACTTATTCCGAGATTTGTTTTTCTTTTCCTTATCCATACAGCAAACTCTCACTATCGAAATTTTTTAAATGGTTTGCCCTCCTCGCTGATCTACCCCAGTGATCCATTCTGAGAGAGCGCCACCTATTTCTGTCTAGTTGTGATTGATATGGACTAGGGTATGCAACTCTTGATCACGTTGTCATTTCACCTCCTCAAGTTTTAATATCCGAATTTTAATAATCAGTCTGATAGGCAGATGGTTTGCACTTTAAAATGTATTATTTAAGAAGTTTTTAATGTAATGTGTACCCAGATGAACCCCCCTTGTAATGCTGAGCAAAGAACTACCCTTTCACTGTTTTTATTATAACTAACCCTTAGAACTGAGACGCGTAGGGGTATCATTTATGTTGTTTATAACAGACAGAGCAGTAAATTGTTTTAAGTTTGCTATAAAGTAATCTTATTATAGAACTTGTTCGTGAGATGACATCTCTTCGCGGTCTGAATTTGGTAATGTGTCGCTGACCTTAGTAAGTGCCCGCGCGCCGCTTGATTAGCGCTGCCTTCTCGATTTCTGAATCTCGAGCGACGTCATTAACTGGTGTTGTATGTCTGGCGGAGTTCCACGCTTTTCACTCTAATTAGCCATTGGTGTGCCGTGGTGGTGCTGAGGAAGGTGGAGGGGGGGACAGGGGAGGTATCCGCGAGTTCTCGATGTGCGTCACTGCAGGTGTTTGTAGGGTGTTTTTTTTCTTCCTTAATTTTTGAAATCTCTTTTTTGGCTGGCAGTCTGTTTTTCTCGTTCTGAATTCTTGTGTTAATTATCATTTTGGCCTTGCGTGCTTCTGTAAAAATGAAAGAAAAATTGCTTAGTTGTATATATTTTTGAATAATTTTAAATAATGCGGCCCTCCTGCTTCCTTTATCTAACACTAAATTTTTATACCCTGTGAACAAATATCGGTACTTCCGTTTACAGTTCAAATACTCGATCCTTCCATCCCTACACGCACACACAATGCGCTCGCTCTCTCACACACACACACACACACACACATGCTCGCGAGGACGTTATATTTACTTTATTTACAAATATCTTTTCATGCCGTGATAATCCAGTTTTACAACCCAATTCACAAAGAGGTATAGATTCTTTAATAGGAGGAGTTGCTGGGTACAGTGAGTACAAGGTCAAGAAAGTTTTTATTACGTAGTCTTGTTGCTCGCACCCCATGACGACAACAGTCGAGCTTTCGTCACCACGAGGTCAATTAATTTGCATAGTGAGTTCTAAGCGCTCCTTTCCGCCAGATTCTGTTTTGCATTTTTTTTTTAAAGGCATTAGTTTGTTTCTCTCAAGCCAGTTCCAAATTATGGAGACATGTATTATTTCTAATACTTGCGCACTAGCCGTTGCATATGCGGTCAGTCATGGCCTAACGGTGTTGTTAACGTGTCGACTTCATTTTTTCCTGTAAGAAAAAAAATAGCTTGAAAACTGTTGTGACCTACAAGTTAGGAAGTGTGTCGCTGTGACATGTTTACTAATTTCTTTTATGACTTACTCTTACTAAAGTTTCTTATTTCGCTCTAATTACTTATGGGGGTTTTTTTTATGTGACTTACTCATTGCTAAAATTCTTGAGACTAGTACTTTTTTGTGACTTATTAATTACTATGTTTCTTATGACTGCTAATTACTAGTTCTTTCTAGTGACTTACTCATTGCTAACTTTATCATGACAACTAATTATGTGTTTTATTACTGCACACTAGTTAGTAATATTTTGCTGATTCATCTTTTTTATTATTATTTTAACTCATTAGTAATTAAAAGCAGTTTTTAAGTTGTAACCAACCAGTTTCTGTTGCGGTTTTTTTTTCTTTTTTTTTTTTGTAGCAAGGTAGTTACTCTCTTGCAATCAGCCAAGCAATTTTCGTTTGATTGATTAGTTTATTGATTGACTGGTTGAAGACTTTCCTCCATTCCCAAATGTTTATTGATTTCGGCCAATTTTCATTCTTAGCTTTTGTATTCTCTGTGCTCCTGTCTATGCTTTCTCTACGGTCAGCAAACACTGTTGTGCACTGTAATGAGACACCAGGCACATCATGCGCTTTAATCAGACACTTGTGCGTTCCAGTGACCGAACATTTTTGCCCTGTGCTCGGACATTTGTAATCGGACACCTGTGCACCTACTTTGTTCTGATTAAATGCCTGCCCTGCGGTTCTCATCTTGCACCTGTGGGGTCCTGCTCGTTCCTGCAATCGCTGCTAGTGGTGGTGCATTTTCTTTTCCCCCTCCCCCCGCGAACGAAAAATATTTACAACTGTAGACACCTATGCGCATAGCGGCTCCCAGTCACACTGGCAGATCGTGGAAACATACGTCACGCAGGGACGTACGTTTTGCACGTGCCGCATTCCTAGACCAAACCCTTAGCACGTGTTGTGTCTGGAGAACTGGTGATTGATAACACCGACACTCCAGCAGCGATATCTTAACATTTGAGGATTGTTAAATAAACTTCGTTGTTTTTGAAATCTAAAGTTTATATTGAAAAATAATGTAGACAAGTCTGGCACATAGATATTTGATTGTTATTGCTGGTGTTCTTATCATTTTACTTGACCTCTTTGACTTGTTTCATGTCTGTGTTTGGAAAAAGTGTGCTTTTTAACGAACCCATTAGTCTGATATATTGTAACGAATTAACTGTACTTCATTTCAGCTAAACATTTGTATGTGCTGTTATTGTTGACTGGTATTGTTTTAAATATGTCTCGCCAACGCTTCTACTACCCCCCCCCTTTTTTTTTTTTCTCACACAGAATGATTTGTTTTTTTCTTGTCGACTTTGCGATTGTCTCTACTCATGAGAGAATAGCCTCGACCATTATTTGCCTCCCTTACATTTCTTTATGTCTAATTAACTAAATTTATTGAGGTATATTTTCTTTCCAATTTAAATGGAGAAGCCATCCCTACCCCTTCCCTCTCCTTTTTTTTTCCTGCGTCCTGTTTGTTCTTCAGATAAAAATAGCACAGTGTGAGATTATTTTTTTTAGTTTAAAGCTGAATACAAGATTCTCATTTGCGTCATGATTTTAATTAATAATTATATTTTGTGTTTGAAGTCAAAATAATAGGTAGATATTTTTGTTGCGGAGAGGGTCGATTCCCTTCTAAATGAAGCAAAGGTTTCTCCCTTTAAATTCCTTTCTTTTTTCCTTTCCCTTCAATTTGTTTTGATATTTATACATTTCTATTAATTTTAAATGTTTGCTTATAATAAGCCATAAAAGTTTGAATAAGCCGTACCACTTATATTTTCAATTGCTGTATAACTAATGTTTATGGAGGTTTAAATAACCATACCACGTATGCTTTGCCGTATAACTAATGTTTATAGAGATTATTAAATAAGTCAGACCACGTGTACTTTGAATTGCCCTATAACTAATATTTATAAAGGTTTAAATAAGCCATACCTAGTATACTCAGCATTTGTTTTCTTTCATGATGCTACAGATATTAAGTCTGTCCACTGCGACCCAGGAATCGTTCCTCGAAGCCAAGTACGACCAGGCGGACTGGCTGGCTGCCATTCGCTACGTGGAGGTGCTCGAGACCTACGTCACGCACACCCGTCTTCAGATCGAATCGAACCGCATTTCGCCCCACCTCGATTATCTCCTCTTTCCGTTCGACTCCAGGAGTTTCTGTGAGTAGCCTCGCAACAAGCCTCTTTGTACACGCACATAAGTCCATCCACGCATGTGTACATACGCGCGTGCATACATACACACATACACACAGCAGACGTGGTTACACGAGACTATTCAGGTGTGTCTAATACATACGCCGTACACGCCTCCACTGTAGCCTTGTGCACCCCATTGCGGTGGCTCTCATATTTGAGAACATTTCTAAGTTCAGTTTAGCTCATTTCAGGGAAAGTTTTCGGCGTATTTTTTGTGTGTGGTTATTTTATCGGTGGGGTGTCAGTGCTCGCAACGATGCCATTCTTGTTTTGCTTACCACTATAACAAACAGGGACGTCGAAATATCGAGTTTTGTGTTCTCAGCTTATTTAGTGTTGTTTGTTTTGTTTTTAAATGATTAATATCATAGAGTTCCATGTGGACTAAATTAAAATACTGGTACGTCACTTTCTTTTTTTTCTTTTTTTAGCGCGTCACCATTTGACCTAATAACAGCTGTGCGTCGTATGTGTGCCCGGAATTTCAAAGCTCTATGGGGAATGAGTGTTATTCCCTATTTTTAAAGCGAGTCACAATAACATGTAATGGATACGCTTAGCTACATTCGATATGCTACATAAGGCTCAGTGTGCTAAATTAGGTTTGGTTTGGTTTATGCGGCTCAGTATGCTAAATTAGGTTTGTTTTGATTTATGCGGCTCAGTATGCTAAATTAGGTTTGGTTTGGTTTATGCGGCTCACTGTGTTCAATTAGGTTCTGTTTGATTTTACTCATTGCTCTAAATTAGGGTCGGTATGGTGCATAAGGCTTATTATTATGCTAAACTACGTTCTGTGTGCTTTGGTTTTGACGTTACGTATACGGCAAATTCAGTTCGTTCAAGTAATTTTCCACGTGACTTCATATCTATTAAAGCTAACTTTACTAAATTATCACAAATATAACACATTCGGAATTACCGGTGTAGTCTTATTATCGAACAAAGGTCTGTATTTTTAAGAAGTTATTTCTTTAAAAAATTAGGTCCCTATCGCCATCCAGTAGACAGCCTATGAAAGGGAAACATGCGCTGTGTGATGATAAGGGGTGCGTAAAGGGATGAATTTTGTTTAAAATACTGTCGTCATGAAACGAGTGTGTCGCATATCGGAGGATCTGAAAAGAATATTTGCTTACGTTATTTACTGCCTGCTTTTGTTTTATTAGCGCCCTACTAGATCGTCGCTCTCCCTCCAAAGTTGTAAAATGCTATACTTTTTTTCTTCATGCAGTGTACCCCAAATGACTTTATTGAAGTAGTGGTGCATTATTTCCTTCTTAAAATGAGCGTTAACTATTAAATTGTCGCAAACATAGGTTAGATATGATGTGTCAGCGATTCTGTCAACTATGATCTTTATCGACATGTGTTTGTGGCTTTGCGACGTCACAGACCGCATGACCGTGGTTTGTTCTTGGTGACGACCGGCGCAAATTGACGTCACAAATCAGTGCGTCTTTTATGCTGATTGGCAAAATGTCCGGATGAAAACAGCAAGCTGCTTGGTAATTGTCGATTCAATAGGTTGGCTGTTTGGGGAGAAGGAAATAACGCTTTTACAGTGTTGTTCATTGTTATAGGTTTAATATCAGTCGTATCAGCCCCATCTATGTCGACTGCTTAATTGTTGATTAAAGCAATATCTATAGATTTCTTTAATAGAGTTCTGTTACGAGAGGCAAAAATTAATTTAATTGGACCTCTAGGAGTCGAGGTGTTGTGTCTGTCGGTTGGGAGAGCTTGTGACAAAATGGAATGCGTGCATATGTGTAATTAGCCTACCGTGACCACAACTAGAAAGATAACAGCGAAACATTCAATCATACCCAACATAAACAGAATACCAGGAGAGAAAAAATTAAATCAACAATAAAATTAACTAACAAAGCTAATAAATGGCAATGCTACTCACTTCTAAATTAACTCATTTACGCACACTGGCAAGAATAAAGGAGACCTGCTAAAGAGACTTGCATAAGTGGTAGTAACTAAATACTTTCACCCCAGGGAAGTCTTAAATATACGGTACAGATTCTCAAAACTAAAAAAAATGTCAGTTTAATCAATGGATCCTAATAAGTCTGCCCTCCCTATGAGCGATAATTAATATATAAGCATATCTCTATGACATACGTCCTGAGCACAGCCAAATAGAAATAGATATCCAAGGGAAACTCGGTATGTATATATAAGCACAAAGGAAAAGGAAAAAACATGTGCCAAGATGTAGCAAAAAGCATCGCAGAGTAACATAACACATCTTGAAATAAATCCAGTCAGCAGCTGAGGTGGTACAATCCTATCCCAGGTGCATAGATCATTCCACTACAGTGACTGGAGCATAAAACATTGCCACTAAAGTGACTGGGGCATAGATCATTCCACTAAAGTGACTGGAGCATAAAACATTGCCACTAAAGTGACTGGGGCATAGATCATTCCACTAAAGTGACTGGAGCATAAAACATTGCCACTAAAGTGACTGGGGCATAGATCATTGCCAATAAAGTGACAGTGGAGTATAGAACACTGCCGCTAAAGTGACTGGGGCATAGAACATTGCCACTAAAGTAACAGTGGAGTATAGAACACTGCCAATAAAGTGACTGGGGCATAGAACACTGCCAATAAAGTGACAGTGGAGTATAGAACATTGCCTCAGGACAGTACCACTCTTAACTCTCAGAACCACATCAGAGGAAAGAACAATATGTAGCGGTGCTGCATGATGCATGATGCTGAAGTACCCAAGTCACGTGACCTGTCCCGGAGGCCAGGAGACGCAAGCCACGATCGTCGAACGCACCTTGCTCTGAAAAGCAGAGAGAAATGCTCGCTCTCACTTTCTGGAAAAACATTTTCAGGGTTAAATACATTTATTACAACCAGCAGCGGTTTAATTTTTATTTATTTATGTTGTCCTTTCTTTTTGTGACTAAGTAAAGTATTTTCGTTTTGGGGCCGGATGCCTACGCACGACTCATGTTCCTTATATCTGTTATCAATTGAATGTATCTGTTTTGCTTTGCATTTTGTGCAAGCAGCGAACTTTGTGGATTATGAAACATTAAACACTTACTCCACACAACCCCTCCCATCTAACCTCGATCGACTATATTTTACCAGTTTAGTTTCTTGAATTTCAAGACCCAAACTAAAAGATACAAATATTTTTATAGCAGATTTCGGACAAAAGAATAAAAATGGGGAAATTTGATGGACTTTTCTTGTTAATGAACAGAGGGAAAAAGATAGTTTTATCATTATTTTGTTCATACTTATTTTCATTCTTTCTTTTCGTTTTCATTAAGTTAACAATGTTAACTTATGCGTTTGTTTTGTGTGTGTGTTTATGTGTGAGTGAGTGAGTGAGTGAGTGAGTGAGTGAGTGAGTGAGTGAGTGAGTGAGTGAGTGAGTGAGTGAGTGAGTGAGTGAGTGAGTGAGATTATAGTTGTTCATTTTCTTTAAAAAAGATTGTAATTTATTAATCCTTACTATTAATATTGTTAATTATAACCCTTCAAAGCACAGATAATATAATTAATTTTCTCATACTTTTCACAATCCTGATCGTTCTTATTACTGTCCAGCTGGCCGTATCCAGCCAAGCCCTTTGAACTGGGAGGCGATTTCAATGCTAGAAGTCACAATCCGGCAAGCGGTCACCATCAACAAGAAGACTACCAAGCTAGTAAGAAGACGTTTTGCAAACTAAAAGTACAACTAAACAATGAATTGCAAGCTATTGTTAAGCACTAGATATCCTGTCAAGAGGCTTCCGGGCGTCCTTAGTTACAGTGAAAGCAAAAATAAAAACTTTGTTTCAGTTAGAATGTTCATTATAAATGAAGATAAAATTCTCTTTAACACGTAATCACTGTAACACTTTAAAGCATAAAATCCGGTCACATAAGCTTCATAATTATTATCATCATCACCATTTTTACTATTATGTTTCAGTGTCGTAATAAAATCTCTCAAGATTGTCGACGCGCACTCGAACTGCGCCGGAAGTTGGCGTCGCTGAAGTCAGACATTCATAAGGCGCGCTCCAATTGGATGAACCTGAGCATGAAAGAGAAACAAGACTTTGCCATACGCTACCAAGCGCGCGTGACATCCTTCAGCAACGTGGCGAAAATCCTCTCGCGTGACATCCGCAACGAAAAGAAACAAGAGAAGCTGGACAAGCTCAGTAACCGGAAGAGGCGAAGGAACCAGGTACCACTTGACCAGCGCATGAAGAGACTCCGCCAGAAGCGTGAAAGAACTGCACACCTGAAAAAACCACTCGCCTCGAAAACGGTGACCGTGGGATGAAGTCCTAGCTTGATCTCGAGAGAATAAATTTGGACACTTATATATGTTTGGTGGTGTGGGTTAAGGGAAGAAACGGAGATTGAGAAATGAAATTCAGTTTGGTCATTTTCAAAGTCTCCCATAGCGGCTCCACCCACACACAGACATCGAAGGATTTCTCTTTGCCAGTCATATGAGACACTACTTCCACAGACTGAAGGAGACAGACAAATAATACTGGAGTGAGCGTTTGCAAACGTCACACAAGAATCCGAAAGAAGAACATTTAAGACAAGATCGCACTGGGTGTCCAAAAGGGTTTATTTACTGACCATTCAGACTGTTTTCATTGATCCCTGCTGTACATGAACTCACCACTGGATACTCGAGCTCTCTAAATGTAAACATGAATAGCAACAACCACTTGCAATGGATATTGCATCTGTTACAATCAGACTTGGTTTACCTAGAAAGTCTCTTTTTTTTCTCTTCAGGATCGAGCCTGTTATTTATGGCATCGTTTTGGGTAGATTGTGTGCATAGTTTTGGATCTAGAGGTACCGGCTGCCTTCTGAGTTTACTGAAGAGCATTTTGAGAACATGATGCAAGCACTTTCTTTTTGTTTTGTTTTATAGTTCTGATATATTTTTCACAAAATGTTTTATCACTGTGAAACAAAACTTTATTATTTCTTTCTACTTTTAATTCTGATTAATTTTTTCTTTGATTGTTTTATTTTTATGTTGTTCTTTTTGAATGTGCACGAAGTGCGGGGTCGGGGAGGTTGTGTACGGGGGGTTTTGTGGGGTTTTTTTTGTTGTTTTTGTTTTTTTTTGTTTTTTGGGGGGAAGAGATGGAGATAGGATTAGGTACGGCTTTTGCTATTTTCTTATCTTTTACATTTTAAAATTTTTCTTGCAAACTTCTCACTGTCTTTTATTGGGGAGTTGTGATTGTGATGTATGTAAGCATCTTTAAAACCGGGCATGTATTGTGCATTTGCATTTAGGGATTAAAAGAGTACACAACTTAATTTATTATAAATCAAATAGCATTAAACCCTCACTCTTTGATCGCGTGAGTGAGGCGGCAAAAAGGCCTAAACGTTTGTTTTCTTGTTTAGCTCGATCTTAACTGCAACAAAAAATTAAGAAAATAAACGCGGTAAACCCACGTTATGAAAGAGACGCGTGATCCGAGGAACATGAAATGCTTGCAGACGGATAACACTGCAAAATATAGCTAAAGCTAAATGGTTGTTTTAAACTTGAAGGTCAAGGTTGTTGGGCACTCATCAAGAATGAGTACTTTGGCTGTTGTCTGAATTGAGGACGATTTCTACCAGACTGGTGAGTGTGCGTACGGCCGACAAAGTGCAAGAGAAATATATGGGTTTTGTTGAATCGCTCTGCGCGAAGAGAATTGGTTCACACACATAAATATTACTAATAAGAGCACTGTGGGATTTATTACGTAGTTAAAAACGCTGTCTCCGCGAAATGATCAAATAGCAAATGGACTGAAAAGAGCATTTTCTTGTGATAATTATTGTCTACTTTTTTTTTTTTCATTCTTACGCCAGTCTATCGCAGTTCAAAGATGTACATTTCCTTACTCTTAACATTGGTGGTCTCAGACGACAGACTGGCACATATTTCTAGACGATAAGTCATGGACTGTGTGCTTTTTCTGCTAATTTGCATAGTATTTACGATTTAGAATACTACAGATGCAACGCACAAACTAACCCTAGCCCTGTGTACTGCGCCTTTAATACAACAGAAAACTAAATTGCTCTAAAATAAATTAATAAAATAAAAACTTTCTGTTGCCATTATTTGTAATTAATGAGAGCTGGATTCAGTAGGCAATTAAATAAAATGTAAATATTTTTATTAAATATACATTCAACTACAAAAGCTGTCAACAGCCACTTTTATTTTTGAACGCTTCTGGCCCAAACTCGTCAGTAACACAGCATTTAAAAAATAATGAAAAAATGACACTGTGACATTGGCTCAAACTCGTCAGTAACACAGCATTTAAAAAAATGAAAGAATGACACCGTGACATTGACAAACCTTCCTCTCTCATCCACAGTTGAATTTTTTGTGAATGTAAATAAATCTTAATTTTTTTAAATAAAATTTTATATAAGAACTTACAATTGTTTTTAATAGAGGCGCTAGATGACGAGGTCAAAGTGTAAATAAAATACGTTGGTAGCGCAAGAACATAGCCTACATTTCTGTACATTTAGCACTCGGCCGCGCAGATTGCCGATCTAGACTGCTCTAGTGGTTTGACACATTTAGCCAACGCCCATTTGCAACCGTAAAATGCCGAAGCATCGCGTGACTTTAAACAAAGATGTAGACTAGACCCAAGCCTGGTTGATCGAGAAAGTCACATGCCAGAAATTTCTTGTGTAGATTTATTAAATCAGTTTTCGATCGTCTTTCCTTAAAAATCCTTTTAGTCTGAAAAACAACAAAAATAGTAGGAGTAGACATTTTAAATGAATAGTCTTCATCATAACAATAGAATTCTTAATAGGAGTGGCATATAAATAATGAAATGAGTAAATTTTGAGATATTTGCAAATCTTTTCCGAATTACAGTGGCCGTGAAGGCTATTTAGGAGAAATATCAACTCTTGTGTTTCTTTCTAGTTTAATATACCTATAAAGCATTTTGGGTTGTTGTCTTATGCAAAATAATAACACCGGCATCGGTCGAAGTAGCCAAGCACTGAGACTACTGGCTATCGCTTGGAGTCTTCTTCATCCCCCCCCCCCCCCGTTTTCTTTAAAAGATACATGTATTAATAATATGTATACGCGTGTACTTGAGACTAGAGGTTGTGACGACGCGTGGATAACATTTCTATTTATATGCTTGGACTTGAGGCTAGAGGTTGTCTATGACTTGACGTTTGTAGCACATTTCTATTTATACGCATGGACTGGAGGCTAGGTTGTCTGTGACTTGACGCTTTTTTTTTTCACTGTCTCCAGAAGCCGCATTAGACATTTATCGTAAGATATTCTCAGTCTTGGGATGCTTCTGGGGGAACCCCAAAGCTTCACATTGCGTCCCGAGGGGGAGGGCAGGAGGGTTGGCGGAAGGGGGTGAAACAGGTCGCACCAGTATGGCGCATGCCCTCCGTCGGTGGGGGATTGTGGCTTGACGCTTGGAACACATTTCTATTTATACGCGTGGACTTGAGACTAGTAAATGAACTTGGTGCTTGGAGTTTATTGACTGAACTTGTGCGTGCTTGTCTGCTGGTCATGTTCAACACTTGAAATTCTGGTTTGGTTTTGTTTTTTTTTTGACGGATTTGCCGCAAGATAAATATATTATCTTTATATATATAAATAGTATCACAGTTATAGCAGTTATAATGGTAGTGATAGGAATAATTGATTATTATTATTATCATCTTTGCTAGCAATAAATCACGTGATGACTCCATTTCCTGACAGATGTAACCAGCCTCGTATACTAGGCAGTTAGTTTGTGTCAGAGTGCAAGTACAGTTTGTGTCAGAGTGCAAGTACAGTTTGTGGAAAGTTTTTCCAGCTGGCATGGCTAATTTTTCCCCCCACCGGAAGTGGGGATAGGGAGAGGGAAGAGCAGGTACGCATACTAAAAATATAAATCAGTTTCCTGTTTGCTATAATTTAATCTGCAACATAGCTCATGTCTCCCGCCTAGAAAATTGTTTTCCTAATTTTGCCCTCTTTTTTTCCTCGCCCACTTGATACAAGTACCTAATGCGCACCATTTATTGGAGGGGTTTTGTTGTTTTTTATTTTTGTTCTTGGGTTTGTTTTTTCTTCTTCTTCTTCTTCTTTTTTTGGGGGGATGGAGGGGGGCGGCAGTAAAACTCTTCACTTTACTTGCTCAGGTTTGAGTCAACTTTTTAAAAAAATATTTTTGTTTCTTTTATTATACGATCTTATCTGTTGATTTTTTAAAATTTTATTTTAGACTTAAAGAAATTTGAAGAGGAACGTAAAAAAAAAAACAACATCGTTTATCAGTGACGTTTGACTTTTCTGGCAAGCCCACCTTAAAAAAAAAAATATCCCATTAAATAGCGCCGTGTTTGCACACTCACCTTTCACCGAAAAAGAAGCTGAAAATCTTATACATCGTATTTTGGTCGAAAAAGTCTTCAGACTTTTAATAATAATAATAATAAAATATATTATGTACCATGAGTAGCTTTATTTACATGTCCTATTTTATATTGAGCCAATCTGACATAATTTCTTAAAAGGAAAACAAAACTTTAATCTTGAACATAGGCCAGACCGTTATATTGTCCGATAAGAGAAATAAAAATAAAAGATGTGATTCGAACGTCTTGGCTTGCTCACTCAGATTTTCCGATTGAGCTGTTAAGCAACCTCCTTACTCCCAGCCATCTCTCGAAAGGCGACTACGTAAAAAGAGGTCAAATAGGTCCTATTGTTTTCGGGACATTACAACTACAAAGTAGGAATTACTTTGCTGCCAATCATCCTTATTTTCAACATTCTTTTTCTTCTTCTTCTTATTTTTATGTTCCGGACCTCCTGAACAAGATTATAATGTAGACATTTCACTAGTGTGTTTATGCTCAAATGGAGTCATTCTTGAAGGGCTCGATAATGTTTAGATGAGTTGTTGCTTTAAAAAATAAAATTCTAGTCATTTATCAAATTGTTCTTTTTCCTAGTGCTCATTTTTTTTTTATGGATAACTAGTTGTTGAGAGTATTTTATCATAGAATGCAAGTTGCTCTTGAATTTAGAAAAGAATGTACTTACACACACACACACACTGAATGTTGGTTTGTTTTGTAATTATTTTTCTTTTGTCGCGCAATCCACTGAATGTCATTTATAAATATGGACGTCGTAAATGCTGTTTGTTGTAACGCCTAATGATCCTGGTGTTTGCAGTAATGCTAATACTCCATGCTTGTATATACATTTGAGAGATTCTATGACACATTTAGCGGTGCTTCCTGAAAGCCTTGGAAACGACACTACATGACATTAGCACGCTGTTTCATTAGCGTTCTTAGAAAGGTACCCCTGCTTAGAATACGGTCTTGTGGCTTTTTACGTACATATATGCATACGTTATGATTATAATTTGTGGGTAAATGACAATGTTGACCAACATTTTTTATATTCATCTAGGATTGTGATATTTTGTTTGGCCAGCATTGCTACTTTGTGTGTATTTTCTTCTTTTTTTTTTTTAAACTAAATTATTTATTTACGTGAGTTTATAAGTGTTCAACCACCATAATTATTTGGGTGGATCTTTAAGCAGTGATAGCTTAAGACGTGACTATTTGTAATATGTTTGTTATGTAAAGTTTGAACAAATCCATTGATAGATGTTGTACAGTAGAATAGCGAGTGAAGAACATATTCAATAAACACGTATCTTGCTTGTATGTTATTATTGTTTATATATTCACCATGATTGTAAATTTCTTGTTTGTACTCTAATTATATTTGTTGTTGTTTTCACTAGGCCTGTAGTGTTGCTATGTAATGCTCCTCATCGATATTGATGTAATTTAAGTCATGAATTAACTTGGTGTGGTCAGATTACAATGTAATAGTAAAATGTTGTACGACTGTTTGTTGTTTAACATTACGTACGTGTGCGTACATGCATGTGTACTAAGAGAGTCACGGGACATGTTCCTAGGTTATTATATTTTTATTATTATTTTTTCAGGGGATGGGGGTTAAAAGTGAAAACGATTAACAAAATGCTGTTTAGGCTTATAAAAAAAACAACAACACGTTTTTGTTGCTGTTTATTGTTGTTTTATTAAGTTCAGAGTTGATAAGCAGCAATACGGTCATAACTGTTTGTTCTGGTAACGTGGTGTGTTTGATTTGATGTTGTTTATGAATATAATTTGTTTATTATACATAAACTAAAAGTGTTGTTGTTGATAGGAACTGATGTCAGTATATAAATATTTCTTTTTGACAGGCATGTCAGCCTCTGTGTGTACACGACTAATTAGCATGTGTGTGTGTGAGAGAGAGATTTGGGTTTAGAACGTGCTGTTGTCAGAAACTATCATTCTAATTTTTAGGCTAAAAATCAAACTACAGGTGCTACAGCCGTAGATGAAATCAAGAGACGCAATTGTCTCCCTTAAATGGCGTCTTCATTAGTATCACCGACAAAAGAATGAAATAAAAAGAATAAAGCAAAGAATGTCCCGAATGTTACACAGTTAATTAGATTACAGACTAACTGAACGGCTTCCCTTCATTTCCAAGTTTAACTGCCTCAGTCAGGATCCCCATAGGCACACTAACACTGAAGCAGTATTACCATTAAATTATTCGCTTTGATCTGTACTTGTTTATTTTCAAATTGGGATTCCACAAATTCAAAATAAGTAAGTAAATGTCCGTTGGGGTGGATTGTTGCTGGTTTCTTCCCTTTATTTTTTTTTTAACGTATTTCCTCGGCATACCTGAGTTATTTATACCTGAGTTATTTCTTAACAGCTTTACTCTTTTCAAGGAGAAATTCGGGTAAATGCCGCTGTAGTTTGTCATACTGACAGCTGGGTATACATGTTCTGATCCAACTAAACGAGAAAGTGAATCACATCACTGCACCCCGCTAGTGATGACGTCCTTGGGAAAGTACTTCACCGGCAATGAATACATGCATGTGAGTGTCAGCAGGAAGTAGGGTGAATGGTCTTATGAAGTAGGGTGAATGGTCTTATGAAGTAGGGTGAATAGTCTTATGAAGTAGGGTGAATGGTCTTATGAAGTAGGGTGAATGGTCTTATGAAGTAGGGTGAATGGTCTTATGAAGTAGGGTGAATAGTCATGTGAAGTAGGGTGAATAGTCATGTAAAGTAGGGTGAATGGTCTTATGAAGTAGGGTGAATAGTCATGTAAAGTAGGGTGAATGGTCTTATGAAGTAGGGTGAATAGTCATGTGAAGTAGGGTGAATAGTCATGTAAAGTAGGGTGAATGGTCATGTGAAGTAGGGTGAATGGTCTTATGACGTAGGGTGAATGGTCATGTGAAGTAGGGTGAATAGTCATGTAAAGTAGGGTGAATGGTCATGTGAAGTAGGGTGAATGGTCTTATGAAGTAGGCGAATGGTCTTATGAAGTAGGGTGAATGGTCATGTGAAGTAGGATAAATGGTCTTATGAAGTAGGGTGAATGGTCATGTGAAGTAGGATGAATGGTCTTATGAAGTAGGGTGGATGATCTTAGCATTATTATTATTCTGTTAATGTTAATTTTGCGGTTTCGTTTACTGACCCAACCATATTAGCTATATATGGCTTCAAATAAACGTGATGAAAAATTATTTCTTTTCAATAAAGCTTGTGAGGCGAATTTTATTATTATTATTTTGATTGCTTCATTGGGATTGTTGAAAAAAGATTATAGCCTAACATAAAGACAACACTTATTAAAATGGAAAAGACAGCTGCGCAAGAAATTGGACAACAGTATGCCGACAGAACAATTGTAATTAGTGTTATTTTGTTTACTTTTTAGAATTATGTATTGGTAATTCTTGATGGCGTGATTTATTATTTAGGTCTTTGCTAACTTGGCTAACAAGTGCTACATTCACATAACTGTTCATGGCGACGACGCCTTTAAATTCGTTGTAAGATTTTGAAGTTAGTTTTTAATTTGAGCCGAATATCACAGAATCCTTGTAAGCTTAGTCGATTTCTTTCTTTACTTGAGTCGCAGTAAATCAACGATTGTGAAAGTAAGCTCTAATAACAAATATTCAAGCACAGTCTACGGTTAAACTTGAAATGGAAGTTGATGGATTCAGATTTTTAAAGTTACGAGTAGTGAAACAGGATATTGAGATCTCCATCACCACCCCTGGTATTATATTGTTTTTAATTATAAAAGTTAAGTGATTTATTCTTATCCTGAGTATTTGTAATTAATCACTTATTTTACGCGTGATTTTTAAATATTCCTTCTAACCTCTTGTGCAACTTTATGTTTATTCGTTTTATATTTCTTAACTGTTCCTTCTCTCTTCTCTAAAAAGAATCAGTTTCTGCTCAGACCGATACATTTACACAAATCCTTAAATCATATCTATTTTCACAGCTTCGGGATCTCCGAGACAGTTAACTTCCGGCTCAAGTGACGTCAGATTAATCCATAACAATTGAATTAAATTAAATAAACACCGCGGTTTGACTACATAGTTAACTAAAACAAAAATCCAGACATTCAGCATGCCTCCCATAATTAAGTAAACAATGTGCTGGGCGCCAAGCCCAGACAATTCCATCTCTTTCTCGAGTGATAAAATTCTAGGGTCTGGCAATTACTCGAATCCCAGTTTATTTTTCAGAATCGATATATGAATTGTTTTAATTTCTTTTCTTTAATTTTTTTTTTTATTTTGTGCGTGTGTGATAATTCACATAATCGATATAAGTGTTTAATTATCAGCGTATCAAAATGAGACTTAATATATTTCTTGAAGTAAGATATCAAGCTACGTTAGTTTCTTTTTATCAGTTGATAATTAAATACTTATTTGCTTTAGAATGTGGATGAATATCGAGAAGCTAGTAAAAGTTATTATTGGCAAAGACACAATGAATATACATAAGATTAAAAATAAATAAAATTCTAAATTTGCAAGTAAAAACACTCATTTAATTTAAAACGATAGCAAAAATAATCAAAGACTGGAGAACATTCCTCAACAATAAACATTTTTCAAAAATTCAAACAACATTTAGCATATCTATCTGTAAATTAAAAGAGGAAAAATTCATTTAAAATTAAAACTGTGTGTGAATCAAAAGAGCCCAGAATGTATGTTCTCTTAAGTGCCACCTGTATAATTGGGGGGGGGGGGGTCGATAGCAGTTTAACGTCGGCGCTGGAGCTTGCGTTGATCATTTCGTCATAAGACGTTAAATCTGACTTAGAGTGCTCCAGTGGGATCCCACAGCCTCACATTGCTTTCCGAGATGGAGGGCTGGCGGGAGGTGGTGAAAAAGGACGCATCAATTTGGCGCACACGCTCAACGGCCCTCCTTCGGTGGGATACCTGTATAAAGGGTGGTGGTGGTGGATACGCTATCGTTTCAACGTCACCACTGGAGCTTGCGTGGGTCATTTCGTAAAAAGACGTTATCTGATCTGGAGTGCTCCAGTGGGACCCCACAGCCTCGCATTGCTGTCCCGAGATGGAGGACGGGAGGACTTGCAGAAAGGGGTGAAAAGGTCGCACCAGTTTGGCACCCACCCTCTACCGCCCTCCATCAGTGGGAAACAATAATATATAAAACTTAATAATCTTTATTATTGCTATTTGTTATCTGAATTTTGGAGTGTGTACTGTTAAATTTTGTCAATTTTTAGTAGTGCAAATTCATGGTATGTATATTTTTCTTTCTTTCTGCCTGTCTAATTTATGTCAATGTACATTAAAGTCTGGGACGCTGCACTGCAAGTATTTTAAAATACAGAGGGAAAAAAAGCTAGAAGGGACAGAATTCTGGCAAGGAATCTTGGAAACCCAGTTTGTTGAGTCTAGTCGCCCCAATACAAGTAGACTTGCGACATTTGTTTGTAAAGAGTAAAAAAAAAAAAAAGTTTCGCAATGGGCAATGTGAAGGTCAAATAGACTAAGCAAATTTTGCTTTTGTATAAACATGTATTCCTCACTTTTAAGTTAACTGACGTGTTTCTTTTGGCACAATGTCACTGAAACCCAGTCTCCTGCAATAGAATCGGCTTCGATAGAACAGCACCGATCGATGTCAGAGTTAATGATAGTGAACATGAAATTAGTTGTTTGACTACTGTATGAACAAGACTCCAAAGCATGCTCACTTCTCTCACCACGAATTCTGTGTGAACATCAACACTTAAATAAAGTGGCTGTGTGCTGTCAATTCCTCAAGCAATAATACATTATGCCTTGTAATAACATTCAGCGAAAGATGGAAGACATCAATCGGAAACAAAGTGAACACAAACAAAAGAGATATGAATACAACTAAAATAAATTTTATAAAAATAATTTTTAAAAGATATGAACATAAACTAAAATAAAATATAGGCTAATGATAATAGTTTTTTAAAATCCTATTCACTCAACCAAAATGTCAGTCTTAGAAGCGCGATTTTACACAAATAAACTGACGCGACGCATAGACAAGCATGCTCAGAAAAATTTTAATTAAGTCTCCATCGACGATACGCAGTTTAAATTCATTTATTTGATAGAATGTCCCGATCTAGCAACTGGCATGTAAATAACGCTTTCTCTGAAAGCATGTTGATAAGAGTATTTGGAAATGTGTGTCCCTAAAAACTGTATCATAAGAGCAGTTTCAAACGAAAATCTCTTTGGCCAAAATTCCGGGCTCAGCTAAAGAAGTTCAGCGCTATGACCGCTCTCAGACCGTTATTTGTCCATTTCTGGTCCCAAGTAATGAAGCTTTACCTCCCCTTGGGCAAATAGTTCACCCTCATAAATCTGCTAGTGAGTCCTTGAACTTTATGTCTTCAGCCGTCGTTGTTTGTCACCTGATTGCAGTTCCTCGCCCCATCCTATTTTCGCTGACTTCGCAGATGGGCGCAAACGCCTAAGAAAGTTTCACGTTCTGGAAGTGGGAGAAACAGTGCCATTGGTGAATGAGTGCTACTGTCTGTGAAAAACTTTTGTCTGTTCAACGGCGAACCTATTCTCCACCCCACCCTAACACACACACTTTTTACCGATGATCAAGCCCACTATACTTTTTTTTAAAATTATATATGTATGCATTACCTTTTTTATATAATATACGCGTCAAATTTTCATTGCATAAAAAAAAATCAGTGTGTTAGATTTTTTTTAAAGTCATTATTATTTTTATATTAAAAAAATTAAACACATACACACACACACACACTTTATACGATATGATGACATGTTTGTATAATGAACTTTCAGATCATTTTGATTTGTCATTTAGAACTGCACGCAGAAGGATTATTTTTGTGTACATGCTGATTCCAACTCTTACCACAGCTTTGAAATCAAGGGAGATAAATTCAAAGGCCGAAAATTCAAGGAAGGTAAGAAAAGGCAGGCAGTTAGTTCCTTTGCGCCTATTACAGCCGCAGACCATTGCTTACTCGTTTTTAACAGTGGTGTCCTTAGCAGAATCTGTTCGGTTGTATTAATAAATTACTTTATTAGCAAATTGAGTAGAATTTATTGATGTTCTTAATTTCAGTTCTGTCTACATTATCGTAAAAATATAGTTAGGCCTACTACATTTACAGTTTTGTCAAAATCTGTCAAGATTGATTTTGTTCGTGATGAATCCACAACGCTTTACGGTACTTTTATCAGCATGAGACTTAGAGAATAATGTTTACATTTGAACCATATGTCAATGCTATTTCTAATTCGAACTTCAAACGGCCTAGTGGAGATTCATATTGTGTAAAGATTACCTGAAGGGTAAATTATAAATTTTGCAATTGACCATTTGTCACTATTGTTGTGCATAGTTGCTAAATAATTATTTCGCGATTATTTTTTTTTAAAGTACTAATGTATTTAAAAATAATTTTCAAAAATAGTCGCATCAGAGCCCAATCATGTCATAATGTATTACTTCCTTGCTACAGTCGAGCTCTGCGAGTATTTGATATTTTACCGTATCTACCTAAATATAGCATGGAGCAAAACAGTGACAAAATCTTCTGAGTGTATTCATGTTTTTACCAACAAGAAAACTATCTCCCTTAAATGTGATTAATTACTTTATCGATGTCTGACATTGTATTCTATTGTACTAAACTCGCATCGTCCAATATTGATCTGGATGATATCTTTCTAGGTCTTTTGTATTGTCGTACTGGCTTACGATGCCCGTTATCCTTATTTTTATGCGGCATACTTTCACAGGATATGAGAATTCTAGATTTACGTTAATAGCTCTATCATAAGAGCAGTTTCAAATGAAAATCTCCTTAGCCAAAATTCGGGGCTCGGCGAAAGAAGTTCAGCGCTATGACCGCTCTCAGACCGTTATTTGTCCATTTCCGGTCCCAAGTAATGAAGCTTTATAGATTGGCTATTTGTTAGTGACATTTACTATCTGAAACAAGTAAACTGTGTGTGCGCACAGATAAAAAAATAATGAAATGGTTGATTTCGGATTATCTTTATAAACAAATAAATATAAATAAAATTAAAAATATTAATCACCTAATTAAATGGATATTAACACATAAAGTAAATCTATGTTGTTTTCATTTATAGTGCTTCTATACAGTTAATTTTTTAATATTAATTACTAAATAGATTAATATTTTTTTGTTAGATAACTGTTATGGAGATAGAGAATGTACTACTGGCTAGACTATACTTTTAATCATTTTAATCAACACTAACAACTCAAATGAAGAGGAATTTTTTTTAAGTAATTTTTTTATTTTTCTGGAGTTTTAGTTTCACTGAAAGTTCATTTAGGCTTTATTTGAGAAACAAAATGACGTATTATATATATTATGGGTGAGTGTGTTTATCTGTGTATATATTGCACGCAAATAATTATGTACTTTTACTTTATGTACTAAGATCGCTAGGCATACACACCTAAAGTAAATAAAGTGAATAATCTTTAAAATATATGTATCAGCAAGAAAATAGTATGCTATCAATAAACATTACATGAATAATCTTCAGAATATATATATATCAACAACGAGGAAATTGTATGTTCTCTATATATACAAGTTCTTTTTCTTTAAAAAAAAAAAGTTTAACACTTAATTCATATATTGATATTGCCAATGGTCGAATTGTGTATCGTTACGGGTTTTTGTTGTTTGTTTGAATAGTCATTATTTTTTTTAAAAATCTGTTCGTGTTTAATCTAATAATCTGATTTTGATTTTAAGCACACTCCGTTAACCTCAACAATTTCCTGCCCTCGAGGCAATAAATCTTGTAGACGTTACTTTTTTAGTTTTTTAACGGTTGAGAAGTCGGCTTCGCCCATCCGCCCCTTCCGCCAGCCCTTCTGCCCTCCACTTCAGACGCACCGCGAGGCTGTGGGGATCCCTCAGAAGCAGACCAAGACCGAGAACATCATGAAAATGAAAGGTCTATTGCGGCTTTCTGGGGCGAGTGTGAGCGAAACACACACTTTTTAGTTTTAAATGCTAATTGTTAAATGGAAAGATAGCAAGATAGCGATCAATAAATATTTTTTTATATATATACATAACCGTGTCTGATGGAAAGTTCGGCATTCTTTATCTCAACCAGCAGGCACTGATATTTCTAATTCGATGACAAACGGGTTTTACGGTTGCCACAGGCGGATCAATACTTCAAGATTACTTGTTATTTGTAAATGCTATTTGTTTTTCATTTTTGTTGTAAATGCAAATTGCTAAATAGAAAGACAGTGAGATAGTAATCAAGGATTCTCTCAAAGAATGGTGATTATTTTGACTGCTAATTTTTTTTAAAAAAACATAAAAAAGCAAACACTCGTAAAGAAAAAACATAACAGCAATCTGGATTAAAACATTAAATACTTTTTACTGTTTCCATTAACTGCTTCTGGTCCCACCCCCGCTTACTTTACAGTATATGGGGGAGGGGGGGGGAGAGATAAATAGAGAAAGAGAAGTCGTATCATATATATTTGCCTCTAGAGATGAAAAGTTAGAATGCTGCACAACTGACACTAAACTGATATGGTCGCGATCCGGCACCGCCTTGGAACGACTTGGAAGCAGCACGAACGCAACTGATCGAGCTGTTGGTACGGCATTTTCTTTTACAGAAAGGCATTTTGTCGAGGCCATTTTTAAATAATTTGTAAATGAAGAAGTGGAAGTGGTCGGGGACAGACCACTTTTAGTTTACGTCGACATTTATCTTGTACAATTTTAGTTTTTTCGTTGATTAGTTCAGTGGCTGTCAACAGTCAACAGATATTTTTTATGATACATTTTGTGGTCATTCAGCTGTTGCCAGTTTCTTTCCGAAGCCCAGTGCCCTGTTCATATCCACTTATAGTGATATGCATATACACATACAGTGATGTTAATATTTGTTGTATTGCAACTATACCAGACTCAGACACGAACCGCAAAACTATGGAACCTGCAGTGAATACTGACAATACAGACAACGAGTACTCCAAACTCTCCCCCCCCCCCAAAAAAAAAAAAAATAAAAAAATCTAAAGAGATGAAGACGTAAAAGAAAAAGAGAAACACCATCACAACACATTAAAAGACAAAGTAACTAACAAAAGCCATAAAACAATGAAGAACATAGGTCCACTCAATAAAAACAAAAAACAAATAAGCCAACAGAAACAACAAAGACACAAACAATATTGCAAGTGGAGACACTACAACCACGCCATTGCAGACCTGATTCAGTTCATGTTGGATCACCTCCACTCTTTGTCCCCTCCATAGAGACCAAAAAGATCCACACAAGCCAACAGAAAAACGATGTTAAAATAGAAAACAAATAAAGAAGTATTTATCATAGCATCAAGCATTCCAGTAATTAAAAATAATGGTTAAGCTAAGGCATCAGAGGTGACTATCCTGGGTATAGAATCCTGCTAGGTAAAGACTTGGTAGGTAAACCAACCTGGGCTCTGACAACACCACCATCAATAACTATTGAATGATTCTACGCATAACCGAATCATTCTCTGCCTTTACCACCTAGACATCAAAAGTGAGTCAGAAATGGAAAAAACGGCAAAATTTCACGATCATTCTGTCATCCGTTAGTATTTTCGAACTTTCAAATGTTCCTACTTCGTAAATCTTAGCGGCGCATCTCGTGCTAGGCAGCAAATTCGGAGAAAACGGTCGTAACTTAAAACAATCATTTGCTGTATAGTTTCTTTTTATGTTCTAGTACAGGCCTAATTGTTTCGTCCATTTCCAACATATGTTGATTTCATATGTATTCACTGAATATATGATACACTTTAAGATAACTCTGAGCATTCTAGAGCGCGTCTGAAATCCGTGCAGAGTTGTCCATTAATAATGTCACTGGTAATTTCCTTTACATACGATTGAACAAAAGACCAGACATGTAATCTTATTCAAACGTAATCAGCTCAGACTCACTACAGTTATATAAAGTAAAATATTTCAATTGAACTTACATATTGATGAGCTAATAAAAAAAATAAATAAATGTAATTGTAAATTTTTTGCAGAGGAAGTCATTGTTCCGCCATATTTGTTGACACTGGGTTATCCTGAATTATGTGAAACAGTTCATTGTGTGTGTAAAGTTTGAGTTTTAAGGTATACTTTCATTTTATAAGTCATCATCTACTCATTTAGTACAACCGTTTGACTTAAAATTTAACTTCCGTCTTGACTACGTTAACGGGTTATAGCTATGTGACCTGTATAGAGAGAGGGAGTACTGTTGTACTATAGGCCTACTGTTTATCGTTGTAGTAGTAGAACGGTAAGTATCCACATTCTCATGCCCACGTTTGACAAGATATAATTAAATAAATGATTTTATATTAAACGTTACTTAGATCATGAAGTGCAACTTTGACTAAATAATAATTATCATATTAAATAAACAAATCTCTTCACCGATTTGAACTACGATTCCTCAGTATTTATCAAATTTATTATTATTATTATTACTTTCTCTTTTATAACTGACATGTGAATATGATTGTAATTAGTACACACATATGTACTAGTAAACAAAAACTGATAAGAGCATACCACTAAATTATTTTATTTAATATTTACTGAGGATGCTTAGGTATAGCTTAGAACTTGATAGTACACCTATTAAAAGTATTATAAAAGATTCTCTCAGTAAAGCTAGAAAAGGTATCTTTAAACACAAGTATAAGAAAATAAAATATAATATTAATTATTTATTTAATATTTATTATATTATGATATTTTAGAACTTTCAATTAAGATTATGCAGAGGTGGATTAAATAGTTTTAGGTGTTTATTGAATATAAAGTTCATTTGGATTTAATATATTTATTAAAAAATTAACGAATTGTTGAAAGAAAATATCATTAAAGTGTTTGTAATCATTTTTTAAAAAGTTTATCTAAATACATTTATTATTGTGCCTACAAATTATAATAAATTAGTCAATACTTATTTAGTCCTAATTGTTCATAGTAGGCTTATTAGTTACTTTGATATTCAATTGTTATTATTAATAACTATGTTGTCTTGATGATGGCAGTTTAGCTGAAACATCAAAACTAATAGTTGTTATATTGAATGCCTAGAAAACATTCTTAGTAATTATTTATAATTTAATTTTTGCAAGATTAACTATGAAAGTATGATTATAAAAGGAGTTAAAATTATTGACATTTCCAACAGAAATAATTATAAAGCACATTGCATTATCCATAAATATTAAATTTAACAAATCTGTGCTAAGGATATAAAACTAAGAGCAAGGTAAAAGGGTTGATAATCTGATTTCACAAACCTCTTTCTGGAAATAGTAAAAACCAAGTCACTGAACTGGAATTACTGAAAATAACTCACATTATGTAAATCACATTAAAATTGTCTTTGTTTAAAGACAAGTTATATTTATTATTAAATAACATTTTAATATTTAGGGAGCATAAGTATTAATTATTTGAATAGGGTCACCATCTAATCACAGAACTTATACTGCCAAAAAATATTAACTATTTTATTTATGAAATTATTCACATTATATGGATAGACACAATAATAATATTAATTATTCTTAATAATAAATTTAAGATATCATGTTTCTTAGCATATTTCTTAGATCATTACTGTTAGCCATAGCATTGTAATATTATGACACCAACAGTTAATTATTGACTTTGTGCAGATGGCACGAGACTCTTCTTATTCACGATCACCATCTCCTAAGACAGACAGACAACAAAGACATAGATCATCTTCATCATCTTCTCCCTACACAATTAATCCAGATCGAAAGTTATTGAATGGTCAAGATAAAAGTACCAGGAAAAAGTACAATTCTGATTCAGACTCAGAATCAGGAAGTAGCAGTGGGAATTACAAGTCATCTGCAAAAAAACAGTCAAAAAAGCAAAGATCACACCGTAGAACTAGAAGCCGATCCAGCACACCACACAATCAAAGGAAATACTCTAAAAGAAGTCGATCGAGATCCACTTCAGTTGACATTAAAGACTTAAAACACAATTCTAGATCAAGAGATCGAAGGGACAACTATAAATCAAGGTCTAGATCTCCAAAAAGCAGACATACACATATATCTGATACTAAAAAATCTGCAATTTCTCGAGACAGCAGATCAGATGTGCACACTAATGGGTCAGGCATTCGGTTACCTCTTAGAAATGGACAACACTCACCCAGTCATGAGCATACTCATCCTGTAAACCATAGTAATTTTCAGTCACCTGATAAGAATCATTCTTCAGCCAAAAGGTAGATAATGTTGTGTAGAAAAATGTAAAATAAATTTAATGATTTAATTTATTAAGAAATTAGCATTAAATCATTTTGTTACACAGCTGACCTGTGCTGAATTTGTTTACATACATTATTTATGTCATAATGTTAGTTAATTTAACTTAAAAGGTGTAAGATTTGGTTTGACACTGTATATTTTTTTAAAAGAAATCTAAATAAATTACTAAGCTTTCAAGAATTAATATAAGTCATAGTGAATAATTAATTAATTATTTATATAAAATTATAGATTTATTTTATCAGTGTATTTCTTAAACTAAAAATTAATATTTTATTTTTATAAAGAACTCATTAATTTTTATTCAGGATGTTTTAGCTTAAGAAGAAAACATTTGATTTTCATCTTGACAACTTATAGTCACTGTTACTTTTAATTGTAGCAAAATAATCCATCCATGCTTATAAACAAGAACGAAGTTTGGTTTATTTTAAATTCTAAACTGAATGGGAAGAGAGAGAAACTGCTATTAAATAGATGCTTAGATTTAGAAGTTTATTATGAAGTGGATTTAAGTACTTTAACTTGGTGAAGAAACTCACTTGTACTTTAAACAGAGTGTGCAATATTGATGAAGTAACACTTGTAACTTTGATAATTATATAATATATTTTGATGATATAGCTGTTTGATGTGTGACTATTTATTTTTGTACTGTTAAAGCAATGATTTTCTTATTATGATCCACTGTGCATTGAAATTTAAAAATTTGTGTGCATTTAGTTTTAAGTTTAAATTATTGTAACTTTATTTCAATATACTTTGGGATATTAGCATTGCCTTAGTTAACATTTTTTTAATGTTATATTGTTGATTTGGATTTTTGTTTCTTAGTTTCGTGGGGGTGGGATAATTTTGCTGTTGTTTATTTACATAGAATTTATAGTTTTATTGTGGTGATCATTGTACATTGATTATTCTCTTCAGGCAGCATCAGCACAGTGACGAAGATAATGACAGGACTCATCACCATAGTCACCAAGGCAGCGTGTCTGGGGTTGGAGGACACAGTGGTCATCGCAGCTGGCATCCTTCCAATATGATGGATAGGTAAAGAAACATTGTGGTTTTGAAATTAATGTATTTTTGAGGGGTTTTATTAAAACAAAATTTAAAGACATTATTCTGGAAATTCTTTGTTATGCTAAGCTTATTCAACGACTGAAATGAAAAATATGTTTCTCTCAGTATACAAATTTGGACTTTAGCACATGAGCGAAAAAGACATTTTGAAATTGTTATTTTCAACATTTGTGTTAAATCTGTTTCTAATATTTTAAATAGTCATATGCACAAAGTATTATCAAAGCAGAAATTGAGAAGACAACACTGCTGTTGACTTGCAAAAATAGAATGCCTGCAGACAGATATCTATTTTTTTTAAAATTAAATGGTTTTTGGTATATAATTGCACACAATAAACTTTTTGTTCAGAACTTTAATATGTTTTTAAAGCTAGTTTTTTTCATTTAATGTGAAACTGTTATTTCATATTTTAGGGTATAATAATTTTGTCTGAAAATTTTACCTGTGACTGTATTGATTGACAGATTTGCTTTATTTTATTTCCAAAAGGCGACGAGGTGAACGAGAGCGTCTAGGTGCTGCAGGTGTGCCTGAAATTTGGGCTTCTTCCCCTCCTCCTCCAGAAGCCAGGTATGTTGATCTTGTGTATTTTAAAAACTTTGTTCATTGTTATTGTCTTGTGGTCTTCCAGAAGTCTTTAGCTTAAAAATTGTTTTTCAAAACTGAAATGATTTTAATGATTTGGTTCACCAGATTAGAAGTCTTATGACCTTCCAGAGAGCTTTTGCTTATATTGTGTTTTAGAACTAAAAGCAAAATGCATCAGAAAGAGACAAGCAGAGCAGAGAGGTTTTTTTTGTTTTTTTTGTAGCATGTATAATTATTTGATGTATTTGTTAGACAACAACTAATTAATTTAAATGGTAGTGCATAACTGCAGTCTGAAGTAGCTTTTGCCTTTTTCCTTTGAGTAAAAAATAACTTGCAGTATTGTGTGTCAGTACACCATGTTGTATTTTCATATAAGATGAGGGGAACCCTGTGCTTTATTTTTTTTTTCATTCATAGAAAGTGATGGTTTCCTTTTTACATTTTTTTAGTCAACATTGTTTTTATACCAGAAAGCACCTGCAAGGAATGCTCATTAATTGGTTGTCTTTTTAATTTTTTTTTTTAATGGCCCTTATGCGCGTAGACCCTTTTATTTTCAATGGTTTGTTAACATTGTCTTTTAGAAATTAGTTATGGTAAGAAGTAAGCGATTGGAAGGTCTTGCTTATTTGTCCCTTCAACAGTAGTCAATGAGTAGGTTTAGCTTAGAAAGGGCATACATTCGTGTGCTGTCATTGTTGACTAGAGATGCAGATTTGGCTGTAAAACACATTTTTTATAATTTAATAACTGACATTTTAATTTGAAATTTTTCTTTCAGTTCTTTTTCTTCTTATTTGTGTTAGTTTGCATTGCATCTTTATTAAATCCTGTTGGAAATAAAAGTGTAGCTTATTTTTTTTAAAGTGCATGCTGATGTAATTTATAATAATAAATCTTTCTGTGTTGTAGTTCTGAGAGTGAGGACGACATAAAAAAGAAGAAGAAAAAACATAAACAGCTAAAAGACGACCTTGATTCAGATGACAGCACAGAAAGTGGTAAGATTTCTTCCTTCAAATGTAACAACTGCCATCTGTAGAAAAGAATTCACAGTATAACCAAAAGGTCATCTTCTAAGTAATTTTTAACTTTCGAAGCACTTGGTTTTGTAAGCATTTTAATTCTTTCTCACAGAGTTGTCTAAACTGGTACTTCTGTGTTTAAACCAGTGATACTTTAAAATTTATACCAGTGGTATTTCACTGTTTATATCAGTGGTATTGCACTGTTAATACAAATGATATATCACTGTTCATACCAGTGATATTGTTAATAGAAATATTTCATACTTCACTTTAGTGTTCATAGTGGCATTTTTGTACAACTGTGATACTAGGAGTTCATAGGAGTGATATTGTTAATACAAGTGATGTTTCAGTTTTTATACCAGTGATAATACAAATGACACTTCAGTGTTGATACTAGTAGTATGTCAGTGTTTGTACCAGTGATAGTTAAATGTTTATACCAGTGGTATTGCAGTGTTAATACCAGTGATACTAAAATGTTCATACCATTGGCATTGTTAATATAAGTGATACTCCAAAGTCTATACCAGTAATAATACAAGAGATACTTTAGTGTTGATACCAGTGATACTTCAGTTTGGATACCAGGGGTATTTCAGTATTTATACCACTGATACTTCAGTGCTGATACCAGTGGTTACATAAGTGTTTATAGTAAGAGTGCCTCACTGTTTATAATAGCAATATAACACATACACACTATTAAAAAACATCACCACCCCACATACTGTTGAAGAAAATAAATGTACATGATGGTTTTCAGGTATGTTTACAGCATTAGCTAGCTGAATTTATGGTGCATTATAAGCTTTGTTCTTTTGTAGCACATTTCTCCTGCATCCTGCAAATTAATAAACAGTGTAAGGTGCTAACACATGTATTACTATGTATTCCTCAGTCTTGTACTACAGATGTATGTGAAAGTAGGTAGAATGCATGTGAAAAGTAGGTAGAATGCATCTGCACTTTCACTGTTTAACATTAAATGGGATGTACCACCAGAGTGTAGCTAATGAAGATGCCATCCTTTGGTTTACCCAGATTTTTTTACTGTCATAATTCTTTTTAGAGTGGAACTAAATCAATCCATTGGTAATTTTGATTATGTAAAAGTTGAATGATTTAATCTGTAAGTGGAAACATAAGTCATGAGGTTTAAAAATTTGAAATAGGTCACCAAGTTCTTTGACTATAAAGGTGGTAATTCATTTAAATTAATTTATTCTATTACTTTTCATTTTATCTTCTGAGACATTAAAATGTTTTGCTTTGAATGCTTGAGTTCTACTGGAAAAGTCTTTTTAACAGAATTCACAGTTATTTCATTTGAAATTTTTGAACCTCATTTATCCCTTTATAGCAGGATTTCATAGTATGTTATTAAACAGAAATGAGATAATTTAAAACATTATAACTTGCAGTGTTCAGACACCATTTTGCAATACTATTCTGTTCTTTCCAGAGTCAGCAGCTACCAATTTATTGTGAGTGCTGAATGTTTATAAGCAAATCCTTATTTTCAGAATAAATTATTGATGTTAGCCGTCTTCAGTAATATTCTTAGAAGTAGAATTAGGACTATTTTCAATCATTCACTTGTGCTTTGATGTAGATAACATACAGGGTGTACTAATACAAGAAGACTAGTGTGGATATCATTCTTCTTATTGGAAGTCATAAAAACTTCACTTCGAAAGATAGCAATAAAGAAAAAGTACTGATATATTTTTTTGGCACATGACATGTTTTTTGTTATAGGACTTTGTTGTCCTTAATTAGAAGTGTTGATATACACGTACTGTTTTCTCACACTCTATGGAGTCTTTGCTATTCTTTCCTTTATGTTCTTGTTTATAGTAAGTTTTGCTTAAATCTTTGATTCATGTCACTATTATCATATTTCATATTTCTGTTAATTATCTAAGCTAGATAATTTTAATTTAATTTTTTCTTGTTTTAGACAAGAAGAAAAGAAAGAAGCACAAGAAAAGCAAGATCAAAAAACACAAAAAGAAGAGGTAAGAGTTCTCTTCTTCGTTTCTTTTAACAATGTCTTTTCTGTCATTGTTTTCTTTCTCTTTATAGCCTTTGGATATTCTTTCTTATTAATCTTTCACCAAGAATCTTCAGGTCATTGCAAGAGCAACTCAACAGGTTTTTTTTTTGCTTTTTGTTTGTTGAGTTTGCAAATCAGTGCAGTTCCTTTTCCACTCTCTCTCTGATATAATTGAAATAGAATTTTTTTAAATAAGTAATCTTGAATCCAGTATTTTTGATAAATCTTTTGTTCATTGTGGGCAGTAAAAAGACGCGCAAGGCAAGCAAAAAGAGGAAGAAGATAGAAGAAAGCTCCAGTGAAAGTGACACTTCTGTTTCTGAAGAAGAGGATGCAGAAATGATGTGGATGGAGAAAAAGAGTATGTGGTCATTTCCTTAGCATTTCACATACTTATTTTTATTTGTTTATTTATTTTTTTAATTTATTTATTTTTATTCTTTCTGTTAATACTATATGTACCTTGCAGTGTGCTAATTTGTTACATATTAATTTTGGAATTATGCTCTTCTGATTTTTCTATCCGTAACATTGCCAGTGGTCTATTGCTTTGGACTTTAATATGCTCTCTTGTTTTTGAATAGTGCAATTTTTACATTAACTTGTTGGACGTAGCTCATTGTTCACTTGACCTTGTAATAATACATTCTTTTGTTTTGGGCGTAGCTTGTTACCCACTTTATCTTGAATATTATACACTTTCTTATTTGGGACTTAAATCATTATCCACTTTATCTTGTAATAATACATTCTCTTTGTTTTGGACTTAGCTCATTATCCACATTACCTCACAGTAATAAACTCTCTTGTTTTGGACTTATCTCATTGTCCTCTTTATCTTGTAATAATGCACTTTCTTATTTTGGACTGAATGCATTTTCCATTTTTGTAATACATAATACACTTTTGTATTGATGTAAAGCATTTTCCACTTTGTAATACACAATACACTCTCATGTGCATTTTCCACTTCACTTTGTGATACATAATATACTCTTAAATTAATGTAATGCATTTTCCACTTTTGTAATACATAATACACTCTTGTATTGATTTAATGCATTTTCCACTTTGTAATACATAATACACTCCTGTATTGATTTAATGCATTTTCCACTTTGTAATACATAATACACTCCTGTATTGATTTAATGCATTTTCCACTTTGTAATACATAATACACTCTCATATGCATTTTCCACTTTACTTTGTGATACATAATATACTCCTAAATTAATGTAATGCATTTTTCACTTCCTTTGCAATACATAATACACTCTTATAATGTAATGCATTTTCCACATTATTTGTAAGTGATATAGTCTCACCATAGTGAAGACCACATCAGATTGCTTACTTTGAAATTCCTTAAGTGTTCATTCACATAACTGTACTTCAGTTAATATGATTTGTGGTATATTTGTTATGGTTAAAATAAAGTTTTTAATTAAATTACTGTGGACTTCAAAGATCATCTGTAAATATCACAGTAACTGTATGTACCTATGTCAGTTTTGGAGGTCTTTGGAATTCTTTTCCTTGCTCATTTGAAATTTTTTGTTTGCTACATCATTTAAGTGTCATAACAAAGGAAAACAGTGCACAGATTGAAGGGGAACGTTTGCTTGTCATGTAATCAAGCCACCATTAGTAGTAGATGATGTCAAAGCTATGATTGAATGTTCAGACTTTTATTTCCTCACTCCTGTTGCCACAAGTCAGAAGAATAAATGGCTTTTCTTTTTTTTCCGCAGTGGTTAAAAATATTCTTGAATTAAGTGTACTTGTACATTATAATTTATGCTCAAATAAACAATCACTCATACATTATTACTAGTACTTTTTTAAAGTAAACATTTTTTCTTTCACGAAGGCATCACCTGCTTACACAATTCTTACAAATAAACCTGACTTGCAGTGTACAAATTTACATGTTACTACTCTTCAAAGTTTCAAGTCAGTCAATTTTGACATTTTCTTATGCATTATTATTTCAGGCACTTTAGAGTTTTCTTCTTTAAATTTGACATTTTCTTTTGTTATCACTTTATCATAAAACATTGAAGAGTTCTAATGTGTACTCATACTAAAGAAATTGGCTCATTTAAAATTTGGTATATTTTGTAACAGTGCATTTTTGTTAAGAGATATCTCAAATCAGAATATAAATGTGTGGATTCCTTAACTTTTTTATACATGGACTCCTGTAATATTTGTTATTTTTAAATGATTTTCTTAAATACATAGATTAAGCATGAAATATAGAAGAATTTTTAATATTAAGCTGTATAAGCATCTCCTAAATTTCCTCACAGCACTTTTTAATGTTCTCTGCAACTTATGTTTCTGTATATCTGTCTCTTTATCATGCAGCTTCGAAAGATGATGATGAAGATGAGGATGTGCCTGGACCAAAGCCATATGTGGAGAAGGATGTTATTAAACCTTTGGAGTAAGTTTTCTTTCAACTTTGTTGATCGTTTTAAATTCTAAAATATGTTCATTTGCATTTTGATAAAGGTAATAAAAAGAAATGTGGTTAAGTTCATTAAGATTGCACAGTCAGAATTACCTTTGATGTGTGACCAGTGCATTGAGATTGACATTGATTGGTTGCTGGACAGTATGAAATGCAAATAAAATAATTCTGCTTGCACTGAGATGTTAATCATGCTTGTTAGTAGCTATTTAATAATATTGCTATTAGGACTTGTTAAAAAAACATGCTTTAGAGGAGCTATTAAATAATCCCTTCAGTAAGAAACTAAATATAAAATACTATAATTATGCTGATAAAGTGCATTAATAAATCCTTCTAGTGAGAAACTGTTACTAAAAACTAATGCAGAATTGCTTAGTTTCAAATTATTGCAGTATAATGAAGAATTATTATTATAGTCAAACTCTGCTTTATATTTAAATGCTTTTTTCCTGACATTCATTTTTTTGTTCATTAATGTCAATGGAATTTAAGGAATTGTTTTAGTGTAATACCCTGGAGGCTGTTATGGTCAGATTGCAGTGTTGTCCAGGACAGATAGTGTAACTGTTGCAACAACAGGGAGAAAGCATGACATTATGCATTTGTTCAGTGAAATGCATAGAAATATTGTTTAGCTCTATGTGATATTTTGTGATAGTATAAATTTAGTGTCTGAAAGCAAAATATGTTTATAAAATTGCATACCACAATCTATCTGAATGGTTGCTGCTCTAGCGTGAATGAAAGATAAAATAATTTTAAAGTTTTTTTTTATAACATTGCAAGACTTGTTAATCCACCCAGCCTCCAAGAAGAGAACAAACAGTATTATAGTTGTTTTGGTTTATTTGCTGATGCATTCGGAATAGAGGAAAAATATCCATTTTCTTTATTAGATGTAGGTGTAAAGAGGCAATTCTTTTTCTCAGTAACATTAATGATACTGAGAAAAAGAATTGCCTCTTTATGCTAAAATAACCTATTCCACACATATTTTTTGGTTTACTCGGGTGAGGAATTGATTGTTTAATACCATAATGAACATGTTCTATGCTTGGATGCTTTTTGATTATTAATGACACTTCGATGAGGAATTGCTTGTTTAATATCATAGTTGCAGACATAATTTGTTTTGATTTATTGCCAAAATCCTGAAATTTATATCATAAAATAATGAGTAATTGATGATTACATCATGTAAAAGGTATCAGGAACTATTTGGTTATTTGATATTTGTATCACAGCAATAATGAGTAAATGATGATCAAGTCGTGTAAAAGGTATCAGAAGCTATCTGATTATGATCAAGAAAATATTTGTAGTGTAATGTTATGAACAAATTTATAAATGGTTTGTTTTCTTGTTTAAATAAAAGAAGGTACATGCTTTCTTTTCATTTATATTGTTCTAAGATTTTAGAAAAAATTTAAAAAAATAGATATGCTTCCTTAAGATATGGATTCTTGGAAATAGGAGTTTACATAAAGTTCTGTGTTGTGATCTAGAATAATGAATGATAGTGAAACTCTGATTTTATCAATAGCTATGGCAAGGCTCTGCTGCCAGGAGAAGGTGCAGCCATGGCGGCCTACATTGCTGAGGGTAAGCGCATTCCCAGGCGTGGTGAAATTGGCCTTACCTGTGATGAGATTGAGTCTTACGAATTGGTTGGCTATGTCATGAGTGGAAGCAGGTGAGTGAACAGTTCATTGTTCAACTACCATCAGCATTCACATAACAGACAACTAAACAAATAACATGGATTAGTAAATTTAGTGACTCTCACAGCATTCAAACATCTTTTTGTGGTCATCAGGAATCAGACATAAAAGCATAAATTATGCGGGTGTTTTTTTCTCACTCTTAAAATTTAATATTTTGTCTTTATTGATCAGATAGTGTTTCTTAATTTTATTGAATTGATTATACAAATTTTTCACTTTTATTTTTAATGATACTGCTACATATTGTTTTCATAGTGAATTTTCTGCTTAATTACAAATAAAATTCATTCTATATGAGTGCACTTTTTTCATTTTCTCTACAGTTGATTTGCCATATTTTTATATAAAGATCATCAACTTCTTTGGCTCGCTTCTGTTATTCATTATATTTTATTTTTAGTAATAAATTAATCATTTGAAATTAACAAAGAGGAAGTTAAGTGAAATTCTACAATCAGTACATTTCTGATATGGAATTTAACATGTATTAATTTCAGAAAGTGAATAGAATATTGCCCATTATGGTTAACAGTGGTTTGCTTGTTTTTTTATAGACATCGTCGTATGGAGGCTGTGCGTCTCCGAAAAGAAAACCAGATTTACAGTGCTGATGAGAAACGGGCATTGGCTAGGTTTAACCATGAGGAACGAAGCAAGCGTGAGACCAAGATTTTGTCACAGTTCCGAGAGATGGTCCATCGCAAAACTAGAGGACAAGAATGATAGAACTTACTAAGATGCTTAAAATTAAGATATTGATTGGTTGTATTTTTAATGTTAATTCTTTTTTTTTTCGAATTATATTCAGTAAATTTAATTGTGTGTATCTTTTCTAAAATCTGAAATTCATTTATTTTCTGTGAATTTGTAAAGGCTGAATTTTAATAAAATTAAACTGCTTTGCTCTTTTGTATAAATGAAAATCTTGATTTAGAAGACATACATTGCTGATTTTAACTGATTCAGTTTTCAAGAATTTATTATTAATGTGAATTTAGGTTGTTTAAAAAAAATAAGAAAGTTAAAAAAAAGTCCTAATATTATTAATAAAAATTATTTATGCAGCTTACCTTGTTTTGTGTTCTGATATATTAACTGAACATAAATGCAATTGTGTTTGCTTGTTTGGAAGGGGGTGGGGGATCTCTCTTGAGATAATTATTTGAAGACTACATTCTGCTTCAATACAAATGCATTGTAATTTGATATTATGACTAAAATTAAAGTACTAAATTTTAAATGACAGTAGCTAAAGCATATTGTTAATAATCTCTAGATTTTACAACAATCACCAGCTTCTGTCAGTATATAAGTTAAACTGCATCATCCTAATATAGCATTAACATCTGGTTCAGGAAGCTAGTCTTTGGCATAAAAATGAATTAGAGTAAAATTTAGTGCTCTTTTGATAAACACGTGAGCATAAAGAAAAAAGTTCCTTTCATGTGTTGGCAAGATTGGTAGTTTTAAAGTTTACAATTATTTTTGATGGAACACTTTTTCCTTCCAGACTTAATGCCATAAACATGTCCTCTGCAACTCCGTGTGGAAACAGAAATCCCTCCTAGCTTTTGACAAAAAAGATGTACTAACTGATTTCATTTAGTTAACCTATTGTCCTCTAATATCTGGCTTGGTGTATCTGATTGATGGCATGCCAACCACTTAAAATTTGCTTTTTTATCTTCAATCAATTCACTATTATCAGAGGGTTAAATTATCAGCTATTGCAATTAGAAGTTTCATGATCAAAACATACTGACCTGCAAGTCAGCCAGCCATTTCTCAAGAATTGCCTTTTTCAAATCCTTATTGAAATTACAATGAAAATAGAGATTTGTTTTAATAAAACAAGACCTAAAAACGAAAAATAATTCACACTTCATTAACATTAGCAAGAAATGTAAAAGACTACATCAATATTCAATATTTTATGTCTTAACAGTAGTTTATTAATAAACATGCATACTTTAGAAATATTAAACGTTCAAAAACTCTTAACCAACTGACACTCATTGGAAACATATCAGTTTATTTCTAATTTGCAGAGTAATATAGTTTATTGAAACAGACACAACAAATATATAGTAATAATTATTATTTACAAATCTATTACATAAGATTTTGTTTTCATTTTTAAAAAGTTTTAATCAAATAAGTAGAGAAAAAAATCGCAAATTTGTAGACATCATCAAATTTTGTAGTCTTTGTGACACCTCTCCAGGCACCCTTCACTCATTATGATCATTATTTATTAATCAACATGTCTCTCATTTGGCAGATTATAAGGGTGTCATAAAACTCTGCTCTTCACACAATAATAAGATAGATGTTTTACTGCCACATGAAACTGTTTCTGCAGGTGGAAACTTCTTGATAAAGGAGTAATCAAAATCCATCTTTATATTTAATGTACCCCATCCACCTTCTATTATTCCAACATAAGGTTTTAATATTTGTGCAAGAAGGTTAATAAATTTATTAACAATCAAATATACAACATATGAATATAATCAAAAGAGCATTGACATTTACATCACAACAATGTTTGATTAAACGTTAGACACTCATTCATTTTATCCTAGTATAGACATCAGCAGTCAAATTAACATTATCAAGTTCACAGATGTGGTTTCATCGTAGAATGAGAGTGGAGTTGTAGAGAGATAATTATAGTCAATGTACATAACCTTTTCAGTGATTGTCGTTGGTGCGTGTTCACAATCACAAAGTTTGCAACAAGTCAATTTCTTTCTTATTAGACGATGGTCCAACATACCCCTTCTAAGGCACATTACACAACTGTTCCAAATCTTTGATGCACTCGCAAAGCACACCATAGAGAATCATCCAGAACTTCGCATGCGTTATCAAAGTATATCAGGCAGTGTTCTAGAATCAACGTGTGCACACCACGAGGAATGTTAAGAAAGTCTTCATGAATTCTGAGATCAAACTCAAACTTAAAACTTCTGTCATATTGAATCTCAAACAGAATTCACAAGAATCAATTTACAGCAAAATGTTTACTGATAAGTTTGACAACTCTGGATACACAACAATGTGATGCAGTAGAGTACAGTAGCCACTGCAGTCTGAAGCAAATACAAGGTTCCAAAACAAAAAAAAAGGCACACTCCTTTTGCAAAAGTCAAATTAAGGCAGCGGTAAATTTCAGGCATATTTCACCTCTAAACTCCTTTTCCTTACACACATTCTCAACTTACAAATCCTGCAATGATATTCATCAGCCTAATATACATGCAGCATAAGAAATATAGCATCGATCAAAATTCCCAAAAATAATCAAATTAGTGAACATAGAAATAATGGTTCAATTACACAAGCATTCTCCACTGCAAATCATACATCAATAGCAAATGTGTATGAAATATTTCCAAGTCCACTCTTTCTTTATCAGTCATTTAACTTACCATAAGCTAACGATCACCTTTATGACCGAACGTGAGTTATTTCAAAATCAAAGTGATTAAAATATAGAACTTTCTTCAACAAAATAACTTTTGGTCCGCTCCCATTGGATGAAATTGTTATGAACAAGTGTGAGACTATTAGAAAAACTACTCATCTGCTTGGATCTGGTTTTGATTGCATCAGCAAAGTTCTAGCATATTCTCCAACTCCAACTCTGACACTTATAAAAATATCATCATAAGCAGTGCCCAAGGTCGGGTCACGTTAACATTGGCAACAAATATATAATTATAATTAAGTTTAGAAACAGGGATTGGCAAATTTACTCCACCTCAATCTTGTTTAGCAAAATATCCACATATTTTAATAATTATGGGTAACACTGACAGGACATTTATCTATGCTGCTTATACTTTATAGCTTTAATTTAAAACTAGTTTCAATTAAACATGATACATTGCATATTAAAAGAAAGAGAATTTAATTATAAATTCAATGATACCAAAAAGTAAAAATCAACATACATGGTCTGTGCATGCACCTCAATTTGTTTGGTTTATTTATATTTTTATTTTTATTTTATGTAACTTGAATTTTAAGTAAACATCTCTGTTGAATCTCCAAAATAGTGGTAAGCAAAAGTGGTTTATGAAAAGTAATCCTGAGAAGTTAAAATTTATTTTAAATGGTAAAGTGACTCATCCTTCTATTAACACAATGATTAACACCATGGAAACAGTTATAGGTGAAAAAAAAATCCTGATCATAAAACAACTGTAGCTTCCTCTAATAGCTCATTTTTATTTACTGTTAAAAATCACTGATAGATTAAACAAACTATAGAAGCTAAAATCTATTTCTTTTATGTACACTTACAATTTTAATAAATGTGTTGGATCACAGGCAACTCCAAATTCCCTTGCTTCATTTAAATTTTTCAATACCTCAGTCTCTCTTCCATCCCATAGTGGAAGTGGTGGTAAAGTATTATTTTTAAAAAATAAAGAATAAGTAGCTAAATTGTTTCAGTACAATGATGCTAAGGCAATTCTTTAATTTTTTTAAAAAACCCCAAGTTTCAGTACAAACTACAATGATGCTAAGGCAATTCTAATTTTTAAAAAAAAACCTAGGTGAATAACTTAACAAAATTACTCACTGAAACATTTTATTTTTATAAAGTGCCATCTCTGGACTAGCAAGTAGCAGGACCAGGGCAGCAAACAATTAAATGGTACACAGAAAATCTGCAGTAATGTATCAGCAGTACACATTAAAAATTATGTTCACATATTCATGTCATGATAGATAGTACATAAAATGCAAACCTTTTATAATACACACATCCATCACTCAAGAGGCAACAGAGTAACAATGTTTTCTATCGCTGTTCTTTTGTAATCTATTTCCTTCCAACTTCTACACTGTATTCTTATTTCTGTACAAAATGATGCTTCAGCTAAAACTATGTCCATTTATAACCTAACGTAATCTATCCACCCTATCAGCCCTAAGGCCCAGAAATCCTAGGGTTTCCCTATACAATCTATCCTCTGTCACTTGAATCTCTTCTGTTAGCCTGTGTTCTCCAGAAGTTAGTACTAGAATCCTTGAGCGTTAATTATATCCTGAAAGTGCAGCCATAAACGAATGTTCCTTGCATTTAGGCAGACAATACTGACTAAGTTGCTGCTAAATGTAATTTCTGCTTTCAAATATCAATTATGGCTAAATGCCTAAGAATTATGAAACAATTCAAGAATAAAACTACAATAATTATGCTTTAAACACAAACCCTTTACCATTGTATAAATAGTATAATATAAAAGATAAGACCTAAATAAAATCTGTGTTGCCAGGTTATAGGAAAAGCATTCTCAAACACATAAATCATAAATACACAAATACAATAGCATTAGTTATCATATAAACGTATATCAATTAAAAATATAAATAATTTCCTTTCTATATATATATATTTTTCAAATACAACTAGAAATTACATCAAATAGTATATAATGATAAAAGTATGTACCCTTGCTAATCATTAATACAATATTACTGTGTAGTGCTGTTAGAATCAAAAGCAAGAGAAGATACCACGATCTGTCAACACGCCTTAAACTTTGTCACCTGCCGCTAGAGCTTATACACACTAGGAACACTGTACAGAAGCAGATACAGGCACAAGCAAAAAAAATCTTTAACTCATAGTTATAGGGGCTTACACAGTAAACAAAATAAAATTAATGTTTATGTAACATCTATATTTTTTATAAAAAGCAATGTTTGGATTTTCAGTTTTGTCATATTCCTAAGATGTGTTTATTAGCAACTGAAATAAAGTATATACTGAAATTTTGTGGTGAGGTACAAACAATTAATAATAATAAAATTACAACTTAATAAAATTTTTAAATAAAGCAACCAATACACACATTATACCTTTTCAAAAGTAATAAATGATGAAAATAATAACATAATCAATAGTATAAAATTAATAAATAAACTAAGTATTATGCACAACTTTAAATTAAAAAAGTGTTGTAATGTAATTACAGGTAAATGTGTATATAAATTAAGGATTATATACAGACTTATCATCTGTCAAGTCGGGAAAAAAACCTGATTGATATAATATACTATAATATCAACAAACGCAAGTTATGCTTAAGATTCTTGTTATGATCTCTCAAGATAATCTGGCTTTAAAGTTCAATAGAAATAATAAAATTAATATGAAAAACCAATAGTGTTTATAAAATCCAAGTATAGAGAGCAAATAAGAAATATAGAAATAACCTATCTTACTAGAGAGTGTGAAGTACTACTAAAGTACTATACACATATTAATGATTTCTACTGTTTAAAAAAATCTTTCTTCAACTTTCCATTCTGTAGATAATATTAATTTTTTCTGTAAATCAATGACAGTGCATTTTACACATTATGGTATGCTGGCTGAACTTTTTATTATTAGTAGTAAACTACTAGAAACAATTTTAATTTCAATTTTCACATGAGGTATGTTATGTTTTATATTGTAATTATTATTAATATTTATTATTAAATCTGTGCAAATACTACTTATTTAGAACTACTAATAAAAATAATTATAAAGTTACTACTTTGTTGATTAGAAACTGATCTTGTGCAATTTTGTTGCTTGTTTTATCAACTTAGTTATTTTTTGTTACTGATAATTTTAAAAATATATAACAAAGATATATGTTTGGATTTTTAGTTTGGCCGTACTCTTACTGTATTAGTGTTTTAATATCTTTGTGATATGCATTGACTGAATATTTGTTTACGTGAGTGGATATTCTTAGAATAAACACCTTGTTAATGAGTTCAGTGTGAGCAAGCACTGGAATTTTCTGGTACATGCATAAACATTTTTAATATTTTAAATATGAATACAGATAAAATATAATACACAACTAAGTGATTATGAAACATCTTGCTGGTGAATTTTTTTTGATGGACCACCAATATTAAACATAGTTTCAAAAAAAGAACATTTACTAATTAAATTTTGTACAATCTGAAGTTTTTCAGTTATGTGACTAATACAGACTGTGATTATTAATATTATTGTTACTGATCGGTTCAGAATAAATTGAACATCTTGAGCAAAATAGGTTTCATTTCATCAGATTCACTTGCTGAATAATAACATTCCACAATTATCTATTTCAAGCATGCTATACTTGTATAGGAAGCATAAAATTCACACTTTCAGCCTAGGCTAGTTGCTGTTGGTAAAATATACCCGGTATTAAAGACTTATGACTGGCTATTGTTGTTTTTCTTATTAAATTTTCATCTACAACAGCAAGAGGTAGAAATTGTGTTGAACCCTACCAGGAGTTTCTGGTGTATAAACTTTTAAAGTGTTTATAATGTGTCAAAGTAGTTTAACTGTCAGAGTTGGGTTGGGTTTTTTGTTTAAATTGTAGTAAAAGTGAATAATTTTTGTGTCCTACTCTCTTAAGAATAAATTTAGTTTTGTGGTTTAAAATACTGATCTCCTACACCCCACCCCTTTAATTAGATCAGAATTGTGATATAATGTGAAGAAAAATAATGAAACAAATCTCATGTTTTCCAGTTATTTGTTATTTGAAAAAGTGAGATGTGCTTTTAGATATTTATATATGTATTCTGATTTATCAGAAATAGTTTTTCAAAAGAACTTGTATCTTGCTATAAGTATTTCATATTTAGAAATCATGTTAAGTGGTTCACTTAGAATCATAAAACAATGACAAATAAGTTGTAAACTACTCTGTGGCTATTTCAGATTCTTTTAACAATCGCAGGAATTCCTCAGCACTCATTACAACAGTTTCAGACTCGGACATCTGTACAGCCACCTCTGAATTTTCACTTAAATCCATCACAGGTGTTCCCTCCTCATTCTCTTCACTAGCAGGCATTTCTAAACTATTGATAATTCTTCCTTCACATATGTTCACAACATTCCTTGTCTCATATTGGCCTTCTGAACCATATATGTGCATGCCATTGACAAGGTTCTCAATGGCAGATTCTGTTTCTTCTGTGATTACATCTATACCAACAGTAATGTTATCAGGAACGAAGGTCTCCAGATACTGTGAACCAGAAGACTGCAAACAAGATTCAAAGACAGAGGATGAAATCTGTTTAATGTTGCTGGCAGTCAGTGTGGGATCAGGACCAACTGATACCCGCTGAACACCATTAGCATCATTCACAATAAGCACAGCATGTTTGCCTTGTTCTTTCAAGGTCCTGATGTAGGTCTGGGTTTCCTCTGGCAGACTTTCCATCAAGTCAGTCTGAACAAGGTTGTTTGTTTCACTTGTGATGTGTTCATTATCAAATGGCTCTGACTTCATGGTGGAGAAAAATCCATGATCTGAGAGCAACAATGATGAGACAGTTGCAGAGTGTTGAAGCACTAGAGGGGATGGTGACCTTGGAGGTGATAGATGTTTAGTTGACTCCTCATCATGTGCATCTTTCATGTGATACTTGAGGGCCTTTTCATTGATGAAATACTGCTCACAGTGGGAGCAAGCATGAGGGAAATGCTCCCAATGCCCTTCCACAATGTGTGCCACTAAAGAGATCATCCTGATAAATACCTCACAACAGTATGGGCATCGAACTGGTAGAACTGTGGGTAAGGATTCCAAGCTCAAACTGCCACCTGCCACTCTATGCTGCTCTGTCAATGTTTTTTGTTCTAAAAGGTCACTAACCTGCATACTGTGAACAGAATCCAAATGACTTACTAGATCTTGTCTGGAAAGGAAGCCAGCATGGCAGAAAGAACATGAATGAGTTTCTGTTTGAAGATGGTGTTTTTTAATGTGGTTGTACATTGGAGCAGCAGACTGGTAGCCTTGGCCACAGAACACACAGTGGACTGGGATTGGTCCTGTGTGGATGTGTCGCCTATGCTCTTGCATCTCCCAGAATGTTGAGAACCGGGACAGGCAGCAGGTACATTTTATGCGACCTATACTTCCTTTCTCACCATTGCCTGCAACATATCAGGTCTCAATGAGCTGCATGTCAGTCAAACATTTCTTTCTTTTGATATCATACAGTATTACAATTTTAGCTGTTCTTGCACAGCATTTCAATATTATATTTCATAACCTGATCAAAAAAAGATGGTGACATAACAGAGTTGTTATTTACATGGTTTTCACAAACTTGATATAAATTTTGCTACTCACAGTAGTAATTCATGTTCTCATAAAAAAATCACAGATTTCTTAAAAGTCAAACTATTCTCCCCCCCCCCCCAAAAAAAAAAAAAAATGTAACCCTTCATTTTAAAAAAAATAAACAAAACAAAAAATTCTGAATAAGCCAACACGCATTTCAAGGTTAATCATAACAATATTGGGGTGGAAAGGTGGTGACAAATTAAAGTTGTGACACACTCAAGTACCATCATTAGTTTTCATTTATTTAACTTTTTTCCCCCTCATCACCTATATACATGGGCATAATTCTTGTGAATCAAAAGAATAAAACATTTTGATGGTTACATCTTTTATGTCTGCTCTTCAACAAAGTGTTAAAATTTAGCATACAATCTATCTTCTCACCTTGTGTAGCAATTTGGTGCTTAGAAGCCAGATGCTTGTGAAAGACTAGTGTTGATTTAAAATGTCTGGAACACTTTGGGCATGTTAGAGTTCTTTTTTCTTTACCAATGAGTTGTCTCTGCTGCTTTGCACCATGAGTGAATTCACAGTGCCTGGACAGAACAGCTTTGTAGCCAGTGGTGAAGTCACAGTGATGGCAAAAGAGATGTTTCTTCATGCTGTGCACCTATTTGAAAATTCACAAATATAATTTAAATATTTCAAGTCATTAAAAAGTTCTGTTTTCACAAAAAACAATATTTTATAAACTGTTACAAGTGACTGAAGAATGCTTAAAAACTAAGATGAAAAACTACAATAAATGAATTAATTAAATCAAATTCTAAAATAAAACTCCCATTGACAAAACAGCATTTACCATGAAAGCTAATAAAAATAAATGCACAGACCCATTGCTTATATACAAAAAAAATAATGTCAGTATACAACTTATCTAAACACACTTGTTTCTAGAAAACAAAGACAGACAATGTCAGTGTTACTGAAGAATATGAGAAATGCACACTAAGAAAATGCATTAAAACACTTTTTGCGCATATTATATTATTAATATACAAATAAGCATAATAAATATTTGCTCTTAAAAATTAAGTGTGCACCTCAATAAATAATAATTCAAAACAAAAAATGCATTAAAAAGAAACAAACTGCAGACAAAGTTTTCAAGAATAATTAATTTGCTAATAAGAGTTGAATGTAAGAATTTGACTTAAATTACTGAAGTTTGTGGCATGATTTCTTTTAAATGTGACCTGTCACCACAAAAAGATACTTAAGTCGCGCAAGGCTAAGCCAAGAAAAACGGCAAAAACGAAGGTGGTGGTCTACATGGGTGAAATTGAGATTTTCATTTTAGCGTGTTCCCAAACCATCGAACAACAAATTACTAGCATGTTTTTCCTTAATTCGAACTAGAAATAGCTTTATTATTATTTTTTTGTGACCTACTGTCTAACTTCGAAGGAAAAATATGGCCCAAAAGTGCTATAATCTGATGATTGTAGACGGTAGAATCCCTGGCTGAACCTCATCATGTTGTATATCAGAATGCTCAGGCAAAAGCATATTTTTATGCTGATGACACTGGTTATTTATAACGTCTAATCAGAATGTTTTATAAGGCTGTGCTTGGCGTAAACAAAGTGAAAAGCGTCAGCCAATCCGCAGACAGTTTATCAAAGCTTGCATGGTTACCAAGCATGCTCTCATAAAAAGACGGTCACGATTGGTTGAAACGCACACAAGGGAGACAGTTTTGTCCTGTAATGCATAATGTAAACATGGAGAAACGAATCGCTAATTTGTTGAATTCATGTAAAGAAAGCAACATCTTAGAAAAAGAAAGCATTCAGATTAAAGATTTTATATCTGATTATTTTGTTAATGAGGATGTAGCTGATGGATTTTCATCTGAAAGTGACACGGACAGCGAATCGCGTGATCGAACAACGAAAAAGATGAAGCAGACGACAGCTGGCAGTGGCACAAGCGGTGCCAGTGTAAGTGTGTTATTTAATGACAGTGAAACTGATAGTGATACTGAAATAGATGAGCCAGATGTCAGCATTTGCGGACCAGGCGAAACTAGTGAAGACAGTGAACTTAAAGATTGTGAAAACTGGTCATGAGGGTGCAAACAGATCGAAACAGAATATTCTGTGAGCCACAATAATCATTCTCGCATACAGAAATTCTAATCGTTATGGCTTAAAAAGACTGTTGTCTGTAAATGATGTAACAATATATTTGTTGTTTATAGTTATTACAGTGTTAGCTATTGTGTCTTCTTCAACTCTGATTGCAAATGAAGCAGATTAATATATGGTTGCTAAGGAAAAACCTCTCAGAAATGTGTTCAATCTTTGAGGCCGATTTTCTCAAAATGGCCGTCCGGACAGTAGTGCACTTCAAACAAACATAACTTTTCCATATTTTGTCCTACACTCTTTATTTTTATATCAACAGAAAGCCCTTTCAATTTTCTTTCTATTGATATATATATATCTCAATACCCCCAAAATCCGACTTAAGTATCTTTTTGTGGTGACAGGTCACAAATATGAAATCAGTGAACACAAAATTTCCTCCAAATATGTAGTAACTTTGCCCCAAAATGTTTCCTGTTACAATATTTTGTTTTGCACACAGTATTGTACAACACCTTTATTGTATAAGTTAATAACTAACATTCTGCATAAGAAAAATAATAAAGAAAATTGCAAACCTCGTCTCGGTGAACCAACAGCCCAGCTCTGTTGTCAAAGGTCTCCCCACAAGTCTTACAGCAAAGATGCTTTGCTTTCACTTCCCCATGTACCTCCAAGGCATGTATGTTCAGGCTGTTTTCAAGTGTAAATGTCAGTGAGCATTGAGAACATTGTAGCAGCTGCGTGTTATGCAATAGTGTTGCATGTGCTTCAAACTCACCTAAAGTATTAAAATATACCTGAAAAAGTGCAAATCCTTTAATCAGATTTAAAGTTTTCCTAATGTAATAAGGTGAACACAAACGGCCAAGTATTAACCACTACACAGCCAATTTTATTAAAGGTTAAATTTACATAAATAGTAAAACAGTGAATTTCTTCTCTGTTAAGCCACAATGAATTTCTTCTCTGTTTTCTTTTTAAGTGCTAATGCCTTTTACTGTATTAGATATTTTTGTTAAAAGATGATTGGGACAATTCATTAATATAATACAATTTTTTATCTTATGGATGGATGTCATCAAATTCTCTCTGATGAGAAAAATTGTTAAAATAAATTAGTTACAACTGATTAATTTTTTTTCCCCCTTTATATTAGAAATCGTATCAATGTGGTTCTAAACTGGCATGGAATAAAAACTACTTATTAAAAGGAAACACTCATGGATAAGAAATACTTTGTACTAGCTAATATCATGGTAGAAAAACCATAAACTTAATCTAAATTAATCTTCTTATTTTTATTATTAAATTGTTTAATTTTTTCATACTTATTTATACATTATGTGTGAACTTTTGAGAAAAAGGATATCTGGGGTTAAGGGAAGAGTGAACCAGACACGTAATAAGAAATACTGTTATGTTTAAAATTATTATAAAAATGTATAGTGGTGTGTGTAATATCATAAAAGATTAAGTGTTACTTGTACATGATTTAGAAAGATTTGGTGTGCTTAAGTGTTACATACTGATCCAGTTTATCATTACCAAGGTGAATAGAGGAGGGATCAATATCTGGGATGTTCTTAAATCAACATTATATTAATTTGAAATTGGTCTTAAGAAGCTCACTCTACTCCACACATATGCACTATACATCAAAAGACAGTATTTTACAGACATGTCTTCTTCAACACTGTAATCTGAAGTAGTCTGAAGTTTCATCAATCAAACTCTTTAAGGACTCAGTGTGGGGGGGAAGGGAATTGTCATGGATTATCTGCATTGGAGCATCTATGGTTATGGTTTTCTGGGAGATACAGTTGCAATAATCCTGAAGAACAGGTACATCCTCCATGTGATAGGGAGACAATGTCAACCACTGTCTATTTTGTGAAAGGGCAATTCAGACAGCACCAAGAGTCATATCACCTCGATCTCTGCTGTGTCATCATGATGGTAGTAGATCTCTACATTTTTCCTTCAATCCAGTGAAGCTGGCATTTTGGTAGGGTTTGAGAGGAGTGATGAAGTCACAATACAGGTAGCATGTATCAAAACTGGAGGTGGACCACTCAAAACAAACTTTACGTGTTCACTTGTGTGTGTACTGGTGAACATTATCAAAATGTGTAATGGTATCTGTGGCATATTTCCATTTACCTCTACTTTTAATGGACAATCCTATGTCTCAGGTCATCATAACCCTCTCAAGTGACAAGTTATTCTCTAATAACCTAGCTCAGTTACTGAAAAAGCTACCACTAACTCTTACTAGGCAATTTGCTAATTTACAGTGCCATTACAAGAGTAGTTTTCCAATTGACTTTGTGACTATATTGAGCATTATGCATGCTAATACTGAACAAAAGGAGAGGCTAAATTCCTACAATTTAATTTTTCTCAGTACAATGATATATGTATACATTAAAATGCACTCTTTTACTTCACTCTGGCAGCCATGGGGTAGGAATGGAGGGTCAGACATGTTCGTTAGAGCATCTACAGGCACACAGAATAAAAAATCCGTCATGACACCAATCACTTACAAAGAGGAAAACAGACAACAAACAGTACAACATCCAAGCTAAAAAAAAAAAAGGAAAATGTGTCTTATCGTACCTCATGAAGAGATTAAAAGGATGACAGAACTGAACAGAAGGGAAACAGCAGTGCACAAATGTGGATAGGAACTGACAGTGACATCCAGTGACCAGGTAACCAAGAGTAATGGATCAGGATTAAGTCATGGGGAAGCTTGTCCCATGCAAGAGGAGAACAATTCTGGGCAAACTTTGACCTACCATTTCATTCCGAGGATTTATGTGGAGCCCTGATGAAGTCTGATTAAAAACTGTACCTAGTGTGGTCATCTGGTTATAGGATGGAAAAATATAATGTGTTTTTGTCGGTATGAAATACTGATTCAACACTACTACATTAAAGATTCCTAACTATTCCAAGAAACTGATTTTCTTGTCCTTGTAACACTCACTACCCTTGAATAAAACTTATTAATCATTCTGAAAAGATTAATAAAAGATTATTTGTTAAATACTATTGGAAACTGTTGCATACCTTAAATTGTGTTTCATTTACAAAGTATTTATTTACTTATTTATTATTTAAAACCTACAAGTGAGGTAACCCCCAAGCTACTGAGTCATTTACATACTATCAGTAAGTTAACTGCACCCAAAAATGTCTCTCAAGCATACACTTACAGCTAAATACCGTCAGTATAAAATTCAACCAATATAGGCAATCAATGCACAAAGGAGAATTTAGAGAAATAAAAATATAATAAACAAACAAAAATATATAAATATAAAATGAAAATGTAAATAAACAAAAAACAAACAATATATGGATATTTTTTCTTAGAGCAATTAAATACTTACTGAATTTTCTTGAAAAAATATTAAACTATTTCCTAAAAGGGTATATAAAAATATTAGTTCAAAAATATGTGCATTCTGGAAGAGACTTACTATACATCAATAAACTAATTATTTTCTTGTTAAAAATGTCAAACTAACAACTACATAATCCTTGTATCAACTATTCAGGTACACTCAGATATTTACTAAAAATAAACAATGTTCTAACAATTAGGATGTAATTTGAGTAAAATTATCCCACCTGGCAAATCTCACACTGAAATGAAGAGACATCTTGCACAGTCATTTCATCTGCATCTCCTAGTTCGACCCTGTGGCAATGAGCCAGATGGGCACGAAATGTATACTCATTTGATAGCTGATTTCTCTCGGGGCAGTAAGGGCAAATGATAAGTGTGTCACTCTGCAAATCTTCCATGTACTGGTGACAACTAGGGTCACATAAATTACCAGCATGAGCAGATTTCACATGGTTATAGAGTATGAAGGACGCTGGGAACAGACGAAGGCAATATTTACAGACTTTTATTGAACTTTGGAATAGTTGTTCTGTTGCTGTACAATCTGGGTTTATTCTTATTTCCTCAACCATAACAAATGGGGATTTATGCTCATTTTGTTTAAGGAGAGTGTCACTATTCTCTTCAATGTCGATTACTTCTCCTGGTGTGAAATTCACTCCAAAAAGCCCTTTACTGAAGAGTGTAGTTGTCTCCTTAATGTTGTGAATTCCTGAGATACTGTCCACTGCTTTTGTTTCCTCAGCCTCAACATCTAAATTTTCTTCATATTTCTCACCTTTAAAATTCTCATAAGTGCTGGAAGTACTCATTGTGCCACAAGACTGACGAATAAAGCAGTTAGCACTAAAGTATGGTGGTAATGGTGGACGTTTTCTTGGACGTCCACGTCCTTGATGTCTATACTTGGAATATTTGCTGTGGTAGCTGTGTCCAGCTGGTGCCAAAACCACCTCACTGTGCACTACTAAATCATTAATGCTTATATATTCTGGTGGTGTAGGCTTAGCTTCTAAAGCTGAAGAAGAAGTAAAAATATTTAGTCAGAAGTGTAACTATCAGTTTGACTATTAACATTTTAAATGAAGATTTTAGCAATTATTAAAATATTTTAGTCAAATAACTGTATTACTAATATGTTAAATTGTTGGAAATAGCAGAAAAAGATATAACAAAAATACAAAACATTTTGGGAGATGCGTGGATGTAAGGTTCAGGCAATGATGTCATAAGCAAATAATTGGGATTCAAGCCACCGACTAATTATACCATTTAAAGACTTTTCAACCCAAACATATATTCCCTGGCATAGAATTATTAAGCTGCATGCATCTTGAATGTAGGTGCTAAGAGATCTTGAATAATATGAACTCCATAGGAAAAATCTCCAAATTTAGTTCATTTTTTTAATATACATAGAAAAAATTCAATATTCATTATGATTCTTCAATTTCACATTCAACTCCCAGATCAAAGATCATTTCAGCATCACAAATGTCTTCAATAGGTGATATCTACCTACAGATCATTTCAGCATCATTCAGCATTGAATGTAGGTGCTAAGAGATCTTGAATAATATGAACTCCATAGGAAAAATCTCCAAATTTAGTTCATTTTTTTAATATACATAGAAAAAATTCAATATTCATTATGATTCTTCAATTTCACATTCAACTCCCAGATCAAAGATCATTTCAGCATCATAAATGTCTTCAATAGGTGATATCTACCTACAGATCATTTCAGCATCATAAATGTCTTCAATAGGTGATATCTACCTACAGATCATTTCAGCATCATAAATGTCTTCAATTGTCTCATCTGCATACAGATCATTTCAACATCATAAATGTCTTCAATTGTCTTATCTACATACAGATCATTTCAGCATCATAAATGTCTTCAATTGTCTCATCTACCTACAGATCATTTCAACATCATAAATGTCTTCAATTGTCTTATCTACATACAGATCATTTCAGCATCATAAATGTCTTCAATTGTCTCACCTACCTACAGATCATTTCAACATCATAAATGTCTTCAATTGTCTCATCTGCATACAGATCATTTCAACATCCAAAATGCCTTCAATAGGTGATATCTACCTAAAGATCATTTCAACATCCAAAATGCCTTCAATAGGTGATATCTACCTACAGATCATTTCAACATCCAAAATGCCTTCAATAGGTGATATACACAAATCAGAAGATCCACCCATCAAGGAAAGTTATTCCAGTGGGACTGTAGTTCTCTAAAGAAAAACACCTATTGTAAAAGCATTCCAGGAATAACAAAGGGCCATGAGTCATCAACATGTGCTATGTACTAACAAACAGAGCATGGCTGAGAGCAATCATGCAAATACAACCTGTGCAATTTAAATGTATCTTTCACATAATGGAAAAAAATTTAATGCCACAATTGGTCCTTGCATAAATTTAAGAAAAGGTTCAAGTACTTGTTTGAGATGTATATATACTTATCAACATTATTTTAGATCACCATGCATGTGACTTATTTTCCTTTTAATCAGATTGCAATATTTTTGTACATCTATTTTCCACTTCCATATCTCCAAACATATCTTCAATATTTTGTGCTGATAATATTTAAAATTATTCACAAACACATATGAAGTTTACAAAGAAATATTGTGTAAAGATTTCTATAGCTCTTTTGGCTTTTAATTGCACACAAAAAACAAGTACATAAAAAATTATTATGAGTAAGTGAAAAGTACATAATGAAATCTAGCAATACCTTGGTTGTAGCTTTCTCTGTATTTCTGTGTTCTAATGAGAGTGTCTGTCATGACTTCCTCAATACTATGAACAATAGGCATTCCATCCTACAACATACAAAGAAACCACAATAATAGTTGAGAAAACTATTTAAGCTGTCAGTATTATAAATATGAAAATCTTAAAAGAAAAGATAACAAAAGTGAATTTAATGTAATAGCTGAGAAAACTATTTAAGCTGTCAGTATTATAAATATGAAAATCTTAAAAGAAAAGATAACAACAGTGAATTTAATGTAATAGCTGGGAAAACTGTTCAGGCTGTCAGTATGATAAATATGAAAATCTTAAAAGAAAAGATAACAATAGTGAATTTAATGTAAAAATTAAAGAATTCAAGTTACAACTCTACAGCACCTCATACCCTCCAATCAAAAATAAATATAATAATGAGGATGATGGGAGGCAGAGCTCTCAAGAAAATCAAAGATGTCATTGAAGGAAAAGTTATAGGCCTGGTGGACTACATCTGGAATAACAGCAAAGATGAGCCGCTGATAGAAGCAATAAAGATGAGTGGAATATACCAACCTCCACAAACAGACAAAGAAACATGGAAGCAAACAACGAAACAGGCATTAGCAAAAACCTGGAGCTAAAAACATCTCCATGGCCAGTATGTGCAACAAGTTAATGAAACATCAACAAAACAATCATCATACAGATTAAAAGAGGCAGGTTTGAAAGCAGAAACATAAGCACTCATAACAGCTGCACAAGATCAAGCATTAAACACAAAGTAGCACAAAACAAAAATCATGAAAATCTCAAATGATTCCAAATGCAAATCTATGGATGAAACAATGGATGTCAGGTTCTGGCTAGAACAGAATACATGAAAAGACACAAAAGATGATGTGGCATACATAGAAATCTATGTGAGAACTATGGAGTAAAAACCCCAGAAAGAGCATGGATGCACCAACCAGAAGCAGACACCGAAACAGAATAAGTCAATAATAATTTACATATTTTATTTTTAATTTTTAAAATAAATGATAATATAACCTTGTTGTTTCCTTATGATTTTGATTAACACTACAATTATTTACCAGAAATATAATTCTGACAGATAATTAATATATTATATAAATAAATACTGACATAATATTATATAACAAATCAGTATATGGTGTAATGATGCAAAGCAAAACTAAACATATTAAAAAGTGCCAGCCAACAAGGAATGTTTTTTTTAAAAATTACTCACAGCATTTAGTTTTGGAGCATAGCACAGACTGCCCATAGCAGGGCTAGCCTTGCTGTTATGACCACTGATAGTAACCAGGCAGTTGCCATCCTCTTCCTCCACTCTCTCAACCCTAAAACTCAGTTGCAACAGATTTACAAATTAACATTTCACTGAATTTAATGAATAATTAACTCATTATTATTTTTTAAAATATGATTCAAAAGTATGGCATAAGTAAGCAACTAGAATACTACCAATTATCTCCATTAACATACTCACCACATTCTTTATCTAAATAAAACACAACCTAAAATGTTTTCTTCCTAATACACAGATATAGTCTATCTTTTCTCATAATAATATGCCTGCCTAGACAAACCATATTTTGTTTAATTTTCATTTGGGTAGCAATGACACTTTAGCATAGTGGTTCTTAACCTTTATTAGTTGCCGATATCACACAGATTCTCAAATTGTGTTCTTGCACCACCATTTGCAATGTTATTAAGTGATTAATATCATTATGCACATTCAGTACATGCATACAACCTTGGATAAGAATCAATGCTTTAGCATGCCAGGAGTTCTCGGAATGCAACTTAAAATGGCACTGAGACTTAGAGGTGATCTTGACGTGGCACAGGAAGTAAAAGAATGAAGTAAAAATTTCACAAGTGAAGGGGTAAAGTAAAATGTTAGATTAATATATTGTTGTACAAAGTCAATTTTTTTAATATTTAGAGAGCTACTGGCATTTGGTATGCTTTTACTATTATTTTTTTTTAACCCAAATATAAAGCTCTCAACATGTGTCAGCACTCCTTGATTTACAAGATACCAATTTACAAGTTTTTGCTTTACAGAACTGTATTTTAATACCTGTTTGTCACTATGCCATTAATACAAAACAGACTTAGTCTGAGTTTTAAACACACAACTGCAAACATTATTACCAATTTAGTGAATACCTAAAAAAATAGTCTTATTAAATAAAAAGAAATAAATTTCTATTAAGCGATGTCTAAAACATGCACAGTCACCAAATAATAAGTTCATTCTGAGTCATCTATCTATGCTGAACAGCAAAAAATAATAAATCAATTGTTTGATGCATTATGCACATTCTAATTAAAAAAGCAGATGGTTATGAGAATAGTGATGAGTCTCTAATCTCCTCTCTTTATTATTAAAAGTGATATAAATATAGGTTAAAACACTATTTGATTTTTTTTCATAAGTTTTATTACTACAGTCAACCCTTGTTTAGCTGTCATGTTCAATTTTTACAGCTTTTCATTTAGCATCAAAGTCTACATTGGCCTACATGTATTTGTTCTTTGTCACTTACTTCATTTATTGTCACACATTGCTCATGTGATGACTGGTTGTGGCAGGTATGGTAAATCACTGCACATGTAGTTCGTTTAATGTCACTTTAAAATTACTTTTCCCAGAACGCATTTGTGACTTTAAAGAGGGTCAACTGTAACTGCAATTTTTATGGGAATATTCCTGTATTCTAAAATTAAAAGTTTCCTAATATTATATCATTAGAAAATAATTAAAATTATCCTCTGCTTTTTTTTATTTACAAGGTTGCACATGTCTGAGATAATGAAAGCATCTAATAAAACTCAAGTCAAGTACAATAGATTATATCAAGGTTCCTAGCATGAATATGTAATTACATAATTACAAGAAATAAGGAGTGTAAGAATTATTTATACCATGCATGATTTTCTAGACTGGGTATTTATCACTTGAAAATTAATGAGAGTTCAACTATTTATCAAATTTCATAATTTTGGCAGGGGAACAAAATGAACTTGAAAATAAAGTAAATCTTGTACTGTCTTTTTATGTATAATTCTGCAAAGACACAAAGGGTATTATTTTTTTAAATACCTGGCAAAAATATGCTGTGCTAAGCTGATGGGTTTAGCAAGTGTTTTAAGTACTTTCGGAGTTGGAGCAACATGCCTGTTAGTTCCTATGTAGTCATGATCAGTGGCCACCAAACGAGACTGAATTTCTGAGGAAACACTAACTGAATTTCCAGTCTGCAATTCTACAACCCTGACACTCATCCCAGCTGCAAGATATAAAACATGATTGATTAAAAAATAAACCCCAAACCATTGTTTTAATTATTTTTTCACACTGTTGTTAACAACATATCTATTTATCTGTAAATATATATATATAATTAAATTCATAAAATAATTGCAAAAACAAATAAATATATAATCTAACATTTTCAAATTTTCTTCAGCATCCTATGAAAGAACAAGAATTAAAATGTTTGTTCTAAAACATAAAATAAATACAAAATCAGACATATTCCTGAAATAGTTGCAATATATAGAGGCCACACTTGTGTAACAAAAAAAAAATGTCCAAAAGACAAAAATATTGTCTGAAATGCATTTTCTTAGCTGACATGGATGCATATAGAATGTATACTTTGTGGTAGCTTACTCAGCTTATGTGCTGATGCAGAATAGTTCAAAACAATTAGCATAAAAAAGCTGGCTGCTGCTAAGAATATTAAGCTCTGAATGTCAAGGAAATTACAATATAATTGCTATGCCTATATGTGATGACATCCAACTATTTATGCAATTTCTTCAGTAAATATTTGCGATTGATGTATGTAATGTGACCTAGGTCATCAAACACTAATATTTTAGTTTTGCAATCACCACAAATATCAGATGATTCATGAAAAATAAATAATATACTTTTATTCCTGTGAACACCCACTTTAATTCCCATCATTATTTTTGTAGAGATTATGCTGTCTATATTAAAAAGGGTGAGTTCTGATTGTGTTTCATCTGGTTTTCTTCAGTTCATTCATTGTGATTTTAAATACTGAAAGTGAAACTGGATTCTCAAGTTAATCATTCAAGTATACATTAAGTCACTGAACTAAATTAACTGTTTTTAAAACTGAATTTTAAAAAATACTGCAGCATATGCCTTCTCCTAACTGATATGATTTTACCAACAGCATTTTCACTTCTGATGAAGAAACTTCATTTGAAATTAAATCTATTCCTGTTCATGTTTGTTTAAAAACTTTATATTATATTATGGTTTGCTTGAAAACTGAATTAGTTATTATTACTGCTAATACAGTAATAGTAAGGTTTATTTCATGCACAAAATTTTGTCTATCATAAGCATTACACTGCAATATTAATTTATGTAACACATTTTCATTGGGGCAGTATGACTGCTGACATTCACAACTTATTGCTAGACCATTTTTTCCTTGTTTTATAACAAACAAATATTGCAATTTGAAGTATGAAGCCCAAATAATGACTGGATTTTATGATTTAAAAAAAATACAACGAATATCAATATATTATGCTGACTATACTATATTATATAAATGCTATGAAAATTTTTCACATATGAAATAAATTATAATTAGCAACACTACTGTAATGTTTTCTTGGAGCACTAATTTCACTGTATCTATAAAATAAAGATTTTATAGTAGTAATACTGTGTGGTAATTAATCAGAAATGACACTTCCAAATTTTAAAGAGATACTTCTGACTTGTCTGTAATCATGTGTTGACTTGAGAAGTAGATCAACAAATTAGATCAGATGAGCTTAGCTCTTTATGTATACCAATAGTTAGCTAGACTGAAATGTGAGCCTTGACCACAATCACTTAAAGATCATTGGAAGTGCAATATTAGTTAATGACTGGAAAATTAGTCATATGCATCGTACCATATTAGCAATGGATGTCAAATGAATGAATACTAGACTAAGAGTAAGACTGATGAGAAGGCAGGAAATCAAAGCCAATTTTTACCTATAACAAAATAATAATAGGGAAGGAATGAACATGGATCATATGATAAAGATGATATAAATTGAGAACCCATATTGGTCACTCTTCATCAAAATCCTTGATTAATGCAGGTCTTGAAAGAGGAGCTGTTTAATGAAATAGTTGTGTTTTAACACATTATATGACTGAGAAAAAAGACAGAAAAAGGAACTCTATATTCTTCTTTTGAGACAGCAAGAGAATAAGGTAATGTGATTTACTTATTGGAGTATGAATGATATTACATAAAAAATGCAATTAACAAAATGTTCTCTTTCAGATCTAATGTAGTAAAATATGTGAAACGTGGGAGCTAGTCCCAAGTTTCATATTCAATTATTAATAAATTAATAAATAATTAAAACAAATAGATGATTTCAGAAATATAAATAACAATAACATGCTTATTTTGACAGTATGAGGGTAGCCTTCCAATATTTAATTTATCTTTTAGTTCCTAAAACACTCTTAAATTTGCAAAAGTAGGCCCAAACCTTAGATCCTGCGCTTTGCAAGCATTTTAGTAGTTCACTAATGCACAGTCTTTAGCAGTTGCTTGTTATCTTATGTAATCTGGCCCACCAAGTGATTAGGTTTTAATAATTTACTAGATATTTAGCTCAACTGATCACATGACCAGCAGGATCAGTCTCTGTGTGTGTCGAAATCGGCCAGAAAATAAAGAGCTACTTCTGCTGCTGTCATAAAAGGACATCTGTAAAAACTCTCCCAGATCCAAACTAAATGTAGTTCAAAGGTTTTGCTGAGAAAGGTCAGTCAGGTTGATCTTATTATCAAACCCTGAATATAATATATATTTATTGATGTGATCTATTCTTTTGCATTCTTTCTTTCACTTAACTACTATACATCTCCTTTGACTTTACATATGAATGACATACATCTACTGATCTAGTGCAGGAGTGCACAAACTTTTTAGGCCAGAGGCCAAATTTCCAATTGATAGTGCATGGAGGGCCACCACATGGATGGCTCAGTAGAAAAAAACAACAAAAATAATGAAATAATGTGCTTTACATTTGTAATAATGGTAATATCCAAAAGTTCTCTGGGATCCGCATGCGGCCCATAGGTCGCGGTTTGTGCACCCCTGGTCTAGTGCATCAGTTGTTACTTTAGTGTCTGCTAAAATTCAGGTAGTAGGGTTATTCTTTGTTTAGAATTGGCCCCTATGCACCAAGCACCACATATATCCATGTGCCACATCATCAATAGGAAGGACTAGGCCACGGCCATCCCTAGTTGCTCATGTGAGCACAGAAAGAACCCAACGCCAGCACTGGGCTCGATCCTCTGATAGAAGTGATGCCAGAAAATCAGCCAGTCATTACTGTATCAGCTGATAACCAGCCAGCAAGTTTAAAGGAAAATACAACTAAAACTCTATTTAGCAGTGTGGACCAGAAAAATCGGACAATTGCATTATTTTGGTTATCTAAATCTTTCTGCTGCCATTACTTTGCTTTCTATAAATGTAATCCATTCCCAAAGTTACAAGTATTTTTGTTCTTCTTTTCGACTGTTTTTAACATTGTTCTGTTATGTCATGTTGAGAGCAGTGGTCATAGCCATTTTCTAACTGAAAATCTTTTATATAATATTAAATATTCACATGCATTATTACACCTGACAAATGCTGAAGTGTGGTGAGGTGTATGATCAGCCATATGAGTGTTTCAATATTAATTTAAATAATTTTGATGCACTTTTAACTCCTCTCACTACACTTATTCAAGAAGCATTTTTTTCTTTTCTTTCTTCTTAAAATTTACACCTGCTCCACCAATCTTGTCCATTATCTGACTTTTACACAGGCACAATAGAGAAAGTATAAATTCATAAACTATATTTATCTTTTAAATGCTACTCACTTCAATCTGCACTTTTTATCCCAAACTGTTCTGTCTGCACTAACATAGGTATTTTTTAATTTCACTGCTTGCATCGCATTCCAGCTAATTTTTTTTAATTTCATTTGTGGGATTTTAAGTATCAGTGACACATTCTTTATTTAATTACAAGATTTACACTGTCAGTATATTAATTTAATGTACTGATCTTTAAAAACTGGGGTGGGTGGGGAGAGTACTTATATGTTTCTTGCTGGAATTTTAAGGATAGTTCAACAGCAACTTAAATATTAGTAATATTAGTAATTATACTGCCTTTATTATTAGCAATAACTATAGTATTGTTATTCTTAATAGCATAAATAGAACAAATAGAATTTATCTTTATCAACACATTATTAACCTTATTACCATCAAGTGATATATGTGTGATATAAAATCATGACAGTCATTTTCATTGTCAATAGGAGTTTATAATTTTTTAAATTTATGTAAATCTACACAAATTTAACTTTTACAAGCCTCACTTGATGTACTTTGAAAATTTACACCTAAATTTATTTAACACAACACAAATGTAAATCATCATTTTTAACTTTTACAAGACTTACCTGACATGCCTTTGACAATGCCTGATGAAAGCACCAAATCACCCTGTAAAATACAGGGTGGAACTGTATTTCTTTCTTCCTGAGGCACTAACTGCAAGCTAGTTAATGCACCTTCACCAACCACCCGGAATGGTCCTACCAAGAGTGAGCTGGGCTGACAATGAATATTAAATATGGCAAATAAAATGTTAGCAAATAAAGTAATAAGCAAGAATTCCAAGTTCTACTTCTAGCTTTTAAGTAAGGATCTTGATAAATCAGTAATATGAAAAGTAACAAATACTTTAAATTGACTTTTCACTTACAGTTACATATATTATGAAAATTAGTGACTCATATATCTCATAAATTTGCTAAAAACTTCATTTTATATCTTATTGAAATTTGCCTCAAAAGATTTATATTTTCCTGAGAGATGTTAAACATGTCTGATATTTTTTTTAAATGTTTGCAGTGATAGTATTTCAAAGAATAATTTCATATTGTCAACACAGTCCTATAACTTTTACAAGGTAAAATTTACTTCAGTGTAATGTTATACATATTGATATTTTTTTAAATAATAACAAAATATATTTATATAACTGCAGCCAGAAAACCTTTCTGGCAGACTGACATGTGAGACCTCTTTCAAAACAAACCAAGAAATTTCTGGCCAACAGCTCTTTGGGAAATTCTACTATTTCTCTCACCAGTTCATTTCACAATTCAATATTCACTTTCAATTCTTGATATTTTACAATTATGAATATATCAACTAGTATCTCTTCATCATCTTAACACACATTACGTTATATTCAAATATGATTAAATAAAATTTTAGAGTTCATAATTACATTATATATTCATATTAATGGCTACAGCAAAGAATGAATTTTTAATTATGTTCTTCAGTGTCAATCAGCAACAATTATGTCTACCATTTCAGTGGAATCAAACAACAAAAATCCCCACAAAAGCAGTAATAACAAAACAATTTCTCCTACAACATTTATTTTCAAAAATAATAATAAAATGTTCCTACTAACAAATACTTTTTTTTTTTTAAAGTCTCTTAGTCTTACATTTATTATGGATATGCTTCTGGAAACTTAAAGTTAGAATATAAGTTGTAATTCAATGTTCCCATAACTCAAATATTATGAAGTTTAATTAAATTCCTGAATAATAAAAACACAGAAAGAAAATAGTGGATTTCACTTCATTTGAATGAAGACCAAAGAAACGAGACTAAAGAAGTTCTTCAAATCAACTGGAATTCAAATTAAGTGACTGTGTTTACAAAATGAATCTGATACTAAGTGGTATATAAAATAAGCAATAGATCCGTAGATCATCTCTTTTTGTGAGATGATTTGTCAGGAAGTGGGAACTGATTATTCCATATTCCTATTTGTACAGTATATCACAGACATTGTCCAAAGAATTATTTAAAAAACCAACAACTTATCATTTTATGCATAAGTGATTTAATACTAAATGATTCCCAAAACATTTAATTGTATGCACATATAATTTCAATAGTGAATTAAATTATAGGAAAACACTCACTGGAAATTTATATTTTATATGAAAAAACACCTCTATGTATTCAACATCATAATTATAGTGGAATGTAATTATTCTTTGAATTTGGCCTGAGTCAACAACACATGGTCATATACATGGGCAAAAAGACCGAATTTAAATACCTTTATTTAGTGATATTCTGTATCTAACAGAAGTATAGTAACACAACACTAAAAAACATAAGAAATTATAAGTGAAGAAATTTTACTATGTGATCAATCAATGATATCCAAAATTCAGGCTATCATAATATAATTTTTTTTAAAAATTCCTATACAGTTGCATTTTACTAAAGAGAACGTGCAATTCACACATGAATGTCATTAAAACAATAGTGCCCGTAGGATGGCCATCAGAGAATGGTCACATTTCCTGAAATGTGCATTTTACAGCATAGATCTTTGCCTGTCTTAAATAAAACAATAAGTATTAAACATACATTCAGGTATTGTGAATATTTAATAAATGGCTTTAAAGTATTTTATTTACATGCATTCTAACCAATCACCAGAGATTTCAGATATTACAACTTGATTTAGAGTAAGGTTATTTCTCTCATAATCAAAGTCAAGTGTCTCTGACCATCCCCTACTGGTGAAAGAGCAGCCTAATAACATGGATGAGGATTTAACAAATGTGTTGTTGCACATGCAATTTTTATTTTGAATTGTATACACTATTTTTTCTGCTGGGAACTAAGAAAGGGGTGGTCATGATAATGTGATAATGTTACTGCAAACTGAAAGGAAGATACCTGTGACAGTATTGAACCATTTAAACAAAAAGAATGCATGTATAGCTCTTGTTTATGGTATACTCTTGTCTTTTTCATGATTGTGTACTTCTGCTTATTGTTTCATTTGATCAAAGACTGTGAACTAAACTCTAGAAATAAAATACATGGTGATGAAAAAAATGTCAATGCTCATTTCCTTTAGATCTACAAAATCAACAAGGGTACTGGTATGTTTGTTTAAATGTGTTAAAATTTGTTTATTAGATCTTTAATCTTTGAACATTTCTGATAAACAATAGTTGGGCTAAGATGAACAAAATCTGTCTTGGATGGGGTAGAAGGTAATGTTTCTGAATTATTTGTTTGTAGACTTCAGCAGTCATGACAGGACACAGGTTTGATTTAACCAAAGTTCAAACTTTTATGTGCTATTTAACTCTGTTTTTTAATAATAATAAAGCAAGAATATATTGGGAGATTGTATTTAGTTTAAATTAATCAGAAATTTGAGATATCCCAGTTCAAATTAAGTTAGTCCCACTGTATGTTGATAATTTACAGAATAAAATTAAAATAATAGCAATATAAAGCAAAAGCTGAAGAAAATTATCATTCTAAGTTTTTCTCAAACATAAAGATTTTTTCAGTAGTATTCACTTTATGTGTATCAATGTTTTCTTTACAAACTATTAATTTAGGATTTCTAATATAGCACTAATAGCTTTCTAAAGTATTCAAACAAAAATTCAGCAGAACAATAGGATTGTGAGAAAAAAATACTGAATTAAGGACTTCTTCCATTCAGAAACACATTCCTTTTATTTATTAAAATATCTAAAATTATAAAAGCAGGTGGAGGAGAATTATAAAACTTGTTAAAATAATTTGATTTATACTATGAATATTAGTGTATAGAATTTAACTCAGCCCCTATATGGGAAAGGTGCATTTACAAATAATAAAGCTGGTGATTGAGAGACAAATAGTCATACTAAGACTATGTAGTAAAAAAAATAAAAAAATAATATTAATAATAAAAACCATGGTTAATTAAAAAAAATATAATTTTTGCATCATTTGACAACTTTTCTGGCCCTAAAAGCACTGACTGTGAACTATTTGACAAGGTTATTGCTATAAACAGATAATTCAGCAATAACTAGTTGTGATTTCTCTATATATTTATAAAAATTATAATTATGAGTCATACCTGGCCATTTACCAATATAGCAGTCTGTGGAATGAAGAACTGGTCTCCAGGTACAACAGTTGATGCAACTAATATTTGAAACTGCCCATCGCTAGCGTCTGCATTACTAGAGTCCAATGTAGCACTGTGACCTTCAGAAACAGAATTCATTGATGCTACACACTGGAGGGCTTGACCAGGCCTTTTTTCACATGGAGATTTTGTGGACACATGTGAATTTCTCCTTTTCCTGTAGGGCAACAAAGATAATTTTATTTAAAATTTTTAAATGTTATTAACTGATACAACATTTCTACACCATAAGGTCAGCCATCATAAACTGTTTCATGGGTAAAATAGTAGCAATATAAAGCACCAAGTGTAGTAAAGAAACATTTCATGTTTTCATATTTAAGCATTTTTAGTGATAGATAAATATGTCTTAGAAATAAATCTGTTGTTGTTGTTTTTTTAAAGTAATATATGCAGATATTTATTTTATTGGATTTATATATATATATTTTTTTTTAAATGCACTACTCAAGTGGTACTCTAAGTCTAACTCATAGATTCTTAATCTTATGTCAAAGAGGATAATTGATAAAGGTGGTATTGTAAAGCAAACTGATAAAACTATTATTTGATTCTGTAGAAAAAAATTAGAATTTGGGCATTCAGATGGCAGTATGCAATAAACGTACTGCTAAAACAGTCTTTCGGTGAAGCAAAACAGAGTCTACAAGTTCAATACAAGACTTTAATTTCTAAACAAGGGAGATAACCTCTGAGAAGCATCAATGCCTGTGAAATGTAGTAGTTAAAGGCACAATCTATTCTAATGTGTGGATGTAGCACTTGTAACAAAAAGAATATACATTTGTGATAATTACTGCATTCCTTGATTTTATTATCCTTATGCCAAACTGTCATCAGCAAAACCTTTAAAACTGTTTGCCTTCCATGTCAAAATACCCAGTGAGCCTTTCTGACTATACCTATTTCCATCTTGAATGTTACAATTACTATTGTTAATAATAACTTATAATTTATATGGATGAGTGTATATGCAATTCTCAATTATGTTGTGAATGCAAGGTTTTAAAATGTGTATTCTGATGGTCTGTGGAAAAGATGATTTCCAATTAAATCTAGGTTGTTTAAATAAAGTGTGTGCACATATATATATAGCTTCTTATTAGTTTTACCCAATGCTATGTTCTGCATTTTTTAGTTTGTTTAGACACTTGTAAAATAAATATCAATCAATTCTTTACATATCTATAAGATTATTTTATACAAAGCACATAGATGTTAGAACAGTTTCATTTTAGTGCAATCTCTCTATAATGTAATATATATGTTCTGCATTTTTTAGATTAAATCATTAATCTGTTGAAAAGATTATCTTATTTTATTTGTTGAAAAGACACTTGTAAAATAAACATCAATCAAGAAGTCTCTCAACTTTATATATCAATCAGATTATTTTATACAAAGCACAAGTATGTCAATTTAACTCTATTTATAGCAATATGCAAATACATTAAAATCATAGGAATTTTAAGTTTAATAATCAAGTTAACAATTTTACTCTTAAAAATAAAATAAATGTTTAAATAAGAAATATTTTCCCAACAGTAATATTACTAATAATAAACTTAAAATGAGCATATAATAAACTAAATTAGTAATGTCAACTGGCATTCTTTCATATAATTATTTTAATGTTAATAATTCTGAGAACACTGAGATACAAATAAAATTAAAAATAAAAAAAGAATAGTGCTTAGTGCTTACTTTCTAATATCACTTTTGTCAGTTTCTGTATCAAGGTCAGACTCAGTATTTTCTTCATCAGGAATATAGTCAACATCAAGATCATCATCATCATCAATTAATGTTTCTTCACCTTTATAATTTCTTCTAGGTGACAGACTATTGACAGATGGTATTCTTCTACAACCTGGCAATTCATCAGAAGGTCCTTCATTAGGATATGTTTCTTTAAATATATGAATTGTTGAAAGATCTATTTCTGAATTGTATAAAGATGCTGACATTTCACTGCTAGATTTTTGATGGAAATATGAAGAATGGGTTTGTAAGTTTGATCTGTTAGAGGTATATGGTGACTTCTCTGTGTTTAAACAGTCATCTTCATAAGGCACATGAGACTGTTTGGAAATTTCATTTTGATTTTCTGTGGCTGCAATACAAGCTTCAGAATTTTGTGCTTTAAACTGAATTATTGTGAAGTTCTGTCTACTCTGACTGCTAACATCTCCAAAATGCTTCTCTTCATTCTTCAAATCTGGAACGGTTTCTTCAAATCGATTTATTTCAGACAAAAAATTTTCTTTATTTTTGTGCAATGAAATTTTTAAACTGGAAAGAATTGACTGGATTTCTGAGCCACTCTGAAGTGAAGCTAGAGTTAGGTTATTGATAAGTTTTCCATACTGCCTCTTCTTTCCCCCTTTCATAAAACTAGAGATATCTTCGTCAGCTGATACCAGGCATTTGGAATCACCCCCCATTTTATTTGGTTCACTTTTGGCGCGTTTCTGATCATATCTATCAAAATCAACATCAAAATCTTTGAACCGCGAAGGTGTTGCTCTTCGACGATTGGGCCGATTTTTCGACTCAGAGTCATTGCTTGATGTTTTCAAATCTTTTTCACTGACAAGGGTTTTGGTTGTTTTCTTTGGCCGTTTATGGAGTAAGCTGCACATCGGTATGTCAATACTATGATTACATTCGGATGGAAGATCGTCTGCTGCTGCACTGCTTTCCATTTTATCGTCTACATCGATGGTCGAATCATTGTTCTCTGTTGCTTCTTTCAAATCCCCTACTCGTAAGTCAAGCTTTCCTTTAACAAAATGAAACTTTTTACAAGTTAAGTAAATATTAACGACTTCTTCATTATCGAAAATAGTAACACGTGCATGAACAGCACCTATTTCTTTCTTGTTGCCTGCAGAAAAAATCGAGGCTTCGTATGTTCGCCATTTTGGGACAATTTTACTTTCTAAAATATCTTTACAAAGAGATACTGGAAAAGCGATGTGTAGCCGTTCCATTCCAAATAGCAACGTATGTTTAGCTGTAACGAATAAAAATACATTTCAGGCTAAATACGATGACAGCACTATCGGTGCTAGGACAACACACGCGAGCCTCATTTTCAACTAGTCTCGGTCAAAATATTTAAGTCTTGTTTCCATCGCTATAGCACACGCACACGTATGCAATCACATTTTGGTATACAGTTCAACCGTCTTTTGGACTCTCTAATGTCGAGGTCAAATCATTATACCGCACTGGTGGAAATAACTATAATGTTCATATATATAGTCAGTTTATGCATTTATTATATCAGAGACTGCAAACAGCACCACAGAAACTGCGCCCTTCACTATTAAATTTAAATGTACGCCTAGGCCTAAGTACACAGATAAAAATAGTATCAGTAAAATAAATCCCGATAGATAAGTATCGTACTATTATTTTTTAAAATCAGTGCATTACTTTTATTATATGTTCTAATATCAGTTATTGAAGTGATATAACTTAAACAGCCTCTGACGTGTTATCAATTTAAAGTTGTTGCAACGCCAACGCCCATTTTTGTTTTGTTTTTCTTTTATTGAAATCGCGTTGTATTTAGTACAAAAAGCAAGCTGTTAATTCTTTTTCGAGCCTGAAAAACGTTATGGCTTATATGAAATACTATATATTTTTTGGTATAATGCAATCTTAACTTTGTATGAAGAACGTTCAAACAGTTCATATTTTGGTAATTTTGACATAAACCTAACGTATAACAAAATGTTAATATTGTTGCGGATTGTATATGTTACTGTATGCCATGCAGCCAGATATCTGTACACTGCCTTTTATCGTCGGGTGATTTTCCAAAGCAAACTGCTGCAATTGCAACTGGACAAAAGTGAATTGCAGTCAGTGATAAAATATCTCAGATGAGGACTTGTCCTCACAAATGGTTCAGCAAATACTAAAGTAGTGGAGGGGGGGGGGGCGGAGGAAATAATGCACCAGCGCATTTGTTGTGAAGTGGCAGAAACAGTTCAAGTATGGTAGAAAATATTGTAAAAATGCGAATCAACCCAAGATGTTCGTCAGCATCCATCACTGAAGCAAGTAATCTACCGTATAACTGTACTATAACACTTCTGATTTAAGTTCCTAGAAACACTTCTCTGACACAACCTCAGCTTTACACGCGCAACAACAAAAACGTGTTTCAGTATCCTTTTAATCATTTCAACAGCAGATTCTGAACTAACTGCTCCGATGTTTATTAATGTATGGGTGGGGTTGTTTTTGATTGTTTGGTTGTTTTGTAAGCAATTCAAAGTGACGATTGTAATGAACGTACCATAAACTCGCATATACGTACTAAGTTTTACGTCAGAGTATAATGTCATGGTATGGCCTGAGCTGCGACTTGCCCCAGCTGACCACTACCTTGTCTGCCTATCACGATTACTAAGTTATCCTTGAGTTCAACACCTCATGATTGCAACACAAATAGTGCCTCCTCTTTTCAGAGCTCCCAAATTTTTAATATTACGAACCTAACCACCTCATTTACAAGCTAAACATAATCTGAAAAAAGAATCTAACAAGCGTAACAACTTACCACTGTTTTATATTATGTCTTTTATATTATGTAATCTGCAGTTGTCAGCCCTAACTGTTGAGTCTTCCAGCCCTGACAATAAATACATAGTTGACACAGAAACCTGGTGACGCGAATCTATTAGCAAGAGTGAAATTTTCCCATCAACATTGGTTGATTGGATAATTGCAGTTGTTTTGTTATATTTGTTTTTAAAGCAGATTTCGAACAAATATATGAAGATACTTGAATTAAAAATTCTTAGTATGCAAGAGTCAGGTTTGGAGACACCCATTCTTAATTGCTAGTATAGTGTAAAGACACTTCATATTTTGGATTTTGCTTCCTGATATAAGCAGGAGCACCAAGTCTACACAGGTTCATCAATATTCATAGAAGTCAAAGTGCACCGCTACAAAAGAAACCACGAATGATGCTGACTTGTAATGATTCAGAATCTGGGTTCCATTGTTGACAGTGAATTGCAGAAGTACAGAGAAGAACCAAAAATTTAAGTCACAAGATCCTCTGCTCCTCTGCTCTGGTGAAAAGTTAATGCCTGTCATTTTCCGAACTTGGCATCTTTTGTTCCTACAATATTATGCATACCAGCCACATTTGTTCCATGTGAGAGACTGTTCAACACATCCGGTTATATTGTGAATAAACTGCGTGCATCTTTAACTCCTGACAGTGTGAAGAAGTTAGTCTGCTTGAAAGACTGGTCGAAATCTACGGAGTGATTGAGTGAAATGAACAGTAACAGTAGGATTAAACTCGAGTGTCATTTTGTTATCAAGTTAGTTGTTTTTATCTATTAATTAATCATTAATTATTGTAAGATTAATCGGCAAAGAAATCATTAATCGTTAATAGCCCTAAAAAAAAAAAAACAACAACCCACACTAAACCCTTCGTCACCGGTCTTTGTGCCTATGACAGGATCAAAAACAAATTATTTGGTTGTTAAAATAAGTCACAAATAAAAACACAGATTGTATCCCACTTAAAAATGACCAAAGATTAAGACAAATAGACCCAGATGATACCCAGGCCAAAATCTTGAAAGAAGTTGCACAACACGTGTACCAGTGTTCCTTAACCTCTTCCGGGCCCCATTAAAATTTCTTAGGAATGAAAATAAAGATTACACAAGATCCTGCTCAAAATACTATGTTCCCTTGTGCAGAACTGACACGCAATCACATCTTCTTTATCAGCAGCCTCAAAACCATTGGGACACTTCGACCTGACGACCCGCGTCATGCACTGATATACTTTGGTGTCAAAGTTAACTTATATATTTAAACTAGAAAGATTAACTAGTTGCTGTTGAATTCACATTGACATTTTGTGCTACTGAGGCTGATAAGTAATACTAATAAACAGTGACAATAATTCCCTGTTCTGTACTGTCCAGCTTTTCAATGAGGATATGTAGATGGAATTTAGAGTTGAAAAGTGTGGAAGTTTTATCATCCAGCAAGGAAAGATCCAATGTACAGTTGTTCTACAATATGAAAGTGGACAAAAGCATCTCGGAAAATGTGATGAAGGACTCGGAAAGATTACAGATGGGAGACTAAGGAAGATTACAGATGACGAGTCAGGAAGATTACAGATAGGAGACTAAGGAAGATTACAGATGATGAGTAAGGAAGATTACAGATAGGAGACTAAGGAAGATTACAGATGACGAGTCAGGAAGATTACAGATAGGAGACTAAGGAAGATTACAGATGATGAGTAAGGAAGATTACAGATAGGAGACTAAGGAAGATTACAGATGATGAGTCAGGAAGATTACAGATAGATGACTAAGGAAGATTACAGAATGGAGTCTAAGGAAGGTTACAGATGGGAGACTAAGGAAGATTACAGATGATAAGTCAGGAAGATTAGAAAATTGTTGATATAATCTCAAACCAGTTCCAACTGGATGAGTAGTTTTTTCTGACTAATAGTTTCACACTTATTCATAACAATTTTATCCACTGGGGATGGGCCGGAAGTTTCTTTGTTGAAGAAGTCCTCTATCACTTTAAATCTGAACATAACTGGAGTCTGGTTATAAAGGCAATTATTAGCTATTGTTAAATTAACTGACTGATAAAGAAAGAGTATTTCCTACACGTTTGCTATTGATCCATGATTTTAATTGGAGAATGCTTATGTAATTGAACCATCATTTCTGTGTTCATTAATATCAGTAAAACGTGTTGTCAACCTACCAGTAAAACGTGTTGTCGTCAACCTACCAGTAAAATGTGTTGTCGTCAACCTACCAGTAAAACGTGTTGTCAACCTATCGGTAAAACGTGTTGTCGTCGACCAACCAGTAAAACGTGTTGTCGTCAACCTATCAGTAAAACGTGTTGCTGTAAGTTGATTTATGTGAATTCCATTCAAGTGCCAATATGGTGGAAATTGTGGCTTGAGTTTGGTCTTTATAATTCACACAAATTATTTTGAATGTTCCTCGTGTGTGTTTAGTAAACGCACACAGAAATTCAAAAATATTCCTTGTGCTTGATAGCACAGGTGAAATTCAGGATGATTCTCTATGGCACGCAAGACGATTGTGCTTGGTATGTCATGAGATTAACACATTTTTCTTCTTGCGAAATCACTAAAATCTCTTATAATTGCTACTGTAAAAATATATCAGACAGACATTACATAATATCGAAGAGGCTCTATCGGGCTATAGGTTATCCGCTACGGATATCCCAATCTTATTTTTTATATTACTGTGTTTCGCTAGTGGAATTAGGGTGCACAATAAATTTTAAACAAGATACGCTCATATTTGAATGAGATCTGCCGCCATTTTTGAACAGGTTATGTGCATTGACTTTAATTAGTTCTCTGAAACTCTACTCTCATTTTTGTGATGATATCCATGATTTGATGTATGTTATTGACTGCTTATGTCTGTGTTAGGATAAACTGAACATTGATGTATTCACATGTTAAATATTTGATTGTTGATTTAATAAATTTATTGACCTTATACATATTGATACCTTATGTTGGAAAGACAGAGGGTGGATGGTGGCTAGCTAAATATAGATTATAAGACGGATTTGTCTTCTTCTTTAGTAAAATATTGTGAGACGGTAAAAGTTTGTCTTTAATATTGTAAAAAGAGAGAAAACGTTTATAGTGCCCACATATCTGCCAAGTGAAAGATACGAGTGGTGTCTTCTGGAGAATTATTAATACCATAAATTAAGATTCTCATCACTTGTAATTAGTAATGGATGATTAATTAATTATAGAATCATAACAACTAAGTAGGTGGCTTACACATTGTTTTCCAAAAGTGTAGCTAGTATTTTGCCGAAGCTAATCTCACCTAAACAAATTTGGTTGCCCCCCTGCAAAAGAAAGAACCGCAAAACGAAAACACAAACATCTCCCTCCCCCCAAGTTGTAAAACTAATTTCATTCATGAAGCAAGTGTATAATTTTACGAGACAAACGTTGTATTAAGACCAGTGATGTTTATAAAACCGTTAAGTTGGGAAATCTATATTGTTTTCTTTGCCGTTTTTCAAGCTACATATTACGAAACACACACATCGATCCTGTCTTTGACTTCAACATCTATCGGTTTCAGTTATGAATGTGACATGTATAATTTCATTACCCTTATATTACATCGTTAAAAGTAGGCTGAATTTTAGAAAACGATTTTTGGGGGTCAAGTGAAAGAAAAGTTTTCAAAAAGTAGTGTATTTACTATTTTAAAAGATGTTGTCTCTCTCTCTCTAAATCAAGGACATGAATAACTTTATTCTGGTTTGGAAACCCTTTCAGTTTCCATCTGCAATGTTCTTGATGCTTTACACTTTTAGTGTTTCGATTTTTTCAAGTTAAAAGTAGAATTTACCGAAATAGTATCAATACGCTTAACATAAAACAAAACAGACACCATATCTAAAGAATATCTATCTGCCTGCCAATCAATCAATTTGTCTATCTGAGAGGCTGCTAACTTACCATGATCTACAGTACCCGGTTGTCAATCAGTTTCAATGCCGGTTCGCGGCTGCACAACTAAGGTGAAATTAAAAACCTTTCATAATTGTTTATTGCTATTTACTTTAATTATTTATCCATCACCAACATTTAACTTGTTCATAAAATGAACAAAATGGTGAAGTTATAATTTTAAATAACATCTTAATAATCTCCGTCAGGGACCTTTCATTATGATATTAGTTTACTTATTAGTTAATGATGAAAAACACCGATGCTCTTGGGAAAAAATAAATCCCTAAAGTAACAATTAACCCACAGACGGAACTCACGACTCCAGCTTTTCGACGAACGTTAACTGTTAATGGTCGTAAAATAATCTTTCAATAATATACTACATTACTAATAAAATGCTTGTTAACAAATAAAGGACAGACGTTTCTAAAAAATATTATTACTGTTGTACAAATCCTTGCTACACAATATTTATTTACTTTGGCGACTGTGAATGCTCTTCGTGTAACCATGAACATTGACGAACAATGATAGTTCACAGTTAGTACTTGCAGACATATGCATAACAAAGTTTTAGTTTGCTTTCATGTTGAATAAAGTGGCTATATTACATATTGTTAAGAAAGAATAAAATAATGTATTTGCAATTATAAATATAAAAACGCATGTACGAGTAAACTAAGAATTCTTGCGATCTGAGCACGTCTACACACGTTGAAGAACTGTTTGTATCACGTGTCCAATTGCGTCAGCAGGTGCTACGCACCACTCAGGAAAAAATAATAGGCCTATAAGAACGTACTACGATACATCGTCTATTACTGTAAAAAAAAAAAAAAAATATTTCAAGAAATTATTTGTTAAAATGGCTTTAAAGCTTAATTTAAAGAAGTAATGCCGTTGATCTTATTTTTACTTACAACATTTCGTTTTAATAATACGAACTGTAACAATTATAGAATAACAAAAGAAATGTCTAATGTGATAATGTTCACCCGAAGCAGACGAAACTAATATATTAATCCGCAAACAAATTAAATTCGTATTCCTTCCAACCAGCGATATTTAAAACTATAAATTTTTCATATATATCGTAAGTAGAAACATTCAGCATAATATATTTTTGACCATTAACCTTTTCTTACTTAAATTTTACTGCTAGAATGGAGGTAATTTTAAAAACTGTTTTAAACATCTAAGAAATGCATAGGCACCCGCCTACTGTTTTCATTCAGCTGTAGGACCGGAAGCATCAAGCATTTTACAGCATTTAAGCTTCCGCATTTCATCGCAGTAAAACTTTTGAAATATGAAAATATGCAACTGCTTGTATACTACTGATACATAAATTAAATATGTAGCTGTAAATATATTATTATACTTTTAAAATATCAATTGAATTAGTAGATATTTACGTTTATTAATTGAATTATTTTGACCCGGAAGTAAACGTTGGTATCCCGCTCCTTGCACATGACTGAATTGTCCAATAAAAAATGTTCTTACTTAGGTCATAGCGGCGATATCCCATGCTCGATTTACGAGCGAAATATCAAACAGTGTATACAACATTAACAATTAATGTTAATTATCGATCTGCTTGTGAAAAATCGTCCTGTATTTGAAACAAAAGAGAGGTAAGTTATACTGGGATCATGTACTGTAAAAATCAAAGCTATTACAAGGTCACTTCGAATTGCATTTCTTGTAACTGTTCGTTGACGATTTTACAAACGCGACGCTTAGTTGCTTCCTTGACCGACTTCTGCTAGCTTGGATTCAAATGTGTTCGTGAATCGAAGTGGCCTAGATCTAAGTATGTGCTGATTTTAACATTTTCTGTTATATATTACCAGTAATTTTGTATTCTTGGCCAGATCTACGCTTTTGTAACCTAATTTAGAGTTCTTATTACGCGCGCCATAACAAATGTCAAGACAACTCGATCAATGTTGCCACTGTCAGCAGTCGTTTTGCTCGGTTGTTTTAAACACATGTAAATAGTCTGCTGAACAGCTGAAACCCGTGTGAACATTTATTTATTTTATGAGTTGACACCGAAATGGGGTATTATTAATAATTTCAATGAAATTGTCTTGTTTTAAATAGCTATACCACAGCTCACACTTTTTAATAAGCAGTCATTCACTACACAGCTAATGCTTTTTTGAGTAATCGCACACATGTAGGCCTAAATACTTTTGCTAGTATCTATAATTACACATACGACGGATCAAGCTACAAGTTGGGAAAGAAAAACTGTATACTTTAATTACTATATTTATGCAAGTTACTTATAACTTTAGTTTATTTTAACACATAATTGATCTAAGTATTACAGTATTATTACAGATCTATAACAAACATACTTACATAGTCTTGAATATATATAAGGCCTATCGATTTTCTTTTGAAATTAGCATAGGAGAAAAAGTAGTAAAATATTAATTTCCTTTATAAATTATTCCTGGCTATAATTTAATTTAATTTAAATGTAGATTTGTAAATCTGTAAAAATAATGGAATTAGAGGCTTTGAAATGAATTTTTAATTTAAACTAAAACAAATCATATATATTAACATTTAAAAATAAAATTAATATAATTATTTTAATAGTTTGATCCATTTGTTTCATGTGTTAGATAGTTTTTAGTTTATGCTATTATACAGTTTGGATATAACATAAATTGTATGTGTGTGTGTGTGTGTGTGTGAGAGAGAGAGATTTGTTAATTTTTGTGAGTATTAGATTGCTTATTATTTATTTTGCTCTCAGTTAACTACAATTGTTACAGTTTAACACATGCTTTTTTTCTCTAATTCTAGTCATAACAGCTTGTAGTTGTTAAGAAATTAACAAAGAAACTCACAATTGTTAAGCAAAATATGCAACTTCTCTTATTTTGCAGCATGATCAGATATTTTAGAATTTACTAGAAATTGGAAAATTAATTCCAGTTTGTAGATTTTTAAATTTTAATTATTGTTTTTAATTTTACTTTTAAAAAAAAAAAGAGTCCATGAATTATTTATATTATAATACTGTACTGTTTTAATAAATGCACTGGTTTTAAATTTAATATTTAAAATAATAATGTAGCTTGGTATAGCTACTTTTTTATGCTTTTTTCTACAGATATTTGATTATAAATTTTTTTATTTTTTAATTTTTTTTCATCATTTCTTTAGGATATTATTATTAATTATTAGTGACTATTTATAGAAAACATACTATTTAAAATAGTGTGTGTGTTGATTGCATTTTAATAGCTTCTACTGAGAAAATTCTATCTGAATTATGACATTGAAGCTTATGATTTAGAAGAAATGAAAAAGTAGATCATCTGTTTTTATCCTCAGTATATTATGATTAGCTTGTTATGCTAATTACTAAGCATAATTCTGTTCCTTCACAATGTTAACTGGGGTCTTATTTTGTTATGTGCATGCTGAGCAGTAAGTTTAATTCTAACAAGTTGCAAGGCTGCTATCTTATTTTGTAAAGGAATGCAACTTTTCTTATTTAAAAATAATGAAAGACTTCCAGGAGTTGCATATTTTAAAGTATGATAAACTTTTATACTTTAGCCTAATTATATTCACAGAAGTGAAGCTTCGGCTGTAGAGAATGCATGACCAACAGAAATGGCAGAAAAATACAGCAGCAAAATATCTAACTTGAGAAATGAATATAATAAAGATTTTCAGACTTGAAAAGCATCCAGTAATATTTAGCATAGTCCATTGTAGTTTAGATAGTGTCAGAAGAGCTACAAATTGAATAAGAATAATCATCTTGCAGTATGATGATGCCATTTGAACTTAAAAATACATTGTTGATGAAGAAGCAGTGTGTGTGTGTGTGTGAGACAAAACTGCAGTGCAGTGATCCAAATAAATAAAATTATCTCAGTCATCATAAAGTTTACTTCTCAGGACTGAGTAGATTTTAAGTTATTTATTCCATTAATATTAATTTTTTGGCATTATGAATTTGTGCTTTTAATTTTATCATCCAGCTGTTTGGCCAAAATACATTTGAATATAGGATAGTCAGAAATATGCTCCCCCTCCCCCTCCCCCCAAAGTTCAAGGGAAATAACTGTTACTCTAACACAAGTGGTTATTATATGAAGTCACTGATGATGGGTAGTTTAGAATATGTCTAATTCAAGTAACGTTACTTTATTTAATTTGAGTTACTCAGATATCTATGTAAAGTGTGTTTTTATTAATGAAGACAAAATTCTATGCTGTAAAACTTGTATTTTAGTAATTGACCTAATTCTTTAACTGAATGGCACATATTGATATTGACAACACAGAACCAGTGTTATTTGCAAAATTCATGTCATATTGTTTGTACGTTCTTATCTATATAGAATAATTTGCCTATACTTTTCCTGAATCCTATCTGAAGGATTTTTCTCATGGGTGCCTAAGTTCTTGATATTGTTATTCAATTGATCATTGGAGAGTAGAATGTATAATCCAAAGTAATATGTGATCAGAAATGAAGTGTAAAGTATTACAAAAGAATATTTTGATAACATATCTTATCAGTATTTATTTTTAAATTGTTTATCATATGATATATTTATTATTATCTTTATATATTTTAACTTTAAAATATTTTTGGTAAAAAGATTGATTACAAAACAATTTCATGTAAGTTTTTTCTAGTACCTATATTACTTTCTTGATTAGACAGTTAGTTATTGGTCATTTGATATTATTATATTTTCCTTATTTTTTAAATAGGAAAAAGTTCATTGTAATTAATACTACCATCATTAATACCAAATAGAATTAATTAACTTATAGAAACTATGCTGAAAAGAGAGAGAAAAAAATAAGCGCATAGTGTAATGTCTTACCTATTTGTATTAGGGAATAGTAACATTTAGCGTTCATGTTGATTTCTTCAAAAGTACTACTAATATAAGTAGTTATTAAATAGATTATAGGGTTCCTGTAAATTAATAATATGAATACCTTAACCAGCATATCAACTCTGTATTAATATGTTTACAGCTTACACAGTTACAGGTAACTGTAAGCATAATTAAATTGATTAGATACATTGCATTAGGAAAACATATTCACAGCAAAGTGTGCAAATTGATTTAAATAAAAACTTGAAATGTCAGAAGGAAGATTTGAGTTGAAAGAGAGCACTCTTAAATTTGTGTTGGTAGAGGATATTCTCTCTTAATTTGATTTTAATGACTACATTAGACATTAACTATACTTTTAAATAATTGGTTCATAGAAAGCTAATATACAAGTTTGCAATGCTGAGCATTTCTCTGAGCATTGATTTACTTGAAACAAACATTATTTTGGGTGCTTGTAATACCAGTTTATTTAAATCAGTGGCAGTTTTATTGTGAAAAAATTGTAGCATTATGTATAGTAGTTTGAAATTGAAATCTGTGCTCTACAAAGTAAGTTATGAATGAAATGAAAGATAAAAATATTGTATATTTTTGTAGAATATTTGTAATTTAAACCATAAAAATTTGTATTCAAAACACACTATGTTACAGCTCATTTTTTTTCAAGTGCACATCAGTGTGTTTGATTTTCAAATCCTTATAATTATATCCCATGTTCTTCATCTCCTATTCTACTTTTTAAAAATCCTGAAAGCATTTACTGATTTGTAACGATTTATTCAATTGCAGTGTTGAATTTTCTTTTAGAAGAAGTTCAAGTCAAAGAATTTAGGAATCACATATTTAACTTTTATGGCTATTGTGGCATGCTTTATTCATTAATTTATTGACATCTGTGCCATTTTTTAATTTTTCTTATTTATGAAAATACAAATGTTTTCAGTAATAATAATTTGTAAAATTACAACAGCATATAATTATAAGCTGGTAGGATATTTTAGAGCCAGATTGCTTTCTGTAAAACAAATCTTTCTTTCCTAGCTATTCTAAATTTACATTTTAAAATCCTAAATGAAGAATACTTTTTTAGCTGTTCATACCTATATAATAAATTGTTTTGGTCTGATATTGTTTGGATATCTAATTGAACTGTTCTTGTCAGCTGAAAGTCGTGTAGCATCATAAGTTGGCTTTGTTATGATTAGTTTAGAATGATAATTAATTTTGAAGAACCTTTTAAATTAAAATGTCAAAAACAAAAACAAAAAGCAAGAGAGAGAAACGATTTGATAAATATAAATTATTTTGGACTGCAAAACCTAATGTAAATTTTAAGTATGATTTAATAATATCTTTTCATACCAATTTTAGTTACAAATTTTAATTAAAAAATAATTATTTAAAATAATGAAAATATTTAAAAGTAATATAGATTCATTTATATTTGAAAAGAAATTCGCTTTCCTGTAGAGTAAACTTTTGACCATCTTGATGCCTCTGGAGTTTTTAAAGCCACCTGCATTAGACACTTGATGATTTTTGATGATTTACCCTAAACACTTGTAGATATAGATGCTGTGTAAGGTGAACACTTTTGTATGTAGATAATGGATGATGTGCCACACACTTAATAGATGTAGACAACAATAGTGCAGATACATGTATTTGCAGATGTAGCACTTGATGTTACACCCCAAACATTTGTGGGTGTAGACTAGTTATTTTGGTTGGTCTGACTTATTCAAACCTGAGGGCCACAAACCCAAAATTTCGAGTTCATGGATATTCATAATAAAATATTTAATTATACTATTACTACTATATAATTAAAGAAATATTTATTGTATGAGCATGTGCCACTAAACATTTTATGCAGGCCACATTTGGTCTTTCTGCAGTTGGACCACACTGATTGCAGGCACATGACAGTGCCCCAAACACTTATTGCTCTGAATCTGAACACTTGTGGATACAGTGACTTGCTGATGTGCCCCTGACACTCATGGTAGTTGACACTCGACACTTGTGTGAATCACTGAATGTAGACACCTGATGATGTGCTCCAAATACTTGTGAATGTAGACACTTGAAGTGCCCTTGATACTTGTGGATATAAACACTTAATGTACCCTTGACATTTGTGGTTGTAGAGAGTTAATGGTAATGCCCCCCTTGACATTTGTGGATGTAGACAGTTGATGATATGGACATTTGTATATTTAATCATTTGATAATATGCTCCAGATACTTGTGGATATAGATACTGATGATGTATCCCAAATACCTGTGGATTTAGATACTTAACTGATGTTAACTTATGGATGCAGACACTTGATGACATGCCACTATAGTCTTATACTTGAGGATGTACATGACACTTGTAAATGCAGATGATGAGCCCTAGAAGCTAATGAATGTATGTCACTTGGTGATGTTCTCCAACCCTACGACTGTAGATGATGTGTCCAAGACATTTTATTGTTATCATTTATGGCAGCTGCTAATTGGATCTTAATAAAACGCTGGTAAATCCATAACTTCAAACTGTTGAATTGTTGTTGCAGTTGCTTGTAGGATTTAAAGTGCATGTTACTAACTATATAATTTTTAATGGCAGCAGTTCATTGAGTTCTTTTGTAACACATAGAAGAATAGGATTTAAAATACAAACTAGAATTCCTGTATTACAACAGCAGTTATCAAATCTAACACTGGTCAGGAATGTGGTTTTCAGTTTCAGACAGACCACTTTGTAATTAGAATTAACTGGGTCTAAACGTGACTAAAATTTTAAGTACAAATAAACATGATTTATACATCAGCCATCTATAATCTGGGTCTAATTGTTATTTTAGTCCAAGAAAACCATGGTTTAAAAAATAAAATGCTAAGTCTTGAAATTGAAAACCTCAAAGTATTAAACATTAAAAAAAGTAAACATAATCATATTTCTGGTAATAATAAATGTTGCTGTTAATGTATAATGATAAGTATTCATAATGAAAATACATTTCAGATGATTTATATGTAAAAGAAATTGCTAATAATAAATGGGAACTTTTTATTGCTCTGCGATGCTATTTGCAGGCATGTCAGAGTTTATCATTAATCTTCCCTTAAAATATTATATGCTGACCAGTTATGCTTATCATTGTTATTTCACTTATAATAATTACTATTAGTGTTTTTAATAGTTCTTAAAAGAAAAATAAATATACATCACACCTGATATTAAATAATTGCTTATTCAGCAGATACAATATCTGTGAATCATTGGAGCCAACTTTTTGTCTACATACTATTGACCTTTTCACACATGAATTGCTGGGATAACATTTGACCATGTGAGATTAGGAGAGAATAATTGCATTACAAAAAACAAGTTTTGTAACTGTATTTTTATTAAAAAAAGAGACATTGTTTTTTGCACCTTCTGAAGATAAGATTGACTGTACATTATTTACTTATTTACATAAGTACCTAGCATTTGTTAAATTTTCAGATATCGTTGTGTGCTTTCCGTTATAATTTTTGTTGTTGTTGGTTTTCTCAAACATTTTTGTTTTATCATTTATTATTATAACTGGTTTGTATTGTTTGTAATATCTAGACATGAAATAGTCTCCCAATTTAAATTTTTAGCCCCAAAATAGTGAAAAGAATTGAGATGTTTTTTTAGTTAGTAAATAATGTCTTTAATATGGCTTGAGTTTTTAGTACTTTATCTTTTATTTTTAAATTGAGAAGCCAAATAAGAATTTACCAAATAGAATTTTCTTCTCAGTTAATGCACATTTAGTTTTGAATGCATGAAAAGCGTGTGATGGTACCATAGAAACAGCTAACTTGTTATTATCATTTCTATACTTTTTATCAACATATTTTATAACTGAGTATTGAAAATAAAGGAAAATTGATAGAAAGTTCTTTATTGTTAAATAACCTTATGAATAAACCACAAACAATCATATTAGAAAATCAATAGGGTGAGCAAAATCACAAGCTCCTAATCCCTTCTTTGACCAAATATTTGCAGAATTTATTTGAATGTATTTTGTTTTTAAAAAAAAAAATTGGTGATGTATCCATGAGTAAAGTAAGACTTTTACTAGTCCAGTATTCAGTCATATGACAGTTTACAGATATGACAGTTTAACATTTGTAGACTTGAGATTTTTACATTCTTTACAAAGTCAGAAGTAAGGGATAACTGTTTACTTTTAATTACATGTAGATTGCACTCAGGTGTTTAAAACCATTTATCATAAGAGCATGCTATTATGCATTAATTAAGAATGATTAATTGGTACATCTGGACTGTCTTTACCAAGGGATGGCCTTCTCCCAAGACTTGTGAATAGGGTTTATTTGTTCTGAGCCAGGACAGCCAGAAGTAGAACATCACATCACTGGGTTTTCAGCATCATCAGCATGTCATGCACAAACCTGAGGTCAAAACCTTACACGTGAGTCACAGTTTATTCATATATTTGTATGCATTGTGGAAAGTAGATCATGTAAATATTGGAAACATTTGTCTCTATTTCACATGATTAAAAAATAAATACTTCCATTTATGCAACATCACTTTTACTTACATGAGTAGCATGACTAAATTTTTTCCTGAAAGAGGCTACAGATACTTTATTAAGGAGGCTCTTGGCCCCTATAAAGATATGTATTTGTGTATATAATTATAGGTAACTGAAATTCTACCCTCCCCAAAAAAACCAAATCGAACAAATAAACTGGTAACAACCTGCACACCCACCCACCCAAAGAGTGTGTGAAATTTCATTTACATTGGTGAATTTATAATTTTTTTCTCAGATTGGAATACAATGGGCATAAAAGAAGTAAATGAAGCCCACATTCATTAATGTTCATACAACCCCCCCTCCCCCCAAAAAAAAGTTCATTGGAGAAACTCACTAAGAGAGCGTGAGCGAACAAATCAATTTATATACTCAAATACCTAAAAGTACATAAATATGTAACTTGTCCTAAACATTACAAAGAGAAAATTGGTATATTAAATTTCTTTATAGCTGAGACTAAAGTGACTTTCATAGAAGAATATACACAAAAACATTTTTGAATATATCTTTATTACTTTGAAAATGATGAATTTTTAATATGCTGATTTTGTGTTCTCTCTCTCTCTCTCTCTCTAAACTTTGTTGTTGCAGTGTATCATTGCATATGCATGGGTTCTTTGCAAGATAAGATTTATATATGCAAGAATAAACAATTCAAACAATATTTAGAATGAGTATTAGTAATAGAATGAACCACTTAACCTTCATTGTCCTATTTGTTAATACTAAAAACTCAGTTCGTTTTAAAAATTTAAACACTCAAAATTAGTCCTGAAGGAGGGCTTTCAGTGAACATATTATTTATACTGTTTTATATCAGAACCATTTCTGTGATATGCAAAATTCCAGAAATATAAAAAGTGTCTCACCATTGTTCTGATGGTTGTTTATTTGCATATGATTTAGTGAAACTGAATAATTCACTGCCTTTAAAATAAAATAAGTATAAATTACATGTTACTAATATTTAAACAACATTAAGATACTGATAATGCCAGTGGGTCAAAAATACTTTTTTTTGTCATTAATATTGTATTTATGGTTACTTAGATAAAGCAATCAATCCGATTGTACTTTGCAAGAGATTGTCAACTTAAATCTGTCCACACTTTCCTTTTACTTGCATTATCCATTTGGTTTGGGTTTTTTTTCAGTTTAGTGAGTGCTTAAAATGTAAGTGATTTTAAATGAAAGCAAATAGACAATTTAAAAATATGAATTTATTAGCTTAGCTTCAAAAAAAAGTTTGGCATTATTTTCATTTTGTAATAAAGATGATTTTTTATCTGATATCCAGCTTTGTTCAGCTTTTAGGAAGAAAATGATACATCTTTTTTTTCAGGCTTATCTTGAATTGATGGACAAAACATTCTGTTTCAAAGAGGGCATGTGTTATGAGGAAAAAAAATCATCAAATCACATTGGTCCCTCATTGATATAGCTTTTGACTCTTATTCTTAATTCTTTTTATTTCAGCTTCAGAATGCAACATCTGTAGCATCTGTGCCAATTCTTCAGAGCAGTAGTGTTTCATCCAGCATTTTGCGTTCTGTGTCATTAGCTTCAGGGTCTTGCATTGTTTCTTCAGGTAAATCAACTTTAGAAAGCAAATACTTTGATGTACAGTGAAACCTCGCTGTAACGCGATAATTGGGGTCCATAAAATAGGATCGCATTAATGTGGTTTTTACAATACATGTATAAAGCCCGATAACTAAGTACATTGGGCCTGCAATGGTCACAAGTCACTTTATAATAAGAAAATTAAGCTGAACGCATGTACGACTTCATTCCCTTTAAATTTACAACTAATAAATTGGACATTATTTCTTTCAAATGATTGCGTCTAAAAGCCCAGCCAACAGTTGGGTTTAGTTCTTTGATGTTTATTAAATTGTTAGAATCTTTTATCAATCCCCCTTTGTCTGCTGTTTAACTGTGTATGCGATTAAAGAAGAAGCACAAATGTTGGCTATTGTTTGTGCAACGATTGTATACAGAATTAATTGAATATAATCACAAAGACGACTTACTGGCTTTACTCATGGATCAGTAATAAGTAACATTTCCAATAATGTTTATTTTGGCATAACACTTCAAGAACCTGGTGAAATTGTTAAATTTCGGATCGTTTTATATTAAAAGTCATGTGCGAACTCTTCCCTAGAATGATAATAAATGTTAACACACTATTTCTTGTACTTTAAAAAAAATTTTTTTTCCTGGTACAAGAAAAATACACATACATAAATTTCACATTTCAGGAATCATGCCACGATTGAATTTCATGTATATTCAAATTCATACATGATCTCATCCCCAAAATGAAGTTAAATATTTTTTTTTCTCTTTTTCACGTACTTTTTTGTTGTTGTGGTGATGGCGGTGGGATTTCGTATGCGAATGAATATATGAAATTTCTGGAGCTATGCCACTACTGAGTTATATCCGAATTCGCATTATTGCGTGGTTCCGCTGTACTTAGTTATTGTGAAACATTTTCTCAGACCTGTTTAAGTTTTCCTCTCATTAGTATGTAATAATAATATTAGAAGTGTGGTGAACACAATTAATGAAAAAGGAAAGGTATTAAGTAATTCTTAATTTTCAAAGTTTTATTCACTTAATGAAAAAGAATTATATCAATGGATTTTAAATAAAATTTGTCTACTTACAGAGATAGATATTAAATTTAAATACAGATAATTCAGTTATAATTAATTCATTTAGAAACATCTCATATACTTTCCTCTTGATACTTAGAATATTTAGTTACTCACATTTATGCTCTTATAAAAAAATAGTTCTTTTGATGCAAGTATTGTATTTACTTTTTTCAGAACTCCCAGTATTTGTCAGGGCTGTATTTACTTTTTTTTTTTATTGTTTGCAAATAAAATTCCATTTATATTTTTGTAAATTAAGTAAGAAATTTATTTATTTTTTAGCAATTATTAGGGACTTCACATCACCACCATTGTCATTTTCTTTATTCTTTTCTCTGTGCAGCATCAGAGTCAAAAACTAGTTTTTTTTTATTGTGGTAGTGAGAGTGAAGATGGGACTAGCTGTATAATTGGAGTGAATGCTACAACAGATCATGTATTGCCATCATGAAAGTGACAGTATATTTCCATTGTAAGACAGAGTAGCTATAGTTGGAATGAATGCTGAAGATCATTCATTAATTACTTTATCATTATCTGAAGATTAAAGATTGAGCATGCTTATATCTATTTTTATTGAAAATTTTCATTTACAAAAAAATATGTTCAATTCACAATTTTTACTCTTGGTGTAGAGTTAGTTGACTATAATATATATGTTTGGCGTATATTTTAAGAAGCAGATTGATCTTTTTTAAAATTCTAAGTTTCCAGTTATGACAATGCTTACATTGAGAAAAAGTGGTTTGAAAACTGAATAGAGTATTATTATGATTGTTAAAATGTATTTATTTAAATTTACCATGAATTTTTTATTTAGCATACTTTATTAATACAGTATACTAAAGTGACTGTATATTACTTTACATAATCATTGCCTTGATGGTCCCTTTCAAACCTTTATATAATTAAATTATAACTCATTGTAAGCGCATATCATACCACTGCACAAATTGCTTACCTGCATTATTACGAACCATGTCTTTATTAGTATGTGTTATACACATTGGTTAATCAGAGCCACGTTATTTTAGTATGTTACATATATTGGTTGGGTGTCAAGTGTAAATCATGAATTGTGTCTTTTTTTGTGTACACTAGAACAGAATATTAGCTGTTGGATGACAATAATTTACAACAATTTTACAAACAATACAAAAGAAACTACTTTTTCATGACAGTTCATGTTATCTAAAACAACAACTAAATAATTAAAGGTTTGCATTTATTTAATTGTTGCTTTTAGAGATTGAAAGTTAAAAATAATCATATATATTACATATTGATGGAGTACTTTTTAAGTAAGTTGATTAACCATACAAATCACACTGTTAAATTTGATTGATGCCCAGAATAGACATATGATATATGTACTTTGACTAAGCACATAATAGAGAGGTGGTTCTGTCTATAGAGGTAAACTGGTTGCATTGTTTCATTTTTATTTTATTGTTTTGAAATTTTATGGATATAATTTTGTTGTTGTTGTCCTTTGAATTTATATTTAATTATATCAAATACAATTTGTCACCACTAAACAGAATTTGGTTTTTCTTTTTTTTTTTTTAAAATACATTTTTTTTCCAAAAAAAACCCTTTAAAAATACAGTTCCATTACATTTGAATGGTAGTAAGGGTTTACGTGATTGATGTTTTGTTTAAAACAGGTACATGGATCTTTGGGCTTTAAATAATTAATTTAATTTATCTTTGAATTGAATAATTATTAGTTGTTTATTCATGCATTCTGTTATCTGTTTTGTGTTTAACACTTGTCTTATCATAGATTTATAACACCATAATTGTGTGGTCTTGAACATCTCATAAGGGTGATATAGTTATCAAGGATACAAACTTTTCATGCTTAATTTAATTTTTCTACACTGATGGGTTTTTTTTTGTGTTTATAATTATAGTATATTTTATTTGTTATAAAATAATTGAGTCATCATCCTATAAGACTTTTTTCCATTTTCTAGATGTACATGGTCTGTATTTTTCCTTAATTTTTTCTTTAGACTGTAGATTTGATGTAGTAGAGAAATAAAAAATCTTTGATGCACTCACAAAGCAGTGGAGAATTGTCCAGAACTTTCATATACTCTATCAAAGCACATCATGAGGAATGTTCCAGAATCTGTGCATGCGCTACCCAAACACACAATGAGGAATGTTCAAAAACAGTCTCAAGAATTCTCAAGACCAAACTCAATTTCAATTTCTGTCATATTGGCTTCTGAATGGAATTCGCAGGAATCAACTTTACAACAACACATTTGTTGATAAAGTTTGACGACAACATTGGATACACACACCAACTTGGTCCGGTAGAGTACATTAGTCACCTCAGACTGAAGCAGATACAAGGTTACAAAACAAAAAAAGGCAAGTTTCTTTCATAAGCTTATGACCAGACTTGAGTTGTGTCGAGTAATATTGCAAATTCTTATTTTTAAATTGACAAATGCATACAGATTTAAATTGTTTTTCTTTGTGCTTGTTGCAGAGAGTGTTGGAGCAAACTCCATTTATAGCCATGTAGCAACAACAGCCAGTGGTAGACACCTGCCTCTCTCTTTGTCTCTGGCATCTCAGCCAACTAAAGTGCATTTACACGGCAGCACTGCACCAACTTGCATCCCTATCAACGTGCTGCAAAACACATCAGTGGTTCAAATTGCCATGTCACAGCAGCACCCCACACACCTGCCACGGGGTAAGTAAATTGTAATTGTTTCGAGCCTCTAACTGTCCTCTTGATTTGAGTTGGAGAGGGAATGAAAACTAGTGGTGGAAGAATTTGTTGTTGTTGCTTAAATGAGATCGTGTTGTTGTGTCTTTTAAAAATATTATTATGCAGTTTTGTACCAACTTTGTTGTGAGTTTTTATATTTAAAGAACATCTTCAAATTTGGGAGCAGTTTGGCAAAGGCTATGAGTGCTTTTGCCAACATGAAGATCTCAGTAGGTAGGACCCTCACATTGGGATTTTTTTTCAGTCATACACTCTCCCTATTTATCCTTAATTATTGGAATTTGTTGCAGGCATATGGGAGGACTTGTCAGTCTAACAGATAAAGGGGAGGTAATCTTGTCACTATCATTAGTTCATATTTATTAGACTTGCATTATGGGTGGACCATACAATGCATGAAGTACACACTCTACTTACATTTACAGAGTACACAATCACTGAATATCACTTTCTAAAATGTTTACCGATAATGATTTTTAATATGCTGGAGGCAAGATATTTTGTACCTGAGATAGGGTATTAGGAATCACCATGTGGAGCAGAAAGAACTTGCTGGAGGCAAGATATTTTGTATCTGAGATAGGGTATTAGGAATCACCACGTGGAGCAGAAAGAACTTGCTGGAGGCAAGATATTTTGTACCTGAGATAGAGTTTTAGGAATCACCAGGTAGAGCAGTAAGAACTTTGAACATATCTATTAGAATTGGGAAGCAATTTAACATTGATGCAAAGGTCATTGAAGGAAAGGGCAAAATAGTGTGGCTTATTGTTATGAAGTTTTGAGTCCTTACGACAAGACTTGCATCATGCTTCGTGAATATTTTATTTTCTGCTTATGTCTCTTGCATGTTTGGTTGAATTTTATCTGTCCCGATGAAGTGATTCATGACATCCAATTTTGTCATAAGAAGGTAGCAGTGTTCTCACTGCAATCCTGTATGATGGTCAAATGTGCTGTTTGTATACTGAGTCATGACCCCTAAATTACATCTTACTGAATTGATACAAACATAAAGTTACTCTACCTTGTGTTCATTCAGTGATATGCTGAGCTTTGATTATGTGCAAACTCCAGTGATTCATTATTATATTATTGCCATTTCTTATAAATAAAATATTTGAAATGAAGGGGAGATTGCCTGTTCTTATGAATGCTTCTTTTATTTTTTCATGTTGCAAGGAAGTGCAGAATGGTTGTAATTTTGTTTCTATATTATACAGTCATGGTATAATATATATAAAATACTGAGTTTTGACATCTTTTGCTTTTTGTTTTTATGTTTGAATGCTTTTAATTTCAGGTGCCGTGGCAGCATCTGCTTTAACCCTGTCAAAAACCCCAGCGGTTTTAAGAGCTGGAACCTCACCTGCCATACAAATTCCAGCAGCACCCTCCGTGCCTTCTGTGTCAGTTTCAGTACCTGGAAGACCAACTGTCCTCTCAGCTATTCGACCAACTACACCACCCATTGCTCGATCAACAAGTCCAGCAGTTACTGTAGCAGATCATACCAGGTAGGGTTGATAGGGTTTTATTTGTTAGAGAGTGAGGGACATGGTATTTTAAAACTTACTACTGATTTTGATTCTATATCTATTTTTGTGTGTGTGAAGAGTCTGGTTTTCACTGCTCATTTCATAATGTTGGTAAAGTCAATAATAAATGGTGAACATTATTAAAACTTTGACAATTTAACATGTTTTCAGATAGCACATATATTTAAATCTTTTATATAATTCTGCAAAAGATCCTAAAATTTTTATTTGCAGAACTGTTTGGATAAAGAGAAAACTCAAGTTGTGTCTTTGAACACCTGTGGAATTTATAATTTTAAGTAAACTTATATGAATGTTTATGTAGTCTCATATTAATAAAACAGATAATGTGTTCTGTTAAATAATTGTTGATAGCTGACATTTAAGAATTCAAGCAAGAAAATCATACTTTTAAGAGCTCCCTTTTTTTCATTATTTGCATCAACACTTCAGTCATGTGCATAAATGTTTGTCTTCTAAACTAATAGCTATAACTTTGTAAGAGTTGAAATGGAATAAAAGTCACATAGTCATTTATTTGAATTTCTAAAGATGGGAGGTTAGTTTGACTAGGAGTACCTTTGTAGTTAGAGTAATTCCATGTTCATATTCTGTTTGGCTGTTGCAAAAGTAGTAGATATTGTTCTACTGTTGAACATTTTTTTATTACTAAATTACTAAAAACAAATTTGATCATGCCTTCTTTGTTGAATTTGTCTTTATTTATTTTTGTCTTTACTAATATCACCATATTGGGGCATTTTAAACAAATTCTGTATTACAACATTTGTGCTGAATGTTCATATTTTGTCACAAAACTTGCAATGTTGGATAAAAGTTCAAATAAGCAAGTGGAGAGCACAAGTAACAAGTATGGGTTCCTGCCATTTTTCTTTTCACCCATTCAAGGATGGAAAACATAGATTATTTGACTGGAGAGCTAACTCTCCTTTCGTGGTTTGTCCAAGAGAATCACAATAAGAGTATGTTCTGTTTAGGTGAATCAATATGAGTACATCTCTATGTGGGTGACTCACAATATGAGAAGATCTCTGTGTAGGTGAATTCATGTGAAACCTATGCATGCACTTACAAATAAAATTATGTTAATTTAACATCATGATGTATGTTCTCTTTCTTTTCAGAACTAATTTAATTGTTCACAGCACTGCTGTTTCATCAGCTGGTGCAAGTGCTCTCCCTTGTCAGCCACTTCAAATTACTCTTACACAACGCATTAACCCAGGTTTGCCAACAATCAACATGGGAGAGGGATTAAAATCAGCTAGTTTAGCTGCTATTGGTCCCAAGACAGTTCATGTAGCCCAAGCAACTCAGCCACATCACATTCTTGCCCACCCAAAGCTTGCGTCCACTGGAGTGACTGGGGTGGGCATCACCCCACAGCATCTTCCACAACAAGCAGTATTGGGACCCCCAAGGCCTGGTTTGTTGAATAAACTAGATTGATGTGTGTGTGTTGTGTATGTATGTGAATTTTATTTTATTCTGAGAAACTTGTTATTTAAATTTAATTTTAAAAAGTATTATTCCTTTTTCTGTATATTTATATACATTAAGGGCACATACGGCACGAGAAATCAATTTTTTTCTTATTTAATTTTTTTTTTTTCAGTTTTGAGATTTTTACACATTTGCATACTTTGATATCTTCTTTTGCAGAAAATATGTGTTTTCTTATTTAAAAGTGTGTCTTTTTGTGCAAATAAAGTTGTTTTTCCGACCTACCTGTGTTCAAAAAAGCGTTTTCCTCGCATAGAATCGCCGATAATAGTCCACTTTGATTCACAATACCCGCCATTTTTTAAAACTAAACCATAGAGTGTTATATATAGAATTAAAGGGAATTACCTCCCTTATACTAAAAACGTAGGCTCATCGTATTTTAACACGATATAAGCACGTGGTTTGACGAAACCTTGACCCACTACAAGGGCTTGTGTGGTGTGTCACGTAGTACAAAAGTGAAAATCGTTCTTTGATTGGTTAAAAATGCGGTTGCTGCGGGATAATATCAAATCCGGGCATTTTCAAAATGGCCGCCAACGAATTTTGCGTCACCTCGTGCTCAGTTCTAATCATACAAAATTAGTTTCTCTAAGCAATTAACAATCTCGCCCATGAAACAAAAATCGTCTAAAGGTCTAAAAGCAGTCGAAGTTCGATGGGGAAAGCGGAAAACAACGCAAAACAATCGTAGTGAGCCTAGCAATTACACGTTGACTGCTGCAGACGACGTACAACCGAATTTACATGCTGTGACCCCCCCACCCCCACGCGTGTTTACCAAAACAAACGACGTTTCGTAGATGCAGTCAGTGTATAAACTCCAGATTTTGACAATATCTCTTCAGCCACTTCCCACCCATCTACTTCTAGAGGAACAATGCAAGATGTTTATTCTCTCCTACTGTCCTAGACCTACGACGCTCGTTGCAGACGACGCACATTTGCAGTCGATCTATGCGATCACCTCCCACCCGCCTACCACCTACTTACACAAGAAAACAAACTTTGATTGTTGCTGGCAACTTAGAATTACCTGCTCTACTTTTGATCAACCCAATCCTATTTCAAGAAGTGCCGTACCAGGTTTTTATAATGTTCGTAGCGCTAACGTGCTGATAGCTGCTGCCGGCGATTCCCCCCCCCCCCACTACCCTTCATCCACCTACTTCCAGGCGGAAATTAACTTCGCTTCAGCCGAAATTATCAGCGTTAACACTGTTTCAGACAAGAATATCAGGTGCATCATTGATTTAGATAATTTAAATGCATTGTTTTCATCGGCTGCTTGCTCTGAATGCAAAAGTGTTGGAAGTTTGAAAGTGTGTTTGGGAGAGAAAATGGGCTGGGCCGCATGAATCAAAAGTTGGCTTATTATTTTCTTTTGAAGTTGCCAATGAGCTTGTGCCAATATATAGAAGAATGTCTTACCCCACTCTCCTGTATGGATAAGGCATAGTTAGTTTTTAAAAAAGTAAATATTGAACACAAAATTAATGTTTTACAGTCTTTATTATACTTTAAATGAGTTTTTCCAAAAACTTTGTTTTTCTGTCCGCACCACTTCCTTGCAGTCCTGGATCACCAAATCTAGTAAACACATATTGATGAAACTTTGTATATTTGTTCTCTATATACATGTGCACAAAATCAAGTATGGGTTAATGCCTGCATGCATTATTTTTTTTTTTACAATTTTTTTACTTTGACATTTTACATTCAATTTAAGATTTTTGACGGGTATGTCAATAAAAAAATTGTAACTTTTTTCCTATTTAAAATTTCTTTAAACACATACTCCACTTTTTTAATCATGCATCAAGGATAATAAAAATGTTATTTTAAAAATTTTCAGACATTTGCAAGTGTTTGAACTTTTCAATTTAAAAAAATGTATTTGAGGTACTTAAAAAATTCTAAAAATTTAATTAAAAAAAAACTAAGCATGATATTCAAAATCTAACAACAGATTATTCTTATCTAAATCAGAGACAATATGTGTACCAAATTTGAAGGCTATAGCACGAGAGAAAACATTTTTTTGTTCTTTGCCTGGAGTAATATGGCCAAAAATGTCAAAGAAGCCGAAGACGTGTGCAGTGGAGAAGGCAGTTCCTAGGGCTCAGGATTATTAGGAGGACTAAATGATTGTTAGGAACTCATTGTGCTATGGATAAAGCATAATTATTTTTAAAAAAAGTAAATATTGAACACAAATTCCATGTTTTACAGTCTTTATTATACTTCAAATGCGTTTTTCTCAAAACTATGTTTTTCAGTCCGTGCCGCTTGCTTGTAGACCTGGATCTCCAAATCTAGTAAACCCACATAGTTGAAACTTGGCATACTTGTTCCTTATATACATGTGCACAAAATCAAGTATCGATTAAATCCTGCAGGCATTATTTTTTTTTTTACAATTTTTTAAATTCAACATTTTGCATTCAATTTAAGATTTTTGACGGGTATGTCAATAAAAAAATTGTAACTTTTTTCCTATTTAAAATTTCTTTAAACGCATACTCCACTTTTTTAATCTTGCATCAAGGATAATAAAAATGTTATTTAAAAATTTTTCAGACATTTGCAAGTGTTTGAACTTTTCAATTAAAAAAAACGTATTTTGGGTATTTAAAAAAGTTTTAAAAATTAATTTAAAAAAAACTAAGCATGATATTCCAAATCTAACAACAGATTATTCTTATCTAAATCAGAGACAATATGTGTACCAAATTTGAAGGCTGTAGCATGAAAAGAAATTTTTTTGTTCTTTGCGTGTAGTAATGTGGCCTTAAATAGGTGTGTTTGTATTATATTTTAATTGTTATTGGATTAATTATTTTTATTATTCTAATATTATTATTATAAAGCAAGTAGTTTTAATGTTTCATAAAATAACAGCTCCAATTTGATGAATAAATCAGTGTTTAAACGTTTTCTTTGTTGGAAAATAAAGTTATGTTTATGCTCATTTTACTCTTGTTTATAGTACTGTTTTATAAGCATATGATAATCATTTTTATATTATTATAATTATGTTTTTGTGTCAGGATAATAATTTTTATATCATTATAATTATGTTTTTGTGTCATGATAATCATTTTTATATTATAATTATGTTTTTGTGCAGGAGCATTGGCAATGAGTGCAGGTGTACCTGCCATCAATATTAATTCTCTATCTGCATCAGTTCCTGCAAGCACCGTTGTGACCCCTGTTGCTGCTCAAGGATCTTCTATTCCCATTGGTATGTAATATTTGACTGGTTTGTTATTGGATCTGGCAATGTATATTACTGGTTTGTTATAGGATATATATATAACTGATTTATTATAAGATATGATTGATAATATATATGTCTGATTTCTTATAGGATATGACAGATATTGTGTGACTGGTTTGTTATAGGGTATAATGATAAGATCTAATTGGACTGTTATGCTAAGTGTGATTAGCATGTTAATGAAATGTTGCATGTGATTGATCTTTCTGATATTGGTGATTTGCAGAATCTGTGAATGATTTATTGATCCGCATGATGTCAGTGATTAGCATATATGTATGATTTACTAGATTCACTTGTTGGATGTGATAGGTGTGTATGGTGCATGGATTAAAGGTTATTCATATTCATCCTTTGAATGTATATAAAAAGAAATAATAAAACAAATGCATAAAGAACAATAAATCATTTTACAGTTAATTAAAGATTTCTCAAAAGTCTTGTCCATCAGATAAGTACATTAGAATTAAACCTATCACCATCTGTGCATTTAAGATAAGCAAGGTCTTAGTAAAGGACACTGTCAGAAAATTATTCTGGTTGTGAGAGGTGAACTACAGAATACAATGACAACCTTAGACATGCTGACCATTCTAGGTCTCATAAACTCTGCAGCAAACTCAGACCTTTGCAATTTTAAAATAAATATTTATATCCTTGTGAACTGGCCCAAGAAACAAATTTGACAGTGACTTCTGTACTTAGAACAGTCTTCTCTGTAGACAGAAATGCCGAAGTGGGAGATCTCTAAACTCCACTCATTCTCTGTTGATGTGCACATGCAAGTCTGTCAAGATGGTAGGCAGTTCTCAATTTTTTATCATTCATGGGACATGGTTTCAATCAAAGAGATTTTCACATAAACTGGATGGAGATGTTGGCAGCATCCTCACACTTAAGCCTGACAACAGAATGTTTTGAACAAAATTAATGACACTTTCAGACAGCTCCTCAATGATGATTTACATCCACTGGGTTCTTATGCAGGTCTGAAAATCTACGTAAAATTTTATTTTAGCTTTCCCAGGTCTGATAAGTCTTGAAAATTGATGAAAAGCCTTAAATTTTTAGGGTTGTTTACTGTTTTAGTTTTTGGTCATTCACAGACTAAAAATTGTAAACCTTGATACCATAATTCACGGATGTAATCAGATTGTTTGCAAAAAAAAAAAGACTTTATTAGATTAGTGGAAATAGTTGGCTGCTATGTTTGCTTAAACATATGGGTATCTTTTGAGCACTTCAGATTTTATTTCATTGGTTGTTATTAAATGCATTTAACATAATGCAGTTTTGCTTGTGAAGCATTTTTTCCTACTTATTTATAGAACATTTGCACTGCCATGGCTGACACAAAGTTCACATTTTTAAAATGTTGTCTAATAGCGATGATTAACACACAAAAAAAATTATGTCAGTTTGACAGTTACAACATATTTCTTTTATCAGATGCTCACATTTGTATCAGTATATGCCATATTCTGCTGAAATTATTGGCTCAAAACATATTTCTTTGACAAAATTAATATTGCAGTACTAAGAAAAAGATTGGCCTTTTGAAATAACAGTACACATCTAGCAATTCAAATAATTATTTTTCTGCAACCCATTGTAATTCTAATATATATATATATATATATGACACTAGACGGAGAGTTTTCCTTGAGTTTTTTTTAACAAAATTTATTGGGGATAGAGGGATGATCCAGTATCAGTAAGGTTCTGATCATTATTATGGCAAATCAGGATGGTGTGATTGTCACAAAACGGGAGGGCTCATTACAAGCCGTCCCCGAGCTGAAGTTAGAGATGCAAGGGGTGAAGTCTATTTTTGGCCTGCTCCGGTGCACCTCCAAGAAAAGCCCGGTGACGTATGCCAGTATTACGTCGCGTCAAGTTGTTACATAGACACACATGACATACACCATTGATGTTTGGGTGGGGCCCACTTTATTAATGTCATGCCAAGGAACGTTTTATTGGCGGTGTGTGTTGTGAGTGTGTATCATAAATGTGAATAAATGGACGAACAGACGAACGGTGCAAAACAATAGTACAAATTCTTTCGTCCCTCTCAAAAACTATGAATAACAAGAGAGTTGAAAGATGTTTAAATCAGGTTATTTATTTCCCGATTTAAAAGGGGCACTACTCTTTCGCACAGTGATTAATTCATTCATTCAACTTTCCAATGTCATACACTCTGTGGGAAATAAGGGGAGATGAAAATGATGAAATTCAAAATATAAAATAAAGATTAATTACACAATTCTTATGCGGCAAATGGGGCCGCTTTAACAATAGTTGACATGAAAAATAAGCATTACTTTTAACATTAAAGTTCTTATTTTGCAAACGATATAACAGTGTTCATTTTCTGGAGTCCTAGAGTTAAGTATGTGCGCGTTAGCCGTGCTAATTTTTACTCACTATTAATGTCAGAGTTCCAAGGAGATGACGTAATCTCACACGTCACTTATAAGCGGCACTTCAAAGTGAAGATCACGGCGCAATTGAGGCGTCGCATTACAGGTGAAGACTCTGCAGAATCTAGGCACCACTTTCAGATTATCACGGGGAGAAATCTGAAATTTAGCTGACTGTTGTCAGCCTCGATAATTATCGTTGTACCGGTTGTCGTGGAAACGGACATCCCAACGACGTTTAGCATTATCGGGTAGAGTCGTCCAGTGGGATGTGTCGTCGCATTACATTGAGTGTAGAAATCCGGATTGTCTGTAAGAAATCTCGGTGCTAGCCTCCCAATAGCGGGATAGATCTGTCCAACCGAACTCTCAGACAGGGGGGAGAACAAGTTGGTCCCTCGTGTCGTTAACTGCATACAACCAGCGTCGCATGCATCGGGTTTTCCTGGACAGTGAACTTTCCACTTTGCCAACAATTATACTGAGTAATTTTGCCTCGTTACTCAATATATGGCATCAGACGGATGGAAAACGGATGGAAAGAGATTATTGCAGCTTTCCTTTATGAAATCTCTGTACATGAGATAATTCATACGTGAAGTTAGACTGGCTTCAGACGAATCGACGTTTTCAACATTGAGAGTAAAAGTCTTCATTTTGCCTCTTATATAGCTTTACTGAAGGTCTCCAAAACTTCCAGAAGCTATGTCCTGTGACATGATTTTTGCCTTGGATATATAGTGGTAATCGTGATGCACGCTTTTCTGTGGTCAATTCTAATGCGCACTGGCCATTTCACTCGTCAACAACATGTGACGGTATTGCGCAGTTGTCCCAATTTATTTAATATACATATTCTTCATAAACTAATACATATATTCAATATGATATATTAACACACACTGCGTCACGAACGTCTGTCTACTAAAGAGATCTTAGGTGACCGTTACTGGAAGTTACATGCTACATATGTAAAATAACAAAACTCGGATTACTTCAATTAGTTTTGTTAGCGTTTTTTTTTTAAAATGAAATAAAATATAATTTCTGTCCCTCATTTCCTGTGACAACCCCCTTCTTAAAATTGATTGGAGCTCACAGAGTGGAAATCAAATAGGAACCAAAAAAAATTTTATTTCACACGATAGTCCCCACAGGAATTATATGCGCATCTGTGGAGAGACTATCCTCTCTCTTGTTTATATCGCGGTTATGGCATGCCGGGATAATGCATCGGCACCCGAATTTTCTCTGCCCGCGATGTGTTCGACAACGAAGCTATACTCCTGTAGCAGGAGTGTCCATCTAGTTAGCCTAGCGTTATCGTACATGCTAGTGCGCAGATATGTAAGCGGCTTATGGTCGCACTGCAGGATGAATGGTTTAGAGTACAGATAAGCACTAAATTTCTTGAGTGCCCATACGATTGCTAAGCACTCTTTTTCAATCGTAGAATACCGTGTCTCACAATCTAACAGTTTCTTAGACGCGTATGCTACCGGTAGGTATTCGTCATCTGTCTCTTGGAGAAGTATGGCACCGAGGCCTTCGTCTGATGCGTCGGTCCTGACAATAAATCTTTTGTCAAAGTCTGGTAACTGTAGGACGGGTTTACTGGTCAAGATGTCCTTCACTTTTTCGAGGGCGGTGCTACACTCTGCCGTCCATCGTATTTTCGTGGGTTGTTTGTTTCCAGTTAAGTCCGTCAGTGGTTTAAGAAGCGTACTGAAGTTTGGGACAAATTTTCGGTAGTACCCCACTAGCCCCAAAACTGCCCTGACCTGTTTCTTTGTAGTCGGTAAGGTCATGTCACGAATGGCTGCAGTTAAGTCTAGATTAGGGCCTATTTGTCCGTCACTTATGATATGGCCAAGAAACTCAATCTCTCGAAAGCCCGCGCGAACTTTGGAGGGTTTCACGGTCAATCTATGGCGCTCGAGAATGTCAAGTAGACCATCCACTGAGGATAAATGTTGGTCCCATGTTCCTGTTGCTACCAGTATGTCATCAAAGAAATTCAATGCGTCAACGCTCTCTAACGGTAATTTTCGCATGAAGCGCGCGAATGTTGCGGGTGCGTTCGCTAGTCCGAACGGTAGTCGGCAAAACTGAAATAAGCCTAGCGGAGTTGGGAATGCTGTTTTTGGTCTGTCGTCAATAGCAACCGACAGTTGCCAGTACCCTTTGCACATGTCAAACTTTGAAAAGTAATGTGCCTTGGTTAGTTTTGCGAATAATTCGTCCTGATTTGGGATAGGTTCCGCATCGAATTCAGTTATCTCATTTAACTGTCTGTAGTCCACACAAAAACGAAGCGTACCGTCTTTCTTTTTAACTAAGACGACCGGTGATGAATATGGGGAGATTGACTGTTCAATCACGCCCTGTTCTTGCATTTCACGCACCTGTTCTGCTATGTACTTTGTGCTCTCATATTTCTGTGGGTACTGTTTTAAGCGTATCGGTTTGTCACTTAAAAGTTTGATGCGGTGTTCAACCAAATCTGAGTGGCCCGGTTGGTCGGTGAATATGCGCGCGTGTCTGTGTAAGAGGTTTGACATTGCGTCGCGCTGTTCGACAGTTAAGTTCGAGTCAATCTCGACTTGATCGACTGTAACTGCGGGGTTAGGCTGGGTTTCGGCGGACATCATGTCTGTTCTGAAATTGGAGTCTTCCAATTGTATCAGTGCGACATTCACGTTTTGTATCTGTTCGTCGCTGCGTTCATAGTAACGCTTTAGCATATTTATGTGATAGGTTTTCTGCTTATTTCCTATCTGTATGCTGTAGTCGTTCTGCTTCACACGCTTAATAACGCGGTAGGGTCCACGCCAGTGCATTTGCATGCGGTTGTTATGGGTGGGCCGCAAGAGTAACACGAGCTGACCTGGTTCGAGGTCACGTTCCACAGCCGTACGGTCAAAATTTCGCTTGTATCGGGGTTGTTTTTCGCGAATGTTTTCCTGTGCTAGGTGACATGTCTCGGTCAGACGTTGACGTAGTTCGGCTACGTACGTGTGAACATCTTTACCATCGGTCACAGTGTCTCCCTTGACCCATGTTTCTTTTATTAGCTTAAGGGGACCACGAGGTTGCCTGCCGTATAGTAGTTGGAACGGTGAGTAGCCCGTACTCTCTTGTGGGAGTTCGCGATACGCGAAGAGTAATGGTGCTAGAAAACGCGGCCACTGGTCGGGTTGTTCCGAGGCCATTTTAATTAACATTTTCTTTATTGTACCGTTGAAACGTTCAACGGCACCATTAGACTGAGCGTGATATGGTGATGAGAACAACTGTTTACACGCTAGTAGACGCATTGTTTCAGCCATCATTGCTGAGGTGAATTGAGTGCCCTGGTCACTCAATATTTCTCGAGGTACGCCCGTGCGAGAGAATACGTCTATTAAAGCGTCTGCGACTTCGATCGCTGTGATGCCCTTTAATGCGACTGCTTCTGGATATCGTGTTGCAAAATCCACGATTGTTAGGATATAGCGATATCCTCCTTCGGCCGCGGGAATGATTGGGCCAATAATGTCTACTGCGACTTTTAGGAATGGTTCCTCTACTGTTGGTACTATCTCGAGGGGAACTCGACTGACACGCCCTCGGTCAATATGTTGTTGACACTGCGTACATGTACGAACGTACGAGCGAACATCTCTACTCAGGCCTGGCCAAAAAAAATCTTCGCGAACTCGCTGCTCAGTGCGATGCGCGCCCTGATGTCCAGACATGATTGAGTCGTGTGCAAAGCTTAGAATCAGCGGTCTGAGTCGTTTAGGGGTAAATAGACACGTGGTGCTTCTAGTATCATTTTCCTTATAGTCGGTGCGCCGAAACGCTAGTCCGTCCTTCAGGAAATACGTCATTGTCGCGTACTTGCTGGACGTAATAGTGTTTTTCCGTGCCAGCTTTAGCATTGAGGACAAACTTTTGTCCTCCTGCTGCAGGTGACTGAGTTGACTTGGGGTCAACTGCGGAAATGTGTTCTCGACTATCTTTAGAGCCGGGGGTCCTTGTTTACTACGTTCCCGTTGTGCTCTAGTGGTTACGGGGAGAACAGGATAGATGTCATCAGTGTTTGCGTCACACTGTTCGGGCGATAGTATGAATCCGAACTGCATGTCTCTTATCACTGCGGCGGTGACTGTACCGGAAAATACGGATGACGTAACATGTACAGTGGCTCTTGGACATGTACTAAGGTGTCCCATAACACATCGAATGCGGACACTACCTCTTAGATACTGTTCAGGGCGTACAAGTTTAGCATTTATGCAGCTTATGGACGCGCCTGTATCGACCAGTATTTTGACTTTTTGTCCGTTTACTGTAGCCTGTTGAGTCCTTAGAGTTGCACCTGTTTCAGTGCATACCTTTACATCACGTGGACTGGGACAGTTCTGAGGACTATGCCCCTTCCCTTTGCAAGTGTAACATGTCATAGGTGGGGAGTCACGTGTGTGACGTCGTACGTCTTGTGACTTAGTATATGTCCGCTGTACCGGTTCGGGTTTTTCCGATTTCGTCATTGGTCGGTTCGATTTCAGTGTATACTTCTGCCGATTTGTAAGAGGAGGGCGTGGTGCACTCCTCGTAATTACCGGATCAGGGTAATCATTATACGTGTCTGCTAACTTCAACATATCACAGAAGTTAGTCGGGGGATTTCGCTGCAAATATGTCGTCATTGCAGGCGGAGCAATATGGAGAAATTGATCTCTTAATATCAAATCAAATAGGCCCTCATATGTCTTCCGGATGTCTGTCAAATCAATCCATCTATCAAGATAATGGCGTAACCGGGTACCGAAGGCTTGCATGGTGTCATTTGCTTTAGGTATGGCTCTCCTAAACATCTTCCTAAAGCCTTCTGCTGTACATTGAAAAGTACGCATCAAACCCGTTTTGAGATCTGCATAAGTAATAGCGGGATCGCGCGTTAGATCAGTAAATGCGCGCGAGCTTTCACCTTGGAGTATTTGACCGAGTTGTTGTTTCTTTTCAATGTCAGTGTAATTAAAGTTGGCAATGAAACTGTCAAAGCGTGTCAAAAACTCGTCAATCGTCTCGACTTCAGGGTTAAAGAAAGCTAGCCGTGTACGGGGTTTATTTAATTCGGCCTGTTGCTTAGCAGTCCCATCTAACAACTTCTCTCTAGCTGTTACCTCTTGCTTAGCTAATTCAAGCTGTTCCTGATGTGCTCTAGCTTTTAACTTAAGCTTTTTCTCTTCTACTTCCTGCCTTTTATCTTCTAAATCCCTAGCTGACTGAATCTTTAATAACTCTATTTCTCTCATATCTTGGATTTCTTTCTCTTTAAAATCTCTCGCCTCTTTCGCTCTTTTTTCCTCTAGCTCATTTTTTCTATCCTCTAGTTCTCTAGCCTCTTTCGATCTTTTTTCCTCTAGCTCTCTCAGGTCTTTCATCTCTAGCTGTTTAGCTAACTCTCTCTTATCTTCTAGCTCTATAGCCTCTTTCGATCTTTTTTCCTCTAGCTCTCTCGCCTCTTTCGATCTTTTTTCCTCTAGCTCTCTCGCCTCTTTCGATCTTTTTTCCTCTAACTCTCTCAAAGTTTGCATCTCTAAATCCTTAGCTACCTGTCTCTTTTCTTCTAGCTCATTTTTCTTATCCTCTAACTCTCTCGCCTCTTTCGCCTCATTTTCTTTCGCAACATACCATTTAGCTATCTCCTCATCCACGTATTTCTTTAACTCGGCTTTCTCATACCCGAATTCTCTGCCCATAGCCATGAGTTCTTTCTTTATGTTTACTAGCTCGGCCATTTTTAAAATTGCTAGTTATCACGAGTATGGATAAAATGACTTAGAATATTCGCGGGATTTTGACCTCTGTCGGTCACAAGTGGTGCAATGGTGTGCGTATGAACACCAGCCACCACGTGATTAGGATTTTGACAAACACGAATAAAAGGAGTCCTAATCGCAAATTTGCAAAGTTAGCAAAATTAGCAAAACAACAGTTGCTATGTAGCGTACAAAATATCGATCTATGTACGTCTAAACACGAGTCGGTACGCGTTAACGATAATAGCGTAAAGATTATAAAACTTATTTCAACACAATAATAAGTCTTATCAAAATCCAGTTCACCTAAGTCTCAATAGCAAAGCCCTAACATGCAATAAACAATGCATAATGGTGATGAGACAGAAAAGCAGGAAAGAGATGACACTTTCTTACAACAACACAATTTACCTTGTCAGATCACGGTCAGTGGTCACCAGATGTCACAAAACGGGAGGGCTCATTACAAGCCGTCCCCGAGCTGAAGTTAGAGATGCAAGGGGTGAAGTCTATTTTTGGCCTGCTCCGGTGCACCTCCAAGAAAAGCCCGGTGACGTATGCCAGTATTACGTCGCGTCAAGTTGTTACATAGACACACATGACATACACCATTGATGTTTGGGTGGGGCCCACTTTATTAATGTCATGCCAAGGAACGTTTTATTGGCGGTGTGTGTTGTGAGTGTGTATCATAAATGTGAATAAATGGACGAACAGACGAACGGTGCAAAACAATAGTACAAATTCTTTCGTCCCTCTCAAAAACTATGAATAACAAGAGAGTTGAAAGATGTTTAAATCAGGTTATTTATTTCCCGATTTAAAAGGGGCACTACTCTTTCGCACAGTGATTAATTCATTCATTCAACTTTCCAATGTCATACACTCTGTGGGAAATAAGGGGAGATGAAAATGATGAAATTCAAAATATAAAATAAAGATTAATTACACAATTCTTATGCGGCAAATGGGGCCGCTTTAACAATAGTTGACATGAAAAATAAGCATTACTTTTAACATTAAAGTTCTTATTTTGCAAACGATATAACAGTGTTCATTTTCTGGAGTCCTAGAGTTAAGTATGTGCGCGTTAGCCGTGCTAATTTTTACTCACTATTAATGTCAGAGTTCCAAGGAGATGACGTAATCTCACACGTCACTTATAAGCGGCACTTCAAAGTGAAGATCACGGCGCAATTGAGGCGTCGCATTACAGGTGAAGACTCTGCAGAATCTAGGCACCACTTTCAGATTATCACGGGGAGAAATCTGAAATTTAGCTGACTGTTGTCAGCCTCGATAATTATCGTTGTACCGGTTGTCGTGGAAACGGACATCCCAACGACGTTTAGCATTATCGGGTAGAGTCGTCCAGTGGGATGTGTCGTCGCATTACATTGAGTGTAGAAATCCGGATTGTCTGTAAGAAATCTCGGTGCTAGCCTCCCAATAGCGGGATAGATCTGTCCAACCGAACTCTCAGACAGGGGGGAGAACAAGTTGGTCCCTCGTGTCGTTAACTGCATACAACCAGCGTCGCATGCATCGGGTTTTCCTGGACAGTGAACTTTCCACTTTGCCAACAATTATACTGAGTAATTTTGCCTCGTTACTCAATATATGGCATCAGACGGATGGAAAACGGATGGAAAGAGATTATTGCAGCTTTCCTTTATGAAATCTCTGTACATGAGATAATTCATACGTGAAGTTAGACTGGCTTCAGACGAATCGACGTTTTCAACATTGAGAGTAAAAGTCTTCATTTTGCCTCTTATATAGCTTTACTGAAGGTCTCCAAAACTTCCAGAAGCTATGTCCTGTGACATGATTTTTGCCTTGGATATATAGTGGTAATCGTGATGCACGCTTTTCTGTGGTCAATTCTAATGCGCACTGGCCATTTCACTCGTCAACAACATGTGACGGTATTGCGCAGTTGTCCCAATTTATTTAATATACATATTCTTCATAAACTAATACATATATTCAATATGATATATTAACACACACTGCGTCACGAACGTCTGTCTACTAAAGAGATCTTAGGTGACCGTTACTGGAAGTTACATGCTACATATGTAAAATAACAAAACTCGGATTACTTCAATTAGTTTTGTTAGCGTTTTTTTTTTAAAATGAAATAAAATATAATTTCTGTCCCTCATTTCCTGTGACAGTGATTTTTGTGCATGTACAATGTCATAACTGGGTAACCGTTTGTCTGATTTTAACAAAATTTGGATATATTCTACATGTACAGGATATCTACAAGCTTAAATTATTTCTCAGTTTTCCATTAATAACTTACAGCGATAATTAGCTTCACTAGTGCTATAAAAATGGAACATTTTCCATTACCACCATCTTGCATGACTTTCTTTGCATACTTTTGTGCATTGTGCTAATATTCTCTTGAAGTATTCGAAAGAGGAATCAATTTCTAATTGTTGGACACCAATTGCAAACTTGTACACTCAAAGTTTTTCATACTGCACAAGATCAAGATCACCCATTCTCGCATTTTGCCTCAAATGCTTTGAAAATACAAAGTTGAATTTTTTAAATCTTGTTGATATTACACATTAGGCTATGAACAAATTAACTATAATAATGTGTGTTGATCATGATTCAGACATTTTAGTTTGTAAAAATTTACAATACATTAGGAAATATTTACATATAACACTAATTTTAAAAAAAATAATAATTCCAACAAATGTCAAAATTTAATTCTCTTAAGTTGAGAAATTTTTATACACCAATGCCATACACACCAATCTAGAATATTCTTAGGATAGCTTGGAAAACAAAAGTTTTGTCAGCAACAAACCTACTTAACAATGAAGGAAATACACTATTTTCGTGAAATTTCCTACCATGCATATTTAAATATCTTCGTCAGAAAGCAACCAAAATTGGCATGCATCAAACTGAATGTATTCTAAAACAGAAATGAAAAACAAATTTCAAATATCCTTATTAATTCTGGAGATATTTTAGCCAACCCCCACTCCTAAAATCAGGATATGAACATTTTAAAAGTTGTATATCATAACTCGGAAACCATTTGTTCAATTGTAACTAAATTTGGATATATTGTAGGCATAAATATCCTCTACAAACTTGAATTATTTGATAAGTATTCTTTCATTACTTCCAAAGATAATTAGTTTCATTAGCATGAAAATCACTCATTTTTCATGACTGCCATTTTTAGTAACATCACTTGCATACTGTTGTACATTGTATTGTCACTCTCTTCAATGTTTAAAAAAAAATCACTTGCCGATCTTCCAACAGTAAAATCAAACTTGTAGCCTTAAAATTGTGTGCACTGGATGAGGTTAATGAAGGTAATCCATTTCCGCATGTGGTTGTAATTTATGACTTTTAGTATTTTTATTTTTAATTTGAGTGCTATCAGTCTGAAAAAAGTTCATGTTCAGATTTTGCAGGTAATTATTTTTTTAAAATTACTTTTAAATGTCTTTTAAAATTTATATATTAGTGATATCACCAGAATCTTGGTTATAATTTTTTTCCTCAGTATTTAGTGCTTTGTTAATCACTATTCACAGTATAGATCTGGAATTTTTAAAAAAAATGGTCTGGAAAAGGTTTGGAATAAGACTGGAAAATCATTTTAAACTTGTTTCAGGAACCCTGATTTTCATAATAATTTTAATTAAATTTATTATTGTTCTAACAGTACCGACTACCTCTTTGAGGATATGTATTGTAGAATGAAAGTGATAATCTTCATTTCTTGAATTATTATTATGTTATATGTAAGGATTATTAATAAATATAGTGTTTGTTTGCTCCATATGTTGTGTTTGATTTATGTCTAATGACAGGAGATAGGCCATTTAAATTGTGGGACTTTAGGGGTTTACTAAAGTCACTGATTTTGAGAGGTAATGTTTGTGTTATCTCCCCCCCCCCCCCTTTCATAGTTTTAGCTAGACATATTTCTGTTTGGTGGTGTAGTAATCTCATTATCTTTAATCATTGTTACTAAATTAATAAAACAATACTGTTGACCTTAAAAAAATTCTGTTTTGATGTTCATGCAAATATTTTTTCTTTTTTGTTGTAATTTATACTTTATTTTGAATTAATCTGCTGGTAACCTATGTGTGCACAGAGTCACACACACACACACACACTAAAGAAAAAGAATTGACTGATGCATTTTTGTTTATTAAGCCATGTTTAGTCATTGTAAAATTATAAAATTATAAAAATCACAAGAGTTCAGAATTATCATTCACTTTAATTTAAGAGTTAATTTAATCAGGATAGTTGATTTTAAAAATAATTTTCTGACATGGACCTAAATGAGTATAAATTCTTACTTACTACATAAAAAAAAATTAAATCTTATTGCAGCAAAAGTCACACCTCAAAGACAACAGAATCTTATATCTTCAGCTATACAGACACCAATTGCTGTTCAGACTGTGACTTCATCGTCAGATTTTAACAGCTTGTCTGACATCATGGCAACGCAGGCAGGAGCCAGCCAGTTGTTGCTGTCACAGACACATCGTACCAGTACCACAGCAATCACTTCTAACACCACTGTACCAACACTGCAGACAACTGTTTCATCTGTTGCTTCTGCTCTGGCTTCACAGCATGGGGACAGGTTAGTCTTTAGGATAAAATAGTTTGTGTTCATTGAAATGTAGTGCTGTTTTGTGTATTGTAAACATGTACAGTTTACTTTATTGAGTGCACTGGTTGATTAACTTATTTGAAATTATAATATTTTTCTTCATTACCCATATTATTGTTTTTAGAAATATAAATGTTGGGATGTTTTGAGACTAACAAAATAAAAATTATCACTGATTGTACTGTTAGTCTAGCAAACCATAGTTGTGTGTTTTTAAATTTAGCCTAAGTGGTTATTTTCTTTTGTTGTGGCTTTCCTAAGAAATTCTCTGGTTGAATTTTTGAGTGTTATTTTAAAAAATCATTTTAGTTAAAGACGGGGTTTGTATTGGCATTAGAAAACGAAAAACAGCTTTAACAATATTTTTTAATAAAATAGTTACTTTAATTAAGAACTTTCATTTTGTAAATATTGGCATTTTCAAGTTCATTTCCACTTCTTTTTTTCCCCTGTAGTCTCAGGCTTTGACATATAGAGAAGTGATATCTCTCTGATTTTATTATATATATATATATTTATAGTTGTGATATTTTAACAATAGAGTTGTAGTTCATTTATTGACAGTACTAGCAATTATATTAAATTAGGAATTTAGAAGACAGTATATTCATAATTTATAAATGTTTTTCACTTGATTGAGAATTTGAATTCTGACTTAAAATTCAGTTCTGAATTTTATATTTTTTAAAAATTAAAAAATGTGGAAAAGTGGAATTATCTTTGATTAATGCTTTTCTTATGTTGGTACTATTGAAAAAAGCATTTGTTCATTTAGATTATGAGGAGTTGGGGAGTGAAAATAGGAAAAAGGGATACTTGTAAAACAGTGTACTTTTGCTGATATGTTATACCGATGATAACTTTTTGCCATTTATAAGCATGCTATCACAAAAAAATAGTGTAGTTTAATAGCTGATTTATTTTTTCAAGCAAAATAGATTCATATGCTCTTTTTAAGCATTTATTAAATACTAGAAAAAAGGATTTTTTTCTAGTCAATCATAATTTCATTCGTGTTTTAAAAATAAATTCTGCAATAAACACATTGTACATTGTAATATTTATTTTTGATGAATGTTTAATTGTGAGAACTTTTTTGGCTGTCACTGATGTACATTGCAGTATGTTGTTGTACTTCAGATCACTTGTGCCACCCAACACTTATACACCTTCGGCACCGGACAGTATGTGGCTGCAACATTTCATATATGCACACCCTCCTGTTGTTCGCCCAGCTATCTTTCTGCCCAGACAGCCAACAGAGCATAATAAATGTGAGTTTATGCTTCTATAACACATTTTAGAAAGGAATTATATTCAGACTCCTCCACATCAGTTTGTCATTATATTGTTCTGTTGTGGCTTATAACTGGTGGTGTTCAAGTTAACACCACATTCATGGCATTGTATTATTGTTGATATATCAAATGTTTTGTTTCAAAAAAAAAAACGAAAATAGAGAGAATATAATTATAAAATTTTAATAATTTAACTGACTAATCTTTCAATGCAGCTTTTTTATTTAGCTAATATGCAATAATAATTTTCAGTGACTAGTCAGACACCAAATCTTGCAGCCTCTTTATCACATCAGCTTAACCCATCCCAGCAAACTGTTTTGTTCAATACACGAATGATGGATAATTTACGACAACCATTGCCCCTGAGTGTTAGCACAACGCTCTCTGCTGCTGCAGTTACATCAACTTCGAGCATCGTAACTCTTGCCAGCAGTGATAACAAGCCAGGTGGGTTGGTAACAATAATGTGCTAGTCATGTGTCTCAACAATCCGTTTTTATCATTCCAGTCGTTTTTTTCCCATTTTGTATGTAGTACTATATAATACCTTAATACATATCATTATAATATTGTTTCTTAACTGCTGAACATTTTCTGAATTTATAGTTTTGTTGATCTAGTGACAAAGTGTTGTTTTGTTTGTCTTGTGAAATTTTCTATCCTGCATCAAGATCACCATGAGGGTCTTACCATTCATACTTAAACTGAATCTAGGGGATCCGCAGTGTTTTTTTTTTGTATAGAAGATGAAACATTAAGTTGAAGACTTCTCAAAAAGTAAATTCATCTTTGCTTACTTTGACGCTAATGCCACCTAATTAATGGTCATGATTATTAATTAATCATCCATAACTAATTATAAGTGATGAAATTCTTAATCTATGTTATTAATAATTCTCCAGAAGACATCACTCATCTCTCTCACTTGGTGGATATGCGGGAGTTGTAAACGTTTTCTCTCTTCCACAACATTAAAGACAAACATTTACTTACCGTCACACTCTTTTTTTGTAGGTGGAAAACTTCTTACCTAGGGAGAAGATAAATCCATCTTTTTATCTATATTTAGCAAGCCCCCATCCACCCACTTTGTATGTGTAAGAAGGTCAATAAATTTATTAAATCAACAATCAAATATTCATATAACAAATACATTGAAAAAGATTACTTGACATCAGTATTTCCATGAAGCCACGTTTTGAATAATTTTAATACGTATACAGTCTTACACCTTAACACACAGTTCAATAGATTAGTGTAAATACAAATCACAGGATAGTTCTTATTAGAGAACAAAAATGGAGTTATTAGAGATAAGCATTAATACTTTGTACCTAGTCTTGTCTAGACGAAGCTGCATTAGTCTTTCGCACACTTTTCATAACAAAGTGACAAGTTTATTGTTCATGTTATTACTGTCAGTACCATGTTTCCTCACACATTGTAGAACACTAATGAGCCGCTATTCTCTTGAGACTAATCTGGCGCTCTGCCATATTAGCTTTCGGTAAGCAGAACAACAATTGTAGCAGTTTCCAGTAACTTCCTTGTACCAGAAATTCCATGATGTAGTCAGCATACTTTACCACCATACATCAACAGAGTGCAGTGTATTCCTTACACTTACGCACTGGGTGTAGAGACTTCTCACATCTGATATGGTCTTAGTGGTTTATAAATCAATAAACCAGGAGATTCATGTAAAAACAAATCCAGTTTATTCATTTTTAACTCCATTCTAGTCTCAACTTAACAGTTTCCTGCAACAGTATTTATTAACCTGATACATGCATACAGCAAAATAAATACATCTTATCAATTTATGAACAGGTTCACTAGAAGCAATGTCATGTGTTTGCATACTACATATTAGTTAGCATCTTAGTTCATACTACATATTAGTTAGCATCTTACTTCATACTACATATTAGTTAGCATCTTAGTTCATACTACATATTAGTTAGCATCTTACTTCATACTACATATTAGTTAGCATCTTACTTCATACTACATATTAGTTAGCATCTTAGTTCATACTACATATTAGTTAGCATCTTACTTCATACTACATATTAGTTAGCATCTTAGTTCATACTACATATTAGTTAGCATCTTAGTTCATACTACATATTATTAGCATCTTAGTTTACAATTTGTAAAAATATTAGCCTACTCACATAATACATATCTACACATAATGCAAGTATAACATATCAACAGCAAAATGCCTGAAATATTTCTAAGTACATTCTCTCTCAATCAGTTATTTAACTCACTGTTAAGCTAATAGCCACCTTTCATGACTGGACTTCTTGTGATTGTCTGTTTGGGGCAAAGAAAACCTGGCAGGATCTTCAATCATAGATACCATTATTCTTTAGAGCCCTAATAAGGAGCTAATAAGACAACTGATTCTAGCAATGATTGCGGTAAAGAAGCAATAATAATCAAAAGACTATCCAAGGAGTGTTTTAAATCTAGAGTCGGTGGTTAATTTCATTGGCATCATGCCATAAATAGTAAATTATAATCACAGTCAAACCAATTTTTCACGAAGTTTGTAGTATTAAATGGAATTTTAACCTTAGAACATTTTACAAGCAGTAGACTAGAATTTTACCATCTACCACCTGACTGTGCTGTCTTAATCCTGGCATGGGGTTTGTCTGGTTGTTCAAACTGCTTTACTATGTTCATTTGCTGTGTTCTTGCTTGAATGAACATGGTTTTAAAGCCTTATCTTGAAAGTTATTTTTCACACTTGTTTCTGAGACAAAAAAGAGTAAAATATAAAATGTAAAATATAAAATACCCCCCCCCCCCCCTTCCCCAACTTATTGTGATTCTCAATTGTTTGTAGGCTAGGTTGTTTGAGGCAAAAAAAAAATGTTTTTATTGTAAATCTTTTTATCTGGAATACTTAAAATCCTCCACAATAGTATTTTTTGTGATGGTTATTTGTGAGTAAGATGATAGGCAGTTAGGTAAACCAAGAGAGAATTCTCAATCAGTTTTGATTTTTCCACTGAGAAAATCCAAAGTAAGTAGTGTTACAAGTTTATTACCGATGTCTCCAAACTTGCAGTGTCTTTATACCAACTGAAATGAAAGCATTTTTATTGCATTTAGTGAAATAAATTATATATTATACTGATGATCTGTTACTTGAAATGCCCGTTTCAGAAAGTAATGTGTCACAACCAATTTCTCAAAATTCTGTTTGTTTTCATGTTGCGTCTACACTACTTTAAGCACAGTTTAGTTGACATTTCATCTTTCTGCAATAATATTAAATTATTTTTAAAGTAAAGATACATTTTTCTACACCAAATTAAAACAGTAACATCTGCACATTTATCAAAACAACAAAAGTGATGTTTGTCAGGATAAGTGCATAAACAACAGAGTTTTGTGTTGAATGAAATGCTGGTACTCATGTCACAGAGTACTGTAAAAAAATAATCTGGTGGCAGGATAAATAAATCCGAAAAATAATCTGTCACTTGTGAGGAATGCTTATGTTTTTTATATTTTGTGCATTATACAAGCAGTGAAAGAGTTAAAATTGTTAATTTAAAAAAAAAATTCCTACTGTGCCCTTGCCCAAAATAGAAGTTTGTTTGTTGCAGTAATCTCATTTTCATCAACCAATGCACCCCTGGCAGGCATCACATCCTCCATGATTGGTATTCCTTTGACTTCAGGCGATCAATCCTCTGTTTCCTCTGCAACAGCTCTGCATGTCACCAGCATGACTAATGCTGTCCAGGTTACATCAGCTCTTTCCCCAGGAATGAGCCTGGCTTCTGCCATGACAAACCTAGCTTCCAGGACAACTGTGGCTTCTAGCATCATTGCAGCATCTGCACAGCAGCTACACTCAGTATCTGGCATCCAACCCCAGACACCAGGCACTCCAGGCTCTTCGTCCAATCCCAGTTCCTCACCTCGGCCAAGTATTCTTCGCAAACGCACCCTTGATGGGTTAGTGTGAGTTATAAAATTTTTTAAATGTTTAATCATGAATTTTGGGATGCACTGTGAAATTTTTATATAGCTATCACTGAAGGGATTATTGAACATGTAGAAATAATTCAGTATAAATGAAATTATATATATGTGATATTTTAAATTCTCTTACTTTTTCAGATAGCCACTTAAGCTATGGATAAGGCAGGCATAAATTCGTAAAGACATTTTCCGAGTTCATTCATCAATGCCTTCAAAGACGAATGCTAGTGTAGTAGACCTATATCTATTTCTGAACCTGAAAATTCTTATTTATTGGTTAATATAGTCCTTTGAAAATATACACACCAAAACTAAAAATAATTGATTTAACTTACCAACTAATGCCTTCAAACAGAATGTTGCACAAAATTGCACAGTACAAACTGGTAAGCTCCTCAATAGAATATGCCATTGTTGTCGACAGTCACGAGCAATTTCGGTCACAGTTCTTTCAATGTAACTATTTATGGTTGCAGTTTTCTTTGTCTCAAACAAACTATATAGACTTATAGATGAAGAATTTTCATATTTTCTGGTAATTTATAAGGCCACTATCTGAATCACCGTGAACCTAATTTAAGAAAATTTAAGTTTATTTTTTTATCGCATTTATCTTGAAATGACAGCACATTATTTAGTACAGAAATGAACCTTGTTCTCTCTCCTTCATGACAACCAATGACAACCGTTATTAATTTTAGATTAATTTCCACACGATTACTGACGAACTGAGAAAGAGTGTAGGTGTTAAGCATTATCGTTGGCCACAAGTAATGGCTTAGTCAAAAGTCGCTGGGTTGGTAACTTCTGAATAACTTCTTATTACTTTTTCACAATTAACAAAAAAACAGAGAAAGACAGAACAGAGAACAAACTTCTTGTTTCATATGCTTTTATTACGCAAAGTTTCAATATACAGAGGGAATATGAGTTTTGAAAATGTAGAAAAATTGACCAAACAAGGCCACATTCAGCCAATCAGTACATGTTTGGAGTACCTAGTAGAAGTAGTAACCTTTAGTTATGCAGTCTAATATTTACTTGAATATATATATATATATATATTTTATCAAAGTATTTTTACATTTAAGAAAACAAACATGATAATGTGAAAACCTGTTGTCTTTTTGTGAAACTGTAATGCAAGAATATATTTGCATTTTATAAACACAACTTATACTTCTGATCTTCTAATGTAGTAGCAAATTGATATATGCACATTTTATGGTAATTAAATGTAAGACTACAAGATGCATGGCCATATTTTGTAGTAATCCAAAGAAAGAGCATACTTTCCTTAACCTGGGCACTTAAAGACACACACAGCTGATGTTATCAGTCACCTGTTGGCATCTGAAAAGAAAAACTTTGTATTTTGAATTAGCCTACATATTTCTTTCTTGAACTGAATTTTTAAAGATATTGATTTAATCCAAAATATACAAGCATATTTTAACTCTTTACCTGGCAGACGTTTTTCCTTTTATAGCTCTGAACGGGCAAGATTTTTCAGGATGTCAGTGAGATTTAGAGGTACATCGGTAAAAACATCATATCTTAGGTATTAGTGCATATATTTCAATGAAATAAAATGCAAAATGAAAGGAAATGAAAGCAGTTTTATTAATATCCTTAATTGAAGTAATACTTTCGGGTGTTAAATTTGAATCCATGTGTGAAAATATATATTTACACAAAAAAATATTGTCCATTTATTGTCCGCTACAAACATTATGTACGCACACTTTGTTGATGCCAGGAACACTAATCTGTGTCAGACGATCAATACATCTCTTTTTTCGGCAGGTTGTGAATTCCTATCAAAATCATAAGTCCAAAATAAGCCTTAATTTCAGTGGCATTAGTTTCCTTCCAAACTGGATCGCCATTTTGTTTTTTTGCAATTTTCGGATGTGCGTACTTGTTCGTTTATTCCGCTATCTTGTCAAATGTTTCTTCTTTGAAAAACTGATAGAAAAAAGCCAGCTGAATACTATCATTAGTTACAGTCCCATTCGGCCCCATTTCTGTTATAAATTCCGATATATTCAGTGCTAAAGTACTACTATTCCAACCATGTGCGTCTCCAGATACCCCTTCCCCCTACTCTTCTTCGATATCCTCAGAATCTGATGCACTCTCCTCCAAAATTTGAAAGATACTACATGTGCACGATACTGACACTAATGTCACTTCTAATCCTATCGTCCAATTCAAAATAAACTTCTCTCTTACCTCATTATCTGATAAATTGAATCCATTTAATTTCTCATTAAGATCGACGATCCATTTGAAACACCAAACGCAAAAAACAAAGAAAACTTTATGAAAAAATGAATGCTACCACATGAAAACACTTCAAAATGGCGTGGAAATTGTTGTACAAATGTCATGCTTCTTGTAGACACCAGATATGATGTAAATATGGGAAGGAAAGAGCACTGAAAGAGCACTGGTTGCTATGGGCGGCGTTGGGCGTTCCGCCCGCCTGGTAAAGAGTTAATTAAAAACCATTTTGAATAAAGAGTTTATTTGATGATGTGCAGATTTTTAAAGAATTCAAATACTTAAACACTTGATATTTATACAATGTTTTTTATCATAATATAAAACACAATTTAATAAAACGATAGGAGGATTCTAACGCATTGATTTTCAAATGGAAAAGTAGAAAGAATATTTTAGTGACGAGATTCGAATTCATTGCCATTGAAATGAAAGAATATATTTCTAATAGGATGCATTGCTTTTAGAAGTAGAAAAGTGGAAAAAGAAAACGTTAAAAATTTAAATTTAGCATAAATAATGTTTTGATATTATAGTTCTTTTTAAAAAGCTATGGAGTTGTGGAAACTGCTATTGCTAAAATAGTTTTTAGAAAATATATTTCCTCTTTATGTTTTTGTTTGGTTATTTATTTTGCTTTAAAGTTGCCATGGAAAACCTTTTTTTCTTAGTAACTTTGTGAACATCATTTAACAGTGTATGTATATGTCTAGTAGGTTCTCATATTTTTGATTTTCAGAAACACTGTAATTCCAAGAAAGCCAAACTTCAATCTGGTGCCAGAAAGTCACAGTCCCAGACCAGATAGCATGCCTCTGTCAAATGTCAGCTCACCCAAAACTCCTGCCACGTATGTAGAATTTTGAATAAAACCCTATTTATCTTTTCTTTAACATTTGGTAATATAAAGTTTGTATGTACATAGTTCTGATCATGGGGAGACCTTTTCCTATAGAAGTAGCAGTTTTGAAAAATCTTATATCTTTTAGGATATCATAGGTGTGCATACTACAATTTCAAACTTTGACAAAATATATTAATAAATTAATAAAAGATTTGAAATAAGTGGTTTTCCCCCCATATCTAGAACATGAGTCAAATACAGTCATATATGATAGTAAAAAAATTGAAATTAATCCAACAAATGTTAAGAATTTTTAGGTAATACATCTGAGAAAAAGTTATTAAATTATGTGCATTTGAAATTGTAAAAAAATATTTAAAAACTATTGTATACAAGCTTTTTCAATCATTTTTAACTGTATGTATGAAGCATATCTGCCTACCTTCAGTTTTGAGCAGAAGAATCTTCTGGTCTTTAATCTTCCACTATTACCATTTACAGAAGCAATTTTCCACTTTCAATTTCGATAATTTTCCAGTCAGTTATGACAGAATGAAAAACCTGCTCATATGCAATCACCCACTGTTGGCTGGCCAGTTGTGTTGGTCATTTATAGTCATTAAGTAAAATACTAGCGGTCACCATAAAACAATGATGAATTTTGTTACAAAATTCAAGGCAACACTTTTTTAAAAATGGAATTTTAGCTTTGAAAAATAATCTAGAATATTAAAGGTTAGAGACAAATTATATTGCATGAACAAAAGAAAATGTTTTCCTCTTAAGATCAAGATGTGGCAATTTTGGGGAATTGATTGTTTTAAAATGTGCATAGATTTAAAAAAAAAAAAAACGGTTCATAGGTAACACTACTATTTGTGTATTTCTGTCAGACTTTCCCTAACTTCACCTTATTAGACATTTTATTTTAAAAAATGCATTTTTTGTTACAGCGAAAATAGTCAGTCTTCAACAGATACAGCCCTATCTTCTAATGATGCAACAACACCAACTCAGAATTCACACACTGACCTGAAGATCAAGCAGGAACCTTTAGAAAATATTGAAAATGGTAAGGATATTTCCTCACTACTTTAAAATAAAATATGGCCAGACTGATGTCCTGTAGCCTCTATATTTTCTGGACACTTTTTAAAATAAAGATATGGATCAAAAAAAAAAAGGCAAAGAAGAAACATTTAAAAAATGATTGTGTAGATATCATACTTGCACTAAATTATCACTTTCTAATTAAGTTGCAATGCTCATCAGTGTGCCTGCCTGTTCTCTACAGGACCTTCCAATAGTCTCGTTGCTTCACCAGCTGTAAGTCATTCGGGCAGCATTGTAGATGCTTCCCCAAGGAAACGGGCACGAAAACAGCTTTTGTAAGTCATTGTTTTATCAAAATCTCTGCAAATCTTGCATTGTAATTGGCATGTGTCATAAAACTTTGAAACTAGAACATATATGTTAAAAATAAAAAGGAAAACAATTGAAAAACCATGCATTATTAAATATATAAAAATAAAAATGTTGTCACTATCTATTTTCAAAATTTAGTTATCATTTGTTTTGGTGTATTCTGTTTAATATAAATGCATACAATTTAGTTTATGAAGAAATTCTTCATTTTTAATCTTCCTCTCTGTAATATTTAAAGGAACTGTCACCATGCAACGAACAATTCCAAAACCAGGCAAGGAGGAGATAACCCAAATTCATACAGACCAGTATCAGTGCTACCAACACTAGCAAAAACATTGGAAGCTATCATTAACAAGACTCTGACTGATATGTACCACTTAAAAACAAAAATACTATTATCACATAACTATCACAGATTCAGGTTGAAGAGATCAACAGTATACCCCACTAACAGACTCATAGATAATAGAATAACTGATAGACTGACAAGAAAGCATCCAAATAGTCATCTTTCTTGATATCTCAAAAGCTTTTCACACCACATGGCATGAAACAATGCTCATTAGATCATTACATCTTGAAATAACAAGAAACCTATACAATTATATTAAAAGGAAGTTCAAGGTTTGTTTGCAAACAAATTGATCGTGTGACTTGTTAGCCGACGTTCTTTGCTGGCTGTGCTTGACGTCAGAGGCGAACGAAGTCTGCCCCTTGTGGTCACACAGTGAGAAGAATGTACCAGATTTCCACAAGAATATTTAGGAGGTCACAGATGAAAAACCCACAGAGGTATCTCAGGTACCAAAGGAATCGAAGATAAAAGAATCAAAGAACACTGCCACTCCTTTCTTGAATGACATTAACTGCGCACATGCATCAAAAGCAGGGACTGTTCCAAAGAAGATGTGTGTACTATCGACGCTTCAAAACAAGTAATAAAATGAGGGGTTTCTTTCCAACAAGTCTTTCCCCCACTAACTCCTATTGGCCTGTTCTGGTGAACCAGTGTATGACTTGGTCAGTCATAATTGGCTAGCTTCAGGCTTTTGGTTATTGCTTCTTACCTGTCACTCGATAATCTGGTTATCTTTAACAGCTCCGGACTTTCGACTCTATTTCAATAGGACTATGACTATTTAATGTAACAAGGGAGGATACTGTTGCCACTTTATTATAATGTAACCTCAGTGCATAGTCCATTTATCTGCTTGGGGGATACTACTGCGATTTTCTTGTTGTATTTTCCTTATCGTGCAGTGCATGACTTTTACTTTCAAACTTTCACTGCATAAATATCAGTAACTTGAATACAGTGGTCCGCAATAAAATATTTCATAAGTAAAAGTATAAGGAAATAATTGACAGAGGAATAGTGGAATTATTTGTCACACTATGCACATAGAAACCACACTCAAATAGAGACGCACACACAAAAATCGCAATAAATCAGTTGGGAACATGGACAGACACGTTGGGTATATTTAATCCATCATGGAAACTTGAAATTTTTGTTCACAATGCCAGGTGATAAGCCTTTGTGCTTGCTCTGCCGGAATTCCGTAGCTGTTTTGAAAAAAGCCAATCTGCAGAGACACTTCACTTCCATGCATAACAATTTTGAGAAAAATTATCCAGTTGGTTCTAAAGAGAGGGAAGACAAAGTAAATTCTCTAAAACGAAATCTACACGTCCAGCTCTGCTCAGACCCCTAGTCATAAGGGACTTCTCGCTCTAGTACCTTCTGCTCCCTCATTTGTCTACCTGGCAACATTGTGGCCCCTAGCCTCATGACAATTTTTTAAGTGGCCCACAGCCTGAAAAAGGTTGAACAGTGCATTCTAGATGAAAATAAAAATAGCTGCAATCTTTTTCTCCATATTAATTTTTTTTTTAAATGAATTTTCAAATAGTACGAATTTTCATGCATGTAAACGTAAAAATTAATAAAATAAAAGTTAATAAAAATAACTAAACTATACCTAATATTGCCTTTATACATCAAAGATGACTTGTATACCAAATTTAAAGACTGTGGGTCACTAATTTTTGTCTTATCTAGTAACCTGGTTTAAGTTATTATTTAGCAATGCATATAGGTGTTCTTACTCTTTGTTGTAATGTAGATCTTTGTTGACAGCTTGAATTTTAGCATAATTTTGCTTGTTGGTTAAGTATGCATACATTCTGGGTAGATGCCAGTGACTAAAATATGTTTAGAAGTAAGAAATCTTGTGTTTGAAAATTTGCTGATTCCTCATAGATGCTAGTGTTAGTGTTTGCATTTAGAATTTTGTGCTTGCAGTGATGTTTCTCACCGGAATGTCAGTGAGGAGCTCAAGGAAAGCACGTCTACAGATGAAGAGACAGAAACAAGGCACTCACTTAAAGAAGATAGCTTTGAAGGGTCTTTGGAACGACCAGATGGTAAGGATTTTCCCAAATTTTGAAGCTATAATTCTGTTGCAAGACAGTCCAATTTGAACTCATTTTTAATATATTACCCAAATGGAAACTATATTTCTAGATTACTTGTGCATTTCACAATATTCCTTTATTCCATTTAGTTAATACATTAATTCCCACCATTAAAAAACATTTTCAATTAAGCATATGAAATTAAAAGAATTAGATATTGTTATTGTGTTTTCATGTTTCAGTTGTTCCTTTGTCCATAAGGAAAGCTATGTCAGAAATAAATATCTGAGAACCAAAAATCACTCAAATGTATTTTTATTTCTGCTGTGGCTTTCAGAGTATATAGATGAGGATGGCGTTCGATGGACTACAGAGAGAACAAAACCTAGCCTGTCAATTTTGGGCGAGTATACTGTGACCTGGAAACCCAGATGTAATCACTTTTTACGGCACTCTGATGTCAGGCCTAAAGGTTAGTTTTAGGATTTTCAAGTCGAAGCGATTTTATTTGCTGAATTTTATTTTTAATTTCTGGAGTACTGTAACTGGAGATGTCTGTGACTTCAAAATTGCAAGTCCTGTTGGCCTGGATTTGAGGATGTCTCCCCAGAATATTCATGTGTTGTTTGCGTTGTCACTCTGCCAGCATGATTTTGTTATATGACTTCTTTCATATTGTTTCATGATTTTTCATTCAGAACTTGTTACTTTTAAAGTAGTTTAGAAAAGAATGCTCATGTAACAAAGGGCCTTGTATTTTTTATATAACCATTAAAATATGTTTCACCAAATAAAATTATATATTAATATTTATTATTCACTTAACTAAAAAGGGTGTAAGTTTTGTGAATGTATTTGAATATTTTTAAAAGTTAGTTACCTCTTATCAGAATTAATCTGGTACTGCAAAATAGAATTCACTGTTTGGACGGTTAAAACTTTTGTTGAATACTTTATAATTCACATGATTTAAAAGGTAGTTTTACAAATATTTTATTATTTACTATAAAATGCAAATTGTTTATAATTTGGTATATAATTTATGTAATAATTGCTAATGGAATCAGTGCAGGCAATTTGCATGGATTTAAAACAATTAATATTGCATCTTGAAAGTAAGAGTATATACAACTAAGTTTATATGGTATAATTCTCATTCTGTCAATAAATGTTAAAGAGTAAACTGCAAATAACTTTATTTGAATTGCCAGAGGCATTTACAAGCATTGTTTTGTAACAGTCTCTTTTTACAGAAGCCATTGCTGCATATTTTAGGATAAGAACTTAATAAATGTAACCTATTGAACATTAACATATCCCACATGTGAAAATGAGGATATTTAATAGTAAAATAGGGTTAAAATTACACCAGTGCAGATGCATAATCCCTTTTATATGCTTTCAGTGGGCACTGATAAAGGGAGAAAATTCTAATATTTTAATGTTATGAAACTTTCTCTAAGTGAATGAGTAAATGATGGCTGTTGCCATGGACCAATAGTTGGTTGGGGGTTTTTTGTTTTTTTTTGTAAACTTTGAAGTTTGTAAAGTAAAACTCAAGCATGAGAGAGTGTAAAACAATTTATTGATATAAAAATTTACAATTTTCCTGTAGAATTAATTATATTTTTGAACAATTACATTGAAGTTTGCAAATCCATTACAAAAATATGTCCTGGTGAACTTTTTCTTGCATTTTGTATAGTGTTCATTGTTTTAGATGACTGACCACCTACTGTTAATAACAAGCAAATAACTTCCATTCTATGCTTATGATTTCAGATGACATCCTACTGTGAATCTGTAAATGAATTAACAAATAACTTTTGTTACTATTCTTATAATTTCAGATGATCGACGACCTACTGTAAATGAACTAGCAAATCAGCGAAGCATTTTACAAAAGTCGAGTGGCTGGAAATTGTTCCATGTTGCCGCACAACTTGAAGACTTAGTGAGAGCAACATTTTTTTATCCTCTTTTCATACTGACAATCCATTCCTCTTCACAGTACCTGCACTTATAACTCTCTTTGTCTTTGAAATGTTATTTCCATGTTTTGTTTAAAACATACAAGGAATATTTTTTTTTTTAAGTAGCTTATGTCCTTTTTGTTTGTCTCTATTGTTGATTTATATATAAGCAGAATATAATTTATTAAAATATAATCTTGTAATTGTCAAATTGATATGGGCAATTGTTACCAGGTGCTATTTTTCAAATGTGAGCTTCCTCTCTATTAGCTGAATGTAACTGTACAAATGTTCTGTGCCATGGAGCTTTGACTTCTAACCAAAAACAAAAATGTTTATTTTTTAGATGATTTTAAGGTTGTGCCACCAAATCACAAACTAAATATATTCAAAAATGTTTAGTTTGTGATTTGGTGGCACAACCTTAAAATCATCTGGTTGATGAATGATTTGCTGTTAGGAATGAGCCATAGGTTCAGTTAATTTAACAACATCCATTTCAAACTTATGAACAGCAGACTAGTTTTGATAATGATGAATCACAGACATGTGATTGTGCTCAGCAGTTCTGTGGTATCGGAATTGGACACCAAGTCATCTTTTTGCCTTCATTCACAATTGTTCATTATATACCATTTACATACAAATTCCTGTTTGTGTACTAAATTGAGTTATATAAATGTCCTTTAGAATGTAACTCATTTGCAACTCAAAACTTGTATATTTGGTGGCATAAAGAGCAATGTGTAGAAATTTCAAAGGCATTTGAACAGCATAAATCGTATAATCTACATATTGTATTTATTCTGCATGGTTCTCTGTAAGATGATGGGGTTTCCCTTGATTAGTGAAGAAATTATGCTTGCAGCTGAAGTGACAACCAAAAAGTCCTCTGGCAAAATATGCCACACATAGCATATGGTGGTTTGAGTTTATCCATTCCATTGTTAGGGAGATGGTAGATTTTTAAACTAACTTAATTCTGTAAGATTTTCAGTTTACAGTTTTTTATGAACGCAGCCCATCTGCCACTCATTTCCAGGTAATTTTAATTAGCTTTTCTTATTGAGAAAAGTGTTATTGTTTGGGTAATGTATTGTGAACTATACATTTTTGGTCTTTTGTTTTTATTTTTTCACCTCTTATATGCAGCTCTTCTATATATTATTTAGTGAATTCACTTTGTTTAGAAAAAAAAATAATATACTTTTCTTTGATTTTCAGAATAATTGATATGTTTATTCATTACAAGAAAAAAATTACAATTATTGCTTTCTAACAGCTTCTAAACGCATGCACCCATCTAGTTAACAAGGCTTCCCATTGTATACTAAAACACACACACGTGTTGCAAAATAATCCTAGTTAGCTTATTGGCCATTGATCACGCAACTTAAACAACAAACACTCGATCACTTATTTGCCGCAAACATCAAACACCGGTCAATACTTTCTTTGAATTTAAAGACAATTTTTTTTTTTTAATTGATTTTTTGCTCATATTCTGGAGTCACTTCAAATCTCAAATTGGATAATGCATAAACAGATTTAGGGAAATGAAATGTGTCAAATTCAAAGTGGCATAAATGGAGATTCCTGTTATTTCTTTCGACGCAGATCTTTGTCTTTACAGCTTGGACTTACTATAACTGTTACATAGTCTATTGTCTTTACAGCTTGGACTTAGTATAACTCTTGCATAGTCTTGATAGTCAGCCACATTTAAAGCATTCAGATATAATTGTATTTATTCTAAAAATAAATGACCAGCACCAAGAACCAGTTTTCTTTGTGACTTACTCTTGTAGTTGCACCTGTAATTAACTTTTGTGACTATTCCATGACTTTCTGAACATCTAGGTCAAATAGCATGCACACTGCCATAACCATTATAAAAAGTAGATTTTTGTAGTCAACTTTCAGTTTTCATTGCTCACATTATAATTTCAGTCATGTGCATTTAATATTGTTTTTAAAACTATAAACGAATAAAAGCACTGGAATCCACTGTGCAATGTATAGATGTACACACAACTGGAAAGAATTAAAGCATTAAATCTTTCTTATTTTGAAGTTACTCCAATCCAATGTTGTGACTGTCGATGTGAAATCCCATTACTTTTTATCAAATGCACTCAATCAGACCTCAAGATAGTTGTTATCTCCTTTGCAGCTAAAAAAAATTTAACAGAGATTCATGTATGTTCTTTTCACTGATATACAAGCTTTCCTTGAGAACCCTATACCAAAGTATATCTTGGTTATGAAAGTAAGGTAGTTAAAAAGCATCAAATGCTGGAAAGGTGTCCAGCGACAATGTTGATTGATGCAAATATATATACAAGTATACCAGTCAAACTCAGGAAAAAAAAGTGCTAATGGATGCATCCATTTTAACCAATCTGATCTTCTCCTTAGCATATCTTTTTGATGGTCCCATCTTACTTTCAAAGTATCTATTTTTTTCTTTTTAAAATTGATGAACTTCAAATCTACAGCTCAAAGCAAATATACTTTCTCAGCAATGAATTTGTAGAACCAGAAGATGACCACCAAAACATTGAGGATTTACTCTTACTCTTATAATTACTTGCTATTTAGTTCTTGTAACTCTTTGCAAATTGACATACTCTCATAATTACTTGCTATTTAGTTAGTTCTTGTAACTCTTTGCAAATTGACCTACTCTCATAATTACTTGATATTTAGTTAGTTCTTGTAACTCTTTGCAAATTGACCTACTCTCATAATTACTTGATATTTCGCTCATTCTTGTAACTTTGCAGATTGAAAATGAGCACAAGATGCATGAGAGGATATCAGATCTTAAAGATAGCTTGGCAGCTCGGCTAGGGGCTCGACAATCATCAGATTCAGATTCAAATGTTCTACAGGAGCTTGTTCAAGTAAGATTTAATGATTTAGGACGTTTAATATTTTATTTTTGACTGCAGGTAGTCTGGATTTTAAAAAAAACATTATACATTTTTCTTTAGCAGGTTTTTCTTCTTCATGTTTATTAATCCTTTTCTAACAAATAAAGTTAAACCTTGTTTTATTTTGTTGTATGTTGTGAGAAAATTTTGTTCTATTATTTATTACATTTTTTTTTGTATTTAAGGCCATAGACGGCATGAGCATGCATATATGGTTAAAAGTCAAAACAGCAACAAAAAAATTGTTTTGGGGATTATTTGCATTCTTAAATATGTTCTCTTTCAGAATTTTATATTTTAGAAGTGAGAAAAGTTTATATTTTGTGTTAATAAAGTAAAAAAATATTTCCAAAGTCAAAAACTCAAGGAAATGCAGTTTCCACACTGATTGGCACCATTACTGTTACTAAACATATGGAGCATATGTAAAGATAGGGAATTTATCTCCCCTACTAAAAAAAAAAAAAATCATGATCATCATTATAGGTCACTTAGTGCGCACATGGCTGACAAACCTTGAACCTAATTTAACACCTGAAAATAGTTATTTTGAATCATATGATGAAAAATTTGCATATTCGCAATCTGGTTAAAACTGCTGGTTACCATAGTGGTATGCCAAATCCGGGAATTTTTAAAATGGCTGCCACTCTACTTCAGTGTTGCGATCTTGGCTAGCAGCAGCACAGACCAAATTAGTTCTTCTAATGCAATAGCAAAATGGCTCGAAAAACGAAAATTGATTAGATGTGAGCAAGCAAAAATAGTATCCAAATCTTGAAGGAAAAAACAGAACAAAGTGCAGGACGTGCATGAAGGCCCTAGTAGTACCATGTGCTTTGCTGCAGACGTGTTTTCCCAACTACCACTCACCACCCCACCCGCTTTGAAAAGTGCTAACCAGAATGTCAACACTGGCCTAGTAGTATCACTGCTGCAAATGAGGTTTCCAGAATTACTTACTGTTTCCTCAGCCACCATTCCCCCATCCATCCTTTTCCAGTCAATCAGTGTTTTTGCTGGCTTTAGCCAAGATTTGGTCATGATGTCTGACAGTGGAAATTCATTCGTCAGTTTTAAACAAAATTTTACTGGCTGTTCCCCACCCATCCACTGCCAGAAAAAACATTCAGGACACATGTATTGGTGCTAGCAGTACTGTCGACAGCATCTCACTGATTGCAGATGAGATACAGCATCCAGATTTACTTGCTCTATCCATGAATGCCCCCAACCTGTCCACTTCCCAAAGGAAATTGCATTTGCTTGAGCTTGAATTGAAGTTAGCTGCCATTTACACCATTCCAGGGAAGGAAAAGATCAGGTGCATCGCTGAGTTAAATAATTTTAATGCTTTGTTTTCGTCAGTTGCTTGTTCTGAATGTAAAAGCGTTGGAAGTGAGTGAGTTTGGGAGACAACATGGGTTATTTTGTCTCTAGCAACTGAGTTGTAGTGAATGCACATTTAGAGAAAATCAATCATGTTCTAGGCATGGGAACAGTAGTGCAGTTAGTGTGGGCTACTAAGGGAATTGAATGATTTTTAGGAGACCAACATGGATAGTTATGCAACCATAATAGTAGTTGAGTTATAGTTTTTATTTCCCTTTATAAAAAAATGTATTTGAGTAATTACTTTTATACATATTAAAATTAATTAAATAAAAACTAAACAAGATATTTAAAAGTAATAGCTGGCATTGCTTTTTTATTTTTTTAAGCAATTTATATATCATTTAAAGAATGTTTATTAATAAATACGTTTTTCTTCCTTGACAGGTAATATTTTGGTTTTATAGAAGCCAAAAACTGGTATAGTGAGGATCAGAAAGCAATACCTTTGACTGTGTGTTAACAAGAGAGTTAAATTATTGTTAGGGAATCAGTATGGTATTGATGGAGATTTTTTTTTTTTTTTTTTAAATGAGCAACATTGGACAATTAAAAAGGTTTTGCAGTCTTTATTTCACTTTAAATGTTTTTCTCAAAATGACATTTTTTTTTTGTCCAATGATCGACATGCCTTTTGAATAGTTTTAATTATTTTATGTACCTGAAATATGGTACAAGCCCACGTGCATTAGTTGTTTTTTAAAAATAAATTAAAAATTTTTATAATGCATCCCCCCAAATTTTTTTGACAGGTATAATTTTTTAAAAAATGAGAATTTTTTTATCTTAATTTTTTTTAATGGGCATGCGCAACTTTTGAGGGCTTTCCAGTAGATAATAGCAAAATTACATTAATTTTTTTTTATATATGTAAATATTTTTATGAATGCCTAAATTGTTCATATTTTCAAAAAGTACAAAATTAATAAAATAAAAACTAAACAAGATATTCTTAATCTGAACTTTTATTGTTTTCTTATACCAAAGGGCAACTTGTATACCAAATTTGAAAATAATTTCTTGGCATATAGTGCCCTTATATACATTTTTTTCTGCATGTATGTTAGTTAATATTCATTTTTGCTTTTATAACTTTTTTAATAAAATAAAGAAACTCTATATGACATGCATCTTTTTTTGTTTTTAAATACAGGCTAACCTGCAAAGATGTCAGTTGATTTCTGACCAGTTGCATGAGGCAAAGCAGAATATGTTGAATATTTTGAACCATCGACCTAAGATCCAGGAAATAATTCACAAAAACCTTAGCAAGAGGCCCATCAAAAAAAAAGAACGCACATAGCATGCAAATGATGGAGTTTGTGACTGATTAGCCATGATTATATCTATAAATGAGTAATCTTTTCTGTTCTTGATACAACTTCCTCCCCAACCCCCCCTCCCCCCCAGAAAATCTGTCAGTCTCATGTCTGCATTTCCCCCAAAATCAGACGTTTTCTGAAGAGCTGTTTGGAGCATTCCAAGCATACTATGATTGCTTTCAGATTTCTGTGATGCATGTGTTTTGGGGCCTGGAATTTAAGGAGAATGGAAATGCAGTTCTGTATACTAGAAACAATTGGTGTTGCTGGTTTCAAAAATGGATAAAAGCCTTCACAGTATTACCATTCGCACACCCACTGGAAAGATGTTGACAACATCAAATGATGACATTGGATTAATCAGACATACTTTTCAGACTTGGACAGAAGATTATTGGATGTTTGAGGTCGAGAAAGCTGCACTACAAAAGTTGAGGTTTGAAGAAAAGAATTTATTAAAAAAATAATTTTTTACTGATAAGTTATACCAAATATAATGCACAGCATTTTTGAGAAGAAAAATTGCAGAAAAGCTGAAAGTTTATAAATTATTTACAGATTTGTGTATGAAACTTACATAAAATGCTGACAATCGGGAATGGTGTAAAAATGGTGCAGTTTCACCACTTGCTCACAAATTTCGTGAGACAAACAGTAGTTATATATTTAACTGGCGGGTCGGATGGGTGGGTGGGGTTGTATTCTGAAACTGTTGGAAGATTTTTGTGATGGGTTTACAAAACCAGGAAAAAAACAATGACGAACCTGTATCATACCAAAAACTCCTCAATTCTTTTTATACATCAGGACTCTGCTTACTTATTGCTTCTCTTGGAATTTATTTTGAAAAACAAAGCATCTTGATCTTTTAGTTGTACAAAATATTTATTGAAATGAGAACATTTAAAGCTGAAGGAGCCAGTCTAATTCAGCTACAAATGTCACATGCCAGTAAAGGGGAATGCATGTCAACTGCAGTTCAGTGGTCTCAAACCAGTCTGCAGCACACATAATTATGAAGTTTACTTTGGTTGTGGTTTCATATCTCTGCACATCATTGCAAACTGGATTTCTCAAGACACCAGTAAGAGTTTGACACATGATGGAAAGTCAAATTATTTATTAAAAAGTTTCAAGTAGCATGCATATTTCTTTTCACACGACAGTCTGCCAAGATGCTACTTTTAAAATGACCAGAAAGTAATCCTCTTAAAGACAGGCAAGGTTCAAACATAAGTGTTTTGCTTTGGGCCAAGCAAGATTATTATTACTTCTATTTCTTACTGTCACCTGCAAGCACTTCAAATGCTTGATGTCATCATATCTTACAGTGAACTCATAATAATTTATGAAGCAAATACAAAATTCAAGTGTTCTTTTGTTTGTTTAAACCAAAAAAATATTTGAAAAGACATATAGATGACCTGGAACCAGGACTCATTTCTGCAAAAAAAACTGTAATACAAATGGAATTTTATTTGACAGTATGACTTTCTATTGAACTGTCCTGAACAGAGTTCTTGACAAGATCTACTAGCATCCATTTCTGGATTTCAAATGCTATGAGTGTGTGCATGTGTTTATTTGGGTGCTAAATCTGGTTGTTAGTCAAAAACTTTGTGTATGTTTTTAACATTATGCAGTCTTTCAAATATCCTACTTTTCATCTCAGCAGCGGATGCACTTTTATTTCCCCCCCTTCACCCCAATTCCAAAATGCTCTTTTATTTTACAAGGCTGGATCTTCTCAAATTGAGGACTATCTTACTTTGAATGTTTCATGTGATAATGCTCTAGGCAAAATAAACCTGAACAGAATTATGATAGAAGAATCCTGTACTTCCTGATACTGATTTTAAGATTTTGTTAATAATCTACATTGCATGTAGTTTTAGTGAAGAGAGCCACAAGCCATAAAATAGAACCCTTGCTCTTTGCAGACTCACATAATTATCTTAATATTTTTACTGAATGAAGTATCGTTGATTTATTCACTTGTAGATTTCTGATCGGTGCATAAAAACCTTGTTTCCAATAAATATAGATGATACTTTGCATTAAATAATTTTACAAAACCACATTAATTTGGCTTCTTTCCTGTTAATAGGTTTTCTGAATAATAGAATGGAATAAGAAATATATTGTTACTAAATGAACATATCTTTCAAAGTGATGAATGAATCGGTTTTTGTTTAGTTTTTTGAACAAAAATAATTGAAGCCTATTTGTCATTTATTGTTCTTGACCCATAAGCTTGACAATGCTCAAAATCTATAAAGCATAGGCTGCTAAGAAGCAAATACATTAGGGTAGTAGTTAGTAGCACAGATGGATTGCAAAGTTTTGACCCACACCTTTCACTTTACAAGAGAAAAAAAAGAAAATTATAAAGTATTCAGTATTAAAACTAAGTTTATCATATACTTATCTATTTCAGTTATATATGTTTTTTACATGTTAATCTTCAAATTCTTCCGAGATTTCTGGAGACAGGGATGGTCTTTTTAAAAAGAAAAATATGCACCTCTTCATATTTGTACCATGTGGCATCATATTTTCTGTCTTTATTGCAGGATTTGTGAATTTTCAGGCAGCATTGTGCATACAAAAAATTAAACTGAGTTATGCCCTCTTCCATTCTCTTTCCTTTCATTTTAAATTATATATTGTCCTGGAATGTTCAACATTTAAACTAGCTGATTTAAATTAATAGTAGAAAGGATGCTATGTATTATGTAGCAGGTATTGGACATAGCATGCAAAAATAAACATTTCACTCATGAACATTATCTTTTTATGCATAGATATATTTATATCCATCTATATATAATATCTTGTGTATTTAAATGGTGGCATTACATTTTAATTTGATGTCTTAGATATTGCCTATAAGGCAAATAAATTGTAAAGAGTCATCATTTTCAATGCAATTTTTAAATTATGTGAAGTTGCAACCCCTGCAGTCTTTACATTTACTGTTGTAGATTAAAGAAAATTGTTCTCTGATGTTGTTTTTGTATGGATTTGGAAATTTTTGAATGTATTCACTAACCTTTTAAAGAGAAGAAAGTATATACCAAATGCTTTATTCTGCATGAGCAATGAATTTTTGAAATTCAAGAATATATGGTTTTTCATTTTTATTTGCAATAAATATATGATCTCTGCCTTACAGTTGCAGAAAGGAAAAGAGAATGCAGAGCTAGTAGAACTTGCTATATATATGATCAAGTTAATATGATTAGTCTTTCAAAGCAATATACCGATTTAAAATTACATGTCCCTGCATATAAGTGATGATAATTGATTTCATTAAAAAAAAAAATCTCAACTAAACCAGACAACATAAAAAATACTGAACGATCAAAGAATGAGGCGGGGATTGTGTGGGCAGAGTAAAAATGTTTAGTATAACCAAAAAACAAAGAAAAAGTATTCGACTAAGTTTAAAGAAACTGTCACTTAAAAAATATGCTTAAATTCATGCATTAGATGCTTGATTATGTATAACAATTTTCAAGCCATTTGAAGGAACCTGTTTACAAGATTTAAATTTTATAAGTTAACATGATGGTATACAGTAAGTTAGTGTAGACACCATTTTATATTGTAGCAATAAAGCAAAACAGTGAACCAATTATATATAATATTGGAGTACTTAATTGGTTGAAAAACCCCACTCGATTGTGCATTGGCCTAGAACATTTATTTGAAAATGAAATTTCAACATATTCTGTATTGAGGGGTGTGTGGACCAGGATTCTATTAGTCTTCACCAGACATTTACGTGGGTTAATGGACTGCTTGCTTTTTAAGTCTAAAGTAAATCAAAATGATAACTAAATTGTAAGGATGCAGTCCCATCTCTACCCCCCCCCCCCTTTTTTTTTTTTGTTTTGTTTTTCGTTTTATACTTTGCTGTACAATGTAATATGGTTAATTTTTAAGGGGATAAGAGTAACTTAATATTTGAGATGGGCCCACTTAAACACTAAACAGACAGTCTATATAGGGGAAGTGATATTTAGCCACTATAATAATATGGTGACCTCATACATCAGTTTGACATATTCAGCTTTAAATACAAATAACATTTCTAGGAGTTGTCGACTTCTTCAACTTTGCTAAAACATTTTAAAAATGGAATTTGTTTTTATATATGTGATGCGGCTTCACTTCGTTTTTTAATTGTCTAATAGACCACTTAAGATTTAAGCAAACTTTATTTGTTGTTTTTCTTTGTCATTATTTCAAAAGGTTAATTAACAAAACTGCATAAGACAAATTCTAGCTTAATGCTCTGAAATATTTTTTATATATAAATGCTTGTAATGTTTTGTCCTCTGAAAATACAATCTTGAAAATAATTTTTTTTAAAAGTGAAATGATTACAATGAAGCCAACATGTACAACACTCTTTAAAAAAATGAAACAAAAAGTGAAATCTGCAACAAACCACTTAAACAACTCAAGACAAAAAGATTGTGCCAAATTAAGTTGACTTTTATTGCACAAATGTTGAGAGTGGCAGATACAGACAAACTACCAGTGTCAAACAGACTTTGATGACGAAGAACAAAGAAAATAGCATAAACCTTGCTGTGGGCTATTCCACAAGTTAATAGAGAGCAAAAGAATTACAAACAGTATTTGTGATGTAACATAGATGCAGGCAGGCAGTTAATATAAATATATAATATTACTAACACAATAAAGTCCACTTATACATAATATAATAATCATCAAATTATAAAGAATGAGATTTATTTCACAATATGCCAGTTTTTGTTATAGTTTTATTAAAGATTTTGGGGCGTGAAGTTTAGAGGCCACTCTGAACTCTAAAAGAAAAATGTGTATGTAAGTACAATGTCTTTGGCAGTAGTAATTTGTACTCCTGTTTGTAAGTAAACCGAATTATAAAGTATCATTCATTTTGCACAATCTAAAATACAGACTGCTGAACCAGTCTGCTGAATCCACAACTGGGATTATAAAAACTGGTGTTATTAAAATGACTGGTCTTGCCAATAATTTATCAACTGCTGGGTTTTAAAATTGAAAAAAAAAAAAGGAAATGAACACCTGGCTTATACAAACGGGTGAAAAAGTTCTGTTGCTAATCAAAAGAAATGGGAATCTGAAAAAGCCAGCTTGTGACTAGAAATGATACTTCAAGAACAAATTTTATAAAATACAGACAATGTTAATTTGACAAACAAAGAACTGCTGATTTAAAATATTCACTATCACATCCTATTTTTTAAAACAATTTTGTTTTATACAATTATACTGTGCTATTTCATGAGAATTAAAAAACCTCTGCGCAAGAAACGATACACATTTTTGTTTTATGTAAGTGTGACCTCTTTCAGAAAAAAAGGATATAAGAGCAACAATTTGTTTTAAATGCTGAAGGAGAAATTTATTAAGGTAAGTAAACAAAATAATTAAAATTATATTTCACTACAACTGGTTACAACAGAAACAGTTTAAGCCTGCAAGTATTAAAAGCAACCACAAAGTAGGTAGCTTCCCAGAATACCACATACTCCATTAACTGACAAAGATTATTAAAAAGACAATTCCTTAGTGTAACCTAGATTCCACAAAAGTAATAAATTAAGTGACTTGAAACTTTGACATTTACATAAAAATATAACTTTTCCCATGTGAAAATTGATTACAATACAAGGAAACACTAAATATAGATAATCACAATTTCTTTCAACTTGTAATTAATAGTTCACTGATATATACTTGCATCTCATAAAAAAATAAAATTAAAAGGAAAAAAGGAGGCCTGGGCTAGATTTTGGTCACATTCCTATCACAAGGATTGAAAGGCATCATTTAGCACGGGCAAGCAAAGATATATATATATATATATGAGCAAACTTCTGTTAAACACAGATGACTAGCTCTAGCAAAGATACTGAGTTGCAGTTATCAATAGAGCTTGTTTTGTTACTGGGCTCGCACTTGAAAATACGCTTTTAATGAAAGAAAGATAATATGTTTTGGGTTTTAAAATGGGGAAAAGGCGGGTGATTCTTGCACAGATATGTATGCTCTGGGGCCAGTAGTATGATAGGGTGGACCATATTCATACTTGATCCTGTATATTGAGTGAATGAGCAATTTCAAACAACAAGTAAATTTTACTGATACATGCATGTGTACAGTACTGTAGATATATACATTTTGCAAATGAAAAGCATTATAAAAAATGAAGAATTCATAGGTGTATTATGTGGGATGAAGCAAGTTCCATATTGTATAAAGTGCTAAAGCATCAGAAGGATGTATTTTATGTCCATTATTAAAATGCTCTTATAATCATGTGAAGACCAAAGTATAAAAAATACCCAAAGTACTTACATGCAAAGTTTGACTAACAAACCCCAAACCATAAAATATAAATTTCCCATCTATGCTGAAAGCTGTAATTTGAAATATAACCATTGTCTTTGTGTATATTTGTATAAAACTAATTTAAACTTTCCCCACAATTTACACATTTTGAAATTATTTCTAGTTCTTCCCATTGCAGCACTGATTATGTGCATTTTATTAAATTAGCATGCAATGACTTTATGCTTAAGTACTGATTCAAAGCCACTCTCTGACTAGTAATTCTATGAAGAAATATATTTCATAGTCAGTAAATTCATTGTTATACTTCCTTACCATACATACCACTTACCAGTATTCTTATTTTGAAATGGAAATTTATTGGCTTATTTTAATATTGAATAAAAACAATTTAAATCTAGAGAATTAACCAACACAATTGTGGTTAGAGTTCACATATACTGATAAGAACACATTAAAATTCCCCACTTTCACAAATTACACCACCTGCAAAACAATTCTAAGCATCAATACTGTATATAAATATTATTCTGTGGTGCAATGATATTAAAAGAATGGCAATCTCAATAATATGGAGGAATTCTTAAAAAAAAAAGGGGGGGGGGGATTAGATTAGCTAATAGATTGTGGTAGACTATTAAAAGATTTTTTTTTTTAATAAGCGAGCCAAACTTTAAAGGGTCCATTAAAGACATCATATCTAATAATGACACTACTAAATCCTAGTAAAAGGGTCCTTCAATGACACCATGTTCCTAATATTCTTGGAAGGGAAAGAAAATCAGTGTAAATAAAGAAATAGAAGAGACTGAAGTTGGTGACTTGGTCTGTTTAGTGTACCACTCAAAAATAACAGCATTTGGGGTCTACTACAAGACTTAGCCATTATCCACACAAAGCTTGCTGTATGGTAGCATTGTGTGATTGGGTTTAACAACTTATATTTCTCAGCTATCAATGCATCCCATTCAAAGTTTTCACATGTATATCAAAACTAAATGAAAGGAAGAAAATTAAAATGTAACGTACCCTTTGTGTAATCTTTGCTCTATTCATATTATACAATGATTTATCTTCTTTTATAAAGAATTATTATAGATAATTATAAACCTGGGAGAGAAAAAAGGAACATCAAATTGAACTTGTAGTAACTAAATAGTGCAATCTACAAGAACAAATAAAATACATCAAGTAGTAATGACACAAATGGACCACAAAGCAGCAACATATGGATATAAACTCAGGATGTCAAAGAATAGCACTTCATTACACAGTGACAACTTCATTACACAGTGACACAAAAATTACAATCTTTTAAGAGTACATTCAGGGCAATAAGTCGTATAACAAATCACTAGCCGTGGCCAAAAGTACAAATATTTCATACTCATATACACATGCACGTGGTCAGATACATTCACATGAATGAAGAATAGAATATGAAAAAAAAAATATGAACATAACCATTTTAGCTAAAATCTGGATACATGGTTTATTACTCCTGAAATTGCTTTGTCTACATCCCACACTTCCTGGTTCCTGTTGTTTTACACATACAGATATCACCTTCAAGCCATACCAGTACATACAATCACAAGCAACAGAATCTAACATATATTACACAGACATATTTCTCAATCTGTTGTATAGCATCATACAGAAAACAGACCATTTATGTAAACTTCTTTTAAAAAAAAATTACAGTCATTAAAGACAGGCTTCTCTGGTCCTTTCTTAAAACAAAAAAAACCAACCAATCAAACATAATTTCATATATATTTATCATATGGTACTATGTCAACCAGTATACACAAATAAAAACCAATGCAACCATTGGAAAAAATTAAATTCAAGATGAAGATGCATTATAAAATGATCGGTATAGTCTTTAACAATCAGTTATTACACTACATGTCAGCAGATGAAACTGAAATGAAAACTGACAATGTCATCAATTAATGCAGCTGATCAATAAGTAAAACACAAACTGCTACCAACAAAACAGCATTTAAAAAAGTCACAATGAAAATGGCAACAGTCATAGGTGAAGTACCCAGATGTGTTGGAAAGAGCAAAACAAGTCCGTTTGTTTTGGTTGTGTGAAGGTTCTTTTTGCGTTTACAGAAATGCATACTGAGTTCACTGCAACAGGACCTGAACCTCTGAACAGTCAGTTTAAGATCAGACTGATACACTGTAATCTTGGGTACTATGGTACAAATGAACAAAGGGCTAATAATAATAATAACTACATTACAGTCACAAGGTGTAAAAGCAATACTAGTGCAGCAGTGCAGCATAAGAAAAGAAGGATTCACAATATTGTCAGCACTGAGTACTAGTAGTTATACAAATGATGATAACAATGATGCGCTTGCTTGTTTCAGTCACACAACAGAACCTGGATTTTGCGACCAACTTTGACTACACAATGTATTAATCTAAAAACAACACATACATTACACTTAGAGGTTTTTTTTTTTAAAAGGAAACAACAACAATGCAGATGGTCGTAAAACTCAGGTACTGTAGTGGTTGGAAGTGAGCCTCAAGACAAGCTGCCATGAACACCATTATGTTTATAAAAAAGACAAAAAGCAAGGATATCAGGGTTGTTGTATAAAATTGTTTAAGCCTCTGTGTCATCCCCATCATGGCCCTTGAGTCGCAGACGAGCAAAATCCTCAAATATGAAATCATCATCTTTGTCTGAGAAGAATGGTTCTCCACTGAAACATTGAAGACAAAATATGTTACAGATTGGATTTTAATAATGAAGTCTCTTGAACAATAACTAACAATCAAAATCAGGATTAAAGATGTTATGAAAACAAGTGCATGGTCAGATATATAAAGTAAATATATAATTAGAAGTAAAATTAATTTAGCAGAAACTCTAAGTTCAGTCAAAATGTAGTGCCAAAAACCAAATTAGTAAAAGTTAACTCTTTGATAAGATTTATTAAAAAACTAATCAGTATTATATAATGAAAAAAAACTTAAATTCAACCCAAACAACAAAATAATAATTTAAAAAGAAAAATAATAGAGAGAAAAGTTGCCAAAAATATTAAAGCTGCAAAATATCTGTCCAAGATATGCCAAGTTATCACAAATGGAAAAGAAACCAAATCAATACAAACACAAGCAAATATATTAAAGATAATTCTTTGTAAAATATTCTCTGAAAAGGAAAAAAATATATTTAAGAAGTAATTTTAAACATAGTGGATTCTACTTATTTTATGATAAAAAAACAGACTATACATAAATTATTTTATGTATAGCAAATACATAACAAATAGCAACAGCTAAGCATACAGAACAGACTAAAAATCAAAGAACAACAAAATTTTAAAAATCACTTTCTCTATATTAAAAAAAAAGTTATAAGCACTGCAAAAGATATTAGGAGGTTAAGATCACACAAAAATTCCCAGTCAAAAACACAAGAGGCACAAAATGATGATCATTTTTGCTTGTGATATAATAATCCAACGCTGAATCAGTTGCAATGTCAGTACCACACACAAACATAATGACTGCTGAATATTCTTGCTAACATATAAGAAAGAACACATTACCAATGGAGTAGATGTCCTATCTTAAAGTAAAATCTCACAAAAGGAATCAGTCATTTTGTCACACACTGCACCTACATGAACATATTAATGAATAGTTACTATTTCTGAAAACTACTGATATTTTGACTGATTGATTGGCATTCTGATTTTTTTTTAGAATATACTTCTAATTTTTTTTCGATTTCACAGAAGGCTTTTATGAACATTAAACAGAAAACAATTCTTATCCGTTAAGTATTCTCACTGTTGAAGTCATTTTATTATCACTGTACTTAAATCACATACAGAATGAAGACTGTTCTCGTTTAGAAGTAAATATGCACATGTTGTGAATACTGCACATGAACAGTACGAAGACTGCTCTTGCTTAGAAGTAAATATGCGTAATGGATAAATCGTAACATGAATACTGCACACAAACAGAACGAGACTCTTCTTGCTTGGAAGGAAATATGCACACTGGATAAATCATAGTACAAATACTGCACACAAACAGATGAAAACTATTCTTGCTTATAATATGTCATACATCATAATAAGAATAACTAATAAAAAACAGAATGAAGACTATTCTTGTGCTTACAAGTAAATATTTACATTGTGAACAATCAAAATATGAATAACTGCTCACACCACACAGAAAATGACTATTCTTGTTCACAAATCACCACTGACATTGTAAATTAGCTGAAATATTAACAGCTTTAACAGAATATACAGAATGAAGACATTGCTTGCTGACAAGTAAATACTCATATGATTAACAGTCATAAAATACAGACAGATTATTAAAGTGAAATATACACCATAAAGAAACACCTCACAATTTTAAATCCAACAAATTAAAATTACTGGCAACAAACAAATTCCCTATGCAAAAAAACCCAAATGAAAACTGTTAGTGTCCTTATCAAAGGTGTGAAACTCTAAAAAAATTTAATATAATTTAACAATTAAAACAACAATAATTTTAAAAATAAATATCATGGATGAAGGTGGTCTCTAATATAGACCATCATTGGTTTATGTATGGTTCTATTCTTGGAGGCCTTTCTTTAGTCAAATTTCATACAAGTCCAAATTCAAAATATGTCTAATAATTAGTACAATCATGTCATAATGGCAGTCAATTTTGCCCACTCATAAAGCCAAATGAGGTTCACTTTCTGAAGCACAATCTTTTTACTTCCATGTTCATAGTTTTATAGTGCTTAATGCACAACAATTTTCATTTCACTTTTATATTTTCTCAGATATGGGTTTGGGTCTGGGCATTGCAACAACAAACATTACCACAATCAATTTACACACAAAATTTTAAAATATATTTTCAGAAAAGCTAATAGGGAAGATGTACATATGGACTGAAAAATTTAGTTGAGTAGCATCCTATGCTAATGTATATATATCATATATGTGTCCACAAAATTTTCAAGAGAACAATCACATATAGTGAAAACTGGGAACTGTCTGCAACATTCTGTAATCCTTTCCCAAGATTTAGCAACATATACAATTGGTAAATATTTATCAACTAGAGTTTGACAGGCATAGTATTATGCCTATTATATTACAGGTGGAAAATTAAAATGAATGCATTGCTAGAAACATAAATGAATTTATTTATTGGGAGGTTTGATTGTGAATGAAAATTTGAGCATCATTTAGCAAATGACCTCGACTGTACCTAAGCTGCCGTTTATGAATGCATTGCTAGGAACATAAATGAATTTATTTTTTGGGAAGTTTGATTATAAGTCGCATTGTGAGTGAAGATTCGAGCATCATTTAGAAAATTACCTCGACTGTACCTAAGCTGCCTTTCGAAATGGGTGCCCATTGCACCACTTAGCATTACATATTTCAGGCAGGCACACAGCAAAAAAGTGTGTTTCCAGGTTAATTGGTAGAATTAATTTAAACTCAGTGCCTGTGGCTATACTGACGTCATAGTGTACTTGATCGCGTGGTGTGCGATGGGTTTGCCGAAACATTCCATGAGTTAAAACTATCATTCTATTCATTATTCCCTTTCCGAATGCCTGCTGACAGTTTTTAAAACTTCTGTTCCTTAACTGCTTAGTTATTATTTTTAAATTGTGCACGAAAATTATATCATTTAGCAAATGACCTTGGCGATTGTTTTTTTTTTTTATGAGTACTTTGATATCTGTGTTTCATGAATATGACAATGAAACATAAAGCTGGCCATGTGAAAATACCCAAACTCTCACATGCTCGAAGGTCAATGATGCTTTAACATCACTCAAAAAAAAATTTCCTAAGTGCTCGAAGGTCAAGGATGCTTTAGTGTCACTCCAAAAAGCTCCCATGTGCTTGAAGGTCATGGAATAGTGTACTTGACTGCATGGCGTGTAATGGGTTTGCTGAAACACTTCAGGAGTTAAACTGTATCATTTTATCCATTATTGATTTATTCCCTTTCCAAAAGCCAGCTGAAAGATTTTATAACTTTTGTTCCTTACCTCTTAAGTTATTATTTTTTTACAAAATAAATCACACAGTGAGTAATAATTTGTGCATCATTTAGCAAATGACCCTGCCCATTGGTTTTTTTCATGAGTACTCTGATGTTGTCTCTGTTTTGTGAATGCGACAATGCAACATAAAGCTGGCCATATTTAAAAAAAACCTCCCATGTGCTTGAAGGTAAAGGACACTTTAGCATCACTCTCCCAAAACTCCTTTATGCTTGAAGGGATACCTTTCATGCAGATGGACAGAATTGGAAAACTATATGTATAATTTCAAACTATGCACATATTTTCATGTTTGATTTTTTTTCTGTACAGAATTCATTTTGTTAAAAAAAAAAAAAAAAAAAAAAGAAATTGGCAAGACCTTTAGATTAACCTGCTGCATGATTAACTAGATTAACTTACTATATGTAAGTTTATTGCTAATGAGCATGGCATACTAGACTGTTGTTTTAGATCACTAACTTTCTGCATAGATCAGCTTATGCTATTTGGAAAATATCTCAACAATCAATGGCTAATTCACTGCATGGATCAGCTAATGTATTTTGGAAAATAGCTCGGCAGACAACCACTGGCAAACATACAAAGCACACTGCACGGAATAGTTAAAGGTCTTTAATCAAGGTGATCATGATAGTAATTTCAGTTCAATGGCCCTAAAATTATAAATAATAAACTTACTGAACACTGATATATTCATTCTTTATCTTTAATTTTAGTGTTCACTTAGTATCTTGATATAAATTTTTAAAATTTTACATATTGCATAAGTGTACAACTGTCAAAAATGGTAAATAAATAAAAATAGGGTATCTTAATAAAACACACAAGTGTGGATTATATTTTTATAAATACATCTTAATTAACTGTAAAAGTGTTAAGTGTTACAGAAATAATAAAATATGTTTTGAAAAAAGCATAACAAACAATAACAATAAACTGTCATCATTAACAAGAAAACTTGCAATAAGGCAGTGCCAAAGCAAAATTAACTCAGAACTGAAATAAATTCCAAGAAATGCTTCGTCTATTGACTGTTAATCATTTTTCTTTTATTATCAAGCTTAAATTACAAACTTTGGATCCCCACAGCAGTATACATTTTAACACTTACTTATCAAAGTGCAATCATCATATTTATTATATAATTATAAAGTTTTAAAAAGTGTTTAAGGTAATCCTTATACATGTATATCTTGATTCAAGGTTAATCTTGTTACATCTTATGACAAGAATGATACACCCACACACACACACACACACGGCAAATTTGATTATGCTGTGGTTATAACCCCTCCCACTTTGACTACCTTTTAGAGAACACTGAGCTCAACAACTTAATCATGAAATTTGTGCTAACATAGCAATACCATTGTTTATGTTATTCAGCTTACTGTGCACATAACTTTAAGTATATTTTCACTAGAGTTTATTATGTTAATGACAAACAATAATATGTGAAATGAAAAAAATTAATAACAAGAAAAATACTCCTTAGTTTGAAAGCAGTTTTGCACTTATTGATTAATAAACTTCAAAGAACTATAAACCTAGTCCATCAAGTGTAGAATCTCGTTTAATACCTATGCATTAAGCCTCTAATGTGAAGAATTGTGCCTTCTTGAGCATTTGGGATACAAGGAGCAATGCACTTAAATATTTGTTAGAGCATTCACTCCAGAGTGACATTATATACCACAAGAGACAGAAAAAACTTAACTTTGGGGACAATTGACATGGAAGAAGAGATCTTATTCAAACAAAAAAGTACAGCAATAATAAAGATTAAAAATAAAACCAGCATTTTAAGGAGAGAGATTTAAAAAAAAAAAATTCTGCCAGATGTAATTTCTGATTATTCAATTTGTTTACTTTTCACTCTGCAGTAGCAATGTAAAAATCCTTTCAACTTGATCATAACATAGCATATATTAAGATTCCAACCCCCCAAAAAAACCAACTATTTGACTTGAGGCAAGAAACAACAATGAAAGGGGCTGAATGATTTTAAAAAAGGTTAATCTTCTCTGTTAGATCAGTGCAGTTGTAAAATTAATGTTGATGACTATTAATTAGGTTATTGATACTAATAAAATAATACTTGATACACATTGTATATACACGTGACTCAGGTAAACTATTCAAAAATTTTTATTAATAATTTAAACTTTGAATTTCTATGCATGTCTAAAATAGCCTAAGGGCCAGTTGTTTCTGTTTGTTACTTTATTAAAATTAAAATAAAAAAGTGATTAAAAGTGACTGGCAAATAAGTATTTTAGTAGGTTACAATTTCATTCCCAAAGTAGCTTTCTGTAAACAAATATAATACTCTAGTTACTTCTTTCCAATCATATTAACTGAGAAATACATAATTTTTGAAGTTAAAATGAAATTTTCCTAAATACTTATCAATATGTACATATAACAGGACATTTTGGTATGTACCATGGATCTTAAAAATTCATGAGTAAAATATGGGTTCCTATCAAAAGATCCTAGAGTGAAACAAGAGACTGAAGTTCATTCAATGTTACTGGGAGTAATCTTCCCATTATCTATCTCTAAAGTAAATTTTAATATAGCAGGAGGCTGGGTGGGACTGTGTCTGTGCATGTGATCAGAATCCAGGAGAAACCCCTACTCTACTTTTTCTATCATACAACCAGATGAACATACAAGTACAGGAAAATCATAATTAGGAGGTGGACATTTCTGAGAAGTAGAAATAATAAATCTTGTGAACAGAACAGGAAGAGGCAGTCAGAGTCTGAATGGTATTAAGATCCCAGGTGTGAACTGACAGAAATCAGAATCAAAATGGATAGACATAATTACCTCTGATATTGAATTTGGAGAAACAGAGAGAGCTTTCTACTATTCTAGATTACTGATGATTTGATGTCTCTAAGAGTCATAGTTTTATACTATGTAAGATTGTAAAGGACCTCACATGTTATTGCATTAAAATTGTAGTGTATTCTTCATTCTAGTATTAAGATTATGTTATGAAAATGTGTAGAGTACATGCTTATTTATATCATTTATCTACAGGATGCAATGGTCCACAACAATGCAGCAATAAGAAGACATCCATCTTTCTGTTTACCAGATTTGCATCTAGGTCACATTTCATTCAACTGATTTGAAAATATTTATGCCTTGGCAATTTCCTCAAAATCTCTACTGCATGCAGGCTTACCTCCTACTTATTCTCCCATTGATGTTGAGGGAGCTACCACAATTAATGACTACATTAGATCAGGATTGCTGGGGCAAAGTAAATGCAAACATGTTCCAGCTGATTGACAAACCATCCAGTCAAATGCAATTAGGTGAAAGCATTACATCTTTTGCAATCAACTGTTCCAGAAAGTGTTGCATATTTAGACAAAAATTCTTTCCTACACACTACAATAATATCGGAATGACTTTTAAGCAAAATTCTGGAGAATTAATCCCATCCCATGTCTGTGCTGAATATACATTACTACAGTGGAGCTGTCATAAAGCAACATGACTACCTTGTTCTCAGACATCATCCTGCAGTTGAAGCTTTGTTACACTGCTCTAGTAACAGCTGCATTGAAGTGTTGACCTAAGTCCATTATAACCATTTCATCTTCAATAATACTGACCATTAATATTATAACAATAATATGGAACTTAACTCTCCATACTTTTGCTATTTCTATTGAAGATATTTATTATACTTCAGTTCTTTTTTAAAAAGTGCATTTTTATTTAAGGGGAATGTTTTTCTAATTCAGTGTCACTGAATATAGTATAACCAGTAAAACCAAAACAACAGATGACAGAAAAAAATAACATTTAACTTAGCTTGAACAGCCTAACTGCCATTAAAAACACTGAGACAAAATAAGCAAGATTAATGAATTATGCCAAAGGAAAATAAAAATATTTATTGAAAAACTTTAATATTTTATGAGGTTTGATAATAAATCATTTATCCTCATTTTAGTTTGTTGTTGTTTGTTTCTCATAATTTTTTAATGGCAATATTAATTTAAAAAAATACTTATTTAAAAAGAAAAAACAGCAGATAAAAATAAACAAATGTGGTAAAGAACACTAAAATGAAAAAGAAAATGCTTTAAACGAACAAAAATTCCAAAATCTCAACTGTGACAAACTGTCTTACCAGATACCTTGCAAAAAGTCACCATAGGAGAAAAGATATTTGGAAAACAGCAACAGTACTTTATAACCAGTATGTACAAGTAAGAAATTCAGCAGTAGTGATGGTGATGAGAATAAAAAAAGATGCTGCCATAGATGTATTCCTAGTCAGACACTGGTACTGCTTCCACGACTGTTGATACAGTATGAGCATGATAATGAACATGGAAAATAATATAATTATTGACAAAAAGATGTGATGATGATTAGTTAATACAAATTAACAAAATCTGAAAACTGAGAAAGAGAAATGCTGATACAACATGTAATTTCTTTGCAAAAAACAAGGACACTGTTTTAGAGATTGTTAAATAATTTAAAATTAATAATAATGTGCAAAGTATCACCAAGACCACATTAAAAAAAAACAATGAATAAAAAAAAAAATTAATAAATATAAAGTATAAAAATAATTTTTTCTACAAATTATGTATTGCTTTATACTTTGAGCACAGAAAATTTCACTTGTTACTATTTTCCTTTACCACTGCAATGGTAAATTAGTCTGAATGTATGTATATAATTAAAAACCTTATTCTGTACCATAGATTGAAAATCAATCATCGATGATCAGTAGAAATAGCTGCTATTAAACTGCTTCTCAAAACTAAGCAAATTTCATTTATGAAATCAGTAATACTTTATTTTGCAAAAACAATCATTGGTTTATTCTTAAAACTCAGAAATAATTTACACAAAATTATTATTTGGAAGGAAAACCTCATGTTATGTTAATGAGGTCAGCATCCTTTTGGGCAGCCATCTTGATTTTGTGCTCATTCATTTGCTTGTGATTTACTTATTACAGCTTTGAATTATGAAACTGACAGTGATATTAACATTGATGATAGTGGGAATGAAGTGGGGAGCCATGTCAAATGATGATGAATTTATAACTTCAGAAAATACATCAATCCTGTTGAGTGAGGTAAGGAGGTTACCAGGAACAAACGCACATTTAAAAAAATGAAACCTAGAGTGTATTTATATGCAAATATTTATCCATAAAGAGTGTACTTTGATTTATGATTTTTAGTATGTGTGCATATATATTTGTTTATTTAAAAAAAATATTTTGTACAAGCATAGTAAACTGCAGCAATCAGCTGATAACATTAAAAAAGGCAGAATGCAAAAACAAAAGTGCGAAAAGAAGCTAGTGCAGTAACCCAGTAGCTTTGGTAAACATATAAGAATTCTTTTATGTATTTTGTGTAAAAAAAAAAAAAAGAAAAGAAAAGTAACTAAGAATATATATTATGTTTAGGTGCTTTTTTTGTTTTTTTTTACAGTATTTATTATCATATAGGCAGATATCATTAATTAAATCATATTTTATTATTGTATTATCAAGCTCTCAATCTCACAATAAACCACATGGCTACAATGGAAGTGAAAAAGGACCCTTCAATCCTGTGACAGAATTCTTTTCTAGGAGAGTGCCATACTTAACTCTTTACCGGGCAGGCGTTTTTCGTTTTTCATCTCTGTGCAGGCAAGAATTTTCAGGATTTAAGTGAGATTTAGGGTTATGTTAGTAAAAAGATCATATCTTAGGTATTAGTGCATATATTTCAATGAATTAAAAATGCAAAATAAAAGGAAATGAAAGTAGCTTTATTAATATCTTTAATTGAAGTATACTTTCAGGTGTTAAATTTGAATCCATGCATGAAAATATATATTTACACACAAAAAAAATATTGTCCAGTTATTGTCCACTACAAACACTATGTACACACAATTGTTGACACAGGAACATTAATCTGTCATCAGATGACCAATACATCTCTTTTCTCAGCAGGTTGTGAATTCCTATCAAAATCATAAGTCCAAAATAAGCCCTAATTTCAGTGGCATTAGTTTCCTTCAAACCTGGATTGCCATTTTGTTTTTCCACGATTTTCGGATGTGCGTACTCGTTCATTTATTCTGCTATCCTGTCAAATGTTTCTTCTTCGAAAAACTGGTAGAAGAAAACCAACTGACTACTATCATTAGTTACAGTCACATTCGGCCCCATTTCTGTTATAAATTCCGATATATTCAGTGCTAAAGTACTACTATTCCAACCGTGTGTGTCTCCAGATACCCCTTCCCCCTACTCCTCTTTGATATCCTCAGAATCTGAAGCACTCTCCTCTAAAATTTGAAAGATGCTACATGTGCACGCTACTGACACTAATGTCACTTCTAATCCTATTGTCCAATTCAAAATCAACTTCTCTTACCTCATTATGTGATAAATTGAATCCAGTAAACTCCTCACTATCGATCGACGATTCCAAGAAATCCATTTGAAACACCAAACGTGAAAAACAAAGAAAACTTTATGAAAAAAATGAATGAAGCAAGGAGAAAACGTTTCAAAATGGCACCAGAAATCGTTGTACAACATACTTCCTGTAGACACCAGAACTTTCATGATTTCTCGAACGATATGAGAAGAAAAGAGCACTGGTTGATAAGGATGCTTTCGGGCATTTTGCCCGATACAACGTTATGGCAGTTTTGGGTGCTCCGCCCGGTAAAGAGTTAATCACCCTACATGCAGAGCAAGGGATGACATGCAAATTTCTAACTCCTCTTGAATTTTTAAAACCTTTTTTTAGACAAAACATATCTTCCGTGTCAATACACAAATATGTATGCTGAACATATTGGTCCAAATAAACTAAGTGTACATTGTAGATAGATAGCAGATGTACAAGAATTTTATTGGACCTCTCATTTACATGAGTACTGTAAAGGTTTTAGAGTATATTGGTCTGAAAAGTCTTTATTGAACGAGATGAATTTTTTGACTGCCACTCAGTAACTAAATGCAATACATTTCAATTTTAGTACCTATAATTCTGATAATTCTAAATTTATTGTCAATGTAACTTTTCAGTGTCACAAAGACCATATGAAGTAAAATATTTTAAAGTGTAAATGAAATTTACTGTCACATTTACCTGATATTTGGTTTTCTTTTGCAGATATTGTTATATTTCAATAATATAGCCAATATTTTTCAATTACGCACTACATCTTCTTTCTTCTTTGTCAAAATGCAAAACCTTAATTTTTGTCTCCCCCCCCCCTCCTTAAAAAACAAACAAAAAAATTAATCCTCATATTTAATTTATTAAAATGTATAAATATGTAAAAATACACATTCAACTGTATTTGTATTAAAAGCCCATTCAATCTCTTTAAAATGACATAATAAGTAAATATACACTTCAGCACCTAGGCAGAAATATGTTCTAAATAAACCCAATGTGTAATGAAGAGCTAAATCACCAAAATCTTATGTCAGAAGAGAGTTAAAACATATGTACATATGTTCTCAGAAAAGATCTGAAAGTCTCATTGTTCTTAAGAGTAAATACAGCTTTTTATGCAGGATTTTTAAATCACTAGTCATTGGTTCTAATATTTTAAAATTTTGGTCAACATATTTTATAATCATTTATTATTTATTACAAAGATACTTATACTTTACCATGACATTACATGATAATGAACACTGAAATATGAATATGAATCTCTCATCTCATTGTACTTCATGTAAACTGTGTGAAGCATACCTAAAAAGTTCAAAGTTCTCCAATAACTTTGTCAATTTCATCCTCTTGTTAAAGAAAATAAGAGAAAGTTATTTGCAGTTCCTTTCTTTAAAAGTGATACTGCAAGAGTTAGAAGTAAACTAAAATCTTTTGTCATCTTTTGTCATGACTCACATAACTTTTGCAAGGTAAGCACTTCATGAACTATGGCAATGCAATTATCTTATGGAGGGAAAATGTGAGAATGCATGACAAACATATACACGAAGTACATCACTCACTACAATTATCACAGGTATGTGTGAACCAAATTAAGTTATAGTTACGAAGAGTTATAATACAAGTTTGACTGTGTATGTGTGAACCAAATTTACTTACATTTACCAAGAGTTATAATACAAATTTGACTGATTGGTATGTGTGAACCAAATTTAGTTACAGTTACTAAGAATAATAATACAATTTTGACTGACTGGTATTAGGTGATCAGGTGAACTGACATCTGCAAATAAAATATATTTTTCTGGAGCAGACCAAATAAACCATAATTTTGAATATCATGTAGAGAAATTTAGAGTAATTCACCTCAGACACTATGGTGAAATTTCAGTTCTAGGCAGATCTCCTCCACCCTGAAATTACTCATCAGGTTTTGGGTGCTTACAAATCCTTACTGCCACTTGCCACATTTTTTTTGTTTGTACTGCTTGTTGCTAAAAGCTACTGAGTTGGAGTATTTTTAGTTGTCACACTTAGCCTTAACTCACATTCGTGACTGTTTTGATCGCTACATGAAGGGTTGTTGTAAAAGGATTCATCAGAAAGAATGATTTCATTTTCAAAATCTTATATACATACTTTGTATCCAGCTTGATAAGATTGGTATCCACTGGAATCATGTCTTCATGTAGCATGCTTTGAGACATAGATGGACTCTCCACAGGTTTGGGATGGGTCAGTGTGAAAGGAAGTTCCACTGAGAGGTCACTGCAGATATATTTTTATTATGAAATAAGTGGCTGTACAGGAACTGGATGAAATAAATGTGTTATTAATTACACCATTGTTTCACCTACAGTTTAATAAATACATCAAAGGAAGAGCAGTGTTTCAGCCTTTATTAAACGAGAAACACTAATTAGACATCCTTAAACTAATTAAACAATAGCAGAAACAGTAAGTAACAGGATACCAAGCTGAAACTAATTAGACAACCTGTCCTATAGAAACAATTACTAACAGAAACAATAAGTAACTAAACGGGACACCAAGCCAACAATAATTAGACACTCTGTCCTATAGAAACAATAACTAAAGAAAAAAGTAACTAAACAGGACAACACTAATTAGACACCCCGTCCTATAGAAACAATAACTAAAGAAAAAAAGTAACTAAACGGGACACCAAGCCGACACTAATTAAGACACCCTGTCCTATAGGAACAATAACTAACAGAAACAATAAGTAACTAAATGGGATACCAAGATGAAACTAATTAAGACACCCTGTCCTATAGAAACAATAACTAAAGAAAAAAAGTAACTAAACAGGACACCAAGCCAACACTAATTAGACACTGTGTCCTATAAAAACAATAACTAACAGAAACAATGTAACTAAATAGGACACCAAGATGACACTAATTAGACACTGTCCCAAAGAAACAATATGAAACTAAACTGGGGGCACCAAACAGACCAAGCACTAAGTATCTTGCTTCACACAGAAAATGAACTCTACAGGATACCAAACTGATATTAATTAGACACCCTGCACAATACTAAATGTAAACATGTTTTAACAGATTCATTACCTAAACACAACATAACAACGCACTTCTTGCTAATATTTAAGTGAATGGACTGGTGGCCAAACATTTTTGGAAGCAAAGAAAAGTTTCATAATTATCATCAAACAAACATTATTGAAATAACAATCTCTTCAGTCAGAAAATGCAAAACTAGACTGTATTTTCTTGTATTAAAAGTGTGAATTTCATTTATCAAGGTGAACAATAATGGCATTTTATCATTTGATCACTAGCTCAGCTTAAATAAAGAAAAGTGACTGTCCATGTATAATGATTAAAAATATAATTCTTTCTGAAAGAAAAAAAATAATGTTTGAACACTTTATCACATCTTGCTGAAGCATAAACCTCTCCCAAAATAGTCATCAGAAATGGAATTCAATGTTTTCTCCCATTCAGCAGCCTTTCCCCCATATCTAACAAAACAAAACAAAAAAAAAAAACTTCCCCTATCCACCCCTGATCATGTGCACGCAGTTTAGCAGTTTCTGCTATACCATATTTTTGTCCTATTCTGCGGAATACCTTGTGTATTCAACAAAGTCTTTCATGTAACTAGTAATAAGTGTCAGGCAATTTGGGCAGAACATGTTCCATAACCACACATAACAATCTTTGGGGTAAAATGACCTGCAAACACACAGTATGATAAGCATGAATGAGTATGCATGTCTATGTTCCTCAGTTCACTGCAGTCATGAAAAGTCATAAGATATCTTGAATCAAATCAGTGCCATGCAAATGGACACCAACATTTCAATTTTTTTCACCATGAACAGATTTAGAAGAGAGGAAATCACATTTATAGAAGATGATGATTAATATAAAATAACATACACTTTAAAACTAGTCCTAAGCAGTGCCAAGTATTACAGCTATTATTAAATGAATGCCAATTGTTTCGAGAATATATATATGAATGCAACTGAATACAGCCCTTTAATATATATATTTTTTTTTCCAGATACAAATATGTATTAACTGTATATTAGCAATATTATTGTCTAGTGTATAACCACAAAGACACATTGCTCTGTTATGCTTTTCTTTAACTAATAAACAATTATGAATAATATAATGAATATAATTACTCAGATAAACTGTCAAACTCAAAAGTAAAACTAAGAAAAATAACATTAAAAATAGAAATTTAATTTTTACCCGGACCCAAAGCCCAGAACGAGTTTGACTTTGACGCGGTAAGACACCACAATGCCCAGGTTTTCTTTCTGGCTGTCTTTCGTCATGCTGCAACATAAACATTATCATTCATCATCAATATATGTCAATAACCTACAATGTTAAAAGATTTAGAAAGAAAAAAAGGCATAGGATGGATGAATTATAAATTTCTACCAACATTCTGCTTACACTGTCTGTCAACTCACAGATCAGTTTAATTTGCTGAACAATATAATCAGTGAAGCTCTAAACCAGATTCTCAACTCATTATACTGTTCTTGCTTCTCTAATTTTTGTCAAATGTTCCATTCCATTATATATGAATTAATACAAGCAGTTATTCATTCTCTACATAAATCATTTATCATAGTGGGTTAATGATAAATTTAATGGTGACTGTTAAATGTAGTTGTATTTTCTATTTACCTAAGAGCAGTTTAAGTTGCCATTTCTGAGAGTAAAAATTCAATTCTTTATAAACATTTTTCCTATTCTCAGAGTCTTGCAAATATCTTAATCAGATTAAAACACATTTAATATGTTCTGTTTTAATTCTCTTCCAAAATACACAGACATAAATTACAGACAAAAAGAAAAAGAAACCTACATGGTGGAAGAAGCTAGATTCGTGTCCTCGTGTTTCAGTTTGCCATCTAAGGCCAGACCACGCTTATCACGATTATTGGCCAACAGTGGAGTCAGGTGGAATACTTTGCAGAAGCCAGTCTGACTTGGCTGAATTGGGAACCCCTCCCTAAAAACATGACCAATGACTAACAAAATCAAAAAAAACAAAATCTAAAATGATCATATGTTACAGAAAATTAAATAAGACAAGCAGCAATCTCTTCCACATCACTATGAATTAATCTGAAGATGCTATAAAGATTAACAAAACTATACATTCCATTCATGCTTCATGATCATGAGGAACTAATTTTTAAATTATTTCAGCTCAGACATTTTCTTTCAAATGACATTTTTTCAATGTTTAATTAATATTAATAAATAAAGAATCAAATATAAGGGACTATTTGCTTTTGAAGTGTCAATAAACTTTCTGGATAAAGTGAGATAACTACTTTATTTGAAAGAATATGTTAACTGATTACAACAATATACTTGCACACACATGTATGCACAACATATTTTTTACAGATCTATTTAATGCATTAAAAAGAAAAAGTTAAATATTTAAAACTATTTGCAAAAACTGCTCTTTATGAGTGTAATGGTAGATTCTTTTTGGTCAAACTAAGAGCACAGCTGAATCATACAAGACAAGATATGTATAAACAATGTGTTTGTAGACTAGATAAATTTGCTGCATTTTATGTGGAGTTTAAAAATCTCAACATAAGCCTTGTAGAATAATAAAAAGATGAAAACTTAAAATGATTCAGAAGGAAAATGATTTTTGGGTGGAAAGACAGTCATGGTGGCTAATAACTTCATTAATACATTACTTACTAGAGACCTTCGATTTTTAAATAATGCATTTGTATGAAATTAATTTTCAGCTGACTAGTGGTGCTTTATCATTCACCAAGTTTTAATTGCCAAAAAATCGTTTCAGTTTAGAGAGCTTGAAATTAAATAAATACAAACAGAATTTATTTACACATTCTATTTCAACTACCATCATATAACATTTTAAAAATAATATAAACTATTATTTTGTGCTAATTGTTTTGGAACATATTACAGTAATGCAGCATCAATGAGGTCAATGATTAATGTTAAGTGTATGTTTAATACAGCACATGAGAATAAAAAGTAACCAAATTTACAAAATGAACATTTAACATAATATAGTTCTTAATTGTATGCATTTATAATAAATTAATTTTTCATTGACCTATTATGTACTGTTTTGCATTGTTTATCCAAGAAACAAACCACGTTCTTTAGTGAAATAACATTACTAAATCCTGGTCAGTTATATGGATGGCTCCATTAAGTTTGGTTTTGTGTCATGTATAAAGAAAAACTCATCAAAAGATAAATTTTCTTGCACAAGTTACAATAGTTTAGGATAGTAAATTTTGTTACTTACATAACATTATCAAAATAAAACGAATAATTAAACATATATGTTTAATCATAATCTATGCCTACTTATGTGAGCTTGGATAAGGCTGAGGTTTACACGCCATAAAAACTCTTTAATTTTTAAGAAATTGTAATTTATATATAGAAAGTGGATTTACTACATTATCACCAATAGGTGAGAACAAAAACTCAAATATTAAGTTAAATCAAGCTAATGTCTTTAAAATTCATAGTAATTATTTATAATTTTAATTTAGTATTTATAAGACCCACTAAGAAAGATGTTAAACAAACCAATATATCTCCAATGGAAATATAGTCCTTTGTTCTGTGAAACCTTGTGCTACAGAAAATAGTGCAATAAAAGAAACTGTGCTTATAGAGAAAAATAGGGTTAGGAGCAGAATAAAAATTATGAAGTACTTCTCAAAAAGCATTTAACAACAAAGCATGCAAACCAACTGAACATGTGATGCTGATGCAGAGGCGGTTGACATAAACATTATATTCCTCCATGCAGTGTGACACAATGGGACTACATAATAGTCAAAACACATGTGAAAGTTCACATTTTATAAAATGTCTTCACTTGTTCAATTATGTTATAGTCAATTCACATTGATGAAATACCGAAAGGACTGTAATTATAAAACATTAACTAATAATCTTCCACAATTCTTAAACTCCCCCAAATTTCTGTTAATGTCACGGACTAGTGCACAATAAAAAAATCCCCAACAAAAAGTAATCAGATAAGTGAGTAAAATTTTGTCACTAATCAGGGTGTTGAAGGAAGTCATTTTTTTGTCAGCAAGTTGGCATTATCAAGTTAAGGATGTTTGCAAGATGTAAAAGCCAATGATCAGACAGAAATATGGGAGTCTTACATTTCTTTTCAGAAATTAATCCAAAACCAGCAAAAATATATGAAGTGATGAGAATAATTCATGATATATAAGGAGTGATAGTCAACTTTCATTTTTAAGGAAAAAACCTTTATTGTTAACAAGCACTTTAAGATTTGCACATGAAACAAAAAGAAAAGCAATCTTCAAAGCATATAATGTACAAAAGTAAATATATCTATGTAATGCAGTGACCAAGGGATGAAGATACTGTCAGGTTGTTGATAAAGTATTTAATAAATGCATATTCTACATCCCAAAAATAACAACAAAAATCTCAAAAGGAAAAAGATTATTAGAATAAAAAAGAAGGAGCAAAATTTTCAATGAGATTAAAACTAGAACTTTCAGTTATCACTTAAAACCACAATAATAATGATACGTGTAAACCTTGATCTGTATCAGCTTTAGCAGCTGAGATGTACATAATATCAAAGACAATTTTGAAAGACATTTTCAGGAAAAATATCACAACTCCCTTGACAAGAGATGTTTTTAAAAATCTAATATTAATAATCAATATGAAAACATTATCGTAATAAATAAAAAAGATTAAAGAAAATCAAACCTTTCTCTAGTAAGAAATGAAAAAGAAAAATGTTATTTTATGTTTCAACTCTTGTAGTTTTTTTCTCCCATTTAATGAGTGTATTCAGCTATACATCTGTATAACATTTTAAATATTGTAAAATTAATAATTATCAAAACTGTAGACCCAATTTAGTCAACATCTTGAAATGACAAGTGTTAATAAATATGCACTTAGATGCCATCCTGGTAATTTACCAAGTCGTGATGAAAAAACTTCCCACTTCATTAGGTTGACTTGATGCAGACCACATAGATATTTGATTTCTTTAATAATGATTATTATGCACATGATTGCAGGGCAAAGTAAACAGGTCAGCAGTAGTAATGCTAAGCAACTTTCAGTCTTTTCTGAAACAATTGATATATTAAAATATTTTTTTTATAGCATCAGTCCAGCTTTTTAAATTATAAATTATAAACATTTTCCATTCCAAATTGTGATATAAAACGTTTTCTTTAAAAAAACAACTGATATATTAATTTTTTGTTTGTTTGTTGTAGCATCAGTCCAGCTTTTTTAATTCTAAATTATAAACATTTTCCATTCCAAATGGTGATATAAAAATGTTTTTTTTAAAAAAAAAATAATGGGCAATTATTTTTTCTTTTTTTTCTTTTAAAGGTGCTGCTTTGAATTTTATGTTTAAATACTGTTATCTTCGGTTGAATTTGTAAAAGCTATACATTTGAATTTCTTCCTTTAGTAAGAAGTAATTGAAGCTTTAGAAATGTGACTAAAAAATTTCTTTAAGACTTTAATATGGAAACCAGTACTAATTTATACAATTCATACTGATGGTTAAGCATAAATCAGCGAACACTGATACCCCACATTCATTAAATGATGATTGATGCTTGATGTAGCTAGACAATTTGAAAAAAAAATATGTGTATTTATAGCTGTTATATTGAGAAGAAAGTAGTGAAGCTCTCAAGAAGAGTTTTCCCTCTACAAAACTCTTGTCCCATTTCACATGCCTGTATATAATAAAATAGCTATTTAGTCACTTTACAAGAATTATATCACTTTTACCTCAACATAAGCTACAAGTTTATCATCTATTTTTTTTTAAACATTTTACACCAGGAAAATCTGTATTCTACAATAATTCATTAATTTTTGTCAGCAGATTAATCTAGAAAAAAGAAAAGAATCAATCTAGGTGTGGCAAAGTAAAGATACTTACTATGAATGATCCAAAGTAAAAAATATAAACACTAAATTAAGTGCAATATAAAAATATAAAGAAAAGTGAACATATTAAAAAATATTTGACCAAATTACAAAAAGGAAAAGAGAAAATAAAAATCCTGGCCACTATCTTTAAAAAAGATCTGTATGGCAATATATCTAAAATGCTGGATCAAAGTTTGAGTAAAAATATCTCAGGTAGGGTCATAATGCTTGGAACTGCTTAAATTTAGCTGATTTAATCAAACTGGATAATCTTTGTATCTGTTTTATCTAATTCTCATCATAAGTATCAGATACTAAAGAAATAAAAGAAAAAGAAAGAAAAAATATTTTAAAGAAGCATTTGTATTAATGTGCATATTTAATAGTTATAAAAATCAATATATTATTTTTATGTTTCATTACAAGCACTTACCTTTCCTTCAATTTGAGCCTTGTTAAGGAAATGTACAAATTAATTAGAGATTCATGATAAAAAAAAAAAAAAAAAACACCACAAAAAGTTCTAACGAAAGAAAATTACTACTAATACAACAGTTAAAAAAAATACATCCTATGAAGCAGTGAAGGGGATAAACTCACTCGCTGTCCAATTCAGCCACTGTGCACTTGTACTGGGCAGTTGAGAATAGGCAAATATCAGCAAATTGACGCACTGTTGTGAAAACAAAGACATGCAATCATCAACATAAAATACAGGTGAACCCATTCTGTCTCTCTTCATCTATAACTTAAGGAAAGATCTTGTTCATGGGCTATATATAACCCAAATTATCATGAAAAGGATTCTGGATGGATTCGGCTATGGATTGAAAACATGCAACAGCTAACACTCAGTGAATTAAGCATTCTTCAGTGATTAAATCTATTTGAATTATTTATTTACAGTCCATTATTTGCACAACAAGAGAAAATATGACAATGTTTAAAGTGCATTAAGAAAATCAGAAAGCTTCTTAGCTATTTAACATGCTTTTTATGTAAGAAAATCAATTTTAATTGCTTGTTTATTTAATGTGAAAGAATGATTTTTTTTCAATTCAAGCCCAGGCTGCAAAAACTGTCAATTTTTTTGTTGTTACAATTTTCATTTATACATATTTTAGTTTCCCTTATTAATTTTACCCCTGCCCCCCAAAAAAAAGAAAAGAAAAAAAGAGAGAGGTGACATGTCTAAGAAGACATAACAATTTTTTTTAAATACCAAGCAAAACTTTGTCCTAATTAAGGGTTATAACCCATGGGACATGCTACTGGGTAGCTATTTATTGTTGAAGATTCAAGGGCCTCTTGTTAATGGCTCGTATGACCCAGTAACCTATAAGATCTTGTTATGTATACACATCTGGTTGTATGATAAAGTGTTAATTCAGATTTGTAGTTAGCCTGCAGTGGTTTACATACTGCTTGTAACTCACTACAGTAACAAATTAACATTTGAGAATAAGATATCAATGATTTATCTTTAAGCTGGGTCTGGATGTGAATTAAATGGCCAAAGGTATACCCCCTGTAAGCCAGGTTCTAGATGTTGATTTGATAATTAAATGGTCAAAGGTATATTTGCAAGTTGGGGTCTAGATGTTGATGTGATAATTAAATGGTCAAAGGTATATTTGCAAGTTGGGGTCTAGATGTCGATGTGATAATTAAATCGTCAAAGGTATATTTGCAAGTTGGTGTCTAGATGTCGATGTGAGAATTAAATTATCAAAAATATATCTGTAAGCTGGGATCTAGATGTTTCTCACGGCACTTAGTTCAGACCAAATACAAGAGTTGAGTGAAATAATGATCTAAGACAAAACAGATACACTAAGTAACAAATAATAATAATTATACAAGTTTCACTTTTCTCCAAAACAAGCTGCTATATTGGATATTAAAATTCTTTATTACAGAGTAGATGAACCAGCATGAAAGAAAAGAACACTATGCCAATTTATATGGCATCTCTCAAGATCTGGTCTGGTCAAATACTTCATTATTAGAATTAGATTTATAATTTGAAGTTAGGTTTTTCCTTCTTATTACTGTAATTTAGATTTGAAATAGACTAATAAGAAGTGCCCTTTAATTACAATCTACTTTTTCAAAACATATATCTTTAATGGATTTTACAGTATACAGAAATATCTTTCTAATGCCACAGAGCAGCGATTTTTTTGCTGATGCAAATCAGGCATGCAGAACAACTAACTAAAAATAGACTAAGTGAATAGCTATTTAAAATGCGTGTAAAATAAAACTAGAACTATCACTACTGTTTCATTATTTTTAGTCTGAAACATATGTTGTTGATTTCTTACTTCTGCTTTGTTCATACTAGTGGGTTTGTTTTTTCCTGTGGTTATTAATCCATTTATTTGCCTTATTGTCACTGTGCATAACATTTCATTTTGTTATAGTATATGAATATCATTCAATTGTGCCTGAGCTGAATTCAGATTTTTGTTGTGGTCTTTGACGTAAATATTGTAAGGTATATAAGCAATCTATCAATAATTATTATTATTTGTAGTTTATAATTTTATATAAAAATAAAAAGAAATATTACAACAAGTTTATTAAATGAATCTTTTATATGAAAACATAAAAACACAACATATTTTAAATAACTTTTGATGAGAAATTTACTACTAAAGAATCAAACATATATCAATTCTAAGATATTAATGTAGTGAATCAATACATGTACTTTTCATTAATTAGTAAATGAGCATCCAAACCAGGGATCTGCCAGACCTGTACATTTTGTTACCTGTGGAAGTTGTAGCCAATATTATATATTTTGTTTAAAATTATCAATAAATTTCAACAAGCAGCTTTTATGAGCTTCAGATTTGCCAGACATAGAGACACAAGTATGCCACAATAAAATCACTCAATTCAAAACTGAAAATATTGAAAACTGCAAATTTTTCTGTGTTTATATTTTTTCAGCTGTACAAGAGAGATGGTGTTAGGGTGAAGTGAGGGTATGAAAAAAAATGAGGTAATTTGGTTTTTTTTTTATATGTTAGACTGAAAAGACTGTGCATCTATGGACTATGATTATAAAGAAGGAATTAAAATATTCATAAAATACTTTATGAACAGAAGTTAAATGTCATCATTATAATAGATCTTGAACTGTGCATGTGCATGCACACTCACTGCAAACCTTGTAATCCAAACCCATATGGATCTAAATTTCCAACAATCTGAATAGCTAAAGTTCATCCTGCATTAAAGTTTAGCACTTTTGCTAAGCATGAGCACTATCAGCAAATTGTGCTTTTTACATTAATTATTTTCATCAATGTTTTGATCAAACACATATTTTTAATAGTAATTTATTATTAAAATATTAAAATAATATAACTTTGCAAATGAAACCAAGTTATAAGCACTGTCCATTGTTAGCTGTCAATAAAGGTGTCTCTTGTAATCTATAAAATACACCTTGTGAAACTGCAAGAAAGAAAGACATCTCTTAACAATAGGAAGAATGAGCATGCATAAAACACAACAATTACACCAACACTTTTGAGGTGAACACCATCTGTGAAACAATTATAAGAACATCAAATTAATCTGACATCAACATTCCTAGTGCTCCTGCATAATGTAGTATGAATGGTATGGTATATAAATGGTATTACACCTGAGAGCAGTCCAAACCCTGGACATATTGTGACAAAATCTAATATCTAATCTAATCTAAATGATTAATATTGACACTTTAGTCTGAACAGAGATGGAACAAAAACAATCCATCTTTTATTTATATTTATAAAGCTGAATCAAATTTGCAGCACGATAGCCAAGCAAAATCATTGCTGTTCAATGGACTGCAAGACTTCCTCCTATTATTATTAAAATGTAAGAAATAGCACTAAAATGGTTTCTCATAAGGTAAAAATCTGGTTGGTTGCCTAACAATCTTCTTTGTACAAAGCAGCTGGTTCATGACAAAAGTGAAAATACAAATGAATACTTTTTTGTGCTCAATCTCACATGCAAGTATGACCACTTTGAAGTTGCTCTGCAGTCAGTGAAAATGGAACGAGAGAAAAACAGAAACAGTCCCAAGATGCAGTGAAAGGCACAGTAAATCTAAACAAATATTGGCAATGTGTGAATTGACAGAACCTACACTGCAACAGTCTCATAATATATATATTTAGAAGCCCTGATCAGTAAATCTAAACAAATATATGCAATGAGTGAATATCTAGAACCTACATTTCAACATTCTCACAATATATATAGCCTTTAACATTAAGTCTAAACAAATATCTATAATGAATGAATAGCCAGAACCTAGCTGCAACATTCCCACAATATATACAGCCTGTAACAGTAACAATGAAATACATTTCTCCTCATCTCTGCACTCACGTAAAGTCATTTTCAAAAACTTCGAAGGTTTTACTTGTCATCTCATACAGAAGAACTTCTGTCAATTGTATAACTGATAAGAAAACAAATGGACATGAAATTAAAAACCAGACAAATAACAATGAAATGACAAATACATTTTCTTCATTACTGTTTTAATTTTGGAGTATAAAGCACAAAAACTAAGATGAAATACTACGATGGCCAATAATTATGAATCTAATTTTTTAAAAATGTTAATAAATATTCAGCAATACATATTCAACATACACACTATAATGTTACAATGTACAAAATATAATACATTCTATATCTCATATAAGATCATTGCTGCTTTTCTTTAAGATTACATGTATTAAAGCCTGGTCAGATATTCACAAAAATCTGTTGCTGTATTTTTCTCATTTTTAAAACTTATTTATTTTATTAATTCAGTAAATAATTTTATAGAATTTTTTTACTCAATCTGTTATGGGTAGATTACACTAATTTCTGATTTTAAGTTAAAATGACTGATTAGTTAAGTTGTTACTTCCCATATAATATGCAATTTTCAAACAGTAAAGTACTCTATGTGTAGTCATAAAGTTGCACCAATTTCAAAATTGGGGTTGGTTGGTCATGTAGAGGATGCTTCCGGCTTCAGCTGCTTTTGCACTTGGGTGGGTGGGTGGGAAAGGACATGAGAGTGGGGGGAGGGAGGGGGGAGGTGCCTTTCTGCTGTGTGCATCTGTTGCGAAAACATGTCTGGCTGGCAAAGGCGGACTCCAAACTTGGTAATCTGTGGGCTGGAGTTGTGGATGTTGTTGTTTTTGTTCCTGATGGTGGCATTGTTGTTGTGGCCTTTCCTGATGTTATGGTGAGGAGGGGGTGTCTTACAGAGCCCAGGCTAGTAACACACCAGATCTATACCAGCATGTATGTATGCCCAGGTTGTTCAACCTCCCGACCTCCTCATTGGTGGCGTTGTCGTTGTTGTTGTTGTGGTGGTGGTTGTCCCTGGTGTCCATTGGGATGTCTGAAGGTGGGCGCTGGTGGCCAGTACAAATGGTCAAGCAACAGTTGGATCATATCAGCCATTGGATGGTTACCCCCCTCCCCCCCAAGAGGGGTACTGTTGTTTGTAGTATGGCCATTGTTGTTGTTGTTGTCACTGATGTTGGTGTTCGCGTTGTTGTTGTTGAGGGCGCTGTTGTTGCCTCCGAATATGTGGTGGTGGGCACCATCTTTTCTTTTTTTGGCTCTGTTCTGGTGTTGCTGGTGGTGGTGTGGGCTGGCATTCTGTTGTTGTTGTTGTCGCTGTCACCATTGTTGGTGGTCGAGGCGGTATAGGTGAGGCTGGTATATGTGAGAGGGGTACGGCCTCAAGCTCCCTTGAAGCCTCATCCAGAATGGTATCAACTTCGGTTTTTCCTGCGTATTGGCGGCTTGTTGCTGTGTTCTGTTTTTGTTTTTCTTCTTTGTTTTAGTTTTCTTGTTCAAAGCGTGTGTAAATTTTATTTCTGGCAATGGTAGTATTGTCCATATTATGTGTGTATTGCACTCTTGGTCACACATGTCGACTGGTGATGTTTGAGTCTCCATTTCAGCAGTTGATGAACTGGGGTACTAGATATGCAGCCATATAACCACGGAATCTACACTAAAACTAATAAGAAAAATAGAAATGTTTCTCTAGAATACAATAAGGCATTTTGGAAAAAATTAACAAGAAAGAAAAAAACAAAAAGAAAAGAATGCCTCCAGTGACCATGTATCATATTTTCTGACTCACATGAAAGTTGTGCATGGTTGCACATTCTCCACTGGTCCTTAAGGATAGTTGTATTTAAGAAACTATAACTTAAAGTCATATTTTAAAGAGCTTATTGAAATGAGAGTATTTTCAAATTCCTTTCAGCGTATCATGGGTAACTAATCTGTATTTCATTTACAAAGATTCCAAACATCCTGGGCCAAGCTATTTTTATTCACACAGTATGAATGTTACACAATAAAGAGGCAGCAGCTGCCATTTTATTTTGTTAAAAAACCCATTAAGTTTTAACTAGTGACTGAAATAGTCCACAACCAAGCTTAAATGCATGCTCAAAAATGAAAGGCATAACAAACATTTTTAGAAAAGATGACATGTACAACTTGGACAAAGTTCCAGGAAAGTGAAAATAATTAGTAATACATTAAAAAGTATGAAAAAATTTGAAATAAAAACTATTTGAGTACGCATAGCAAAATAATCACTTGTAAGATATTTGGTGGGAAGCCATCATGGTTACCTAAAACCAAAAATAAAAACAAAAATCCCAAATAATAAAAAGCTAAATAAAAGGACTGGCTGAAAATTAACCACTCTTTCATTTTTATCTTTATTAATTCCTTTGAGTCTAACTAATAAAATGCTTGGTTTTAATAAATCCTTGAATCTCAACACTAACCTGAAAGTTTGATTTTCTTTACTGTTTTATTTGTGTTATTGTCAACCAGCACATTAACAGCAATGCTTTCTCCATGGTAGTATTTCTGAAATAATAATAAGAACACTACAATTAATTATTAAATACTAATCATAAGTCTGCTGTATCTTCAGTACATTTACAATAACTGGAGAGATAATGAAACATAACAATGATTAACAATGATTCAGAACATTTTAGCAAAAATATTATTTATAAATCATACCCCTAATTCAAAGGGACATTTTCTGTGTAGCAATTGTTTTGCTTTTACCCCATTCTTCATTATTTCTAATACATGAATTTTGATATGCATAAAGAGATAGTATAATTTTTCTTGCTATGATGCTTAACCTTAATATGTTTAAAGTAAAGGTCGTGCTCTACATTTTAAGAACAATATTAACAGAAGTTAGTACAAGTTGTTTTCTTCAAAAATGAGCGGGGAGAAAACTCTCATTTAGAGTGGCAATCATGCTGAAAGGATTAGCCATTTGTTGCTTAGAATTTTAATGGACTAGTGCTCCCAAACATAAGCATGCTGTTAGAATTTTAATGGACTTGTGCTCCCAAACATAAGCATGCTGTTAGAATTTTAATGGACTAGTGCTCCCAAACATAAGCATGCTGTTAGCCCCAGAGCTTGCTCTCTAAGGATTAGGTAGGATCCGGTGAGTGACAGCTGAGTGACCATTACTAGCTGACAAGTAGAGACTTTACTGAAGTATGTCATAACTGACCAATGAAAGAACGCTGGACAACTGAAACTAACCAATGGGAATTACTAAAGTTTAGAGGGTAAAGTTGAGCTCTCAGAAAATTCATTTTCTCAAAATCATTCTACGATTTACTGTCATTGAGTACAGACTTATGAACCCCCATTTCAATGTGCATGGGTTTAGCTAACAACTTGGTATTCATGAATAAAATTTCAGAGTTAAAAATTTCAGACTTGTAAATTTTTTTTCAACCTGTAATCAATATATTGTATTCACATATGTTAAGTTGTAAACATGTACATACACTTGAGTGTGATATTTTGTAACCACTGAAGAGTATTTTCGTAGTATACATTTTGATTCAACAGAGAGCACCATATGAACTGTTATGAAATATATTTTGTACATGACATATAAAGTCACTGGTAGTGAGCCATAACTTGGTGAAGTTAGATTTTTGTAGAATATCATCATAATGGTTTGGAGATTTCGTAGCATAGTTTAATTTCATGAAGACTGCTACACTTGTTTTATACAAATTATTGTGGTGTGATGGATTTGCAATTCTTGTAAGAGGATTATGCAGTACAATCTAAATTTGTAAAGAACACTAAATTTGTGAACTTAACTATTTTGTGTAATTACTTGTAATTTGCAAAGGGGTTTGTAGATTGATCTATATGAATAAGAGGGCACTACAGACAGTAATGACATAATGTTAATCTGAGAATGGAGGTAGGTGAATTATGTATTTAATAAGGAAAGGAGATCATATAAATTTTGTTTAATGAAAGGGTAAGATGTTGAGCTAGGCCAAACTCTTTTGAAGTAAGCACTGTGTGTTGCAAGAATAGTAGCAGCACCTATTTGGCTTTTTGTGGCTATTGGCTTTGGTTCCAATTGTTGGTACCTTTGGTTCCTTCTGCTTCTATCAGTTTGTGATCTACCGTGGTCTACTTTTTCAACTCTCGCTTGACCTGCTTTCAAGATGATTTCAATTATGGTACTGACCCAGTGACAGCTACAAATCAACACACCGCTGCTGCCATGTACATGAGCGCGAGAGACAACTCTGCAGAAGGTCACATATTTATGTAAATATTTGTCTTATTTCTTCCTCCCTATGTTATATATCTGTGATGACAGTTATAGTATTTAAAGGGATCCTGTCTATTGTATAATGAAATGAACACTGAAAAGGGATACTGAGAACTAATATTTGATTTTATTTAGCTGTCACAAACTGAATGTTATTCTCCAAGCAAAGAGAACAAATTAGAACATTAGTGATTTCTTGATTTTGTATGTTTGTATACATCCATATTTTGTAACTTGATTCAATACCGTATGTGTGTGTGATAAATTTATATTGTTAAAATAAATTTCTATTTTACTACTGTTCATCTAGGTAGTAGTTATATATTTAGGGAAAAAAGATTCATTCATAGTGGTGGCTGTGTTACATAAAAATTAATAAATCAGACAAAAATGGAAATCTTTGGATTGGGTGTTCCATGAGGAGTAAGGGCTGCTATACCAGGTCAATGTTAGCTTGAAGTATGTATTTATATGACTAGCGCTGGGTAGTGGGGAGCACTCGTTCACCCAGTCTGCACCTAGGGAAGTGTAGTATATTATAGATAGAAGATAATCCTCAATATTAAGGCCACACAGTAAAAAAGAAAAAAAAATTGTGCTACATCCTTCAAATTTGGTAGATACATTGTCTTTGATTCAGATAAGAATAATCTGATTTGAAATATCATGCTAAGTTTTGTTAAATTAAATTTTTAGATTTTTTTTTTAAATACCCAAAATACATTTTTTTAAAATACATAGTTCAAACACTTGCGTATGTCAGAAAATTTTTTAAATAAAATTTTTATTATCTTTTATGCAAATTTTAAAATGTGAAGTATGAGTTTAAAGAAATTTTAAATAGGAAAAAAGTTACAATTTTTTAATGACGTACCCATCAAAAATCTTAAATTGAACGTAAAATGTCAAAGTAAAATAAATTGTAAACAACAACAAAAAAATAATGCATGCAGGCTTTAATCCATCCTTGATTTTGTGCCTATATATATAAGGAACAAATATGCCAAGTTTCAGCCATGTGGATTTACTAGATATGGAGATTAATGTTTGCAGGCAAGCAGCACAGACTGAAAACCATAGTTCTGAGAAAAAACACATTTAAAGTAAATAAAGTCTACAGAACTTGAAAACTGTGTTCAAAGTTGCTTATATTTTTTTTTATAAATATATAAAACATCTGTATTTTCATAAATTTAGGTATATCCATTAGATTAGAGAAAAAGAGTTAAAGTCTTAAAATTTAAAATGTTATTAAAAAGACATTATTCTTCAATAAGTATGTTTTATTAATTAAGAAATGGATATGACTATTATTTTTTAATGTTTCATGCATTTCTTTGCCTTTATGAATGTGTATTTATTATTATTGTTATGCCTTCTATAGTTCTATTAAACCATGTGAATATTTTTATTACAAGACTTTTCTTAATCATTATGTGTGCACTGTGTAATCACTAAATACCAACTGTAAATTTAAAAATACATATAAATTGCGACTTTTATATATTTCTAAAATTTGTAGTAGAAATTATTCAAATTTAAAATTCGTGTAAAGTTCATGATTCTGTAAATTACAATCAGAACAGGTTTGACTCAAGATCAATCCTCTATCGTCAATGACTTTCTTTAAAAGCTCATGGCAAACGCTATTTTTTTTAAAGAATAGATTTGTCAACTTTATATATTTTATTAGAATAATAATAACAGGTCCCAGAAGAATGATTATTTGAACTCTATGCAGTTTCAAACATATTATTATTTCAAGAGGCCGATCTTTTACTTAGCATTGCAATATAATTTATCAATGTAGTTCATTTCGGACCGAATAAATTTCTGTAGAATATTGCAGATATTGTCTTATAAAGCTGGATATGATTTATTAAAGTAAATATTTCATAATTGTCAAAATAAAATAAAATGGTGTATTGCATGTACTCATTGCTCTTGGCCACCATTGTGAAAATGCTAACTTCATCTATCAGTCAAACGTGCGGTAGAAACATTACATGCTGAATTTTGCTTATCCACCCCAAACTCTGACTTCTAAACATAAATAAATATTTTAATAAAATATTTATTTTACAAGTGAAATTGTGTTTTGTCAACTAAAATTAATAACAGCTGATGAAATAAAATAATGAAGTGTTAAAAAAAGAACTCTTAGCAACCGTCTCAATCAATCGAGGCTTTTACATGATTTGCATAAAATCCAATCAATCAGGCCATTAGGTGAGGTGAGGGTTTATCAGACAGTATTTTAATGATTACAAAGTAAGGAAGGTTTCCTCTCTGTTTGTGTATGCTGTATTCCTTTCTACAATACAAATTATGGCGGCAATCAGGAGTCAAAATATTGAATTTTCAGTGATTTTCAGCTTAGGAAATAAATTTTTCAGCACATGTGGGGTTCAAAAAATGCATTTTGTACAGAAAATATAAAATCCTGAAAGAGAAGACATTGAACAAAGTAAATATATAATAGCCTCAAAAGTGAAAAAAATAAGAAATTGTTTCCCTTCTACAAGCTGTCTATGGCCTTAAGAGGCATTTCTTAAACTGAGAAAATTTTGTCATACTCTGTAAAGCCAACTTTTTAATTACAGTTATAACAGTGTTTACAACACTATGTAAGACCTCAAAACTAAGGCCCACAACTTGCCATATCAACATTTTTTCCAGCTATCGACAAATGCTTGTATACAGGGTGGCCCAAAAGTAGGTTTACAGTTACTAAACTACTTTTCATATGGTTGAAGTTACTTGCTTAGTAATACCAATGTTGCGATGTTGAAGGAGGACATTTTGAGCACCTGAGAGATTAAATTGTTTATGTTTATGTTTATGTTAACAGGTATAACGAATTTCCCACTGTTCTAGTGTCGAATTTTCAAATAAATAGTCTATGTGATAACTGTAAACCTACTTTTGGGCCACCCTGTATTTTGAAGAACAAACATTTCTATTATGAAAAGTATTATACATATTCTAAATGTTTACACATCAGACATTTTTGAGGAACATCTAACTATATAATAAAAATGTAATGGTTGTGGATTTGCGCAGGTTAAAATAACCTAATAGTATAGTATGTGTTTCATCTGCATCATTAAAACTATGACAAAATAACTGCACCGTTTATTATGATGTCAAAAAAGAACACAGATTTGTTTCTTTTATTTGAATCATAATGTGTAATACCATACAAGGTTATCCATGTTCTACACATACAAAAAGTGTTGAATGATACACTATGGGGATATTTATTACAAATCATAATTTAATATGTCTGCAAAATTAGCTAATGTTGATGGTAGATAAAAATGCCCAGATAATCAACAAATAGTACTTCATCTTTTCATTTTGCTATTCAAAACAGTTTTATATATATACATTTTAAAATTTTAAAAGAAATATATATATATAAAAATATAAAATATTTAATTCTGTTGTTAATATGTGTCACAACAAATGTGTTTCTATCAAACAAGTCAACATGTGCAGTTATGTAAAGCTACCTAATTTATTAGAACATGTACACTCTACACTTGTTATTACAAGATTTTTTTCACATATAACACAACTGGATGGATACATAATTTATTCAAAGAGACAATGACATAACAGTCATGGACATACATCAGTCATGAGAACATATTTTTTTCCACATGTAATACAACTAGATATGCACAATTTCTTAAAACAGTCGATGATTTATAATAAAAACGGACCAAAATAAGTTATCAGAACATACGATAATACAGCTAGACAAACAAAATTCATTTAAGCATTTGCCTAATGACATAACACAGCTGGATTCATATAGATATTTGAATATGTACTGACACAAACTAAAGTTAAGTTAATGAACTCAATTAGAACATTTGCTATAGCCTAAAACATATAGGCATACAAATTATAAAACATACATTTTAAAAAGCATCTGTGCCCCCCCCCCCCCATCAACCAGTCAAAAGATGACCACTTGCCTCCTTATCTAGTGATGCCTCAAGACGGATACTTCCTGGGCTCATCATGAAATCCTTCACTGCCTCAGCACTTGGCTGTGGGGCTGGTTGTTCAGGAGCATATGTCAGCTTACGGACTGCCAGACGGACAGAGTTCCTATAAAAAGCAGTAGAAACAGTCAAACTAGAGCAGATCTCAGAACCTATGAAAACATACAAATAAAGACTTACAGAGTACAAACATTATTTAAAGATTAATTATGTTTTCTGGAGCATGGGAGATGTAATCGTTTCTTTTAAGCATGCAAACAAAGGATTGGAATGATATACCCTTCTGTTTTTTTATAAATGCAATACTAAATCAGTATATGTCATCAATGCAGAAATTTTTATAAACAGTTTGCAATGTATTTAAGATTAAACAAAGAAGAGAGACTGACTGCTGATGGAAAAAATGTATTTTAAACAATATTTTTGCAGGATGTATTTGTCCTATGAAACTTACATGTTGAAAATGCAGAGTTTTACTCTTATTTTCTTATTTTCATAAAAGAACACATCATTTGTGGGAAAGGACCACTCTGGTTTTTTCAACAAAATAAGCTAAAACAAAGATAGACTGACCAATCATTTTAAACACATTTTATTGTATGATTTATTTGTCCTATATTAAATGTTGAAAAGATAGATATTTTACTTACATTTTCAAAATAAAAAAGGCACGTCTACTTTTAGTTAGGGAAGATCACTCTGGTCTTTGGTTTATGTTTAAAATAAATAAGCTAAAACAAAGAAACCAGACTGACCAATCATTTATTTTAAAAACATTTTTCTGTATGATCTATTTGTTCTATGTTAACTGTTGAATATGTAGAGTTTTTACTCACATCTTTAAAAATTTTAATAGATATAACTATTCAACACAAGACAAAATTATTTTTAAAAATATCTTTGGCACACTTTATAATGCAAAATACTTTTACAAATTTCAACTTTCAAATGTAATATCATGCAGGTTATTGTAGCAACTTGAAAACTTTGTCCTTTATATTCATGTCAGTAAAATTGCAGACAACTTGATTTGCAAAATGGATTAGCATTCTGATGTCCCACAGTTGATCTTGATATTTTCACTTACTTAATGAACAATACAGAACAATAGTTACAGTGTAGTATATTGGGTTCCTCAGAGTAATGACATTTGAATAAATGATGTTCAAATAATAGATTTTCACACCTAAACTGAAGAAATAATCTTTTATTAATTCATGGGTCTTACACTCTTGCAGTATGTATACATGGTTCACATGTCTCCTTTTCAATATTCTTAAAATAACATTGGCAGCTGCCAAACTTTTTTCTTTTGCTGCCCTTTAAATGTGAAAGGGTCAAATATTTAGGGTTGGGTTTGTCTTTATAAGATTAATATGCACAGAATGAAATTAAATAGTAATCAGTGAACTAATAAAATTCATTATTTTACTCTTTGTGATCTAAGATATATAAAATAACTATTTTAACATACGTACAGATACACTGACATTTATCTTCTATACTTATATCTCTTAAAAAGAATAAACAAATCTAATTGTAATATAATAATATAAATAATAATGAGATGATTCATTGTACTAAGTGATCATTCAGTACAATTATGTATTAGAATTATTTCAAAATTAAACTTTTTTTGTAAATACTTTGTAAAACATGCAACTTTAACAACCTCTTGTGCGGTTTTTCATCCATGCTGTCAGCCACAAATGTCTTGAGCTCATAATCAACACCACAGGGCTAGAAACAAAACCACACACAAATTTAAAATAAAACAATTATTGTCTATGATTAATTTTTGTCAACCAGTTAATGTTTCCATAAACAAATGATGCCATTGAAAGACTACAACACTACAAAATAAATTGTAACTGCAACACAGTTTCCTTTTTTTGTTAATTAGTTATTTCTCACCCTCTTTTTGTTAATTTCCAGTGCACTTATTAAACTGACTTTATAAGCATAAACAGATGTATTAACACTTAAATTATTCAGGTAAACATGAAACAAGCACTGCTGCTGACGGAGGAGTCACTACAGTGACATAACAATGGTTACAGTCTTTATTAAAATATTAAAAAAAATATTATTCTGAAGTGATAGCATATTTGGTCTTTAAGATGCCATTACAAATAGGCAATATAATTTTAATGACAATGTGCTATTTTTTAATTTTTTTTTTATGGGAGAACTTGTTTTGAATGTCTGTTAATTCTTCCATTTAAAAATCAAATATGCCAGTTAGATTGATAATGAAAATAATTTCAAATCTGAAACACAAATATGCAACATATCAATCTATGGTCTAAATTTCTAATAAAATTCATTATTATCTGATCAAATGGCTGGAACTAATTTTAGTATACTGCCTTTTTTATGACAGTTGTAGTATGTAAACAAGCCTCACATTATCAAGTGCAATTGTCCAGAACTGAATCCAACTGATATCAAAGAAGAGAAGATGAAAACTGAATATTTAAAAAATAAAATTTATATTAGAAAAGTTTAAAATGTGCTATTAAAACTGGCATAAATATACTTATAAATCTATCTGTTTTATTATTTTAAACACATTTTGATCATCTCTGATATAGGAATACTAAGAATTAATTATTATCCTAACAACCCAACAACTCTACTGTTCAAGAGAATTAAGTTTGGTAACTACATTCGCAAAATCTTAATTTGTCTCGCTTGAAAAATGTGTTAGAAAAAGTTTCATTTAGTAAATAGCAGTAGCTTGTTTGTGAGCTTTATGGAAAATACAAACTGCTATCATAAGTGAAGCAAGAATGAGAGAAGAGTGGAGTGTATAGTGCATATGCTGAGATCATGGAAGAATAGCACCATGCTATTGAAAATTGACATTTTAAAAATCAGACACCTACTTCATCTACCAAACAACAATAAATGATTGCAATTATCTACTCAGTGGAAAATTTCACATTTCAGAAGTCTTACAGGAAAAAAAACACATGGTGCTCTTTTGACCCTCTATATCAGGGGTGCACAAACTGCGGCCCAAGACATAGCTCTATGCAGCTCCCGGAGGACTTTATTTCATTATTTGTGTTGTTTTTTCCTACTAAGCAATTGATGTACAATCTGACTTGTGGCCCTCCATGCACTATCAATTGGAAATGTGGCCCTCTAGCCTATAAAGTTTGTGCACCCCTGCTCTATATGGAGTTAAAACAGGCCAGCAAAATCATATTTCCCAACTGCCAAACTGTAAATCTGACAATGAACTTTGGGACAAACAAGAATTAAAATGGGAATGATGTTTATCTTGCAATAATTATATTATAATTATTTATACTGTAATCTGTCCTATATATCTCCAAAAATTGAAATAAAATTAGATGAAAAAAGCAGACAAGACAACTGATTCATAGACAAACTGGACATGCCAAAATATGTGAGAGAAAATATATAGTTTAGAATGGTGAATGAGGAATGAGATGCATGTAGTTTTATTTCACCACAAAAAGAACCTGACTAGTGATCATTTTGTCAACTTTTATCCCCAAGCAAAGGAAGAAAATGAATGAAATGAATCTTTATAAAGCAGATAATTAGAATCAGTAATAGCAAAAAGAGTGAACTCCAAGAGAAAAAGTGTTTTACTTTCCCAGTGTCACCAGGGGCTGGCTGAAGAGTGACAGAAGCTGGGGCATTAGGTGGCAGCTGAAATTATACATATAATTATATAATATTAATTCAAGAAATTATTAAAATATGTATCAACAAATAAAAAAGGCAACAAGTAAATTAAAGTCTAATCATAAATTGTGAACAGTCTCATGACAAAAAAGGTCAACGAAAGCATAAATATTCCCATAACATATGCCACACTCACTAAAATTTACTTTCAGTTATTTTCCCTCAAACTATATGATTATTTCTCAAAACTGTTTCTTTTCCAAGGAATGAAAACAGGGTTCCTGCCACAAGCTTAAAATGATTTTCCAGACTTTTTCCAGACCTTTTCCAGACAATTTTTTTAAAATTCCAGACAATACTACTGTGTATGTAAAAAGTCACAAATTAAAATCACACCTGATAACATGTTTAAAAATATATGCAAATTTACAATGAAACTAAGAGCACACAAAAATAGGCCATAATCAGCTGACAAAGAAAGTTGTAATTCTAGTAGAGTTTGAAAGCCGAACTTAATAGTATTGAATATTTTTAAAAACTAACTTTGAAATCATGCTCAATGCACCCAATTATAGTTTATTTGTTCAATGGGCCATGTGTAATATTGTCATGATTTTAAAATGTTTGACTGTGTAAACTTTTGCAATGTTTTTTGGCAAAATGTGGAAATGGGTGACCTTGATTGACCTCATCCAGTATGCACAATTTTAAAGTTACAAGTTTGATTTTACTGTTGGAAAATCAGCAATTGATGTTTCTTTCAAAAATATTGACAGTAAAATGTACTATCTATCTATCCTTTAGTCTTGTCAACCATTGGGGCACCAATGATGACCTGTTAACCAGTTTCCTCCATTCCATTCTGTTCTCTGCTAATCTTACCGTATTGCTCAGCTTCAGTCCTGTCCACTCTGAAATGTTCCTCCCATATTTTCCTGTCCTCCTCTCCTTGCACAGTACCTTGCATGATTGTCTTGGTAAGCCCTGTTGATCATGTGATATGCCCATACCATTTCATTTTGCGTTTTTTCACAATGGCCAATAGCTCTTTATAGGGCCCAATGGCTTGCCTAATTCTGTTTCCATTTTCTCATTCGTGACATGATCTCTATACAAAATGCCAAGCAACCTTCAAAAGCATCTCATTTCAGTAGCTTGTATCCTCCTTTCGAGATCCACTGTAAAGGTCCATGACTCAAAAGCATATAAAAACACAGATACAACCAAAGAGTGCATCAGTCTGATCTTTTAGCTGACTGAGATGTTTCTGTCTTTCCAAACTGTCTTCAGCCTTGCCATTGCTGTTATTGTCATTGTAATCCTGGGCAATATTTCAGGTTTTGATCCCTCGTCTGTCATGATGGCTCCTAAGTACTTGAATTTATTAACTATTTCCAATTTCTGATCACCAATCATGATGTCATTGCTAATGCCATCGGTGTTGTTGGTCATCAATTTGGTCTTCTCAGCACTGATTTCTATACCAAAAGCAGTAGCTGTCCGGTCCAGTTTTGTCACCGAGTTAGCTCCTCCTCATTTCCTGCAAGTCTATCGATGTCATCAGCAAAGTGTAAGTTCGTTATTGTTCTGCCTCCAATACTGACAGTTCCTTCATGGTCTTCCAGAGCATCTATCATGATTCTTTTATTGAAGATGTTGAAGAGAATAGGCGAAAGTAAGCTTGTCAGACTACCACTGTTGTCCTGAACCAATCTCCTAATTGGCCATTGAAGCAGACTGCTTTGGTGGCCTTGCTGTAAAGGCTTTTTATGACTTTGATCTGGTTGGCACTGATGTTGTACAGCTTCATGGTGGTTACATGCCACACCCTGTCAAATGTCTTTCTTAAAATCTACAAAGACATGATAAAGTATTGTTGGTGCTGAAGGTACTTCTCGTATAGCAGTCTCAGATTAAAAATCTGTTCAGTTGTGCTTTGCCCTGGTCTGAAGCCTGCTTGTTCTTCAGCTTTGATTTCCTCTGCCTGCAGCTTCAGTCTATTTAATATGATCTTTAGCATGACTTTGCTTGGGTGGCATATAAGACTTAGTACAATGTACAATAGTATTCAAGTGATGTCACTGAAAATGCGGTCATGGAAAATGAGCAATTTTTGAGCTAATGAAGTTATTTATCTCTGGAAGTAATGAAAGAATAATTATCAAATAATTTGAGCTTGTAGAGGATGTGTATACCTATAAAAAAATCCAAATCTGGTCACAATTGGACCAACGGTTCTTGAGTTATGATGTATAATTTTGAAAATGTTCACATCCAGATTTGGGATGGTGGTGGTGGTGGCTAAAACTAATATCTCTGGAATTAACGGTGACATTTGAAATCTGTCTTTCAATTCTGTTTTAGAATACATTCAATTTGATGCATGCCAAGTTTGGTTGTTTTCTGACATAAACGGTAGGAAATTTCACGAAAATGGTGTATTTCCTTTGTTGTTATGTGTATATTTATTGGTGAAGTAACTTTTTGTTTTCCAAGATATCCTAAAGATATTCAAAACATACGTGTATGGCACTGGTATAAATACATTTCTCAACTTACAGAATTAAATTCTGGCAACTGATGGAGTTGCATATTTATGAAAAATAAACACTAATTTCAAGAATTAATGTTTATTTTTCATAAATATGCAAATATTTCCTAAAGTATAATTACATCTTTAAAAACTAATTTCCAGAATAGTGTTTAGCACATGTTATTATAGTTTATTCGTTCAAGGCCCCAAGTGTAAAACTGCCGAGATTTATAAAAATTCAACTTTGTATTTTTGGGCATTTGGGGAAAAATGGATGACCTTGATTAACTTCAAGCAATAAGCATAATGTTGAATGTACAAACTTGCAATTGATATCCAGCAAATGGAAATTGATGCCTCTTTCAAATACTGTAAAGAAAATGTTAGTACAATGTACATAAGTAAGCAAATGACACCATGCAAGATGGTGGTTAACAGAAAATGTGCCATTTTTAGTGCTAATAAAGCTAATTATCTCTCAAGTTATTGATGGAAAATTATGAAATAATTCAGGCTTATAGAGGTTGTGTACGTGTAGAACATATCAAAATTTTGTTAGAATCAGACAAACAGTTCCCCTGTTATGATGCTGCAACAGCAAAAATTGTGCCACCCATGATTTTGGAGGTAATGGTGGGGGAGATGCAATAGATTCTTCTTGATTCGTGCAAAGTTTGGTTTATCTGACAAGGAGTTTCAAAAAAAAGATTGTTTTGTGAAAATCGTCTCTTCTTGAGGTAAGGTCAGTTTTGCAAATTATGAACTTGACTTTATTTTGTAAAAAAGCAAAATTGTTATTTTAAAAAAATCAATATGAAATTATGGGAATATCAAAATGAAACAAAAATTAAACAAAAGATGGTGAAAGAGGACGCCCAAATCTGTAATTTTCAAAGAAATAATCTTTAAATACTGGGGTTAATCAAATAAAGATGTGCAGATAATCATTACTGCATAACCAAACTGATATAAGTCTGGAAATTGTTGAGGTACATGCACCAAATTTTGATCATAGGTGCATGTCAACTTTTTCTATCGACTGCAATTTAAGAATGATATTTCTAATGGTGTTTTTAATGATTTTTTTCAAATGAAATCCGATCTCACCGGCCAAGGTTAGAGTATACTTATTACTAATACAATTATATTCAGTGGAAATTGGTAAGTCACAATGACTGCATTCTCCCAATCCCACAGTGATGCATACACTATCCGAAAATGGCAATTACTCTGAATGTAAAAGGCAAGTCCTTTGTCCTGGTTTCTGATTTTTAGTCTGCAGATGACCCTATTATTAAAATGGGTTTTGATTTTTAGCCTGTGGCCAACTCAAAAATTAAATCAGGGGAAAACCCCACCAAATTTAAGACTACCTTTTCCAGGCCTGGAAAGGCTAAAATCAAATTCCAGACTTTTCTCAAAGTTCCAGACTTGTGCAGGAACCCTATGGAAAGGAAAACCACTTGATTATTTGGCTATTTCTTCTCCAAAGAATAATAACACTCAACTCTAGATTAACTGAGGCTAGAGAGGAAAAGTTAGAAAAAAAAACCCTCAAACTGGCTTAATACAAACAAAAACATTAGTGAAAACAGTGCAATCTATGCAGATTATTGCACAATGTATAACTAAGTTTAAAATAATCAAAAACATTTTGCTAACTACAACTTTTTATGAAGTCTTTATTGATCAAAGTTCACATTACATCCTCCCACACCTCATGCAAATTTGTTATATTCCGGCAGAATTTAAAATACTGTTTGCTAACATGATGGTATCTACACACTTTTTTAATATCTAGCATGAGAGTATCTGTACATAATTTTATTATCTGTCTGAATGAAAAAAAATAATTTATATGTAGATATTAATATATTCACATAATTTTCTTTTCTAATTCACTGAAGTATTACTAGTTCTGAAGTTTTTCTGGCATTATTCTGGAATCAACTTGTCTTAGTTAATATGTGTGATATGCAGATATATGATTATGAACACATGACACTTACCTCAAAAAAGAAAGGGTAGGCATTGGGACCCAGTTTTTTAATAAGACGCTCTTGGAGACGGGTCAGTGGTTTTGGTTCAGTTTGATCTTTTATGGGTGGGTACACCTTTAAATGGGGATAAAAAATATTTGTATTATAGAACTCATAGTTGATTCAGTATAAATCACATTAATCATATCTCACATCTACATCAAGACCATCAGCCCACTAAACTAAAAAAAATAATGTATGCAGTGCTGTCATAAATACTTTTTAAATACAGTAAACCCTTGTCCAATGAAGGTTTATTAAAAGTGGATTTGATTATGCCTGCAAAACTACTTGCAATTATTTTGTCTTGCTTGCGAAATGCAGTAAGTAATTGAATATATGAATGTATGCATGTGATCAGACACATTAATTATGTGAATGTTTGCAAGAGATGTGGTTGTGATAAATCATCGTCTAAGCCAGCTTTGTCATGTTTTGTCTTGCTCATATTGTTACTGCATTCAATTCCATACAGCTGAATTTGAATACTTTTATTATTTATAAGAGGCTCTTCTGCATCATAGCAGTATGTCATCTAAAACAGAAAGCATCCCTAAATGGCAATATGAAGAGGAGAAAAGTAAGAATATGACATTAGCCCTGAAATAAAAATTCTTGAATTGTTGCAATTGGTATGAGTGTCACTTAGCAGAAATTTCAGCATGAATGAGTCAAGCATTTGCATTATTTTAAAGGGTGACAGAAAAAATTTATGCTATTCTTTGAGAGGGGGTGGGAGAGGGAAGAGAAAAACTAAAGAATAACAAAAAAAAAATGATCACAGATTTTTAGATCTAAATAAATCCTCTAACATCTGAAGACCCCCAACCCCCAACCATCTACATATATTTCAATGGAGTTTAAAGATACACTTTCCAATGACAATGACGATTCACTGATTTCAATCAATTAGATTATCACAATTAGCAACAAACCCTTAAGTGTGCAGATATCAATAAAAATTTCATTGTTAACTATATAGTGCTTTTTAATTTCTTTAAAATGAATATGGATATGATACTTGTACAGGAAAAATTAATGACTTAATTGGGTATATATCGACATTTATTATCTGGACAAAAAGAGATGCCAAGAACAAGAGACTGATTAGTGACAGCAATGAGGTTCGATGATGAAGTTGTACACCTACTCCAACTAAAATAAATTTTAAAATGTATTAATTTTTTCAGTATTAAATTTTGAAATGGCTACCGCAACAAGGATTAGACAAACAAATTCCTGTTTTCCTGTTTTTGTTTCCCAGAGAACACTTTATATTTTACATTATAGGGTGTGTGCATTTAGAATCACACATAACAGCTGCTTAAACTGAAGCTGCATTATTAACAATTACAGCATTTAACAGTCATGCAAGAATAGTCACAAATATTTAAGCAATGACATTACATACATGAACAGATGATCCTTAACGTCACAATCACCAAAATATAAAACTAAAAGTAATCAGATGATAACTATGAAAAAAAGGGCTGGCTTTAACAAAGCATTTAGAAAAGGTGGAGATAAAATGAATGTCAATATGTGCAAAAGTAAAGTCGGCAGATAGAAAAATATGTGTACAGAGCTTCTGAAATGCTTTCATTTTTAAATATGACAAGCAATTCATTGAAAGCCTACAGCATATGGGAAGGTTATACTGTATATTGCAAAAGAGAGAAAAGAGAAATATTTTCGATAAGCTGGCCTAAAAGACTAGAAGGACTGTAAATTATGCTCTGGCAGAAGAAACAAGAGAAGGAAGGAAGAAATAATATTTATAACATTTACCTGCAAAGAGGAGAGATACAGATCCTTGCGGAAAGTAAGACCCAAGACATCCAAGTCTTCTCGTCCATAGCGAAAGGCTGCAAGAATGTGAGCATACACTTTGCGATCCTTCAGGTATTCTGGATCCACCAACACTACTCCATCTGCAAAAAGAGTATCAAATTTCTGTGAACATATGTAAATCTATTTATTTGTAAATAAATTATAAGAACAAAAAAGAAGAAAAGATCTGATGATATATTTAAAATATTTAAAATATAGATTTGCACTTATTATTATAAAAATATGTCAAATACCTAGCAACAATAAAATTGTTACCTTAAGTAAAGATTTACCTGCTTTCAGAAAATTTGACTGTTATTTAACCATATAAAATTATAACAAATAAGAAATTCAAACAAATAAATATATATATATCTCCCAACAATTTCAAACTATCGCATTTCAAAGAAGACTATATCACTTCAGTAAATTATTTATTAAGCTTAAACTAGTATCATTTGAAAGAAGTGACAGAAAGTAAAGAATAGGATTTACCCTGAGGTGAACACAATTTAAGCAAATTTGGTTAAAGGCTAAAAAAGGTTTATTATGAATGGAATACGTGTGACAAAGGACTAAATGGAAACAATACAGTTTCACAATAATATGTCTCTGAATATGTCTTTAAATTCAAGATTTAAAAAGCATTTACAGAGAACCGATAATCTAGACAAGGGGTGCACAAATCGTGGCCTACATGCAGCCTGAGACAGGGTTCTGTGTGACCCTCAGAGCACATTTCATTATTTGTGTTGTTTTTTTCTACTGAACCATCCTTGTGCAATTTGACTTGTGTCCCTCCACGCACTATCAATTGGAAATTTGGCCCTCTGGCCTAAAACGCTACTGCACCACTGATCTAGACAGTAAATTGCATCATAGTTTTAAATGATATACGGGCAGATATGTTTTTCCCCTGATTTATAAATAAACATGTTTACATGTCCGTCATAAACAGAGAATCATCTTTTAATTCTCATTTAAAAACAAACTAAAAACTTATATATATATATATATATAAATGTGCTTGTGTGTGTGTGTGTGTGTGTGTGTAATTGTAAATATTTATATATCACTATATGACCATACACATATGGATAAACAAATTAGAAAATGAAATATCAAGGGAGAAGGGTAGACATTCTTTCTAAATTTGTATTCTACATCAAAACTTTCTGAATTAATCAAGAGGGGAAAAAAATCAATAGAGCTATATAGGCGGGATCTAGAATAGAAACATCATAAATTTATTTTATCATTATTTCACAACTAGCTTTTTTTGATTGTGTCCTTGAAGCTCATTGCCAATGCATTAAAAGTTCATCTGTAACTTTTCCTCTCCTGGCAAGTTTAGTAATATAACTCCATTAAATAAAGGATTTTTAGTAATCAATATGTCCCCTGTCTAAGCCCTGCTTTTGAAAATACTCTAAATACTCTGAACACTAAACATCTCTTAACTAGTGGTCCATCCAGGTAAGTCAAGGCAACAAAGTTCTTCCCATAAGTATTCATCTTCACTATACCTCACGAAACAAAGTAGAATAGCATGGTTACTCATGTCAGTTGATTCATCAAGATGAGCTGCAAAACATCTCAATTTCTTTATCCCCTCTACAACTTGCTCTTCAATATCGATGGCCATGTCAACAATTCTCCTCTGAATGGTGTTGTCCAAAAGTGGTATAGCTTCTAGTTATTATATGTTAAGTGGCAATAACATTTTTCATGGACTGGCAGGAAATTTCTGGGGATTGGCAGATGAAAACCACTGCATTAGCATATAAATACTTCTGGATTAAAAAAAACCAAATTAAATCTACATGGCACTTTTGTGTGACATATCCCAGTTTGGCAAAAGAATAAAAGTTTTGGATCCAAATCCAATTTATGTGGAAACTAAGTGTTATGAAGAATCTCCTTTTAAAAATATTATTTCTTTACAAAATTGACCATTTGCAGATAAAAGGAATAATGAAAATTGCTCTAATGTTATTATTGCTTCTAAGAAAATCTTGATATCGTAAGTTTGTTGGATTATTTATAACACTGAAAATTAAAGAAAAAGGCTAGGTGTATCCATGTAACAAAAAGAGGTGTCATTTTTCAGTTCAAAACGACTTTTTTTAACAAATAATTACAAAATAAATAAACACATATTCATGCAACTACCTTATGTATCTCTCACATCAATTCTGAACATACAGAATATAAACACAGGATATTTCAATTTTATTTTATTTTTAAGAAAACACATTTCAAATGGACCACCCTTCGTGGTTCACTTCCCCAGAGAATGAGCCATATGTTTCTGTTGAAAACTTAGAAAATAAAGTGGAAACATATTTTACCATGAAATAATATTTTAAAATAAGCAATATAATCATCAAATTACAATGAATATATTTTCTCTATTACCCTAAAATATTAACTTAATCTGGATACATATTTCATTTAAAATCGGGTATAAAACTCTAATTTCATCGTTCGGAAATTTTATTTACAAAATTATCAGCCATCATAAAAGAAGCTCTATTTTTCTCAACTAAACATAAAATGGGCTAAGTTATTATTCTGAAAAGATAATATTAAGTAATAGACAAAGTATCTATTTAAATATGAACATTTAAAAAATATATAATAAACCTAATTGCGATATTTATATTCTGAATGTAATTCACAAGTTTTTCTTACCCTTAACAGAACAGTTAAAAATCATACACAACAATGTGAAACTTTAAATGCAAAAGAAACCATATGGATACGTACAGAAATATGTAAGCTATTTACAATGCTAATCAATTTAATTAAAATATATCAAGATTATCAGAAATCTTAGCTGTTTTGAAACGATGATTCTGAAAATTTCCTGACACTGTTGTTGTAACAAAGTGATCTTAGTGGAAACAAAAGTTATTTTTCTTATTTGGTACTGAAAACTCATCACCAAGACAAAATGACAAGAGAGATATCTTTCTGCAATATGATGACTTTGAAAATGTAAGAAATAGTTTGCTATACAGTAGCCATTATTTTATAGTTACAAATTTATTAATTTCTTTGTAATGTTCTAAAATGGAAATGAAAGCAAATTTTTTTTAAAAATTGAATATTTATTAGTAAAACAAATATATTTAAAAACATTAGTGTATGAATATTTTGAGTGCATTGATTGTTTAACTAGCACATGATGTTTATATATACATGTTGATGTTCAGTAAACGAGCAGAAGTTTTGGTTCTGATTTATGTGGAAAGGAAGTGTGACAAAAAAATTTGCCTTTAAAAAATATTATTTCTTCATAAAATTGACTGTTTCCAGATAAAAGGGATAGAGAATGTTGCTTTAATGTATTATCATTTCTAAGAAAACTTGATATAGTAAGTTTGTTGGATTATTTGTAACAATGAAAATTAAAGAAAACAGATATATGTAAGCAAGTCACAAAAAGAGGTGCTATTTTTCAGTTCAAAACGAATTTGGTGTTACAAATAATTAATTAAACAAACACAAATTCGTGCAATTAACTTATGTATCTCTCAGATTAATTCTGAATATGTAGAAATTAAACACATGATATTTCAATGTTTTATTTTAAGAAAACACATTCAAATGGACCCACCATTTGTGGTACACTTGTCCAGAGAATGAGCCATATATTAAAGCAATTACTGAAAGCAACTTTGCAAGAGATGCTAGAAAAACCATTTACATTAAAAATGTCTGAAAACTTGAATTATCCATCTGACTAACCGATTGGATCAATGTGAGTGAGGTGATCAATGAAATCTCTCTTCCCAAGGTAGGTTGTGATCTACAGATGGAAAAATAGAAAACAAAACATTAGACCAGGAATTATATAAATCATGCAAGCATACATCTATCTGCATGCAAGAAAAAAGCTCATCAACATATTTCAGTTTGAAACAGAAATAGCATAAAAATGCTTTTAACTGAATTCCAGAGAGAAATCTGGGAAAACATAATTTATTCTTGTTATCTTTTCAGTTTAGAAATGTCTTTAAAAGTTCATGGAAGTTAAAAAGTATTTTTCCAGATCAATTTGTGTTATACTACAGTCATGCAATACTATATTAGTATTATTCAATTTATTGTGCACAATATATAGTAATGTATAGAGTTTGTTTAATGCAATTAAAACTTTCCCAAAAATGCAGATACAAATGTTGGCCTACCATCTGTGTGTCAAAAAGTTTCGAATGACCACTTGACATAATTTATGAGGAACTGTACTATGGCTATTATTAGACTAAATAGGGTCACTTCAAGACTGGGTTATTAAGAATGTGATAATGTATAGTTCTGTGGTAAACTGTAGGAATCAAAATATTTATCTCTTTACAAATTATATTTCTAACAAATTTTGCTCACTAACTGTAAAAAAAAGGGCCATAAAGGAAAGTTTTAGATGACACTCTCTACTGAATTTTCTCTCTTTGTTCTTCTTGAGTAAAAACCTGTAACATCTCTAATTGTTCCTTCACTCTGACTGAACTTGCAGGTGCACAAACTTTTAACCATCACTCAGACATTCTTATCTAAATATCTAGAAATAAGTGGAATATAGTGATAATTTATACACATACAGAACCAAAGTTTCTTGCCCCTCTGTACCAATATTGAGAGAATAGAGATCGAAGCACCCTAAGCAATATTGCTGAGCTGTTTTGTACTGCTAATACAAGGAAAGAGAATTATTAAACTATTTCAAATGTTTGTGAATATTTTAAAAACTATTTTCTAAGTTATGAGAGCATTTATTTTCCCGCTAAACTTGTAAATTAATCTATTAAATTTCTTCTACTTGCTCAAATGTCTAACTAAAAATTTCCTTGTTAGAAAGCATATTTTCCCTTCACTTTATTTTACTGGTTTCGGCTTAAATAGTATTTTATTAATATACTATGCTGTCGGGGAAAACCCGGCTACAGTCACTTGTACAATTGATTTTGTGCTACAGCCATTTGTAGTCATTTACACCCCTTTGATAGTCCAGGGAGGTATGTACTTAAAAGATGTTTAGTGAAAAAACTATCTGACATAAATTAAAATGATTTTTTAAAAATAAACATGAGATTCTGAACTTTAATAAATTATAAAAACCCACTTTTGAATTTTTTTCACTTCAGAGCTACAGACATTTGTAGTTGTTTACTCCCATTTGATAGTCCAGAGAAAAACTATCTGACATAAATTAAATTGCTTTTTTAAAAAAATAAACATGAGATTCTGAACTTTAATAAATTATTAAAAACCCACTTTTTACTTTTTTCACTTTAGCCTGGTTTTCCCTGACAGCATCACATATAATTTCTAATAGTCTGTATATTAATTTACACTTATACAGGGTGTTCAAAGATAATTGCAACCCATGGAAAATCCATGCTTATTAGTAAATAACAAAAACTGTTCAATTGTTAGCCACCAAACTGTTCAATAAATTGTATTCAATAAATCATATTACCTAACAGTAACATATTTCTCAACATATAATTTGATATTTCAATAATATTAATTATTATTATTATTATTTCAATATGTGCATACATTATCTATGGGTTCCGTTTCTTTCTGAATACATGGTCAGCAGACAAATTCTATTTTCTTCTGTGTATACAGCATCATTATACAATAATGTGGACAATATGCCTTTATTTATACAAGCTAATATATTCAAATGCTTATTGTACTGAACAGCACTTTTAAGTTTTTATGTACAAGTAATATGTACTGACTGCTTTAGCCAATATTATAAGACATGCCTGTTAGCTTGTGCTAGATATTTTATTTCCTCCATAGGTCATGAAATGTATATAAAATCTTTGGCTTCTCTAGACTCATTTCTGGCTCAAGGCTGCATCTATTATCCCAGATGTGTTAATAGACGGCACCCTTTCTACTGATCCTAAACCAAGCTGTCAGCCACCCATAAGTAAATCTGCTTTGGAAGATGTCCTCTACAAGACTGCAGCTCTTCTAGAATCCTCCCCTGTGAAGATGCATTTCAAGTCAACAATATATGCATTTGGATAGTACAACTAGTGGATTGACTCTCATTACTCTACTCATTTACAAGTAACTCTTACTTACTAAATCATCTGTTGTATTTATATATAGCTTTTTTTTTTTTAACAGGCTGTATGCATCTGTTGTGTCAAATGTAGGCATTGTTTTGTCTTTGGTTTCAACATCTCTAAAAACAGAGTAGTATAAATCTACCTTTGTTTCAAATTAAAAGCTGTCAGTTCATTCATTAATTCTATTAACTGTCTGCACTTGTTTAGATTTGATTTAATGTGACTGCAGGAGAGCCATATATCTTTATCGTTTGGTCTTCTGTGCAATAAAAAAATAACTGTTTTAGGTTTCAAATACATCAGAGATATGCATAATTTGGGTACACATTAATATAATTACAAATTTATTTTACATATCTAGCTATAAAATCCACCCTCATAAAATATAAAACAATAATCATCCACATTGTTTAATGTTTCGAGCTCCTGTCTTTCACAAACCAGATTTTGATAAAGAATTTGTATTCCAAACTGATATGAGTAATGCAGGGCTAGTCACCATACTGTTGCAAAAGCATATCCAACATCTTACTCCAGCTGTACGTTAAAGCGGCTCAACAAAATTATTCAACTTCAGAGAAAAAATGTCTTGGAATTGTCTGGGCTGATAGAAATTCCAAGCCTATCTATATGGCAAGCATTTTGTCATTCAGACAGATCATTAACCTCTTGCCTACTTAGCTCACTCGACAAAGGTAAATAGGCATTTGACGAGGTGGTCATTACTACTACAACCATACAGATATACTGTGGAAGTCATCAAAGGCACGGACAACGTAGGGGCTGACTATTTGTCCAGAGCAGTAGAAATAAAAGTGCAAGAGCCCAGTACACAAGTCTCTGTAAGTGTAAATGCTGCAAAATCTTTATATACATATTTTGTATTTTCTCTACTGCAGAGAAGAAGGAATAATCTAACCAGAGTTCGTTATATGATACTAACGCGCGCGCGCGCGCGCGCGCGCGTGTGTGTGTGTGTGTGTGTGTGTGTGTGTGTGTGTGTGTGTGTGTGTGTGTGTGTGTGTGTGTGTGTGTGTGTGTGTGTGTGTGTGTGTGTTCTACGACAAGAAGAAAAAAATAGTGATAATGATTTTTGCATTTGATTTGCGTTTGTATTTCCTTAAGTGTAAAGGTATAACAGGTCATGTCTCTAACTTATAACAAAGGAAAATTATAGTGATTTTTTGTGATAAATTTTGATTATGTCTCTTTAAGTATGGGAACATAAACTGGTCATGTTCCAACTTAAAATGAGAGACATTAATATGTTGTTTGATATTTAATGCTTTGAGGCATGTATAATTATATTATTTTTATTTCTAAAACGTGTTGAATTAATTATGTGTATAACTTAAAACTGAAATAGAAATATTTGTCTTATGAATAATTATTTGCACATCTTAAACCAACATAAATTTTTTTTCGTCTTAAAAATAGTTATTCATTTCGTATTATGGTGAAAGGTTCACCAGTAATGTTCGAAATTTACTCCTAATAGAGCAGATGTTAACACGATGGTTAACATCTCAAAAAGGTTGGGGGTATATGGCAGACTAAATTTGCCTATCTCTATTTTTAAACTTAATTGTTGTTAAATTATTAAATGTCCAAGTGACCTGACCTTGAACACAGATTATGCTGATATTTTTAAGTGTCAAAATTGGAAGTAAATAACTCAGGTAAAGAATATGTGAGAATTTTCTGATGCAATCCAAACCAGTTCCATATTTTTCTGACTAATAATCTCACACTTGTTCATACCAATTTAATCCAATGGGGATAGATTGAAAGTTACTTTGTTGAGAAAGTCCTATATTCTAATCACTTTGATTTGAATGAAACTCGAGTCCAGTCATAAAGACAGTCATTTGCTTATGAGAGAAGTGCACCTCTTCTTTTTTGTGTTGTTTGATCCACTTCAGACTACACTGACTACTGTACTCTGCCAGATCACATTGGTGTGTGTGTCCAACAATATCATTGAACTTATCAGTAAACGTGTTGCTGTAAGTTGATTCTCGTGAATTCAGTTCGAGAGCCAATACAACAAAATTGAAGTTTGAATTTGGTGTGGAGAATTCATGAAAGTTTCTTGTAGTGCACACACAGATTCAGGAACATTCCTCCTGATGTGCTTGATAGTGCATACAACATTCTCTATGGTGTGCTTGGTGAGCGCATTGAAGATTTTGGAACAGCACATTGGACATTGCCAAATAAGAAAGAAACTTGTTGCAAACTGCATGATTGTGAATAAGTGTTAGTGACAGTAACCATTAAAAAGGTAATATACATTGACAATAATTATTTCTCTAAAATTCCACTCTTGTGTCTATGATAAATTATGTCTATGAACTTGATTATATATATATGTTAATGTGACTGCTGATGTCTATGCTAGGATAAACTAAACGATTGTATAGCATTAATCAAACATTGTTGTTATGTAATGTCAACACTCTTTTAATTCATATGTTGTATATTTGATTGTTGACTTCATACATTTATTGTTAAATTTATTTACCTTCTTTACACATATTGATAACCATATGCTGGACAGTGGGTGGATGGTGGCTTGCTAAATATCGATTAAAAGATGGATTTATCTTCTCCTATTTAAGAAGTTTTCCATTTACAAAAATAGTGAGTGATGGTGAATGTTTGTCTATAATGTTGTGGAAGAGAGAAAATGTTTACAGCACTTGCATATCCACCATGTGAGAGAGACAAATGGTGTCTTCTGGAGAATTATTAATAATATAAATTAAGATTCTCATCATCTGTCATAACTATGGATGATTAAATAATAATAACATTAATCATAACCAATAACTAGGGTGGCCTTGTGTCACAACTACGTACAATAATTACAAAATAACCCTTTGTTTCATAAATTCTATTTATTTTACTCTAACAGACATCATCTGTACTTTAAAGAAAAAAATTAAACTGAAGAAATAGTACAATTCCGTTCTCTCCTTACTTTCAGTCCCATAAATTTTTCAACATAGGTGTCTCAAATATTTGTTTTCACATTCAGCAGAAATGGTACAGTATTACAAATTACAAAAAAATGACACTATTATATTTCTAGCATTGTTTTAACTTTTATTAATGAATGTGCCACTAAAAGTATTGCTTTTAGATCTGGACTGTTGAATAGAGGAAGTGTTTCTTTAAACTGTGCTTGTAGTTGGTGAATAGTTAAATTTTTTTCTGTAAGTTGTGCCTGCAGCTGTAGGCCAAGTTTCTAGTTAAATCTGAAAATGTATTTGAACTGTTTAAGCAAAAACAGCAATCAAATTATATAAATCTCTTAAATATCTTTATGATTTACATATTATATATATTAAATTTAATTATGACATTATTAATAAAAAAATCCACCCCACCCCCCATAAATTGATTTGAAACTTGTTAATTTAAATTGCATGATTAGTACGTCTGTTTGTTACTCCCCACAAGCTTATAATTCATTTAATTAAATACAATTATTTAATCTGCATTATATGATCCTTAGTGAAAACAAAACACTAACATTAGAATTTTTTATGTAAAAAATCTAGCTCTAATTAACATTCCCAAGCTGAGCTATCATTATACTTTTACTGCTTCAAGCAGGGCTGTGGAGCTGGAGTCAGTTGTTTATTGGTAGCATTGGAAAAATGCTCTGGATCTGACTTCAAATTTTACAAGATTTGAGGCTCCTCAGGCAGATCCATGTTTGAACCATGCAGGCACCCCCCAAAAAAAAACAAAAACAAAAAAACTTTAAAAATTGAAATAACATCCCAAAGTAGTTGTTTATTATTAATTTAGTACCTGTTAAGCAATTTAAGTAAAAATTACTTTGTGAAGTTATTGAAATAGGAAGCTAAAACCAAACAATCAGCTGTATAAATTAGAAGTTCATATGAAAGGTATAAAGAGGAAGATGAGGTGATAGCTGGGTCAGCACATGAGTACATAAAGGCCTTAACTTAAAAATATCTAGACATACAGGACTGGTTACAATGTTGGCGCTTACATTTTGAAAATTTGGAAGAAAGAGAAACTCCATCATATCTAATTAAATTCAAAATAAATTTTTACCAAGCACTTAAAGAGGCTGAGAAATCTGACTGTACTTCTGAACTGAATGCTAAAAATATGATACCCTGCTACCTAGAGATTATTCAAGATGCCACTTTGAATGTCAGTGTTACCATCCACAACTCACTGTGGAACATTTGTTTTCTGCCCTCAGAATTGTCACATCCAATTTGAGAGTAGCAATGAAGCTGAACCTATTAGAAGCAATAGTTTCTAAGAACCAATTCAATTTAGATAAACATTTTCGTATTATACATATTTTGAGGAATTTTGCATTATATGAATGGAAAAAATAGTTTACAAATGAAATCTATGAAAGCCACATCTTCATTTATTTACACCTATGCCACACTCAAATATATAATTCCATAAATAAATAATGATATGCCATATGACATTAGTAATAAACTACAGTTAGATTCGGAGTTAAAATTTCAGGAGTTGGAGTTGAGATTGTTTTGCTGATTCCACAACCCTGGCTTCAAGTGAGCTATTGGTATGAATGGATAGGTCATTTACTTTATTTTAGATGCCTTATTCTGATATATTATTCACTAGCCTACTAGCTACTAATTTTGGAGAAAAAAAAATGGCATTTAAAAATTAAATACTTTCCAAACTTTACCTCCAAAAAAGTACATTCTAATTACAGAATTTATCATAATATTGTAATGATTTAAAACAGACAAGCAATAAAAGTTTATCCTCATTACAAGCAATGTGTTGAATCAATCTGTATTCTTAGCTTAGGAAAACAATGAATTATGAAATAAAGAAAGATGAAGAGACCTCTACAAATGAACAAAAGTTATATATAAATTTAAATTTATATTCTACCATAAACATAATTCTCAGGTCCAATGAGCCAAAACTCAATAAGGGAGATGACTTGAAGGAATTAAATAAACTTGCTGGGAAACCTGAATAATAATCCTGTCAGGGGACAACATAAATGAGGGCTTATCGTTATATTTATAAGTGCCAAGTAAGACCTTTATTATGTATATAATTCCTTTGTATTTTACAAAGACATTCTGTAAATGACTACAGAAGTTAAAGAATATAACCACATTTGTCTACAATACTGAGCAACAACAAAAATATGTTACTACTTTTACTAGTTAAAACCATAAGTTGATATAACTTAAATAAAGACATTTAAAATATGCCATTGGGTTAAAATCAGAAATATTCTGAAGTTGAATAGAAAAAACTAACATGAATATTTTTATTTTTCAAGTTGTTTTTGACTGAATACATTTTTATAACAAAATGACTGCATTTAATTTTGAAATCTATTATGCCACTTTTCTTACTGCATGCATGTATTAGATTGTGTGTGTGTGTGTGTGTGTGTGTGCGCGCATGCGCGTGCATGTGCAAGAGAGAGAATCATTAACACTTACAGAAACAAGACATCATATTTTATTCTTACTCTTAACTTTAGAAATATTTTGCTGTTTTTTTTTTTTAAAAAGAGGTACTTGTTTTTTAAAGGTACTTAATGCATAAGCATACATGCATTAATTATAATATGACTTATTTATATCTCATAAAAGAAAAAATGTGAACAGAATTATCATCAAAACAATCACTACTAGTTAAAGTTGATTTATATATTATTTTGACTTTACTAATGAAAAGTTTAACATCTTCAATTAAAAATATCACAACTAATTCTATTATATAAAGAAGAGAGCAATGAATGTTCTTTGAATACAGAAAAAGGGGGAAAAAACCTGGAAGTATTCTTTTCCTATTCACAGATCAATCTCACAATCCTTGAGTTAAGATTTTCACACATCAAAAGCTAATTACCATCACAATTACTGAATTAGAAATAAAATCATGCATAAAAGAGATTTTTACCTTTCCATTCGGACTGCTCTTCTTGAACACTCTGTAAAATAACAAAAAGGGAATACATCAGTTCTAAAGCTTAGCAAAAGTCACAGATTTCATTTTAATAATTAATAATATTAAAACCATTTTGTCCTGCACTACTTTGATAAAGACAACCAAAAAATACTTCTAAGAGTACCCAAATGGCTGACTTAAGATACTAGTAAATTAAAAAGTCTATGTTGTAATCTCTCTTGTAATCTGTCACAAATATCTGCCAATATCACACAAATAAAATAAAAAATTTCTCTTATAAAATCTATATATATTTTAAAAACAGAAGTCATTAACAAATACATTAGCCTATACTTTCTTCCAAACTTCAAGGGTTTAACAAAAAACAAAAACAGTTTTATAAAAATCGTGTGAAATAACAACAAATATAAAAGTTCACAGATATTAATCTAACTTTGACATTGGTGTGTTTAATGAACTCCCAAATTCACTGAAATATCCCCTCCAATCCCAAAACTGGCAACAGTCATCAGAAAAACAAACCTTGTTTTTCCGAAGTTTGTCATCCTTTGTTTATCATAAAATAAACCACACTGAAAAAGTAACACAGAAAAAGAATTAAAATAACTTATTAAACACCAAATGTAAATAATCCGCCAGTTAAATAAATAGCCGACAAGTGATCGTTGCTTGCTCTCTCACTGATCAAACAGCACACAACACGGCAAGTGTGTGTGTGCGCCTTTTTATTTCACCGGGCCCCGTCGCGTGGAGGCCATCGTACCAATTTGCATGTGCACAGTGAGCAATGTTTCATGCGTGAAGGGATGAACATGAACAAAATCCACTTGGGATATTCTGGATCATATGTAAGAACAGATCCGACTTGCGTGCATTGCTGCCTGTCAGGTCTTTTCTTTAGTAGGGCAAGTGTGAGATGGGTGCATTTCGGTCCGATTGTTTGTGCCTCTTTCGACCGAAGTGTTTGGATAAGGCTTACTGACCACCCTGACTTATAAACGAAATAACTCAACACCTATTTACATTAATTTCATTTCGAATATTCTCTGATGAAATATATTCGTTTAATTTTTTTTTTAAGTTACTAAATTCCCCCGCTCTGCAATAAATAAAATATAAGCTAATTAAAGTGATATACAAAATGCGGTAATCTGAGAACAGAAGAGATCCACAGAAAGAAAACAGTGAATGGTGAATTTTTTTTTTTTTTTAAACTGTACAAAAGTGAGTACGCGCGCTAAGAGATAGTGTATAGCAAAATACCGCCCATGCCTTTATAACATATTTCTGAATCAAAGAAGATTTTTTTTTTAAGTCAGCGACTTCTTACTCTCTATTAACCACCCAGCCAAGTCTACTCACAATCTTAACTAAATCATCCGTAAAAACAATAAAACATGTTATGAAGGTTAGACGATGGCTGAAGAATAAAAAAGAGTTAAAAAAAACAACAACAAAAATCAATAACAAGAACACCTGGTCCAAACATGCTACCAAAAAGCATCATATGGATATATATATTTCACAAAGACAATTTCAAAGGTTCATACAGATGTAGATTTTTTGCAATCAATCGAACACAAGCTTGTACATATACCGTGTATGATACGTACACTTTATTAAAAATTTAACTAACCGACATTAAAAAAAAAACACCACCACACTATAGTAATACATGTAATAAGATTCTGGGCTGCAGTAATGCTGTGCCATGAGGTACTCGCTTGTGCAATCATACTTATCTCCGCTGTCACGCTATCTCCTAGTCACAACTAATCACATTTTCGGTCGCGAAAGACTCAATTCAGTTAGAATGAATATATATTAATTTCTTATATACTTTAGTACGCAATTAAATCGATAAATAAAATTTGGGGGGAATAGTAGGTGATTTATATTTGGTTTTGTGTTCTTTATTTTCCTCCACCACCACCCCTCCTGAATTTCTCATCTTGAAATGCAGCCAATAAATATAGAACAAAGAATAGAGTTTAGTGTTATGGCTTTTCTAAGACAATATTAAAAATATATATTCATGAATGAAAATTCAGACTAAATATAAAACAACAGTATTAAATAACATACTTTTACATAACCTCGTATATAAGCAAAGCCCCAAACTATCTAAAGATAGTTTTCTTTATGTACACAATGCACGTGTTGTACGCAGTTGATCCATAAACATGTAAATATATATATACATTTATGTTTCTTAGTGATTTGAACTAAAATGGGAAATTTAAAAAGATAAAAACGTTTGTTGAATAATACTAGTGCTCACCTCTGCATCTTAATGGTGACGACACTTTACTGATAACGAACTTATTTTTGTTTTCGGGGACTTTAACAAATTGTTCAAACCTTGGAAATTTCTGAGAAACAATATGTACATTTTTCACCAGGTGGGGGAGGGAGTCTCTTGTACAGAGACCACCAAAAGGTCGGAGACTGATGATTACATAACCATGCAGGAGCAGCAACGAGGTTAGGCTGACAGTTACTAACATTTTGACATACACTTGAAATTTCTGCTGTTCATCTTAAAATGAACACACTTGGTGGGGACTAACGTCTTTTTTCTTGTTTGGGATTTTTGTTTTGCCCCCCCCCCCAATACACCCACCCACCCACACCAACTTTTCTAAGCCTTATGCAAATGATATGCACCAATGCATCGATACAGAACTGGCAATGTAAAATGTGTTTTGGGAGTGTTTGGATACTCATCAATTTGAAATATGTAATCTGAGACCTCACTCGACGCAGTCACTACTGTCTCCCCACTCCTTTTTTCCTTCGAATTGGATTAATTTTTGATACAGGAATTATATTTCTAAAAATCTGCTTTGGAATTATGAATATGTATGTAAATAATCTATGGTCTATATATTTAACATGCCTATAACTTCAATATTTGCCTGAAGCGTCAGCTATTAATTATTATCAACCATCTGCCTAGTTGGTCCCTTTCGCCCTTCAATCTCATCGCAGTGAGACAGGAACCTATTATAGAGATAGAAGATACATTCTGTGACAGGAACTTTGCCATTGCTAGTAAAAGTAGTAAGCAAAATCTCCGTGCGCTGTGGCTTGACTATCACTTATATCAGACTTGGCGTCGGTACAAGTTTCCTATCCTGTGGTTTATTTCCATATTCGAAATCGTGTCATACAAAATTAATCTTCCAAATGATGAGCAAACAGATAGTTCACGCATATAACTTTTTCTTACAAGCTCTCGGCAAACAGTTTTGCAGTACTAAGCGACATCAGCAGGCACGAGAAATGCCCGAAGAAAATTTCAAAAGTAATCGCAAACACTATTCTAGCTTTTAATGTTGGATTCAGTAGGATCCAAACGAGAAATATTCTGGGGTTGTAAATCTTGCAAACAATAAATTAAGGAGAATCAAAGGATTTAAGTTCGTTTTCTGCGGATTCTTTATAATCTTAATGATCGAATTCGATGAGAGGCACACTTTAAATATTTTTTTTAAAAACTTCCTTAACTGTTCTGTAACGTAATATTGTGTAAGATGTGTAAACACTTCTTCTTTTGAATAACTGTTCTACATGCTATCATTCCTGTACACAACAGATACTGGGTGCATATGATATTTACAAATATGGCTGCTCCGTACGACTGTAAATGACATCAGACTGATCTTTCTAACAACCAGGTTTTAACATTTTTCTCCCCCTCCTTTCATCTCAGAGTTTTAGGGTGACTAGAGTCGTACATATAAGCGATATAAAAGTTAATAAGCTAGAATGTTGCACTGCACAAACAATACAAAGGCGCTAACCAGAAGAGAGAAGAAAAAACAAACCAGCGTGTGTAAGTGTCTGACTTGTAAAATGCACTTGTTGGAGCAGCTTCATGACAAGTGAGTTATAAATATAATCCTGTAGCGGGACATACTGAACGATCTGACGTTTTAAAGGCTTTATACTTTAATTAGCTTACATGTTTTTCATAACGGATCCACTTTGGAATTATGCAAATTAAAAGTTTCTTTCGCACTCAGACTTTCAAAAGATATTTCATTTTTAACTAAAAATTATTTGCAAATTCTGCTTAATTCTAATTAACCCACTTGTTACTTCTGCCAATGAATCGTGTCCATTTCAGCATTAGAACTGACACAGACACAATGACCAAATGGCTCACAATACCAACAGACACGTACGCACGCTAGGACCTGTTACTATCCAACATCCTTTTGTCGAGCCAGCATTCAGCATAATGGAAAGGATGCTTCAGATGCATAGATACCAACTATAATAATACATCAAAAGTAAAAACTACATCATTACCAAGTAAAAGCATAATAGTAACAAACTACTTTTAAACGACACGAAACTGCTTTAAAAAAAAAAAAAAAAGTATTATTTGGAGAAAAGTGGATCGAGCGAGTTTTTATTTTTCTTACAAGTTTATACTTCAGTCGTTCCTTTGGGATGTAAATGAAACTGTTTTCATTATATCTTTACATCTTTTAAACGATGCGGAGTCTGATGAAAAATAAAACTGATTGAGTAGTGTATTGAAATGATGTGCCAAACAATTTTTTTTTTTTTTCTTAAGATTATCGCTCCTTTTTTTTCCCTTTTGTTTTCTTTTTCTTGCCCTGTTCTTTCTTTGTAGAGCATATGTGAACGAGGCTTTCACTGACAGGTGAGTATTGTTAACTGCTGTGTAAAGTGAGTAGTAATAGGCATTAATGGTCTTGCACTCGAGGTCATTACTGATTATAAAGTCTCCGTAGAAACCTCAAGCTCATGATATACGGTGCATAGCTGCAAATTGTAGAAGTTAGCAGAAATAGTCTGTTCCCAGAATAAATAAGATTAAAGAGGAAATGGGGTCGGAGAGTATGGGAGGTAGGAGATTGGGGAGAGCACGCACGTAATAAGTGAATATCCGCCACCTTTCAGAGTTCTGGCCCTTTCAACGCTGGACAAATTAAATTTATCTTCTTAGTAAGTCTGGTTTTGAGTTCGTTGCTGGGTGAACCAGTGCATAATTGACGTAAACCAAAACATTTATGAGACCTGTTCATGTGTGCCTAAAAAATTATTTGCCAACAATAGTGCCAGGTGACCTGGGGTATCGAATGAATATATATAATAACAATTCTTTTTTGAGTAGTTAATCAACACCTCATATCACCCACCCCAGGTTTCAGCAATAGCTGCAACTTTAATCCCGACTGCAATCCAAAAGTAGTGAATGAATATTATTGACAATGTTCGGCACTTCACTTTAAGTAGCATTTTTGTTTCAATATCTCATTTACATTCTATTATAAACTCTGATGTTTTTCAAAAAAATATATATTCAGATTCATAATTCAAAGTCACGCTACAGTGTGTTTACTTCTATTAGAAACATGTGCGTTACTCTAAGAAGATGTCTTTTCAGTTTTATGCAATACAAATCAAGTAAGTGTGTTAGACTGTATAAGCACTATAGTTATAATAATAGAATAAAGGGTTGTTAAATTTATTTTTTTTAAAAATCAATCTTGCGTTCCCAAAAATTTGCTACTGCTATAAACGCAGAGTAAATAATAATATATAATAAATAAACTTTCCTGGACAACACAGAATTGCCTCACCACTAAAAGCAGAGTTCTCGGAAGTGCTCACAACCTCTATAAAACCTTGGATCTCTCAAAATCTATGTAAGATTCTGGTTTATACCCGAAAGTCGACAGAAATCGTGGGGGAAAAAAAGGCTGACTAATAATAAAAGTCGTATAATTTTGCACCTGGTGCTAAATGAGCCACTTTGCGCATAACTATTACTATTTCCCCGCGCATATATTTTGTTTTCGTTTTAAGTCTGACATACGTAAAAAGGAAGAATGACCTCCACTGTTCCACATCTTGTTTCAAACCTAGCAAGCAAAGTATGAAGTCTGAAAAACGTAAACCGTACCTCCCCAAACACAGTAATCGAACTGTATAGAATGGATGGTTCATTTGGAATGTTGGAATCAACTTTCTACAACCCAGAGATAATATACAATAATATACAAATATAAGCAAATGTGAGATTGTTAGGAAATATTGCACACAAAGATGCAGCCAAGGAGAAGGCAACAGCAATTTGCATTTATTCAAATCCAGGATGCCGGATAAAAATGGAAGTGGGGTGGGGGAAGGAGATCCATGACGTCAAGACTGAAAAGTAGCTTACATCATGAGATTCTAGATAAATATGCATAGCGCAGTGTGTTCGTAATATTCACACCAAAGCATCACACTGTGTCGGGACCCCCCCGCCCAATCCCTGCTCTTCTGAATTACTTACAAAGATATAGGTAAATCACATACTATTTATTTAAAGGTTCAGTACACTCTATAAACATAAATGCTGCTCTATAAATTTAATAAAATAAAGATAACATAAGCCAATCAAAATGGAAATATATTATAGAAAAATGCAGGTATTGTCAGAAATTGTACAGATCAGTCATACTTTATTTTAAAATCCACACGTTCTAATGAGTTATCCAATATGCGAAAGAGCCACTCCGGTTTTTCAGAGTGAAGGATTAATAAGTGACCCACATGATGTTTTCATGTTAACTCTCTATCATTCACAGCTGCTGTTAGTGCGTGGTTATTTGTTGTCGTTTAATATCATGTGCAACAAGTTTGAATTTCCTATAGGAAACAGCAGTCGAGTCGGGGGTGGGAGGCGGGTGGTTAGAGGAGTAAATGGGGAGGGGTGAAAGGTGGAGTGGAATGCAAAAGAAGACCACCAGGTAGTTTGTAATGTAAGCCTGCTTATGTCGTATTTTCAGTGGGAGTTTGCTAACCAGAAACAAAGCTTCACATGACGTCAATATGCAATTGGCCAATTCGGTTCTGTGTCTGACTTGGAATGAGAAATAAAAGCGTCCGTAATTAAATAAAATAAAAGTATGCCCATTAACTTTTAAAAAAAGAAAAGAAAGAAATTGGGTAGTTTCCAGTGATATTTACAAGACTCTGTAACAATTAACAGCAAGCATTATATGTTGTATTTTGCTTTTGTTTTAACTTGTTCTCAGGAAGTGATTTTATTCTCTAGAACGAAATTATGTGTACATATCGCCTCCATGCAGATATCTAACAACGTATGAAAGCTTAACAACATTACATTAAAGCACCCTTTGCCCGAAATACGAATATTCAACACATGTACTTGAAAAATCCATTCGACATATTTATTTAACCTCTTTTTACCAATTAAACGTTCAAGGACGTGCATAGAATGTTTAAAGGAGTCATATTTTGATTATGGTGAAATATTATGCTAGGATTAGGTGTCTGCTTCCGTCAATCGTCAACGTAATTAATAAAAGTACGTCAAGAGCTAACCCCAACAAATAAGTATAGCGAAGCATATTGGTGGCAGTAAGCAAAAAAGATTAATGTCAATCGTGTTTTTCGATTACATCCAAATGAAACATTTTTGTTGTGCCCCAAAATAGTCAGCAGACTTGAAGATTTTAGTAGATTAAGTGGTTATTAAAAGAAATATAATTTATTTTAATAATACTTTTAATGACATTTTCCAACAGTGACTAGATTAAGTACGCGTTTCTCTCTGTTCTGATTATGCTTACGTACAAGAAGAAAAAGATTAGAAAATATACGACTAAGATAATGTAGATCTAAAGTTATGCAATCTTATTACCTACATGTGCCCAAATTAGATATAATAATCTTAGCGAGCGCGTACTGAGAGAGAAAAAAATCCCTATTAAAGCTAACATTTCTGACTGCATCACGTCACTTCAAAGATAGAGGTGAACGCCACAGGAGCATGAAAGGATGTCCGAAGTCTGAAGCAATTTGTTTTAGTGGCTCTGACTCTGAGCTCTCGCACACTGTCAGGCGCTGATCCTGAAAAACACGTGACAGCGAAACGTGCGACCGCAGATTACTGGGTGAACAGGAGAGATGGCGTGTTTCGAGGAAAAGAGATGAGTGGCGGTGAATTCAGTACCTGCTTCAAACCTTTGTCGTTGTTAATTAAATTTCTAATTCGACGTCTAGAGAGTGGGTGTCGGAAACTTTACTGTAAGCACTTAAGCTAACTGCGGTGTAAACTGCCAAAAAGGCTCTCCTTTCATAAATAATTTTAATTGAGCAAAAATATTCTATATGCCATGTAAGTACACTCTTCATCCCAAATCTACTATCTAATTTTACTCTTTCAATAATTATAAAACTAATTACAAATGATAAAATGCGCTTGTTTCAGAGTCTCCATGTCTAACTGTTCGAAGATTACAACACGTGCCACCGTCACGCGCAACACCTGAGACCGCTGTAAATATGTTGGATAAAAATCTCGAATGTGAATAGATATCAATTACAGAGATTTAGCAAGCATTGTTGAAATCAAGTACAAATCAATAAATTTTAAGGACCAATCAAAATCAAAACCATTTAAAGTGTCAGTATCTTATTTTCTACTGAACTCTGTAGTCAATTAGAAGCAATGGAATAAACCCACTTAAAAAATAAATAGCTTACCTATTAAAACGTTGAAAGAAATCAGCTATTTTGGCCATTTTTGCTAGAACACGCGAACCACATGATTTTGATGGAATTCTAAATATAGAGAGAGCTCTGACTTGCCGCGCATGGCGTCCAATGAGAGAATGATAAACAAAGATGAGTGAATCTGTTGAGTTCACAGTTTTATGTGCCAATTCTTTAGAACGATTTTCATCTTTCAGTATCTATACTCTCACAATTACTTTGACGAAGAAATGAGATTGGTAGCAAATCCACGAGTGAAAGGTAGATTTCAGTCAATAAATAAATAAATAAATAAATAATAGTTTCTTTGAAGACAAGCACAAAACGAAACAACAAAATCCATTATATATACAGTCACTGTTGTAGAGCTAAAGTGATCAAGAGGCTATATCCTGATAAAAATGTTAGTCTTGGGTCCACTAATTGTAGATTTATTTGACAAGATAATTGCATATGTATACGCCAAGATAATTTAAGGCTTCATCAAAACCATCATTTATGTTTGCAGCAAAGCTTGTCCACCAATAATGTGATTAAACACAACACGTGCACACATATACCATGTTCTTTTATATATTATAATTTAAAAAGTAGTTAACAAATAAATTTTAATCCATAGTTTTATATATTAGTTTTTAATTACATCAATTTCGCTCAATATTACTGTTGTTTGCAACAGATCCATCAAATATACAGTACTCAGTTTAATATTATTAATGCTAAATGAGAAGTAATAATAATAATAATAATAAATTCAATACTTTCACATAATTTAATTTATAATTGCAAGGCAGTACGAAAATGCTTTACATGAATACTAAATTATTTATACATGATGATTATTCACCAGAAACCATCTGAGATGAGAACCGGCAAACTACATAACTTTACAATGAATACAGTATGATTTGATGTCATTTACTCTTCTCTTTGATATTATACATCATTTATCTATTATTTCAGATTTTGCAAGCTCGTTAAGAAAAACATAATATAATATATAAAAATGTTGTCATAAATACACTGATTTGTTTCATATGCATTTAATCAAGCCAATAAAGGGTTGCTCAATTTACAATTAATTGATCCCTAAAATAATATTAATAAATCACAATCTGTATTAGTCACATAACTGCAGACTTCAAACTGTACAAACATTTAATCAGTAAATTTTCATTTTTTGAAACTGTTTATTTATTGATGGCTCACATAAAAAAAAATTAAAAAAATCATCGGCTGAAAAGTTTAATAATCACTAAGGAGTTGTGTATTATATTTTCTGTATTCTTATTCAATATATTAGAAATGTTTATGCATGTACCTGAAAATTCCATTGCACGCTCACAATAAATTCATTAGCAAGGTGTTTATTTAATTAACGAGAGTATTTGCCACCCATCATGACGGGTGAAAAAATGAATAAATTGCTAGGAGCATAAATGAAATTGATTATAGGCTTGATTATAAGTCACAATGCCAGTGAAAATTCGAGTATCATTTAGCAAAAGACCTTGACCGTACTTCAGCTGCCGTTCGAGATGGGTGCCCATCGCACCACTTAGCATTTCGTATTCCAGGCAGGCACACAGCAAAAAAAGTGTGTCCCCAAGGTCAATCAGTGGCAGGAAATTAAACTCAGTGTCTGTGGCTGTACTGTGGTGTGCAATGGGTTTGCCGAAACACTTAGTTAAACCTGTATCATTTATCCTTTAATCCCTTTCTAAAAGCCCGCTGACAGTTTTTATAACTTTTGTTCCTTACCTGCTTGGTTATTATTTTTACATTGTAAGTCACATTGCGAGTGAAAATTCTAGTATCATTTAGCAAATGACCTTGACCATCGTTTTTTGTGTATGAACACGATAATTCAACATATACTTTTAGTCTTAAATAGGGAGATTTTACTAAAATATAAACACTTCAGATACTGTTTTTGTATACAAATTTTATTATTTTTATTAAACAGACAAAAGTCAAATGAATTTTTATTATCTCTAGAGATTAAAACAAGAAGTGTAAGCATAATTTGTGTTTGTTGATAGCATATTAGGACTGAAACCAGTTATTTTTTCCTCTAAATGACTGAAATAAAGTTAAGTTTCTGTACCTATAATCTTTAAGTTATATACAAATTTATTTACACCTCAATACTTTTTGCAATTTAAAATTGTGCATAATACTTTATTTATTAATTTTAAACTGTTGTAAATTTTATTATTTTTCATATATAATAATTTGTGTTTATTGGTTACTGTATGTATATATTTTATTAAGTTGTAATATTATTATTATTATTTATTTGTACCTCACCACAAAATTTCAATGTATACATTATATGAAATTGATAATAAAGTATAAACACATCGTAAGGATATGACCAATCTGAAAATCCAAACATTGCTTCTTTTCTTTTTTTTGTTGAAATAACAGATTTGAGATACCTGGTGATTCATTATCCTTACAATTAGTCTTGACTAGCAGTCATGCTGTTTGTCGGTCTTTGTTTTCACTCATTTGACGTCACAAGCTTACGTGTTTCCAAAGATGTCCTAAAACGTGTGTTTGGCAAGGGCGTAAAGAAAATATTACAATTCACAAAGTGCATTTGTCGTTCATTCGAAACAGAATAACAAGGTTTTATAGGAATAATAATTTTACACACACACGTTTGAAAACAATACTAATCTCTAGGTTGCAATTTAAATAAATAACAGGATTTTGCATTACCATTTCTCTGAAAGCTAAATTAACGAATTTATAGTAATTTTAAAAACTGCTTTTATTAACACAATAGCCTGGTAACGGCTCACCTTTTATTACGGTAATAATTTTGTGTAATTTCTGTAAGCTCCCTATTTGCACTACTGAGACTCATTAAAAAGATATGAAGACAAAATGAATCAACAACACACTTAATACAATAAATGTGTGGTTCCTGATACAAATCATAAACGTAGCAAGAGTATAGTCAATACATTATAAACAATCGAAATTTACTCATTCTGACCTATGTGCATATAACCGTATTACAGATAAGATTTAATATTTGGTTTAAATTACAAAGCATAGCAGACAGTATTACCCTATCAGAAATTGTGCATAATAAGCCAGAAGTCTTGTAAAGAAATATGAATTAAATAAGATAAATAGATACCATTAAATACAAAATGTCTCCAAAGTATCTAGACCTTTTCTTTCCCATAATCCCTTAAGACAAATATCACCATCAACATATCACACATTATATAAGTCCCACAAGGCATACACTTGAAACCAACCTGATTATGTACATAACAGTTGGCATCTAGATTACTAAGTGCCAACGTAAATGAACCAGCCTGGTTTCATTCATATCATCACTCATGATGCCTCTGCTAATGTGTGTGGTGTGTGTGTACTTGTGTGTGCATATGGTTTTGAGTATTTGCTAACAAGCTAACATTGTACATGCATACTTAGAGAAGCATAATAAATGTGTAAACAGGAATACAATCCCCAAATTTTCACATATAACTATTTCCCTTGAGCATATTTCTATGCAAAAAATATACTCGGTTGTTAGAAATTTATAAATAATAAATTATATGGACATCACTATCAGAATGAACCTATGAATCTTAAATAAAATAGAACAAACGGATGTGGTTTAAATATACTACAAAACCAGTATTACAGATTTAAAAACTACAATACAAACGATATGCTTACAATCATGAAATGTTTAATCTTTTGTTTCCTCCTGAGTAATTAATACTGACTCAGCGCATTCAACTATTTTTGTATCTACTTTTATCACTTTAACTAAGTTATATGTGAATGTCTTGAAAACTGTGCTGGAAATATGTTACATAAAAAAAAAATAAAGTTAATTCAACTGTAAACAGGAAAACAGACACTTAATTTGTTTACTTAAATTCTTATTTAAATAAACTTTAAATGCCAGTCACAAAAAGATTACTTACAGTAAACCTCTAGTGTGCCCTATGCTGGTAGGTGGTGCTGTTTCTTTTAGTTGTATAAGAGTGTGAAAGTACTTTTATTCTTATTTTAATTTTCGTCTTAGCATATTTCTCTTTCTGTGCTTTCTTCTGAAACAGAGAGAGAGAGCGCCTGCGGTTGACACCTGGAAAGGTCAAGTTGGTAGTGATAATTTTCGACAACGGCATGGATAGCAAATGGGGGGGGGGGGGGTTGACCCAGTAGCGTTCTGTTGATAATTTTCTTATAGTAAGAGAGAGGAGATGGTAAAATCTGGGCCCTTTTTAAAAAAACAAACAAACAAACAAAAACAGTCTTTTCTGCCCTTCTTTCTTGCCCTTTCCTATCTCTGTCCTCCATATTTTCTAATTCCAAGAGGAGAGGGAAATGAGGGGTAAGATAATTTCTCAAAGCCAATGCAAAAAAAAAAAACAACCCAGCTGTTATATAAATAAACATATTCTCTGGAGTGTCCTTATTTGTATCTTATTTATTTAGTTTCCTTAATGAAGACATTTCCTTTACTTTCAACGAAAGTTCTGGCTGTCAAGATCATTGTTGCTTGGGGAAGAGAGTATCCCATACCGAAACAGAACTGATGAAAGGAGTGTGACTACAGTTCAAGTGGCTACAATATAACACAGGTTTATCAAACACAGTTCAAGTGACTACAATAGAAAATGTTTATTATAGTTCAAGTGACTATATAATACAATAGAAAAGATTTACTATGCATAATTATAGATAAAAATAAATAAATAATATTGTGTAAATACATGCCGCTCTAATATATTATGACCTTTGGTGTTACATCATGCAGAATTTAAGTGATTTATTTCTATTTACCATCCAATTCCAACATTAGTTGATTTCGCGGATTATCATGCAGAAGAATTCTTAGATCGCCTAAGAGCTAATAACAAGCTAAGTGAAATGGAGCTTGCTACTGTTACTGTGTTAGTGAGAGTACCAGTCAAAGGTACACAATAATTTAACGCAGGAGATCTGTCACCATTTTTTAAATAAAACATAACTGAACTGCAGCTTCCTGTGGGAATCGTTCGTGCCCTACGCTCGCAAGGCAATGCGGACTCCCTGACCTGTCCTACGCTCGCAAGGCAATGCGGACTCCCTAACTTGTCCTACGTTCGCAAGGCAATGCGGACTCCCTAACCTGTCCTACGCTCACAAGACAATATGGACTCGACGTGACTACACTTGTAAGCATGTATGGTTTTACCTGTGTTTTTCTTCACTCATAAAATCATGCCCATTCGCAAAACGATATGTCTCCTTATCGTTGTTTAACACTCACAGAATAATATGGCCTCCCCTTCACTTTTTACCCTAAAATTTTTGCAGTTCCAAACGTTGTGGGACTCGAAAGACTACTAATTCCTTAATATTGTACGTAAGTCATACAACGTTATGAAATTTCCCAACGGTTCTTTGCTATTAGACAATTTTACTGCAGATTTCTGCATCCATTATTTAATCTATTCCTACCAGTACCAGTGAATGAAATAAATCAGATGCAAACTTTTAACCAATTCGATCTTCAAAAACGAAATAAAATATATTAATTTTACCCCTTACCATGAACTTTGCGTTTCAAGTTGTTCAAAGACGGTAAACAATTCATCAGGTTCAAATTTGCAATACAGGTAGCTTGTTTTGACTAACACGATGCTCGGTTTGAAAAGGGAAGACAATGAAAGAAAGAAGAACTGACAAATCACAACCACATGCAATAAGATTGTAGAATAAAACTATAGAGTCTAATTTTATTACTCGTACTACCATAAACAGATACAGAAAGTAGTTCACACATCACCACACAAATCAACAACTTCAAATACGGATGAAAATATGAAAGGCAGAGAATACGGTGACAACAATAAAGAAAAGGAACCACGATGAAAATAATCAAGAAGGGGGAACCACTGATAAATGCGTTCAACAAGTGAAGGAGATAACGCTCACCAAGCGGAGGAGATACTGATTAAATATACACACCTTGTGGGGGAGATAGTGATTCAAATCACACATCCCTGAGTGTAAGATGGACATATCTAGGAAGGTGAACATATTTAATAAAGTGAAAGCACAGTGGTTGGTAAGGCTTGGCGGTTCAGTCTTTCATATGAGAGAATCCATACAAAAGCACAAGCATCTATAGTATCGTCAAAACAGGTAGGCATTCAATGTGATAACAATAAACAGGAAGCCCACTTGCAGGGACATATTCTATAAACAGTCAGCAAGGCAATGATAATTTACCAAAAAAGATGAGGTGAAGTAGTAAACTGGTACTAAGTTTTCCTTTGTAATTTTCTCAACCAGAAGAGTTTCGGTGGCTGTGTGGTAAAAACGCTAGCCTCACATGCTGTCTTGGGTTCAAATTTATGCTTGGTCAAAGGGATTTTTCTGATCTTACTTAACACATTTATTGAGTTATTAGCTCATGAGTGGTGATCTGAGAGGCCAGACCTGTAACTATTTAGAACACTTAGTGCAGATAAACACTTACAATTATCATCATAATTATTATTATTGCTTACAGCAATAAAGGTCAGTCAGTATAGGAAAAAAAATAAATATTTGTTCCCAACAACTCATAAAAGTCTCCAATAGATGGATTCTTAACACAAATAAAATAAAATGATTTTGATAATTATCTAATGAAAGTGCAGTTTCACTTTGTCATTTAATTCATTTTCAAATAAATCTTTTTTATATCTACACCAATCAGGAAGACATTTTTGTGGTAATTTGGCTCATTTTCAAATAAATCTTTTTAGTGATGTTGAATCCAACCTGGAAGTACATTTTCACCCTGTCATTTGACCTGAATTCTTCCCCACAGAAATGCACATTTAGGGTGCCAATGTAATAATAGATGAAAATCACAAATCAGGATTTTAAGGATGAAAGAAACTGCCTCATTCCAATTTATTTCTATAACTATAAGTTAGTTGTGTGAGATGGCAATAGACAAATGTTTTAAACAAAACATGTTAAAAAGAATATTTTCATAGTGTTTTACTCACAATTTTTTTTTAATTTTGTGGTTGTAGAGTTAGAATGCTGAGAAGTTCAATACAATATTAAGTCAATAAATTAAAACTAATTTTAATTATTTACTTTTTTTGCTTAGTTATTTACACTCAATAATTTAAAGAGAGCATACTCTTTATGTGAAGCGTTATACTCCCTTAGTACAAGTACATCAAGAGTTAAAAAAGACTTGGAACTGTCCTTTAAAATACTTTATTAATATTATATATTTTTTATTTACAACAAACATGAGTAATTATATGTGATGTCCCAATGCAAAAGTTTCAAGGAAAACTAAAAGATTTTTTCAAAATTCAAATGCTTTAGACCTTGAAATGGCAACTTCTAATTTCAAGCACTCTAAATCATTGTAGATTATATTAGGTTGTAATTTTTTTCTGTTTTGTGATATTCATAGATTTTGTTGATGCAACTTGAAAATGTAAATGCTATTGAGAGTAGTGACATTCAAGAGAGTTGGCAGTTTTGCTATAAACTTGAGTGTTTTCAATGGAGGTGAATGCAAACCTTCCTGAATAATTATCTTCAGGTAAGAAGGCTGCATTTGTCAGTATTCAACATAGAGTAATTCTGAAAGAGATTATGTTAAAGTTTTAATACTTCCTTCATTAAAGACACATTTGTGCACTGAACTAAATAAGCAGGAAGGCACCACCTTATCTGTTCTCGACAAGAGTTAGTTTGCCAATTAAAATATTTGTTGGTACAATTCTATTTTATAGTCACAAAAACAATGCAATAGTAAGCAATGATTTAAAAAAATAAGAAGTCTGCACCAAATTCAAAAACCTGTTTATACTGTTGCATAATGAAAACCTGTTAAGCCCAGCAACAAGAAGTCAGCTTGAAACAGTTTAACCTCTAATGGATATTTAAGCAGAAAAACCTCCCCGTCGGTAAGGAAAAACCTCCCAGTCTGTAATATTGTGGCATATAAAAAGCACATAATTGTTTACAGAGATTTAAGATTGAAATACCCGGAAAATATTGCCCAAACAGTTGAGCTATCTTGTATGGGCATATCTGACAGCAGCCTGTCATTTAATTAACATCAACATTTTCCTTTCTTACATTCACTTTATGTTTATGTGTGTGTGTGTGTGTGTGTGAGAGAGAGAGAGAGAGTCATGAAACCTTTATCCTTGAAATATTACATTTGGTTAAAATCAAATTCTTATGTTTAATAATGCAATTCTATCATTCCCATCCACTATGTTAAGTGCACAACAACAAAAAATTCAATTATCTCAGCAGGACACGAATTCGATTTACTAAGTCTTCTATTCATGCTGAATGCCACAAGATAACGCTCCAATCCGGCAAGCAAGAGCATCAGGATTATGGATGTGGTAATTGCACTTCTAAGTCGTGTTTGCTTAGTTTGTCGTGTGACTGCGGTCATCAAAGCCCGGGTCTGTTTAAGGATAAGAAAATACAACCTGAGCAAAATCAGCGATAGAAAGAAAGTGTTTACTTTTAAATGCAAGAAAGCGGGAAGTGAATCTTTCCTCTTATTCGCCAAACTGCACCTTCTTTACTCGAGTCGCTGATAATTATGAGCATTAACTTGCTAACTAGGATTGTGCTTCACTTTCTTCGTGTTAGTCCGCAAACGCCATTTTCTGTGGTTTCAGAGAGGTGAAAGATAGACACAGTCATTAGTACCGCTCTACCCACTACATAGTACTGAGCGGCACGCAGTGTCAACACAGCTAGTTCGCTCTCGTGCTTCTTATTACACGAAGAAAGGATATATATAACACTGAAAGAGCTTAGACAAAAGGGAGAGAAAAATTTTGCGCTGTGTGCGAAAGAAGTGTTTGCTTGCGGCCTCTTGTTTCATTCAAATCAATCGTTAGACCACTGTACTAAATTTTATAAACCTACAATACTGATCAAAATCAAACTTGCACAGGCGGCCACGAATGTGTAATGTCTGTGTGTTTTTGTGTGTGAGAGAGAAGTTGTGCCAAACATAAGTGCGTTGTATGATTTTTTTTTAGTTGCAACTTCACAACAAAAAGTTGCTAACACGTAATCTTCGGAATGTTTTCACCTATTATACAATTAACAAGTGATGAAGTGGCACATAGCAGACAACTTCTCCCAGCCCTTCACGTAGCTCTATATGAATAAATTATTAGTTGTCGATGAAACAGGGTGGTTTGATTCCAGCGTGATCGGTTCAAACACTATTTTAAAAAAAAATCCCACTACCGACCTGTTTCGCCAGCTTATTTTGTAGTAATCATAAGCGATAATGAAAATGTGTTTAATAAATGCAATTTGTTTAAAATGTTTCGATTTCTGTGTGGGAAAGAATGAGACAAAATGCTATTTTCGTTCAAGTCTAAGCTAAAAGCAAAAGTAATAAATATACATTCATAAACATGAACGTGCATATAAAACTTCACTAAGAATAAGATATACATCTTGTATCACATTACAATAACGTTGCACTACAAATAGCAAATAGCCTATGACGTCATCGAAAGAATCTTGTGCTGCACGAAGTTTAAATAGCAGACAAATAAAAATAAACTTTATAAAACACATCACTCTTTTAATCATGCTTACCTTTCATTTATCCCCATGGTATCGATCCAATACTAGCACAACGCCTCCGACTAGTTAATTAATCCAAAACACCAACCACAATTGAATCCGAAAAACCAAGCTCACAACATGAAGTTTTCAATCACATGTTTTATCTGTTTAGTGTCAGAAATTCAACTACTGTTGTTCTGGATGTAATATGTCGCAAGTATGACATCACTCTGACAGACTAAAATTCTGTCGATCGCCTGTGTAGAATTAAATGGGTACACGCACATGCACAACTTTTGATTCAATACACACAACCAACGGCAAACACGGATCTTAAAAACGTCAAAAGTCGAAGCTGATATTTTGGGCGAGCACGGAGTCAGCAAGACACTTGAACATACATGTAGGAGCACGACGAGAGCAAGAGATTTACAATTCTCTCCAAAACCAAGGTAGGTGAATCTGCGAGTGCCATTGATAGCGAACTTTATTTGTTGCTATTACTAAACAATTAAAAAGCTCAGATTAGGCCTAAGAACACACCTAGAGTCATGTATATGTTACAACACACACTGACCGACTCTTTTATACCCAAAATCTCTGAATGTCAAATTAAGATCCAGTAAAACAAAGCCTATAACGAAGAACTAAACTTAAGAATTTGTATTCGTCATAAAACAAGGCATCTCAATAACGAGCTGCATCTCCGCGATCTAACATTTACAACAGAGACGAGAAGAAAAATCACACATGGGCACTGTGGAAACCTGTTAAAATTCTGACAAAGTTTTCAAAGAATTTATATAAATACCGACATTCTATTTACGTTAGACGTTGTTCCAACTAAAAATCAGCGTGTAAATCTCGCACTTTGTAGCTGTGTACATGCAATATTTTCTCTTCCACTATCAAAAAGTGGCAAACATAACTGACGTAATGTTACTTTCCCGACATCACCGTGGAAGGCAGAAGTGAACTTAGCGCAGTGCAGCCAGGCTAGTAACGACTCGGGTGTGCCAAAATCCACCTTGACTTGGCGTACACTTCTGTAGACTGAGACGTAGAAGGCGATAAGAACACAAAGAAGCGCTTCTTTCAAGTGCAGTGTATACAATTTTTTCCAAAAAAAACTAACTCCTCGTGCCTATCCATTCCATGACTGCTGAGGAACAGCGAAAACTTGTTTGTAGGTCAGCAACAGTATTTGGCATCCGTGTACAGCATGTGGTTAGGACGGACTGCATCACATTCCCTTCAAAATTTACTGGATAGCAATAAGAGATAACACTGTCATTTCCACAGCCGTACAACTTGCCTTTGGCACATATAGGCCTACACAAAATTACAACCGACCTATCGAGACGAGCTGGGCAAGTCAATAAAAGTTTTTAATATAAAACGTGCCACGACAATAAAAAAAAAACCAACCTAATTACAACATTTTATTAAAAATAATCATAAACTGTAGGTGAATTATGTGAAAACCTCCGATCTGCTATGCTAGTGTGCTAGATATAAGTTTTTATCCTCAAAATTATAACTACTTGAGATGACATACCACCTTAAAGAACAAATGATGTCCATTTGTTGCAGTATTGTTTACTGTCATAACTGCTAACACCAAATTAGGAGATTTTATTGTCTACAACATTTAGAATGCAGGACTGGAGAAATATAAAACCCAACTGCAGCACAGAAGACCTTCAATTATAAATCTAAATCAAATATTGTCATTCTTATATTTTAAAACAGCAATTTAAAAACTTTTTCATCACACAATGAAATTCAAAAACTGATGCGTGCCTGGACAATTTTAGCACCTTATTCATAATTGTCCAGGCACACCAGTTTTTTTAAGGAGATATTTTTAAAAAAATAAAGTATTAAGATTATGTTTTTAAAAAATTCAATAGCTAAAATTCTATTTTTGTTATTTAAAAAAAATAATGATCATGGATTTCAAAGATTTATTTTTAAAATGTATGTTCTTTTCGACTTTCCCCGAAATTCCTGCAGCACACCTGTGAACCCTTCCTTGATGGTATACCAGTATGCTGTGGCACACTGGATGAAATATGCTGTTTTAGAACTACAATTTTCTTTGTTATTCTTCAAGAAAATGGAATGGATTAGAATCCAGAAGTTCCACTAAGTCTGCCTTTGTTCCAAGAATAAAGCTTACTTTGAGAGAGGAAGAGAGAGAGAGAGAATTAATTAATTATATTAGATATTTATACAACTATAATCAATGGAAGTAAACAGAAGATCATAAGTTTCCATTTTAGTTATGTTTGTTTCATAAATGTTTTCTGTAAAGAACAAAAATAGTGTTATTATGCCTCAGACCAGTTCACTGGGTAAATCAGCATTGGATGGCAAATAAAGTAGGCAAAAATTATCATAAACATACACTCTTTTCATTATTGCTGTATTTATTGAGAGCGATATGACTTACTTCACACAAATTACAAGTATCTATTTACAATTTGTATATTTACACAAAATCTGTAGCTCTATTACTAATATAGACTATAAAACATGCATGTGATTATATTTTGCTGATGTTACATAAGCTATGACTGTAATATGCCAACATAAAAATGATTAGAAATGCGGAGAGGAAGGGTATCTGAATTTTCCATCAAAATTTTAATGCATACACAATAATGGTATATGAATTAAGTTTTGGTTTTGTGTGTACATGTGTGTGTGTTTGATTTGTATGCCTAGATGACTATTAAGAATGTTCTACTACATGTCGGCAAATCTGCCAATCTAATTTATAATACTTCAGATATATGTAATGCCTCTTTACGATTATTGCTTGTAAAATAATAAAAAAATAATTTTCATGACAAAACCAACAATAATTGTTATGAGATGTAAACTGTTAAGCATTCCCATGACAAGATATGATATGTCATCACATGAAATGTCTAATTGTTTGTTTTTATGTCTTTATAAAGAAAATATGCATGTTAAAAGAAAAAAAAACAATCCATATTAAATGTACATCTTAATTATCTTCTTATCTTAGATATAAAAAATTAAAAAGAGTGAAAACAAGCTACAGTATAATCAACACACACACATCAAGGAAGAGGTTAAGATTTAAAAAAAGACCTGCAATTTGCTAGTCAGTCAAATTGTTTTTTTGAAAAATCAATAGTAATTTTTTGGAGCAGTAAAAATTATGACTGTTTTTATGTAAGAGACATGACATCAAATTCAATAAAACAATTGTATTTGTACTTCTATGAGAAGTTATCAAAGTGCCATGTTAGTTTTTATAATTATAGGTACATTATTTTTTTTAAATTAAAATTGCTTTTCTTTAATTATTTCATCAAAAACTAATTACAAGTTTATTCCAAGATATTGCGAAATGTAAAATGCTTCATTGGTTTTACATTAACAAAGCATGTCACTTTCTCTTTTCTTTTTTAAAAAGCAGATCAAAATGTATATTCTAAGAATAAGATAGTATCCTATCATGATATGCAGATAAACTGAACCAGATGAATATAAATCAAACAACAATGGTTTTGTCAGACACATTTATGACACACTTAAAACTGCATTTTGTTGTGAGCTTAGATTTATACTATATCGATAAGAAAAATCATAAAACTCTACAGCCCTCAGAACTAATTTGTCATGTTACTATCAGCTAGGTGTCTTCAGATAAAAACTTACAATTACAGCAAAAGCATAAACATACTAGCGCAAAAGTGTCATAATTAATTAATGCCTATATGCAAAGCATTGCATGCAACGATCCATACAACTGACTAAACACAATCACTGATTTTAGTAATAAGTACATGTAATATTAAAACAAAATTAAAAAGAGCATATAAAAAGGAAAAATAATTCTACTTGCCAAATATGTGCACATAAATTGCATTCTATATTTACAGTTGATTTTAAAAACTAGTATTAAGCAAGTACTTTTTCATATGGTCAAACTACAGAGAGAGATTGATATTCTATGAGACAAGTGGTTCCCATATCTCAGAGTTACACAGTGTGGACAAATCAGAGTATGACTGCATAAAATCCAACCTTAAGGATATAAACATCAGTAAAATATGCAAACAGTTTATTATTAAAAACATGTCTTATAATTAATTAATGGTATTAGTGTTAGATTTACACTACGCCTCTATGAGCAAATACAGAATTTATTATTAGAAATGTAACTTAGAATTAATGTTAGAATTAGGTTGAGATTTAGAGTATGAATTAACTATTTTTAAAATTAAAGGAAAAATAACAATATGACCTTGTTTTTCTGGTAAACACACTGAGCAATAACAAATTATGCCCACACACAAAGCAGAAAACAATGTTACTGATTCAAATTAATTACAATTACAATTAGTTAAACACTGAAGTGGCAGTGCCCACCCTTTTTTTCCTTGAAAGGTTTATGTTTATATATAATTATTATTAAACTGAAACTGATGTTCATTATTATATTAAATATTTTCAAAAAGATACTCTAGAAATTGTATAATGAAAAGAACTGAGGGTATAGACAGTAGTAAAGACAAAATCATCGTAACAAAAGAGAGTGTTTAACAAAATAGAGCTTCAGATACAAGACAATGAGACAAGGCAGTAATAACTAACATAGCATAAAGCAGCGATGCACAAACCTTTCAGGCCAGAGGGCCAAATTTCCATGCTTTACATTTATAAACTTACGGTTCCCACTACTTTAAGTCATGTAATTTAAGCATATGTAAACATGGCACTGTTGGACTAAATTAGAAATTCATGTATATAAAGATTTTTAGCATTAATAAAACATGCAGTTTCTTGCATGAGGACATGAAAATTTATTCACTCATATGTTGAAAAAAGATGTGACAGATATTTCATTATTTGTTTCATTCCTTCTCTTTAGCTAAGTTGGTGATCTACCTCCTGGGTTTCTAACCACTTCAAGTTCCAATCCTTGAACTGCTTCAGCTTTTGCTTTAGGGGTGGTTGATCTGGTTCCTCATCTTCATCATCATTGTCCTCATTTAAGAGACCCATGGTGGATTGGAACTTGAGCATCTTCGGCAATCTCTTTGTCAGACATTTCTTCATAAGTTCATCAGTGGTCCTCCAAGTTATTGCTACTTGTCACTGCCAGCAGAACATTATATACTTCTTCTGATTCTTTGACCTCCTTAAAAAAAAAAAAATGGGGTCCACAGACTCTCCGTGTTGTATGTGGGTCCACAATATATCAAGGTACCAGTGTATTATGCAAATATCTGTCTGTCTACATCTGTCTCTGTCTCTCTCTCTGATTATGCTGATCTATTTAAACTGTAGTTGCACAAGAAAATAACTGCTTATCAATCAGTGATAAAGAATTATACAAAACTTCAGTTGACAGTAATTATTGTAGAAAAGAATACTCTTGTGCAAAATTAATATATACACCTGTCAGCATTATTATTACACACTAATAACCAGCTAAGTTAGCCTAGCAAAAAGTACTTATGAAGTTAATCCTGTTTTTAAATAAGAATAACTGTTAATGCATTTATGTTATTTGTTACATGTTCCCCCATTTTATATTGGATATAATAAAAAGACTATTTATTTAACAACATGAAATTTTATTTGAATTCCATTGGTGAATATCACAAATACAGATGTACATGGATATATGGCCATTTATTAATCATCCTAGCCTAATCTTTGTCAACTTACTTGCATTCACTCAATCTCTTTCTTTCCTGTGAAACTTAGTGACATTAAGGACTCCAATACATTCAACTAATGCATTGTGTACTGACATTTATTCAATATATTGACCTAATATGCATATGTGTCAAACGTCATTTAAGCCTTGATGTACTCTTAAAATGGGTGAAAATTTTATTGTGATTCCTGGTGCAAGAAAATAGCAGTCAATGATAACAAATTGTTTACAATGAGTATGGAATTTGAAAGATCAAAATGCAAAGGCCAGGCCAATCAGCAATGGTAATTTCCCATAAAAATGTTAAAACAGAATTATACGGCCTTTCATTTAAAAAAAACTTCCATGGTCAACACCCTGACTGTATTTAATCATATATCCACATTTACCAGCACTGGTACCTTACTTATTAGTATAATTACAATGTAATGAAACATGATAGCGTATAAATCATTAAACAATAAATGAGAGTTTTCCTAACACATTATGTAAAATAATTCTGTTTGTTTCATCTTCAAATTAATTTTTAAAATTTTACTTTAATTAAAAATACCTTTTAATTAACTTTTATCTCATTCAAAGAATTAAAGATTGCCCATTGCACTGATCTGCACACATTTCTATATAAGCTCTATGTTTGTAGCAAATCAGTTTAATGACAAAATAACTCAGTGAATATACAAGTGAGATTAAAGTAAAATAAACAACTCAACAGTGAATAATAGCATGGAAAACCGTAGTGCAGAATAGCAGCTGTAGTGGGCAAAAATCAGATTAACTGAAGACCAACTGCCAATAAGCGAAATACACCAAACTTGAATACTTCTTGTGTCTAAGGTAAAAAGTTTTAGTCATAGACAGTATGATCTTGAGTGTTATTTACACAGACTTTAAAAGAATAATTTCTAGAGATGGGAAAAAAATAATTATTCCTGGCATTGTATCTAACCATCTCTGAGATTTCCTTGGGGAAATAAACAATGAAAGAAAGCCCACACACATTATTTGCTGGACATTCACAGTTCTATCTATTTCAAAATCACAAGATATAATGTACAACTCTTATTTCAATAAACATACTTGTCATTTTGCTCTCTTCAAAAATACTCTTGCTAATGCTTTAATTTTAGGTTGAACAGATACATTTCATTCAGTAACTCATATAGAATGAACAGTTAAATTAACAATAACATTAGAAACAAAAAGAAAGGAAGTAAATTCTTACCCATAAACACACTTTATATTCTTATTAACTTTTACTGCTGGGAAGGGTTGATAAAATTAATCATACATTAGTTTATGTGTGTGTAACACCAAATGTTGTACACAGTGCTGTAGTGTGATAATAAATAATTCACATGCACTGAGTATAAATATAATGAATCAGATAATCTTGAGGGCATGGTTTCTGTTGCATTTAAGTGATCAATCATGTACATTATTTATTTTAATTTATTAGAATCTAGTAAGAAAAAATACTAATTTTTGATTATGCTATTAACCCCGCTTGAATCAAATTCAAAATTCAGTAAATTTAGACTAAAATTCAGTGTTAAGACATACACATAATTAATTAAGCATGTTTAGAATAAAGATATACTTTACATGCCTCAATAATCACTGAGCATTAAAATATCTCAAATTAATTTCTCTCATTATAAGCTGGGACATGACCCATTACGCTTTCACACTTAAAAGTTAAAAGTGATATAAGGATAATTTATCATAAAAAATCACCATAATTTTCTTTGTTATAAACTAGAGACATGACCCTTAATGTCTCTACACTTAAAGAATACAATGCAAATCATATGCAAAAATCATTATCATTATTTCTGTTCTCCTTGTGATAGGAAAATACAACATAAAAATCATGTTAGCATCATATAAATGAACTCTGGGAAATATTATTCTTTCCTCTCTACCACAGAGAAGATACAAAATATTTATATAAAGATTTCTCAGCATTTATAGAGACGTATGACATTTTTATGTACTGGGTCCTTACACTTCCATTTCTACTGCTCTGGACAAATAGTTGGCCTCTAAATTGTCAGTGCCTTTGATGACTTCCACAGTATATCTATACTGTTGTAGTAGTAATGACCACCTGGTCAAATGCCCATTTGCTTTAGTTGAGTGAGCTTAGGCAAGAGGCCGGTTATCTGTCTGAATGACAAAATGCTGGCCATGTAGGTAGGCTTGGAATTTCTGGACTGCCCAGACAATTCCAAGATATTCTTTCTGTGAAGTCAAATAATTTTGTTCAGCAGCATTCAACATACTACCAGAGTAGGCTACTGGATACAGAATATCACCATGTTTCTGCATCAGTACAGCACCTAGCCCTGCATTGCTAATATCTGTTCTGAGTATGAATTCTTCATTGAAATCAGGCAAATGGAGGACTGGAGCTCATGACAGGCAGTCTTTCAAACTAGCAATGCTGCTTCACGTTCCTTGCTTCAAATCACTATCTCAGTTTTGCCTTTCCTTGTCAAATCAATGAGTGGTTTAGCGATAGCACTGAACTTGGGAATGAATTTTCCAGGATTTAATATTTGTCTTCAAGGGGGGTCTCTGCACCTGAGTTTTCTCACCTTTGATGTCTCTGGCTACAGGAGATTTGTCCCACTGTATACCCCAAATAGTCAAGTTCGAAATGTCCCAAAAAGCTTTTGGTTGGTCAAGCAGTAAGGTTACATTCCATCACTAGAATAACTTCTGTAACACTTGGATGTGTTCTTCCAGGGTCTAAGTAGCCAATATGTTATAAATGAAGAGAGAGAGATTCCTTTTTTATGGGTTCAATGATCAATCTCATCATCTTAGTGAAAACAGCTGGTGCTGTGAGGATGCCAAATGGCATTACTGGCCATTGATATTGGTCATCAGGTGTAACGAGTGCTAATTTTGGCCTGTATGTATCACAGACTGGAATTTGCCAAAAACCTTTAGTCAAATCAAAAAAATTTCTAAGTTTTCTCCACTCATTTGAGCGAAGAGGTGCTCTGGTTCAGCTGAAAAAGCAATCATCTTATTCAGCTGTCTGTAGTCCACACAAAATCTGATCGGATTATGATCCTGTAGTGCAACCATAAATTTACACAGACTTGTTTTTCTGGGTTTATCAGTAAAAACATCAAGAGTTTCTTTAATCATGCTCCATAACTGTTGAGCTTCAGAGCCTGCAAGTTCCGGATTTAAAATAATGTCATCAACAGTTTCAACATCTCTTAGACATGAGTGTGGTATGGATTTGGCATCGGGTACAGAGGTAGCATCATCTTCTATTACAATAGTAGTGACCATGTTATCTGGGCATTTTTTTAATATGTTTTCATCAAATTAGCATGAAACTTTTTCACTTTAGATCAGATCTGAATTCGGAAATTGCACCCACTCAATTTCTCAACAAGATAAGGTCCTTGCCATGATACATCTAATTTGTTTCAGTGCTGAGGTAACACCACCACCAATGTACCAACATCACTGTTAGTTGCTTTCGTTTTATGGTTGTACATATGTGCTTGTCTAGCTTTACTTTTGTGTAAATTCTTGACCACTGACACGAAGTATCAATACGGATCACAAGTTCGATCACTTATTGATAGGTACTTTTAACAGATTCCGTTAGTCTGCTCTCTGTCCAAACTTCTCATAATAGAGACATGGGTCCCTTAATGGTTCTACTATATAAGAGTTGAAAGGGCAAAAATTGTGTAGAATATTGTAGTACTTCATATAATACAAACAAAAGTGATGCTTTCCACAGTTTTCTCAAGGACTTGGTAAGAGTAGCATTCAGATTTTCAACTATACCATTACATTTAGGATGGAAAGGAGTAGTGCTAAACTATTTTACCCTGAAAAGTTGATTAACTCGTTTGCAATCTTAGTGACAAGTTATGTCACCACCAGAAGTGTGTGCGCCATTGACGATGTTCCACATTGTCACGATTGTGTCAGGCATACGGTATTGTGCGTGTAGTTTTAAACTATTTATTAAAAATAACCAATCAGAAAAAATGAAAGATATGTTTGGCTTCCGCATCCAATCTGTTATAAATTTTATAATTGGATACTTATAATCAGTATGCTAATGAGCTTGAATTGGCGCCTTTTGCCATACAACCCACTGTCTTTGTCGAAGACGCGCAGACATTTTGTGTTGGATTTATCGCCATTGCAAGTTTCGATGTTTTCAATTGTGAGTTTGAAGCCACAGCTGGGTCAGAATATGATTCATTAGATGAATCTGATTTCTCATCAGAAGATGAAAATGTTCAACCAGCCCCTATTGAAATTTTAGATGCAGGTGACCTTGAGACCAGTACCACGAAAACCGGTCATGATCAAAGCATGGCTTGGCTGGCATCGTCTGCTACGTGCATGGAAAAGCCACATGCTTTTGTAGGAAATAGTGGAATAGGGTACTGCATGGCATAATCAATGAGAGTGAGAATCCATTTGTGGCTTCGACACAATGAGACTGGCAGCTGCACACTTAAAAGGAATATCAATTGTTGGGGTTTCACCTAGTGGAACTTGGCATTCTGTCTTTCTATTCACTCAGTGACATCACATGACTGACAGTACCGAGTGACATCCCCTGTCATACCTGGCCAATAAAACAGCCTCCACATAAGCTAAAGTTTTGCTTGGTCCAAGATGACCAGCAGTGGGTGGATCATGAACCAAATAACAGATTCATTTGATAGCTCAGAGGGACCACCAAATAATTGCTATCACTCCCTTTCTGTTTACAAATCATTCTTCCAGTGAAACTCAATAGCTTTGCCAGAAGATTTAGACATATACAATCCTGACAGCTTGGTCTTCTCTCAATATTTCTATAGAGAATCTGTTAATCAAGCTGCTCGGAGCAGAGTTCCCCCCCCCACCCCCTTCAGGTTCAGACACAGACTGACATAACAATTATCTGCCCTGCCATGACTGAGTCTGGTGTGATTTCCTGATGACATGCCCCACCAATGATAACTTCAGTCAAAGTCATTGACACATCACTTTCACACATGCTACTGACTATTCACGATTCTCCTTGCATAGCTTCTTCATTTATGCCCCTAGCTTCAGCTTCCTGCATTGCAGCTTTCCTGTTTGTGAGTACTCAAACATTGTCAAACAAATCTGGGGTGTCCTCACCATTCAGAACATAATTACATTCCATGATAGCACTCTCAACATAATTTACTAGCTAAAGCCTGAATGCATCCACATACATACTTTCTATCTATGTCTACCATCACAAATGTGTACTTTATCTTTTACACCAGTGGCTAGAGTGATTGTCTGAAACTCTCACTTTCCTTCACTAGGCTAGGGTGTACTACTGACTCTACTCCACAACCAGGTCACAAATGACTGGAACACAGTGTCCATTTTATGTGTGTGAAGATATATTAAAACAAATTATGTATTTCTGATAATCTTTTTTCTTTCATATTATTAACTGTTTCTTTCATACGGGTTTTTCCCACAACCTTGTGTATCCATTAAGAAACTTCTGTTGAGGATTAAAGCTTAAAGGCAGTGTAAAGACTTGTTTACGCATTTAGGGAAAGTAGGTTAGATCACATGTGAAGGTCATGCCCAAAACCGGACACTAACTAACCATGTATGGTTATTTGCTTACCGGGCAATGACGTAGGACTAAGACGTTAGTTGACCTTCATTTCATTGATAAAACCATCTGAATGGGCTGGCCGCGTGAGACGCCTACACTGCATTGCACCCAACCTACAGGGGTAAAATAGAGAGCTGCGTCCATCGCTTATGACCGTGCCTATAAGAAAACACATAGTGGTAATACCTTGATTTCTCTAAATTGAAATTCTTTCTTGTTGAATTAATACTATGTATTTTGTATTGTAAATGTGTAGAATATTCTTGTGAATTTAATGATGCTAATATTAATACATTTTCCTACAGAAGCTAAGTGGCATAGCGATATTAAATTTGCAATAGTGGAGAGAAACACAAAGTGTATATAATTATATGACCATTGATTAATTGTGATCACGGGAAAGTTAACATGCACTGCATGGTCACTAGCTAACTTGTATTATGAGCAACTATAGAATAATGAAGGAAATATATCCTGTAAAGATTTTTGAATTTCCATGTAATGTAAATTGTGAATTAGTGAAGATTGTAAAGAGTGATTATTGCTGCTGCCATAAAGTTCATTAAAGTCATTATCACACATGAGGCTGTAATATAAATAACTGTATATTTCAGCAGGTCCTGAGTTCACCTCATAACTTGACCTTGACTGCTGAATGCTACTCGATGTGGAAATCCAACCTTGCTAAAGTGTGGTGGAGTCCAGAACAGACACTGAGCGAGCGAGCTTCGTGCTGAATCCTTATCACAGCCTGTCGAACCGCGAGGGGTTGCCAAAGGTAATGTGATGTCAGCATATGTCAGTGGACGACAACAATACGGTGTTCAATCAAAAGCTAAGTCTAAAAAACAGTCGGAATAAATTTTAATGGTGTGGACAGTAAAGTGACTTACCGGGTCGAGCAGTATTGCTCTGTATTCGCGGAAATCAAATTGTTCATTTTCTTGTTTTCCAAATTTAATTTTATTGTTATTAAATTTTATTGTTAATTTTCTCCTAACTGTTATCTCTCTATTTAAGTATTTATTACATAAGTGCATGTAAACAAACGTGATGCCAACTGGGGGCCGAGCCATGAATAGAGGAATAAAGAATTATATTTATTAATCTATAAATAAAGGGGAGATAACATTGTTGGCAAGAAGTCAACTAACTTATCCGACTAGGTGAAGTGAACAATCAAGCTGAGATTGTGGCATTTGAAAGGGAGATAAGTTAGGCAAGTCCGGCTGTCGCTAATTCTAGGGATTATCCATAAATTAACATTGATAATTCGTGCCTAAATTAGGATAGGGTCGTAAAATGAAACCAGACGTGTGACGTGTGTTAAAACAAGGCGCACCACTTGGTTCTATGACTTTTATGTTACCTGGGCAATAACATTTAATAGTCTGGTTTGTCACAGCTAAAGCACACTATTGGTTCATTCTTGTCTTTACTGTTGAGGTGCGGTGTGGGTACTCTATCTTTTGATTTTTAAATGGAGGTGATGAAGTGAGTCCCGTACTTGGTTTGTGCTTTATTAACCCGATATATGCATACAGCATAATAGTTTTATGAGCAGGTTCACTAGAAACAATGACAAGTGTTTAGCATACCATATATAAGCATCATAGTTCACAATTTGTAGAAACAGTAGTTTACTCACATAATATATATCTACATAAAACGTAAGTATAACATTATCAATAGCAAAAATGCATGAAATATTTCTTTCTCTCTTAGTCAGTTAACCTCCCATTAAGCTAATGGCCATCTTTTATTATCGGACTTCTTCAGTTCTTGCCGCACCAAATTTATGTGATTAGACAACAGAATTCTCTACAGCAAGTAAACTTTTGATCTCAGCCCAATGGCTGGTCTCATTCACATAAATATTAACCATTGGATAATATTATAAAAACTACTCATCTAGTTTGAATTGGTTTGCTTGCATTGCATCAGCAATTTCTAGCATATTCTCAACTCAAATGTTTACTCCAACTCTGACACTTACAAAAATATCATCATAAGGAGTGCCCAAGGTCGGATCACTTTTACAATTTAACAATTAAGTTAAATAGGGATACACAAATTTACTCCACCAGAGTTGTTGAGTCAAAAACTGCCATCTTGGAATGACAACTGATCACATGATAAAAAGACAACCTGTGCTTGATGGCTTTGCTTGATGGAAATAGAACCAGGCATATTCCATCAAGCAGGTTGTTTTGCTTGATGAAAGTGTTGAACAGCAGTGCAATTCAAGGTTTGCATGACTGTGGGAACTGAAATGATTGACTGTGGGACACCCACTTTACTGATAGAACTGTCACTGTCAGCTACAAATCCAACTACATAATGTGCTAGGTCATCCTCTGTTCTGAAGTCAACATGCACAGTAGTTGTGGCAAGCTATGTAATCAAGAAATTACTGTCTTAAAAGCAATGACTCTCTTATCGAAGTTTAGTGTACCAATCATGATGTGACAAAGGTAAATTTGCTGGGAAGCCAAAATGCACAGACATGTTTCAAACAGGTTTACTCCATTTCTAATTGCAACTTAAAGGGTATCACTCTTAATTCTTAATACATCATTGTACAACCAGGTTTACCCACTGCCTCACACATTAATGGTTGTGCACTATTAAAAATTAAAATAAAAACATGCAGCAACTGATCCCACTGGATGGTTTCTTTCTTGTAAGTATATATATATATGACATAAATGTCCACTCATAATGAATGGTCTATTCTTTAAAAAAAATATACAAACATTGTTGCATTAAAACATAATGTATGAGCTTTACAAAATAAGTGCTAAAAAATATAAAGAATTAATTATATATGCTATTCAATTTTTTTTAATTTGTAGTTTTACCATTTTACTATTTTAGTATTAGTTTTATTTATTTAGTGTGTACTGCATTAAAGAAGGGAAGAAGACGTGTTATTACATTATTAGTTATATGCAAACTGCTACAATTCTTTTTAAAGAAATAAAATAAGTGCAACCTAAAAAGTAATATTATATAATGTATTTAGTAAAATATAAGTTATTAAAACCAAAATGTATAATTTTAGCAATAAATAATTTCATGTACTTTATTTTTAAATAAACAACTGGAAGAAAGAATCTCAAATTTGCATTCAGAGTTTTGTTCCCATGATGAATTCTTCATTTGTGTAATCAAAATATGTGATATAAAGTGATGCATGTGTGCAAAATTTAATTATATTATCACAAAAGTGATTAGGTATAATAGTGATATTCAAGGGGAGTTGCTTACATGTTTGGTATTACATCATTAATTCATTAACTGTGGGAAAATCTAAATACTGATGTATTGTTTAAAAATATCATCAATGGTAAAGGTAATAATTTCAGTTGTAAATAGAATCAGTAAGTCATGAGGTTTATAAAACTTAAAAGATCTGAATAAATTCCATGTTTACTATAATGGTGGAACCCACTATGAACCCATTGCTATGTGTAACTATTATTATTAAGCAAGAATCTTGAAAATTAATCAAACTACAAATTACTTTATAGCCATAATTATATCTATTAAATCTAGATTATGAAATATGATAATATTCATCTCCTTTCTATTTGCTGAGTTAATGTCAGTTAAGAAAAGAAAAATATTACACTAATAGTAATACAGTATAATAGAATAAATACAAAGCTATATTTTAAATTTGAAAAAATAAATGTTTTAAAACAAAATAAAATCCTACTAAAGCTGTCTATCATTTATCAAAAATAAATAGCTAATCAACCATCACATTACCACTATTAATACTACTAAGTACTACTACTAGATATAGCGCCAGTCTATATAATGACATTTATTATATATATACTTTGAAATATATTTCAACAGATAGTTATTTTATTATTTATTATTATTTTAAATATTAACTCTACACTAGTTTGCAATTATATACATTTTTTTAACACTAACCTTTATATAGCAATTAAAAATAGTTTAATTAAATTCTTCTGAGATTTGGAAAGTTGATATCAAATCAGGCATGGTTTCAAACAGCAGCCATGCTGAAAAGACCCTCTGGAGACCATATCACTGTTTTCTGATAATGGACATTTTAAAATGGGTTGCTAAGTTTCAACCTGTAATTTTTAGGATTAATTTTGACAGAGAAACAATTCCAATTTATTAGTAATACTTGATTTATTTTTCAATAAATTTTGTTTTAGGACATACATATACAGTTAAAAATCAAATTATGTGACAAAAAGTTAATAGCTTGGGGGATTTTTGCAGATTTTGATAATTTTATGTTTTTAATTAATGATGATATTAATTTTGTTTTTAAATTTTAATCATTTTTAAAAACAAAATTTTAAACACTTACAAATATATAGTATTAGAAAAGAATTAAAATGTAGTCACACCCATGGTAAGTGGCACTTAATAACAAAGCAAACATCATGCAAAATACTTTAAAATATACAACTAAAATCAGTAAATATATTAAGATAGTACATATAGATATATACAATAATAGGAAATATGAGGGAGTGTTTGTTTGCAAAGCTTTGACCTATTAAAGTATTAAACAAAGTTAAAATGTACTGATGATTGTTATGTTCTATATAAAATTATAATCAAACCTGTTAAATGTCTGTTTTAATATGAATACATTAGTATGAAACTATGATGTAATAAAATTAAATGCATCAAATAACAAAATTAACACGATTCATTTTAATTTTAAAAATGAACTACAAAAGCTTTCAATCTGGAGGGTTATTTTCCTTAGTAATTCCTTTAAGAAATGAATTTTAAAATATACTTTATTCATTCCAAAATAATTTTGTAAGGTATTGATATTTAATAAATTACTGCAAAAAAATCATAAAACATCACAAACATTATTTTATAATGCATTAAAAAAAAAAAAAAGAGCAATATTCTCCAGATTTTCTTTACAATACTTTTTTAAATTAGGCCAACTTTATCTAACACTTTAAATTATAAAAAAATAAAATCTATATAAAAATTATAATAGTAATGACACTTTAGACAGCCCTAGAAAATTTCATTCTGGTAAATTTTAACTTTATAAAAAAATATATATATACAAACATTTAGCAGGAATTGAACCAATCTCTCTCAAGCTTATTTGCCCAAGCAATAAACTTAGCTTAAATTTCCTAACAAGTTAATAACCCCAATAAAGCAGTTATTTTGTTTACAATTACATGCATCTTTTGTGACACACAAAAGAAGTCAAATATGCTTACTGATGTATTTCTTAAGAATATGTTTATTCTGTATTACTTATTAGCTATTTGCTTTCATACAAGTGATTCTTAAGAAAAAGCCCCTTTCTGTGAATATTTCTTGCACTTAATAACACTGATATTTATTAATTACTATAATACTAATGATAGGGATGACAGCTCTTTAAAATAGGTCAGGTTTTTTGTTTTGTTTTGTTTTTTTTGGGGGGAGAAACACACTAATCAACTGGAGAAAAAAAATCAATTCTGACTTTATTATATCCAAAGCTCTGTAATGTTAATTTTCAGATGGCAGTGTTAAAAATTCATTGTACACAGGTTCATTCATGCTTGTGTATTTTTGTAAAATATTAAGTGAAGATTAACAATACATGCATTTTTGTTCTTACAGCTGTTAAATGGCATTAAAAGAGCAACTGCAAAAAAATTTTTTTAAAATACACTAGTGATATTATCAAAGCACTCTATTCATCTCATGCATTTAATGATCTTTTTAATTTTAAAAAAAAACTGCATACATAGATTAACAATGCTAATGAGAAATCAATATAACTTTATAAGTTATAACCAGTGTTTTTGGTCAAAGTGAAAGTGCCACCCTCTGATCTCATCTCATTATGTTGGCAATTACATCAACAAATTACAGTAAAAATCCTGCCTTACAAGTTACATAAGTTATATAGGCCTGCAAAGTACAATTAGACAAATTATAATTGGACATACAATAGCATATTTATAGATATAACTATTTTATAATTCAAACAATGATTAAAAGATTATATTACCTTGTCCCTTGCTTCTTTTGTGAATCTTCTGCGCCAGTGTCACAAGGTCCGTTTTGACCTGCTGTTGCCATTTGAAAAAAGAAATGTGGCCGTCAGTAACCAAACGACTAAAGTAGCCGTCTTCTGTAACAGGAACTGGACTTGAGATGGATAGCAGATTACTGATTAATATAAGTGTTGACCCTACTTAAATTTAGCACACTTAGCCCTTAACCCGATTCTGTAATACTGACAAGCACAAATGAGAGAGTTAGTGACTAATGAAATAAATTCACACTGAAAAGTGTCGATGTTTCGGTCAATAGCATATAAACACTCACGCCTTTTGTGTTGCAAGCAAGCCTAATGCAGCAGACGAGATCTAGAGAACTCGGGGGGCAGCGTTTTCAATTCTAATCCGCTTGTTTAAAAATTCCTACGAGAAAGCAGATTATATATTATTTTATCAAATCGAATATTAAATACAATGCAGATAAATACATAAAAACCTCTTGTTACGGTATTTACAATCCACAGGCAGGCAGGTCTTCCTTCGTACAACGCTGCCAATAACTACTCTCTAAGGATCCGTCACAGAGACAAGCGATCATGGCCGCCGAGCTCTAGGCTGCCTAATTTTAGGACCCAACTCTACGCTTTACAGATGTCCACTTAGTTTTGCAGCATAATAAATGCATATAATGCTAGCATAAATCAAGTTGCTATGATCATACACAACTTGCACGTGGTTTATTGTAGCTTAGTGTCCAAGTACATACATCACATCACTGCACGCTTTATGACTGGCATTATAATCTCAGTGTTGATAATGTGGGTAGTCACGTGGCTTGTTTGGCTGACGTCAAGCTTGGGATTCCCTATGCCTCGCAGTGTGTGACCGTTGTCGTTTACAGCTAGCTATTCGAAGGGTGATTCCCAACCTAATTTCAGCACACCTGTAACAAGGTTTGCTGACGTCTCAAGGTGATGCAATTGCATTCGGTTTGTTTTGAACAGTTTTATCTTTAAGCTTGTTTTGTTTGGTGAATACTGAACAAGAAACCATATAAGTTATCAAGTTGTTTTCAGTGTTTTTCTTTTTACCTTTTCTCTCCACCACCACCCCCGACCCCCCACCCCTGAAGCCGTTGCTACCAGTACCAGCAGTATTGTCTCATCGAGATCAACAATGTAATTTGTCAAATTGCACACATAATTTCAAGTGTATCGGTTTCATTTTTTCTTACTCTTTGTTGTTGTCAGTGATATCTTTCCTTTTTTTCTTCTTCTTGTTTTGCTCCCAACTTTCTGTCTAAAGCTGTGACATTTATAAAGCAGGTACATGGGGGCAAAATTGTTTATGCGCCATTGTCAACTTTCGTTTTCAGTCCTTTGATATTAATAGTGTTATGTTATTGATGTAAATGCTGTTTCAGTTATATAGTGTGAACCAAAGGTGTGTATGAATCATTCAGTTACAAATGAAACCTAACAAAAATTGAACTGATCTACACTGAAAACGGTAAATAGGAAAGAATAAAAGTAACAATTCTCTTTTCTTTGTTCATCAGGTTTAAAACAGACACTCGCTACTTTTTAAACTCTGTTTAATAGCCTAGAGGTTCTGTATATACTAGTTATAAAGTATAATACTTACCTATACTTTTATTTGCTTTGTTTTGATGGGAGAGACACATAAATATGTCAATTTCAACTTTTAAAACAATAAATTGCTTTGACAAGATTTAATTATGTTTAACTTATCGTCTGTCCAATAAACATGTCTCCAGCTATTTAAAAAAAAAAAAAAACTAAATTACCCTCTTTGAGATGTGAGTCAAGTCCTTTACTAATTGTGATGTATGTGTGAGTGAATGTAACTATAGATGTTGGTGTCCTGCATCACACAAATTCCATTTATACCCCAAAGCTTATGTATAATCACAGACTAATGTTCTAATCATTTTCTTAGTGCTGTAATAAAATACAAAAGACCCCATTTGGTTGATGGAGGTGAAAAGAACTTACTTTCTGTCTATTAGCTTTCGATGAAATATTAAAAGTCTTTATGAACTCTTTGTTTTTAACTTGAGCACTAACAATGATTACAGGGGTGAGGATAGGGGTGTATTAATATGATTCCTAATCTCCAAGCAATTATAAGTATACACTAGTGGTTCTTTACCTGACTGACTTCTAGAAAGATATCTGTAGAATGCAGAGGATAATCATCTGAGGCAGACTTACTATAGGCTTGTAGAGGACATCATCTGAGACAGACTTACTATAGGCCTGTAGAGGACATCATCTGAGACAGACTTACTATAGGCTTGTAGAGGACATCATCTGAGACAGACTTATTTTAGGCTTGCAGAGGACATCATCTGAGGCAGACTTACTATAGGCTTGTAGAGGACATCATCTGAGACAGGATAACTGACTTTTTTTGAGTGACAGATCTGACATAATCTAGAATGAGTAGATAGGCCACTCTATTGAGTACAGGTCCAGTATAAAGCTTTGTTTGTCAGACATGGAACCAAGTCAGACAAACCAAACTCAAACATAGAAATCCTAAAACAGATTGAGTGCTTTGGACGGTGAAAAGTGTCTTGTAGAGTGCTTCACTTGCTTTGGTCTTTAAGTGTGAAAGTCAATCTAATATTTAATTTAGTCTCTTAGTACAACTCACACTCTTACAAAGAAAAGAGGTGACTTCATAAATAATTAGGAGTGTTGCATCTAGTGGACTGAGTGGTCATGATAAATGGTAGGTAGTATGAAGCCACCCCCCGAGTCAATATTTCAGGACTGGACTTCAGAGTAACTATGGATGATGTAATAGATATAAGAAAACAGAGGCGCAGCTAGGGTACTTTGCGCCCGGGGACGAACTATAAAATTGGCGCCCCTCCCTTTATTACCCTTGTTCACTTATTATAATGTAACGTTGTAAGCCTCATTTTGATGCCCCTGTACCTTGGCACCCGTGGACATATGTAACCCCGGCCCCCCCCCCCCTACACCTCTGTAAGCAAAACAACAGTCTAACAGCTCTAGCTCACCCACCCCAGCCACTGAACAATTCTGATTATTTAGAAGATAGAAAATGCAAATAAAATAAGCTACTCTGGTGTGGTTCTAGTGGCAAACTATTTATTAATAAATAAACTTTAACAATAAGTGCAATTATAATTGGTACTATTATTATGATACTATAATGTCAATTTTCTACCAATCATCGAGATGACTAGAGTTGTGGATTTCTGGCACGTTACTTCGGGAAATGTCAGAAAAAAAAATGAATGTTATTGATTTCTGTGACACCAGCAAGGCTGCTGATTTATCTCTGTTGTTCCGTGGAGGTCAGGCCTACCCTTCAGTTCACATTTGACAGGCTAGATGTGGATACAGCATACATGGATAGCCACAAGTACCCTTTGGCACTTGTACCAGCCTAGGTAAAAGTCCTTGGTGTATATGCTGGTGTGAAGCATCATGCTATCATCTGAAAAAAATGGGCCACTTTTACTAGAAGTTCGCTAATGAAAATAACACAAAATTTTATAGTTCATAGGTGACTGCACTATGTCGCCAATTATGACGTCATGTTGAGATCTTATTATTCATGGTCTAATTTAGATGAGGGTCAACTGTCAAGCTGGTTTAATTTAATGGCCAGATTTCTCCTTAGTACTGCCATATTTCTTCATTATGGAATATTAAAATCAAACATAATTTTATAGAAAATGCAATAATATTATATGATTATAAACGTGATACTTGTGTGTCCTGATAGGCACTTTTTGTTTAAGTACTCCAGAAAAATTTTCATAAACAAATGTTATCTGCCTAGTCAGAATGATGTCAGTCATGTGCAACTGTTTTTCAGGTAAGCACTAGACTTTACAGTGTCTATCCAATACTAGGTGAGCACAAGACTGTAGAGTGTCCATCCAGTACCAGGTGAGCAGGAGACTTTACAGTGTCTATCCAAAACCAGGTGAGCACAAGACTTTACAGTGTCTATCCAATATCAGATGAGCATGAGACATTACAGTGTCTATCCAATACCAGGTGAGCACAAGACTTTACAGTGTCTATCCAATACCAGGTGAGCACAAGACTTAACAGTGTCTATCCAATACCAGGTGAGCGCAAGACTTTACAGTGTCTATCCAATACCAGATGAGCACAATACTTTACAGTGTCCATCTGTGATGGTACAAAGGGTAGCCTCCCAACATTTATTCATCTTTAGATTCTCAGGGCTTCAGAATACTGTTTGACTCATCAGAGCAGGCCCAATTTTAGATATCATGTTTTGCAGCTAACCACTAGCTTGTCTCTTGCACAGAGACCCTGGTGACCACTGGCAATATTATACAATCCTGGCTGACCTAGTAGATCAAGTAGTAATAATTCCTTAGATATTTAGCCTGACTGACTATGTGAACAGCCCTGTCTGTTTTTGTGTACACCAAAAGATCAGAGTCCATCCGGCTGTTGTCAGAGAAGCACCATTCAGAAAACTCTCCCACATCCTCACTGGTAAAAAGGTTTTTGCTGAGAAAGGTCAATCAGGTTGAACTTGTGATTGAACTATGTACAGAAGTTATGATTATGCTTGTGTGCATTTAGGTATATTCATTTATGTATATATTTGTTTATTTTAATTCATTTTTTTCTTTTCCTTCTTTCACCCCTCTATGTTCCCACCTATTTCTCTGTATGAAATGACGTAAGTCTGGTTCATCAGTAATCATTTTAGTGACTACTAGAAATTTAGGGAAATAGTATTCTTTGTTTTAGATTTGGCATTCTATTGGCACCGTATACACCAAGTACCTGCCATTTCCTTGTGCTCGTTGAGAGATGAACAGAACAGGCCACGGCTGACCAAATCCTGCTACTGACACAAAATCCAAAGCCTGTGTTGTGCCAGACTGCTGACCAGGCCCATGCAAGAACTGCCAAGCCTTCACGGTCAACGTAACAGCCAATCCCAGCAAGTTTAAAGAAATATACAGACAAAAACTCTGATTCTGTGTAATACAGTGGGACTCTATGCAAAAATCGAACTGTCAGAATGCGCTCGCATCTGATTTTATAACTATCTTTCTTCTGCCTATGATAAATATTTCCACCCCTCTTTCATTTTTGTCACTTATATTCCATATTTTCTTAATAACCATATTTGTTACGAAATGTTCCTTGTAAAGTGGAGAACGCTAGCTCATACTACAGCAAAGAAGGTATCGTGCACCGCACGTTTAGAGCAATGCAATGTAGGTCACAACTAACCATCAAATTAACACAGTGCGAGAGAGGCGTCGCTATAATTAACTGAGTCGTGGTAACAGCTGATTAGAAGTGAGTAGAGAAAATCCACCGAGTTCTAAGTTTATCTGTAATTGTTACTTTTTTGCAGCTAAAAGAGAATGCATTGATTTCTTTGTTCTTTGTGAAAAGAGAATGTAAATCTTATATCAATTTCTATAAGTGTGTATATGTGGAATTGATTCTAGGACATGATTATAAATTCTAGAAATGTTTGAATTTATGATAGTTGATTTAGTACGACTACACGCTAGTCCTTATCAAAGACTCTGTTGACTTTTAATCTGTACGAAATTATATTTGATTTAGAGTCATGGAAAACACTAAATTATGCCTTAGATATTTTCTGTTTTATAATTCTTATTGATTGATACAACTGTACTTAGAAGCGTAAATGTGCTTCAACTTATCAATATTTTGTGCATGTAATTAAGCTCATTGTATCTTATAATGTATTGGTGGACTAAAAAACTGTGAAGCTTATATATTTCGTAGAATGACTGTAAAAGAGAAGGTAGATAATGTCGCCACTCTACAGAAGGTCATTATTTTATTTTTCTCAGTCAGAAAACTCCCTGTTACCTTCATTGGTTACCTCTTGTCTTCACCTGTTACCTACACTGGCTATCTTCATCGTAAACATTATCACTACATCACCACTACGGTTGTCGCGTCATATGTAGCCTACATTGCCTGTACAAGCCTTGGGCTCGACTCCTTTGGTTGGTCGCCTGTGATTTTTGTGACCTTTGCCTTGGCCGCACTTGTGAAGCAGTGGTCGTAAGACCGTATTCGGAATGTGGCCGTGACGTCGTCTTCTGAAATCTACTTAACAGTTAACTTGCTAATCACAGATTGGGGCGATTCTAGACAACTGGTCAGAGAATTCCAGGCCTCTTGTGTTATAGAACTGTCTAAGGAGACTACATTCTGTGTATCTGATTCGTCTATGTTTACACCTCATTTGTTCGTATTTACTTCATGTTGAATTGTGTGCTGTATATACTAGTTATATTTATAATGAATTTAATTCACTCTTCTCTATTTCTTCTTTCACTCACCTATCATATGCCTCCTCCTATTTTCTACATAAATGACGTGCTTTTGGTGCGTTAGTTGTCACTTTAGTCTACTAGAAATGTAGCCAATGAGTGTTTTATGTTTTAGAATTGGCACTCTATTGGCACCCTGTATGCCAAGTACCTGCCACTTCCTTGCGCTATATTGAGCAATCTTCAGAGCAGGCCACAGTTGACTGACTTCATTTATCCACGCAAAACCCAAAGCCTGCACTATGCCAGTCTGCTTACCTGGCCATAGGAGAACCGCCAAGCCGTCACGGTCAACTTATCAGCCAGCCCCGGCAAGTTTAAAGAACTATCACAAAGACTCTTACCCTGTGTTATACAGTGGACAATGCAAATATGGAATTGTCAGAATGCGCTCACGTCATTTTGATTTTTGTAACCATTACTTCATTTCTATAAAGTATTCATTTATTCCGAAATTTACAAGTATTTGCGTTTTCCTTTTAACTCTTGTCAAGGTCTTTATGTCAGGTTGGGATTGAGAGTTCGTGGCCATTTTTGTGATTCAATATTTATATACCTTTAAATTTTAAATTCTTTGTAACACTGACACTACGGAAGTGTGAATGGACGTGTGGTTGGCCACTTTAGGGTTTAGAAGTGATTAAATCTTTTCAAACACCTTCTTAACCCCCCACGTCACATACATTAACAGTAATAATAATAATTCACGTCACATTTTCTACTGTATCAACATTTAACTGAAAAGCTCTGATACTCAAATTTCTTAAATATTTTTTTTACAGCAAAGACCGCCTTTTTTGTAAGATTTTTTTCTTTTAGTTTATCGTGACATTCTCTGTCTCATGAAATGAGCTGTGGTTAAATATAACTATATTTTACGAGACAAAAAATATCTTATTGTCAACCCCCCTAAAAATGCAAAGTTGGTTAAAAGGATGAATATATCAACATGCAATTAGCCAATGAGAGATTGTTTATAATGCTGAATTCACAACTAAATTAAAGCAAAACTTGATTGGAACACATCGCTTTGATAAGACAAAATGAAAATTGTTTAAGGGGTACCGAAAGAACACTGCGCCCTCCCAATCGCTACATCTCTCTCCACTCTCAGTCTAACCTCTCCTCGAATGGTATCTGATAGCCGTAGGGCCTCATCGCTCTTGTACGTTAGGTTCATCATATCATTTCCAGTCCTTGAATAAGGACAATAAATTTTAATGCATAATCAACTCACATGTTTTCTGTGGTTAAGTGTGGGATATGTCTCGTGAAAACTGACTTTTGTATTAAAATGTTCGCATCGATTCACAGTCAGCGATGTGTGTTACCAATTTTAGTCATTTCCTCTATCATGATTCATGTATTTGTCCCGGCTTTAACCTTTCCTTTAAAAAAGCTAGTAGTATAGTTTTGTATTTGCGAGCGCGGTTCCCGTACATCTTTACGTCATCATAATATGCGACGTCAGTAACAGCATTCATAACACATCATGGACATCATACCACAACGACTATTTTTGACTGTTTTTGCTGTCTTTTTAAAAAGAAGTAATTTTTAAAATTTATTAAACATTATTATTTTGCGTGGGTTTTAACTGTGTGTGTGTGTGTGTGTGTGTGTGTGTGTGCAGGCGCGCGCGTGCAAGAGTAGTTCTCATTGAGTTTTGCCGTTTTGTTAACTGTTCCTCCTTTTCAATAGTTTTATTCCTTCTGCTAGGTTCACATCTTTTGTTTCTGATTCTGCGTTTGTCTGGCAGGGTCACTGTGGTGTTTCTGGGTTATTCAGAATGACCCATTACAGTTTATCGATCTCTCCGCAAGTTAGTTACAAATTTGACTCCACGTGTCACAACACATCACGCTCTCTACCCCCACCCTACCCCAATCCCAAAATGACACTTTATGGACAACCCGGAAGTGAAACTTAATCTTTGGAGATAACGACCATATAGGGGTGATAACAAAAATGACATTGGCAGAACCCATCTTGACGCCTCATCAGTATTCACTTGAGGAAGCGACACTAACTTGCGGACAGATCGAAAAACTGTAATATTTCTTTTCCTTTGTTTTAGCATTAGGTTATTTGTTTATTTGCTTGTCTGTTGTTACTTTGTTTCGATTTTGTTTTGCATTGATAATTTCTCGATGATTATTTGTGCTGCTTCTTTTAAAAGAAATTGAATGATTTATTTTTGAGAGTGATGAATCAATAGCATTCAACCCACATAATCGTTGCCATGGAAACTCTTAAAAAAGAACGAATTTATGTCAAATTTCATTGAACGTATTATCTATATTTACTGCAGAAGGCACTTTTAGCTTATGCTTATTGCTTTTATTTTACTCCATGTGTGTGCACGTGTTTGTGCGTGTGTGTGCGCGCGCGTCTTCAAAACCTGACGACTAACGTACTGGGTACTTTTAGAAGGGTACACGTCGAGACATGAAGAAAGAAGATGGGGTACATATGCTTCAAAGAATGAAATCATACTCTATGGATAAATTCTCTTTTTTGTGTGGTGGGTAGTGGTGGTGTGTGCTCTCTTCATTCCCCCCTCCTCCTCTTTATTATTTGTTGTTACTGAGAGATTGTGATGAACATTCAGAATGATTAAATCTGCACGCCTCTGTCAGTTTGACTGAGTTCTGACATTAAAATATAAACTGTGTAAATATGACCACACAAACCATTGGTGCTATCGTGAATGGCGTGTGGATGTGAGATTTGGCTGCAAACCAGCAAAAGCGGGACAATATTTTCAGTAATGCTTAGAAAGAGAATAAAAAGAAAGTGTCGTTTTCTTGGCACGACAGGATAGAAGAACATCTGCTATGTCTTTGGCACGACTGGATAGAATAATCTCCTAAGGTATAAGTCGCTGGCATAGAGATAATCTTAAAGCACCATTCATCCTCCCCGCTCAACAGTGCCTTGATCTGAGCGTGCTGGACGGACGACAACATTGCTCATCAGACCCCTGCGTCTAGCTCAAGAAACTAGGGAAGGTGAGCTTACTGTCTGGTATTTCGGGCAGCACGATACAGCGGGTCTCGTGCAGTGCTGTAAATGAAAAATCAAAAAGAGAGGGCCGTAACTGGTGTCCATGGAAACATTTTATAATCATCTAAAAGAAACTCGCACCTTCATTCCCCCTCTCTCTCTACTGACAGTATATATCTGTCTTTTCCAGATCTGTCCCTGAGCGCAAACTCAGCGATAGTTTAAAACAGACGTAAACAACAAAAAAAATGAGGACAGAAGCTATAAATTACAATATTTTACACTCTCTCTCTCTCTCTCTCTCTCTCTCTCTCTCTCTCTCTCTCACTTGCCTAGTTCGGTGGACAGTGGTTGCTCCAGAATATATATAATTATAAGATATCTGGTTAGAAGATTGAGAGGTCGACTTAGAGTTTTGCGTCTGCATAACAAGCATATAGTGTATACTTAGACAGTATTTATATATAGGATGGCTCTGGGGAGATTATGGGGGTCTACTACTTCATTCCATGGCTCCGCCACTGTCAATCGATGATGGCTTAGGAATTGTTCTTATAGTTTGCATAATGCTTGCATAAAAATACAGAGACCGCTCCATAAGTGTTTTTGCAAGGTGGTCTCTTAGACTGTTCTTATTAGTACTTATGCGGCTGGATGGTAACTTGTTTGTGCATTCACTTTTTGTAATCGTTACATAAAAATTGATTCAGTGGCTGTGACGCACAAATTGCAGTTCTTTATACAATGTCTCGTGTGCTATTTGGAACGAAGGTGTTTGCTTGTTTGTTTTAATTTAGTTGTGCGGGTGCGTTTATTATGAATCTGCAACAAACTGTATGTAGATTGTTACGGGTTAAAAACAAAAGTACTGTCACTGTCAACACTTATTGTAAAAGAATGGCATCAATTAAGTTTATACTTACATCATATAATATTATATTTAGATATGAAATGTCACGATTTAGTTATTTATTAATCATTTACAAAGTGTATACGAAAACTCTACCATTATGTGCTATTCCACTCTATTTTATTTAGTATTGTCACACCTGACCATGAAATATTATGGTTTTTTTTTAAATTTCGAAATAAAAGTCAAACACAACTTGCTATTGTAGAAACAGGACATAAGTGCAATAACTTCAAAGACAAACTGCAGAGCAATGGAAACACGCCGCTGCGCATTTAAAAAAAAAAATATCGATGAAGTCATATGTTCACAAGTAGTTCAGGTTGCTGTCGACCTTGAGTGATAAGCACCTTTGGTGTTGATTTTTTTTTTAGTTTTGTTTTTTTGTAGGTCTTTTGTTTGTCTCGGACATATTAGGTTTGTCGCATAGCGAATTAAAACGACTTGATATTAGATTATGACATAAAAGAAAGAAAGAAAACTTCTTGAAGTTAACGAAGGTTGAGTTGGGAGTTCTGTTGTGTGTGTGAATTTAAAGATTACGAGTTTTTTGGATACCTACCAGGACGCAAAGGACGTCAGATGTTTGAGCAAGGGTTGCGCAACTCTCGCTTACTACAAGGGTCGTCTACTCGATGAGAATTACGTGCCCTTATTTCCGGCCAACGAATACAGTTGTTATAGTCTACGCAATCGACGCTTGATTTTCTTTTTGAGTGACATATGCTATGTCACGTGGCATTATTATTCAGATTTTGTTTTGTCATTAACAAAAACGAGTTGCGAACAATAAATAATGCACTTTTCTTTTCACACTTTTCTTTTGTCTTAAAAATAATCTCTGCTGTCACTTAAGTTAGAACTTAACAGAGCAAATGAGCAAGGAAAGGTTGTGGCTTCACTTCATCAGTTCAGTCGTTGTATTTTTACTGATCAACTCATTGCTCAGTCATGAAGGCACTCATTCAATCAAGGTATTTTGCAAACCAGGGAGAGGATATGGAGTTATTGTTTTATTATTGAAACCGAGTGCGATTTGATTAGTTCAAATCAGTGCATGTTTTACGTGATGTGGTATTGGTCTCGTCAGCTTAATTATCCAATTTTTACATTCTCATAACAAGACAATGATAGTTTATTTTTTAATTCTTTCTTTCTCGTTTAAAAAAAATGTCCTCCAGCTCTGCTCAAGTTTCCGCCTTGTAAGTCAAGTCCTTCAGACTCTGTATTGTTCTAACACAGGCATGTTTTGACTTTCTACTTGTGATGGGTTCATTTTTCTGGTTGAGATTTTAAATAACAGCACATACTCATATGAATCATTTAGATCTTTATTTTATCCTAACATGAAGAATTTATAAATTGAAACACACACACACACACACACACACACACACACACACACACACACACACACACACACACACATCCCTTGGCTGATGCACACTCTGACCCAATATGAAAAGTGTCACCCAGAGTAGGCTAATATCTGGTTGTGGTTTTAAATATCAGCACATACTCACATGAATCATTTAGGTCTTTATTTAATCCTAACAGGAAGAATTTATAAACTGAAACACACACTGACACACATCCCTAGGCTGATGCACAGTCTGACCCAATATGAAAAGTGTCACCCAGAGTAGGCTAAAATCTGGTTGTGGTTTTAAATATCAGCACATACTCACATGAATCATTTAGGTCTTTATTTAATCCTAACATGAAGAATTTATAAACTGAAACACACACAGACACACATCCCTTGGCTGATGCACACTCTGACCCAATATGAAAAGTGTCACCCAGAGTTTAGGCTAAAATCTGGACAACAGATCGTAGAAAAATTAAATAGGTGAGTTAGAGAAACCCAGAATTAGATTGCCTTTTTGACCCACACAGAACGTCCCCTATAGTATATTTCCCAGACTGAATAATTTTGATTCTGTGTGGACTTGTGGGAATATCTGGATTTTATAATTCAGTGATTTATTGCCAGCAAAAGTCAGTATCATGGTTTTTCTAACTAATTATTAAAAACTATTTTTTCATTTTACAGCTTATTTATACACCTATCACTTATATATAATTCTGTATTCTAATTATTAATTAGGATTTTGGAGTGAGAGTGAATGAGAGGGTCTTTGTCCAGCTTTTTCTCATCTATACCAATTAATTATCTGAATGAATGAGCTAGACGTCACTTGGATGCACATTGAAAGTAATACATACAAGAAGTAATACTATTTTCTCTCTAATCTGGCACCTTGTATAATGGGACATCAGCCAAGAAAGAACTTGTGGCCTCCCCATTCAGTTACCATATATACTCATTGCTGGTCCACCCTAAGAGCCTAACAATGGTCTTCATTCACAGGAACCAGAAACAACACGTCAACGCTATCATTAGCTGAGTGTTTTCCTCTGGTCAAAGATTAAGTTAAAGGAAAACACTCACTACGACATTGACATCATTATTGACAGTGCCATTGCAGTAGCTATTGCTGTCACCTACACTTACGTAAGACTATGTGCACTAAAATTCCTCCTCAATAATGATGACATTGAGCCATATTTTATTTTGATCCACCTGGACAATTATCTCGTTGTTTTTATTTATTTAACTTCATTTTCTTTATTAATTTACTTAAAAATTATAATCGTAAATCTGTTTCTCATCCCATCATGTGCTTATGTGTTATAGGGACTGCATTTACAAAGGAAGTCTGGGGGCTAGAACTAAAATAATTGCTATAATTTAACATAAGGCGAGACGGTTCGTGACACATCGTATTCATTGTGCCTCTTTTGTATTTGTTCTTGAAAGTGTTTGCATGTGCCTGAGAAACCGGGTTAAGTTTCCAGCAAGCAGCGAGAAACTAATTAAAATAACATTTTATTCTTTCACAACTTCCCCTCCTTCTGGTTTCACATGTATCGAAAATCATTCTGCTGGAAATGTTATTACATTTTTTTTTTTAATTTTTAAAAAATCGCGATTCTTCAAAACAGAGCTATTAGTTACTATTGCTAATAGCAATACTCTGCAAAAATTTTGTATCAAATGAAAAATTTTCGTTGCCACGAGGCATAGGTTTATTCATTTGTTTGTTTTTATCACGTAGGGCGGGCTAAAACGTATGGTTAACAGCATTGTAAATGAAACACAATTTTTCAAAATCACAATAAAATAAGCTATAAATTTTATGTAAATCTGGTTAGCAATTGATAAGCACCTAATTGTTCATGATAGGTGAAGAAGTTAAACAAGAAGATAAAAACGTGCTGAAACAAGCATCACTATTTTTAAGCACTGTTTGTAGGTTAAATATTGGCATATAGTGAAAATCGTTCAGTGTCACTCAGTCCATTACACTGAACACTGCCAAAAGTTAAAGTGGCTTGTGCAGAATTTGTTAGATGATTTTATCATCTGATGTCACTCGCTGCTAAAAAAACTGGTGACTGGCTGTTGATGGATTGGCGCATTATCTGTATATCCGGCATATTTCTGCTCATGAAATCGTCCATGACCAATTCGGGTGTCATAAAGTTACTGCAAGACAGGTTCTCAAATAATTCACCAAAATGCCAAGGGCTACAGTCGAAATGTTTCGCAATGTTGCACGTTAATGTCTGTCTGCATCCTGCTGCCATTGCAGTTGAAACCCTCTACCAGGAAAACTTTGAAATTACGTAGCATCCTTCACATTGTTACTAGATGAGCTTTGAGGCAAACATAACAGACCCTTTTGATGAAGCAATAAATTATCCTGGCGTACATGTCTAATATTACAGGACTAAAAATTATACATGTATATCTAGATATAGCTTCGTGATCCACTTCACTTACAGCAGTCACTATAAATTTAATGGGTTTTTTGTTGCTGTTTCTTTTGTTTTTTCGAGCTGTCGAACAAAAACGGCCAGGATAGCTGGTTTCTTTTTTTAATAGATACAGATATTTATAAGTGGGTTTTATTCGATTGTTTCTTTTTAATTGGTTACAGGGTTTAAAATGGGTTATAAGGGTTATAAGAAGACAATACTTATTATTTGAGCCTTGTGCGACAGCAAGATGAACTTGAGTTAAATATAGTCTTGTAGTCTATTTTAAGTTTACGATCCGCTGTTTTCACAACGGCTCTCTGATTTCGCAGACAGGCATTAGGGAAAGATGTGCTGAATAGGAAATATATGGCTTCTAAGGTAAAGCGAATGTGCGAGTTATTTTTTTTCTAGGGGGTGGGAAGTCGAAAGAGATGGGTGGGTTCTATTCAATTTCATCTGAACAGCGACATGCGTCTCTTTCTTAATCTCTTATAATCAAACGATCTTTAGCATATACAGTCTGTAGCACAAGGGACCACATTTATCGTCCCATCCAAAAGGACCAGACACATCACGCCCACTACCTGGAGATGGGGGTGCGGTTAGAACTTAACCTGCAAGTATTTCAACCATTTCAGCCTGAGGTGGTATCTGAACTTTTACAATGTTAAGTTTATATATTTAATGGGAGCGAGATGCTAGCGCCTTACCCCCTACCCCCTACCCACCCCCACCCCCCTTAGCGGCATCACACTAGACACTCGCAACAGGCAGGGGAGTTTCCGAGAGTTAGTTACAAACTACCTCAACCGCCCACAGAGCATGCCAGCATTGACTGGAAATCAATACGTTCGCAAACTAAGAGTAAGTGGGTGATAAATCCTAAGCCCGCTCCCCTCAGAACTGCATCACATTTTACAGTACACAGCAAGATGCGCTCATTGTATTGATCGCGATGTGATCTGGTGTTGGGAGAGGAGTGGAGTTGCAATTTCAGAAGAAGAAAAAAAAATCGGTCAGCTTTATTTTGTCAACCAAAGATAATGCTGAGGTAAACGATTAATTAATTTATTTTTAAAATCTGTGATAGACGATTCCAGACAACAATTCGGATGTGTTCTGGTGCAAACTGACGTTTTGGAGTAAACTACTGTTGGCGCATATTCTCCAACTTATATAGAGGAATCGTAGAAGTTTTCTGTCTTTCCTTTACACAAGCACATGCACATAAATACGCAAAGACACTTACACACTTTCGCACACACGCACGTGCATTTATACAAACACCTATTTACACATATATTTTACACACACAAAGAAAGCACAGACACGCACACACACGTACATACAGAAATGTACACGCACGTGCATACTTATACGTAAATGATAATAATTGTTTAGTTAATTTGTAGTGTTCGAGATAAATGTTTATCATTGTTCAGACGACCTGACGGCAAATGGAATTTGGAGCTTATTAATTATCTGTCTGTAAACGTATAATAAGTCTAGAGGTTTTGATTGTAGAGGTATTTGTCTGTAAACGTATAATAAGTCTAGAGGTTTTGATTCTAGAGGTATTTGTCTGTAAACGTATAATAAGTCTAGAGGTTTTGATTCTAGAGGTATTTGTTCTAGTAATAAGCCGTACTGATGTAGGTCATTCATTTATTTCTTTTTGTTGCTGTTGTGTGTTCTTCGTTTGCTTTGAATATTTGTTTATAGTAGAAACGAGGACTGTCTTAAATCCAGCGCCACATAGCGAGTTTAACTCCCTTGCCACAATGGAAGCTAATACTGATGTGTATGCTGGGGTAATTCGGGACTCTTCTGACAGCGAACAGTACGGTGCCACTTCTGTTCATTCAGTTCGAGTGGGACTTCCTTCTGGCACAGAAGCAGGTGTTCGAGTCAATTATGACCATCTTCCGAAACAGTTCATTTTTTTCTCAAAGGTAACCAATCCATACAGTTGATATTCCTAGGCGCCAGAGGCCGCCACCTTGTTGGGCCGTAATTAGAGGAACACTAAGACGAATGGCCTACACAGACTTGTGTCCACCAATCAACGCCGCCGCCAACATTATAACTCATATTTGAGACATGCTTAGAAGTGTGTGTGTGTATGTGTGTGTGTGTGTGTGTGTGTGTGTGTGTGAGAGAGAGAGAGAGAGAGAGAGAGAGAGAAGCAGGGTGGGGGTGGGTATGTGTAACAACAGAGCTGAACGAACACGAGACAGGCGATATAATTGAAGTGCTATAAAAAAGAACCCAGTTTCAAATACATTTGTATTGACAACCGAACCATACGCTACAATCAGTTAAAACAAATGTCACATGTCATACTGGCTAGGGCGTGCGTGCTTCCCATTACCGAAATGTCAGATCGTTGTACAAATTCCACTCCATTACAATGTTTCCATTACCGAAATGTCAGATCGTTGCACTAATTCCACTCCGTTACACTGAGATAAGTGAATGAGGACACTGCGCATAGTTTTAGAGGCGGGACCTAAAGGCGCCTGAAGGTAACCCACACCTGTGATTATACATAGATTAAGAACACCTCTGGATTAGTTTCTGCAGATGATTAAATTAGCTACCCGAGTTTAAGAGACGAACTTAATCCCGACCAATGTTTCAATGCTGCTATGACCAAAAACAATTATCACAATCACTATGCAATCGACCGACACCAGACAACGAGTGGTGTACTGCTATGACAACAACAATTATCACAATCACTATCCAATCGACCGACACCAGACAACGAGTGGTGTCGTGCAATGACAGTACAATCTCGAATTCCTTTACAATACATGAAAGAAAATTACGTATATTGCATTGGACAGCAAAGTCAAAGAATTCCAGACCCACGATTGGCATCAAGTAGTTTACAAAGAAAACAGAACCAAAACAGTGAGTGCTATATGAGCTGCTCCACGAGCTAAAAATAGAAAAATCTGCAACCAAGAATCTGACCCGACCACACACAGGCGATTTAAATTAGGTTTATTGAAGATAATCACCCATAAGACCATTCCTGACTTATTCCTACATTTACTTACCAGCCTACGGTGCGCGCACTCGATATTATGTGTAAGTGACCTAGTAATGCCAAATTCTGATCAAAGTGGTAGCAGTCTATTATTTAATTCAGTATTTGCAGGAAGCGCCACTCTCGCACGCTGTCTGGCATTTCAGAACCCAATGCCTCCCTCTATCCTCTGCCATCGTAGTTCTGAGACGGGTCATCGTGCGATGTAAGAGTGTTTACATATGGTCTGGTTATTAAATCACAAATGTAATGCGTAGTCTACTGCTCTGTGTGTGTGTGTGTGTGTGTGTGTGTGTGTGTGTGTGTGTGTGTGTGTTTGTGTGTGTGTGTGAGTATGTGTTTACATATGGTCTGGTTATTAAATCACAAATGTATTATGTAGTCTACTGCTCTGTGTGTGTGTGTGTGTGTGTGTGTGCGTGTGTGTGTGTGTGTGTGTGTGTTATGTGTGGTCTGGTTATTAAATCAAAATATATTGCGTAGTCTATTGCTCTGTGTGTGTGTGTGTGTGTGTGTGTGTGTGTGAGTGTGTGTGTGTGTGTGTCTTTTTGAGCATGTGCCTGTACCTCTCACATATGGTCTGGGTATTCAACCACAATTGTGATGTGTAACTATTGTTATGTGAGTGAAAGTGTGTGAGTCAATGTGATTTATTATGAATATATTCTTGCAGTTCTTTAATCACACGATTTATGTAACCTATTGCTGTATGCACGCGTGTGTATGCGAGTGCATGTGTGTCTGTCTTTATGTGTTAGTCTGTGCGTTTGTCTTGGTGTACATGCATGTCTGTCTCATAAATAGTGCAGTTATTAAATCAAGAATCATTTTGCAGTGTAACGATGTGTGTGTGAGTGTGTGTGTGTGTGTGTGTGTGTGTGTGTGTGTCTGTGTCTGTCTGTCTGTGTGTATGTGTGTGTGCACGTCTATCTCATAAATAGTGTAGTTATTAAATCAGAAATGCATTTTGTAGTTTAACGCTGTGTGTGTGTGTGCGCGTGTTGACGTGCGTGCGTACGTGTTGGGGGGTGAGGGGCTACGTGTGCTCGTGTCAGTGAATGCAAGTGTGCCTTGTGATCAGCACGTTGTCTAGCTTTTGTACACAGTACTCGATGTACATAGGATGAACACTTTAAAAAATTTGTTAACGAAAGAAGAGGTGGGGAGGGAAACAACAACTAATGCTGTAGAAATCGATTCTCGGAATCAGGTTATATATGTAATGCATCCACCAGATTTCTATAGTATAGTAAATAAATTATCAACGAACATTCAGTGAGAATGAATCAGGTAATTAGTCCGCCAGTCAGGTTTCTAGATATTCCATCAAGCAGCCAGAAACTTGCTGGCTTATCAGAATCGACACAGCTATATTTATTTTGGATAAGCTTGAGACTTTTATTATCAAGAACTGGGCGTAGTCGTAACATTCGTGATTTTCTCTGCCAGTACTGAACAGGATCAAGCGTACTAGAATTTAAGAGGTGTCTGTGTGTGTGTGTGTGTGTGTGTGTGTGTGTGTGTGTGTGTGTGTGTGTGTGTGTGTGTGTGTGTGTGTGTGTGTGTGTGTGTGTGTGTGGAGTGGTGTGTGTGTGTGGAGTGGTGTGTGTGTGTGTGTGTGTTCTTTCACACGATGACAAAAAAAACAAGAAAAATAAAACTAAAACCGAACAACAACTTAGTAATTTTACTGCTGGTTAACTGCTATTAATTTCAAAAGTAATTTTGGATAGGAAATAGTTATATTTTTAAAAAGAAAATTGTCCGTATTTCTTTATAAAACGCACACACACACCCCGCATGAAAAAAATACTTCATTAAACTTTTAAGCAACAATCGATTTTTTTTAAAGAGATAAAAGAGCACTTAGACCTTCGCATATTACATTCCCATGCGTCATAAGGCCTGATCCAGGACTCCCAAATGGCTGTTTTGCGCACACGAAATGACATGCAACAGAAATGTTCCCTGCATACAGTCGCTTTCAGTTAGCGCAGTTCTAGACTCGTTCCTTCCATTTCCAATGTAGAATTCATCATCAGGCTTTAGTGTGTCATAACTGCTAAGCCTACAGCAAGAAAACTTGCACAGTAAAGTTGTTCCAGAAGCCAAGCAGGATCAGGAGTCTTTCTGAAAATCATGGACTGGTAGCATATTAAGTGCCGAAAATCTGAGACTTACAGGCATGTATATGGTCGAAAATAGTATATGTAGTGTATGTCCGCGCCGAAAATCGTAGACCTAATAGTATATGTCCATGCCAAAAGTAATAAACCTATAGCATATGTCTATGCCAAAAGTAATAAACCTATAGCATATGTCTATGCCAAAAGTAATAAACCTATAGCATATGTCCATGCCAAAAGTAATAAACCTATAGCATATGTCTATGCCAAAAGTAATAAACCTATAGCATATGTCTGTGCCAAAAGTAATAAATCTATATGTGTATGCCGTAACGTCACAAACATCTAGCCCCTTGCTAAAAGCATATAATATTTAGTCTAGCTCCCAAGCCCCCCAAATTACCCTTTTGGAATGAAGTCTGGAAGACACAAATAAAAGTAGACGGGACGAGATAAAGGCTAATAATCAAATTGAACGGGGAATTTAATGAAACAAAACAATAGATTAAAAAAATAGAAGTAGAAATAAAATTTAAGGTTCGATTGAAAAATAAGTTCTGAAACTCATTGTCATAAAAAAGGAGGGTTTTAGTGCGCAAGAATTAGTAATGTTTTCCTGGAGTGTTAAGACTTATCTCCCTCTTTAGTTGAAGAAGAATTCCATCAGCTACTGGGGAAACTGGTGGTGTTCCGCGGTCAACTGTGTTAGACAGTTGGAGACAATTCAATTCTTTTCTGCCGGCCCTGAAATACACCAACGTCACCGGTTATGGTTTGAGTCGAGAGGCAGGCCCGTTTAGCCAGTCTGATTTGTGAGCACTCCCTCGTACCCCACGAACCAGATTGTAAGGAGAAGTAGAGTTTCCTTCCCTTTATTTTTTTTAAGACGCTCCCTACTATCGTGTGTCTAAGTGACGTCACGTTCAAAAAGAGAAAAAGTTTGGAGAAATCTTTCACACTCTCATTCAGAAAATTAACTAAACAGTATACTTATACAATGCATATATATATATAAGAGCGTAAACAAGCTGCAAAATTAAGGAAAGAATATTTTTCAATAAATATCTAGAGAAACCACAAGACTGACCTTTTGCTGGCAGCAACTGAATTGTAAAATTCAGGTTTCCCACAGGGTCCACAAACTTACAATTTGTACAGTTCGGGAAATTATACTAAGGTGTTTGTCGCTGAAGGAAATGTCTAGAATGGTGTCTAAGATAATTATAATCTAACTATGCTTCCCTTAGCTCTCACCATTTCAATATCCTAAAATCTGTTATCCAGATTTCCCCAAGCCTTGGTAACAGACTCCTTATCCGGCTCAATGTCCATAGGCCAGGACTGCAATCAGCTCTTACGGACATTTACGGACTCTTGCCAAGGCCTGAGAGTTAGGCTCGAGATTATTTAACCGAGGGCTGGGGAAACCCAAGGCCGAGTTAGTTATATGTTATAAGTTGAAATGTTAAAAGTTTAAAATCATTATTTTTATAATGATTTAAAATAATTAAGTTCAAAATATTATTCTCACTTTAAGTTATTATTATCAGAGTTTATAATATTGTTATGAGTTAAGATATATCTATCATTAATAATTTTAATACAATCATGAGAAGGGGGATGATAAACATCACAATAAAACCGTAGGGAGAAGGATGATATTAATGTCGATGATAGATAAAATCATCAAGAAGAGTGATGATAGAGTGTTGATGATAAGTACATCTTCAAGAAGGATGATGATAGAGTGTCGATGGGTGAGAAGGAAGATTGAAGGGTCTGAAGTCCCAGTGACGTCACCAATTGATCCTTTGTGATATTGTCACAGTCTGATAAAAATGTCCGACCTGATGACCCACTTGTCTTGTTTACTTCAAATTTGAATTTTTGAAACCCTTGGCTCCTTTGTTCAAAGCTCCCTTTATATGCTTTTCTATATATATGCCTACACGCTTCCGCTCCGTCACTGCGAGCACACATTAGCTAGGTCCATTTCAGCTAACTCGGGTCATGAGGGGCAGCCGACAAGCCGTTGAGAATCAAGATACCGTTCGACTTCTCATAAAAAGGTATCATTTTATTTAATAGTATTTTGCCTATATTGTTTAAGTATGTATTTATGCTATGTATTATATTATTTCCATAATACTTGAGCATGGTCCAGAGAAATGGCTGAAAAAACCTATAAGTTACGGGATATAAATTTATTGTAACCCTTTTTCCATTTTGTACTTTAATTTATATTGTTTTAATTCATTAAGAGTCAGAATGCCTGTGCTCGATATGAATTTCTCATGTAATTCAATTATTGCGTGTAATTTTAATTGTAAATTGTGAAGCGCTTTGTTAGTTTGAATTACCCCTTTGTATGAACATTAATTTAACGTTGTATCTATTTTATTGCTTCATACGTCATGCTGTTAAATGAAAACATGCGTGAGACGATTACATTTTTCTAAATCTAATTGTAAAACGACACGAGGTCGAAACTCTTACTCAGCGCATTTTATCTGGGACATGCTTTAGTAGGAATGTGTTCAATCGAAAGTATATTAGAGCCATTGTTCTCCAGATCGGTCTTATCGCCCATGCCTTACCTCACCTTGCTTTGGTTCTACTGGTGAACTCTACACTGAGGGTCCATGTCACTAAAATTCAAGTTCCCTAGCTACATAAAAAAGGAGCGCCTTTCCCTATGCACCACGTGCGTCGCTAGAGCGGGACTGTGAAAATAGATTGACTGGCCAAATAAAGAGACCAGGCTGATACAAGCAATCCAGCTGAGTACAATCTCAGAATACAAATGTTAAAGGAACAATTTGATGGCAATTTAAGTTGTTGATGAGAATCGAACATGTGCGCGTAGAGACAGAGTAATAGACTATTCGCGTTCGTATTTGATTATTGTTAACTTGTTAAACTTTATTAAATCTTATTTTTCTTGTTAATACCTCTTAGTAGTCAATTTTTATGCATAATAGACCAATAGATTCTTAGATTGAAATGGGGGCGAATGAGCAGGATGTTGAAATGAATGCATATTAATTTAGAGGGATTTAACGGTTTTCAATCTAGCTAAAAGTTCGCAATTTATTAGTTTGTAAATTTGTCGTCTGACTACAAGACACACTTTTAATTAGTCAAATAGTAAATTGAGCAACCAGTCTGCATAGGATATGAGAGAAAGAATTAATTATATTTAAAGTCTTTTAATTATTCTAAGCAGGGTCTTTAAATAAATACTGGAAACGTAACAGATATCTAGTGGCTTCCTCACTTTTTTTGTTGTTAGTTCGGGGGGGGGGGGAGCTGTTTTTTGTTACTGAATATAGCTCCTTCCTACCTGGAGTGGTATTTAAAAAGTATCCTAGGCATTTAAAGACAATTTGCCTGGGTAGAGTTACTCTTATAGGTAGGATCCGTCGTGTGGTAATTCGGCCAGGGATGACGAGTTTGGGAATATGGGTGTAGTATCTATTAGTATTTAGTATCAGGCATATTAAAAATAATTGGAAAGAATTGTTCCCACTCGTAGCCTTCACCTATTGATACTTAGTGTCAGTCAGATTAAAAATAAGTGGAACGACTTACTGGCATGAATATACTCCCCACTCGAAGCCTGTCGCCGCTATACTCTGGGGTGACTTTGTAATAATGACTTATACCAACTATATATAATTAGTTTTGATAAAAGACATCTACAAGTGCCGGTGCAGAGCATGGGTCACTGGTTAAATAAGTATATCTGCAACTGTTACGCTGATATACTGGTACGTCGCCAATTTGGCTCCGCCCCGAACTCAGAATCAGCTGAGATTTAATGTTTATGAATAATTATATATATATATATATAGAAACGATTATAATTAAACGAACAGAGGACAAGACGTAATCATTACATTATCACTTGAACTACGAAAATAACGATAGAACTAACAAACACGCGTTTTAAAAATAATAACAAGAAATTTAATAAAAGAAAAAGTTAACAAGATTTAGAGAATTCAGTTCATCCTAAGCCAGTTCATTGGACTGAAGTCACTGTCTGAATAGGCACTTAGCTTAAGCACAGAAATGACGTCAGTCTTGTAGACTTGAATTTTCCAGTCAATAGATCGACACGTCCCAATTCAGCCGGGACAAGTAGAACGGCCACACAGGCACAGCCACACAGGCAAACAACAGGCAGCTATAAACGAGCAGCCGAGAATGCACAATAACCAGAAAAAAAACCCTGCAACACAAACAATTGCAAAGCCTAAGTGTCCAGTCCAGTGCTCGATTAATAATTACTAAGTTTGGCCTAGGCCTCTGAAAGGAAGAATATTAATATATTCAAAATAAAACATAGTATATAACATCCTAATAAAACTTAACCATTCACACAAATACAAAGACGCTTTTACCTATATAGCCAGGGTTTTCTTCTCTCATATACGACCCAGTGTTGTTTTGGGCGGACTACCCTTTCAGTCGTCACTCTCAGACGATTTTTCAGGAAGTAGTGAAGATAACATTTTCACTTTGGTTTTTATTACCCTGCTTAGACCCGCTTCTGACCTGTTCAACTCATTAGCTCTAAGATGATTATGTCCCTCTAACAACTCTAACCACCCGCTAAGCGTACACACTGACCACACGCTGACCGCCGCGCTCGCAGACTTCAAACACCGCAGACATCAAACGCCAGTCCCTAAATCTTCCACACATGTCTCTCATTCGTTCTAGGGCTTCCCTTCTCTGTAAACAGGACGCAATACGCACTCATTCCACAAATGAAAATTTATATAAAATATATATGTGGGAATATTTTCCCATCATACAACAAAGCCTTCACTTAATCCTAAAAAATTTTGTGGAAAAAAGTTAACATTAACACCAACAAATATATATAAAAATGAGCATGTGCTCATGTAAAGTAAAACCTGTTAATAAAGGAAATCAATAACTGAAAGCCCCAAATAAAACAAATACAGCTCTTATAGACAATACACAATGAAAATGCGCAACTATATAATAAGTATCATGAAGTATAATATCAAGAGAAGAATTAGACAATATAATTCCAGTAAACACACCAACAGTAAACAAAAATAATAAATCCTAAAGCCCAGAACACAGGAGTCTCATATTTAACCTTAGTACCACGAATAGTTGCTAATCAACTAAAAATTTTAATACCTGTGGGTACAGCAATAATTACAGTAGCTAATCAACTAAAAATTGTAATACCTGTGGGTACAGCAATAATTACAGTAGCTAATCAACTAAAAATTGTAATACCTGTGGGTACAGCAATAATTACAGGTAGCATACTATACTCTATCCCAACAGTGGATATATGATGTGTTCAAACAATAAAATCTAAAACACCAATAGCAAGTATAACATAAATTATCCCAAGAGTCCCAAAAATTTCCTTTTTTTTTTACATGAATGATGCATTACAATATGTGAAATAATACCAAACCCAGGTAAAATTAAAATATACACTTCTGGATTACCAAAAAACCAAAATAAATGCTGATATAAAATAGGACACACACACACACACACACACACACACACACAGAAGGATCAAAAAAAAAAAGAAGTATTAAAATTTCGATCAGTCAACAACATAGTAATAGCACCTGCTAACACGGATAAAGATAGTGTCAGGCAGATTAAAAATAATTGGAAAGAGTTACTGGCATGAATAACTCTCTCACTCGTAGCCTTCACCTATCGGTACTTGGTATCAGGCAGATTACAAATAACTGGGCAGTGCAAAACTGCTGTGTATAGCTATTACCATGCCAGATCGTTTCAGGCCGTCTAAATGCCACTCTTACGAAAACTGTTAATCGAAAATTTATATTTAGCGTCAACCCATGAGACTCAAACTGACGGTTCCAAGACTTCTGAGAAGCTCTACAGCAGTATGCTGTGGCAACCATTAGGCGAACTGAAACTGAACCATTCCTGCCAAGACAACACGAATGCAACTCGGTTGGCTAATTGCCAAAGTTCTAAAATTGTTTATCACTAGAAAATAATTTTTAGGGGTGCAAGAGTAATTTACACTGACTGCTATTGCCAAACATATCCCGTGCAAATATTTCAAAGCGAAAAAATAATTTTAAACATATTAGTCAACAGACATCGGCCATGTGTAAAACAATGACTTCAGCGTCTATAACAACGTTAACACCACCAAGCTCACGGACCTCTGCGTGGGAGTTAATAAGGTCAAATGGGGCAGTCGAGTAATATTGAGGAATAAAAGTGTTCTCTACAAACTGTGAGATTGTCGATGCTTTTTGAAGTGTTTATAATTCTCAAACAACTGAGTTTGTGTACATGCATGCTGAAATTGCTTTATCGTTCTCAGACCAGTGAGTTTAACATACACGTGTTTGAAGAGTTTTATAATTCTCAGACTAGTGAGTTTATATACAGTGAGTGATCAGTGAGTTTGTATATGTTGTTTGAAATGCTTTAGCAATTCTCAGATCAGTGAGTTTGTATACATGTAAGTTTGAAAGCTTTACAATTCTCACATAAATGCGTTTGTATTATACATGTGTGTTTGAAGAGTGCGTGTGTTGTGTATATGTTGTTTGAAGTGTTGTATCATCCTCAGGTCTGTGATGTTTTATATATGTTTGAAGAGCTTTATCATTCTTAGACAGTGAATTTGAAGTGTTGTTTCATTTACAGACCATTGACTTCGATATTGTTTGAAATGCTGTTTTATTTATAGTCCACTGACTATATATGTTTGAAGTGCTGTTTCATGGATAGACCACTGACTGTAAATGATGTTTGAAGTGCTATTTCATGGATAGACCACTGACTGTAAATGATGTTTGAAGTGCTGTTTCATGGATAGACCACTGACTGTAAATGATGTTTGAAGTGCTGTTTCATGGATAGACCACTGACTGTAAATGATGTTTGAAGTGCTGTTTCATGGATAGACCACTGACTGTAAATGATGTTTGAAGAGCTATTCCATGGATAGACCACTGACTGTAAACGTTGTTGAAGTGTTGTTTCATGTATAGACCACTGACTGTAAACGTTGTTGAAATGTTGTTTCATGTATAGACCACTGACTCTGTAGATGTTGTTTGAAGTGCTATTTCATTTATAGAACACTGATTCTATAGATGTTGTTTGAAGTGTTATTTCATGTATAGACCACTGACCCTGTAGGTGGTGTTTGAAGTGTTATTTCATTTACAAAACACTGATTATATAGATGTTGTTTGAAGTGTTATTTCATGTATAGACCACTGACTCTGTAGAGGTTGTTGAAATGCTGTTTCACGTATAAACCAATGACTATGTAGATGTTTGAAGTGCTATTTCATTTACAGATCACTGATTCTGTAGAAGTTGTTTTAAGAGCTTTATTGTCATCGACTTGAGTGTATAAATTCTGTTCGAAGAGCTGCAATTCCAGACAAAGTTCGTGGATGTTATATAAAGAGCTTTATTGTCCTTAACTCAGCGAATTCCATACATTCGTCAATGAGAATTTGTTGGGTATGAGAATATCTTCGTCGGTTCACTTATTTTGGGAAACTGTAAGAGCAACTGTACACATCTTTGTCAGTGGATTTGGGCATGTTAAAATAAAGAAATAACATTATCGTCCCTAGCTAAATGGTTCATAGTTTTGTGAACGAAAGGTATTTCAAGCAGCGGACCTATGAATGTTCAAAGAAACTCCTCATCCCATTGAATTCATGGATATGCCCGAACTGCGAGAGACCGCCAGGACTGCCCGTGACATCAGCGTTGCGTTGGATGATCGACAACCACGTGTTCAACATTTACACAAACTCCAAGTTAAGTTACCGGTTCAATAAGAACAAAATTCTAAGACTGTGTGCTTAATCAATTCATTTATCAGGATGTGCAATAGCACTCTATATGTTAGTCATGAATCATAATTGTTCATTTCTTTTTTCTAATTTATTTTATTTGTTATTAAATTTATCGTTATCTTGCCCTTTGTTACATAACTTTTTGTAGCACGACCAGAGAGAGCCGATTGATTGGGGGCTGAGCAGTAATAAAGGGATAAAGAATCATAAATAGTAATCTATAAATAAAGGGGGATAACATTATCAATCGGGGCAAGTCAACTAACTTATCTGGCTGTGTCGTGAATAATTGGCCGATATCATGGCATTTTGTGAAAGATAAGTTAGGCCGTCCGGCTGTTGCTATTGTTAGGGAATTATTCAATAAACCAATATTGATAACTAGAACCTAAAATAGGACAGGGTCGTTAAATGTAAACCGGACATGTGTCAGTAATGATAATAGGACATTTGCATAAAGCTCATACTACCCAATTTTATTGACGTCAGTCTCTGCATTATGTATAACCATGGCAGAATATAAACCTTCTAATTCGAATGACGTCATTATAGTCACATTAGATTGTCCAGAGTAGCAAGTGATAGAGTACCAGTCATTAAAATCCAATAATACTTAATGTGGGACTATGTTAACAGCAGCTGGAGCTTCTGGCTGTTCCAGTGTATACAGAGCTTTGACTCCTGCTTAGACTAGTTCTACAATCACATGCTATCATTTCAGACCTGCATTGTTGCTCTTGACTGCCACTCTACCTCATCCCAGACCACACTGTCAATCATCTATCATCAGTCAGTAATCCTGCCCGAGAAGACATCATCTGCAAGACTACATCTGTTTTAGAGTCATTCTCCCCAGCAAAGATAGCACACTACAACTAATATTTGGAGATTTACTGGTAATGTGTGTTTATTTACTACAGTGAACACTTTACCAGCATTATGTACGTATACTCTGTGTGTCTGTTGTGTCAGTTATACTACTGTTTTGTTTGTAACATCTTTAAGCAGCCAATGGCTTCATCTTAACATTTTGTGGATATTTTGGATTTAAATGTCACCAGTTCGTTCATCATACACTTCTGTTTATTCTCTGAAATGTCTATACATGTCTAAGTATTAATCAATGTGACTGGGTGGAGTCTATACCTGCTTATCAATCTGTCTGTTGTGTGATCAATCATGTAATTTTGAGATTGCATGTGTCTAAGCTGTGGAGTGAGTAAAACACTCGACACTAACATTAGTAGTCGCATTCACCTACCCACATATCACATACAAAACAATATACTAAAAATACATTAAAAAAATAATTTATTGAGTGAACTGGGACTGTAACAGCAAGCATCAAAGTACAAAATTCTGATAGAAAATGTCTCTTCTGTTAGTCTGATAAAGACTAGAGAACACAATTTGCACATTCCTGGCTTACGGCTAGCAAACCACAACAGCAATCAATACACAGCCAATTGTTCGTATTCTGTATTATAATCTTTATCCAATTAATATGTTATCTCGGAATACAAAATGCTTTTTTTTATTAAAAATCAACGTATAATATCCGTTTTCATACTTTTTTCCCCCTCGATACCGAATCACTTTCCAGAAAATAATAAAAAGTAAAATCATTTAAGCTAATGAAATCAATATTTTAAGCTTGGAGAATTTATCGGGCATTCATAATATTCTACATATAGAAATGTAAGCTGACATTTTAAAAATTAAAGCCTGATCAGATCAAAGTGTGCATTTTGCACTGTGAAACTAAAACTGACTTCAATATGCCTGACATGAAATAGTTGCAATTTAAAAAAAAATCTCTGACTTAAGTGAATTGTAAAGATACGTTTACCAAATGTGTTCAAAAAGAAAATTAATCAGGGTGAGTAGTTGTGAATTCTGTTTCTTGAAAATTATTTTTGCTGTTGTTAGCGTTGTGCCAAGGTAAGCATATTAGGGTCAAGGTAAGCACTTCTGGGTCAAGTAAAGGTGAATAAATCGAGAAGCATTTCAAGGCTGAAAATATTATATAATCTTTCGAAGAATACATTAGAGAAGCTTTGTTAGACACTTCTATACAGCATTAAAAATAATAATTAAAAGCAGTGTTTTGAAAACAAAATTGAGGCTAAGATTTAACTAACAATTGTGGGGGAAAGAGATTTACATGTTAAAATAATTTAGAAAATGAATAAAATAATAATTTTTATTAAACAATAATGTAATTGTCATAGACCGGCTGTAACGAATAACATTCCTGTTACAGTATTGTGTGGCAATAACAATTCTATGGGCTTTGTGGTGGCAGCGATAATCATTCTTTACAATTCCACTTGAATTTAGCTTTAGCTTTAGCTAATTCATAGTTTAAATTAAATGAAAGGTTCAAATTTATAAATTCCTTGCAATATATATTCCTCCATTATAATACAGTCATGATTATAATCCAATTTTGCTAGTGATTCATGCAACACATGTTAACTCGTTACTTCTTCCGAGATAACAATTAATCAACAGAAACATGACTACATACATGTGGTGATTCTCTCCACCATTTTACAATACCCAATCACTAACGCCACTTAGCTTCTGTAAGGAAAATATAACAACTTTTAGCAACATTAAAATCACAAGAATACTCTACACAACATACATAATACAAAGTATATAGTATATCAGTTTTGCAAATAAGAAATATGATCTAGAAAAACCAATTATATTACCACTATGTGTATTTAGGTGCAGTCATAAAGTGGACGCAAATCTCTCTATCACCCCCTGGTAGTGGGTACACTGCATTATGGTCAAGCGTCTGGCAAAACCAATTTGTTCAGGTGGTTATATGAATGAAATGGAGATCAGCTAGCGACTTAGCGCTACGTCATTGCGCGGAACGCAAATGACATATACGGGTGTTTAGTATCTAGTTTTCAAAGTGTCCCTCACTTCTGACTTACCCTATATTCCCTGAACACGTAAACAACCCGTTGCATCAGCCTAAGCTTAATGTCTGAACGGAAGTCCTCTCAATAAATATTCCATGCAGGGGAAAACCATTAATACAATGAACGATTAATAATAAAAATTAAAATGATTATAAAAAATGCATAATTTGTTTAATATATTCTGACAATTACCTATGATAAAAGTATACAGTTCTTGTACAATGACACTTTCAGAGTAAATAAAGTAGGTTATGCAGTTGAATAAAACTTTTGTTTTATCACACAGCATTCGTGTTCAGAAAATAACAGAATTTTAAAAAGTATAATACAAAAATACCTTTACAAATAACATCCACCAGGAAGCACTATTGTTCTTAAAATAGTTAAAACAGAAATGCATTTCATGTAAAAACAGTTACATATAGTGAGAAGATAGAAAAGGGTTATAAAAACCGATACATAATTAGTCAAACAAAAAAGAAATACTCTCTCACAACTTAGAAAAATAGTTTAACAAAAGATTCAAACATTTGACAAAGTATTTTCTAAATACAAAGAATATAAGTATTTTCTCGAACCACGTGTATGTGGTAAGAACATAGTATTTATTTCCACCCTCAGTGCAATGCGCAGATTGTCACGTGCATTGCTGGGCCAGGGAATGCATTTCCGCCGTGCAACTCGGCTGAAGGTCACTGGGACATGCTAGTTAAGCAGACAACATAGACTCAATAGTGTCCAGGAGTGGGACGGGTAGATCAAGAGACACATGGTACCTTAGTAGTCTGGTCAAGTTTCACGAGAGACAGTGGAAATCAGAAAATCATCATGTAAGAGTGTGTGTGTGTGTGTGTGTGTGTGTGTGTATGTATGTGTGTGTGCGCGCGCGCGTGCGTGCGTGCGTGCGTACGTGTGTGTATATGATCATTTCGCATGTACGACAGCAATCTACAATAAATGAAATTAAAAGGACACGAATCTCGGCATCCAATATCGAAATTTTCTTAGTTGACTTCATCCTACCCATTATCTTAGTTATTGCTCCCGTGAAGGGTCGATGTTTTGATTTGTCTCATGAATCCTTTGCGAGCGGTAACCTGTCTCAAAGCGCCAGTCCTCAGCCTCAGCCCACACATACAGAAATGCAGGATTGAATTTAATCCCTTAATTGATTCCAACCGCAGTCTCGGTTATCAATATTATTGGATGAGAGGTGGTTCCAATGCCTTCCTTCTCCTGCAGAGCTTGCGTGGGGCCTTTAGTCTTGGGACGTTCTCGGCCCTGGATAGCGCTGGAAAGACTTGGCCTCACTATGATCTGGGGTCCTCAAACTCACCAGGTGGATTCTCAGATTGAAAGCCTCCTTTGGGAGATGGGTGGGGAGCAGACTGGCTATTTTCGCTCTCTGAAAAAAAAAATCCATTTCCAGGTGGATGAGTGCTCTTCCTTGTTTGTTGTAAGTATTGTGGCGATAGGAGATTAATTTTCTCTTCACGAGCACCATGTAATCAATATTGTCTTTGGGAATTTAGAATTTTAAAAGAAATTAATCGTTATCCCCGAGAGTATCTTGGATGTTCAGTTTGTACACGTAAGTTAAGCACGTGAAACTCGGCCAGATATAACCAATACCCATCACGTCAACGGCTGGGGATTACTGGCAATTTGCGAAGTCCAGTCAGCACAGTTTTGATGTATTTTTTTCTTCTCACTTTTGTTATCTGGTAGTGAGAATCAATACTTCCATCTAGAGAGTAAAAGCTTTGTTTACACATGATATGACAAATCATTGCACACGTTCCAGCACCGACCCCGTGCTTAATGAGTGCGAGACATTGGGAGACCGGCAAGTCACTTTCTTTTAAATACAGACAACTACTGTCCTTTGTGTTTGTACTCTTGTACGTAGATGGGAGATAGAGAGGTGGGGGGGGAAGAGCGATGTTGTTGTTAGATCACAAAGACAACAGTAAAGAAGTTTAATTTTCATAATTAAATCTTGTTTATGTTCTACAGCCATATGCGAGTGTGTGTGTGTGTGTGTGTGTGTGTGTGTGTGTGTGTGTGTGTGTGTGTGTGTGTGGTGTGTTTGATGACAATATGCATGAATGTGTCTTGGTATTTGTATTATATTTTTTGGTATTGTGTGAACGGGAGTATGAATATATGGGATGAAAATGTGCGTGCGCGTGTGTGTATTAACAAAGTGCATTATCAAAATATGTTTACATTTTGAACGACTGTTATAATACGTTTCAAAACAATAAACAGACATTTTCTGTATGATGATTTTAAAAAAAAACTACCTTAGAATCTGAATCAAAACATTTTTTAGTACTGAACCAAGCAAAGAACAGAGGGAAGTGGAAGGCTATGAAATAAAAATATATAAATAGATCGTGGGGTGGGTGGTGGGTGATTGGTGAGGAATGGGTTGCAGTGTATACAAAAAAAATAGAAGAAGAAAATTCAGCCGTAACACTTTTCAATGACAATAAGTGACTGCAAACATGCCCTGACAAAAGAAAACAAATCAAAGTACAAATCAAACAGCGTGAAAGAAATGATTGCTGGATTTATTTTCATTCATTTATTTTGATCTCATGCTTAGAGACAGACCGGCTGTGAAAAACAGTTTTATTGCCGATAAAGATAATTGCGATTCAGCCAGTTTTTATTTCTGTTAAAACGATATTTATCATAGGCTAGTGAGACAAACGGTGTCGCTAACTGTATGACAATAGCTTTCCGATGAAGTGGCCGGGACTCGATTCGGAGGTGTGGAGAAAGAAAGAAAAAAAAAGTGCCCCTGATGGGTAGGCATTGTACATAGTTCGTGGGGTCACGTGTTACTTCCGCTGTGCGTGCTAAATAGATCTGTACGGCAGTTAAATATCGGACACTAAAAGATCGCCCCGGCAAAAACTGCTTTTTGAAAATCTACCCAACTCACACATCCACTCCAATCTGTCCATTCAAGAACATCAGCTCTTCCTCCACACTTCCACCATGGTGAGAAGTCTCAAATCAAACAACAATAACGCCAATGCTCAATGTGCACGGCACAAGAAGATACTTATTTCTTATATAAGTTAATTGTACAGTCCTGTGTGACTCGTGCAGTTATTTGAATAGTTTGTGTGCGTGACAGACTGAGATACCCATGAAGTTATTTGACGTTTTTGTGTGTGACAGAATGAGATACCCATGAAGTTATTTGAATAATCTATGTAACGGAGCACTAAAGCTAGCGATAATTAGACGGTCAAAGTCATTGTCCCCCCCAAAAAAGCGACAAAAGACACTTGAAGGAGGGTGTTGGTGTCTAGTAACCCTTGGTGGACCAAATGGATTTGAGGGTCCGACGGTGCTAGGGAGTATCTTGAGAGTAAACACTGAAACGTAGTGTAGAATGAAATTGCCTGTTATGCCAAGGGCACTCAATAATGCAACCAAATTCCATAGTTAGTATATATATCCAGTTAAACTTTTCTCTTGTCACTACAATTTTTTTCATTCACTCTGGTCTCATGCTGACTGTGAGCTTATTGGAGAGTTGTTTGGTTGATAGAGAGGATGAGAGAAAGTGGACTTTGAAATATTTTATATACGGAACTATTAACTACATGGCTTGTTAATTAGACTTAAGAGATATTTTGTATACTTAGAACTGTTGATTATATTTCAGTTCCTAGTGGAATTGTTTAATTAAGATAAGTTACAAAGAATAAAATCTTGGTTCATTTTGTATTATTTGCTCATGTGCTATGAATGGAGTTTATGACATTTGTTGCAGATAAATAAGTTGATAATGCCATCGATGCCAACTTTAATTTCAACTCTAATTACTACTGCATTGGTCTGCAGTCCATCTCCTGTTATTGTATTGATTCCTCCATCAGTATGTTCTAGAGGAACGAGATAGATGTTGAGTCGGGGTACCTGTGCTATCCTCTTGATCTTGAGGATTCCATGCAGAAAATCTTGTAAGTAGGATGGGCTCTGTTATGCATGCAGACACATTAAAACCAGTCCCAATCACAGCCTGGTTGCCTGCTGTAAATTCAACTCAAAGTGTGTGTGGGTGAGTGACGTCATTACAATATCAGGTTATATCTGCTGGCTATTTTTTATGCCTCTCAACTCTGCCTTCTATGATAACAATTCGAATCTACTTAACTGTTAGGAATTTTATCATTAATTTTAATTACTTAATTGTCATCGCAAGACTCTATAACCATTAGGAGATTGTTTTGAACATTTCATTTAGTAGTTGTTATCATAAATCTTTTATCAAATGTATTCATGCATTTCTGTTTTATCGTGCTTGTTGTGATTTCATGAATTTTATTGTTATTTATTATCGACACTTTTTGCATATGTTACATAATATCTGGAGTAAAATTTAGGTGGGTGTGGGCTAGATAATTTAAAGATGGATAAGTTACTCCTGAGGCATGAAGTTTCATCTACAGGGAATGTTAATTGTGTAACGATAGAACATCCATGTCAACGAGCAAAACCATCTAACCAAATACATGGGTACAGTCATGTTTACATTTCACGGTGCTGGAATTTCAATATGTAGAATTTTATCTGCAACCACCGCAGAATTTTTATGTAAATATTTTGTATTTCCTTTTATTAGCAAAAGGAAAAGACATTTAATGTTTAGATTTCATTTCAAACCATATTGTGTAGAATATATATGTTTATATTTTTCTAACAGAGAAATATATTAACTTTTGCATGTCAATCTGGATTTTGTAATTTCCTTAGGTGTGGAAACATAAGCGTGTCATGTTTCTAACTAACAGAAAGGGTAAGTTTAAAATATTTATGTGCAGCTTTTGTGCTGACAGATCATTAGAAGATACTGGTATTTTATTTCCTAACAAATGGTGGAATTAATCATTCATATGCAGCAAATTTGGATGACAGGGTATTATGAGAATATATATTTATCTTCTGCATATAATGCCATGGTAACTGGCTCACTGGAAATATCTATCACTTCTAGCTAACAGAAATGTTACCACCCTGATAACATCTCAAAGGTGTGTTTGTGTATGTGATGGGTTATGACGGAGCAAAGTTACCCTACTATGGATATAATTAGCATATAAAATATGTGCATATGTGATTTAGTCAGAATCTTTTTCGAACATAGTGGAATATCAATGCTAGCGATAATTAGACAGTCGCGGTATTGCTTCCAAACAATGTGACATGACACTTGGTGGAGGGTACGGATGTCCAGCGACACTTGGTGGAGAGTGCGGATGTCCAGTGACACTTGGTGGGGGGTGCGGATATCCAGTGACACTTGGTGGAGGGTGTGGATGTCCAATGACACTTGGTGGAGGGTGTGGATGTCCAGTGACACTTGGTGGAGGGTGTGGATGTCCAATGACACTTGGTGGAGGGTGTGGATGTCCAATGACACTTGGTGGAGGGTGTGGATGTCCAGTGACACTTGGTGGACTAATTGGATTTCTGGGCCTGATGGTTCTAAGAGTATTTTAAGAGTAAACAATTGAATGCAATATAGAATGGAAATGCCTATCATGCTAAGGGTACTCAGTAATGTAACCAAAGTCCATAGTTAGTATATATGCCCAGTTGAAACTCTTCTCTCATCACTATGATATTTTTATTTGAGTCCGGTCTCAGGCTGACCAAGAGTTTATTCTGAATTGTTTAGCTGATAGAGAGGAAGAGACAAATTGGACTTCATATACTTAGAAGTATTGACTACATAGCTTGTTAATTAGAATTCAAAGATATATTGAAGTATTGACTACATAGACGTATTGACTACATAGCTTGTTAATTAGAATTCAAAGATATATTGAAGTATTGACTACATAGATGTATTGACTACACAGTTTGTTAATTAGAATTCAAAGATATATTGAAGTATTGACTACATAGCTTGTTAATTAAAATTCAAAGATATATTGAAGTATTGACTACATAGCTTGTTAATTAAAATTCAAAGATATATTGAAGTATTGACTACATAGCTTGTTAATTAGAATTCATACATATTGTATATGTAGAACTGTTGGTTATATTTCAGGTTCCAAGTGGAACTGTTTAATTACGATAAGTGAAAAAGAATTAAAACTCTGTTCCAATTGTATTCTTTGGTTGTGTGGTATGAATAGAGCTAATGACATTTGTTGCAGATAAGTAAATTGAGAATGTCAGTGCGTAAAGAATGAGAATTTACGAATTCGGAGACAACAAATTTACGTGCAGTCAGTTTGGTCATTTTCAGTGAAGTATGCCTTTCCAGCATAACCACTGACGTCAACTTTAACTTCAACTCTAACTACTACTGCAGTGGTCCGCAGTCCATCTCCTGCTATTGCGTTGGTTTCGTTGGTTCATCCATGGATCATTACAATTGCGGGCAATAGGGTTGCTGCAATTTGCTGTTGTGATTTTCCAAGTCAAGCACGAATGTGTCAAGAGAAATAAGTTAGATGCTGAGTCGGGGTACCTGGACTATCCTCCTGGTTTTGAGGAACCCATGCAGAAAATCCTGTTAGTAGGCTGGGCTCTGTCCATGGACACATGTTAAAACCATTCCAGTCACAATTTGGCTGCCTGCTGTAAGTTCAACTCACAGTGTGTATGGGTGAGTGACGTCATTACAATGTCAGGAATACTCAGGTTATGTCTAGTGGCTAATTGTTATGCCTCCCAACTCTGACTTCTATCATAAGAAATCTATGAACTGTTGGGAACTTTATCATATTATTCTTAATTACGGTATTGTCTTCAGAAGTCATTAGGACAAATATTTGAACATTATATTTAGTAGTTAGTATAGATCTTTTATCAAATGTTTTCGTGTATTCCTGCTTTCTCATGATTGTTAATTTAATGAAGTATATTGTTATTTATTATCGACACTTCTTGAGCATGAGATGCAATGTGTCCGGAGTAACGCATTGGCATGTGGGAGCTAGATAATTTAAACATGGATCAAGTTACTTCTTAAGAAGGAAGTCCTATCTACAGGGAATGTTAATTGTGTTATTTAGAACGTCAGTTTACATACATTCATGCGTCATAAAGTTGAAAATCCTTGTTGGATTTGCCAGAGACTCTCCCCTCAGCTTATAGTTGAGAAATATAGAAGTATACATAGTGGACACAAGGTGCCCCTGTGACATTGGCGAAGGCCACAGGGATTTTATCCTTGGATGCATAATTTTGATGTTTAGGCTGTAACAATTCTCAATAGCTGTCTCATGGTGCTGTCTGAGTTCACTCTAGCCACACAATAACTACAGGTCTCTCCCTCACTCAGACACAACAACATATTCTGTAAGTACTGTATAATAACACATAGCTATTCAGCAATGGGTGGCACGAAAGGACATGATATGGAGTTAAATTATATGATTTGGCATTACACTCCTCCATTCATAAAAAACTAATTAAATATATACTACTTAATCACATTCAATAGTGTTATTAATATTGCTAAAAAAACATAACACTCCTCTCATTCATAAAAACTAATTAAATATATACTACTTAATCACATTCAATAGTGTTATTAATATTGCTAAAAAAAACATAACACACCTCTCATTCATAAAAAACTAATTAAATATATACTACTTAATCACATTCAGTAGTGTTATTAATATTGCTAAAAAAATATAAAACTATAAAATAACGCATGCCAATGTCGTGAGCTGAGATAGGCCCTGTGAAATTTTCTTACAAAGATTTATGTTTGTAGGATCGTTCCTCCGATTTTGCCTGTCTCTACTATACACCTTCCCCCACTCCCCACTGATAACTGCCAGCTAGCGCTTAGTAGTGAAATGCCTCAGTTCTGTGTGGCATCATGGGGTGAACGAGGTGCAGCAGAAAAAGAGCAAGAAGCCACACTGTTCTCCTTGACAAGGGCCAATCAGCTGACCTGGTCATTTATACGCATGTATAGCGCATAGCCTTGCCGATTGAGGTGAGTATGAATTGGTCTAAAACTCGTTTGTTATTATATTTCTTTCTTTATAGTAATCAGTGATTTTTTAATGTCTGGGAACTATCTAATCTATCACTAATACTATTATTTCAGGATTAATTATCTTTAACTCACCCTTATTATGTCTACATAAAAACTTATTAACACAACTATTGTGGACAGAAACTTTTATATCCACTTGTTAATTTAGCATCTCAATTAGCACTATCAAATCTGAAGCCAGTTAAATTCTCTGTGTGTAGATGTTTAGGCTTTGTATTGAACAAGGGGTGACTGACTCTTGCAGATCAGCATCCTGTAGGCATCTTGTAACTCCATGACTCATGTTGTGACAAGAAGTTCACACAATCAGGACGATAGAGAACTGAACTTCGGTGACCTGACAGTCATCATTCATGGCAAGTCAACCCTATGGGCCATTGGATATTCAGGCAGACTACTGGGGCAATTGTAGCTACATCACTTGACAAGGGACACGCCACAGTCCCCTATTTTCAGATAAGTTGGCTTCAACCAACTGCCAAAGACTATCACAGCAGATATATAGCTTTTACTCTCAGGATTAAGTAATATCATTTGGACAACAATCAAACTCTTATTTAGTTTTCCCCAATTATTACCTAATACTATGCATTAAATTTATATCTTAAACCTTACTTGTCTGTCCTAGTTAATTTGTGAAGTATTGTATGAGTGCTGATAAAATAAGTAGAACGATAATAACGTTAAGCGGATTCTGAGTTATACTAACGGATAATAACGTTAGGCGGATTCTGAGTTATACTAACGTTTCGAATCTAAACCGCCCACGCAACAGGCGAAACGATCTGGGTGTAAATACAGTACATGCAGAGTCAATATGTTTTACATCAATTATAATAATGTCCACTGTTCGCGTGTAGAATAATGATTTTTCTTCCCTCATCCTTGACAACTCTCAAGATATATATAGAAGCAACCTTTTCAGTCCATACTGAAACTCAAAAGGAAAGAAACAATACATTTCACACTCATAAATAATATACAAACGATCATGACTATATAAAAGGCAAATAGTCACATAATTACCCTTCGAAAATCGAAACACCTCCTCATTCAGTCAGGTGTCGGCCTACTGACAGTCTGGCCGGGTTTCTTAATGATAGATTTGATGGATTTCGTCTTTACGCCTACTTCCATCATTCGTTGATTTCGCGGACGGGCGCATTTATATATCAGGAGATTTTCATTATTAATTTTTAAAGAAAAGACAGAACAAGCCCTATTTTGAGAGACATGTGGTGGGAGAAAGATTTCTGGTCTTAGATCTATTATTTCCTTGTGTAGTAGAGCTGCCGTTGTTTCAAGTTCTAAGTTAGATTCTCCCAGATTTTTATTTTTAAAGTCTCCCTGAGACCGAATCAAATCTCCATAATCAGCTGCACATTTCGTTTTGTTTATTGATTGTAACGTCTCAGAGCTCGCAACAAACAATTTTTATTTAAAATATGGACTGTTGTATAATTTAAAAGTTTTACCATTTTAAAAAATCTAAAATCGTTTGAAAGTGGTGCATTGAACTTTGCAGATTTTCAGGGTAAATTCCTGCAAGTTTCCACCAGAGAGTGCAAAAGAAAAGAATTTGTAAACCCTGTTACTAATTTTGCAAGTCCTCCTTCCTAACGTATATATATATAATATGTGTGTGTGTGTGTGTGTGTGTGTGTGTGTGTGCTTGTGTGTGTGTTTGTGTGTGTACGCTTGTGTGTGTGTGTGCTTGTGTGTGCGTGCGTGTGTGTGTGTGTGTGTTTGTGTGTGTGTACGTTTGTGTGTGTGTGCTTGTGTGTGCGTGCGTGTGGGGGGGCGTGTGTGTGTGTGTGCGTGTGTGTATTTACTTTCATTAATTAAACAGAGTTTAATTCTTTCCAAACATCCTTCAAAATCAAAAACAGAAGTTGACAGCGCTAGTTACTTACAAATTCTCCTCTCACCCGAAATGAAACATTATTAATTTGAAATCTCTATTCAGTTTGGAAGTTAAGCTTCACTTCAGGGGTGCGAGTAATGTTTACAGTCTGACACAAGCCTGATCTTTGTGATTCTTAGAGTTAATGTTTCAAGACATTTAAAAATAAATCTAATTCCTATTTGTGGTTTTTTTCTGGACAATTATTAAATATATGTTTGAAAAGAAGTATCTTTCCAGAATATGATTATACGTTTAGAGCATAAAGGAGTAATTAATCTTTATTGATTTTTGTTTTCTGTTAATATTTAGTTACAAATTTATTTAACTTTTCTACATTTTTGTGCTTTCGTCATAAAATAATCAATTCAGCTGTATTTTTAAATTAATTTATATTGCTTTCTTTATTATGATTAATTGATTTCCTAATTTAGAGGCTGAGGACAAGATTTTGCAATGAACTATGAGCTGACATTTAACGACTTTAAACAACATTACTAGGAAACAGACCCACGTAACCAAGCGTTTGTCTTTTCTGTTTTTTTTCAGTTTTGTTGTTATTGTTATTATTCATCTTTACTAAAGCAATGTCCCTACAATTTTATATTTTATACTGAGGCAATGTGCCTACAATGTTTGTGTCATTTTATACTGAGGCAATGTGCCTACAATGTTTGTGTCATTTTATACTGAGGCAATGTCCCTACAATTTTGCGTCATTTTATACTGAGGCAATGTGCCTACAATGTTTGTGTCATTTTATACTGAGGCAATGTGCCTACAATGTTTGTGTCATTTTATACTGAGGCAATGTGCCTACAGCTTTTTAACGTGTCTTTATTGAGGCAATGTCCCTACAGCTTTTTAACGTGTCTTTATTGAGGCAATGTCCCTACCTTTTTAGTGTCATTTTATAATGAGGGAATGGCCCTACCTTAATGTCAGTCTTTACTGGGGCAATGTTCGCTATAGTTGTAATGTCAAACCTTACAGAGGGCAATGTCCCTACAGTTGAAATGTCAAGCTTTATTGAGGCAATGTCCCTATAGTTGTAATGTCAAGCTTTACTGAGGCAATGTCCCTATAGTTATAATGTCAAGCTTTACTGAGGGCAATGTCCCTACAGTTGAAATGTCAAGCTTTACTGAGGGCAATGTCCTTTCTTACTTTCTTAGTTTCAATGCCTATCTCTATTTAGACAATGTCCCTAAAGTTTCATTGTCTGTCTTTTAGGCAATGTCCCATAAGCTTAAATGCCTGTCTCTATTTAGAGAATTCCCTACAATTTTAATGTCTGACCTTATTTAGGCAATGTCCCTATATTTTCATTCTGTCCTTATTTAGGCAATGTCTCTATAGTTTCATTGTCTGTCATTATTTAGGCAATGTCCCAACAGTACCAAAGTCTGTCCTTATTTAAGCAATATCCCTAGTTTCAATGTCTGTCTTTATTTAGAAAATATTACTACAATTACAATGTCTGTCTTTATTTAGGAAATATTACCATAGTTTCAATGTCTGTCTTTATTTAGGAAATATTACCACAATTACAATGTCTGTCTTTATTTAGGCAGTATCTATACAACTCCAACATTTGTCTTATTTAGCAATATCTCTACAGTTTCAATGTCGCTCTTTATTCAGACGATATCCATAGAGTTTCAATGTCGCTCTTTATTCAGACAATATCCCTACAGTTTCAATGTCTCTCTTTATTCAGACAATATCCCTACAGTTTCAATGTCTCTCTTTATTCAGACAATATCCCTACAGTTTCAATGTCTCTCCTTTCTAAGGTAATGTCACTATGGAAAGATATAACCATCGTCAGTGCCACACATGTGCCATTGCCAAGTGCCTAGTGCCGGTGTCTGAAATCAACAGAGTGATCGCATTTGACAATGCTGATCCGTCACAGATACGCCAAGTGCTGCGTAGAGCATGTGCCGTTTCATTTATTTGACGTCTGGACATGCGTGTGCCTGTCTGTGCTTTCCGTTCGGTATAGATGGTTGTGTAAAGTGATGCCCAAATTTAACTTCCTAATTGACGACTGGGACATGTTGTGATGGGTGTCCAAGGGCCATGCACTGACTTCACAGAGTATAGTCGTGCTTTCAAAGTATGCAGTGTGGGATTTTGTTTACAAAATGTTTACATGCACCAATAACCATGTGAATCATTAGTGTTAAAAGCACACGTCTGATTAATTTTCTTTCTTCCTCGTCTCTCGTGGTTCTTTAAACGCAATGTGCTAATTGTTACAGCTGTATTTGTTCAAAATGATGATAAATGCTTTGAAGTCTGGACTGAGAGCACAAGGAATAATTATGACTTTTTGCAGAGAACGGTTGGTGTCCATGAGAGACTGGAGTTGCGCAATCATTACTTCATTTGTGATAGTGTACAAGTAGCTGTGTGTTATTCATACAACTAGATGCGTGTTACTTGTCCAACTAGCTGTGTGATATCTGTATAACTGGCTGTGTGATATATGTACAACTACTTGTGTGATATTTATATAACTAGTTGTGCGATACAAGTACAACTAGTTTTGTGATATTTATACAACAAGCAGTATGCTAGTTATGCAACTGAGTTATATTTATACAACTAGTTGTGTGATATATGCACGACCAGCAGTGTGATATTTGTACAACTAATCGTTTAATGTCTATACAACTACTGTGTGTTATGTATAGAATTAACTGGTATTTGTACAACTAGGCGTGTAGTGTTTGTACAACAAGCTATGTTGCATTTGTACATCTACAACTATGTGTACAGCTAACTGTGTGATATCTGTGCAACTAGCTATGTGGCATTTGTACAACTGGCTACGAGCTATTTATACATCTAGCTGTTTGGTATTTGTACAACTAGCTGTGTGGCATTTGTGCAAATATCTCCGTGCTAGTTGTATGATAGATGTAGAATTAATTGTGTGGTATTTGTACAGCTAGCTGTGTGGCATTAGTACAATTTTGGGCTGTTTGGCATTTTACAACTATTAATAAAAATAGCTGTGTGGAACTAGCTATGTGGTATTTGTGCAATTAGTAGTGTACTTCTTGTTGTGTGCTATTTATAGAAATAGTTGTGAGCTATTTACACGAATAGCTGAGTGACATTTGTGCACCTAGTTGTGTGATATATACGTACTCCGCCTGTGTGATATTTTACAACTAACTTCGTGATATTTATAAGCCTCATCCATCTTTCTGTCTAGTCGCCCACGAAGACCGTCCTTTTATCACTCCATTTCGATCTATCTATCTATCTATCTAACGATCTATCTATTCATCCATCTATCTATCTAACGCACTCGCGCACGCACACCACATCCACGCTTTATGCACGCAAGCACCAGAATAGAACCATAATCTGTGTAATTATTTAAGGATGCCCTAAAGAGAAATTAGTGACAAGCTATATTTAGAAGCGCTTGCCATGACAGTCTCTCAAATAACAAACTCTTTACACGTATAAAGCGATCTAAAAAAAAAAAAAAAAGTCATTTGTTGTCAAATAGCGGGCTTCTTGCAACAGTGATTTTTTAGCGGAAATTTTCTGTTGAAACATCTCATGTTTGTATTTTTTATTTTCTAAAACTAGAAAACCCGACGTTGCTACTGTCGCCTGCAACGTGATGATTCGAATTGATTTAACCATGATGAGTCAGTAAAGACGCTGGCTAGGAGAATAACAGGCCGATTTAGGATACAGGCAACGCCCAATTTAGGATTCGCGTGACGTCAATTCTCAAGGCTACCAAGATTTAGTCACTGGTCGACTTAGACAAAATGTACGGCATCTATACAGACATAGCACTAATGCTAAGTTGGATAAAACGTACGTCATCTAATACTAATCTGGACAAAAAGTACGGCATCTATACAGACATAGCACTAATGCTAAGTTTGACAAAAAGTACGTCGTCTATACATTATATAGAACTAATACTAAGTTTGACAAAAAGTACGTCATCTACACATGTATAGCACTAATACTAAATTTGACAAAAAGTATGTCATCTATACAGATATAGCACTAAAGCTAAGTTTGCCAAAAAATTACGGCATCTATACAGATATAGCTCTAATACTAATCTAGACAAAGAGTACGGCGTCTATACTGACATAGCTAAAATGCTAACTAGACAAAAAGTACGACTACTATGTAAATATAGCATTAAGCTAGACAAAACTAGGGCATCTACAGAGATATAGTACTAATACTAAGGTAGACAAATTGAAAGGCTCCTAAATATACAGATATGGGCACTAAGGTAGACAAAAGTACGACATCTATACGGAGCACAAATGCTAAGCTAGTCATAAAGCACGGAATCTATACAAACATAGCACTATGCTAGACATCTCTAGCTAGGGCATCTCTACAGATATAATAGCACTAAAATTCAGTTATACCAAACAGTACAGAATCTGTACAGATATAGCAGTAACATTACGATGATTGAATAGTACTGCATCTCTACAGATAGTAGCATGAAGATAGGCAAAAGGTACGTATCTATACAGATACAGCAGTAACATTAAGAGAAATAAAAAGTACTCATCTATACAGATATACTAGTAAGACAGACAAAAAAATATGCATCTATACAGACGTGATATTAACACTAAGCATTAGATACACAGTACTAAAATGACGATTATAACGTGAAAGGAAGAAATATTAACCCGTTCAGTGTCAGGTAAAAAAAAAATCCCGTCAGAGGGTATTGTTTTACAGTACCCAATAAAAAAAAAAATTGTAACAAATTGGCTGCTGAAGTGAAGGCACATGTTTCCTGAACTCTGATTGGTCATTTTTTAGTGACTAGGATAGCTGAGACTGAGCGTTTGCATCTATGGGGAGTTATGGTCCCAGTGGCATACGGACCAGTTTGACTTTGGGGATTATTGATCTCAGTGTCACTCAACCACATGAAAGACAGCAATATAGCAGACGAAAACAGAAGTGCCATCTAATGACGCGTCATTCCGATATACACATTCATCGTCGAAATATTAGTAGGAATGATGATGATGATGCTAAATGACAAAATTAAAATTAATGATGACGGTAATACTAAATATGGCGAAGCACTGAAAGAATAGTGCTAATAATGAGACCCTAACATACTATTATACAACAATACAACAATACACTCAAAACATAATTTAAAGAGAAACAGTGACAATGAACGCGTAGCCTACTAAAGGACAAAAATAATCATTTATTCCTAACATACTAAAGAATAAATAAAAACAGTCATAGTGTCACAATGCACTACAAGACAAATTAAGAACATAGTCTTTCAACATACTAAGGAACAAAGAAATGCTATAGACTCTTAATAAAGTTAAAGAAATGGAAATATCGTGGTGCCATAGTGTACTAAATCAAAAAGGAATGACTTTAACATATCAAGGACAAAGAATTACCATAGACTGTAATATACTCATGAAAGAATAATCATAGATTGTAACATATGCAAGGGCAAAGAATAACCATAGATTGTAACATAATCAAAGACAATAACCTTAGACTTTAATGACAAAGAATAACCAGAGACTGTAACATACTCAAGGACAAAGAATAAACGTAGAATACAAAAATAGTAAAGGACAATGAATAATCATAAACTGTAACATACTCAAGGAAAAAGAATAAACATAGTAAAGGACAAAGAATAACCATAAACTGTAACATAGTAAAGGACAATGAATAACCATAAGCTGTAACATACTCAAGGACAAAGAATAACCATAGACTGAAACATAGTAAAGGACAAAGAATAACCATAGTTGTAACTTACTCAAGGAAAAAAATAACCATAATTGTAGCTTACTCAAGGACAAAGAATAACCATAGAGTGTAACATAGTAAAGGACAAAGAATAACCAAAGATTGTAACATACTGAAGGACAAAGTATAACCATAGGTTTTACCATAGTAAAAGACAGAGAATAACCATATATTGTAACATACTCAGGGACAAAGAATAACCATAGTTGTAACTTACTCAAGGACAAAGAATAAACATAGGTTGTAACATAGTAAAGGACAAAGAATAACCATAGACTGTAGCAAACTCAATAACAAAGAATAATAAAGGACAAAAAAATGACAATAGACTTCTAAAATACGAAAGAACATAGACTAGCATAGATTTGTAAAATACTCTAAGATAAACAACAACAACAGCAAGATTTCCTATATATTCCAAACAGGACAAAGAGAAAGTATAAATTCACAACATACTCAACGATAACGAAAACATATACTCGTGACATACTTAGGACAAAAAAACAAAACAATTACAGAGACATAATAAAGAACAATTATATACTCCCAACTTAATAAAGAACAACTATATACTCCCAACTTAATAAAGAACAACTATATATATATATATTCATAACGTTCTAAAGTATAAAGAATAACTATATACTTATAACGTACTAAAAGACAAAGAAAACATATAGTCATGGCAAACACTACCCTAGTTTCTTCAAACATTTAATAAATAAAGAACTACCATAGGTTCACAACTTACACTAGGACAAAGAAAAACCATCGACATAGAACAGGGAAAAAATGAATATTCTCGTTGACTCAAAACGTAATAAAAGACAAAGAACTGCAGGGCAAATAAAGGTCAAAGACTGCTGACATCTAAAGAGAAATAACGACACCACCACCACCACCACCACCACCCCAACTCCCCAGTGTTACTCTGCTTTATGGCTTTGTGACAATAAAACTCTTGATATAGGAGGTAAACTTTAGCCAGGTTAGAAACAATTGCCCGTTTACTCTTCGATAGGTGCTAAAACTGACTGTAAGCAAACTTCCAGTATGAGATCATTCTGTTCCCTGTTTATCTTTCATTCTTTACTCTTTTTTTTGTTAATTCCTATTTGTACACGCGTTTTTAACCCAGTGGCCAACAAAGTTTTCATTGCAGACTCCCAAGAGAACTGGGAATGTAAACTCAAAGTAAAAGAATGGAATGCAAACGTAAACGAAATTAGAATAATTACGTAGCAATTGACAGTCTCGCCGACTAACATTATCTACAGTGACGTACGCTCCACGCAATAAGCAGCAGCAGGAGCAGGCATATCAATTATATAGAAAGCCGTGATAAATTATATTTCATTATTTTGGCACTATCAACGTGATTACTGCATCGTTTTGACCAACGTTTCTGATTAATTGATTGACTGGCTGGTTGATTTTTTTTCCCTCACTGATTTAACTGACTGATTCGTAGATTGGCTGTGCCAGTGATTAATTTGATTTATTAACTGTTTCACTGATTGATCACAGTTCATTTCCTGGGAAAGTTGTTTATAGGTATTTTACATCATATTCATCGAGATCTCTGTAGTTTGCATACCTAGTGATGCGTGCGCGCGTGCGTATGATTAACGAAAGAAAACTATGAACTGCGCAGGAACCCACGCACATACAATGCAGACACAGGAATACACACACGCACACACATTCACCGAACCAACACTGGTAAACATCAAGGAAACGACAAACTGCAGACTGGGTTGGTTTGGATCCACGAAAGCGGCTGGTTTCCGAGAGAACTACCTGCACTTAACTGATCGGGCCACACCCTGGACCACTTTTGCATCTCACGCTGTCACGTCAGTTTCTATTGATGTGTCCCGCCTGCAGGCCGGGCGGTGTTGCACTTACCTTCGATTGTTCATGCAGCACTAATCAGCTGCTTGGACCGACAGACTTATACAGGGAGATAATCCTCCCTGCTTGAAGAACTGTCGCACTAGCTTAGTCTCATGTGTCAAGGTAGGCAAGCACGCGCGCGCGCGTATGTGTGTGTGTATGTGTATGTGTGTGTGTGTGATCACTGATTAGAAAGAGGGGAGAGTAGTTATGACTCTCGATGGATAGGCCCACTGGCTTGCCAACTGATTGAATGTTTGTGTGATTAAAGGTGATTTAAAAATTAAGGCTGGTAATTCCAGGAAGGCGCATGAGTATCTCATCCAGTGTCCATGCCTTTGTCTGCATTTGATTTAGTAAGGGACCTGGCCATAGAAAAGTCTAAATGATTTCCGTGACTCAGCAAGGGAGCTGGCCATGCAGAAGGATGTATGAATTCTGGGTGTATGATTTAGTAAGGGAGCTGGCCATGCAGAGGGCTGTATGAATTCTGGGTGTATGATTTAGTAAGGGAGCTGGCCATGCAGAAAGCTGTATGAATTCTGTGTGTGATTTAGTAAGGGAGTTGGCCATGCAGAAAGCTAAATGAATTCCGGGGGTGTGACTCAGTAAGGGAGCTGGCCATGCAGAAGGCTGTATGAATTCTGAGTGTATGATTTAGTAAGGGAGCTGAACACTGTGCCAATTCAGGCTGTGTACATATTCATGGATTTAAATTGGATTTCACAGCAGCCTATGCTTCGCAAATTTCACAGACCGGAGCAGGAAGAGATTTTTTAAATGTCTTTGAAGGGAGAGAAATGGTGCTATGGGTGGAGGGAGAGTTTAAATGGGTTTTTTGGTAGATTTTTCAGGTGTAATTTTGCCTGAGCAGCTGCCAGTGACTTTCTGACTTCCAGTTGTCACAGAGTTTGGGTTTCTTTTCAGCCCAATGAGCCTGTAGTTTGAGGGATTCGACTTTCACCGTCCCATCAGATGGGTTAGATATATTTGCCCACTACTCTAGGGAACTAGGGAGTCTTGAAGATTACCTAAAAGATTGTCACCCCTAGCTTCGGTCACTGAAGCGAGAAGCGAACTATCTGCCTCCTGTCTTCTCCGTGCGTTTTTGTGTCCTGTGAATGAGCGTTTGTGTGGTGGAGCCATGGGAAAGTCGGATGGATGAATTCCGGTACGTGTGTCAGTGTATCGATCTCTCTCAATATGTTTGTGTGTTTAAGAGAGAGGGAGTGTGTGTGCGCGTGTGTGTGTGTGTGTGTGTGTGTGTGTGTGTGTGTGTGTGTGTGTGTGTGTGTGTCCACGTGAATCTTTGCTTCATTAAGGGATAAGAAAAGATAAGCTGGTTCTGTTGATTAAAGGAGACAAGACGATAGACTGACCCTGCTTGCATACGGAAGATATGATGATAGACTGGTCTTACATGATTAAGGGAGATAAGTAGATAGCTGGTCCTATGTGATTAAGGAAGATAAGAAGAGAGGGTGGTCCTACATGATTAGTGACAATAGAAGATAGTCTGGTTCTATGTGATTAAGGGAGACAAGTATACAGGCTGTTCCTACATGATTAAGGGAGATAAGTAGATAAACTGGTCCTAAGTGGTTAGGGGAGATAAGTAAACAGTTGGTCATGCAATAAGCCTTTTTCAGTACGAATGAGTACAATTGTGTTCGACCAATTGCAAATATTCCTATGACAATGAGAGGGAAATGAGAGGGAAATGAGATCAAGTTCTAAGTCAGACGAAAGTGAGGACAAGTTCTAAGTCAGACAAAAATGAGGACAAGTTTTAAGTCTGTGTCACCAGGTGGAAAGTGAGGAATGGCAGCTAGCCGTCCGATGCACTGAGTCTCGTGTAGCTGTTTTGATGCTCACTCACACGACAGAATGACCAAGTTGTTTGTTTGGAATGTTGTTTTTATTCTGTGTGCAGGGTATGAAATGTGCGATGTGTGTGTACGAATGCAAGATGGAAATGAAGTGTGTGAAAGAACAGAACTATGAATAAACAATCTCACCTGAAAACCACAACGGCAAAGACTTGTTTAACAAGTTTAATAATGAATTTATTCAACAATGTGGAGTCCTTTTATGCGATTGTTAGTCAGTCACTCAAATCCTTCCACTCACACAAACATGGGAAAGGAACAAGAGTAATGGACAATGATACCAACAACAACAAAAGAATAAACAAAAGATAAATAGCAAACATTTACTTCAAATGATAGCTATGTCATTCGAACTGAGGTGCCTATGAACATTGCATCTGTACTAAAACTGTCATCCTCAAGAGAAACCAAAGCCACATTAACTTTATGAATGGTTTCGGCATCACGTTCCAAGAAATGTTTCAACATGTTAATGGTAGACTTTACTTTTGGTGCCTACTTGAATGAGGTAATCATTCTGTTTCATCCATTGAACAACGAGATATGGGCCCCAACAATGCATCAGCATCTGGTTGTTGTATGTTGGCCTTAACCTTAAGTATCTGTTGGCCCGGCACAAGTTCATGATCGAAATTACGTTTGTAGCATGGTTGCTTTGCAGAGATGTTTTCCTGTGCGAGACAGCACGTTTTGGCTAAGTGCTTACGTAATTCAGTCACGTATGTATGAATGTCTTGTGTGTTGATGTTAGTGCTTCCTCTCATCAGTGCTTCTTTGAGTAGTTTCATTGGCCCACATGGCCGGCATCCATAAAGTAACTCTAAGGACGAAAAACCTGTACTCTCTTATGGTAGTTCTTCTTACGCAAAGAGTAGGAGAGAGAGAAAGTGTGGCCACTGATTCAGTTGTTCTGCAGCCATCTTAACCAGCATCTTCTTAATCATACTGTTGAATTGCTCCACCAGACTGTTCGATTGGGCCTTGTACAGGAAGAGAAGAGCTGTTGCAAATAAGGAGACACATTGTTTCAGCCATCATTGCTGATGTAAATTGCATCACTCAGAATTTCATGAGGCACTCCTGTTCATGAAAATAAATATCTCTATTAGTGCATCAGCCACCTTAATAGTAGTGATATTTTTTAGGGCAAGGGCTTCAGGGTAACGCATTGCATAGTCAACCACCATTAGGATGTATCTGTACCCACCCTCAGCTGAAGATATAAGAGGCCCGATGATGACAGCCACCTTCGTGAAAGGTTCCTCGAGGGGAACTTTCCTAACACACCCCTTGTCAATGTGTTGCTGACAACTAGTGCACGTGTGTATGTACTCATGGGCATCTTTACCAAACCTGGCCAATAGAAGTCTTCACGGACCTGTTGCTAAGTACGCTGGCATCCTTGGTGTTCAGACATGATGGAATCAAGGCCAAAAGATAAGATAAGGAGCCTGAGCAATACTAGGGCGAATAAACAAGTCAAAGGCTGATTGTATGACTTCTTCCAATCGGTATGCCTGAATGCTAGCCCATCCTTATAGAAATGTGTGACTGTCTTAGTGCTGTTTGTTGTGGTGGTATTTTTTCATGCATGTTTTAGTAGAGACGACAAAGTTTTGTCATTCTGCTGGAGGTGACCCAGCTGTGTTGGTGTCAGCTGAGGGAAAGTAGCCTCAATGATCTTAAGGGTTGGGGGTCCCTCCTTCTCATGTTGCCTCTTTGCATGCATGGTGACTGGGCATACGGAATAACTAGTGTCTGCATGTGTAGGTGTGTGTATATGCTCGGCAGTCAAGTTGAGATCAAACTCAAGCTCTGGAATAACAGCTGCAATAGTAGTGCCAGTGAATATGGGTGATGTTATTTCTATGGTGGCATGCTTGCAGAGATTGACGTGGCCCATGACACACTTGATGCAAACACCTCCCATGAAGAGTTGACTGGGTCGTATGAGATGCTAGTTCACACAGTTTATGGAAGAGTCCTTATCAACCAAAATATTGGCATGGTATCCATTCACTTTTCCAGAGTGTGTTTTAGTACTGCAGCTGCATCAGTGCAGACCTTCACGTCATGGGGTGAGTGACAATCTCTAGATGCACTTCCTCGCCGAACACAGGTGAAACAAGTCACTGCTGGTAAATCCGATCACTGTGGTCAGTTAGTTTGTGGCACTCTAGCGTGATATTGCTGGCTTGGTGTTGGGTCTGTGGTCAGTTAGTTTGTGGCACTCTAGCGTGATATTGCTGGCTTGGTGTTGGGTCTGTCTGACCTCATCACTGGTGTGGTTACCCAAAGCTGTTGACATCATGGTGGTGCTATGTTACTCATCTGACTTCTGTACCCTGGGTTTGGATGGTCGTTGTAAAGGTCGGCCATCTTAGTCATGTCAGAGAATGTTGGTGCATGAGTACTTCTTAAGTATGTTGCCATTCATGGATGGGGCATATCTAACAAATTGATCTAGGAGCATCATGTGGAGTAGTTCTTTGTAAGTCTTCTGGATGATGGTCAAGTCAATCCATCATTCAAAGAAATGTCCTATGCACACTCAATAAGTTTGCATGGTGTCTCCTAACTTTCTGAATAGTGGGCGAAATCCTTCAGCAGTACACAATGGGAAATAACTAATGAAAAATAAATTTTGGTTGGATTATCTCCCTTTTACCATGACAATTAGTGAGGACAAGTTCTAAGTCAGACGAAAGTGAGGACGTTCTAGGTCAGATGAAAGTGAGGACAAGTTCTAGGTCAGATGAAAGTGAGGACAAGTTCTAGGTCAGACAAAAGTGACAAGTTCTAGGTCAGACGAAAGTGAGGATAAGTTCTATGTGGGAGTCTCTCAGTATTTCATTGCGCATCTGTCTGTTTGTAAAAGTTATTTTGTATGTCATGGAGAAGGAAGGATAAACGAGTTGTGGGCAAAGTAGGGGAAGTCTGGCCCGGACGTGACTTCCGGCCCCAATGTGACTGTTAATCTGACGATTATAAAAGATGGTTGGAAAAAACTGATAGACGAGTTCTAGGTGGAAGTCTTTAGGGCATGTGTATGCGCGCGCGCGCGCGAGAGAGAGATATGAATCGTGCAAGGTGGGGGTGGGGGGAGAAAAGGATGGGTGAGTTTAAGTAGAAGTCTGCGTGCATGTGTCTGCTGAGTGTGTGCATGCGTACGCGCGCGCGCGCAACCGTTCTCCATTAAATTCTTAATAGTACATTTTACGGAGACAATGAGAAAGAATGATGGACGATTATCGAGTAGTGGGTCTGGTCTATGCGTTTACGTATGTGTTTGGACAATTGTGTGTATGTCTGTGCGCAAGTGAGCGAGTGTGGCTAGTCTGCATGGGACTATTAATCGTTTGATTAAGTGTGACAGGGAAAAGTAACGTTGGAGGAGCTGATGTCACACGGACTCGGGAAGCTCAAGAATAATAACTCTATGACGCTCGACACAGAGTGACGGGCCTGCAAGGGGTCGTAAATGCATTATGCACTGATTTGGAATCTGGCCACGGTTGTGGGGATTGTCGCCTGAAGAAAAGGAGGAAGGGGCGCAGGGAAGGAGGTATCTGGGTCAGCGATCGGGATAAATCATGAGTGAGTGAAACAAATACAGAGGCTGTATCGATTAGGTCAGCGATCGAGATAAATCATAAATGAGTGAAAGACACAGAGAGGCTGTAGTCGGTCTGAGTTCACGATTTACACGACAAGCGTATAGTTTTTTTTTCGTACAAATTTGAATTTAAATAGAAAACAATTTCTTCAAAAGTGAATAGAAAGAAAGAGCAAACAGACAGTTCCTCTGCATACTTGTGTAGATATTTGTGGTTGTGTCAATGATTCTAGGAATTATGTGCATTAGTCGTTCTCTCTCTCTCGTATGTGTGTGTGTGTGTGTGTGTGTGTGTGTGTGTGTGTGTGTGTGTGCGCGTATGTGTGTGTGCGTGTGTGTGTGCATGTATGTGCGTGTGTGTGTGTGTGTGTGCACGTGCGTGTGTGTGTGAGAGAGAGAGAGAGATTGACATATGAACTTGACTGTGTGTGTATATGAATGCATTCATGCTGTTTGTGTGATTGACTTATGAACATGGCTGTGTGTATATAAACAAGTGTGTCCAAGAGTGAAGTATAAAATGTTTGTACAGATATGTATACGATCTCTGTGTATGTGTGGCTGTGGGTATGCTTATGCACAATGTGTATATACTGTGTTTGACTCTCTCAGTGTATCCGTATGCGTGTGTTTATAGGCTGTGTATGTGTGTGTGCATATACAGTGACTATGTATGTGTATATATAATGTGTGACGGTGTGTTTGTGTTTATTTACTGTGTGTGACTGTGTATTGTCTGTGTGTATGTCTGTATATAACGTGTTTGACTGTATGTATGTGTATACATAATCTAACTATGTATAGAAATATATAGTGTGTGATTCTATGCATGTGTACGTCTGTGTGCGGTATGCGCGACTGTGTAGTGCTGTGTGTTTGTGTGTGTGTGTGTGTATGTGTGTGTGTGCGTGCGTCAGTAAAAGCCAAAGCGAACGTCCCAGGGCGATGTATGTATAAGTGTATGTCTGTGCGCGCGTGAGTATGGGTAGGTGAGATTGTATGTGTGGTTGAGAGGGTGTACCTAAAGTGTTCTAGGGTGACGTGTAATTGTGCGTCTGTGTGCGAGACAGTGTGTGTGTGTGTGTGTGTGCGCGCCAGTGAAATAAGAGAATTGTGTGTGTACGTGCTGTTTGCTGCGTGTTAGAAAAATAGAAGTGAAGTGACATGAGGAGAATGAACCGACCCGTAGGTCGGCCGCTCGACCACATCGCACCTTTTCATTCCAGGTGAAATAAGCAGTGGCATTGACAGATTAAGACTGAAGTCCTGAAAACCACTTCCAGTCTGTGATGTCGTCGGTCAACAGGAGAAGAGCGCTTACAAAATAAAATAACTATATATATATCAATATTTTTTTTTTAAGTTTTCGTATTGGCGATGGTTCCTAAGTTTACACAGAAATTAAAAGGTGAAATTAACAATATAATAAGCGAACTATTTACCAGGTCGCAGTTCCATTTGTACTGGGTGGGTTGCTGTCTGCTGTGAGTGTGGGTGCGTGCGCTCCGAGCGCTGGAAAAGCAAACAAAATAAAAACATAAACCCGTTTCACACCAAATCATAATCAGTTTCGCCAGACTGCAGCATGAAAATACATTTCGATAAGCGTCATGCTGTCGCTATTATTTACTAATTGGATTATCTGAAAAAGAAAAATACATGAAGACAACCCAAAGTTCCATTTTATGGTTGTAGAGTATTCTTCTTCTTTCTTTTTTCAAATCAGAGAGGTTGAATAACAGAACAATTTACATGTACAACATACTTTGTGTAGTGACAACACCCTGTGGGAACGATCATATTAGTACATTCACAAAACACACACACGTATATTAGTACATTCACAACACACACATACATATGTATATTAGTACATTCGAAACACTTATAAACACGTATATTAATATATTGTCAACACACATACACGCGTACATTCACAACACACACATAAACACGTATTTTAATACATTCACAACACACACACACACACACGACATATATTAGTTAATTAGTACATTCACAACACACATATGTACGTATAATGCACAATGCATACTGTGACGCTCGGAAGTCACTCTTGCCTAATATAAGAGATTAACACAGAGGGGTTAAAAGCCACTTAATTTTTCACTCTCCTTCGTTATTCAGTCCGATGGAAGGACGATTTCCAACCCAGAGTGTTAAATGTAGTGGCTAATCGCAGTTGACTGAACTGACGAAGGCTGGGAGAGGACACGGGTGGCATCTGATTGAAGTAGAATGAGTCTGTCAAAAGTTAAGTAAGTAGTGCGAATGATGAATGACGGACTTGGTGTTGAGAGAGTGAATGACTGGTTATTAAGTAAGCAGTGCGAATGACGGGCGTGGGTGCGAATGACGAGTGACGGGCGTGGTATTGAGAGTGAATGAATGGTTATTAAGTAAGCAGTTCGAATGGCGAGCATAGGTTTGAGAGTGAATGACTGGTTATTAAGTAAGCAGTGCGAATGACGGGCATGGTGTTGAGAGTGAATGAATGATTCCGATTAGTTGTCACATGGAGTTTATTAAATCCCAGTCAAACCTTTTTGCATTACATGTGACAGATATTCAAAAAGTTCGGTTTTGAAAGGCGATCATGAGCCAGAGTGGTGAGTTTCTGATCAATAGTGTGAGAATGTACTTAGATAATTTGAAGTTAAAATTATTGTTTATGCATTGATTTGATATATTGTATATTTTAAAGCTTCAGTGATGTGTATTTTAGAAATTAGGTATTAGTGAATGAAGTATTTATGAGGGTTAACAATTCTCTTGCAGACATGTAAGTTGAATGACTGGAGAGAAATCGAGAGAGAGTGTAGGAAATTAAGAACTGAATTTAAGCATCGTGCTTGAATGTTTTTCAGGGTGTGCCTTTCGGCCTTCAGTTCTGGCTTCCAGTTTTCGTATTTCTGCCTTTCTCTTTTGGCTTGTGTCTTGTTGACGTCACTCCACCTCAGTGTTTGGAGTCATCGACAGCTGTCTCTGAATCAACATATGGGCCATTTCGTCAGACTACTGTCTACCATGGAATCCCAGGGTGGCAAGAGCAGAAATGACAATTATCATCGCTGTTCTTATTTCCAGGAGATCCCAGAATGCTCAGCAGAGCGTGTACATGAGTGAAGTGGATACTGGTGTTTATCAACGGTTACTTTCCATATGTGTTTCTCTATGACTCGGCATATGGTGGCCCAGCAGAACAGGTCATGAACTCAGTTAATTGTCTCTATCTTTTTCTTTTCCAATCTCGTGATTAGAAACTGTAAACCTTGATTAGAGATTGTTCCCTCAGATAGTCATTGTTAAATATCAATTGTGTAGGGGAAAAGACTTGAACATTTAATTAGTAATGTAAATACGTGACTGTTTCAAACTTAGATGTATTCTGTGATATATTATTTTATAATAAATCTTTATCTTCTGTTAAATCCTTCTAATGCATGTTAATTGATACATGTCTGGAATAGTCAGTGTGTGTGTGTGTGTGTGTGTGTGTGTGTGTGTGTGTGTGTGTGTGTGTGTGTGTGTGTGTGTGTGTGGCTTGATGAGTCAAGTAAGTTGTTAAACTACATTACTCCTTAAGTAGGAAGTTACCCTGCGAACAGATAAATTATGTGTTGGTAGGGGGGGGGGGGTGTGAGTGTGGAATTGTGTTGGAAACAAATCCTAAAATTAACCACTGCTAAGTGATTATGCTTATTAATTGATAAAGGAATTCATAATAATAATCATAATAGAGGCCAAACGTATTATAGCACTACACATACATATATTAGTATATACACAACACACACATAAATACTATATTAGTACATTCACAAAACACACACATAAACATGAATGGGAGGACTGTTCCTCCTGGATTACGGTAAGAAGGTGCTAAAGGGTATGCTAGTTAACAATTAATATTTAGCAAACCCACCGTGGGTAGGCTTGTTACATATGTATACCATCACACCATCAGATCACACATTATAAATTATACCATTATGTCATCAGACACCATGTTGTGAATTATGCCATGAGGTCATCAGACCACACACTGTGAACTGTGCCATTACGCCACCAGACCACACATTGTGAGTTATAGCATTACGCTTTCAGATCACATACTGTGAATTATACTATTACACCATTAGACTATACATTGTGAGCTATAACATTACGCTGTTAGCTCACATGTCGTGAATTATACCATAACGCCATTAGACTAAACATTGTGAACGCTATTAATCACATTGGTGATGTACTGAGTTTGCCAGAGAGCACTGACTGCGCTGACAACACTATGATTTCGAAGGGGATGCTTTCAGAAGTGATCAATGAGGGATACACCATAAGCATTGATTATATATAACCCAAGTATATGATAGTGGGCATTACAGTTGAACAGAGCGAATACAAATTTCAAGGGAAGTACCTCGGCTCCTATCATTGTGAGCAATAATTACAGTTATTTCCCTTGGTTTACTTATTTTATATATTCTCCCTCTCTCAAAGTGAATGTTAAAGAAAAGAAGTATATAAAGGCAATACAAAATGTTTTCGGACAGGTCAAACAGTTCTTCATATTGTGAGACTGTTATTCCAGATGATCCGAAATCATAAAAAAAACAACAACACCATGTTAACCTTCAGTCGCTACAAATGTATTATCTTCATTCGCTTTAGCAAGAAACTTTGAAAGATATACTGAATTTAGTGATTCTAGTCAAATAAATATTAACAATTTAGTAATATTAATATTACCCTTCAGACAGTCTCCAGTCATTGAAGCAGACTACCTATCTTTATATGGTCTCGGCTTCGGTCATAATCAACACTGATTAGAATTATATCACGTTGCAATTAATGCTGCTCTATACAGTGGAGAATTTATAATTAAATTATTCGTAATAATATTTTTTTTCGCGAAAAGCATTGGAACAGTTTGTAGTTCGAATTTCACGTCTAACCTCTATTAGCGAGGAATAATGAGTTAAGCTTACAGATGTTTGTACACGTCTAACCTCTATTAGCGAGGAATAATGAGTTAAGCTTACAGATGTTTGTACACGTCTAACCTCTATTAGCGAGGAATAATGAGTTAAGCTTACAGATGTTTGTACACGTCTAACCTCTATTAGCGAGGAATAATGAGTTAAGCTTACAGATGTTTGTACACGTCTAACCTCTATTAGCGAGGAATAATGAGTTAAGCTTACAGATGTTTGTACACGTCTAACCTCTATTAGCGAGGAATAATGAGTTAAGCTTACAGATGTTTGTACACGTCTAACCTCTATTAGCGAGGAATAATGAGTTAAGCTTACAGATGTTTGTAATGAGGATATACGCACAATAGCAATAATAGTACCTATGTGGTGTAGGGAAAAGGAGGGGGGGGGCGAATTCAATGCACACGATCTTGGCTTAGTGGTTAGTATCCAGTAAACAGGCTAAAATCCCCCAAATAATAAACGTGTACTATGATCTGATATGTATACATTCGTAAAATGTTCTGTTGTATTCTGCCTTTACAAACTGAATTTGCACTAAGATCGGTTTACAGGCATTCGTAATGTAACTAATATTATGGTCATTCGAAATGTAATTAATATAATGGTTATTCATAATAGACAGCAAGCAAAATCTATTGTACACATTTTACTGAACATCATGGATTATGGTCTGTAGCGAGTATTCAAATAAACAACATGGATTATTATCTGTAGCGAGTATTCAAATAAACAACATGGATTATGATCTGTAGCGAGTATTCAAATAAACAACATGGATTATGATCTGTTGCGAGTATTCATACTAATATGATCTGTTGCGAGTATTCATACTAATAAACAACATGGATTATGACATACTGAGAGTATTCCAAATAAACAACATGGATTTTGGTGTATTGTAGGCATTCCTAATAAACAGCATGCAATACAGTTTAGTGAGAACAGTCTTATAATTATATACTGGAGGCAGTAATAAAAAAGGATAAGCAGTTTAATATATTTAGAAATTCATAATAATCAGTTTGATGCGAACGTGTCTGTTATACATCCACATTCATAATAAACAGAGTTAAACAAACGCATACAGATTGTCTGTTGTACATAAAGCAGTGTAAAAAAACCCACGTGTGTTTATTGTCTGTTGTACATCCACATTCATAATTATTATAATAAGCAGTTAAACAAACACATGCTGATTGTCTGTTGTACATAAAGCTGTTTTAAAAAAAACACGTGTTTATTGTCTGTTGTACGTAAAGCATTCATACTAAATGTATGAAACAAGACGTGTGTTTATTGTCAGTTGTAAGTAAAGTATTCATGATAAATTGTGTACACCAAACATGGGTGCTTAGTGTCTTTTATACGTAGACATTAATTAGAAAAGATCAGCAGGCGAAAAACGCAAGGCATGCATGTATAATGATCACGGTAAAAGAAACATGTGCTTATGTTGTAACATACATTCGTTAAAAATATCGTCAGAGAAACACGTGCTTGTGTTGAAAGCAAGCAACATTCATTATAAACTGATTTTTTTTTTTAAAGCGTAATAAATAAATTAATATAACCAGTGCACAGAGTTACACTCTACGTGCCACAGCGAAAAGCTGTCAATTAAATTAGATGATGACATTTTAGCATGTCAGAATGAATTCCCCTTGTCATCAGGCTGATTAGTCTCCAGCCAATTAGGTTTTCAAGCACTGATGTCGATTGACTTGCTGATGGCGAATTTCCACAGCCTCGGTCGGGTAAAGAGCTCTAGTTCGCCCATTAATCGGGCGGTGGCTAGTTTTTATAGCTGCCATTTTTTGTCGCAATTAAATTATAGTATTTCCGAAAGTTATGTATTTTCTAGAAATCCTGAGCAGTCATTTATTTATTTTTCTAAATGTTCGTTCAGGTTTGGTCCACATTTCACTCTCTCATTCTTCGTGAAAGTTTTCCATTATTTCATGCTATGAAACATTCTGTATTTTTCATGTAGTGTTTGATCTCTCAGATGTAACATTAAAATGCAAAGCATTCAGAACTTTCGTTTAGATCAAAAGTTTTTATCATTATTGCCTCTGTTTTCGACTTAATTTGTAATCAGTAGTCTTACAATCCTGTTTTGCATGTACAGAAGATAGGCAATAAATTCCACTGCATTAAATGATATACAAAACTATCCATTGTTGTATCTGTCTATAAAGATTTCCATTGTTGTATCTGTCTATAAAGATTTCCATTGTTGTATCTGTCTATAAAGATTTCCATTGTTGTATCTGTCTATAAAGATTTCCATTGTTGTATCTGTTTATAAAGATTTCCATTGTTGTATCTGTCTATAAAGATTTCCAATGTGTAATCAAATTAGTGAACAATCAGCAACACCTAGCACTGCCCCCGTGAAACTGGTTTGGATTGCATCAGCAAGTTTTAGCATATTCTTGACTTGAGTTGTTTACTCCAACTCTGGCACTTACAAAATTACATCACAAGCAGTGCCCAAGGTCGGGTCATATTATTATTGACAACAAAATATAATTATTAAGTTTAGAAATAAGGATAGGCAAATTTAATCTGCCATAGACACAATACTGAACAGTTTTTATAGACAGACACAACACCGATAAGTATAGACAGACACAATGTGTAAGTGAGAAAGGAGATTAGGTATGAAATATGCCTGCTATTTATCACTGCCTTAATTTGACTTTGCAGAAGCGAGTGCACCTTTTTCCTTTGATGCTTTTGACCCACTTCAGTCAACAATGACTATTGTACTCTACCAGATCACGATGATGTGCGAATCCAACATTGTCATCGAACGTGAGGTGATTCTTCTAAATTCAGTTTGAGAGCCAATACAGTGGAAAAATGAGTTTGGTCTCGAGAATTCACGAAAGTTTCAAGAACATTCCTCATTGTGTGCTGAGTAGAATCTAGGAAGATTCTAGAACATTCTGTGTGATAGTCATGTGAAGTTCTGGTGATTGTCCACAGTGTGCTTTCTGAGCACATCAAAGATTCTGGAACAGTTGTGTAATATACCTAGAAGGGATACGTTAGACCATCACCTAATTAAAAAAATGACTTGTTGCAAACCACATGATTATAAACATGTGCTAGTGATAACTGCCATCATTGAAAAGGTTATGTACATTGATTATAATTATCTCTCTAAAACTCCACTCTCATTTCTATGATGAATTAGGTCTATAAACTTGATTATATATATATATATATTGTGTGTGTGTGTGTGTGTGTGTGTGTGTGTGTGTGTGTGTGTGTGTGTGTGTGTGTGTGTGTGTGTTAATTTGACTGTTGATTTCTGTGCTGAGATAAAATGAAGGATTGCTAGCATTAATTGAAAATTGTTGTGAAGTGATCCAAATGTCAACGTTCTTTTGATTATATTCATTTGTTGCATATTTGATTGTTGATTTAATAAATTTTTTGTTAAATTTATTAACCTTTTTTGCACGTATGTTAGAATAATAGTGTGCGGATGGGGTCTCGATAAGTATAAATAAAAGACAGATTTTAATTACTCCTTTATTAAGAAGTTTCTACCAGTAAAATGTCTATTTTATTATTGGTGTAGAGAGTAGAGTTTTACAACACCCTTATAATCAACCAAATGAGGGATAATTTGGTCTTTTTTTAAAAGAATTATTAATAACTATAAATTAAGATTCTCGATCACTTGTAATTAGTCATGTGTTGTTATTTAATAAATGTTAATCATAATAAATGATGGGTGTTCCACAGAGGTGTCACACTGTCTATAAAAAATTGTTCGGTGTTGTGTTTGTCTGTAAAGATTGTTCAGTGTTGTTTCTGTCTATAAAGACTATTCAATGTTGTGTCTGTCTATAAAGATTGTTCAGTGTTGTCTGTCGATAAATACTGCTTGGTGTTGTGTCTATGGAATGCGTGTGCACAGCCCTTTTTGTTGCACTTGCCTCTTTGAGTATTATGTTAGCAGGCAGACATTGTCTGCATGGAGCGCCCAGACAAATGGGGTCAAGAGGTGCTGCTTTGTTTCAAATTGCGTGCACTGTATGAGTAAATGTGTCAGTGCTAATGTATAGCGCTGTGTTAGCATGCATATTTTTAATCTTTCTTTACTATTTTATGCATTTATTAATTACCATGTTTAGATAGGAAATTGTTTGTAGTTTGTATGTATATATTTTTGTTTGCTAGTTTATATTATTTTCTTTGTGTATTTTAGGATTTATAGGTGTGAGCATGGTTTCCCCCATCACAAAAATATAGTTATTTATTTTATTTTGTACTTTATTGTAAATTATATGTTAGGAAAGAGTAGGATTTAAAGAATAATTAATGTAGTTTCCATAAGCATAAGCATTATATATAATTCTTGGTAGTTTGGGAGTAATTTATATGTAAACCAAAGTAAGAAAGCACAGAAGAAGAGTCAATTAACACCGGGTTTAGTCGTCTCTGTCTGAATTGTCTACTGCGGCTCCTTTTGCGGCCAGGGCTTTCAGATTATATTGCATGCTAATGGTGTGTGATTAAAAAACTAACAACCAAACTCACTAACACATATTACAACACAACCAAAACAAAGACAAGGGGGAAAATCACGAAGATCGCTCACACTACTACAACTACAACCAATCCATACAAACAATACTACACCCAAGATGACAAAATCAAAAGCTCACACTACTACAACTACAACCAATCCATACAAACACTACTACACCCAAGATGACAAAATCAAAAGCTCACACTTCCACCACCCAGCACACTCCTCACACAACCTTATCCCATCTCCAGAAAACCCAACAAAAAGGCAAAATCTACAACAACAAAAAGAGAGGACCTACAACAATCGCAGAAAGATGCAAACAAAGAAGAAAAAAAACAATCCAAAGCAGCAGCTTACCCCTATAACCACCCTCCCTGAATACAAGAGAAGAGAAGCAGTCTCCATAGGAATCCTCCCAAAACCGAAAACTTAAGAAGATGAAAAGTTTTCATGCAATTCATGTGGAGCAAAAGAAGTTAACGGTACAACAACATGTGTGAAGGGGTGTCAAAATGCGCGCAGGGGAACAGTGAATCATGTAGCCACGAAGGAGGGGATGCGTGGTGGACCGATGTGGTTGTGCTAAGAAAAAAAGAATGCGTTGGCTGCGCGTCGTCATGAATAAAACCTCGTGTAAGCTGTGAACACGTGTTGTGTACATCTCTCTGCTGTGGCTGTCGTCAAGCGTGTGACGCTTTGTCCTCCATCATCATCACTGTTTTTCATCTCGCATCCTGGGGTGACCCAATGCACACTACACCAGAGACCATCCCATCAAATGTCTATCTATAAAGATTGTTCATTGTCTATCTGTAAAGACTATTTAATGTTGTGTCTATCTGTAAAGACTATTCAATATAGAGTCTGTCTACAAAGACTGTTCACTGTAGAGTCTGTCTATAATGACTGTTCAGAGTTGTTTCTGTCTATAAAGATTTCCAATGTTGTGTCTATAAAGACTTTCAGTGTTTCTGTCTATAAAGATTGTTCAATGTTGCATCTGTCTTTAAAGACTACCCAGTGTTGTGTCTGTCTATAAAGATTGTCCATTGATGTGTCTGTCTATAAAAATTGTTCAGTGTTGTGTCTGTCTATAAGATTTCCATTGTTGTGTTTGTCTATGAAGATTGTTCGGTATTGTGAATGTCTATAAAGACTGTTCAGTCTTGTGCCTGTTTATAACACTGTTCAGAGTTGTGTCTGTCTATAAATATTGTTCAGTGTTGGGTCAAAAGACTATTCAATGTGCTGTCTGTTTGCAAAGATTATCCATTGTTGTGTCTGTCTATAAAGTTTGTTCAGTCTTGTGTCTGTCTATAAAACTGTTCAGAGCTGTCTGTCTATAAAAGACTGCCGAGTTGTGTGTCTGTCTGTCCTGACTGTCAAGAAGAAGGATGATCCCGAAGTTTTTCCCATGTGTATTTTCGCTCTGTATAGTTTTTCCAAATATTTCCTTGCTTCGAAAATTTTTCAACATTTTTCAAATGGCGTCGGCATTTCCGCTTGTGATGGATTTTGATACTGAGTCGACAAAAATGTATGGCTATCATTTATTTGATTGTGAAGCTACTTTTTGTGAAGACAACCAAAGTGACATTTTGTTTTCTAGCTCAGACCATTTTTCTTCATCATCTTCCTCGGAAAATGACTGAAACTGAGCCAGAAATTGTTGTCAACCAAGACCCACCTTGGAGTTCCGAGCGAGTGACAAAATACGTTCTCTAGTAATTAGCATTTATTTTATTTGGCAGTATGTACAGGGAAAAAAATTACATTTTTTCATAAAGGGCGATCACTTGTGTGGAAACTTTGAAAGTAACCCATCTTCATTCAAATAAGTTACGTTAATATTCAATTGCTGACATTTATGCTGTATATTTGACGTTTCATACTAATTATAGTAATGACATACCTGAGTTTATATATGCTTCAAATGACTGCTAAATATATTTATTTCTTCATATCTGTGTTTACTTGTGTTTGTAGTATACTTTGCAATGATTTCCACAAAATTTAATAATATTTTCTTTTATTCACAATTATTTTTGAAACAATATATGTGTTTTCAATTAAATTATCATTAAGTACTAATTAAAATATTTTTTAATTACCAAACAGATTTAGCCAAACAATATTTTTCATAAAGGGCATCCATATTGTGACAACTAGAAAAAAATTTGAAGTTAATCTCCCTTCAAACAAAAAAGTTATAATGCATGCACCATTATAGCATGATTTTAGACCATTTTGTCAAAAACCTTCCATGACAGCGAGTTTGACCTAAATATCTTATGAGACGTTAAGAATTAAATCATTGGACTTGGAATTATTATTGGTTATGGAGCCAATAGCTCCAAAAACTTTTTTTGCTGAACAATTTAGAATGTAATTCTGTGCTATTAGTGTAGCTAGTGTTAGCAGGAATTATCGCACTGTACAAAAATCTAGTTTTATTATTTTATTTACTTTCTCCATCATTTATCATTATCCCTACCCCACCCTAGAGTGTATGTTTGTGAAAAATTTTCAGTGACTGATTAACCGCCGCACGAAAGAGAGCAAAACATAAAGTATAATCCTCAAAACTATAACTTGTCTATCGTTGTTTTGAAAAGGCAAGTGTGGTTTGTCTTTTTTTTTATGTTGTACAGCTTTGCACTGTCCACACTTTACCATTCCATAAGCAGTCTCGCACGCAAGAATATGAGTAAACATAACCTTGCACGCAGAATTAAAAAAAGAGTATCTATGGCGTTTTGCATGTGGACTCTGTGACAAACACCTATACAGGTCTTGCATGAATCTGACTAGGCACGCTTCCTTTCGTCGGAAAGTGGATGGTGGTGACAGTTCGTAATATGCATTATTTATTAAATGCGTATTTATGTAGTATGTGTCACTAGAAAAGGACTTTGTACCAAAATAAATTTGTTCTTTCTAGCGATCGCTGGTCTAGGGGAGATAATTGGACCGTCGAAATCGTAATTTGCTGAGAGTAGTACGTAATCTGCCTTATTTATGAAATGTGTATTTATGTAGTACGTAATATTCGTTATTAATGAAATGCGTATTTATTTAGTGCGTAATGTTCGGTAGTTACTATATTCGTTAATAATGAAATGCGTATTTATTTAGTAGGTAATATTCGTCCGCATATTATGTTAAAGTCACCTGCTTATTCTTCTGGCCTTTAACTCGCTCTGATTATTATGCATTTAAATTTATTTATTTATATCAATAAGTTTGACTAGTGGTGAGGATATGTCTACTAGTGATTGTTTGACTAGTGGTGAGGATACGTCTACCTCTGATTGTTTGACTATTGGTGAGGATATGTCTACTAGTGATTGTTTGACTAGTGGTGAGGATATGTCTACTAGTGTTTGTTTGACTAGTGGTGAGGATATGTCTACTAGTGATTGTTTCGGTTACACGTACGTCTAATCAGGCCATTCTGGGCGCTGACTTCTTCCAAAGGTGTCTGCTGTGAGAAGTCATTTTTGTACACAATAACACTCACCTAGGAGTACATCACGTAGGTATTTTTTTTAGTATAATTTTAGGTAAACATATACACTGGCGCCTCGATATATCGCGGACCCGCAGACAGCTTGTGGATCCAATTTTTTCTTTTAATTTTTTTTTTTTTTTTTACCGTCCAACCTCTTAAAATTACACGTAGAGTGTTAACAGCACTGTATCAAATCAAATGGCTCAATCTGCAAATGTTTTGCCGACCATGCCTAAACTTGATACAGTTTAAGTGTTCAGTACATTGTACATGTACTTGCCACTTCGTAAACACAGTTTAACAATGATCACTATTGTTATAACGGCGTCCTCAACACAGTTTAACAATGATCACTATTGTTATAACGGCGTCCTCAACACAGTTTAACAATGATCACTATTGTTATAACGGCGTCCTCAACACAGTTTAACAATGATCACTATTGTTATAACGGCGTCCTCAACACAGTTTAACAATGATCACTATTGTTATAACGGCGTCCTCAACACAGTTTAACAATGATCACTATTGTTATAACGGCGTCCTCAACATAGTTTAACAATGATCACTATTGTTATAACGCGTCATCAAAGCGGTCGAATTTTGGGGGACCCTAAGGACCGCGTTATATTGAGGCACCGGTGTATTTATTTTTGTACACCTTTAATAACAGCTTAAGTTTGTAAATCATTTGTAATAAAATAGAAGACAGAAGAAGAAGAAGAGCCCGGTAAACATTTGTATATATACATTTTAAAATAGTCGGTCAAAACCTTGAAGTGCACAGAGAACAAAAATTTGTGACCTTATAAATAGCTTATTTTAAAATTTTAAAAAGCATTGATACAACCAAAGTTGCAACTTTATTACCAATGCAAATAGCTATAAAGAAAAATAATCGTTGATACAACGTAATTTGTTACTTTATTGTCAATGCAAATAGCTTTTATAAAATCATTGGTACAACGAAATTTGTGACTTTATTGTCAATGCAAATAGCTCTTTAAAAAATCATTGGTACAAAATAATTTGTTACTTTATTATCAATGTAAATAGATTTTTTTTTTAAATCAACCGTACAGCCGTGACTTTATAATTTAATGCTCAAATCACGAATCGCTTCGACGGGAAGCAATGGAAAAAGTTTTATGATGAAAAGAATTAAAAATAATTCTACAAACCAGAAAGGCAGTTGAATCTCAATATCTATTTTCTTCTTTTTCTTTTTTTTTTTTTTAATATTTAGAGAACATCGTCAATGCGGGAGCCATCTCTGTCATAAAATCCCTGTAACTGTTTTAAGTGCAAATCTAAATATAAACTTCCTCTGTATCCTCCTCCAACACGACCGGTTATTACTGCAATCAATTCGTGTTTCATTTAAGTCAACGAAAATAAACTCGAAGTCAATTTCAAGGTTATAAATAGCAAATAGTGTTATTTGTTTTCAGTGCAAAGCCAGGGGTCGACAATCTACGGTACGCGTATCGTGACTGGCACGCGGAGTGATGTTTAAGAACACGCGGCAAAGTGTAAAGTTTAAAAACAAAAATTTGTAAAAGAGTGGGGGCACACGAACGTGCAGTGCGTTGGTGCCGTTTGTACGAATGATTGTTATTAATTGAGTTATTCTACATGCACTCCATAAATATCCATTTGCTTTGTTTTTACCTTGGATCTGAGAAAATTAAATATGCATATTTGGGGAAACAATTGATGCTGGTACTCCTGGTTACTTGATAGCATTACTTGGCGCAGAAATCAGGAAAGGTTTTCGACGCATGGCAAAATAACTTAAGCTGATTTTGAAAACGGAGCATTGAAAATTTATGTTCACATACACATACTCACTGTACACGTACACATCTAAATCTTCCTTCTTTCACTCTTTCGTATATAAACACTTTCAAACATAGTTAACACACACACACACACACACACACACACACACACACACACACACACACACACACACACACACACACACCATGCGCACCAAAACAAATAACTCATTGAAGCACATACACGCATACACAGATATATTAACATGTCCACGAACTCGCATATTAATATATTCATGTAAACATGCAAAACAAACTCGTACGTGTATAGCCTAGTCTCTCGCCCACTTCTAAACACACACACACACACACACACACACACACACACACACACACACACACACACACACACACAGATATATTCATACAAACACAAGAAAAGCAAAGGCTGCATATCTTAGTCTCTCTTCCACTACTCCACAGGTATGCAGCACACACAACATAAACACTCAACACTTCCACCTGTATATCATCACTTTATATCATCATATCTTTCACATATATGCACTATACACACACTTCTCTACTTATATGCATACGTACACACACACACACACACACACACACACACACACACACACACACACACACACAACGCACATACACACATCATATACACTTATTTTCCATTCCAATTCCAACTCCTTCACACCCTTGCATCTTATTCACTTTCCCACTATTTCAAAGACACACACACACACACACACACACACACACACACATCCCTGCATCATATTCCCTCTCCACTCCATTGATACATTGTCCTTTTCTGGTTTCCAATGTTGCAGTAGTTATTAGTTTGATTCATTATCAGTGACGCTAATTTTTTTAACGTTAGAAATTAGTTTCTATACTGACACATTAATTGAAACACTAGTTCGTTGACAGGTTAGATGCCATATGGACAGATTAACAGATTATTTTACTAAAAATACAAATTTATGAACAATTTAGATAGTGTACTGTCAGATTAACAGATTATTTTACTAAAAATACAAATTCAGGAACAATTTAGATAATGTATTGACAGATTAACAGATTATTTTACTAAAAATTCAAATTCATGAAAAATTTCGATAATGTACTGACAGATTAACAGATTATTTTACTAACACACAATTTCGTAAACAGTTTGAATAATGTGTACTGATAGGTTAATGATTATTTTACTAACACAATTTCGTGAACAATTTAGATAATGTACTGATAGGCTAATTGATTATTTTACTAACACACAATTTCGTGAACAATTTACGTAGTCGCAGCGCGGCAAGTTTAAAAGAGATAAATTTACAAAGACTCACTCTGGTATACAGTGGACACTAAAGAAATGTCGAACTTTCGAAACACGTTGACGTCATGTTCATTTTAGACTTCTTTCTGCCACCATTACTCTTTCCTATAAAATTTTCATCCATCCCTAAGTTTATAAGTATTTGCGTTTTTCTTTTAAATTTTTGTCTTCATCTTCATATCGGATCGTGATTGGGGGTTTCACAGCCATGTGATCGTTAATATTTAAAATATTCTTTAATTGTCAAATACTTGTAACCCTTGATACCGCTGAAGTGTGAGTGGAGTGTGGTTGGCCAAGTTACAGTTTTAAGTCTATTTATAACATCTTAATTTAAAAAAAAAACACGCCACAAAAACTTTCACAATTTCCCCCAAATTTTGAAAAATGTAGTCTTCTAATTGTTCGATTTTTCTATTAATTCCAGGGACATAAATATGCTAGAGACCTCTCTGGCTGGTACTTGACCTCCCTCAACAGATCTTCTTTCGGCTCTCTACTACGTATTTCATTATTTCAAATTATCTCCCCTTCTCTTTCTCATTCACTTCAGTTCCATTTATTTTTCTAATAGTCGCTCACTCTCTCTCCTTCACTCTTCTCTCCTTCTCTCTTTTCTCTTCTCTTTTCTCTCAATACTCTCTCTTTTCTCTCTCTGTCAATTCTTTCTTCCTGCTTTTACCCCCCCCCCCATCTTATCCTCCTCCTCCCCAACCCCCCTATAGACTCTGCTAATTCTTTGGCGTCTGTCAACCATTGCTTAATATCAGCCGGGGTTGCCATGTTAGCGCATTACAGTCTACTTGCAAACAACATCTATTCACAAATCCAGTCAACTATCTACTAGTACCAGCGAGTCACTTACTTTGTACTAAAATAGGGCTAATTACACTGTGATTTTTTACTAATCACAAAATTTCACATTTCACGTACAATGCACAGTGAAATCGAGTGAACAATGTAATACACGAGGTAGTGGCCTTGCGACATAAATCACAAACGAAAATATTTCTGTTTTAACACAACCAGCTACCTAATAAACTTTAAAACAAACGTTTCATAATCACACTAAATATATAATAATATATAATCAACACGAGTTATGAATCATTGATTACTTGCTGCGTCATAATTCAATTCCTTTACACACGAAGCACAAATCAGCCATCTGAGCGAAAATAAATCACAGTCGAAAATGTCATTGCTAATACAATTAACTCTACTTGGTAAAAGAAATCACAAAGCATTAAGTAAATATCCTGCTTGCTGAAATCAGGAAACTACGTATGCTACTTAATGCAACAATATAGATCAAACATCACCGTAGTCAATTATTATAGTTTTTAGAGCTCTAACTCTCTCACTCATTAAGGAGTTCCGTCCCTTTGTAGATCACAACCCTTCTTGTCCTGGATTCCAGAACAAGCACTAATGCTACACTGCAATAAATTACAAAATACAAGTACACAGTTCAGTCATCTAATACTCTAAAAGCAAATTAATGACTTATTGCAGATCAGCCATTTAGTGAGATCAGATATCAATGCAATATCACCAGTAATGAAGTTCGAGTACAACAGATGTCAATATTTTCTTACACACTTGATAAAAGAATTATTACTAAGGCAATTTTTTTTTTATGTATCGAGCTTAACTCACTTATGGTGCAATAACAGAGTGGACACTATTACTCAACACATATTTTTATACGCATAAATGTAAAGTCGATAGAGTTAAATACAAACTTATAGACATAAATGTCAATACAGGTAAATACAAACTTACTACTCGATAACGTCAATACAGGTAAATACAAACTTATAGACACAAATGTCAATACAGGTAAATACAAACTTACTACTCGATAACGTCAATACAGGTAAATACAAACTTATAGACACAAATGTCAATACAGGTAAATACAAACTTACTACTCGATAACGCCAATATAGTAAATACAAACTATAGACACAAATGTCAATACAGGTAAATACAAACTATAGACACAAATGTCAATACAGGTAAATACAAACTATAGACACAAATGTCAATACAGGTAAATACAAACTTACTACTCGATGATGTCAATACAGATTCTACTCAAATTTAATTCAGTCACTTAAAACATCTCACTTTGTACAAATAGGGGGGGGGGGGAATATCAACTGATTAACCTGCAAAAATCAGGTGAAAATGCAGGTAATATAAACTCTGTATTTAAAGAAACCAATTTTGCAAAAGATTCTCTCCCCTACATGTCTATCAGTGGAGTAATCATAAATACAAACGGTATCATCCAAACACATCGCCAGATGCAGAATACAAACACAAATCAATCAATCAACAATTTCTTGACTTAATTAATACTGCAAATTCAAACACACCGATATAAACATAGACTTAATACCACAAAGGTAGAAGTCAAATTTTCACAATGCAAGTGTTAATTAACCAATTTAATATCTAATGTATCTAATGCCTCATGCACACGTGTTAGGGTAATGTCGTTACAAATAAAGAGTTTTAAAAGAAAAAAACAGTCTGCACCTTAATTTGTAATTAGCCCAGAGCTTTTGCACCGGAAAGTTGAACAATACTTCGTCACATGCTCACGAACTTTGACTTTATAGAGTTGTAAATTTTCAATAGCACGGGAAGAAAACACGAGGCATCACAAGCAATCTCTTGTTTAGCGAACGTACATAACGCATGACCTTTACAATTACTTGTTTCAAGAAATAATTTTACTTTCTAACATTTTTTCCCTTTCGTTCTTTAAAAAAAATATTTGGATCAATGGCCTAAGATTGCTGATAAATGACTCGACAGATATTAGACGCTGGCTTCTGCAGACTTGGCTGGTAGTCTAGCTTTGCGAAATGTTCAATGTCCTCTATTTAAAGACGTAACTATGACTCCACTATGTCTCTCTATGACTATGGCAGCACCATGTGACAGGCAGAAAAAATTTGAATAGAAGAGAGGGCAAAGTAATACGAAACGCTTCAATGCAGTCTGCTAGGAACAGGCACTGGCAGAGTTTAACAGGGTGCTGAGGCCTCCACAGCTCTCACCTTTGTCAAACACGCCCCCACAAGCAGCAGTGAGGGAGACAAACATATATTAACAACAGAACGCCAGGACACAACAACATTAACAATAGAACAGGGCCTAAAACTAAAAGACGGCGCCCACTGCAACAAATCAGGAAAATACAGCAACAACAACCAAGTCAACAGCAGCACCTACAACAACTATGGTAACAACAACACTGACAGAACCACCAACACCAAAAACAAGAGAGGCATAGTGAGCAGCAATATATGCAGTGGGGATATTTTAATCACCCCATTGAGGATACGATTCAACTGCTGCTCGACCATCTCTACTGGCCACCAACTATATCTTCACGCATCCCAACAGACACTGAAGAACAAAATACGCCAATGCCAACAACAACAACGAAGTTTTCCACCTACGGAAAAATTGTGTGACGGTAAATGTTTGTCTTTAATGTTATGCACCAAGTGAGAGAGACAAGTGGTGTCTTCTGGAGAATTATTAATAATATGAATTAAGATTCTCATCATTGTATTTAGTTATAGATGATTAATTAATAATAATCGTAACCGTTAACTAGGTGGTGTAGGCGTCACACATTGAAATAATCATTATCGTGTCTTACAATTCTGATTTAATCCATTGCAATAGCCATTATTGTATCGTACAATTAACTTTCATGGACATTACTACATTAAAATAGCCATTTACTTTGAATTGTAAGTTTATGTATATTCGCCATATCCACTAGTCCTGTAAAATTAGATATTTTCATGTTAACAGTCGACTCACTAGAACAATTAATCCATTAAGCTAGTCATTACTTTAATTTGATTAGTCTGTCCACGATTACCATTAGTCCATTAACATTGTTAATTTTGCCGATTAGTTTATAAAAACTGCTTTTCTTTAACTTGTACACTTTTGTCATTAATCCATTAAAATGGTTAATAGTCATAAATAACCATAATCGTTACATTCCCAAAGATTATTAGTTTCTACAAACAGTTGACTCACTTTTGCTACTACTCCATTAAAACATTCACTACTTTAACTTGTCCAGTCGATCATAAAGCCATTCATTGATTACAATAGTTACTATTTCAATAGTCGACTCAATACTGCCTTTAGCCTTTAACATATTTATCGCTTAAATTAATACAGTCAATTCACAATGGTCATGACTAGAATAACAGTTATTATTGTAATAATCGACTTTTCTATCCTTATTTCATAAACATAGTTATTACTGAAACCCGTACCATCGACTCATTATGCCAATCACTGCATTATATTAAAACAGTAATTATTGTAACAGTGGTCCAACTACTGTCATTAGTTTATTCAAATAATCACTACTATTATGTACAGTTACCTCACTTTCGGTAGTTGTCATTGGACCGTTAAGATAATCATTACTATACAGTCGACTCACTACGGCCATGAATATTTACAGTCATTACTGTCATGTACTGGTGGATGAATGGGTAGATGTACTTCGCTGTATTCATTGTCTCGCAGCCGACGGACGCAGATGAACCAGTCACGATCTTGCCGATTTATTCGCTGTTCACAACAGCACGGCGTACACGACTTAAAACAAGACAGATAACCGGGTGGGTTGTTCACGACAGAGATCTGACTGGTAGATCGGTGTTCGACAGCGTAGCACTGCGAAGGGCGTGCCAGTCACCACGGAAGAGTTAAAGAGCTTACAAGCAGCAGAAGTGTCAAAGACCACTAGAACTACTCAACAGGTAGGCGAATGTTTCATATAAAAAATCTGTATCATTATATTCTTTTTTTTTGTCAGCTATAGCATTTTACAGTGTCTAATTAAATGTTAAGTAACTAAGTCAATTATGCACTATGCTAATGGATTGCTTAATCTTTTCATAAAACGTACGTTGATTTCGCGGACGGTCTCGCATAATACGAAAAGAACTATTTGATTATATATGTGGGAGTGGTGGTGGTGGCGAGGATAGATATTTAAAAGAATAAGCAAGCAAAGAAATCTGTGATGTCATTTGACGGTGAATAAACAAGATTCTGTATTCAGTTTCCTATCTGTCCTTTTTTTTTTCTCCTTCTGTTTTGTGTCTTTCGAAATTTCCATTGACTGAAACAACACACCAGAAACGTTCACGCTCGTACGCGCCCTTCATCTTACTATGGGCAAGTTATCTCCTCTTGGCGTGAGCGCTTCTGTCTGAGCTGTGTTTGACATATAAAACTGTAACACGTACGGTAATTCTAATGTTAAAGTTAAATATCACAGCAAGAGACTGCAGTAAAAAGAAACTTAACACTTAGCAACGATTTATGTGTTTGCATATATTTTGAATTGCAAGAAAGCGAACGAAATGATAGCTGTTTGTGCTACGGTGACTGTCTTGATATGTTCCCTCCCGCGTCTGTTCCCTCCCCCCTCTCTTTTCCCACCTCACTACACGCTTACTCTCTGTGGGAGAGAGGAGGGTGTTGCAAACTGGAGAATGCAAAAGTCTGCATGGGTACCTGTCTTTTCCGAGTTTTCCTGCACTGTCACATTTCAAATAGAATTTGTGACAACCAAGATATTAAAATAGAATTTGTGACAACTAAATAATATCAGCTACATGTTTTACTTTATTTGGCTGATGCCAGCCAATCCGCAAGTTTAAGCGAGCTGCTTAGTCTCTGAGGACTTCCGTGCGGTCCCATCACTCAAAAGCAGCATTTCTAGCAACGTAGAAATCCAAATCGTTTTAAAGAATTTCAAATCTAAAATCAGCTCAACTTTCTTTCTTTCTTTCTTTCTTTCTTTCTTTCTTCATTTTTTAAACAAGTAATGAACATGTTGTTAATACAGTGGGAACGTAAATGAATATGAATACCTTATCAAAAATAGAGGCTCATTATAAAATTTTCTTAGGTATAAGAATGATGAGCAAAGGCCTACTGAGAATCTTGTCTCGATTTAATGCGAAAGAATGCAACAGACAACAAAAACTGTTGGTCAGGAATCACCTTTCTAAACGACCTTCATTCAGATAAAGTATTCATATGACCCACTCATTAAAAGAAATCCTGTTCTGAACTGATTTCGTAGCTGATAGCAAATTGTTGCTTTCATTGCAAAAGTAGTATTAAATTTTTTTAATTAAAAATTTACTCAGGGATAAAAGAAAAACCTTTATTTATTGTTATAAAAAGCCCCAAAAGAGCCAAACAATAGCAGTAAAAAAGAGCCAAACAATAGCATAAGAAAAGAGCCAAACAATAGCATTAAAAAAGAGCCAAACAATAGCATAAGAAAAGAGCCAAACAATGGTCAAATAAAAGAGCAAAACAACAGCCACAAATATCAAAACAAAGAAAAAAAGAAACAAAGAGTCAAAATAATAGTCACATGCAAAACAAAAATGGGCACAATTTATATATTTAAAAGTGAAAATAAAAGCCTATAATTTTTGCCAGTAAAAAACCAAACAATAGCCAAGCAAAATCCTCACAAGCAAAACCAATAACAAAATCTTAGCAATTACTTAAACATTTATCAAGCATACATACATATAATTAAATTTTATAATTGTTAGCTTCGTTCTAAAGCAAACTTGTTTATGGTATTTGTGCAACTACCAAAATCACAATGCCATTTTAAAAAGTAGGTTTCCTACGCTTCAGTGTTTGTAGTACTTTGTAGTACTTGATAAAATGTCTTTTTACATGTTACTTCATGAATTTACTGTGTCGTATTGTCGTAATTGTTTTAAAAGTACCATATTTAAGCACATGTTTATTCTAATATAAGGGAACTTTTTTTTTCGTCATACAGCCACTGTTATGTCACAATGATTAGAGTGTGGCCTGCAAACATGTCACAAGCACTGATCAGAGTGTGCCATGTGTCTGTGTTTCAGTAGTGACATTTTAAAATTGTGTTCTGTATGTACAGCACCTCTTTATAGAGTGACTTCCCCTACTCCTAAACCGTGTTCCGGTTGTATCTGTAAAATGTAAATGTATGTTCTTACGTCTATGAAAACAAAACACAGCAGCAGCACTTTATCGTATTCCGGGTGTATATGTAAATGTATCTTATTTCGTCTATGAATACAAAACACAGCAGCTGCACTTTGCCGTATTCCGGTTGTATCTCTGTGTTGCTATATGTATTAAGTCTGAAAACAAAACGGAACAGATGCAAGGTCAGAGGCTGCGAGCGTACAAGCCAGTAGACGGATGCAGAATATATTTATGGTGATTTTCCTGTGTCCTAGTGAAATAATTACTAAGCCTCAGGGTCATAAAACAGAACTGCAATAGGAGTATAGTATTATAATAAATTTGTAATCAATTTCGAAATCTCGTAATACATTCGGTATTTCAAACAGAATTTCATGCCGGGCGACTGAGTACTTCAGAGCATTCCAGTTGACGCAGTTTCTTGCAAAAAAAATTAATTACATGACCATCCTATTGATCCGCATGTGTCGGAGTAAATTGCTCCAGGATTATATATTGGAGAGAGAGAGAGGGAGGGAGAGAGAGACAGTATGGTGCGCTTGTTTCCAAAAATCTGATCTGATGCCTCAGTGCACATAAACCATCGTTAGTAGCCATGAGAGCACAGAAATTATTGCTAGTAGCTTTGAGTGCAAATAAGTCATCGTTAGTAGCCATGAGAGCACAGAAATTATTGCTAGTAGCTTTGAGTGCAAATAAGCCATCGTTAGTAGCCACGAGAGCACAGAAATTATTGCTAGTAGCTTTGAGTGCAAATAAGCCATCGTTAGTAGCCACGAGAGCACAGAAATTATTGCTAGTAGCTTTGAGTGCAAATAAGCCATCGTTAGTAGCCATGAGAGCACAGAAATTATTGCTAGTAGCCACGAGAGCACAGAAATTATTGCTAGTAGCCATGAGAGCACAGAAATTATTGCCAGTAGCTTTGAGTGCAAATAAGCCATCGACACTAGATCTGATTGCAAACAAGCCATTGTTGGTACTTTTGAGTGCAAAGAGTCAACGACATTCAGATCTGAGTTCTTAGAAGCCATCATCAGTAGCTTTATGAGTAAAAAAAATAAGCCATCGATACCATATATGAGGGTACATGATTGAGGCGTCTCTAAATCTGAGTAGCGCCTCTTGAGCAGTTGCAATGGGTAGAGAACATACAGTGTCTGGTTCGTTCTGCTCTGATTGTTTGTTTCCAGTCCAACATGATGCAGAAGAAAAGGTGGAGTAACGAAACCTTGACCAAGATGTCCCTCCATTGTCTGTACAGGGCGGTGTGTGAGTGTTTAATGAAAGGTTTATTGCAAGTGTATAATGAAAGGTTTATTGTGAGTGTTTAATGAAACGTTTATTGTGAGTGTTTAATGAATGTTTTTTTTGTAAGTGTTTAATGAAATGTATAATATAAGTATTCAGTGAACGTGTGATTGTTTAATGAGGGGTTTATTGTGAGTGTTTAATGAAACGTTTATTGTGAGTATTTAATGAAAGGTTCTATGTGAGTGTTTAATAAAATGTTTGTGTGAGTATTTAATGAAGGATTTGAAGTAAAAGTTAATGAAGAGTTATTGTGAATAATAAAAGGTTAAGAAATTTATGTGAGCGTTAATGGCCAGTTTTATTTAAGCGTTAATTGAAAATTTTATGAATTAGCATTAATGAATAGTTTTACAAGAGCGTTAATTAAGGGGTTTTAAAGAAAAGTTTTCGTGTTTCGCTTTCTGATCGGACTTCCGAACAAAGTCGGCACTAACAGACTTACCTCAAAATTCAAGGATGTGATCAAGTTGTCTGCATTTCTTCAGTGGTTTCATTAATAGGATAAGCTTTTTCACTTTGTAATTAAATTTCAAGATTAACTTTCGACATCTACTGATAGCTGTCTTGCAAGTAATCTCCCTTTAGTAAGCGTCAGATAACTTGCACACCTGCCGAACGCCTTCTGCCCTAAATATCATTTAGATATAAGCAACAGGTACGAATAAAAATGGACGTATAAAATGTGTACAAATTGAAATAAAATGATGATAAATAGTAATGAGAGTATATAATGTCATGAGCATTGCATAAGTTAACTTAGGATTTGTCCGTCGAATATTAAGGTGGCGTAATCCATTTCCTATTCCGGCAGACAGTTATTGTCTTTATTTGAACCAAACTACTACGAGGTACATTGGCGTTGGTACTCATATGCAAAGGGTGTGTCCTTTGGTTAGTTTGGCCACATGACTATAGATTTAACTATTAGAATAAGTATTAAGACTTAAATTACAGGGTCTTATTTTACATAGTCGCTGGCACGTGAGACCTTGTGATGGGTGGATAGCAATGCTTTCCTTATAAACCAAAGGACTGCAAGCTTGTATGGGGGCTCCTAAAGAATGAAATTATGAGGGAATTTATAATCATAGATAGATAGATAGACAGACGGACGATAGATAGTTAGATAGAAAGATAGATAGATAGATAGATCTGACAAATATTTTAACCCCTTCCTTTATATGTCACTTGTTTCATATACTTTTATCTGTGATATAATTTTTGTGATAAATTTTGGAGCACTTATTCATATAACCTATATTTATACAGTATGATTTTAAGGTAGACATCGTGCACTGCACGTTAAGTAAACATGCAATGGAAAACAACAATATCCTCCAAAACGGATTTTTAGACGGTGCCTGAAGTAGTATTATAATTAAAAAGACACTTGTGTAATTCCAGAATTTGGTTAGTGAGCCTCCCTTAAATCTTGCTGTGGATAAATGGCTTATGGCATGATGCAAGCATTCCTAAGAAGCTAGCCTATTGGGGTTAGCCAATGGCTTCCTAACGGTCAACTATAGCTAACCAATGGCCATCTACTGGTCGACTGTAACTGACCAAAGGGCACTAAAGGAATTATGGGGAAAACAACTTAGTGGAAACAAACCCCGTATTTCTTTACTTGTTTCGAAATATTGATACAGAACACATCTTTTCCAGAAGAGTCAATGCTTCTGGCACAGAGTAAAATGCGAGTTATAAGTCCTAACTAATAATTGTATGTTCTTTGCAGCTAAATGGAAATGTATTTTTAATGTCTTTCTTACAGTTGAGTAATAATATATTTCCATGCTGTATAACTTTGTAAGCTGTTTTACAATTTTAAGATATATTTTATGGTTATTTTAATCAGTGGAAACACCAAGTGACTTAACATCGGCTGATTTATTTTAATTAATAACATCACACTCTTGTTGGGAAACTTGTAGCAGTTAATGCAGCAAATCTAAATCCCTGTGAAACTGCTCTTTAAGTTTTAGAAATGTCTTGTAATGTGATGAAATACTACTTTGTTTGGTTATTTAATGTGTATTAGTATGTATGTAATTGGTAGGGAAAGTTTGCAGTACAGTTTTATGTTTAGTTAAAGGTGTAATAAAAGAGTAATGTCATTCAGTCAGGGCGGAGAATAAAATGACTGAATTTTATAACCACTAAATTAATTCTCATGAGTGTTAAAGAAAGGTAGATGGGCAGATGAGAAGATAGTCAGAGCATTTATGCATAAAAGCTATATTTCCAGGAGAAATATAGGATCATCAGCATCTTTGCCTTTATCCTGTCTTTGGGAAATGCATCTGTGGGCCTTCCTCTGACTTTGCAAGTACCCCTGAATCTCAAAGTCTGTTTTCATCCTACTTACTGCAAGCCAGGCAGTTTTTGCCTCACCTCTGCAGCCAGCAAAGAGCATCAGCTAGAAAGTCACCTAAACATTTTTGTAAACAAACTGCCACACCCCTATCTCTGTGATGTGCATATTTGTGTTGTAAGGCGTCATTGACTGAAGCAACCTTGTTAAGGAAAACTATCACTCTGTATGTCTCTGGGGTGAGCTAGAAATAATTTTCAGAAACGCTATTGTAGACAGTTAATAAGAGAGCCTTTCAAGTGTGGAGCGATTTTGGACAATCAACTATATTATATCTGTTTGTGCATTTCGTATGTCTTCGTTGTATATGTCATTATTTGTATTTGATTAGTGTAGAATTGATGGATAGTGTGTGTAGTTAATTATATTGTTAATAAATTATCTTTCTTTGTTATCAACACCCTCGACCTCATTATAACTAGGTTAAACGTTTAAAGTAGTTGGGGTGGTGGTGGTTAATAATTAATAGGATGGGGTGTAGACCTTTTCATAGGGTGTCCACTACTCTGTTTGGTCAGAGTTCTTCTGTAGTGTTCATTTACAATACTGGAACTTTCTCTGGGGAGAGTATGAAGGCTACTCTTTCAATCCGTTACCCACAAGCTGAGAGGCGTGTAGAGATGATAATATTCGATAATATTCTCATAATTTAAAGAGGCTACTATCGTTCTTTGCACTATCCCGATAATGCTACTGGATTAGTGAGTAGCGATAATCACTGACAAATGATCTTTAGCCGATATTGCTGCAGAACTAAAAACCAAATGCTAACTGACAGTATGGGGGGGGGGGAGGAAGGCCTGTATGTGGCCGTGAGGGTAGGGGGAAGATAGTCGAAGGCAGCACCGTGAAAAGGGCGAGACAGTGATACCGCTTGTGCGAGTGTCTGCTTGATTTATCCCTCTTGTGCGAGAGTCTGCTTGATTTATCCCTCTTGTTTCCTGTCTCAAGCATCTCTGACAAAATTTCAATTATGAACGCAGTAGATGGTGTCAGTACTGAGAGCAAATTTGTTGTTATTTTTCTGTCATGAATAACTTCCCAGCCACCACACCCTATTTTGCCATTAAAATGCCAGCTGTGACAAGTGAGCGAGCGAGTATATTTGCTACAGCGAATCACGGACGGGAACGTAATAGCCAAAGAATTGTTCGCGTGCTGTAGAGAAAACTTGGATCAGTCATGAAATGTTATAGTAGATCAGTAACATACGGTAGGACACATACACGGACGGGAACGTAATACAAAGAATTGTTCGCATCCTGTAGAGAAAACTTGGATCAGTCATGAAATGTTACAGTCGATCAGTAACATACGGTAGGACACATACACGGACGGGAACGTAACAGTCAAAGAATTGTTCGCATGCTGTAGAGAAAACTTGGATCAGTCATGAAATGTTATAGTGATATAGTCGATCAGTAACATACGGTAGGACACATACATGCGCACACTAAAACCAAAGATATTTCATAAACATTAATTTTTCATCCAAAATTCTTATTTCGTCGCTAAAATTATTAGTAATACAAAGGATTTTTTAATGTTAGCATCTGAAAACTCCGGCTCGAACTAATGACAGGCTACAAAGGTTTGTTCAAAGCTACGAACTCTACGCTTTGTTTAGATATGTAGTGGGGTTTTGTTGTTTTTGTTTTGTCTTTTTCGTTCTTTTGCGTGCGTGCGTGCGTGCGTGTGTGTGTGTACTTTTTACAGGAGCGTGAACGGTGAAGAGACACCTTTGTACCCGCAAGAATCAGATGATGTGAATCATCAATACGATAAATGGTGTCTGCATCACAATCTGCTGTTCGTTGGCTTTCTGTGTATTTAACTAATACAAGTATATGGAAACTGTTGTGTAGTTAGTTAACCATCAAAAGTATGTCGTTATGTGTATTTAACCACCACAACTATATATAAACTGCTGTGTAGTTAACCATCAAAAGTATGTCGCTATGTGTATTTAACTACCACAACTATATATAAACTGCTGTGTAGTTAACCATCAAAAGTATGTCGTTGTGAATAAATGAAAATAAATAATCTATCCTTAAAGCTTAGAAGAAAAAAACGTACTCCTTAATGTAAACTGGTTTCCAAAAAGAGAGATGAAGGGATGGGAGAAATATTCGCTTTTGATCATTATTGCCTTTACTTCGTCGATTTAGGGTGTTGTGGGTTTTTCCTTTCTCTTTCTAACGACACTTTATCGCTATCAAATATTTGAATTTAAACCACGCACGCGCGCGCACGCGCGCACACACGCACAAACCAAGCATTTAGAGTAATTAGCAGTTACAAATACAATCATTTGCTGTTAGTCTTTAGTCCATACAAATCCATTAATAAGAGGGTCTTGGATTGGTCCGAACTGGCCTGGCTTTCAAACACGGAGTCAGGAACGATAAAATTGTTTGAAAATGTCGACTCTACGTGCTGCTGTTAACAAATTCGACAAATTGCTATATACTACGAAAGGCGTCGCTCCTTGGGAGTTTCAGACTACACGTGTCTTTTTTTAAAATTAAAAAATCCTTCTTACAAGCAATTACTAAAAATGTTATTTCGGATCATTCTATAAATATCCCGAAACACGTGGCTGTCTAAAATGTCAAAAAGCATTTGGGCTGAACGCGGGTCGTGACAGGAATAGCGGGTCACGAGCCTCAATTAGAAACCGAGGCAAGTGATGTCTACTCTAGGTGTTTCACCAAACCTCCAAAAACCCCAAAACGAATTAGGTCAAAAGTGTTTGCCGCATTCTAAAAGGAGATTCGTTGTTAAACAACTGGGCTGGAATACACATAATCAGTGCATCACTCACTTGTAGCTGACAGGAATGGAGTTTGCCAAGGACTGAAAAGAATGAGATGCGAGGTGGAATCCGATCAATTCGCAGAATTCCTCAAAAAAGCAGCGACGTGACACTCCGGAGGAATCTCGTCATGAGGTGAACAGCGATTATTACGAGGAAGGGTGGGGGTAAGAAATGTGTCAAAAGAGAGATCGTGGACATGTGGATGCTTGTCGCAAAAACTGCAAGGGAGCGGTGCCCATAGTGTGACGTCATTTCCCGTTGGCAAGTGCACATATATCCTGCACTGAAACAGTCGTCACCTCTCGCTGTCACCCGAAAACGTCACCCCACGTGGTCGCCTCGCAGACATCACTTCTCACGGCACAGGAAGGTATTGACTGCATTATATGAACAAAATATTGGCGTTCATTAATTCGACTTTACAAAGGCGGACTATCCCGTTTGACTTGAAATTTATGTGCAAGCGCAGTGTAGGCCTGGGCTCAGAAGAACGTGATGTGGTCGGGATTGCAAGTCACGTTTCGACAATCTATGCTCTGGTGCCAGAGATACTTTTAGGGTTGCGATGAGATCCAGGAACAACACGAGAGCTAGGCTCACTCAACGTGTTGAGGTGCAGTGACTGTTTTCGAAAAGGTCGGCTCTACATGCGCTAGTTTAGTGCCATGAACAAATGGTGTCAGATTTTTTGTTGTTGAGTACATTGAAACAAAGAGGTGCGTTTACAAGTTTGACTGAGAGAAATACTATAGATTTTGGTCCGTCTCGCACGCTTGACAAATGAAGTTTAGAACCATAACTACAATTTAAACTAGATGTTCATAATTTATAATTAAGTTAGTATCTTTAAACCAAACATTTATTATAAAGATTGCTATTCTTTAGTCATTTCGTAAGAAACATTTTGCAAAATTGGTAATACTTTAAAGTTTATGTTTGATTTCCACGTTAAAAACAAAACTAATAATTAAAAAACCAATAACAACTAGGCAGAAACAGCAAAAATAGAAAACACTCAACAAAAAAACATAAAAAGCAACTAAACCAAAAATAACTGATCAAAATAAACCTTCCATTTGCAGTCTTGTAGTGAAATGAGTAGAATTCTAGATGTAGAGATTACCAAAACTGAGCACCTATTAAAAATATATTCAAATAAATTACTGGCCAAACAATCTCAAATGTACTGGTAATTGTCTTCATGGCAGCTTTTAAACGCAAAATTGATGATAATCATAATTATTATTCTCCAAATATTTTTCCCTTTCCCATCTGTCACATAATGCTTATGTAGCCCACACCCACCCCTCCTCTAAAAATAGACTACACGTAAACCTACCTTCTAGAAAGGCTGACCTTTATCCTCAGACTGGAAACATGCCGAATGTTCCAGACAACTCACTAATTTAATTAATCAAAGTGCAGCTCATCCACGCGAACAAATGTACCAGAAACTCACCAGAAAATTGTCAGTCGAATGCAGCTGACTATAGAGGCAACACACATTTTGGCTCCCAGCCTTAATAAATTAGAATCACATTACTAAACCTTATTGCCAGTTATCAAGGCAGCAGAAAATCCTCCTCGTATATGTTACTGCTAAAGGTATATGGTTTTGCTTGCATAGCTAGTATTCTAGACATATTCATCTCTTGACATTAACTACATTTTATATTGTTATATTTTCCTTATGATATTTAAACGTATGATACCCATGTAAGTAAGAGTGTTCTTGTCAGAGAACACATGAGGAAAATTTCTTAGCCCATGTGTATTTTATTGGCAGATCTGTACTCTATCGGAGACCTTATCTGAGTTGTTGTTCAACAAGTTTTGAGCCACAAAACAATGCCAGAACAGAACCACTTTATCTTGGGTGTTGAATTTTGACACTATTATACTGTGAAGCAACACCAGAGCAGAACAACCATTATGCCAAGGACCGGTACAATGGATTAAATGTGCACCTGCTATGACATTCACTAAGACCCTAGATGACTCATCAGGAGAATCATAAAGTTACATAATTATAAAGTCAACATAGCACAGCTTCAGTCAAGATATATAATCAAATTCATGTGAACTTTATTCAAAGTACTTTAGAGTTCATTCAGAAACATTCAGTGTTCTGTTATAAACTCATTTATAGTTCGTTCATATGAACGAACCAAATCTCCCAAAACGTCACACCAATCGGAACGGATGTCTTCGAGATTTAATTACCATTGGGGAGTTCTCTTTAGGAAGAGGTTCGCTCATGCCCTCTACCACCCTTAAAGTACATAAGCATAAACATGTTATTTAAGAGATATTACAACAAATACAGCAGATTGTTTTAAAATTTGCATTAGTCCTTGCAGGAATGAAAATACCATGAAAAACGCATTTGCATGTATGTGCAAAAGTAAACAGGTTAAGATTCACCAGCAACATGTTTTCAGCACTTAGCTCTGTTATACACTGTAAGCAACATTAAACATACACTGCAGTTAACGTGTGCATTTCTTGCTGCTTTGGCATAGTAGGTATTTGTCATTCTTGCAGCGAATAGGATAATACATATTACTTATTAGAGCTCACTTGCCTTCAAAAAAAACAACAACAAAACATTACAAATATACTCGCTCAGTGATGGTGCCAGTTTGATGAGGGGGCATTTTAGGCCCCACCACCACCCCAACCCAACAACCTCTAACAATATAACATGTAACAAAACAGTTAGCAGACAGGCCAAATTAATTATCACAAAATAATCTTTCGGTTTATATGCTATTTAAAAAAATCATTTAGCAGAGTGTATTTAAATATAAAATAGATTCTTTATTACAGCCAGCAAAACACAAATCAGACGAGAGGGTGGGGAAGAGATACATATGTCTGAAATTGACATTATTTGTGAGTGAGTAATTAGACTCAGGCGCATGCGCAATCGATGACTCGCCAACTCGGCACGTACAAGTCACTGTGACGTGCTCACCACGCCACGTGCAAAAGATCCCAGCCAATTCAGCATCAGTAGCTTTTCCCGGGAGCCAATATTTCAATCACGATTCCTTGAGAATGAACTTATTATAACGGTGTCCGCCAGGTTGGATTGCCTTTGATGCGTGGAGGTGAATCAGCGATCAAGTCTTCTAGGCCGTCATTTATGACTGATGAAAATTAAACAAAAACAACATAATTCATTCGCAGATCCGATTGAAGTGCGGATTGCGTTTTCAAACTTTGTTGAGAAGTGGGCGTAAACAGTCTACGATGGGTTTTCCCAGCAACATTGGCTACTTTCGTAATCAGTTGAGGTCACATGGAAAGAAACAGAAAAGGACGCGGAAAATAGGACCATTTCATCATGGTTCTCTTTAGTCAAAGCTTTAAAAATATGGTAAGCAGTGATTAACTGAGTCCAGTAAAGTTATAAATAGTTTTCAATTGGCATAAATTGAGAGATTAATGACTTGTTCAGTGCAGTATAATACAAACAGTTTTGTTTATTTATAAATGCAATCAAAGAGCTTTATAATGCTTAAGGAGGATGCGTTAAGTTGATAAAGTTGATCTTATTAACGGTTTTCTTTTTAATTTCGGACAAATCAAAAATGTAAATGTAGTGAGAGTTAGAGCAAAAGTCGTACCAGACTGATGTTGTGCTCGTTGTTTTAATCAAAGAACACATCCCATAATAGTCAGATTGCCACCAACACAATTTACTACGAAGTCATTTGATTTAGAAGGCAGTGTTACATTATGACCAAACAATTGATCATAAAGACTTTTAGTCATTTGATTTAAAAGGAAGGCATTATTTGGCTAAACAACTGATTATAATCAATAATTATAAATACTCTGTTAGATTCTTTTGATTTAAACGGAAAGCAGTGTTAGATTATGACCAAACAATTGATTATAAAGAATTTTAAAGTCATTTGATTTTAACCTGAAACCACTTCAAGATTACGACCAAACAATTAATTATAAATACTCAGTCTTTTGATTTAACCGGAAACCAGTGTAAGATTACGACCAAACAATTTATTATAAAAATTCTTGTTAGAGACTTTTAGTTTAATTCTACCTGAAACTTGTTGCTGTTTTCGTAGCTGCAAAATGAAAACCACGGAATTAGGACTTTGATTAATTAATTTGTACCGTACAGAATGCGTGGATTTGCTGTCTGTTCTGACGTCTGTGTGGCTGTTTCTGACGTCATTGAACAGGATGACATCGTACTTGTACGAGTAACGACGGATAAGACCGCTCAGTCTGTTTGCCTGGAAGCGTTGCTTAACTTTCTGAGGGCAGGAGCCTCACTCCACTTTCGGCGTGCAATGTTCAAATGTACGTCTGCTGTTCGCCATCTTGTAACCTGGCAATACTTTACACATCGCTGCTTGCAGTGAAATCTTTCCGGTTCATAGGAAAAAACCCACCTGTATATTGGCCTTCGGTATCTTTTAAATCCTTTTTATAAGACAAAAATAAATGTAGCTTCGAGTATTTTGTTCCTTTCATGCATTTGTTTGGTTTTTGTTAGTTCCTTGGTATTCAGAAGTCTGTTTTGGGTTAGCTCTTCCATAGTCACGTATTTGCCTGTTTTGGAGTAGCTCATTGTCAATCAAGTATTTGCCTGCTTTGGGGTAGCACATGGATAATCATGTATTTGCCTTTTGAAGGGTTTAGTTCACTGATAAATTATAACTTTTAAATCACAGTTTTGTCGTTTGCAGAATGAACGGTCCAAATGAAAATGCCTATGATTGGTGTTTAATATTATCTGGCTGATATTTAAAATTATATGATTGATATTAAAATTATATCATTGATGTTTAAAGTTATATGATTGATGATTCCTATTATATGATTGGTGTTTAATATTCTATGGCTGATATTTATAATTATATGATTGATGTCTTAAGTTATATAATTGGTGTTTACTATTATATGATTGATTTTAATATTATATAATTGCTGGCTAATATTCTGTGGCTGGTATTTAAAATTATATGATTAATGTTTAAAGTTACATCGTTAATGTTTAATATTATGTGGTTGACGTTTAAAATTATATGATTGATGCTTAAAGTTATTTTGTTGATGTTTAATATTATGTGGTCGATGCTTAAAATTATATAGCTGATTTGAAATGTTTCGGAGCAGGACAGTAACAGTTAGGATAATACGTGAATCAATGTTAGAAGTTTCCTCAAGCTTTTTTTTTTTAATTTTGAAAACACCAACTTCATGGCATAAAATATAGGTAGGAAAATTTGCAATATTTTTTTTAAAGAAAAAATTAATAATAAATAACATAAAGTGATGATAGAGATGATGATATCGTTGATAATAATAATAATAATAAGGGATTGTATGAACCACTAGAAATAAAACTCCACATTAGACAATATGTGCATAAACCCGGTGACATATCTCTAAGACGATCATCATAACAGTTGGTTGAGGAAGGGTTGAAAAGAGTTATTTAAAATCTTTATACAACATATCTTTTCCTGTAACTATCTACTCTTCATCTTAAGCCATTAGAATATATAATATCTAACCATTTTCCATTGATTATTTTGTGCAATTCTCAGATTACAGATGCACTAGCCAGAAGCAGTCACTGGAACAAATCTCAGTCACGTGACTGTTAAGCGTCCAGAAGATAATAATAATAGAGCGAACCTTCGCTAAGATCAGACAATATTGCTTGAGAACTTGACTAATGCGTTTACTGTAATCATCGCCATTGCTGTACCAAATGACACAGGTAGCAGCCAAAAGGGAAAATATTTTGGGGGAATTAGTACCAGGAACCCACATATTGGAAACCCATATTTTGTGGACATAGAAGAGATGGTGTCAGCAACAGAGGTGCTCTGGAAACAGCAGTTGCACTGGAATGTTATTAAATAAACTGCCAGGGAACAAGAGGTCTGCTCCACTGCTAACAGCAGCACTACTCGAAAGTGCCCACATTCTCCGTAAAACCTGGATCTCAGAATTCTGGTAGGATTCCGAGACAAAATTTCCCAACAAGCTCACGGACAAGAGAAGTGGTGAGAATAATAATAATGGTGAGATAGATAGATATATAGATAGAGAGACAGACAGATAGATAGATAGATAGATAGATAGATAGATAGATAGATAGATAGATAGATAGATAGATAGATAGATAGATTGACAGACAGACAGACAGAAAGATACCACTAAATAGATTATATTTTTAATAATACGTAATTAATGAATATTAAGAACAGTTTTGTTCACATTAAACGTTAGATCTCGATATGTTTTAAAAACTAACTAAATACCAAGCAATTTACCTCGTTCAGTGGCGGTAGTAGACATCTTATGAATACCTTTACATACACTATCTCTATCTCCAAATAAAACAAATGGCGGTAGTAGACATCTTATGAATACCTTTACATACACTATCTCCAGCCCAAATAAAACAAATGGCGGTAGTAATTATCAACTTATGAATACCTTTACATGCATTATTGCGTTAATTCGGCGTAAGTCGGAAGCGTCCCCTATTTACATTGACTTATTGACTCACGTGCATTATCCATAGCCCATCTACGAACAATGACAGTAGTACACAACTTATCAATACATATATTATCTTTAATCTGTATGATAGTACTTGGTGGCTTTTCTGTAGCCAACTATGAAAACAATGGGAGTACTGGTCAGCTTATCTTTAGCACGACTACAAACAATGGAGGGATAATGTGACTTATCTTTAGCCCGGCTACAAACAATGGAGGAATAATGTGACTTATCTTTAGCACGACTACAAACAATGGAGGAATAGTGTGACTTATCTTTAGCACGACTACAAACAATGGAGGAATAATGTGACTTATCTTTAGCACGACTACAAACAATGGAGGAATAATGTGACTTATCTTTAGCACTACAAACAATGGAGGAATAATGTGACTTATCTTTAGCACGACTACAAACAATGGAGGAATAATGTGACTTATCTTTAGCACGACTACAAACAATGGAGGAATAATGTGACTTATCTTTAGCACGACTACAAACAATGGAGGAATAATGTGACTTATCTTTAGCACGACTACAAACAATGGAGGAATAATGTGACTTATCTTTAGCACGACTACAAACAATGGAGGAATAATGTGACTTATCTTTAGCACGACTACAAACATTGGAGGAATAATGCGACTTATCTTTAGCACGACTACAAACAATGGAGGAATAATGTGACTTATCTTTAGCACGACCACAAACAATGGAGGAATAATGTGACTTATCTTTAGCACGACCACAAACAATGGAGGAATAATGTGACTTATCTTTAGCCCGGCTAAAAATAATGAAGTATAATGCAGCTTAGATCTAGATAACTAAGAACAGTGCCACTGTAATGCTGATTATTTTTAGCACGACTTTGAAGAAATAGTCAGTTTATCTGTAGCACTAATTTGAAAAAATGGTTATATGTGGCAAGACTTTGCAAAAATGTAGCACTAGCCTATCTGTAGCACGACTTTGAGCATGTAATACTAGCCTATCTTTAGAACAAAGGTAGCATTTGTATTTTTTTTAGCATGGCTTTGAACAAGGTTAGTACTATTTTATCTTTATCGTTAGCACCTTGGACTAAGGTGGCACTAGTCAGTTTATTTTTCAAAATGGTCTGGAACCAAGAAGGTACTATTCCTACGGGCTCTATGCAAATTATCACTGAGACTGACTACGTGTGTGAAAGTGATTATTTCTCAATCACTGGTGGATTAATAATAGCTCTTACTTTATGAGCCTATTTAATACACCTGCCGACGGGGTCTTCGTCCTTTGCAGTCAGAGAGACTAGGTCATGCCCTAGAAACTAATAATTCGCTAATTACTCTCTGTTTCTAAGTGTTATTCGTCCCGAGCAACTTATCCTCCAGCAATTAATAATAATGCCAGGTTCTTGGAATTTGCTCTCGCCCCTCACATATTCTCCTTAATCCAGCTTAAGAGGATCTTTCCCAAAGTATGCGTGACTGACTTTAATGTTTATAAGTTATTATCTGCCCCCACCCCTTAAACCTGTATAATTCCTTTTAATTAATTAGTCAAAAGTGGAAAGATGAAAATTAATAAATTTTATTAATATAACATAAAAGGAAAACAATCAATAAAATTATATACACGAAATTTACATCAAATATCACAAGGCATAAATTACAAGTCTAGTTTCACAATTAGCTCCTATTGTTCAATACTTCTACCTTTAGACCAACGGTTCGTGGGTCTCTCTAATTATAGAAGTGTATTACAATTTGAAAGTGATTTAAGGTGCTAGTACTACCTAGAAAATGATGAAAAATCGATTTTTTTGGTTGGTTTACGACATTAGTATATTCTGGTAGCAAAATGTCCTAAGTTTAATGTGCACTTCGAATTATATCGCTAAGTCGCTTAGTTTTTGAGTTATTGGCATTCAAAGTGTATGCTTGTTTCCCCTTGAGTCAGAGAAAATGGCAACTTTTGAAGAAAATCAGCATTTTGTAGAGAAGTACAGTTTGAGGTACATCAGTTTCATCAGAGATGTTATACTAAGTGTTTTAAAAAGGTCTTTGATGATAATCCATATGGAGATGAGCATCCCATTGTAAAGATAGAATGCGTGGGACACGTCCAAACAAAAATGGGCACCCGTCCGGAATCTAAAAAATCGGTGTGGAGCTAGATTATTGTAGGTTGGTAAACCCATTGGTGGAAGAGGAAGACTAACAAATCAGCAAATTGACAAAATTCAGGCCTATTATGGGAATGCCATAAGAGGAAATAAAAATAATCTAGTATCATGAGGGGATCTGGGTGGGCTAATCTAGTATCATGAGGGAAGCTGTGGGGGCTATTTACTTCCACAAGGGTTCAAGTGATGAAAACCCTGTCCCTAACTTTTGCCATGCTTCTTGGTGCACATACAAAAAAGCTGAGGCAAGAAATGACACTGCAAACTACAAACACAAGAACAATTTGCCACCTGCAGTTATGGATGAGCTCAAGCCAACTTTCAAAGTCTTAGCTAAAACACAGCTCTTGGAAAAGTGCCTTGAGGGGTACACCCAGAACCCAAATGAGAGTTTGAATCATCTAATTTGGAAATTTTGTCCCAAGACAAAAAATCATGGACTTAGAACAGTGGAGACTGCAGTGGCTGTAGCTGTGTGTTTGTGCAGTTCTGGTTGTGCACCCCTTGGTTACATACTGCAAAGACTGGACATTGTGTCCCGTTGTTTCGCGAAACGGTTCTTCACAGACAGTGACTCACTGCAGATCATCACAGCTCAGTGATGGGCTCTGCAGGCAACAAAAGAGTGGAGAATGAGGAAGAGGCAGAGGAGGCTAGGGCTGCAGGAAGATCAAGCAGAAATGGAGGGTCAGGCTTACTTGGCTGAAGCTCTGAGGCATACTGCAAGAAATGAATCTATTTTTAGGGGTCCTTTTTTCTCCGAAAAACGACTAGTATTAATACTTTTTACATCATAACTTTTTTATTTATCAAGATATCTGCTTGAAATTTGGCATGCTGCCAGCTGGTAACATTCTCTTGGGCATGAACTAGAATGAGACCTGTACTTTGATAACAGCTTTATTTGCAATTTTTCAAGTAAAGGTGTAAGGCATTGGAATTTAGTGTGTTTTTCCGATGACCATAAAATAAATAGTATAGGTAGCATACACTCTATTTTAGTTCACGCCCAAGATAATTTTATGAAAATAACATGAAAAAAATCTCAAGGTCCAGGGATGCTTTTATTTTGAGTTACTGTGTAAAACGTGAGCCCTATATTTTATAACGTTCGCATTTCATTATTTTTTAAATAATTAATTTTAAAAGAAAGTCTATCAAACTTATCACAAAATAAATGATTAAACTCTAAACAAGGGACACTGGTGTGATGTTGTGCAAAATTTGAAGCTGATCCATTGAAAAACAGTGATGTGTTGATCAGATACAATTTGGTACCCCTCGCTAGGTAGTACTAGTACCTTAACAAATAAGTTATGAATTAGAAATTAGAAGTCAAAGGGTTATAATTAAGGGCAGTACACGATTTATTATCGTCACAAACCATTTATTACCAGTTTACTGATACATTCTTCGACCAAACAAAATATCATTGTAATTCTGTTGTTTTTATTTCTCACTTGACAAAGAAAGGGTGATAGCAACTTGGGCCTTGGTCGATTTCGCTGATTTCCTCTTTTTCTCTCGTTTCCTTTTTTAAGACCTTCACTGGTGATGTCTCATAAACCAGTATGACGTCATCCATAACAAATAATGCCCAGGCAGACGCAAACCTGTCAGTGGAAGCCTCTCTCCACTGGAGCGACTATGTGGAAGCAGCGGGCCTGGTTGCGGCCAGCCTTGTGGGCCTTGTCGGCAACATGCTAGTCTTGAACCTTTCGCTCAAGATACGACGGTACGCCCGCCAGGTGTCGCTGCTCTTCTGCGGAATCACGTGTGCCGACATCCTGGTGTGTTGTATTCGCTTGCCGCTGACGTTGTACCTAATTTTCTCGGAGCAACCTTCCTCCGGCATCCTGAAAGTTGACGGCGCCAGCGCCAGCAGCACCTTGCACCACGTAGCTGTCACCACTGGGATCTCTGTTACCGTCACAACTGCAGATAACAGCTGGAACATCAGCAGCGATTTAAGGAACGCCCTCGGCGCTTTTGGAATTGCGGGAGACTCGAACCATAGAGCCAGCCAGGAGGCGATGAGTGAATCTCTTGTCAACGGCAACGAAGTCAGTGATGCTGTCGGCGATGACAGGCAAATCCAGTCGTCAAAGCTTAGCACAGTGGATGTTGCCTGCGAAGTAAGTGATTCGGGGTTGCTGACATTTTTTAATTCTTTTACGAATGTCTTTATATTTGTCTGTTCATGCGTTATCCACTTCTCGCTACCTCCCACTCTAAATGGTTTGTTATTTCTTTAACGCAAGACTGCACATATTGCTTCGCGTGACTGGCATCAACCGTTTACATAAAGAAGTTTATTGCAAGCTTACCCTGATTAATTCCAGTTGTTCTTTATATAAGTATTCATAATGTTCAATTCATAAATTAATGTGTTCAGCTAGTGGACTTTTGTCCATTCAGACCTGGCCCTTTTATTTAAATGTTCTCTGCATCCGTTTGTGTATATTTGCATATTTAACTTCAATTAGATTTGGATTCATATTTTATGTTTTAAAATGCTAAGGCTCTATTCGTAAAATACCTGCTTTAGCAAATATTCAATAAACGATTCAAAACTCAGTCTCTCTGTCTCTTTCTTCTAGCTCTGTCTCTCTGTGTCTCTCTCAATCTGTCTCACAAGTAAAGCGGGTGGAATTGACAGAACTGAAACTGGAGTGAATGCTTCTTTTCCCAAGCAATGCACCAATTTATTTCGTACCCTGATGAATGTAACGGAACAAAAATATAATAACAAGGATGATATCAATAGTTTTCAGCCGAGAACAATAACAAATCTGTACAGAGCCAGTTACAATGAGAATTCGCGTCCGACTTGTAACAATATCGATCAGAAATTTGACACTTTGGCGGGGTTTGACTGTTTCACCGATCTATGCCATAAATACATACGAGTCAGAAATTTGACACTTTGGCGGGGTTTGACTGTTTCACCGATCTATGCTATAATACATACGAGTCATAGTGGATTCGAACCCTGGGCTGGAACTCGTACAAAGGGAACTTCTAACAGGGCTAATTACGGTTTTGAGTTGCTGGTGTATTCTCGTAATGAAACTTTGATAAAACAATCACATCTCTTTATGAATCAGGTTGTTTAGATTTTGTTGCTTGTTTGTTTGCTTTTATTTTGTTGTTGTTGTTGTTTTGTGGGGCATGCTGGAATCTGTTATTGCAAAGTCATAGAAGCGATCACAAAAGAAAAACTATTCTGAGCCAATCACAACGATGGAGACAAGAAAACCAACTGCTGCAGAATCTTGAAAGTGTGGGTTGGTGTGGTGGAGTAAATTTGCCTATCCCTATTTCTAAACTTAATTGTATATAAATTGTTAAATTGTCAAAGTGAGCCGACCTTGGGCACTCATTATGATGGTATTTTTGTAATGTCAGAGTTGGAGTAAACGTTCGAGTTGAGAATATGCTAGAAATTGCAGATGTAAAGCATCATCACCTTCATCTATACAAGGTGAAACTATTATTGCTTATCTCTAACAACTCCATTTCTATTCTCTGATAAGAACTATCCTATGATTTGTATTGACACCATTGTGAACACGTCAGCAGGTAAGGCATTTTTAAGACGTCAGCAGGTTAGGCATTGTTAAAGACGTCAGCAAGTCAGACATTGTTAAGACGTCAGCCGCTCAGGTATTGTTAAGACGCCAGCAGTTTAGACATTGTTAAAGACGTTAGCAAGTCAGGCATTGTTAAGACTTCAGCAGGTTAGGCATAGTTAAAGGCAAGCCACGTAGTAATGTTTTCTATAATAAGCAATGCTAAGATACAAGAACCAAGGCAGAATGTTGACTGCAAACAAAACAAACGGTTATTAAGTCTCTTTGGAGATTTACAAGAACGACAAAAATCGAAGACATTCGTACGTGGCAGCCAAGTCTAGGTATTAGAAAAAATAATGTTCTGTCTGAAAGGAAAGCAGCGCATGTACAAACAAGAACAATGAAGGACCAGAATTTTATAGGAAAGGACCGAAAGAAATCAATAAGTATAAAACACGCATTGTTCAGTTTCTTGTGATTAATGGATCAGATTTTTTCATTAATATAAACTAACTGTAATTAGTATTGTCTCATGCTGTCTGAACATATGGTCTCATGTTCCTCATTCATACGTAACCTAATGGTTAAGTGCAAGATTCGTACTGTAGACGTAGAGCGGAGTTAACGCCAGCAATAATCGCCTTAAGACTAGACATGCGTACTCCTTTGTTTAAGAGCGGAGTTAACGCCAGCAATAATCGCCTTAAGACTAGACATGCGTACTCCTTTGTTTAAGAGCGGAGTTAACGCCAGCAATAATCGCCTTATGACTAGACATGCGTACTCCTTTGTTTAAGAGCGGAGTTAACGCCAGCAATAATCGCCTTAAGACTAGACATGCGTACTCCTTTGTTTAAGAGCGGAGTTAATACCAGCAGCGTGGGTAATTGTGCCACTTGAGCTTTGTCAACAAAATGTTATTCTTTACTTTTACTTTCATTTAATGCAACGTCGGTAATCCATCCCCATGTTAATCAGAACTTCCAGTAAGCCCAGCAAACTTTGTCCACAAAGTGTGCGACAATTTAACTGTATAGACTCTTGCCTGTAACGCAGACTTATATCTGTGTTTATTTATTATATTTTATGTGATTTATATATGCATGACATTTATAACAAGAGGATGGCCTTTTATTTTATTTTAAAGAACAGTACCTTTAGAAGTATAAACTACAGACATATATTGTATACGTGGCTGGTCGCGAATGCTGTCAATGCCGTCACAAGTCACGTGTAGTTTAGGGCTGTGTGACCGTGCTCGACATTTTATCCCAGTGTATTTGTCCTGTGATCTTTCAGTTGGACTTTCTGCATGTTGTATGCACAACTTTCCATCGATATATATGCGCAAAAGTTAAGATAATTGCATGCAATGATGCTTGTGTGTGTGTGTATGTGTGTGACGGAGAGGGGAATGGACTCGCCTCGAAAATTTTGTTGTTGTTTCTGTTTGCCGAATCACGTATGATTCTTCCCCCAATTATTTTCCAGCTATCCTATTACCGCGAAATTTCATGTTAGTGTCACATCACACGGATAAGCGTAAAAGCTTTCTGAATGTAAAGTTTGAAAGTGTAACTAACAAAGTTATACATGACTAACAAACACACAGTACATTTCTTCAAAGAGGCTCATAATCGAGTTAGGTCATAAAGTTATTAATCCATCTAATTGTGACACGTGCACCACTTAGTTAATGAAGATAATTATTATTTTTAATTAATCTTTCATAATTAATTTCAAGTGATGAGAATATTAATTTTATTTTATTAATGATCCTCCAACAGACACCACTCGTCCTCACTCGGCCGTTGTAAACGTTTACACAATTCCACAACATAAAACAAGTTTAGTCATATAAAGTTTCTGCAGGTGGAAACTTCTTACTAAAGGAGAAGACAAATCCGACTTTAATCTATATTTAGCGAGCCCCCATCCACCCACTTTCTTCTCCAACATAAAAATATCAATATCAATCTGTGTAAGACGGTCAATAAATTTATTAAAAGAAAAATCAACTATACAAATGACAATTACAATGAAACAGATAATTTGATATCACTATTCCATGAATCCACGTTAGGCTAATTATAGTTTAGTCTCTCTCTCACTCTACACACACACACACACACACACACACACACATATATATAATAAAATTACAGCTAATTATAGTTCAACAATAGAGTCAATACAAACTAGCCCTATCAGAGAATAGAAATGAAGTTATTAGAATATGTTATTATAAACTTCACATAACCTGGATTAAGTACAGCTTCCACAGTCTTTTCACTGGCCTTTTCAATCATGTACAGTGTCAAAATGTCTGTGCTCAGCATGTGTTCTTCCTTGTGCACAAGAAAACACTGACACATTGTTACTCTCAATTGACCTGGCACTCTCTTGCCATCAGTTTCTTGAGCAGAACACAATCACAATGATTGGGTTATCTTCACTGGGCTGATGTACTTAGCATCCTTACTTTGGTACATCAAAAGTAGGGTGTAACATACTCCCATATGGTTACACACTCTGCATTGCACTTTGCAAGTTTCCTGCACATCCCGGTCACTCAAATCATGACCTGTGAACAAATGTAGGGTAGATAAGAACTTGAAAGTTGAACTTGAGGCTCCACTTGAGACTCACAGCTCAGGGTCGAACTCACACTCAGACTGAGATTCAACCACAACCAAAAGAAGAAGAAAACAGAAGGCTGCTTGTTGACTGCAACATATCATCAAGAAGCAAAGCCTAAGTTTCTTATTCATTACAGTATAACTCCATTTTATCTGACACTCCATTCTCAAACTTTCTACAATTCCTGCAATGGTATTCATTATCCGCATGTACAGCTGGTACATTAAATACAATGTATAAAATAATATCACATATTAATATGCCACATGGGCGCAGCTTAGTACAAACATTTGAAGAGTAAATTAGTCAACTTACATAGTACATCTTTGTACACAAGTGCAACATGAATGATGGAGCTTAAATGATTGGAAACTCTTCACTCTGAATGATAAAGATCAAATGACTGGAAACTCTTCACTGAATGATGGAGATTAAATGACTGGAAACACTTCACTCTGAATGATGGAGATTAAATGATGGAAACTCTTCACTGTGAATGATGGAGAACAAATGACTGGAAACTCTTCACTGTGAATGATGAAGGTCAAATGACTGGAAACTCTCCAGAAAATGTACACACTATTAAGCACTTCTTGTTTCTCAGGAACAAACACCTTCTGCAATAGTTTTTGAATTTTATGGTTAAGGCAGTTAGATGAATTTCGCATGGTCGTTAAAGTTTATATTATTCGGTTTAATTATGTGTCACTTAACTAAACATAGATTGTCATGAAAGTTTCATGAAGCAGTGCCAAATTATTTCAACAATCAATAATCAAACAAGACTACCCTGGTAATTTTATGAAACAGTTTTCAAGTTATTTCAACAGTGAAACTTAAACTGCCATTGATAGATTTATGAAAAAGGTTTCGAGTTATTTCAACAAACAAACATATACTGCCATAGTAGGCTTATGAAACAGGTTTTCCAGCCATTTCAACAACCAGACATAAACTGTCATTGGTAGTTTTATGAATCTTTGCAAATACTATTTCCCCTTAGTCTTCGTGAATTCTACTTTATATTTTGAGAATAATACTCACTGACTATTTATTTCACTCTGTCTTTGAGAATGCTACTCATAGACTATATTTATTTCACTGTGTCTTTAAGAATTCTGTTTTATATGTCTTTATGAATTCCATGTCCTTGTGTCTTTGAGAATGCTTTTTTTCATGTCTTTATGAATTATTGCACTGTCTTTAAAAAAAAAAACTGTTTTATATGTCTTTATGAATTCCACATCCTTGTGTCTTTGAGAATGCAGTTTCCATTTCAGTCTTTGAGAATGCTATTTTACAGGTCTTTGTGAATTTCATTTAACTTTGTCTTCCTGAATGCTGCTTCTCCTTATTTTCGGGATTGAAAGAGTTTGAAGTGTTTCGTGAATGCTATTCTACCATGTTTTCATTAAATTTACTTCAGTATATTTTGTGAATGCTGTTGTATCTTGTTTTCATGAATTATATTTCACTATCCTTGGTGAATGCTGTCTTACTATTTTATCACGAATTCTTTATTACTCTGTTTTGTGAATGTGGTTAAAGAATGTTGATTGGACAACATAGATATGGATGTCTGTGGTGTTTGAAAATATGTGTGTCTGTTTGCACATATATTTCTTGTTTTGTAATATTTCACAAATATTATTTAAAATAAATTTACTAATGCTGTTTGCAGAAAATCTTACAAAATTATTATTTCAAAACAGTTCAAAGTTGCTTCAAAATATCTAAATGCATTGAGTTTCAGTATCAGCTAGGAGTGCTGTTTTATTATTTTTTAAAATAAATAAATATAAATATTCTTTGACATTATATGTTCATGTGTACATTTTCAGGTTCTTCCAGCAACTGGTTCAGCCGGTCATCATCTGTGTATCTCAGTGAATATCATAGCACTGCAGTGAATGGATAATATATAGGAACGTTAATATTGCAGTTTAAATCTATTTATGTTTATCAATTATCTTTCGTGTTTCAGAGTTTCTGGTTCTTAATTGGGCTGACTTGGACTATTGCAGCTTAAATCTTTTTATCTTTATCAATTATCATTCATGTTTCAGGGCTTAAACAGATTCTGATTCTTAAACAGTTGGGTTTAGAATACTGAAACTGCAATCCATGTCATTTAGGTTTCGTGGTTTCTGGTTCTTAAGTGAGGTTTCGATTATAGCAATTTCAATTTACTTTATCATTCAAGTCTGAGGATTTTGGTCTTTAATAGACAGTTTTGGAGTATTGCATTTTCAATCTATTTAACTTTATCATTCATGTTTCAGGATTTCTGGTTCTTAAATAGGTAGATTCTGGAATAATTTTTGCAATTTCAATTTTACTTACATTTATCATTCAAGTCTTAAAGGTTTGTTGTTGTTTTTTTTTAATGGTTAGGTTTGGAATATTGCAATTTCAATCAATTTATCTGTATCATTCAATTTTGTTATTCTTTAATGGGCAGGTGTGGGCAGCAAATGGTGCCATAATAATCCCAGTCATATGGCTCCACCTGGTTGTTGCTACGCAACGAATGCTCATCATTTTCTCTTTCTCCACCCAACGCAAGTTTTTCACACAAAATGTAACCAGCATATTGTTGGCAGCGACGTGGGTTCTTGGTTTCGCCATCGTGTACGCGCCGCTGCGCGTTTGGGGTTTGCGTGTGGAACGTGCAGGAAGGTATGTCCACGTTTGTGATGTTATACCTACGAATATAAATGTTCTTCTGTGCATATTATTTACAGTGACAACCGTGCGACTGCTGGGAGAGTTGAAGACTATGATAAACAGGGAGGAGGGTGGTTGATAAGAAAATTGTAGAGTGGTGATGATGAATGCTAACTGGTGAGTCCGTGGCACTCGATGACTGGCCGGTAAAGGCATGTAGTAGCCCGGTTTTCCGAGGATTATTGCTGTGATGCTTGGTGTTGCTGGCTTCATTGTTGTTGTTGTCACTGTTCCCGGTGTTGATGGGGAGAGGGTGAGTGGGGATATCTTACAGAGCCCAGGCTCTACACCTAGTAGGTACATGCCCAGGATGTTCAGTCCCCTATATTTCTCACCGGTGTTGTCGTCATGGTCTTTGTTGTCGTCAATGTCCCAGGTGTTGTCCGTTGGGATGTGCAATATCCTAAACCGGTAAGCAATGTGCCTTTTAAATACACTAATTCTTTTTTCTTCTCCGTATATTTAGGGGTGCCTGCCGCATTAGTCCGATGACACCACATGAAATTCTGAGAGCGCGGAGCGCGGAAGCCGGTCTGGTAGCCACTCTTCCACTGCTGATCACAGTTGCCTTCTATGCGATAGTCGTGCGTAGCGTGTGGCGCGCGAGAGGGGTCCGCCGAGACGCTCTGGCCGAATACAATCGTGCCATCATCGTCACCATCATCCGAATTGCTACCTTTCTCCTGACTTACCTCCCCGTCACCCTCGTCATGATCTTTGACATCCAGCCTGACATCATTTCCAATGCTGGCTATCACTATCTGAGTTACTTATTCTGGGCGCAATCAATCGTGTCCCCTTACGTGACTCTACAAGATAACGACTTCCGGGAGAAAATGTTCATGAATAATAAAGATACGCAGCGCAACGGCAACAGGGCGGACGCTAGAGAAGTGGTTCTTCAAGACCTAGACAGAACTATCGGGCCTGAACCGGAAGATGATGCCAGGGAAAGGAAGAGGGGCAAAAGTTTTCGCATGTTTCAGCGGGCCATAAGTTTCATTACTTCTGCTGATCTTAGAACTGTTCGAGGGAGTGAGTGAACAAATCTACACAGCGTAGATAGACTTCTGTGTTTGACTGAAAGTGAAACAAAACTTACATTTGAGAGTTACAAAACAAATTAACACACACTGGGATCAGATTAAAATAATTCTAATGAAGGTGAACATAATGTTAACTCTTTAAACTAGATATTTAATCGTTTACGGTAGTTGCCAGTTCCATTACCATTAATACCGATGAGGTGTAAGCTGCACTCTAGCTGAGAATTTCTTCGTCATGATTACATTTTTAGAAACTGAATATCACCTGACGCTGTACTGCTTATGACCTAACATTGTTTTGAATCATAGGTGGTGGTATTTAAAATTTTATAGGATGCACGAATGAAGTTTTCTATGAGAAAGAGCTACCCATTTGTACGTGAATTTCATGACCAAAGGATGCTGTGACGAAAACTTTAATGATTTTAATTAAATTCAATCCATAAAAATGTTCAGAACTATCTTTGAGGGCTTTTTATAACTTTGAGAATAGGTTGGTTGATGTTTTTTTTTTTTTCAAATTAGATCTCTTAAACGTCTACAAAACTGTTAACACTAATCTTGGGGTGAATAAAATGTTGAAAATTCCTAGCATTATAAATTATATTATCATATACTTATAAACAAAATATTTCTTAATTACTTTTTTTTAAAAAAGCATCAAATGTATTTCATGATTAGCTAGAATATTTTACATGCTATTTATTTAAACTGCTAACCACATATATTTTCAAACATGATTTAAAATACACATTATTTCTAATGGTAAAATGAATAGTAAAAAGTGTTCTTTTTCTAAGAGACATGCACATATTGCTGCTTTAACATTATAATATAATACTAATAATGAGGATTTTAAAAAAAATTTAAAAGATATTTAGCAGAGTCATAGTGCTGCAAGAATAAAATTAAATCTTTCTGCATACCTATTTTTTATTTATACTAGAGGAAAAGAGTATTACTTTACTAACAAGCTTTGCATTTTGAAATATAATTAATCTAGCATTGACCTATCAACAATTTTGTCAGGAGTGCTATGAATTTATATGATATATGAAGCCATTTGTTGATGTGAAATGATTTTTGGACAGGTCAGGTGTTTCATTATTAGCCCTGGTTAGGTAAAACTGAACTTTATAATTTTAAAATAAGAATTATGATACAAAAATAAAACTTTGCGATTATTGAATAAGTTCAGGAACAGTACAGAAAATGGCCAAAATTTTCATCCATAAGTACATGAAGAAGACAAGGAGTGAATTATATTCATGATCAATATTTATTTAATTAGAATTTACAAAGTTTCTTCAAATTCTTGGCTAACAATTTACTTATATCAAATTTGGGGGGAGGGGGTGGGCTTTTTTAATTAACAAAAAAAAAAAGTATGCCATTGACTAAAACAAATGTGTCATATCATTACTTAAGAAGCTTTGCTATTGTAGTTTCAAATTAACTGCTTGGAAGAAAATAAAAGTTAGTTTACTACTTACGGCATCTAGGAAAAAATAAGTATCATCTTTGCCATAGTAAAAAAAAACACCCCAACCAACATAAAAATCATAAAAGTGATTGATAACTTTCAATCTCTCAAGTATGGATGATGGAAAGATTTCAATTCTCACTCGGTTTGATCTTTCAACAACTTTTCACACGAATGACCATGACTTATTATATTTTCCCTAGCATGTCTGGCATTTGTGGTGCACCTCAATCATGATCCAAGCCATACATGAGTGATAGAAATTGATAATGTCCATAAATGGCAAGATGTTGTACCTAACTTGTACATAACTTTTACATTCTTCAAGGTTCTGATTTTGTACTTGTTCTGTTTATCCTCTGTCCACAACTGCTCTTAAGCATCATAAATCATCATCCAGGAGTTATATGCTGAAGACACGCACAATTATGTCTGGTCATCTGAAGGGATCAGTACTATAATTTAGTGCATTTCTGATGTTAAGCCTGGTCAAATGAGAACAAAGACTGAATCCATACTGATTACTTAGAAATTAATATCACCAGATTCACTTCTATATTCAGTTACTGGCAAAGCCATACATTTTACAAATTTGAAAAATCCAGTTTTATATTCAACAGTCCTCCCTCATTAATGTGTTCAAAAGACAGGTGCATTAAAAAGTACAGTAAGCATATTCAGAAACACTTTTATACTTATAGATGTAGTGGTATTCGTAATGAGATTTATTTTACTGTTTGATATCAGAGCTTGTTTGCTTATTGTGACTGCTGTCCTGCTTTCTATAAACCTGTTAATAAAAGGCCTAAAGAAAAAGAAAATATCAAAGCAGTGAAATGTAATTTTGTTAGCTTTTCTTGCAGATAATATGCTTAATAGTTACTTTACAAAGCTGCAGAATTAAATCATTTCTGATCTGGATCATGCAAGTAAATTTTATTTATTAAATGGTTTAAAAATGCTGTACAGTTACTTGTGTGTCTTCTATCTTGGCTTTTTATGATCAGTTTGTGTCTTGTATTTAAATGTCATACATTTTTTGATGATTCACAACATTTTCAGAGTAATAATCCTGGTGAAACCTAAAACTAATAAAAGAAACATATCCTTATACCAATGGACCCATGTAAGCCAAATGATCATTATAGTGTTCTTTGAAATCACTTGTCTGATAGTTTTAGGATAATCTGACAAGTGTACATTGTATCATTGTACTTTGAAATCATATTAAGTCACCAACAAGTTCAGGATAATCTGACTAGTGTAAAACATATACTGTATTATTAAAGTGCTCTAATCATGTTTCAGCGGCAGGTTCAAGATAATTGAATAAGTGTTCACTGTATCATGACTGTGTTTGTAATCATATGATGTCATTAACAGATTCAGGGTAATTGGACAAGTGTACAGTATACACTGTATCATGACAGTGCTTATAGTCATATGATGTCATCAACTGGTCCAGAACAATTGGACAATAATCAGAGTGATACAATTCCTACTTAAAGGATTAGTACTTCTTCCAAACATTTTTTCATAAAATTTTAAAACAAGAATTATTTTGGTAAAACCTAGACATTTTGTTGTGAATTAACAATAAATGCACTTTGTGAATTAAAATGTATTTTCCTTTATGGACTTTAATATAAACAATGTTTTGGCCATCTTTGGAAACACATAAACTTGTAATGTCAAATGAGAGGCAGCAATGTCATTGTGAGCATAATATGTAAGACGGTGTAAGCAATAATGAAGAGACATCTCAAATCTATTTTAAGAAAGGTTTAGCTCTTTATCAATTCAAGACTGATGAAATAGAAAGTGAAAGCAATTCATCAGGATACATACAATCAGACATGTTGATAACTTAGGTTGTAAGTCAATTTCAATGGAAGCAGACAATAGAGTTATCTAGTCCAACAAATATGATTAACCTTTCTGATTAACTATAATATGTTAATACCTAGCATATAGATTTATTACTTAGAATGTAGATCTAGGTAGTTCAGCCTACCAAATAATTGTTAACTTACGCTATATAAACATATTTTTTTTCTTTTAAAGCAATGTTTGGAATGTTGTTTTGCCATATTTCTAAGGCATGCTTATAATCAATTGATATCAAGTGATAATTGATAATTGAAATTTTGTGGGAGGTACAAATAAATACTACTACTAAAATTACAACTTAATAAAATATGTAAATAAAGCAACCAATAGATATAAAATTTAATTTTTTAAAAGTAAGTAATTATGAAAATAATAAAATTTATAATAGCATAAAATTAATAAAATATTGTGCACAACTTTAAATTAAATGTCTATATAAATTAAGGATTATAAAATATACAAGGAAACTTATCTTCTTTTTAGTCATTTAGGAAAACCACTAATATGCTATCAACAAATGCAAGCTATGCTCAGGTTTCTTGTTATATAATCTCCCTAGATAATAAAAGTTCATTTGACTTTTGGCTGGCCTTAAAGCTCAATGGAAATAATAAAATTAATATTACAAAACCAATATCCTCAGTGTTTATAAATCTCCCTCTTTAGAGTGCACATCAGAAAATATAGAAATAACCTGCCCTTTTAATATATGCACTGTTAAGTACTACTATACATATACAACTAAATTCTACTTTAAAAAAAAAATCCATTCTGGAGATAATTTTAATTTGTTCTGTAAGTCAAAGACAGTGCAGTACAACATAGTTAATCAAACACAATTCAAATTTTCAATGTAATGAAATTTTCCATTTTGTATTATTAGTAAAAAGAAAAAACCAATCTAATTTGACCTATAGACTTTTCACACATCTTAAAGAGTGAGTTCCTATGTGCAATGGGGAAGCAAATCACAAGTATTCAAGATGTGCCCTGTACCAAATGTTGATTGAAAAAACATGCCACTCTCTCATTCACACTGTAGTACTATGCAGAACTTCATTGAAGGGAGCTATTGCAAATGTCAGCATTGGGATCAAATCACTTACCAAATGAATAAATAGTAGTAGGATCAAAAAAGAAAACATTTACAAAGTGTTAATGAAAGATGCAAATAAAGACTAGAAAATACACCTCTATCCCAGCTATGTCCCTTAATTTTAAAAAAATAACTTTGTTAAAAAGATCTTAAACGACAAAAGTCAGCAACAGGAAAGATGAAAAATGCATCCAGGAAACATCATTATCTGCAGCTAAATAATTTGAATTTTCAGCAAGCAGTTAAATTTAACTCTTACAATCATACAGGATAATATAAAACATGCCATTCAAATTATATCACACCATTAACAAAACAATTTTTGCTACACATTTTGACCAAAAGCCTTTGAAATTTTTAGTCAGACTGAACTCTAGTAACAAAAAAAAAAATGTTCATGAACTCAGTTTGAATAAATTGGATACGTCATTATAAAAATATATGACAAATTTAAAAGAATTAGCTGTCCACGTGACAACTGCTGTCACGCAAAAACAGGTCCCTAATTCTCAGGTACACTATTCATTCAAAACAAGCAATCAGTTACTTTTTAAATTCCTTAAAACATGTCTATACTACTGAGTAATTTAAATTTTTTTTAAATCCCTTTATAAATAAGTAACATTTTTATATTTTAGTAACACTGACCCATTCAATTATCACTAGCGAAAACACAGTGACAACCAACAGGTTAAAAGAAAAACTTTTAATTAAACAAAAATAATAAAATATCTATTTCCTATTCTAATCATAGATATACTCTAGCTCTCTTTCAAATATCACCCATTTATACATGCAAATATGTCACATACATATATATAAAATGAGTTTACTGGTCTTTCTTTTCAGGTTTGTAGGCATTAAGTCGTATTAATGATGCATAACCAAAAATAAAGGTCATGAAACTCCATTTAGCAGTTGTGCCAAAGGTCATCCTCTTATCTCTGAAACAAGAAAAAGTATTTTAAAATCAAATTTATCTTTCAGTAAATTCTTATATAAACAATTTTACTCATTATAAAGAAAGACTAGGCCAAGCAAGCCTTTCACAATTTTTTACTTTTGAGGAAACATTACAATAATTTTCAAATCTCTGGGAACCCCTGCACAGAAATTAATATATATACGATGCTGTTTTTTAATCATAATCTCTCGGGGAACTCCTTGTGACCTCTTGTAGAACCCCAATTGAGAAACACAGCCCTAGAGAATTAAGTCTTTCTCAGTGAATTGTTCAAACAACTTATAAAATAATAACCTTAGCAATGTTTTCTGAATGTCAAAAACTAATTTATACCATTGTATGCACAAGGTGAGTGGTGTTTGATCATACTCACTGACAAACTTTTCCAGCATATGCAGCCTCCACACAATGAGCCACCACAGTAAATATGCACCTGAAACCAGGAATACAGACTTTTGTCATGTGATGAAGTACAGCATGTACAATTTTGTTTTTAATCTTACAGCCAGATGCCAACTGCTACCTTCTCTCATTGCTCAAGCTGTATAGTTATGACAGGAGACATGTCTGTGTATCATCAGGACTTTTATTTCCCTATGGAATATCCATTTAGCATGTATGCAAAAAATCAGCAATACTGATATCCACCCATATTTCTCATTGATGAACAAAGTACTTTACTCTTACTGATCACCATCACTAATGGTGTCAACGGGGACCCGTTGTTGTGCTAACGTGGCCTTTGGCACAGAAATGGGTAATGTAGAGTGGGGTGCAAGGGAAACTAACAGAGGCAAGCCAATCACGTGATAGATGAGAGAACTGAAACTGGTTGTATCAATTTAGCACACTCACCCCCCCCCCCGCCTCCAGTCACATTCGCATCCCGTTGGTAGATGGTGGCATGTTAAACATGCAGGCCGTGGCACTGTACCTAGATCTAATTATGAATGACATGGATCACCGTAGCTCGCGCCATTTCCTTTGCTGGTTAACATGTATAGCATGTTAATAAGACTTCATTCAGTAAACAAACTTGTCAGTATTTTAATGTCAATAAATTAAATAATAACATTGTAATATTTTTAATATGGGTTAAAAAAAAAAAAGACAAAACAACAACAGCTACAGTTAAATACTAATTTTCCTTAGCAATCACAAACATAAAAACAACATATTTGGCACAAACATTATAATACAAGTAAATAGATTCCAAAGCTGAACTGGAGTATCTCAAATTGCAACTTGCTTTTAAGACTTAAATTTAAAAGGAAAAATTTTAATTATGATAATAAATTAATAATACAAGTACGCTCATAGAGATAGAAGCAAAATACAAATGATCAAATTTACAACTCTAAACCAATGACAGAAAAGAATGAAAAACTTACAGAGTTGACAATTAGATAATAATTAGCTTGATTTTCATGGCAATTTAAAATCAAAATCAATGATGGGCATAAATGTATCCATTTAAATCCCATCTTTATTTTTATGAGAGTCCTGTGTGGCAGTGTATCAACCAACACAGACTAAGCATTCGACATCATGTGACTGAACTTGCCAATCACTTAATCAGCAGAGGAAAATCTGCCCTAGTAACATGTTTACATTCCTCAACTTATTTTCCAAGATTTTGTTGGACAATAATTATCAGGCCATCCAACAAAATGCATACAATTATAAACAACATGGAGTCTTTGATTCATAATTATACCTAGATCAATTCAAAGCAAAAGGGAAGAAGAGACTGTAAAGTAGGTTCAACAGGAAACAAATATGTTTGTTTTTCAAAATGCTTTTATTTTATTTGGAGGTTGATCATGGTCAAAAAGTTACAAGTTTTTACAGAATAAGTGTTAAACTTTTAAGATCATGCAAAATCTCAAACTTGATCTTGTCACCCTTTCTGCCTATTTTAGCTGCTAGCAGAAACTGAGAATCAGCTGCAAAATGACTCATTCTGTGGAGATGGGTAGCATATATAATGAGATATGTGTTTGTAAACTTAACAACTGCTGATGCTTGTATTATATTGTATATTTTTGTAGCTGTATACACCTGATTGTTGGAATTAATATAGTGATGCACAAAATAATTTTAAAAACAAATGATAAAAATATATCAAACTAGTTTACTTTTTGCCAGATTGTAATTGCATTCTCAAATAACTAATCTTTTTGAAAAAATATACACAATAAACTGCAATGATTTTAAAAAAAATGAAATAGTAGCTTATGGCAGCACTTTTTTCAGTTTAGTTATTATATAGTTTGTTCTAGAAAATTCCAACACATGCAGAGACATCTACTAAAAGAGAAGGTTAGAGCAGTCTGAGATTAAATATGAAATGGTCAAATGTAAATGGTATAAGCCACAACTCTGGTTAAAAATTAAAGTGGCACAAGAACTGTGTTGGACATTCTTAAGTTTTGATTCAGCAAAAAGGGCATTATTTAAAAATAAGATTCAGTGGCAAATTATTACAATTTACATGATAAAACAACATCAACTTGAAACTAACAAAACTATTCTTTTAAAATACATGTACATGCATCTTTAAACAATCCATATATTATATCAAGAATATAACAGATATGATTTATCTCACTTTTAAAAGAGTAACTGAAACAATGAACTATCAATGTATGTTTCAGTTGATAAAACAAATCTTTAATTGGTGATCCACATGGTTTATTATTCAATTATACACAGAGCAATGAATGATGCAGCCAGTTTATTTAAACTGTACATAGTGAGATGATGGAAACAGCAAGTTTATTTAAACTATACATAGTGAGATGATGGAAACAGCAAGTTTATTTAAACTATACATAGTGTGATGATTGATACAACCAGTTTATTTAAACTGTACATAGTGTGATGATTGATACAACCTGTTTATTTTAAACTGCACAGAGTGAGATGACTGATACAACAAGTTTATTTAAACTGTACATATTGACAAATTGAGATGACTGATACAACCAGTTTATTTATACTGTACATAGTGAGATGATGGAAACAGCCAGTTTATTTATACTGTATATAGTGAGATGATTGATACAACCAGTTTATTTAAACTGTACATAGTGAGATGACCAATACAGCCAGTTTATTTATATTGTACATAGGGTGATGATTGATACCGCCAGTTTAAGCACATCATCTGGCGTGTGCTTGTTTGTAGAGAGAGTGAGAAAGAGATTTTTGTTAATTTTTTCAAAACAAGTTTTTCAGATTTATTATTATATAATTTAGTATTTACTGATTTTATAATAGCATTAATTTCATTCTGGGGCTAAGTCAAATTACTTCCACTCATACTTGATTGATCTCACTAACTTAAAACAAGTATCTAGAAATTTTATGCATTTCTTTATTGTTTCTAAAACAACTTAGTGCTTTTAGTCTTAGTAAGTTCTATACAAATTACAACTCCACAAGTGATTCTTAAAGGTGCAATGCTCACTAATATAGGCCATTCATTTAATATTCACATAACAAAGTTACTAAATAATCCAAATTCAAATGAAAATCACCGTTCATGAGAATGAATATTAAAACTTAAATATTAAAATCTTGCATTTAAAACATAAGAGTTGTGTACCCTAGTCCATATCAATCACAGAAGTGACTTGAATGTTTAAGATGAAAAGAGATGTTAGTATATCTCAGAATGGTTCAAATGGTATATCAGCAGAAGGCAACTAATTTGAGACTTTCAATATTGATAGTCTGAAATATAAATTTTAAAAAATAAATAAGAATGCAATTATTATCCAAAGGTATACTCTTTTCAAACTAACCTACATTCACACTATCATTTTGTGGTGATTCTTGATTTCAATTTTCACTCTGACTGCCCCCCAATCATTCAAAATTCTTAGAATCTCTTTACATTTTTAACTCTGAATAGTCTGTCAGTTTACCAACCTTGTATATATATATATATATATATATATATATATAAGTGGATAGTGTGCAACCAGATGCCTTATTCTGCTCTTCACTTCTGTCTCTCATCAGATCACTTGTGCATCATTTGTCATTTTAGTTTATTTGTCCTCAATTCCCACTATTTTGCTTTTCAAAATGTAACCTCAACCAGTTTTATTAACAGACTTCAGCTAATCAATGTCATTAGATGACATCTAATAACAAAAGAGGATAATTGATTTTTATTTTTTACAATACGCACCATTGAACAGTGTTTAACTTCTACTTGTTCTAGCTGCTACTGCTTTCCATATCTCACAAAGTCCAAAAAGTGACTTTCAACTAAATTTTGTGGTGGCAGATCATATATAGTCAAAGTTCATTTGATTATTAGGATCCATCTACCAGGAATGTGCTGCCTCTGAGCTGAGTCATAAAGGGACCATGGTTATTTTCAAGAGAGCTTTCTAAATGTCTTTTTTCATCAAGAATAGTCTCTTCTGTTTTACTATTTATTTGTACTGTGAATTTATAAACCCACTTTAATTTGTATTGCATTTAGTATGTAAATATATTTGTTTTTATATTAACATTCTGATAAGGAATAGTAATTTTATTTTATTATATTTTTGCTATATGTTTTTGAACAGTTTGTTTTTAAAGTTTTACTGTGTATTTATGTGTGATTAATGTAAAGCACATACAGTTTTTATAAAAATAAGTACACTACTATGTTGTTATGATTCATTTTATTACACTTTACAGAAAGGGATAATTTGTATTCCCATTTCCAGATCTTTTTGGAATGAAGCATTTTTATATCCCAATTTAATATTTTTTAAATCAAAAGGACAGGACTTTCATTTATCTTCTATAATATTACTAATATTTACTTTTAGTTTTACAAATTCTTTATTTATTTATCTGCTACAATTATACTTTCTAAATAGGTGTTATTTTGTCTATATTTTATTTGATAATTATGCAGTGTTTGAGCTTTCTAAAAAGCTCTTGAAACATACCACTTTCTTTTTTAACCTATATTGTTAGTCTTTGTTTTCATGATGTCTGTTTATTTTTCTTTATATTTATCTGTGCTCTATGTTACATTTGTTAAATTTCACTTGTCTGTTAACTTTTTGTGTATTATTTGTTTGTGAAAATGGTAATTATTGTACAAAGATGTTTATGCTATACTTTACTTGTATTGTGTGTTACTACATCTTTATAGTTCATTTACTACTAAAAGCTTTTTAATATTAAAGAATCAATACTTCAATAAATGTGTCACTATTTGTACTAATATATTAATAATATGAAAGCAACCAAATATTCATAATAATTCTTTTTTCTAATAACATTTTCCACAAACAAATGAAGTAGGATATTGTTTTTATTTTAATGTGTGAGAGTACCAAATAAAAACAATATTTTAATTCAGCACAAACATTGTTGTACAAAACAAGTCTCTCTAACAAGTCATCAATGCTTGCAATAAGATTTCGATTTAACCTTTCAAACACAATTGTATGTATATTAAAATTATGTTATATAATAACTTACAAGATATAGCAAATTTGAGCATGATTTTTCCCCATATAGTAGACAAAATTGCTGAGTGGCTGTGGTAGGTACTGCAGCGCACTTTCTGGCGAAAATGTTGACATCTGAAATATGTATTCATTTTTTTAATGAAAGGACTAATAAAGTTTATTAACCAAATACATTCAACATCATCTGTACATCTGAAATACGTACTCATTTTTTTTAATGACAGGACTAATAAAACTAATAAAATTTATTAACCAGATACAGTCAACATCACCTGTACACACTAAGAGTAAGACTATTAACTAATTAAGAGTATTTTCTATCAATATTTTCACCAGTATGAATGAAGATACACTTCTTTTTTGTTGTTGAAAGTTTTATAAAACTCTAAAACTAAATAAAATGTAGACAGTCCATGCTGGCAGTTATTGGCATATTAATATATATAATTTTCATACAATACTTCTAAAATTGATTTTAAGAGATACTGATATTTCTGATGCAATGTGCTTGATATATGAAAGATGTGCACTTTGGACTCTTAGTAAAACATGATTACTAAATTTTAATTAAAAAATGCTTACAAAAAGAATACATATTGCAAAAGGTATGGCAATTATCCAAACAATATGTGGAAATACGAAGTATTCGTTATTGTAATGCTGTATAGTCGCTTTCGTGTTTCCTTTCGTCTCCTGATCTTTCCTAGTATTAGACGCCATAACGGATTTGAGAGAACAGAAAGTAGTAATTTTAGAATAGCTTCCCTTTAACCACCCAGCGTCTTCTCGTTAGGCGTAGTATACATGGTATACAACTCCAATGTTCCCATTTAACCCGTTCAGTGTCAGGTTAAAAAATCCCGTCAGACATTACAATACCCAATAAAAGAAATTGTAACAAATTGGCTGCTGAAGTGAAGGCATATGTTTCCTTCACTCTGAATGGTTATTTTTAGTAACTAGGATTGCTGAGGCTGAGCGTGTGCTTCTATGGGGAGTTATGGTCCCAATGGCATACGGACCAGTTAACTTTGGGGATTTATGGTCCCAGTGTCACACTACGGGTTTTAAAACTGCTATTGACTTCCATAATACAAATAAATAACTGAATCAAATCCATGCACCTATTTAATAGTAACTAAAACTGCTTTTGTTGTCCTATATAGTTAGTACCGGAATCGTCAGTTGTCAAGGTTGACTGATGACCAGGCCTGAGGAGACGGGGGTGCAGCCGGTACATTATTCCGGGCCCATGGTGGGGAAATTAAAAAAAAAAATTACAAAACCAAATTTTTAAAAAGAAAAACAATTGGATAGAGGAAACCCGCCTTGCAGCCTTGTTTGACATAACCTACGAAAAAAATACATGTGTGTTGAACTTTTTTAAGGGCCCACACACCTTCTTTGTACCGGGGCCCGGATTTTCTCTCGGCGGCCCTGCTGATGACCACAAACGGCTGGATGGGACAAGCTGTCAGTTCCGGCTCATGAGTAGGTAGGTTTACAAGCACCAAAGCGGCACTATTTCAATGACAGATTAGTCACCGATTTTGAATGTAACGGAATTAAACTTCGCGCACTAATATAAAAATCCATATACAATAAATATTTTTTGCCAGATCTTGAAAAAAAAATGTTGAGAATTGTGTCTAATTTTTAATAGTCTGATGTACTAAAGCCGAAGATTCCTTCTCAAAGGCAAACACACTAACAAACTCATCGTGCGCTTTCAAGATCCCAAGTATTTCTGCGTCATTTTGGTCTGTTTCCGAGGGTCTTGGAAAAGGATGAAGAAATGGGATTTAAGCACAGCGTTAAGAATGATTCGTATTGACGCTGACCACCTCTAGGTATATAGTTGATATCATTCCATTCTTTCTTTTTCTATCAGAAGTGTTTATTTTGTGTGTGTGTGTGTGTGTGTGTGTGTGTGTGTGTGTGTGTGTGTGTGTGTGTGTGTGTGTTTAAATGAAATGAACTGACAGAACTAGAACTTTCTCTAATGACAATTTAGTTATTGTCCTGCGCAGATATTTATTTAACTTCATTTTCTCTCCACCCAGAGTTGGTGTAAACGGTTGTAATTTTTTAGACTTAACGGGAAACAAACTACTGTGAAAATATATCTTGGTGGATGATTTTCATTCACGTCTGGAGTTTCCTTTATGCCCAGATTTATTACTTTGTTTGCACTTCTGTGTCGGTAACTTGAAAAACCCAGCTTACTAATTCTTTCTCTTGTTCCTACCTACTCCCCGAACCCTAAACAAATATATACAGACCTAGGCCTATGTCATTAAATAACATAGCCTTTTCCGATGTTTCAAGAATCAAAGTTTCCACTTAATGATTTAGATAAAACAGTCTTCCTATAATGCGATTTTTAAAATAATAATGTCAAAACAACATATGCCATGCAACAGGATAATGATTCTATAATAACATTTTTTAAAATCTATTATTAGATATGGCTTCATTAAATTTACACCTTCACTGCGGACCTTCTAAAGACAGAGCAGAAAACCGGCATGACCTGAGCAGAGGAAATGTTCATCAGTGCAAAAAGGGTAAGGGGTTGTCCATTAGAGTGAGTCATGCCTAGAAGGGAATGTGGCTATTTTTAGTGTATCGATGACAAAAAGCAAAGAAGGCTCCCCTCAAAAAAAAAAAAAAAAAAAAGCTTTGTTTTGTGCTAAATTCATTAGTAAGAATATTTTAATTTTGTACAATTATACTGACATATTACAATTTAACCACCACCATCATCAAAAATACGAAGCTTGTGATATATGAATACCATGTATATATATATTTAAAACCTATAGTTTTGCATTTATTATAAAGAGTCTGTTAAGACATCCAACAGGATAGCATCTTTGTAAAGCATTAATAATTTTTTTAAAATGATTTTAGTTTAAACACTGATTTTATTGCCTGTTCTAAATCACTTATTGAATTGCCCACGTAGACCACTGTTAATCTAACACGTTTTCAGTTGCAACTAACGCTCATTTTCTTTTAAATGTTATCAAGTGTTTTATACAATACTGAGAGTACATTTTACCTTATCCCTTTATTATGTAATAAATCTATTAAATGAAAAAATAATTAACATACGTAATTGTTTTTATTTATTGAGGAATAGAGTTTGCAAGCGTATAACACACGTTTTGAGACCCAGCAGTGGGGTTGGTATATGCCAACATCGAGAGCAAAACGGTATGACATATTTTATGGACAGTCCTATCAGTAAAAAGTGCAGCTAGTTAACTATACATATAACACATGGCTCACTAAATAATTAATGTATGATGAAAGAAACAAACAGCCAGCACATTATCAGCCAGGTGAAGCAAAAGTAAAGATTAGACTTGAGAATATATTTTAAAAAAATATTATTACCAAAACTTCTTAGGCCTTAATGTTATTTTATTTTTAAAAATCTGTAAAGCACTTTAGTGATCATTGAAATCAACCCACTGAACACAAAGACATGGCGGCTATCAATGAGCAAATCCTTTACGAGCTTGGTGCTCGTAAATCATATGACATCAGTCATCGTACTGTCGTCTTATTCCTTCGGTCGGGCCTGCGCTTTAATAGTGACTGTTCTGAAGTTCTGAGAGAACGAAAGAAATGGAGAGAGCAGCTGTGCTTTGAATCGTGCTTTTGCTTTGGCCACAGGCGGTGTGATAATTATTAGGCCTGACTTCCACCCCGATTTACTCGCTGCCGGTCTATTCTCTCTACTCTCCTACCTCCCGCCTTCACCCCGCCATCCCGATTATTTCTCAGCTGACACAGATCGAAGCTGAAGTGTCGATGGGGGCATTGCTGAACATGTGACAGCATATGTCCTATGGAAGAAAAAAAAAAGTGTTCAGAACTTGAGGCATAGTTTCTTTCTCACAAATACACACACACACACACACACACACACACACACACACACACACACACACACACACACACACACACACACACACACACACACACACATATATATACATAGTTGGAAAACACTCTACAGCAGCGCCATCACAGCAAACGTGTGCAATAAAATATTTGTGGATTACAAAAAATAAAAATAAAGTATATTATTGATGCTAATTCAATTATCACTCTGACGTGTTTCAGTGTAATTCAGCGGCTTTGCAGGTTGGGTGATGCTTTTTTACTGTAAACTGAATCTTGCCAAACATCCAGTAGGAAAAATAAGTTTATTTTAAAATCAAATAAATTTTGCCTTATATTTGGAAGCCACCGTTCACTTAGCCGCCGAGTGTAAAGCTTCCAGGCTGCTCTTACAACTTACAACTCGGCCTTGAGGCAGGCGTCGTCAAGTAGTTTCGAGTTGCTATAAAAGTATAAATGGAAGAGTACCCAATATGTAGCAATAAAATGGTTGATCTTATGTAGCCAACTGGAAAATGCATTTACGAAACCAACACAGTTTTGGAAGAGGACGATGACCAACCAACCAACTCTCCAAAGATAAAAAAGAAATAAAAACAATTCACTGACTTAAATTTTAATGCCTCGAGTTTGCCTGACACTTTCCCAGTACGTGTCCAAACCCATTTCTATTCCTGTTTTTCTCTCTCCACCCCCCCCCCCTCCTCCAACATTTCACATTATTTCTTGAACCTCAAAGTTTAATTTGTGCAATTCGACCACAGCATCTCGGGCGACGACGCTTTGGTTGCAACAAAAATAATTATTTAAATGTCTTCGTCCTTTGCTCTGGTAAGTTTATGACGTAAGCAGCGCAGTATGACGCATCTTTCTCCTAGTTGTAATGATCAGATTCCATACATGACTTAACAGAGAATATTACAACAACAACTATGGCTGCAGAAAGTGTATCAGTGAATTTTTCCCGTCTGGAAAAAGTATTAAAAATACCCTCAATATCAATCAGTCATCATTAGGCCTCCTCGCTTTACTTGTCATCAATGATTATGAAGCTACTGGCTGTAACAGTCTGCGTTCTCTCATTTCAAAACAGATTGAAACCTCCCATGTTCACCCCATCCCATCTTTTCCTCTGCAGAGTTGCAGATGTACCCATAAGTTTATCCTTGTTATTCCTGCTCTGTGGCAGAAATGTTTCGGCTGTTTGATGGGCCAAACAGTTCGTCATCTCTTCATGCACCCATAACCTACCTCGCTTTTGATTTACTGATTTACTTGTGTCTGTTTAATTACAGCCCATGCTGAATGTTAGCTGATTTCGCGGACGTTGAGAAGTCTAATGATTAAATTAGCTAAATATTAGCATCATTTAATGCTTGGCCACTAGTGACGGCTAGCAGCACAGGACGTTAGCCTCAACACACAAGTGACCCGGGGTTCAAGTTTCGCGATTCGGCTGACCTTTAAAGTCTGCTGACTATTTTCTTTTCTGCTGAACGCCCGCTTTCATTTGTTGATTTTGCGGACGGGCGCTTTAAAGTCACGGGAGGAATGCAGACAGACGAATTTAAGTTTGGTAGATGATGACTGGATGAAAATATTCTTTTTTTTCACCCAGGACCCACCGGCAAAGCAGTGCACTGAGGCCCCAAACTACACAAACACAGTCTTACAGGAATTAATTATAAATGGTCGATAAAATGCCCCTATGCTCTTAAGGCCCTGGGCAACTGCCCAGCGTGCCTATGCGATAACTGCACTGCTCTCACCAGAACAGGAAAATTGATCTGTCTTGGGCGCTTAGCACCCACCCATGAAAGTTGGAAAGTGGACTTAAAAGCCAAATCAAATAACAGCCGCTGACCTATGGCTGCTATTCTCGAGCTTTCCTTTCATGGCACCTCATTTTTTTTTTTTTTTTAGTCCGCTCATTTCTTACTAATTAATAATACATCTCCACAACGTAACCGACAACTGTGACCAGAGTGATTGTTCAATCAGCTGTTTTTCAAGAGTGTGTTTTGTCATAGCGGAGATTCAAATCCTTGTAACCGCAGACTGAATTGATTCTCTGCAGCTGTTTTGATTTTGTTTATAAATTCTTCTTTGATGTATATTCAACTGGTGTTTGAGGTAAAATTTTCAATACTGAATGTTTCTCTAGCAACAAAAATAACCAGAGTAATAAACTATCTGTACAACGAATTTCAACCATGCTGACGAGAACCGACTTTTGAACAGAAAATAATTCTTCACCAATCCCTCGTTTGAGAGAGGGATTCAGGCTAGAGAGGCAGAAAGGATAACCTACTGAGCTCTAATAAACTAGTTTTTGGGGGTGTGGTTTTACACGATACATGTATCAGATAGCAGGGCCGCCGAGAGAAAGTCCGGGCCCCGTGTGGGCCTTTATACAAAATTTAACACACGTATTTTTTCATAGATATGTCAAACAAGGCTGCAAGGCGGTTTTCCTATTCACACAAAGCATGAAGAATATATCCAACATTATATTTCTTTTTAAAAATTTGGTTTTGTAATTTTTTTAATTTTCCCCTTCATGGGCCTCCTTTGAGCTCCACGGGCCCAGGAACAATGTACCGGCTGCAGAAACCCTCATCAGGCTTGTCAGATAGTGTCTCTCTCGCCTTAGAAATGAAATTTTCTGGTCTGAGCATTAATAAGGAACGACCAATAATTTCTAATGTCCAAGTATTAGATTGTATAATCCGAATGCCAAAATCTTTACACTTATTCATATTCATTTTTTAAAAAAAGCAAAAAGCAGAGACCATATTGTCTATATTTTAAAGTTCAAAGTTCTTTAAATCAGTGACTGGTAGCAAATTAGTTTACTATCGCCAACGACGGGAGATAACTCTCAGAGCACTTGTACGTAAATAAAATACGTGACACCCCATTTCCCTTCAAACCTTTCCTTCACAACTGTGTTTTAGAAAATATAAGTTTATTTATGTTTTGTTACTTAAAGAAATAGAGGCAGAAGACCATGAAATGAGCGACTTTACAAGATTTGAAAGGCTCATGCATAATAACGCAAACATTAATTTAATTTAACAAATAAGCTCACACATATAATGAAATGGAAGAGAAATACTCATACCAATCCAAACAAAATTGAGGAAACAATTAAATAATTATTAGAATCCCATTTCTTCAGCTGAAGAGTCAGTAAGACTGTGTAAAATAACATTTTTTTTAAAAAAGCATATTTACACCGATTTAGTTGTATGTGAAGCAAATATTCAGTGTAATTTTATTAAATAAACGATTATGCACATAGCCTATGAATTATATAAAATGACAGCAACACACACGTACACACACTCAAGTGTTACTCAACCTAAAAAATAACACACTTTCTCACCTATCATTGGCGATCCATGTCCTGTTTTACAGTAACAGCAGTTTTTGGGATATCTGCATGGTGTCGGTCAACAATACGTACGTAAGCGTTACGTTCTAATCATGCGTGACGTTTACAGGGTTGCAACTTACTGACGATTATGTTTTACTCATTGTTGACCGACACGTTCAAACAAACCAAAATATTCAAACTTTTCTTTACATGTGGGTAAAGCCGAACGGCAGAAGGTAATGCAGTTTTTTTTTTTTTTTAAAGTTCAATTTCCAATTACAATGACGCTCAGTAGCACAATTTGCATCACGTTTATAGTTACCTTGTAACATGGTAATTTGTAAATAAATCAAACCCCAACACTTAATAAATTTAACACTATTCAATCAGTAATTCTGCATATAATAACTTGAAAGAAACAACCTATTACATTAATCTAAATTAAGCTGAAATATCCGAGCAGAGACAAGAATTAGTCTTAGGCATCCAACACAGGCTGAAATATCTGAGTATGAATTTGTCTTAGGCATATAGGCTGAAATGGCTGAGAAGTGGAGTGAATGTGCCTTAGGCTATATAGCAGGAGAGTGGCATAGTCATTTAAGATTTTCATCCGGGCTTTTTGTTTGGGGTGGCGAGGGGCAACCTCCAGCAAATGATATATTGGTCTGTGACGTTAAATCTGCACACATGACCTCAAACATCTGAAATCCATGCACCATTATAATATACATTGATTTACAGTAGTGTAATGTATTCTTTTAGTATCTTATCTGTGAAACGTCATTGATTGTATATAACGTCAACTTCTGCTCCTTAAATTAGATGATTAATTATATATTTCTACTCAGCTTATATAGTTACGATATTATTTCAAGAGCTAATGAAACAATTCCTATTATGTGGCTGTATAAAAATTTAAGATAAAATTCCATTAAACTCTCACTCAGGGAAAGTGGAGAGAGTTAGAATTGGCATCATGTTCTATGTTTCAGCAAGCATTTAATATAAAAGGAATTTTTCTAAAACGAATCATTCTCGAAGATACGTATAAATAATAATTTCGTTGGTGAAAAAGACGAAAATTCGTTTTAGCTCGATTTAACGATTTTATATCATACATTTATGCTATGATAATCTATATTTAAATTTAAGATTTAAAAAAAACCCTGAGAAATCATACAAAAGAATTTGTGATGCAATAAAATTGTAATTACAAATTAAAACGGCACAAAATAAATTAGTAAGATATAAACTCAACCAGATTACCTTGATTTGTAGATGCGACAAAACAATCGTATTAGCTTGAATTTGAGAGACATTAAATAACAACAATATTATAAAATCGTGCATAAATTACCCCCCACACCACCACCACCATGTGAAATTTGTATCAAATATAATAAAAGTTGGCCTGCTCGGTCAGTCTCCGCAAATCAGAATCGTCTTCAACTGTTGATTGAAGTGTCATTTACATTCATCTGCCGATTACACAATCTGTCAGCCTAGGATCGGGTGCAGTTTGAACTTACATGTAATAAGATCCAGAAATACAGATCACTTGAGTTCATTGAGTTTCCCGATCCCACAGGATTGTGCAGATCTGAAGATCGAAGTAGGTCAAACTTGCGAATTGTGGATTTCACGCAACCTGTACTGAATATTGATCGGATCGACGAGCAATCAAACAAAGAGCATCTGTCTTTTAGTTTCGCGAGGCTGTACCCAACAGGGAGAGTTTCAGCAGAAATATTCGATTGGCAGGGCGATAAATACTTGCATAAAGGGCTCGAACCTGGCACCGGGTCGGAGGGTAAGCTAACTAAGCACGGAGTCAATGTTGAGCTGCCAATCCTAGTCGCCATTGTAATCAGTGATGGTAAATAATACTAAATGACTACACGACTGACTATACGGTGTACGCTCCCACATACATACATGCATTGGAGTTTAAAGAAAAAAAGGGCTGAAGGGAAAGGGTGCAAGACAGACAGAAAAAATATAAATTAATAGTTTGCATCTGTTTTCTCGTTCGACATCACTAATTAAACTAGTCTAATGCTGAACACGGCAGAAATGGGAGCCACGGTTGACTGGAACTAATTTTCATTTGCACACACACACACACACACACACACACACATCACAATGTTACTCATTAAATGTTACGTTTCTAAACACACACTCATTCCAACTTAAATGTAACTGTACATTGGCTGGTGTAAATTTTTTATTTAATGCATGGCTTGTACATGGATAGGAAAAAGCAATGTTTTAGTTATATTTATACATTCATTGTTTCATAGCTGACAGTATATCATGTGATGCAGGCGATTTCGAGCGGTACAAGATGCTGGCTGTACAGTAGGCCTATACAGAATGGGCACCCTACAGGTCTAATCGATTATATCTAAACATCGCACTGCTTTTACCGCTTGATCCTATTTTATACCACAACCGTTTCAGATTAACAACGCATTAAAATTGTTGTGATCTTGTATAATGGAGATTAAAATTCTAAATTAATAAACGTTTTGGTTTAAGCTATATTTATTGAGCTCTTCCCAGAAAGGTTACGAACAAAAGCGCGAACTGTCGACTGTTGAAGTCACTTCCTGCAAGCGTATCGGGCATGCGCGGTTTAGAATGTGTAACTTGTAAGATGGCCGCCTCTTATGGGTCGGGCGGCCAAAGCCCCCCTGTACTAGGACGGCCTGTTGAACGAGTACTTGAAGAGGCACAGTTTACTGGGGATGTTAATCTGAGTGGTAGAAAACTAAAGGATTATCCGAAAATATGCAGTAAATATGAGCTGGTGGATACGATTCATACTGGTAAGCAGTTTTCAGAAGAGTGCTTTTTGTGATACTAATGTCATGATCTGTTTTGTCAGAAGTTGGAGGTGTACTGTATCGGCGCGTTTGCAGAATCATTGAATGTACTAATGTTACTTATTAAGCACATACGAAAACGCATACATTACATACGTAATCATACACATCTTTTTACGTGTATAAATGCCGACGAACGTTTTTTAAAATTTTGATTACGTTTTCTTTCACTTTTTATATGGTTTATTTCCTAAAAGGATGGGTGGGTAATAATAATATAAATGTTTCGATGGTTTGCAGTTCTAACTTCTGGTTTGGAAATAGTTCCTCGTATATACACTTAGTGATAGACATACTTAGGAAAGAAAAGTTGGTTTTGCTCCTGAACTCTGAGAAAATTCATTGTTGCTCCGTTTTCTATTATACTATAGTTCATGAATTTGATGTCAAAAGACATTTGCTCTCTTCGTCTGCTTCATGTACTCCTGTTCTACAGGGTGTTTTAGAAGAAATGCAACTCACATATAATGTATGCGCACATTATTGAAATAATAATAATAATTGAAATATCAAATGAAACGTTGAGAAATTTGAATAACATGACTCATTGAATACATTTATTTGCACAGCTGGATGCTAACATATTCAACTGTTTATGTAATTTACAAATAAACATACATTCCTCAAGGGTTGCGTTTCTTTTTGAACACTCTGGAGTACTTTGGTATTGATTAGTAAGTAGTGTAGTATGTTTCCTAATAATTAATTAATATTATAGTGTTACTACATGTACTGATATTTGCAATGACCGCACTTATAAAGTCAGGGGCTAATAGAAGTATAAGTGATGAATGTACTATAGTTGAATGCAAGTATTACATTATGATTACTAGTACTACTGAAAGTACTTATACTGTATTAAAAGTTATATATTATTTGTACTGGCCTTTAGTAAGTAATAGTATTAATTAGTTAATAGTAATACAGTATTAAAATTTAATCTTAAGTTTATATATATATGATTATAATTTAAACTATTATTCTCTTTATTTATATTTTATTAATTGTTATATTTAGATTATATTTTAAATATTACTAATAATATTTTAATCATATTAATATTTAATAATTTCACTTTATATTAGATCATTTATCTTGTATTTGTATATTGGTGCCTAATGGTGAATGTTTGCCGGATAAAATACTGGATAATCACATCAGAGTTTGTATTTAAGGGATATATGTTAGAACAAGGGTCACCAACCTTTTTGATACTAAGAGCTACTTCATGGGTACTGAGTCATACGAAGGGCTACCAGTTTGATACACTCTTCTAGTTTGCCTTTATACATTATTAATAATGTGAAGACTTAGAAAAGGCCTGCGGGCGACTCATGTAGTCTTTGCGGGCGATCTGGTGCCCGCGGGCACCGTGTTGGTGACCCCTGTGTTAGAAAGTGTATTGTGTATATTTTTAAAATTTCCAGTCTGATAATTGATATATTGTATAAAATGTATTTGATAAAACTTAAAAGTCTCTAGTTAATTCCATGTTAACTATTATCATAAATTTGATAATTGACCTGTGTCAAGGCTTACTATGATATTTTTAAGTCCCTCCAACTTACAATGAATAAGTGATGCATTGTGAATTTGACAAATCTTTAATTCTTTAAAATCCATATGTAACAATAAAACATATTTTAGACTTTTATTTTGATTGAGTATTCACAATATTCATTTTACTTTTTCACTAATTTTAAGCTTTTTCAGTATAATATGTGCATAACAAGTGTAAAGTTGTTGTTTTTAACCTATAGAGCATAATGTACATCTACTTATTAAACTATTTACAGAATACAAGCTTTGTTTCAGTCAGTAATGAAAATTATTTTACAGCGTTTTTAAATAACATAGTTGAACTCATCATTCAGTTAAATAGAAGACTACAAATATACTCATGTTGTATCTAAATCAGCAGTATAAAATTTAAAAATAATAATTTAGAAATGGAATTTTCATAAGCTTTTATTTTAAAATAAACTAGTTTGACAATTTAAAAATAAACAAAACTTGACTAAAATCTTTCATAAAGTTTTAACAGAGATTAGATAAATTACAAATCATTGCAGTGTCACAATCTTTGAGTGAACGACAATGAACTACTGAATCAGTGAATGCTATTTATGTTAAATACATGTACACATTATCATGTTATGTAAAATACTTACATTTTCACATAATTGTAAATTATATTACAGTTTATAAATTAATAGTTTTTAGTAAGTTTAAAAGAAATATTGCATTTAATGCATTAATTTGATAAATTTGTTTATTGTACATTTATATAGGGCCTACACAGTCATTTCATTTGTGTGAATTATCTTCATATTGTAATTACACATGCCTATATAATTGCTGAAATGTACAGTAATTTTCTCATTAAATTTAGAAATAACTTTTTTTCTATCTTTAATAAATACATTACATAATTTATTAGTACTTCAGTTATTATTGTGCAAAGCTGATCATAAAAATGTTTTCATTAATCAGCACATAATTTACATGTTTTTACAATTTTATTACAGTTAACTAATATACTTAATAGGGTTCTTAGAAACTCATATGCCGTTTAACTGTTATACCACTTTAAGCCGATTTCTTGGGAAGTGCCACAAGTGTGCATATTGGATCTACTTCCTTTGCTGTGCAGGATGTTAACACTGGCTTCCTATAGAGTATAGACCTTGTTTTCCACAGAAGATTGAAAGTCTCATATGCGCAATAATTATTGTTTCCAATAAATTCTAAAACTAAGTACATATACTATATAGTACTGTATCAGTAGTACTAAAGTAAGAAAATAAACTGATATTTTCATTGTAAAACATTATTGACTAGCATTTTAAATCTGTTTTAAATAAAGATTCAGCTTAAAAAGAAAAAGAAAAAAGAAAAAGACAGGATTAATCATTGGCTTCTTGACTACTTTTAGTTGGTTTATGAAAAGGATTTGATCAGTAGACACACAGGAAGTTACCCTTCTCATTTTTCCTTCACATGATAGATGCTTTCCTTTTTTACCACTAGTTTCAGTTTCCTAATCTATAATGTATTAAAAATAGATACCTAAATAATAATTAATTTGTACAGTATAAGAAAATAAAATTATTTAATTTTATTCATGATTTGTTAAATACTGAATTGCAGAAATAAATATTATTTAATACCAATAATAACTTACTCTATATTACTATGCTCAACTAGTAAATTGCATTTTTAAAAGTAGTAACCAGAAAGGTTTATCACTAAAAATAAAATACCTAAACAATATTTCTGTTTGGTTTGTTCCCCTCCTCCCCCCCTCCCCCCCCGAATAACTTATCTTTAACAAAGACATATTGACAGTTAAATTATTTTCCAATGTAGTATTTAGTAAGCTTATTGTTATTCTTAGCAGGTGGATTTATAAGGATATGAGTTTAAAACAAAGATAAGTGTGCTTATTAAAAATAAAATAAATATTATACTTAGCAGTGTTTGAAGTAAACAAAATCTAAGTGTTGTTGTTATGTATATACTGAAGTGACTTTGTTTAAGTAGCTACACAAAACTATATTATTTGATTGTGTATTGAATAATTAATATTTATTTAAAGAAAGACTGATATATAAAATATAACATGTAAAGCTGGAGGGAGCTTCTGCAGTTAATGCACCTATTCTTTAGGTTGAAAAGGTTGAAATGTATCTTTGATTTTAAACTCTTAGAGACCTTATTCTTAATTGATATGAACTAATGAAGTGTTAATAAAAATCAAGTTTTGGCCATTCATAAAGTGTTAGTGTTACAGTTTTATAAATAGTCTGTACTAATGTGGTATTAGACTATTATATTCAGAGAAAGTAATCGAATGTCCAAATTATGCTAAAGTAAACTGTAAAGATCAGGATGCTTACCCCAGTAACACTAACAGGGTTAGTTTACAGTATTTATCAAAGAGGCCAAGAATTGCTAATGAGTTTGTCAACAAAGTACACAATTTATTGCAATAATTACCACATCCGTATGTTTTCCAGTAGTAATAGTAGACTTGTAGTCATTAAACATAAAACACTAATGTAATTGAAATTAGGCAATTAATGGCATTAATACAGAAATAATTAAAGTTATTGGTTTTGTCAGTGTCATCTTTTAGTTCTTATATAAATCTGAAAACTGGCTTACATACAAGCATTAACTTAGATACGTTATATCATTTTATGAGTACTTATACCGTTACTGCTATCATCTTTGAGTGTTTATTGTTACTGTTAGTAATATGTCTTAATTAAGTACAACATATTTTACAGTTACAAGAAATTATTTCTCCATTAAAAAAAAATAGAAGTGCTTCTACTGTTCTAGTGCAGCTTGGCATTTGAGGTCTTCAAACGAATCTCAAGCATTGCAAACACATTATGTTTAAGAAGTACACCATAAAATTTCAAAATACTTGCAAGTCAACATATGATGATATTGTATTTGTAGTATACTCCAATCTAGCATTCTTTATATCACACTATAACTAACACAGTAACAGTATACTTGCTGAAAAACAGATGGTGACAAATTTTCTAGAGACGATTGATACTATCTGTTGTTTTTATTATTATATTACTGATATTTTTTGTTATACTAATTTGACTGAATGCTGTTACTGTTGTTTTTCTTTAAACTGCAGGGGTTCAAACTGTATTAGTGTATACAATATTTTTGAAAAGTTGTCTTACTAATATTATTGTGTTGATCAGACTAATGCTAGTATTTAGTAATAATAATACATGTACTTAGCATTGTAATTTAAAATAGAAAATATCTATTATATATATTAAATTTAATTATATTCTAAAAATCATAAACATGAGACTTGAGACTTGAGAGACATTCATATATTCTTGTAGTATATCATAATGTAGATTTATGTGTAAAGTGCTGTTGCAATTTAGTACAAATCTAAAAGTAAAAGTGATGATTTATATATTAATACTTATAAACTGGTGGAGGAAAAAGGTCGAGTTAATACAACAAAACTTATATTTGTAATATATTATTTGTGCTGTTTAGCAAATGAACAAACATTTGAAAAACAGCTAAGCACCTTTTATTAGTTTGACACAGTGTAAATGTAATCACTAAAATCATTCCATTGCTGGCTGATCTTCTCAGTGGAACTATCTTAACAGAGTTGCATTAAAAAAAAGTAATACAGTTTGATTTATCTCCCTTTTGGAGATAAAATAAATTGAAGAAAAACACAAAACAACTCAAACAAGATTATATAACAACCAAATGGTATTGGTATAATGATAATAATTTACTTCTTTAAATTCCAGACATTTCTATTATTGAACATAATGTAATCTAATATAAAAGACATACATTTAGTTACACTCATTAAAGAAGAAACTTGAATAGAAACCAGAGGAGAAAACTGAATTTGCACTAGTTGCAGATGCCTAGATTGAACATGCAATAGTAGAACATATTAGATTTGAGCTAAAACTGTAAGAAGATACACTAAATAATGCAGCTAAACAGGCAAAGCATTGAAATGAAGGAAAGAGAAAGTGAGTTGAAGTTTAGGGAAGATGAAATGATGATTAAAAGAAAAAATAGAAAGGCTGGAGCTATTTATGCAGCTGAGCAGGCTAGGCTTGATCAAAAGCTTAGGCAGCATGAATTAGATAAAAAGTCATGAAAATGAAATGTTAAAGCTGAACCTACTCTTCAAGTTTACAGTAACCAGAATCATAACAATTACTTTATAAATCATGTTTACATGGCTTATTTGGATGTTTAGGGAAAAAACATTGATACATTCTTAGTAAGGTTTGAGCAAGAGAATAAGTTGTTGATAGGCCATTGCATGTATCTTTGCATGATGTAGCACTTGACATTCAGTACAAATTCCGGGAGACACAAGTTATGCTGCTTTAACAAACGTTTTACTTCAGAGGTATGCAATGTCAGCTGAAGTTTACCATCATTTTGTTTCATGTTTGATGTGCACAAGAAGAAAACCAAGACACACATTTTTGCTTCCAAAACCAAGACACACATTTTTGCTTCCGGCTCTAAATAGTTACCTTACATTTGATTCATATCAACAATATCAGTGGTGACAACACCACCAGTTATGAGGCCAGGGGGATGAACATCCTGGGTGCACATACACAATAGATACAGACTTTGTACTAGCCTGGACTCTGTAAGACGCCCCTCCCACTCCAACATCGGGAATGACATCCACCACAACTTCAACCCATGGATTACTGGGCGAAAATCTGCTTTTGCTGGTCAGACCTGTTTGCAACGAAAATAGGTCATCCTTCATCATCATGTTCCTTTCTACTAACTTCCCCCCTGTTTTTCATATTCAAATCTACCTACAGAGGCATACCTTGTGCCAGGGGATGAAATTGGCAGAAGCCGCAAAACCCATTATCACCTAACTGAAGAAGAAGAGAAAGCACACCCTACCAAAAGTACCATCCTCGGTTGAATGGTCTTGTTGAGTGTTGCAATGTTACACTGAAACACACTCATAAGACTAAGAGACTGTGATGGGTGTAGATACTTCATATAGATTTGACAAATTACTTAATTAGTTTAGTGCTTTCACCATTTGAATATTTGAACATTTGAATACTGTTTTGAGGGCCAATGAAAAGTTTGAAACAGATCATACTGCTGATGAAGTCAAAATGACATGCCAGTAATTTCCTGGACTTGCTAAAATAGAACATACTTGTTGCTTGACCCCTGACATTCTGAAACATGTTTAGATGATGCAAGTCAGATATGAGAAATCCAAGCTGAAACAACTTGATGTTGGTCACCTTTTTTGATTTTTTTGTCACATAATCAAGTTGCAGGTGACTTAGATAAGTCCATTTGTAGAGCAGATGTATCGATACAGACTTGCTCAAGAAATATATACAGAATCATGAGAATGTAAATCTTCTCATACTGACTTAATCTTATGGACTGTAGTAATTGAAGATCCTGAGTGGCAGTGGATATTGCCAAAAATCAGAAATAGTGTTGAGATGTTCACAGGCACTACTGAGACATCTCAGTCCTCACAGAATTACCATGAAAAAACTGATTTGGCAGAATTTAGACTTTGAGTGATCAAATGTAAACCTTACCCACTATTTGATACTAAGACTAAGAGATGTAAAAGGAGAAAAGTAAAAAAGACCTGATTTTATTTTTATATGTTAGTGAGCCTGCTGAATCACTATATAATAGCTCGCTCATTGTTTTGGTCCAGAAGAAAATGGAATCTGTTGACTTAAAGTTAAACTAATACTGTAAAAGAGTACTAAGTCAGAATGTGACCTGACACAGAACAAGTTTTTCACACTTGGCCACTAAACAGTATTTTTCAGAGCTCATTTTATGAAGTTTCTGGCAGATTGGGGTTTGTGAAAAAAGATGCTGAAACTTGCTTCTATTACACCAGCTGGGAGTTTATCAATGGAAGATCCTGTCTTTCAGGGTTCATATTGTGCCTAGTCATTAACAGGGTGCACAATCTACCAGATCCATGAAAAGCCAGTGTGATGTGATGGATGCATGTTCGATGTTGCTTTCTGATATATGTGTGAAATAAAACTGACTGCAGGATCCAACAAAGAGCAAAGGATCAGTTTCAACTGATTAATTAGGTTAGGTCACATAGAATATTAGTCAGCCACATGAACAAAGCAGAAATTTGCTCGTACTGTGAATAGCTGGATTGTACCGGAAGTGTGTCAGCTCATCTTTGACCAGTTTTAAATGGAAGAATATTTTGATTATATGCATGTGAAAATGCCTCTCATGCTTTGAAACACAAATGTTCAGAAAAAAAATAAAATCAGAAATAAGGTAAATATTTTCTGAACTTTTTTGTAAATAGTTTCTGTATACAGTGAAATATTCTCCTTGAATCTCAGGCTCCATTTTCATCCAGTATGATTAATTTAATTATGGCTAGACAGTATGCTTTTCCTGAATAGTTTGACTAAGTTAAAAAAATTCAGACATTTTTAATATTCTCACTATTTATAATTTTATTATTTATTATGAAAGTAATTGGCTTATTCAGAATAGTTTATCTTGCACTGAAATGTAAATAAATTGGATTTATGTCAGCATCTGAGAATAGTACTCCCCCTCCAAAAAATAAAATGTAAAATGAACCTTCAACAAGTTATGATGACATTTTTCATTGATTCATTATTGTGATGAAGGTGACCCAGTAGCAGTCACACATCAGTTCATCTCTTTCAGCTGCAATACAGTTTGATAGTTATAACTGAAGTTTATGTAAAATAAATTTGGAGTTTTTGTTTGTTAGTTGATAGATCTGCTAATGTTTACCAGTAAAAATTTAGTAAATGCTTGCACTTGGTAAAATAAGGAATTTTATTTTTAATGCATAAAATGGTGGTGCCTGTTTAGTAAAAATCTCTACTTATATATTTTAAATTTTAATTGTTATGTAAATTGTTAAATTGTCAGAGTAACCTGACCTTGGGCACTCATGATTAGGGCTGTCAATTTTTTTCTAAAATGCTGTCTGGGTACCCATCCAGATTTTGAACGGGTACCCGTTTGAAAATTAGCATAATCTCCATCACAACTTGTGATCTCTACACAAAGTCACTTAATCATTAAGTATGCATTCTATTTCACACAGTAGCCAAAGGTATGCATCTAGTGATTTGCTATAGTTATGATCTTTCTATGTACAATGCTAACTTTTATTTTTAATATTATCAATCATTACATAAACTAAACTGAAACTAAATAAAATGTCAACAACAATAACATATTTAAAAATAGGGCATCAAGTTCAATCGCCCTTCGCCGATAGAATTTCATCGCACCGATTGCATTTTGCCGCGTCACTATCCAATCGCTTTGGTATGAACTATTTGTGTTTTAATTAGATGTATTATTTGAATAGACTATTATTTCTACAAATGTTTGAACTAAACTGCTCACATATACTGATAATGTGATATAGTATTCTAAATATTTGACATTGTCTTGATATGCTGTATTTTTATATCCTGTGTGCTTGTGTTGGGCTAATAAGTACCATTGCAGGAAATTTAAGTTGAGACTGGAATTTAAGAAAGAATGGAGTTTTAAAGTGAAAACTGGAAACTTAGTGTTGATGCTTGATTATATTTTTCAGGGCAAGCAGCCTTTCTTTCCTTGTGTGATATGAATCTTCTGTTTCACTGATTGTAAACTGCTATGACCAACCGTGGTAGAGGCGGGAAGTAGTGTGTGTAAGTGTAAAGGAATATACTACACTCCTTTGATGTATGGGGCTAAAGTATGCTCTCTACAGCAAGAAAATTTCTGGTATGGGGAAGTACTAGAAATTACTACAATTGCTGTTCTGCTTGAATGAACTGGTATAGTAGAAAAGCCCAGGTTGACTTCAAGAGAACAAGTGGCGAATCGTTGCAAAAGCAAATGAAAGACTCTTGAAACAGTAATTAATTCAGGTTATGTAAAAACTATTATCGCTTATCACTGTAATAACTCCATTTCTATTCTCTAAGAACTAAACTGTGATTTGTATTGAATTTTTTTTAGGCATAAGACATTTTAAGAGTAAGGCTGAATAAGTGAATTATAGAAATTATTTGAATATGGTTTCTTGGAAATAATTGATGTCAAGCAATCTATTTCATTGTATTTGTCATATGTATGATTAATACATTTATTGACCTTCTTATGCATATTGATAACCTTATGTTGGAGAAGAAAATGGGTAGATTGGGGCTTGCTAAAAATAGATTAAAGATGGATTTGTCTTCTCCTTTAGTAAGAAGTTTTACACCTGCTGAAAGATTGAGTGGCTGTAAATGTTATTGTCTTTAATGTTGTGGAAGGAGAAAACATTTACATTGCCAAGTGAGAGAGACGAGTGGTGTCTGATGGAGGATCATAAATAAAATAAATTAAGATTCTCATCACTTGTAATCAGTTATGGATGATTAATTAATTAATAATAATCATATCCATTAACATCAGCGCCACACAGTGCTATGGATGTGCTTCTGTTTTGACTTATACACATAAAACTTTTTGATCAGTCATGAAATTAGCAATCTAGTATATTAGAAATATAATAATGAAAAACAAGTTGCTAACAAGTAACATTGAACATTTTTATTTTGTAATTTAAAGAATGTTTATCATGAATAAATACACTTTAGTTGCAAGTAATATTAATTATTCACATTATTTTACAAAATGATTAATTGTTACAAAAGAAATACTTTTACCATTTAAATTGCTATATATGATCCAAATGTCTATAAATAAACTATAATCTTTATAATTAATTTGGACAAAAATGCATTATACTTAGTAGATATTGATAAGAACACTGACTCTTTAGACAAAATTATTTCTTGAACTTTTTTTTTAAATGCAGTTTCTTTTTCCTGTTATTGAAACATTTTTTAGTCCTGATGCTGTGCATTTTGAAAAGTTACTGAGGTTTTTTTGCTTTTTTTAATAACAAATTGTATATATTTTATGCTGTTGGAAGACTTGATAAAACAGGACATTTCATCTCAAACAAGGTCTTTATATAAGTTCCCCTTCAGCATAGACCCTTCTGTTTTGAGGCTAGTCAAGGAAGGATTGGTTGTTTTGGTTATTTCTGCAACCACCTCTCCCCTAACATCAGATACTTGGTCTGGCAAGAGATAACACATTTTAACAGTCTTTCCCAGTGCTCTTGATCTGATTGACTCTTTCCTAAAGCTATAACAAGGCCTTTTTATCAGCAGGATTAAAATATACTTCCGTCTGAATTATTGGCAGCTGCAGTGTGACTAAAATTTAATTCAGGCTTTAATTAATAATGTTCTCTTTGTAATATGAATATCAGTGTTAAGAACATCCACCCCCCTCTCAAAGTTTAACTAGTTTTAAGAGAAATTTGAATTTTGTTGGCAGAGTATTGAATGCTATAGTATCATTTAAAAAAATAAAATGTATATAAATAAGTATAAACTATAATAAAGTACCTTTAATTTTTAAATATAGTCACTTTTTATACTAAGATCTTGAAGAACTTTATGTGATGAGTTGTTGAGATCAACAATCTAGGCTAGGAAGAGGGTGTATCACTCTTTAAATCCAATTGACTGGGTTTGGTTGCAGCCATTAGCTTAAGCATTCCTATACAAGAATCCAGCACCTAGATCTCTAGGCAACCTGCTCCTAACTCTCCAAATGTATGCAAATTGTAACCCTTTCTGGCTATGTAATAAAGAGTTATTATTATTTGATTTACTATTATGTATTATATTAGTACTATAATTTTCAGCATGCATTTGTGTATGTTAAGTTAGTAATAAAATTAAGATGATTTTGGTTTGTAATTCAATTGTAAAATATTAAAACTTGTATGCACTAATAAATAAATAATATATGAATACTAATAATAGAAATTAGTGAAGTATATGTACTCAAATTTCAGATTACATATCAATTATCACAGTTAATAAGCAGTCATATTTAGTTTAATCATGATTGATTTTAATAATATAAACAACTTGTAATATTTAGTAATAACTTAGATTTATACTTTTTGTTGTACATGCATAATTTATAACATGGTGCATCAAGTAATATACAGGTCTGATTTGTATTACATATATTAGGCTGTTATAGTTTGTTGGGTGGCAGAAATTAGGCACTGAGAAGTGATAAAGTAGCAATTATAACAGTTATCATTAATAAAATGATTATTATAATTGATGTAAGTTTAGCAGCAGCTTTACGTTCACTAAACATAACAGTACCTGTGTGGAAACATCTTTATATTAGAAGCTTTTGTTTTTGGATATCTGTGTTTAGTAGAACACAGAGATTATTTAACCTTACTGAATTGTACTAAAGTAGTGCTGCCTGACAAAAGTGACATTCTACTTTCTAGTGCTACTTCTGTTATTACAAGTACTAATGACATAATTTGAATTATAAAAGCTGGCTCTGATTTTTATTTCTTAAAGGCAAAACATACACTGAAATGTTTCTTAAAAATATAATTTTGTAATAAAATAATATTATCTTTCAAAATTATTTTCTATGATATAAAATATTTAGAGAGTTTTCCCCCAATATCTTGTACATTGTATTCTAAGTCACTAGATAAATAGTTGAAAGTGTAATAATAGAATGTATTGCCTAATCTGAAATCGTATAATTATCCGATCTCAATTTTATTCATTTTTATTTATGAAATAAATAAAATCAGTTTAATTAATAAAAAAGAATCAACTTAAATAGTTGAAATTATTAATGCTGTTTATAAAAGAGTGTTTATATATCATATATGGGATTTTACTTTTAGAGATTCAGTATTTTAATATATTTTTATTATATACACATTTGTAAAATATACTAATAGTGAAATAATATAATTTTACAGTAAATTTTTGTTACTTGAATAACACTAATAGTACTATAAATATAAATGTTTATTTCTATTTTTGATCCATGATAGAAAATCTGGGTTGAGGTTGGGGAATTTTTGTGGGTCAGATGTTGTAGATATGGGAAGAGACCTGACAGTCTGATGCTTATGTTCCCTATACAACAATTAAATTCTTGATAGAAGTCAGGCACACTCTAGCATCATTGTTTTGACAACAGCAGTAACAAGGGCTGGGCTTATTTTTGACATTTCCCACCCACCTCCTTTTTTTGTTGTTGTTGTAAAGCTTAAAGTGGATGAGTCATGCCAGAAAATATTCCATTTACATGGGGTAACATCCACATTGTCTTGTATTTTCAGCTTCACACTGAAATTATAAAGCTGGTACTCAGTAGTAGTTTTAGTAATACACTGTAATATGATTAAAACTGAATCCTGCAGTAATATCTAATGATACATTACATGGCAGTGATGAGTGAAGTAACAGAGTATGGAGTAAATAACTACAAGTCGTGTTTATTATTTATTAATGTTAAGTCTGTGTATGTTTGCACACAAGCAGTACAAGCATGTTCATGGTTTTCACATGACCTTTGACAAATGATTTGTAAATTTGCATACATTTAAGCAAAATGCTCTTGCTTTATAAAAGGTTAAAAGGTGCTTACCAAATTTCAGTTTTTAGTTTGAAATGATTGTTATAAATTATTATCTTAAGTAAGGGGTAGTCTGTCTGATTCCAAGAAACAGTTGGGACCTTAACTTATCATGGTCTCGTGTAAAATGATGTAGATCTGTTTTGCAGCCAATTAGTAAATTGCATATACATATCCTTACATGTGTACTTTAAAAGGAGTCCAACATTTTGTTGAGGTTTGGGGCCATTTAGCAGTTGAACTTAATTAATTATTAAAGATGACATGAATCATTGCAAGGCTGATCCTCATTAAGTGTTGCATGATTTGTATCTGCCACTACACTAGTACACTTAGTCATTGGAACCAGGAGTGTTCTGTTTGTCAATTACGGTGTGAAGCACTTAACACTATAACAGTGATGTGGTGCTGTCAGTAATTGGACAAATATAATGTGCGTGAAAAAGTTACCCTAATCAGAACGAATGTCATGTGGTCCATTTCGGTGCTTTGTTTTGTTTCTTAAGTTAATGCGATTTTAAATCTAGTAACTATGTGGTAAAATTACCAGGTGATACAGTTCAAAAGCAACTGTATTGTTTTCTAGGTTTTCGCTAGCTTTGTCAGCATTCTGAAGTAACTCTGTTGAGAACGTAGTACATACATAAATAACACAGTCGATTAAAATGTGCAGTTTACTGCTCGAAGGCTCTGTCAAAATGTCAGGTATTTAGAAAAATAAACTAGCCTTGGCGTTGGAAGATCCGGAAATGTACGTATCCGATGTAATTAAAATCATTCATTGTTTCATAAGTTTAACTATCCCTCGTTTTCGTTCATCTGTTTTTTTTTCCTTCCCTGCTTACCATTGTAAGATGCTGTTTCCGTTTAAAATTACTAGTTACTGATGATATAGTACTTGAAGCGAACAGTTAAAATATTTGAGCATATACACAGTGGGTAATGAATACCGACTGACAGTGATACTACTCCATATCTTGATACCCTCTCCCTAATTCCGGGATGCGCATAGATCCCCACCCTCCACGTTCCCCACTTCCTTCGTCTTTCCTGGTTAGACATAGTTCATTGTTTGTAGTTGTTGTTTTCAAGTTCAAATGAAACACTCGGTGATAGTTTTGAAATATATTCTAATAAAGAAATGACAAAACAATCTATAATGATAGTGCGTGTAATTTCAATAAATTTTCGATTTATCCTGGTGTCATTTAGCGATGTGAATTATTTGTTGTAAGAATAATTAAAAATTCTCTGTGACTATTTAAAAATAAAAGCTATCAAACTAATGGTATTTTATGTAAGTTAAAAGTGCATCCAGATTCATGCTTAGCATCCCCCTTATCCTACCCCACCCCTTTTCGGTTGAAATTGACAGGAACGGTTGTGTGAAATGAAATAGAGGTCAAACGAGCCCTTCCCTGCACAACCAAGGTAAACACAAAGTCGTCTGCTACGAATGATTAATGGACATTCCTTTATTGTTTACAGCGTGGGAAGTAAAATCAACAACAAAATCAAACGTTTATAAAGTACGATACACCAACGATATAAGTAGAAAGGTTGCTGTTGCATTTGCGGTCACACCACTTACTCAGTTACTGCTAGTACTATTCACTTTGTAGCGAAAAGTCTGCTGACACCGACTTCCGCAAGGGTCCACGGTCATTTTCGTTTCGTCAATTAGCAGGCCTACAGCACATAATTTTATACAAAGGGGAAAAAAAGCATTAATACTTAGTAAAATACACTATGTGAAGAAATGTTTGTTTCAGATATCTTTTAGTTCTTTCGATGAGAATAGGGGTGAGGTGGGTTTGCAGGTGTCAGAGATAATATGGAGACCATTGGTATTTTGTTTTGGTGTATGTGGATATAAGAAATAATTTTCTAATATTAATCATAACTTTATATTAAATGATAATGCTTTTACAGTTCGACAGGTTACATTATTATGGTTGTGATTTAAATTTGTCTACTGTTACAAAAAATATGCTTAGGATATTTGTAACTGATTATATTTATAATGATACTGTTACTGTAATTCTGTCAAGTTTCATATTATTGCAGACCTGCCAACCCTTACAATTTAAGAAAAAAAGAAAAGAATTTCACTGCTTTCAGTAGTAAAGAACGCTTTTATGCCACATGACAAAAATAATAATTTGAAATAAAAATTTACCATTAAATATATATAAGCCTTTTTATAAGATTTATAACTTATTTAGATAAGATTATTTTTTAAAATAGCACTTTAAAAAATTTAAATCAAGAAAACCCTACAAGAATCATTGAAGAGACATATTTAAAAATAATTATTATATTGTGTGATGTCCAGCTATTGTGAATAAGTCGTTCTCAGGAGAAATAATAGTGCTTCAACTTTTAGCTCAATCTTCATTACATTGAAATGTTTTTATTCCCACCTCCTTAAATTCCATGTTTTAAAATGCTCTCTGTGGAATATAATACAAACTTCAAAAGTATGTAAATAACTTGACTAAAAAAGAAACCAATGCAACAAGAAAATTCAAAATACATTATAGGTTTGCAGTACAAAATAATGCACTTAAAATAGTGGTTTGTCTGAATGACTTTGTCATTATAATTCATCTCTTTTACTAATACCAACAACAGATGAAAATGTGTAATTTTATTTATTTATGAAAAAGATATATTATTGTTCTTAAGTAGATGTCCTGAGGACAACTTTTTAAAATAATGTTAATGGTTGACTTTTGTGAGTGTGTGTGTAATTGCTTTTATCTATCTCAGTGGACTTATGTGATCAATCTGAAATAATGACTTCTTGACCTAGTCTTGGTAAAAGATTTTGGAGATAAGGGATGGAGTCTTTTTATTCACAGTTTCCATTTATATATCTTGACCTTTGTTGGTAACCATTGCATCTTCTTGAGGAGCACATATTCTGGGAATCTTCTATTGTTTTGTTAGGCAAACATGTTGGAGATCTCTTCAACCATCCTCCCACAATATTTTCTCTCTCACACGCACGCTCACACACACATTTGCTTTTTAAAATTTGCTGTTTGGCACTTTGTATTTAGGTTACAATAGGAAAGTGAACCATTAGTGCAAGGACGCTACCTGACACAGGTTGAAATGAGCGTGCACACACGTTCAGTCTGAGCAAAGCGCATTGCATTATGGAGAATCTTGACATTTCAAATACTGGCACTTCTCTCGGGACGTGTTGGAACGAGTTGCAGAGTTGTAAGTGGGGAGGCACACGCTAGAGCGAATACTACTGGTATGATTCATCACTAGACAAGACTTGGAGAAGTTGAAGGCCGCTCTGTAAAAAAAAAAGAGCGAGATTTAAAGGCAGTCTTATGAGACGGCGTCTGTTGTTACGTCAACGCGTGCAGGTCATGGAGGGGAAGGGTTGCGGATATTTCATAGCGATCAACGTGCATATTGTTTCAGTTATGCACGAGCGTGAGAGTAGCCAGTAAAAGAATGTGTTTGATAAGCATCATCAGTCCATGTAGAATTATGTAAATCGGCAGTATTAATGCCTGTGCATGCAAGTTGTAACAAATATTTTCAGCGGTAATCATCAGAAATGTTTCTTAATTGTCTAACTACTGTATATGCATATATTTATTAAAATTTTAAAATACATATACCTATCATTTTTACAAAGGCCCACTTTTAGGTCAGGCAGTTTTATTTCCAGTAAGGTCAGCCACATGAACGCTTGCTTATTTCAGGACACAATTGAAGCTTCTTTCTTTCTTTCTTTCTTTCACACTACATTTCTAAACCTGTCATATTATATAATCTAAAGAAATATTTAATAAATTTCCATGCAGTGACATCCCTGGCACTGAATCAGATTAAATTAGATTCGTACAAAAACAGAGAAATTCCACAAAGTTCTGCTTGATAGGAAAAGCTTCCATGGAAGCCGCGTCGTTTACATCACAGGTGTACTGTCAATCTTTTCTTTCTTTTTTCTTTCTTTGTTTTATTTTAAAGCTGCTGGTAAAATCATGTACACCAGCCACAATCAAACAACACCAAGTATTTAATTTTCACTGAATACATATTAGTATTGAACATGAGTTCATTTTGTGACATGCTCTGCAAATGTTTCAGCAGTAGTAGAAAATAAGTCTTAAAAACAGTTTATTCAGAGCTTTTCTTTACATACACCTATGTTTAGATTCCACCCTTTGTGTTGTCATGGTGATGACCTCAAGTTTTCTGCCAAATCACAATGTTAGCCTGGTTTGATTCACTAATTACATACAATTTTTTGCCTTCTGCCTCCCCCAAAAGTAAAATTAAAAAATACATTTTCTTAAATACTGTATTCAGCACTTTAGTGTATTTTACTGATTCATTGTTGCTTGTAAAGTAAGGAATTTTGGCTTGATTCCTTGACCTACATTAACTTGCCAACTCCCAAAGCTGTCTGGTATAAGTGGTAAAAAAAAGATGGTTCTTATATCCCTGTTTCCAATCTGGTTACACTTAGAACTTTATTGTATACTGATCATAAAATTTTGCTTTATTATTGTAGATTATTATTATTTAAATTATTCTAAAGTATGTTGTATACTTATGCATGTTTTGTCACTATATTCCTGCCTACTTTTTTTCTCTCTTGAAATTTTGAACTGGAAATATAATTTACATGTGCATGCAAGCATTCAAACACAAATATAAATCTTCACACGCACAAAAATAAATAAAATAAAAGCATGCATATACATGTGTGTGCAATATGGCAGTATATGTAACATAATATAGTGAGAGTTTTTATATCTGACTTCAGATCAGAATTAGAACACTTATATAATACATAGACTCACAAAACATTGGTGTTTCTACAAAAACACCCCATGCCATTTGTATGTGAATTTCCTAGACAACACATGGCCATGATGGCTGTGATCATGTGCGATCTACTTAGTACTCACAACATTGCATGCATGCTTGAAGGCTCTATAAATTGCAGCCATTAACAGTTAAGTGATATAGGAGAGTAGTAGTTAGGACACCCAACTCTATAAAGGCGCAATAATTGCTTACATATTAAGTGTTTCAGCAGATGACAAAAGATGATTGAGGTGAAAAATACAATTATAGTTGAATTTTAGAATGTTCATTATCATGTTAGCTTTTATTGATATTATGTTAAATGTTATAAATGATAGTAAAAAAACCATGTCATTAAAGGTCTGACTTGTAAAAAGCTCTTTTTTTTCCCACTTCAATAAACTTTACAACTGTTGACTTTAATTTTAAAGTATAAATATTCAAATTGACACAGTTTTATTAGTTTTAATATTATAATCTGTAATATAGCATAAACCAGAGCAAATCAATACTGTTTATTTATTTTAAAAACTCCAGTTTACATTACAGTTTTACAATGTTAAGCAGAGTGATTTAATAAACTTGTTGATTAAACAATCATTCACATGGTACACACATTTAGATTTATACATGTACTTAAAAGTTACTAAAGTAACACTGAATATGGATTTCTTTTTAGTCAGCTCCACAATCTAGTCATTTGTTATTATACTTCATTGCAGTGTGTATAACTATAAGATTTGGTTCACCAGCAACAAGTAATAATATACTATTAATTACTAACTTCAGAACTGGATAATCCTTACATGTCAGTGGAGGGTTTGGGATGAGGTTTTTTAATAGTGGATGGTGGATTCTTTTATAATTGTCACATTTTTTCCAGAGGAATTAAATACAGTTAATTAAGAATCATCACTCTGTAGCTGAAACTAAAAAAATCTAACAGCTAGTATCATTTTTGTATGTAGGTTGTTTGTTTCTTTTGTTAGTTTTTGGAAGCCTTATATAGAAAGCAATATTACTTGTATTGAAACTGGTCTTTATTCATTTTATAATTAATAAATAAATTGTTTTATATAATTAAATCTATAACCTAACTATGGAAAAGCTGTAGAAAAATGTGTCTGAAAACAATCCCACCATCTGCAGGATTTTAACATTAGAACTCATATATATATATATATTAATATCTAGACCACACATTCATCCAGCTTTCCAAGTAATATATTTCTTATGTTGTGAGATTTTAACATCAGAATTTATACATAAATTAATATGTAGACCACACATTTATCCAACTTTCTAAAACATTTTTTATGTTGCTGGATTATAAATCAGTTACATCTATTGATCTAATACATGTATATATCATATCATAATATATCATGTAATGATGTATACACTAGTATCTAGACCAGGGGTGTACAAGCTGCGGCCCAAGACAGGGCTCTATGCAGCTCTGGAGGACTTTTGGATGTTACCATTATTACAAATGTAAAACACATTATTTCATTATTTGTATTGTTTTTTTTCTACTGAGCCATCCATGTGGCAGCCCTCCATGCACTATCAATTGGAAATTTGAACCTCTGGCCTAAAAAGTTTGTGCACCCCTGATCTAGAGACTAGACCATACTTTCATTCAGCTATCCAAGATATTTCTTATGTTACAACTTGTGAGTGAGTGAAAGATTTGATAAATTTAATTTAAATCAAATATAAAATAAATTTTGTGTGGAATACATTATAATGAAAACATTTAGTTGTTTGTATTTGCTAATTTTAATTTAAGAAAACAGACTACAAATTTTGCTGTGTATATTATTAATATTTTTAAATTTATAACTTGCACTATTTTTTAAATTTATTTTTACTATGGATGTTGAACTTTACTGTCTAAAATGAAACAAATTGCAAATGTTAAGATAACTTTATATAAATTATATATTTTATATATCATTATATGCTTACTCTTTGGTTCTTCTCTTGGTGTGTGTTTTATGGCTGAAGGAAATAGAATTTGATAAATAGTTCAGACTTTGCTGAGATAAAATAATATAATTTAATCTCTTTTTTCAAGGAAGGAAGAATTTAGTTACATTCATATCAAGTGCATGATTCAGAATGTCCTCCAGATGGCATATAATTAGCAGAGCATCAGCTGATAAAAACTGTATTGCTTTGCTGTCATAATATAATTATCAAAATGATATGTCATTTGATAAAGAGAAGTCTGAGGGTTTTCATTTAGTGCATGTGCTCTTTTGCTTTTGCCAAATCTGACCATTCCCTTTGACATTGCTTGTCATCACAACACACCAATGAATCATTTTAAACTAAAGTGGATATGACTGACAATCAAAGACATTAGACAATAAAATGTACACTGTCTCTCACTCAGTAGCAAGCTTAATTTAATGTTTTTCTTTTCTTTATCTCCTTTTCTTTTGTCCTTTTTAATTTAATTTATATTTTTAGAATTTTAACTTTAAATAATTAAGTTTAGTTATTTTTGAAGCTTATTTTTGCATGAAAATTGAAATGTACATTTTTGTGTGTTTTATAATCACACACTTTATTAGAACTACACTGTATGTTACTGTTACTTTTCTTAGATGTATTAAACTATTACTTATACACAAAAAAGTAGAAAATAATATAGCATTTTTGAAATCTAATTTGCTCATTTGTTATAAGTATTATGCATAGTTTATTCTCATCAGTAGGGAAGAAATTAACACATCAAATATCTAGATTAAATATTATCAGAAACAGATGTTGCTAATACTGAAATAGTGGTATATCTAATGCTATAATTGGTATCAGTTGTGCTAGAATATAGTATTATTTGTGGTAACAGAATAAATAGAGTAATAATCCATATGAATATATATATATATATATAAATAAAACAATGTACAGTTTTGTTACAATATAACATATTTTTCATGTAAATAAACAAATGTTTTTACTTAGTTAAGAAATGTCCTGGATAAGTGGTAACTTTTAAAACATGTTTTAAATTTAATATTACAATTAAATAATTGGGAATAACTATCAGAATTTGTTATCGAGATCTCAAGAGATTGAATCTATTATAATTAAATGTATTTTGAGCACTTAGAAAATAAAAAGATAGCTTTCATTATACATCAGTCCTTTTGGTTCATGAATGATGATTGCTTTATGAATTTTCAACCCAATAACTGAATAAGGCATAACTTTTTAATACTTATTTTTTCTTTGCATGAAATAAGCTTTTAAAAATTGAAAACAAAAATGATTGGGTGGGTGGTGTTTGACCAAGTAATATGATTTGTTAAAAAAATGTTTATCAGAAGAATTTAAAACAAATACATTTGGCATGCTAAGACTGTTAATGTGTTATACAATTTGACTACCATTAATAAACTTATTTAAAAACAAGATTCCTTGACTAAATTTCATGCTAATTGCTATGAATTTTGTGGACCATTAGCCAAGCATACTTAGGACTACTCTTTTTGTTGTTGAGTATTTTGCATGCTTTTGAATTTGACTTTATTCAGAAATGCAGTTATTATCTAGATACAAGCTGATTTTAGTACTGTAGCTGAAGGTGTGCTTCTGCAAGTTAATAGTTATTACAATTGTTACATATCCACTTACCAAATCATTCACATTGGTGGAAAAATTTGGAAAAAAATATCTACCAGTTAACCCTTCATGAGATGATTGTTCAACCCAATAACCATTGGCTGCATTTAAAAGAATTATAAAAGTAATATCACCATTAAATGATTAGAAATTCAGATATATCAAATTATCATTATATGGTTATTTTGTTTGTGAGCAGTGTAAAACAAATCATGTCTGACCAGATAACGACAACTGACAATTTTGTTTTCAGATTTATCACACACATATGAATTTCATAATTATTGTGAAAACAATACATTTTTATCACATGTTGTCTGATTGGTTTTACCAGTATATTCTCTTTCTTCCCTGTAGTGAATCCTTACAAATGCTCACCTGTGTCTTCTTCTTTCAGAATATAAACTATGTAGAAAAAAAAATAGTATTATTATCATGTGATGAATCTTTCTTCAATGAATACAGTAATGTAAGATTTGGATTTGCAATATATGTGGATTTATGACTGATGAAAGTAACAACCACTTGCATATTAATCTAGCATTAGTCTTCCTGTGTCCGCTAGTCAGCCCTCCACACAAGTCTGGTCATACTTACTAAACCTGAGTGTAAATGTAAGTGGACAGAATCTTGTTCATTCTCTTCTCAAGTACTGAATCATATTGTAAGTCTGATCTTAGGTAGCTTGCTTAAATAGCTTATAACACTATTAATGGCTTAGCTTTGCTTGCTACTTATACTAGTTATTGCCTTAGCCAACTGATTAGTACCTTCATTAGTTTTCTTTCCTATATATCCTAGTTTGAGTAGTCAATGTTTTCAGCTCTTCGTCAAGTGCCAAGTCAGTAGTCAGTTCTTTCAATGGTTTTTTCTAACTCCATTTGAAACAGGACTCATAGTACCTAGGCTGGTAACAATGAATTTGCAACACTCATTGACAGCCGAGTTTATTTATTTTGGGACTAGTTATTTACTCATCAGGAGTGATGGGAAGGAAATGAAAAGCATTGAAAAGAGTAAAAGGGAGTCATTTATATCTTTAAAATTTCTTTAACAACAATCTCTGTGAATCATAATTCATATGTTGTCTTTCTTTGATATGGCATTCAACAAGAAAGGTTTTAATCATTCCTTCCTCTACCTTATTCCCTTGAATTATATATACCTTGTACTGCCAGATGTTAAAAAAACATTTTTTAAGTATGTTCATGAAACTCCATAATTCATAATTTCAATAAAACTCATTAATGCATCATTTGAATTGCAGTCTCATTATCATTTGCAAATTAAAAAAAAATGATGCAGATAATTGAATACATGTTTTTTATTCAGACATTTTTTTTCAATCTTTATTAAGAGAAAAAAAAAATTGGTACCTGTTGAGTTTCAAACTTCGGCTTGCTTTGAAAATACATCAGGCAAGCATTCTAACCACTGTGTCATCAAAATGTGATTTGCTTTCATACACACAAACAGAAAATTAATGGGATATAGCTTTTCAGAAAATTTCAAACATCTTTATTCTGTTGTCTTTAAAGTTATATAATAATTAATTGTAAAATATTTGTAAATACATGCAGTTTTATTCATCTGACACATTCTATTCTTGTTATTTTCTCTTTTTCAGATTTGTCAAAAAACCGACTGATGGAAGTTCCTCCAGAGGTATGTGAATATTCCTCAATGGAGAGTCTCAACTGTTATCACAATATAATCAAGTCCATTCCTGATGCCATTGTGCAACTACAGGCATTAACACACCTAAATCTCAGGTAATTCTTATTTATTTGAAACATTTACACACAAACATACATACAGGCACAAAAGAACGCATACAAAATCTTACACTCATTACAGATTACAAATTACAGATGCAGATACTTTGATCTAAAACTGATTATGCCATTGATGTAAGTAAAACAATGCTGGAATGAGAAATTCCTTCAGATGTGAAAGTGGATGTGATGCCGTGGGTTGCTATAATGTTGCAATTGGAAAAAATCTTGATATGAAACTTAGATGCCATGAGGATGAATATAATTCAGGCATATCCATTCTTTGATGTAAAACCAGATATGTATGATACAACACACAAGCAAACCCATACATAAAACCATCACATATTGTCATGTCACCGAAGGGAGTATTGTAATAATACATGCATATAGATACAAGAATTTCATTTTTTAAAATACTCTATTTATAGATTACAGACAGTAGTGGCATAAATTAAAACATTTTTTTTCAACTGCAGAATTCTGTCATCATACACATTTTTAGTACATTATATTCATTTATGTTTTGAGAAGAAAATGAACATATTAGATGTTTTGAGAATGGGCAAAGTTTTGCCACTGATTGCACATGCTTTGACTTTATTTACTGCACAAATACTATGACTTTCAATCTGAATAGAATTTGGCTTTAGTAAAATCTGCTGGAATATGAACTTCACATAAGTCGAGGGTTGCCTGTAAATTGCCAATTGAGATTGAAGTTTTTGCAAAATGTCATTCAGGTAAATGAAAAGTAAATGATACAAGAACAGAATAACAAGTACAGCAAGCACAATCATTAAAAGTTATTTTTTCTGTTTACAAATACAGCAAAACCCTGCTATAGTGTGCTCAGCAGTAGTGAAAATTTGGATATACAGTGCTGTAATATGATCATAAGTTGTCTCTCTCCCTCTCCCACCCCCCTTTTAAAATAATAATGCTTGAAACAGAATTTTTTACCCCGTGATTATATGTATTAGTTTATATAAAAACCCCACAAAATCTGGCTTACTTTCCTTGTATTCTCTTGATTCTTGGAACATTTATGAACTTGACCCTACTTAACTAAGGGAGGCAAGTGTATAAAGGTGATGTTTAATAAAAACATTGAAGATGATCCACAGTTTGATGCAAACTCTTTGGATTTTTTAATCTGTTGATTTGTTTTTCCTTGGTCCCCACATGATCTCCACCATTGCATTTGATGTTAAGACACACCAAAGTAAAAATCCCTTTTTTTAAGAAAACAAGATAGTCTCTATGAAGTGGTGAAATTACAAATTTTGGAGTCATGTAACCAGACTGACTTTGAAGCCTGCACAGTGATTATGTGTAGTAGATTTCACACACATACAACCTTTCCAATGATTAGAAGTAAAAATTATATTGTAATTGTGCACTGAAAGCATGCACTCTCATTAATAATAATGAAAGTAATTTTTCAGTCTATTTTTACATTGCTATTCATTTTAATGGGTGAAAAATGAGTAAAATTTCTACTTTTGTTTAAAATAATAATGGAACAATGAAGTAATAATGTACTTGTACCTACCATGTTTATTTATTTATTTATTTTTAAAACAAATCTTATATTGACCTGCTTGAAGTGGCAAATTTTTGTAGCCCTGCACACATTCAGATATTGCATTCAGATTGTTTGGATTGTATATGCAAGTTTCTAAAATTTATAATCGGTCAACATAATTATATAATTTGTGAGAATTGATATAAAATGCCAAAGAATAAGTTTATATCAGTGCATGTTAAAAAGTAAATATAATTATTAATGAATATACAGTAACACTTTTATTGTGTAGTCTATGTGTAGATGTTAGGGTTTGGGATTATTATTATGTTAAGATAAATTTAATTTAAATTCTTTGATCAAGTTTTGGGCAACCTGGTTGTCATATTTTCAAAACTACATTTTTAGTTACTGAAAAATCACTTTTAGTTTTATATTATTTAAAAATAATATACAGAAATGTTTTTTTTAAATTAAAATTTTTTTTTTACAGATACCTGGCTATAGCCTCCCCATGGTGATAAAACAAACATTGATTTAACTCTTTATTATTTTGAAAAACAACATTTATGAAGAATGCAATAATTACTACTGTAAACTGATATATATATATATATATATAAAATAATAAAGTTTTGAATTAGCTGCTGTTATATTTTATAATCCCCACTTTTTTGCTCTTAATCTTATGCCATAAACTAAAGCCTATTGTCTTTCAGTTTCAGGTGTCATCTCTATGTAAAGCTGTTGATATATTAAAATATTATTGTATATCTTTGCTATTATTAATATTAATGCTCTATAACTAGCAGAGAAATCCGGTTATACCCCATTCTAGAAGGCATTAGATTTGTGGCTTTGAATTCATATTTATTATTAGCATCATCCTTACAGTTACTAGTAAAATTGCATTCTTCTGTCCTGGATAAACCACACCTCTCTGCAAAATTTCACCTTCCTAGTTTTTTAACAGCATATTATTACCTAGTTTATATATCATTATATGACTAAAGGTCAAAAAGTGTGTTTTTAGATTGCTGAAACATTGAAGTTTATATTTTTGTATGTTATTTTTTGTTTAAAGATAATTCCCATGCCTGCTGTAACTACAAGAAACATAATACTTTGTTTTCTCAAAGCAATTTCATATTTTTGAAGATTATTTTTAAAATATTGCTGTTTGAATATGATAACTCGCAGTGTCACTTGTTTTTGCTTCACATTAATGTTTCACCTATGACACCTGGCAGCAAATATTTAATCATCAATATACATGTTATACATTCATATTTCTAAAAAACTTAGCGGTTTATTTCTAATTGATATATTTTAATTGTAAGAAATTTGTTTTCCTTTTTCATAATATTTCTTATTTGCCATTGACTGAAGGCAAAAGTATGACACTGATAGGCCAAAATGTCACAGGTAACATACCAGCTTTTAACCTTAATTTTTCATTTGTTATAGTAGTATTCCCAAAATTAAGCATTTAGAACAATAAATCAGCATTTGTCTGTAAAAGTTTGAATTAATTAGGCTCTTCTACAAACAGAGCTTCTACACAAAATTATAAGACAGCCATTTTGGTCAACTCTTGACCATGAAAACCTTTGTTCCCCACAAAATATTACACAACAAAGTACCAGTACAAATTTAATGATGACAGACATTTATATGTAACAAACATATCCACACTCACAAAAAAAGAAAGTAATTTATAGTTATTTTAACTAGTAACTAAGTTAGTCTTTTGCATAAGGTAGGAATATAGGATGGCACCTTTTGACCCTTAGTCATATGTAGGGAAACTTTGACCCCCAAATCCTATATTTGTCCTAAGGGGGGTGGGGTTGGGTGTCTAAACTATGACACTGTGCAAAATTTCACCTTCCTATCTCTCATCCCTACTTCAGTGCTTCATGTTATATATGTCAGTGAAGGGGGCTCCAGGGCTTGGGGGCATATCCTATCCCTAGTGCTCATTCCAGGGGTAAACCACACATTCATGGAAAATTTCAGCTTCTTAACTCTCACTCTGTGACCATGAATCATATTTTTAATAGCCCATATTATTATTATATATATATGGATGGAAGGGGATACCCCATGGGTGGACCCAGATCCCCCCTCATGTCTGATGTGGTGGGTGAAGGGTAAACAAAACCTCCATGCAAAAAAATTAAGCTTTTAGGTATCCTTGCACCATGACTCAGACACATATAGACTGATATATTTTTTGCTTTGTTAGATAGTTTTACTTGATTTACTCATTTAGTCATAACTGTTACTTTTAATCATGTAATACTAATAGTATTAATAATTGTCATTCTGTGTGTTAAGCCAAATGCTTATTAATATTATTGTCTAAACTATTTGCTTGGGGATTATTTTGTGAATGCTATTAAATAACTAAATAGCCTTAAACTAAGAAAGCAACACTGCCAACAAGACTATCAGTCATGCATGCAGTTATAAAAGTAGAAACATTTTGAAATTAATATAATTTATTGGCAAGAGGTGAAACTCTACCTTGTTAATGATAAGAATTGCACTGCCTGTTAGTGTTAGTATTACTGTTTGTGGTATTTTGTGGATGTTGTGTTTTAACTATTATCCATTTATGTTATATAATTTGTGTTTCCTTATTAGGTATTTTGATTTGTTTCAGCCGTAATCAGCTGACTGTGTTACCAGTCTCATTATGTCTACTGTCATCATTAGAAGTTTTGTCAGCTTCCAACAACAAATTGGTATCTCTACCAGAGGAGATTGGCAAACTAGAAAGACTTATGGATTTGGTAATTTAAAATATATATATATACTTTGATAGTGATCTGTAGATTATTAGACAAAGAATGAATCATGATATCATTTATATTTATATTTATATTTATATGGGCTACCCATATATCAGGCACTAATAAAAGAATGTGGGTCCAACTTATGTGACTATTTGTGACAATTAGGCATTTTGAAAAATGTGACAATACAGAAAGCATTTTTATAATTTTTTTTTTTTTTTAAACCATAATTTTCTTATACCAAACCATGAGGCAATCTGATTTTAGATTTTGCTACTTTAGTTTGCACTTATCTTTTGTATGTGCTGCTGTCTGCCATAATAAATGTTGGTTTTCATGATTTGTCTTAATCATTGTAAGAAAGCCCTTAACAAAATGGGTGAAAGGAAAGATTCCTGAAGAGTTCAAAAAAAGAAAAGGCTTATTACTACACTAGAGCAGAAATTTTTAGGATGATATTTAGAATTTTTTATTTTTCTTTTGCTTTGTATAACTCTTCTATGACTTTGTTAACAAAAAATAAATTATAAGTAAATTATATTTTTATCCTTCTCTGTAATATTTTGTTAATAAACATATAAAAACTTGTGTTAAAAATTGTTCATTGCCTATTTTTGTCGAGCTGGATCCAATTACTATATTTTACAAATAGTCTGAATTTGAATAATGTGATCTCTTTAAAGGGATTCATTATAATTATCCACACAAATCGATACCCGGCTGTATACAGTAGTGCTAGTCAAGGGGAGGTAACATTCTGAACTTGCACTATTAACAGCAAGACTACTAAGTGTTCAAAAGGAAACCAATGCAACCACTACTTGTTAGATATACAAAACACACACCCTAATAACACACACACACACATAACATTATAAACCATCCCACTAAACTCAAACAATTGCAACAGCTGACATTTCATCTAAATATCCATCATCAGGATATGTTTTACTAAACCTAATAATAGTAACAGATTAATACTGGAATGTGTGTCCTCTTTATAAGAGCATACGTCTACACAAAACAGTTTATCAGAATGGATGGTTGTTAATCTATTATAATAAATAAAATGTTTTTATAAATAAATGTAATAAAAAGATTAGCAATAATCGATTCAGATAAGATTTGTAATTTTAATTCTAAGCTTTCATATTGTTTATTATTCATTTGTTTTTGTTATTAGTAAATGTATTTCCCCGATGACGGTTATTTAGCATATATGCTTCTAAAATTGTTTATGTATTGTATATCTATACAGCTTGAAATTTCATGTTAACATTCACTGACAAACTTTGTGTTTTATGTTTCTTTTTATGTTTATGTTTCTTTTATTGTATCATTTCATTTATGGTTGGGGGACCCAATACATGTATATTTAAAAGCTTGGCATTGAACACGTTAAGAAATAGTAATTGATGCTATTTGGAAAACAGCATGCTGAAAAACAGGAGCAAGAACTAATATTACAACTCACACACATCTGAAATAGTTGCTGATTGGTAGGTATATAATTGGAATCACAAGCTTTCCATTAAATAGTTGCTAATAAATTGGTACATACATGAATCACAGACTTTCCATTAAATAGTTGCCAATAGGTTGGTACACATCTGAATTGGAGATTTTTCATTAAAACTTTAATAGTTGCAAATAGGTTGGTATACATCTGAATCAACTGGTTGCTAATTGGTTTACCCTGGTATACATTTGAATCCCATGCTTTCCACCTTTGCTTACAATTCACACAGGGATCAACCATTTATATTTAAGCTTTTTATTTTCTTTCAAAACAGTAAAATATCAGTGTTGTAGATTTTATATATATATATTGTGGATATAGTTTTTGTGTTTGTGTGTGTGTTTGTGTGTGTTGTGTGGGTATTATTAATCTTTTATTTGTAAAATGTTTACAGATCACATATTTATTTTAGTTCAGTTTGTTTTGATGTAGTTTTTTTCCTTTATTTATTTGTAGGATGTCAGCTGTAATGAAATTTCCCATCTCCCACCACATATTGGTGATCTTGGTTCTTTGCGATCGCTTAACTTGCGTCGTAATCTTCTGGTTGAGTTGCCTTTAGGTTTGTATTATATTTAATAATCTTGCTTGTTGTATCCATTTTTTAATAAGCCCCTTTCTTCCAAGGTATGCTAATCCTATAAGGAAAACAGTAAATAATAATAATCAAAACAAACTGTTTTCAACTAACTCATTATAAATACTAGCCCCAAGTTTTATCTAACCTTAAAATCACATTAGTGTCCAATAGTTGTAAAAATTAGCAAAGTGTTCACCTAACCTGATAACTGAAGCAATTTCATATAATTACATTAAACACTGGCTGTCAGTCATATAAGTACATGTACAACTAATAGCAATTAATTTGCTGCTATGAAAAATCTTTTCTCACGTGGTCTAAATAAGATAGGTATTTACCTTGTGTCATGTATTTTGCCTAGATATGCCCAGGAATTTGTTTCTGAAAATTTTAAAACATTAAATATAAATTTTACAAAAAATTAAGTTACATGTACTTGGCAGATTGAATGTTGTATTTTTAGAAGTTGTTCAGCAAGAAATTAATGACAATTGAAAACTTAAATAGTTTCTTCCTGTTTTCCCATGGACTATCCCACTTACATATAATTACAGTCAATATGCAGTGTTTTAAAAATAATATATAATGAAATGAAATTTGAAATTGTACTTTTTGATAATAAATCATTTTCTACTGCTGTGTTCATTTATTTAAAATAAACCACTAGTAAACACCAACTCTTTGATAATTATCAAAGTGTTTACGTAACCTGATAACCGAAGCAATTCGAATTATAATAAATGAACCATATCAGTTTGTTTACAATTATACAGTTATAATAAATTTATAATAAAAATACAGGTACACTGCCCAGTAGTATTAATTCAGTTTGTACAATTGTTTAACTGTTATTTATAATAAAAAATAAAATAAGGTTATGTACTCTTGGACAATGAATTGGTTTATACTTCTTTTTAAAGTTTTACTCAGTTATTTATATTACTGGTAAAACTCCCAGTCTTTCATAATAAATCAGCTTATACTAGAGTTACACAGTTATTTATAATAAAATACAGGTAAGCCTTCCATTCTATTGATTAACTTATAGAACTGTTATACATTTATTTATGATAGAATATAATTCAACCTATTTATTTATCACTTGTATTTCTTTACCCAGGGTTTGTAACATTTCTTTGTTTTAGTTTTTTTAAAATTACAAACAACAGTGTGTCCCAGTAGTTTTTCAACAACAGAAACATTATACAAATAAAATAGAGTAATGTCGGGGCGATAAGTTTGTAACAGTGTCCACTTAGCATTCACCTACAGATGAGCAGAGAAGGGGGCACCAATATGGTTACAGGATTGTGTCAAGCACATAAAACACTCATTATGTATTTATTTTTTTTTGTGTAAAATGTTTTGCAATTTAGTTAAGAGTTATTGCATGTGTAGCTAATTGTATACATACCCACTAATACATATTCATTTCTATGATGCCAACTACTGGTCAGGGTTTATTTTCTCTTCATCTTGTGGAATGATATTTGCACACTGCTTTTCACTGCTTGTCATAATGAAATCACTGCTCTTCAAACAGTTCATCTGTTCCTCTGAAGTCAGTTGATTTATCCTACATTTGTTACCAAAATGCATTCTAAGGCAAGAATATGGTTAATTGAGACTGATAACCCAACCTATATTTTCTTATAAAGTATTAGTTTCCATGTTTGTAGTTTTCATATTCACTGCAATGTCTAGAATTTTTAGGTCTATGCATAAATTATTTTAACAACATAATATTTGTAAAATAATCTTGAAAACTATTTAACAGTTATAATATTACTTTCAACATTAGTAAGGTAAAAACCCTTACGATTTACAATAAATTAATAAAATAATAATTAATAATTAATAATGAATCTTCCAATCGATTAAAATATCAGATGTACTGAAAGTAATAACAGATTTTGTAATTTAATACAACTACATTAATCTTTGTACAGTTTTATATTGAACCACATTGTACTGTAAGTGCATTACTATTCATTTACTAGCGTAATTCCTTCTCCTTCATGCAATAGGTTTCAAGTTTGATTAATGTTTTTGTGCAGATATTTGTAAACTGAATCTCCGGAGATTAGATATTTCCAGTAATCGCATTGAAAGGATACCTACCATTTTCCGAAAGCTGGAAATGCTTGAAGAAATAAACCTTGAACACAATCCATTGACAACCCCTCCTGCACATGTGAGTATGAAATTCATGCCTTGTGCCCTTGAACTTTAAAATTTCTGTATAATCTGAGACCAAATTTTGAGGTGTGTACTTGCACATAATGTGAGATTTAGTGTGCTTTCTTGGGTTATAATATATATGAATAGTGATTTTGTGTACACATACAAATTTATATGTATGTGTCCGAATGGCAGGTTATTCTTATTTGTGTTTTCATCTGTGATCTTGTACTGATTATTTGTTACATGTTACCTTGAATTTTGTTTAATGATAATTATTTAATCACTATATACTGACAGATATGCACAAGAGGGCGACAACATATAATGAAATACCTTCAGACAGAGGCCATCAAGGAAGAACGAAGACGTGGCATCCCAATAGACTCTGACATGAAGCGGCTCATTCGGAAATCACTTCCGCCACAACAGTATGTACTGATTTTAGTATTTTGTTTCTCTTAATTATTTAAATATTTTTAGCTTAGCAAAATTTGATATTTCTTTATGAATCCATTTCATTCAATTGCTGCTCAAAACACATTACATGATGCAAACATGCTTATGTTTTCATCTGCAACTATATTATTACTCTTTCTTTTGGCTGATTGAATGTAATGAATGTCAGGAAGGAGCGTGATTTCTCTTGTCTTATAAATTTGTTTTGGGACTAACTGGATTTAAGCTGACAGTTTGATCTTGAAATGCAATATATTTGAGATCGTTATTGTAAGGAGTTATAATTTTTGACACCAAATTTTGCCTTGGGAATAGTGAAATGTGTTATGAATAAAAAAAAATCTCATTCTTTACAGGGGTTCTCTCTGGTCAAGTGATGATGTAGAGAAACTAAAACTGAAAAGTTGGAAATTTTTGTACTTAGGAAGTAATGTTTGTGCATATGTGTGTGTTTGTGTGCATAGAATTTATTTTTTTTTACTGAAATTAGGAAAATAATGCAGAAATATGAAATTGATTTTATGATCAAGCATGGTATTTTTTAAAAGATTGATTTCAATATGAATCTGGTAATTTTCTGATCTTTACTTAAAATATAGCAAGCTTACAACATCACATGTGGACTTATACACTCAGATATATTGCATTATTGAGCCAATGATAGCTATTTGTGCCACAACTGTACCTGCTGTTGTATTCTATATGGATGGATGGATGGAGAGACAAACAGATAGAAATTATCTGTATTAAGTATATGGCATCACCACCTACTGTTATAAAGAAAAATGTCATCAAGTCATGCAGACATCAGAATTTGGAATTCTTTAATGATGACTGAGTTGCTACCAAATACAAACAAGCATTACAGTATTTTATCATGACTACTTTGATATCATGAAAATGTCATGCTTGCACTCAGATCCCAGTAGTTTGTTCATCAACCCCCACCCACCCCTAAGCACGCGCACGCTCACACACACACACACACACACACACAAAAAAAACCCCAGTATATATAATAAACACATAGAAAATACAGTACATAAATGACTGTGCTTATCAACGATAAGCAGGTTACATTTCAGAAGGTCCAAGGAGTTTAGAAGCGAAATTAGCCAAAGTCACATCAGATATTATGACTAAAGATAAAAGATCTCACAACAGTTGCTTACAACTGACCTTTGTGACCAAACGAAAGGAAGTGATCATGTAACTTGAAAGGAAAATTATTTTAGCCAAAGTAAAGGCTATACCAATGATAGTTGTTCAACTTGCCTTGTTCACAATGCTTTAGTGATCTTCTGTGCCCAAAAGTGGCAGCCATCAACTTGGAAGCAAAGCAAAAGATATAGCTATTAAATCGTCAAATTTTAATGAGGTCACTGTGGTTTATTACTGTTGTTGCAGGTAATAGGAGCAAATTATTTTGCAGCTAAGTGGTTGTCACAGTGAGTTTTTTTGGTTTGCTATTCTCATGATATTCCTAAAAAGTGTTGATTTGTTGATTAAAAATATATTGAAAGAGGTAGCCACTTTTAAAGAATTCAATGAAAAGTAAAATCTTTGGCTTTGCTCAGTGTGTCAGCATGTGATTGTAGCATTGATCACAGCAGTAAAAGTAAATAAGGGACACATCAAGTCATCAGATTGTGTCAGATGAAATACCTGCATCAAAGTCAAATGGCATTGACAATGACTTTATTGCTTCAAATATTTTTGCTTAGTCCACAGAAATGAAAGGAAGGTAATTGAAGTTGTAATAGAACTAATCACTTCTAGATGGTGAAATTGCTCAAAAACACACAGAATTCAATTAGAAAGAACTGGATGGTGAAATTGCTCAAAAGTGCACACAAAATTCAGTTAGCAAGAACTAGATGGTGAAATTGCTCAAAAGTGCACACAAAATTCAGTTAGATAGAACTAGATGGTGAAATTGCTCAAAAGCTCACACAAAATTCAGTTAGAAAGAACTGGATGGTGAAATTGCTCAAAAGTGCACACAAAATTCAATCAGAAAGAAGTACAACACCATAAAGGGAATGGCAACAGGAAAGCAGCAAGAATTAATCAAGCAAATTCAAGTGTTCATTGTATGATTTCAACGGATGGCAGTTGTAATGAAAAGTCAGAACAATTCCCTTTCTTTAAAACACAGTGATCTCGGAATTGTGCATATCATTATGTGATGGTTCTACTACAGATAGGTAATCTTTAATATTATTATACTATATATATTTTCATTTTAAATTTGGTTCTTTTCTTTTTTTTCTTTCTAATTTCTATACACTGTGGAAAATCCAACTAATAGTTCGCTCTGTTAATATCAAAGATGTGTCTACTTGTGTTCATATTTTTATGAGATTACATTCCCACACACACACACACACACTCACAACCCCCATATGGTGTCATAAATCTCAATCATAATTACACATAAATTATTCATCATAAAGAATAATGTGAAAGTCAATGTTTCATTCTTAACTTTGCTATTTGATCCCTTTACAGGGACTGAGCAGAAACGATTACAAAACTTACATCATTATGCTTAGATGAGTACAAGTTACAACCATTGTATGAGCTAACTAAATCCATTACATTATGCAAAAGAGTATAGTTAAAAACTAAGTGTAAGGTGAAACATGCTTGTCATAGTTGATAAATAAGTGATAGAGAAATAGGGAGGCTTGGAGTGGTGATCTATACGTATTTATTATTCATCATTATTGAAAAAAATAACTGTTTTTGAAGAAGAAAAAGCAACCATGAATTTTTACATGTAATTTTTAAATGTTTGAAATAGTATGTTTCATATAAGGGATTTGAAAATTTGGTGGAAAAATCTAAAATAATTGACACTAGATCAAAGTATTTTGAAAGAGAGGAATTTCCAATAACTAATTATTCTTAAATAAATGTATTTATATTTCAGTCAGTAATCTTAAGCCCCTTATGCCATTCAAATAAAATTAACATAATGAGGTATGGATTTAGATTAATTGATATTTTAAAATGATTTTTAGAACAGTACATATCTGTTTTCATAGCCGGCAATTTTCTTGGACCAAAAGGTCAGTATTGCTCTTTTGAATGATTAACAGTTAATTATTTCCTGGGTAAAGTATTTTCGTTGGAAAATTTAAAAGCAAATATCACATTCATGGTGTGAGGTATGATATTTTACCTGTGATATTATGTTCATAAGGTTTTTAAAATATTTCTTTTTTATTTTATTAAACTCTGCATCTCTTATTTATTTCATAAGTTAAACTCTCTGATGTTTGAGGCCTGAAATTTGTTCTTGTGATGATATTTTGTTTCATTATCAAGTTTATAATTTATTTGTTTTATTAAGCTAAATGCATTTTGCTTTTCATTTTATTTGCTTTAATTTGCCTTTATATTAGTAGGTTGGAGTAAAACTTAAAAAATTTACATAATACAGTGAAAATTATTAAAAATTAACTATTCATGTGTGTAAAAAAATAGTAAAGTCTGATTTTATATGTAAAATTACTGCTTAAAAAGAAAGAAAAATAAAAGTTATTTTTACTGATTAACTCATTTATATCCATATTTACTAGTCACTCATCACTTGTTTTGGGGGCCTTGAACCATTTTTGTCAATTTGTCAGCTAGTCATAATATGTTCCCTGGATTCATTTATTCGAGATTTGACTATTTCATCTGATCAACATGTGTAAATTATAATTGTTACCTATTAATCTCTTGTATGTTAGACCTAGAGACATGCTCAGCACTACTTTACTCAAGTAATAGACTACACTAAATGCACTTTGTGCTGATGAATAAGTCCCAGACCTGGCTGCAATAGAACATAGATTCAGAGCAGGCATCTTTTTAATCAATTAATGTAAATGTTTTTGTTAATTTTAATTATTTTTATGGTCCAAGGGGCAAGGGATGCAAGTGAGAACAACTTTGAAAAAGGCACTCATGAAATGAAAGCTGTAAATGAAAGAAATTAGAATTTTGAGAGACACAGGCCATGGTATTACTAGTTTGATTCCTCTGGTATGAAGCAAAAGAAGAAGGATTGAGAAAAGTATTGCTTATAGAGTTTGAGCATAAATAAAAACTTGTATGAAAGTGCATTTATAACAAAATCTAAATGTGCTATTGGAAAAGACCACTTAAATTTGTTTCAGTAAGTTAAGGAAAAGAAGATTTTATGTGAGTATTCACTGCAGTACAGTATTTATGAAGGTAGTTTTTATTTAATTTTCAATGTTCTTAAAGTAGTTCATTATTATATAATTATAATGCAATTTTTATACTGTCAAAATTATTTTTGATTATTTAAAACAAGTGGGAGATAAAAAAATTGTTCTTATTGGTTGAGGAGCACCCCACTGTTATAAAATTAAATCTAGCTGTAATGAAATATCCTGCTTTAAATGACCTCAATAGATACAAACCTATGGAAAAACTCACAAAGATTTGACTTTTCAAGATTCAGTCAGTTTCAGGGATCAAATTTAGGGGTATTCCTGTATGATATTTTTATCAAATCACAGTTTGTAGATAGTGGGGTCTTTTGTACTTACACAGTGTCCAAAAAGAAATGCAACTAATAAATAATATATATAAATATTATTGAAATTTCAACTGAATCATTGAGAAATGTGCTGGATAACATGATTCATTGAATACATTTATGTGCATTGCTCATGGGTTGTATTTCTTTTTGAAAACCTGTATGTTCAGTGCTATACACTTTGATTATTTTTTTCTTTTTAGTTGTTTGTATATCACTTTTAACCCTTTCATTCTCAGAACTATTTCGAAATTTTTTCTTTGAAATATTCCATTACATTAGCATTAACTTGTATCCATACAAAAGTGTATATTTTCAGAAAGGTTATGTAGATATTAGAATTGACTGAATTTTTAATGGTCACAAGTAGCATAATAAGGTAATAAGATACAGGAATTACTTATGCATGCAAATATCTCATTCATATTAAGTACATTTACCCTTTCAAAGAAAGATGTAAGTTTACCAAGTAATTATAAATCTTTGAATAAGGTGTGTATTATAAGTACCTAAATTTATTATTTTTGACAACAAGTGTGTTTGGACAATTTTATCTGTAGCATATTGATCAATAACATGCAATGAGTAGTTAAAAACATGACAGTATAATAAAAATATGTTCTCTGTGTACATTTACCACAATATTGATATTGCCATCATCTTTGCTCACCTGCTCATTTGTGTCTTACCTTTGTATTGTCTACATTAGTGACACACCAACAACCAAATATTTTGGCTAATATTTATTGGAACTAAAAACTTTGCACAAAAAGCGTTTATTCTCACAAAATCACTATTATTGTAGTCTGAGTGTTTACTATTATCTCTCAGATCGTTACCATTTTGCTCATGAGCATTTTGAATAAAATAAATAATGTATCCTCTGATCATAGACTCATGAGGCTATCTTTGAATGATCAAGTTGAAGAAGATTTTGATTGCTTTAAAATATATATAAAAAAAAAGATCACAGACAGATCAAAAGCCTCATTTTATTCTTATGAGATGTGGTGATGGTTGTGTACTACATTTTAGTAAGCTGACTAATTACAAAGCATGGTAAGCATTTACACATTGGCAATCCCATATTCTTATACATCAGTGAAAGGTTTAAAAAGCAATTTTTACTGGTGAATAATAATGTATAATGGTACTTGGTAGAGGCAGTAAAACACACTGGGAGTTGAGCATTTACAATACTATTGCTAAAGTATTTCAATGTTCTTATCTTAACTACAGCAGAGTTGACAAATATATTATGAAGAATACTAATTCTAGTCATTGGAATACAAAATAAGTTTATTTTACTTCAGGTTTTCTTCCTCACCACTGACAAAGCAGAGATCTCATAAGATTTTGTTTAAAAGAAATAAAGAAGAAAATATATAAACCTGGATCAATTGGGGTTCAGGCCGTTCATTCATTTATGATCATGTAATCTTATTCTTGATGTAATATACAGAGAAATAAGCTAGGAAGAGGCACATTTCATTGTGCACACATTTGTTTCCACATCAGTTATCCATACAATTACAGGTAGTGTGTGTACATATATAATCAGTTAGGGAGCTATTCAGACATTACAGACTGAGCACACACAGTATTTTTTTTTTTTTTTTTAAATATACCATGTGTAGAGAAATATAAAAGAAAATCAAAATGTGATTATAATTAGTGGTAATACACTGTTCAATAATGTATTTGTGATTGCCAAATTGGGTTTATGTCTATTTTCAGAAATATTTAGGTTTATTGGTTTTAATCTGTTTCATGGTTGTTTTTGTATTTTTCTTGTATGGAATTATTATACATGTAATTAATTTCAATGTATTGATTTTAGTCACAAGTCTCTAAGAATTGCTGTATCTTAAATGCACATGAAATATATTGTCTTAAATTATCATCAACCTTGTCGAGTTAATTTTTAATATTATTTGATTATTTTATGTTGTTTCAAATTTTACATTTTAAAACAACACACTGTTGCAAAGTAAAGCTTGGACTTTGTAACATAAATATTATGACCAAAAAATGCTCTTGGAAGTCACTTAAGAAATGTGCACATAAAATGCCATGTTATACTGAAAATATGTGAGTGCCGTCATTTTTCACATGAACAAAATTGCATTATAATTTTATATTGCATACATTGGCATTAAATAATAATTCATCCTGAATACAACTTTATGACCACAGTATTAATAAATGATTTTTAAAATGAAAGTGCACAAGCTTGAACAAGAATGCTAAATAGGCAGAACAATTCTGTGGATTAAACAAACAGAAATTTAAAACAGTACATTTATATTAATTATTTAATGTAAATATTAATAATTACCTTTAGATTGCATTAATATTTTAAATTGCAACAAAGGAGCAAAAACTCGGAGTAAATAGAAACTGTCAACATCTATCCTGAACCTTTTAAAAAGTAAAAATTGGTGTAGTCTGGGACTGAAACAGCATTTCAAAGATGCTGCCTGAAAGAGACAGTACATAATTTATTTTAAAAAATATTTGGAGTACATACCTACTTGACCAAAGGTTTGTCATGTATAACATGCAGTAGTTTAAAATGACAGTCCCACACTTGATTATCAGAAGCATAAATTCATGATTTTTGTTATTCAGTTTAAAATTAATTGGGCAGGTTTAATACACTGAATGGCTGTATATCCGAATGAATGACTAAGAATTGAGTAAATGACTAAGGCAGTGATCAGTAAAATCTAAGTGAATGACCTGAAGAAAACTGACCATGGCTCTATCTTTAATTTTTGTTTACTAATATTCTTCCATCCCCATCATTTATTCACACCCTCTACAGCAGTTGTGTGTGTGTGTGTGTGTTTATATATATATTTCTGAAAGTAAATATGTAATACTTGTTTCGATTAATAAGTTGTTTGTTTCTACTGTTTTTACCATTGAGAAACAAAATAATGCTGCTTTATTTAGAATAGATTTCTCTCATGATACTTTTGAATACTAAAATGAACAAAAATTGTTAGGAAACCAAAAAGGGAAAAGATTATTTAATTTATTATTTTTTTGAATTAATTTGTATCTGTTTTGGGTAAGAAAGCAAATGCCAAGACATGCTCCTTTGGATATCACTTTATCAGTTGTTTAAGTTAAAAAACCCTTTTTGCTTCTCTCATTGACTTCACCTGTCATCCTAAGGAACATTACTGATTAATTCATTAGCTGATAGATTCAGCATTTAAAAAGAAATCCCAATTTAAATTGTTTTCATTTAGGAACTTGCAGTAAAACTTGTATGTTTGTGTGTGTGTGTGTGTGGGTGGGTGGGTGCTTGTGTGTGAGATTTAATGAAATAATTTTGTGATTGAATGTTGTTTTTTTTTAATTTTAAGAACATCAGATGAATTCCGAAACATGTTGGAGTCGCCTGAGTCAAAGTGGAAGCGCCACACAGTTCTCAGCAGTGACTCTGGTTATAGTACTGCTGAAAGTCTGGACAAGTGTGGATGGAATCATAGTGAGGTATGAAGTAATGTTTATGTAAAGTAACATTTATATTGTGTATTAAGTAATGTTGTGTATCGTGCTTCCTACAATATCATATCACTGATTCAGTATTTGGTTTTGTGATTTTATTCCTTTTCTGTGTTAAGTCTCTTTGATATGCCTACTTTATTTTTGTTTTTATATTGCTGTTGTTTAGCAATTGTACATTCTTAGATGTAATTGATTTTATTTTTAGCTGTCATTAATGTTTAGCAGTCTTTGATATGTGGTGTGTAGCAACCATTGTGTATCTGATTGTTATTTAGAGGATTCAGTTCTTCATTGAAAAGAATAATCATATATATTAAATTACAACAACAGTTACTAAGAAGTTAAAATAAAATATAATCAGATGTAGAAAATAGAAAATAATTTTTATATTAGAGTTTTGTTATCTTGAATTTTCAACAGTTTTCTTTAGCACAATGTAATAAAATTAAAAAAACAACAACCCAATATATAAAGTGTATAGTTTTCAAGTTTTTATAACTGAGAGGGTGAATAAAATTAAGTACTGCCACCTTAATCCTAATAAATTGGGAAAATGAGTTTAGGTCATGCAGAGATCTGGGTTTTATGGGAATAAAAGTTGAGATGAATTTAATTTTCTGCTAAGAAGAATTTTTATTAGAAGCCATTTGCATTTTTTAGGATAAAAAATAAAAATTTGAGTGATATTATTTGTTGATACTGATAACTCAAGATACAGTTTTGACATTGCAAACACTGACAGTTTGAGTGATATGATTTGTTTGCCACTGAACACAGAATTTGAAATGGAAACACTGAAGAATGAGTAATATGATTTTGTTTGACACTGAAATAGGATTTGATATTGCAAATACCTAAAAGTGATATGATTCTTTGGAACTAAGAACTGAGGATATTATATTATGAGCACTGAAGAAGATTTGAATGATATGGTGATATGTTTCACAGTGTGAGCATTGAAGATTGGAGTGATATGATTATTTTACACAAAACTGAGAATATGAGACACATTTAGCAGTCAGAGCACTTAGGATATGTGATTGATAAATTTGAACACTGAGAATATGAGTACATGTTTTGACAGGGAGCACTAAATATGTTCACATGTGAAGAAAAGTACAAATATTTAAAAATATATGAGTGTGTACCTAGATAGCTTGAGACAAACATTTATACCTGATTTCAGCCTAGAGATAACACAGTAATAATAAATATTTAGGGTTCAGTTATTGAGCAAATATGGAGGTGTGGCAGGTTGAGAAGTGCAGTGTTCAATTTTTGGAAAAAAACAACTATGCATTAAAACATTGCGAACTTTAATAATATAATAATAATAATAATAATAATAAATGTTTTAACCTTGCCCCATCTCCCATAAACAAATTTGTTTATAGGGGGATATTTTTTCATAGTGCTGTTTTAAATTATTAGTTTATTTGTCTAGAAATGATTAAAATACTTTACAGTTATTTCACCTAAGTAAAAGTGCTATATCAGTGAAAAATTATGGTATATATTTTACATATATTTTTTATTATTGCTTTCAATGCATGCACTATTGTTGTGATATTTTATGGTGTATTAATTTTTTTCTTTTTCTTTATCTTTTTTTCTTTCTGTTTTGGCTATATGGATTTTATCCTGCCCTGTCCTTGGACTTCTGCGGTCATCTTTGTTGATTGTTGTTGGTTTACCATGTGCGCCATTTCTTCCATGAACATCACTCCTACAACATCATTTCATGAACATTTTATTTGGATGATTTAAAATTAATATGCCTTTTACTGTGAATTTTGTTTTATCATATACTGAAAAATATTATTTTTTTATTTTCTGACATTATTCAATTATTTATGTTTGGTTTTATAAATGTATATGTGTATGTATTATATTATTATTCACAAATATGTTAACTTTTTCTTACTTAACACTTTCAAAACTTATTTATTGTCTTTTTTATATACTTTATATGTATTTATTTTTGTTGCTGTTTTAAATTTTCTATTTCATTTATGTTTATGTCTTGTTATTGTGGTAATGTAATGGCTTCTTTTGAAATTGGTAAATAATTTTTGCAATAACTCATCCTTGCTGGTATGGATTTCTGCTGCGAACACAACAATGTAATTTTGTGTTGGCATACTTTAGACTGTGGGAGATATTGATGAGAACAGTGTTTTAGCCATAAAAGCTGCTGAAGCTGTTCGAGAACAGCGGCAGGGGCGAGATGGACATGTTCACAACAGTGTGCACATTATTTCTGAATCAAGCAGGATTACCTCTGGACCCCTGCCACCTTCTCCCACCTCTAATAGTGTGCAGTTAGCTGGATCACTGAATGGGAGTGGCCAATCCTTTAATGGACCGCTTGGAAACCATCAAGCTCCTCCAAGCCCCAGCCCCAGCCCTAGTCCTGTGGGTGCTCTGCTGACCTCATCAAATAGAGACAAAGACTTTGCACAGGTTTCGAGGCCAATGTCTTCTCCTGTTCCTCATCTGCGTCTTCATCAACAAAATAATCATCAGTCTCATTTTGATCACTCATCCTTAAGTTCATTATCTTCATATTCTGCATCTTCATGCTCATCATCAATCACAATATCAAACCATCATAACCGCTTGCCTCCTCCCCTCTCTAGTGCCTCTCAAGTTTCGCATGTATTTCGTCCTGAAAGTCAGGTTCTCTACTCTCAGCAGCATGCACATCAGCCATTTCGCTATTATCAGAGTGACGATTTCCCTTCTCCACCAGTGCCTCTGGCATATACAGAAGAGGAGGAACTAACACCTCCTGTGACCCCTCCCACCCCTCTGGCTCAACATCAAGTGCAAGTGGTCTGCTCTCTAGAGGATGAGTTCTCTAGGGTTAGTGTTTTGTGTGCATTTTGCATTGTGATTTTATTTTTATTTTTAAAGGTGTATACTTCTTTGCATGCATTTATTTTCCTTTTCTCTTATTGTTGGTTTCTTGAATTTATTGGGGTCAGATAGAATATTTTAAATATGTATCTCTAGGAAAGGCTTAGCCTATATAGGATTGGAAGTAGCCTATCAACAAAAATGTAAATTTAATGTCAATATAGGATTATTTAAATTACTGTTTGTAAAATGCTCAATAGAACATAGATTATTAAAACATGTATAGCGTAATTTGGTAACTGTCCAATAGAATATGTTTATTGAAAATATTGACCAATTTGCTTTATTTATTTATTAAAAAATAAAATGCTTTCTGTTTATGAATTCTTATTCTGTGTATAATGTTTAAAAAATGACCAACAAAGTAAAATTTCCGTCAGTCTAAATTATCTTTCCAAATGCATTCTCCTCCCCCCCTTTTTTTTTTTCCCCACCTTTTATCAGCTGGTCTTTTTACCAGTTTAAGTTTTATCTGTAGTAATTTCATCAGAACATATTGTAGTAAATCATGGGGTCTTTCTTGGTTAATGAACAAGCAACATCCTTCTATCTATCTGTAACACCCCCCCACACACACACACACACTCTCTCTATATGTAATGCTTTATATTTTGTGATTAGCAGTTTAAAAAAATGCTAATTGCATACAGTATAGTGCTAAACATACTTTTAATAGATATTTATTTGAACATACATTATTTCAGTTTTATGTAAAGCTACCAGTAATTTTTCTGATTGGTTTTAATTTGAATGCTTAAGGAGAAAATAATTCAGATTGAGTGTTTCAAAATCTTGTAAATTTCTTTCCTTCCAAACTTTAGAGAGATACAGACTAGTACTAGAGTTTAAATTTAAACTAGTTATTCATATACATATATTAAATAATAAATTTATAATTAATAAACAGTGTTTTCAAGTAATTTAAGTAACATTATTGTAAATAATTAAAAACATTTTTAGTTCTGGATTATTAGTTATCTCCTTGGTGCCCATATTGTATTGATCAGACAATTACAGCTAACTCCTTGGTGTTCTAATGTCTATAGATCCTCTTCTTTTGTCCTTAGTAATATGATGCGTAGGGTGCACAAGCAAATTATATGTTAAAGAATTTGTTATATGATTATTATCAATACCTTCCTTGGTGTCTCGGCAAATTTTATAAACATAATTATTACAGATACGTTTTCATTGATACAATTATTGCAATTTGTAGTTGGTTGATGAGCAAATGTTTCCTTATAATTGATACAGACATAATCATGACAGATACTATTATCAGTATTTAATGTGTATAGTCTCCAAGCAAAGTGTTATAGATATAATTATTACAATCACCTTTCTAAGTATTTTATTTGCAAAGGTCTCCAAGCAAACAGTATAGTAAGAATTATTACAGATAGCTTTATCATTATTTAATGTGCAAAAGTCTCCAAGCAAAAAAAATATATATTATTAAAGATACCCTTTTAGTTGCTATGTCTGCAAAATGTCTCCAGCAAATGGTTTAATGGTATTGTAAGGACTATTATATATACCTTTATTATTATTTGATGTGTAAACCAAGTATAAGCAAATTATGCATTTAAGTGATATGCAAATAAGTGGAATACTCTGTACATGACATAGATTGCATTTATACTAAGCCAGAGTAAAATAAACTAATAGTAGCCAATTTTCTATAGTTCCTTAACAGTGCATTTAACACTGTATTAACTCTGGACCCATTTAAATATTTGTCTGCAATTTAGGTAGTTCTTTATTATTACAGTATAGTTAGGATTATTGCAGATATCTTATTATTTGATGTGCAAAAGTCTCAAAGCAACCTGTATAGACAGGATATCTTTTTAATTATTATTCTGCAATGGTCTCCAAGTAAATGATATAGTAAGTTATTTATTGCCCTCACTTTGCTTGTCATAAATTTATTATTAGTGAGAATAAAAAGTTCCTGCATTTGATAGCAGGAATAGTGTCAAGGATTATGTTATAGACAGTATTGTTAGAGTTACCTTCTTAGTGATTTGATTGCAGATGTAATGAAGTAAATTCTAAGGCAGGATCATTAGAACTTCTTTAGTTATCAGATTAGTGTGTCCTGAGTCATGGTTTCAGATATAATTATTATAGCTAAATGTGCCAATATATTTAAAGCAATCATTAAGAGAAGTCTATTTCAGCTGCATTATTAATTTAATAATGAGTTTAAGATGTAACAGATTTTAACAAAGGGTTCTAGCTGTCTTATTAGTTGTTTCATGTGTTGAGATGTCCCTTTACATGTTTCACACAGGATTATTACAAATGATGCACTTTCTGTCTTAGTTATATAATGTTATAGATTCACTTGACAGAATTATTACAAATGGTGAGCTTTCTCTTAATCATTTGTTCTTCATAGATTCATTTAGGATTATTGCAGATATTGAGCCATCACATTCGATATTTGACATGCAAAACTGTCTAAACAATTGTAATAGATATGATTACATACTATTGTATACTTACATACCACCTTAACATATGAATTTTGCCATATGTATAAGTAATATTTTAGTTTTAATGAATGTAATTTTATTGAAATGTTATTGTGTTAGACAAATAACATAGACATAAGATTTTTTTCCCCTGTAGAGTAATTTAGTAGCTAGTTTTGAAGAAGATGTTGAGAGAAAGTGTGTGTGTGTGTGTGTGTGAGTAAAAAAAATGTTTTGTTCTTAATTTTATGAACTTCTATTTCTATTTCAAAGCATACTTTTAAAACAGATTATTATGTCTCAGTCAAAGCAGAGTGGTAGGTTATTAGCTTATGCTGTTTTTCCTTTGCTTTGACTTTGGTGCTTTCTTCTGTTGACACTTGATTGACAGTTGTATATTTTCTGTTCTATAAAGACTCTGCATGTGACAGTGTAGCTTGAGCCTGAACTGGTGTTTAGTGTTTCTTTACTGCTATTTACTGCTATACTGCTGTTATTTCATTCTGACTACTGTTATCTGATCCATGGAGTGTTAGCCAGTGATTTCCTTCATGACATTTGATAGTATTTCACTGAGCTGTGTGCCTCAGTTGTGGTTTGAATATGCCAAGAACGAGGTAGCTTGTTTGTGGGCGTCTTGGAAGCATGGCTTGTATTCTGTTCATATTTTATGTTTCCTGTTTCTCAGGGTGTGTGCATGTTTCAGTTACATTTGTGTGTATTACTCTGATAGACTGTATAGAATGTGTGCAAACTTTATAACCTCCGAGTGACACATTATTGCCGTGTTGTTTTTTACCTGCTAAGTGATACATGGTTTCATCTGTGGCTTATTCTTAAACATTTTTTGGCCAGTGGGTTCCTTAAATAAGATTTTTGTTTAGTATTTTAATACAGAATCAGTTATATTTCTTCTTTTGTTTTTAAGTTACCTTGATTTATGCAATATTGTAAAATTAAAGCAATTGCTGTATTCACACACACACACACGCATGCATGCGCAGGGAAAAATCTCATTAGATTTATTTACTCCCATAAACATGATATTTCACTTGAAAAATGTTTTACTGTTATTGGTTCTGATTATAGAAATCAAACAAAACAAATAAATGTGTAATCTACATGAATATTAGGTAGATAGCTAAATAGATGCATGTATTGGAATCTTACTTATTCCCACAAGATAAATAGGTAAATAGAATAGATGTACAGTTGATAGAATCTTATATAATTCTCCAAAATATTATTATCATAGATCCAGACTACTATTCTCTTGTGTCAGCTACATAATTATGTGATGAATGCCATCCTCTGAATACTTTTACTAGTCTTGGATGTTTTTGAGTTTGTAATACTATTGTCTGAAGATAATATACAGAAACTTCTGATGTTTCAATGATGTTGTTTCATTTCTTAACTGTGTGTTGTTTTAAATAGCATGCTTTAAATGTCTGACTTTGTTTTGTTGTTGCATGAGTTATATATAGAATATAGTTTAATAGAGCTGTCATTGATGTTTGTTGAGCCAGATGTATCCCACATATAAGATAGTGACACAATACTAATAATCACTTCTAAAGTGCAAATATATCCTCAAACACTCAGAAACAGAAGTACATCTTTTGATAGTTTATCACTTTCAACTGTAATTTATTTTATTCAAGTGACACACATTTTGATTAAAAAAACAAAATCATTGTTTGTATACAGAATAGTTGTGATGCATTAAAAAACAACAACTCCTTTCTCAGATTGATTTTAAAATTGTAAAATAATATTTAACATTGATGTAATAAATATGATAGCATACTGTGAATTTAATTTGATAAATTGGTACTTTAAAATTATTTTGTGATTGGTAACAAGGTAAGAACTTGTGTAAAAGCCATTAATGTAGGTTTGAAATTCAAGTTTTGAAAATGCTGTTAACAGTGTGTGTTTGATTTTAGGATAAGTTCTTTTTTTTTTTTAAGGATAAGTTCTTTTTTTTTCATTGTTGCTATTACTATTAGTATTAGTTTATTTGGTGAATACAGAAAACAGTTAAGAAATGTTATGTTTGGGGATTTGTGGAGAAATAGATTGTAATGCATATACAGTACAAACCACTTACCTGTATCATGTTCATATTTCTGCTATGCACATAGGTGGTATACACAGTGGGTACCTGTCAGAAATGTATGATTTCCTTGGTATTGGATTTATTAACATAAATAGTCTATGGATTACTAATGTAGATAGTCTGGCAACATGTACCATATATACATTATTTTGTCAAGCTTAGGAAGCAATTAACTTAAATAAATTTAGGTCTAATTACCTAATAAATGCTTTTTGTAGTATAGAACATAATGATAATATTTTTTTTAAAAATATATATAAACAGCAAATTAAATCTGAATTAGTATATAATAGTTAAATATAATTTTCTTTTCAATGTGCCTAATCTTATTTCAAACTTTTTATAAAGTAAAACGTCACTGGGTATTGAGTTTTTAGTGTGATCTGGCACTACTTCTATGAGTGAGGTCATACATCTCCAAATATTTATGGAAACAGACCAAGTTTTAGACAGCTTCCATATACTTGCGCAGTTCCATAGTTTTTAAAAAATTTTATTGTAAAATTGCTGTACATGGTCAATCACCTGACAGAAAGTATTCCATTCTAGTGTGTTTTATATTCTTTACATTGTGAAGTTGATAAGAGTTGGTTTTCCATTTTGCTACAACTGACATATGCATACTTTAGGTAGTTCTTTATCATTACAGTAAATATTTCTGATTTGTTTTCCTTTGTTATAAATATTTGGTTTGCATGACTCTTGAGAAAAAGCTTTATTACGGTACCAGTCTATCATTTGTTATAATATTGATATCTGTTGAGGTTAGGTTTAGTAGAATTTGTATTCTTGTTAAAGTGTATAATCAGTTTGTAAATCTTAAGACATTATGAAAGAGAAAATTCATTAAAATTGTTTTTAAAGTTATGCATATGTTATGTTTTGGATATTGTGTTCCTGAGCAATTATTGTGTTTATTGCATCTCCTCCCAGGAGCTGCAGAGACAGAAATTGGAGTATGAACAGCGAAAGAAAGTAGCTGAGCAGATTCGAATCCAGCGTGAGCTAGAAGAGAAAGAATTGGAAGAAAGAAGGAGAGCTGCCCTCAAGGTAATAGGCATATCCACCCGCTGAAGCTGTTGAATGATTTTTCTTATGAGAGAAAATGCTTTAAATCTGCCATATTAATTATGCCAAATCATGAAGTTGGATTTGAAAATTTAATGTTATTCAAGAAAAGACTTCTAAATTTAACATAATTGGCAGGCCATTATACAGATAGTGTGTGTGTGAATTGATTATTTGTCTAAACTAGATTACACATGCTTGCATGCACACACATTCACACAGTTCTGAATATGAACTTGTTCTATATGTATTCTTGTATTCTTACATTTACATTATAGTTATTGATGAAGTTGATATCCCATATGGTAGGCTTTATAACACCACAGTATCCCATAAGAAAGCTTGCCAGTAGTCCTAAAACTGTGAAAATAGTAAAACTGCATGTGTGTGTGGCACAACAAGCTATAAATAGCCCTATATCGCTCTGACTGTGCACTGCAGGCACTTATTCGCGTTGTGGATTCACTGAGATTGAATTTTTCATTCTGTTTATTTCATTCTAGGTTATAGTAAATATTTTATGTTGATGGAGTACATTATGCTGTGTGGTTAGCTCTTATTTTTGTAAACCAGGATGAAGCCATTCATTATCCAATTGACTTTCTTAAACAGCATAATGGTTCCTTGACTTCCAACCCATAAAATATTAGTAAAAGATGATGCACCCATAATGCTGCTTCGTAATATGAATCACCACCTACCCACCCCACCCCTGAATTACGGAATAGAACATAGTTTTGGGTGCAACAGCTGCATAGTCATCTTATTCAGGTGACTATATTGACAGGGTGCAGTAAAGGAGAATCATACTTCATTCCCTGAGTACCATTTGTCCAAATAAATTTCTCTTTGAGTTTAAACAACTGTAATTCCATGTGAGCATATGCTCTTTGATGATGATTAATAAATTGCAAGGACAGAGGCTGCAGATCACAGGCATAGACCTTTGTTCCAGCTTAAAATAAAAAGTGCTAAACTTGCATTAAATGGTTTCTAAAAATGAAACAAGAAATAAAGATAGATTTCATTGTTATAAGTACTGATTACTGTTAAGCACTTTACAAGCCATGCAGTTAAGTCTTAATTAAACCCATTAAAAATAACTTACCCATATAATGTCTGAGTTTAATAACTTACATTTAATATTATGATTATTATTATTAAATGTATTATCTTTAATTTAAAATAATTTTGTTATTTTTTAAAATTTTAATTTTTTAATTTTAATTTTATTTTTTAAAATTTAAAATTTTTAATTTTAAAAAATGTAAATGCAAATACATTACTAATTAAATAAAATGATTTATGTTATTTCAGCTGCAGGAGGAACAGCGAGCATTAATAGAAAAACAGAGGGAAGATCATAAACGAGAAATTGAGCGAAAGCAGCAAGAAGAGCAGATCAGGTTTCAGGAGCAACAGAGATTGCTGGAAGAACAGGCTCTCCAGGAGGAAGAGGCACGACTACGGTGAGCAGATTATATTCACTCATTCAATGTATAATTTCATTTAATACTGCAAATATTGTTTATATTTCTTTTTTTTAAAAGTTGCAAAGTGTCTAAAAAAAGTTATGCCCCTGCACAAGAAAGTTTCAAAATCTCATTGCTGCAGATTTCTTTTTCTAAAATTCTAGAAAGATTGCTGATAAAATGCACCGGTAGTTGTACACATTTACATATCATCTGTCTTACATATTACAGAAGATAGAAGGAAAGCCTGCATAAGTCAGTTTACGGTCAGCATGCTGCAAAGTTTTAAACTTAATACCTTAGAAATGACAATCTGAATATTACATTGTTTTAATTTTTTTTAAAAAAATCCAAAATGATAACAGGCTTTTTGTGGATAGAATTAACTTTGGACCCATAAATTAACCATGTCTAGTTTTGTTGTCATAAAACCATTATCTTTACATGTATTTTGCTTATAGTAAATCTGCACTAGATGGGAATGATGATTTTTGAGTAAATTACATAGTGACTGAAATAAATGCTAATGAACAACACATTAATTTTTTTTTTACAATAAATACGTTGTTTGCTGCTTTGTTTTAATATATTAAATAGAGTCCAGATCATGTGTACAAAGATTTATTTTAAAAATGTGATTCTTTATCCTTGCTTGCCAAGTCATTGTCTTTGTTGACATGAATATTTTCTTTAATTTCAAATTTATCAAAATGACAATCTGTGAATTTCCTAGCTTCTAAATTCACCACTTCTGCATGGTTTGGTTTACAGTATTGAGTATTGTATACAAAATCATTTTTATGGGTTTTTTACACCTCTACAAAATCCAGAACTCAGTATTGTGAATTTGACACTTTGTCAAGGTTTTGAGGGAGCCAGTCACATTTAATCTTTGTAAATTTCAGAGAGGCATCATCAAGGGTTCATGAAGAAGTGATTTCACAGGAAGCAGAAAGGGGGAGAACTGAGGAAAAGGTTCATGATGAAGGTGGCAGAAATAAGACAGCAAACAAGTACATGCATTTTTTTGCTTTATTTCCCCTTTTTAATTTTTCTTTTCTGTTTTTAAAAAAAAAATGTATATATTAAAAAATAATTTCTGAATCATTTACGTACAATGTTTGGTGCAGAAACAAATAGCTGAAATGAATTTATTAAAGAAAATTAGAATATATAATTATGTAAACATAACATTCATTTGTGTAATGAAATTTTACCAATAATTTAATAATAGTTTGTAAAAAGCATTTTGATTCTATATTATGTAGGAAAATCCAAGTTGATTATTTTATATATTGGCTGTTTTGCTTAATTAGAAAATGCACTACTTATTTCTATAACGGTTTATAAAACTAAGCATTCAATTAATTGGAGAAGTGTATTTAAACAAATTACAAAATGATTTTAATTATAAAGCAGCTATTATTGCAAATTTTTTTTTGAGTATTGGAAACATTTCACTTACATTTAAATTGGGACAAAAATCATTTCACATACCTTGATTCTGAATGAACAATAATGCACATAATCTTAAACAAATGCAAATATTATTGCACTTCACAAAACAGATGTCTTGAAAAATACTTTCTAGGAGCATACTTAGCTTTGATGTACTTTGTTTCTTACTTTACTGTTGCCTGCTTCTCCTGGTTGTGGTTTTGGTATCAGTGGTTATGGGTCTTATTTTGCTAGTAGATCCATTCCCCATCCCCCATTATTTTTCCACCATCGCTATTTTTGCATTGGTAGTCATAGTCTAAGCAGCTAACATTCATTCATTTAGACATCATTTTATAAATATTTTAAAATTCAGTCTACTTTAAAATAAAGTGTCCTTTTTTTCTTCTCAGCCTGATATTAAACTTGAGATTTTTCAAATTTTATTTATTTAAATTTTTTTTAGAATGTCTATTTTATTTTATTTCTTCTTTTAAGAAAATTATTCATTTATTTTTTAAAAACAGACCACCCCAACAGCATAGTGTATTGTATATGGTTTTTTTTTAATTGGTTTGGAATCATGCTTAATTTTCATTTCAGAAACTAATATTTAATAGTAAGATATTTTTATTAGTTTATTTTTAAATTAATGATTAACTTAATTGCTTAAAGATGAGTGCATTTTACCAGTTGTATGTCTGTTAGTTTTGTTTCTGTATGTCTTTTGTTGAAATCTGTCATTTGTTGGAGCAGATAATGAACATATCAGAAACTTGGTGAAATATTTGTGTTTTGATAAATTCTTCATAGAAAGGTAACTACTGTAGTTAATTATTATCACAGTATTGTAAAATTAGTTCATTATTAATATAGTATTGTACAATCAAACAGTCTCCGTTAAAGCATTGATTGATAAATTGTTTTTGTATATTATTTTACCATATTGAAGTGTTTGAGTCTCTCCTCAGTGGTACATATACCAAGAAATATTTTGAAGTAAAGATCATTTAATCTAGTTTGGTATTATTATTACTGTTTTCACTCCGCATTGAGATTACTGTACCGCACCTAGCATGGAGATTACTGCTCTCACATAACACTGACCACACACAGCATTGAGATTACTGTTTCTTACTCAACTTTAATATTGCTGATCTTCAAACAACTTTGCAATTACCATTTTTCATACAGCTTTGAGAGTACTGTTCTTCACACAGTTTCAGTAATTGTTTTGTTCCTCACATAACTCTGGAATTGCTGTTCTCTCCATCTCCTATTAGCATAACTTGTAAAATAGCTTTAATGAAGCCATTGTAACATGCTTATATATTGTAAAATGTATTTATGCAGTTACCAATCAGTCATTACTTGACAATTAACAGTTTGATTACTTGAAATAAATTTAGCCAGTGGTTTCTAACTAGTACATATCTATAATCTATCCTCTCGCGCATTCTAATTTTGTTGTTGTTGAGAAAACAGTTTAGGGATTTCATTTAGGGCAAGTAACTGTCAATGCATCAGCTAAAGAGGAAATAATTTTTGCAACAGTTAAATTGTATGGTACAGACATGGAAATGTTTAGCTAATAGTACAAAGGTTATAATTGTCTGCTCTGTTAGAAGCATTGAATTTAAAGAGTGTCACTTGGTAGCTGTTCTTTCATGATGGTGCCAGATACAAAGAATATTTTCTTTAGAAATTTAAATCCTGGAATATGCATACATAAAGACAGTGGAAAAGTATGTAAGACTGATTTCACAAGTGCACATATTATTTATTTGTAAATGTTAATGGAACACATTTTTTTTTAGCATTTTACTGCAGCTAACACTAGTCAGTTATATAAAAATAAAGATGTATTTTATACAAATATATTTTGTTAAAAATAATTGTCAAATGTGTCTTTAGGATTAAAAGTAAAATTTCTGGAAAATAAACAGTGAAGGATTGAAAACATTAATTCTCTTGCTAAAAGTGTTAGTTTGATTTCTTAACATCTTTGTGAACATAATTATTATATGTACAAAATAGTTGCAAAATAATTGATTGGAAAAAGGTAAATATATTTAAAATTATCAATACTTTGGTATTTAGAGATTCATATTTATATTTTAATCATTGTACACCACACTTATATCTGAAATTATAATCAGCAAAAATAGGTAAAGCAGAATCCTTGAAATTTGATTTTTCTTATTTTCTGTTAACTCAGACTTGTACTTCATTGGACACATTTCCATGCATTCTCTTGACACCATAAAAATCACAATTTGTTATTAACATATTAAGCATATGAAACTTTTGGGCCTTTGCCATTTGTCATTGCCAGGTTATGGTTTTTGAGAATCTACTCAATCATTTTTGCCAGGTGATAGTTTATGAGAAATATATTTCAGTCATCTTTGCTCAGTCTCCCTAAAAGTCTCCATCATACTCATACAATCCTAGATAAATACAGCCAGCTTTGCTGGAAATATCATAGATTGCCAACATTATTATCTGGTAATTATTTGGTCTGTCTATAAGGAGAACAAACCCTCGAACATCTGCCCAAAAGGGTGCTGCTTCTGCGGGTACACCAAAAAGGTATTTGGAATGGCTGAGATTTAGGTCTAGGAGCATATATGCACTGCTCAAATCCTGCTTTCTAATGTTTATACCATTGGAATGGGTTTTTGTTTTGTTTTGCTATAGAACAGCATCCTCTTTTGATTGCAAGTTGTTTTATTCTGCCATATGCATCTGACCTCATGGTATTGAAAGGATTTTTGTTTTCAGTTTTATTTGGTTATCTGGTTGTGACTAGAATTTTGTAATCAAATAAAAATAGTTCTCTTTATATGAGTAGGTTTTGGTGCTTCAGTTACCCACAGAAGATAGAAGGTTTAATTGTGTGTATTTTACTAGCACATTTTAGTTTAATTTGCATCTGTATTTCCACACCTCTTTATAGAAATGCTCATTGCTAGCAATATACGTGGTAGTAATGGGAGATTCCACCATATTGCCCAACCCACCCTTTCCTATTCCAAATCCCATTTGAGCTAGCTTGATATATCACGAGTTTGGGTTTGTATTTTACTAGTTGTTGTTTTGCTGTAACAGAAGTTTCTTGGAAGATTATTAATACATTAATTCAGGCTGATTTTAAATACCTCATTGAATCAGGCTGTTTTCATATAATTTTCATAACTACTTGGGCAGAATGTGTTGCCACTTGTTGAAAATCTATTACTTTCTATTATTTAATAATCAATAGTAAGATGGTGCTTTAATATTTACACATAGTGGTAATTAGGTCATAATAATAATCAGAAGTAAGCTAGTCATAAAAATCAGAATTAATAGTCTGTAGAGTTTTATAAAATGATTCCTTCATCATAGAAAATATCAAGTGACAAAAATTTTAAGAAGTTAAACACTATGAATTTAAATTAGTGTACATGTATTTAAATTAGTGTACCTGCACAATAATTATAAATTAGTGTTTATATTCATTTATATTTTGTTTGAAGCAATTACAAATTGTGAAAGGATTATTGGACCTCTTGTGATATAATCTTAAGGTTTAATTAAAGGTTTAAAACAATGAAAAATGTGTACTTTTACTGTAAATGATGATAGATAATTAAAAAAGCTGTTTGATTCATATAAAAGTATAATCAGCAGTAGTAGTATAATTAGTAGTTTCAAGTATTTAACTATATTTTTTAAATGACATTCTTTTTGCTAGTATCTTTGTGTGCTAATTTATTGTTTTAACAGTTATAAAATTTGCATATTGACTAAATAAGTACTTATAAATTGTTTTATTTTATTATTAAAATATACAAAGGAATATAATTTTAACTCTTGCAACATTTTGCTTTCATGTATTTTAAAATTAGTTAATGGCATTATAAATTACAGTTATATTTCATTCATGGAATTGATTTTACTCTTGTATAAATTTTATAATTAATTAGTTAGGTTATTAAAGTACCGTCTTACTAATTAATGTTGAAGTACCGACTTACTGATTGCTGAATGTAACTGTTCAAAAGTATATTGTTATTTTCCACTGGTTTTATTCACTATATGTATTTGCTATGGATTCCTTAACAGAATATAATTTTCTGTTTCCACTACCGATTACCATCATAATTTACAGCTTTGTGCATACTATCACTGGTATTTACCTATTGACACACTACTGATTACCCTCGTAATTCACAGTAAACTATCAGATATTTACCTGTTGGCACACTATTGATTACCCTCATAATTCAGTTTTGTACATACTTTTACTGATATTTACCTTTTGACACAAGTGTTGGTAGATCTGATAATAATTTAAGAAATTAAGTAAATTTGTATTCCTTTTGCAAGGAAACTTTGTAGTGTTTTATTTATAGATTATGAGCTTTCGAGTTATATTTTTGATAATTTTTCCAAAAACTTTTGCTCCATGGATGTGGAATTGCACATTATCACACTTTAGGTATGGTGATCATATGACTAATGAAGTTCCCATTATAAAGTTTTCTTCAAAACTGCAGTATTATTTATGTTTATCATTTACAATGCATTTCAGTCGTTGCTACTAGTATTTCTGCAACTGTTATTTATGGCCCTGTTCTTTGATTATTGCTATGATTCAGATTCTTAAGTAGCACTCTTAGTGCTAATAATATTTTATGTTTTATTGTGAAGCAGCACTCAGAAATGTAGTTCTTTAAGTTTTAATTTTGCTTTAAATATATGCACACACACATATATATATATAAATCATTAAAACTATTAGCTATGCATTAATGAACCTAATTCATATTTAAATTTTTTTTTACTAGTTAAAAATTCTTAGAATTTTCAACCTTCAGAAATGAATGCCCATATTTAAAACCATGCCTCTTGAAAAAATTTGGTTGCAAGACATGAGTGTAGAATATAGATTTTCAAAAAAAAAAAGAAAATGCATTGTCATATATTGAAGTGAACTGTATTCAAATATGTGCAGTTCTATTTACTAACAAATTTTGTAAAAATGGTTTGTGAACTTAGCAAATTCTGCCATAAAAGAACCTTGTTGATTTTCTGTTTGTTTTGGTTTGGTTTTGGGGGATTTTTTGTGTGTTTGTGTGTGCATGAAAATTGGACATTTCTTGAATATGATTGAGAATATAAAATATATTTACCATTTCATTTATTCATTTAAAACACACAAATTAAACTTAATTTTATTATCTGTTCTACATTGCTTTTCATTTCAATATTTTGTAAATTAAAGTGCATATCTTTATTAATAGAAATGATTACTTGATTGAGTGATATTTCATCTTATACTCCAGATGATGTTTGTTTGGTGTAGGAAGACTTATAATATATGAACTGTTGTCTTAAAAGACATTATCAGGCATTCTTTTGAAACTTGATAATTGTTACATTTTATGTTTTATTATAACACTATGTAAAGAAAAGAAATAACCTGGCATGTTTTAATTACTTGAATTCTTTAGTTATTTTTCTTTCCTCTTTTGCTTTCCCCTTCTATTTTCAGAATGTTAGAGCAAGAGTTGTGGATTGTGCAAACATTTACAGATAAATTAGGGGAGAGTTTGGAGACCAACAATAACATAAATCACTATTTGTATAGGTGGGCATGCTTGTGCATTGCAATTTTGTGTACATTTTAAAGATGAAAGGAAAAATATGTCTAACATATGGGATAAAACTTAACAGAAGTTAATTACTTAGATTTTTTATAAAACTTAAAAGAAAGTAAAGAAAAATATGTCTAACATATGGGATAAAACTTAACAGAAGTTAATTACTTAGATTTTTTAATAAAACTTAAAAGAAAGTAAAGAAAATTATTAACTTATTATATGATACAATTTAAGAGAATTGTCTATTTTCTTATTTGATAAAGCATAATAAAGCAAAGTCTTCAACAGGCATACCACTCTTTCAGTAAGTCTTATTTTTAAAAAAAATTATCACCATTTCAGTTTGAGGAAAAGAGTGGTTGATTTTGATAAAGTTCAAGGAAACCAAGGCATTAAAAATATAAGGGCAGTGGTCTCCCCTTTTCTCTTACAAATGCACATTTTTTTATTTTATTCTTGGCTGGCCAAGAAATGTGCTAGGTATCTTAGATATAAATTTAAGGTAAAAAAAGGTTGATCTGCATTTTCCAGAATAAATGCATTGCATCGTATCTTAGAAAAGAAAATTTCCAGATGGCCCTCTTTTCTTGAACACGTGTTTACATCTGTTCACATAGACTCTTATAGAAATGACTAAATAATCAAAGTATTATGTGCACACTCATGTACATATCTGTTCACACAGACTCTTATAAACATGACTAAATAATTAATCTATCATAAACATGCATGCATGCACAAACAAAAAATTATACATATATAAATAATAAATATATGCATGAATAATACATGCTTAAACAAACAATACATACATAAATGAAAAGTACATATATATATATATAAAAACAAATAATGCATGCATGAACAAATAATACATGCATAAATAAACAATACGTATATAATCAAATAATGCATATATCAATAACACATGCATTAACAGATAATATATATAATAGTACATACATAAACAAATAGTGCATGCAGAAATAAATAATACATATGTAAACAAACTATCTTCTTTAGGTAATTCTTCTGAAACACGCATGCACAAACCAGATAGAATATATGCTAAGCTTCCTTAAAATTCTAGTCTTGTACTCTAGTAACGTGATGAATTTTATATGAATTAATTTACCTTTAACAAAAAGTTTTGCATTTGTTTGTAGGTGAAACATAAAATTGTTATTTTAATATTTTATAATGGCTGACTATGGCAGTGACATTCAGTAAGATTTAATGAATTATAAATGAAGTTAACATTAAATAACTACACAAAATCACAAAGCTTTATTGGGAAAAAAATTACAAATTCGTGGTAAACACCAATGACTAATGCACAACAGAATAATGTATTACACATGCATTTATTTATCCTGTTATGTCTGTGTTTGGTTTTATAGTATAGTTTATATTCTGTGTGTACTCAGCCAACAAATCTTTGGAAAATGGAATGATTTTATTTGTTATTTATTCATTATTTATAGTCTGGAAAAAATATATGAAAAGAATGTAAAACTTTCTTAATCTCAGAAGTTTCAATAATGTTTGAAATAGAGGGATAATAAATAAATTTTACAACAAAAATATTACTAAATAATTTGGAACAATAAAGATTCTAAAGTGGATTTTTATATTTATTAAATTTCTTTGTCATATAGCAACCACAAGTATTTCTAAAAATGCATTTACCATTGGTAATATTAAACTATCCAATCTCTCCATTTTTGTGTGCACTTGATTGTCAAATTTTCTGAGTTTCCCTAGTAAATCAGTTTTATAATTCACATATTTTATCACCTGTCCTGATGTAATCATATTTTGTAGTATAACACTTCTCCCTTCTTTCTCTTTGTCATATCATAGGAGGTGAGCAGGTGTAAATAATATCAGAATACCTTGACGTAATAGCTTTTCAGTGGAAGTTTTGGCATTTATTTTTCTTTCTCCCCAGAGCACAAGGTTAAGGTTACAGGTATTTCTGGTGTAGGTCAGGAAGGAGCTGTTAGGTTAATAGCACCACAAGATAGCTTGGCTGGCTGAAGATATTCCATTACTTGCCTTAGATGATAGGATGAGTCATCTCACTGGATTAGAAAACTTCCTGTCTTTCCTACCTTCATGTGGTGTGTGTGTGTGTGTGTGTGTGTGTGTGTGTGTGTGTGTGTGTGTGTGTGTGAGTGAGTGAGTGAGTGAGTGAGTGAGTGAGTGAGTGAGTGAGTGAGTGAGTGAGTGAGAGAGAGAGATAGAGAGAGAGAGATTATGAATATTTCTGTATAACTGATTAGAATTTTAAAAAAATATTTTCATTTAAAATCTCAAATTCTTATAAATTAATAGTAATACTGAACAAATAATGAAATAATAAAACTTAAACTTATCAGAAAATGGAAACAAGAAGAAAACATTGAAATTAAAGCTCCTTTAATCTATATAAAGCAGAATTTGAAACAATTCATAAAGACCTTGAGCAAAGGTCTATACCATTGTTAACATAATATATGCAAACACTATTTGTTGTTTATTGAACTAGCAGTAAAAAATATATGCATAATTCATGTACATCATCCCTCCAAGATTCCTTCACTTTTATTCTTCTCATCTCCTATTTCATCACTAGTAAGATTTGGATAGATGAATATTGAACTTTTTCATCACCTTATGTCTTCATCTTTTCCCCACAAACCCCCTACACTTCTACTCCATCATAACAGCTTGAGGCAGATCCACCCACATTTTTGCATTTTGCACATGTGGGAGTGTCTTTAAGTGCCAGAAATACTTGTTGTTTGCCCTGCAATGTTTAATGTTCAAAGCTGAAAACTTAGGCTCACATTTACAGTGTGCATAGTGTCAAACAGCACCGGATTAACAAGGTAAGGAAGACCTTAATTTGTTAAGCATTTCTTCAACACTAATACTGGCTTTCTGGTTTACCTATGCCTAAAGGTGATAATACTTATGGATTATCTCTGTTGCTTGTTGCTACAATTAGTATCAGCACCAAATTTGATATTGGTATAATATTTATTACAACTGGATTGAATTTGCTTTGAGTGTCAACAGCTAGGGAACATTTTGCTGCTTTGTGAGCAGTAGATTTTTCCTTACTTGTAGTTTTTTGATTAATCAGAATTTGGTTAACAATAAATGACAATACATCATCATTTAACTATGTTCTTTTATATATTTATAATTAAAAAATGTGTGGTTATTTCAGATTCTTGCTCTATCTCGATGCTCTATCTCGATGCTCTATCTCGATGCTTTATCTCAATGCTTTATCTCGATGCTTTATCTCGTTTCAGTAAGAAAGACCACATTAAGATTTATTAAAGTTTTAGTCTCTCACTCTCTCACATATACTTGCTCTATCATGTTGCTTATAATTTTAATAAGAAAGAGCTTTTTAAAATTTATTAAGGTTGTCATAAGTCTCTTTCTCTCCCTCACCCATCTCTTTTTACACACAAGCACACACACACACATACAAAGATGCATATAAAATGTAAAAGTGATTATAGTAATACATATATAAAATTAGCATGCATGCATGTTTGTGCGTGCAATTCTTAGTATATGTACATATACTTGAACAGTATCTTGTTGCAACTTTAAAAAAAATATTTATAGAAGTGTAGTTGACAACTATAAAAATTATTTAGATAATAGTCAAATAAAATATTTTGTGATCTTTTGAGTATAGGTTGATTAATGGCATTATTACTGTTTGAGTAATGGATTATTTTATTGTTTCTTATATAAAGTGTTACAAATTCTTAAGATTTGAACACACTTCGATAATTGAGCTTTGTTCACGTACACAAACTGTGTATGTGTGCATTCGTGCACACAGTAGCTTTAATTAACTGTAAATTTAAGGTTTGTTGGTTTGTCAAATGTTTAGAACATTCAGAAAACTGTCTCACTTTTTAAATTAACTTTAAGAAATGGTGCTACTTGTAGTTCTAGGGATAAAGATGATTATTCAGGCATAAGACTAAAGTTCTTGATGCTAAAGACATGCTTTGGCAAATGAATGAAGTAAAGTCATCTTTAATGATGCTGGTTTTAGGAAACAAGGATGAGTATTGGGGAAGAGCATAAGACAGTGCTGTTTATACTGAAGACCAAGGTTTATGATTACAAATAAAGACATCCTTATTGATTGTGCTTATAGGATATAAAAATTAGAATTGATTCATGGTTTATAACAAAATATTTTCACTTAAGCAAGCTTTAGAATTAAAAATAAAGACATCCTTAATGATCATGGTTTTAGCTATATAAATTAGACTTGAGTCAGGGTATGAAACAGTGTATTTTCACTTATGACAAGCTTTAGGATTGAAAATAAAGACATCTTTAATGATTGTGGTATAAGACAGAGTATTTTCATTTATGATTGAAAATAAAGACATTCTTAGTGACATTAATTCTAAGCAAATAAAGATGACTTTTGTGACTCAAGACAAAGTTCTTGGCACAAAAATTAAAGTAAGTTTATGAATGAAAAAAAAAGATTCTTCACAAGTGGTTCTAGGCAGGCATAAATCAAAATTCTTGGCCACTATATGTAAAAGATAAGCTTCATAAATCCTAAAAATAAAGAAACTCACACACTTTATGAATAAAATGAAGATATTTTTAATGACATTGAGTCATGAAAGAAGATTCTTTGGCACTGATAAAAATTGAAGTCAAGGTTCATGACATTAATTCACATTGGAACTTGGAAGACAGTAGTTGTAATCAGGGTTCACAAAATTGGAGTCAGAAGGCCATGACACCAATTCACGCTGTAACTTGAAAAAGTTTTGAGAGAGCAGCCCACTAAATCATGGTTTGTAGAATTGAAAGCAATGTGTAGCATTAACGACAAATTTGGATTATTGAATTTGTTCATCCATGGTGGTGGTATCTGTGCCATTTATTTTTTCACTGTAGTTTGTGTGAATTGTAGTGAGGCAATTTCTTCAAGTATTGGTTGAAATTAAAACCCTATGGATGAGCTGTTATTGTTTTGATGTCACCAGATATTCATCTTCCTGAAAATTGTATGTCACCATGCTTACAGGCTTGAAATATGTTTGCCCCTGATGTACATATTTTACTTTCCTTTTAAACTGTCATATATTATTCACATGTTACATATTTGTACAAATCATTAAAAGTTAAATTATTTATGTTTTAATTTGATATATGTATGACTCATGAATCCCTTTCATAAAGATGTTATATAGTAACACACACTATATTATATACCTCTTTGATCAGTATTGCATGCATGCTTTAAACACCAGTTTCATGTAAAAAGTTTTGCTTGGCAACAATAGTACTGCTTAAGCTTCATTTCTGATTTAATTCTGCATAATGTCAGTGCTTAATTTGAAGAATTTTTTTCTAAAAACAACAAAGTTTTAATTCCTCAAGTATACAACTTTATATTTTAATTTACTGAATTATCATTCAAAAAATGTTTTGGGTTTTATTTAATTACTCTTAATGTATTTCTCTTTCCCACTTAGAACTATTTATTGCCTATAATACATATTCACCATTCTTCTTGATTATTACTAAATGAATAATAACGCAAAATTACTACCATTTCCACTTGTAAAATTTAATCTGTATTTGTTTTATCAATATTATTTTCTCTCATAATCAAAATGCACATCAACCAGAAAATAACATATATAGCCATAATTAAATTAAATGCATTCAGTGATTTATTACAAATTTAGCAATATATCTGATGTATTTTATTAAAAATTAGCATCAGCTATTGAAAAGAATAAATGTCTTTCTCACTATCTCTGTGGTTTGTGTAATACTAATACTAGTAATTATTCCATTACAATATTCCTCCTTATTCTCTCTCTGTCTCTCTCAAACAAATGTGCACACTTGCCTAAACAAACACACACACACACACACACACACACACACACACACACACACACACACACACACACTTGCAAACACACAAAGTTATTAGCAGCATAGAGGGTTATTAAAAGTCCATACTGTAATATTCCCCATTCATTGAAATATCAGCAAGTTTTAAAATTTCATGACACAAAAGACTGTTAAAAATATTTGGCAGCATTTAAATATATGCTCATGGATGAAGTGTTAAAATTGCATGGCAAAAAGCCTGTTAAAAATATTTGGCAGCATTTAAATACATGCTCATAGACCAAGTGTTAAAATTGCACGGCAAGAAGCATGTAGAGAATATTTTGACAGCATTTAAATTTTGGCTCATTAGCCAAATGCATGCTGGCTTGTGGTGCACATTCATCTGTTCACAGTTATGCTGCCCTTGCAAATGTACTTTTGATATGCCCTTTATCATTTAAGTCTTTTACAAAGCTTTTAGGGAAACCAACAGTGGTGTTTTAATTTTCCTCATGTATTATTATATTATTTTTTATGTTTTTATATAGGGTATTTCATATTCATCATCCTGCTCATCATCACCATCATCATCATCATCATCATCATATCATTTATTTTTGTACAGTTAAAATTACAAGTTTTTTTTTTAAAAGTGTAATATTTTGTGGAATGCCTGCTAACATAAATAAATTCTTGTGCTACAGTCAGGATTGCATGCACTGTTACCAGCTTGTAAATGATTGGCAAGTGTTGTGCTTCTTTTATGTTGTCACTTGGCCCTTTCCTTTCTGGCATGCTGGGTAATGTTTGCTTTCCAGCTACATCACGGAATACTCCCCTTCTTCCCCATGGACTCAGGCTGTGCATGGAAATTACATTTACGCCACTGTGGACCACAGTCATCATCACTATGACGACAACTCTTCACATTTCTATGACAACGAGACACTTTGTTCCTATGGTGATGATTTTAATAACTATTCAGGGATGGCTGGATACAGCCTTCCTGAAAACAACACTCTCTCCGAGTTGGAGTATAGGTATGGTATTGGTGATAGTGCATGTTTTTGAGCTTAAACTGTTTATTACAATTCAGTGCAGACCTTATGTTCACAAAGCACTAAACCATCTAAGGTATGCAGGTCAACTGAGTGATTTACCATTTTCTAAGTGAGGGGTGCTCAGACTGCTCTGGTTTAGATTATATATTTAGGTAGCCAGCTGTTTAGTGTAAATTTATCTCCCACTTACCAATTGACTGAAACTTGATTGGACACTTTTTCATTAGATTAATTAAAATAATTTTCTTAAATTAAATTAACTTCTGTACTAGTACTAGTAGCAAGTTTGCAGTCCCTTTACTTAAAAATAGTTAATTAATAGCTCACCAATCTACTTGAAGTTGAAACGCAGCAATCATTTAGCTGTACAAAATGAACTATCCATCAATCCACAAGTCAGTGTTGTACTGAGCACCTTTATGTGAATCATAATCACCACCATCTTAAAGTATCATTAATACTAAGAGTAATACTATCAGTCATCACATTCCTTATGCGAATCTTCATAATTACATTCACCACCACATCTTACAGTAACTTTAGTATTACATGTAGTAGTAATAGTACCAGTCATTATTGTTAATTAGAGAATGTTCTGAGCACCCTTATTTGAATCTTCACATTCACATACCACCAACACTGTACATTATCATTAGTACTATTATTAATAGTGTCAGTCATCATTTAACCAGTGAAGGTTCTGAGCATCCCTTATGTGAATCTTCGTAATCACATTTATCATCAGTGCTTTACAGTATCTGTAATACTAATAATAATAGTATCTGTCATTTAGTGGGTGAATGTCCTGAGCACCCTTATGTGAATTATTATCAGTGCATTTACTATCAACACCTTATAGTATCTTTAGTACTGCTATTAATAGCATCAGTCATCAATATCGAGTGGGTGCTTTTACATGCACTTTTTATATAATGTATGCATGCATATATCATTATATGTTAGCTAGTATTGATTGCTAGGTGCCTAAGGAATTGTTTATAATCTTCCCGTAAATTTAGATAATAAATTTCTATGTTTATTTAAATAAGCAGTGAAACACATTATAAATATACTGCAAATAGTTCTATAGTTGACCTGTATTTCACTTGGCTCTATTGAGGCATATAGTTGTAGTGCCTTATGAAAGTGTTTTTCTTGCTTGCTTGTATTTAGTTTTAGGTTGTTTTCTTTTTTCGTTGTATTTCAGATGAAGATCTAAATTAGACTGCATTTTCCTTCCTGTATATATGTACTATAGCTTTGATTAGTTGCATTTTTATTTTTTTGTTGATTTGATTGTTCACATGTTGATTCTTTTTAGATTAATTGTAGATTTATTTTTATTTAATTTTGAAATAAGTACACACCAACTTGGATAAATTCACCTTATTAACAAAATGTATATTATTTTAATAATAATAATACTGCTGAATCCTTTTTCTATGGTTCGACACTTTGCCTATCATGCCATGAAAGAAACAAATGCTCTGGTTAGAAACAAAGCGCTGAGGCTTGTTTACTCCAATCCGTGATTTATACCTAGTTATGAATTCCTGATATTTTATATAGTTTATATAGAATCAGCTGCAAAATACTCCTTAGAAATTCTGGTGTTCTTCACAAACCATTTACCACCTTACTATTGCTTTTCTTTCATGAACCCATTAATTGTTGAAAATCTTAACATGACACACATAAACTGTAAATGTAATTGTGAAACTTATATACTCTTTAAGATATAAGATTTAATGTCTCTGTATGTATTCTTCTTGAGTGAAGAACAGTTTTCTCTAAGTTTTTAAAATGAATCTTGCTTTCATTGTTTTATTTTTTTATTTTGTGCCTCGTTCAGTGTCAGGATTGTATCATTCTGTTGAAATGCTGCTTGCTCTACCAGTCAATTTCTGTTGTAACCCACCTTTGTAAAACTTTTTGTTATATTTTGTTATAAAAGCTTGAATAGAGCTTTTTAATGGTTGTGCGATGACATATTTTTGGCCTGTTTTATTTTTCTTGGCACGGTAAAATAAATTTTAATTTTATTATTGGTCAGATGAAGTTTTAGCAAAACAAAATTTACTTTAATATAAAACTAAATAATGTAAAAGTATAAACATAAATGTAAATATTTAAAATATAAACACAGAAACATGACTGACTGGTTGACTAACACATGCACAACAATTTTTAGCCTGTAGATCTGTATCTTTTAACTTTGCTGTTGTACTAGGCCAAGAATATGATTTTCAATATATAACTTCAAAGTATACAGATTTATACTTATTTAGATTGAATATTGTAACTTGCATACACATACATAACCCCATGCTTTATTTTTTAATGTAACCTGTGTATAAACGGCACATGTGTGTTATACTTAATATTATTTTATCTATTTCTTGAAATATATACATAAACATGCATTTATTAATTACATGTGTATATATAATTATTTTATCTGTCTTAATAAATTTCATATTTTATTTTTATGTTCACATATTGAAGTATTTTTATTTGTTTCTTTTCCTTGCTTTCTTGATATAATTTTTTGTAAAGCCTATATTACTCACATTTTTATTATAGCAATATGACAGAAGATATTAATGTGTAATGTATGTGAGATTTGTCTTATAAAATGTATCAGTTATATGTATGTCAACAAATTTTTGTTTTTGTTTCACATGTAATCGGAAGAGTATCAAAATCATCATTAGACTTTTTAAACATTTTCTTCTGCTTGAAGATTGCTTATTACATGTTTTATTTATGAATTTAAACCTAACACTCAGTTATCAAGTAGATTTTTATTTTTTTGACAGTTAGAATAGGTTATTTATGTTAGTCAGAAAAACTTGGTCATATTTTTCTTGTTTATGAAATGTGAATTTTTAAAATGTATTATTTTGAAGGAATGTTTTCATATTTTAAAAAGATATAAAGAGTAATATTTTATTTAAGTGTATTTTATGTTTCTTTTAATTTGGGGGGAAAAGATTGTATTATTTAAGTAACTTCTGATCTATCTATCTATCTATCTATCTATCTATCTATCTATCTATCTATCTATCTGTCTGTCTGTCTGTCTGTCTGTCTCAATCCATCCATCCATCCATCCATCCATCCATCCATCCATCTATGTTTAATGTCATGATGTGATAAATTATTATAGAATAATTTTGAACAACCTGTAAAGTTTTTTTTGCTGAAGCAAAGAGAGAAGATAGCAGTTTCTATTAATATAGAATGTGTGGTGGTGGCAAAACAAAACAAAACAAAACAAATGTATTACAACAATAGAGAGAGAGAGAGAGAGAAAGAAAGAGAGAGAGATGGTGAATATTATAGAAACTGGATGTGATGAAACCATTAAGATTATGTGCTATTGAAAATATGTGTGTATTGTATGCCATTTTTATATATATACATGCACATTCAATGACACTCATGCATGGTGCGCATGTGCACACACACACACTCAAATGTATGTATATATATATATACACACATATATATAGTTATTGCATATGACATTGTTAGATATTGAATAATAGTAATAATAATGAAGAGTGTTTGTGTTTTTGGTAGGAATGCCCTTAGTTCTCAGAGTCTTAAAGAACAGCGGCGTATCACCAACACTCAACAGTATCGCAGAACCACCTCAGATGGTATCAGACGGGGCATACCAACTGCAATCAGCAACACTCATGTGGACAGTCTCAACCATATTAACAAAAAGTCAGTAAAAGTAAAGAAAAAGTGCTAGTATCTTGCCTTAAATTCTCAAGTGCACATGTATAATCATTTATGATTTGTGTTCTCAGCATTTCAGAAAGATTTTTATTAAAAAGAAATTAAACTTGGGTTCTAAAGGGTATGTGTATATATATATATATATATATATATAAAATAATTATTAAAGTACAACAGCTTTTAGTTTAGGGGAGAGGAGAAAATAAGGGTAAAGTCTTGAAAAATGAATATAGTTGTTTTGGAAAACTGCACCCAACACACACTGTATGAATTAATGATATTGAAACATTTCAGGACTTTTCAATGCAAAAATGTATGTGTGTATGGTATATGCATGTGGTGTGTTTGTTCATTAATAACAAATAATAAATACATGGCAGTAAAATTTCACTCCTATTTCCCACACAAAGTAATATTGTTTATATAATTAAAGATTATTATAATTCCTTTATTATTCAGATATAAATTCACCTAATTTTCATTTTCCTTAAATTACATCTTTTAAAATAAGATATAATTTACCATATTTTTTCTAAAGTTTGACACACTTTTGATTTTCAAAATGAGTTGATGAAAAATGCTGGAAAAAATTGGAATTGACTAATTATGTATTCAAAATTGTTGATAACATTTTATTACCATATAATTTTAAACACCAAAATTAAATATTCACCAGAAAGTATGTCAGTAGAAAGAGAAGGTAAAATAAAACTTATCAAATACAAGATACATTATTCTTTAAACATATTTATTATAGTGGTTCAAATGCCCATTGTAAAAATGCCCATTTTACTTGTTGTGGCTTCAAGACTGATCAACAGTGGGAACATTTTGATTAACTGGTTTACTTAGGAAGGATTGTTCAAGCTTTTGTCATTGAACTAATATAGCTAGCTCTACAGCAAAAATAAAATGCTTACACTTTTAATTAATATTTTAATATGTGTAGAGTGATTATATTATCATTCTTGAGAATTATTACCTTTCATATCTTCACATTTTGCAGTCTCAGCCAAAACTTTCATATCAGTGTCATTTCAAAGATATATATATATATATATATATATATATATATGTTTCTATATTTAAGTCATACAAATTGCTATCTTATAATTAAGGTTATCATTATTAATCTTTGAAACTTCATCCATGTATTTTGCTTGTTTCAAACTATCATATTTTGCATCATGTGATTTGCATACATTAGGATAAAATGAAAACCATTTAGTGAAGTAGTACTCAAGTCCAGTTAGAGGCGAAATTACCACGGAAAATATTTTAGTCTCCACGTGACCACATTTGCAACTGTAGCAGACCCTTGAGGAGGAAACACACTGTACTTCTATTAGCGAGCATCAGCAAGCTTCTTACTTCATTTTTAAACACTGGTCAATAGAAGCTAACGAAAAGGCATAACATGAAGGCAGAAATATATTGCATATCTACATTCTACTTTTGCACTAATAATCTATAGATGAATATTTCACAATTTTATTCAATGTAAAATCAAATAAATGACATTTATATCCTCAACATCTTCATCAAGTCCAACTGTCCAGCTACTGTGAATTATTTTAGTTGTCTGTCATATTTCTAGTTTTTTCTTGTGTTTTTTAGACTTTGCCAAAAGTTTGAAATATTTTAGTTGCCTGTCATATTTCTAGTTTTTTCTTGTGTTTTTTAGACTTTTGCCAAAAGTTTGAAATTTTAAAAATTATTAAGAAAACATTGATGTCAAAAGAATACTTTTTTCATTTGTTAGCCAGAAACATACAACTGTTAAAAAGATGTGCCAGAAATATTAAAATAAGATGGTATAATTGAATTGTGAAAAATATTTGTATGCACTTTTGGGTGTTGTAGACAAAAATATTTTTATGCTTTCTGGGGGTGTTTTTGAGAGGTGATGGTTTTTATTTCATCTTAAATTCCTACAATCTACTTACAGTTTTTATTTTCAGAAAAATGCATCGATTGTTCTCATATTTCTTATTCTTTGGGTTCAACATCTTTGTTCATTCTCAAGACAGTGGAACTCAGAAATAATTTATCATTAATATTCAAGAAAGCTTTTAAGTATTTTATTTTGTTTATTCAAATTGTGTTTGTCTTTTTTTGAGTATATATTTGTAAACATTCTGTTTCTTTTTCTAGTGGGATAATAGATGACACAATAAGTGATCAGAATCTTAACCCACCTTCATCCCTACCCATTTCTACAAACACCCCCTCAAGTTCTAAACCAACAAGCCCAACATCTGCAAAGCCAAGTGTTGCCCGTTTACAAGCTGGGGAACGAGCACCACCCTCACAAAGTCCAGTTGTACGGCGAAGCAAAGGAAATGAACGGTCAAATGTTCCATTGCCAAGTTCTGGACGGTTAGTCAATGCACCATTGTTTAGATGTCCTTTTTTATCTCCAACCTTGGCCAAATACTTATGCCTGGTATTTATAATTTATTCAGTTGCATATATCAGCTAGGCATGCTTGCTTTTGAGTTAGATGTCTGTCTGTAATAGGTTATATTTACATTTATAGTTATTAATAATTCTCCCACTAAACCAACATGTCTCTCACTTGGCAGATTATAAGGCTGTATTAAAACTGTACTCTTTACACAGTAATAAGATAGACGTTTTACTGATGCATGATGTTTCAGCAAGTGGAAACTTACTAAAGGAGTGATAAAAATCCATCTTTTATTTATATTTAACGAGCCCCTATCCATCCTCTATTACTCCAGCATAAGGTTTAAATATATGTGCAAGAAGGTGAATAAGTTTAACAATAAATTGATTAAATCAACAATCAAACATGAGGTATTACGGTTATATCTGTATAATCTCCTTATCTGCAGTATAACCATATTCATATAACCATATTCATATAACCATAAACAAGAAATACCATAATGTGTAATAATTTGTTATGATATATCCCTTTATAGGATGTCTGTCTATTAAATTTTTGGGGGTGCAAAAATTAAAAGGTAAATGTTTTATGAGTCAGTTTTAATTTAATTTAAATGACCATGTTATAAACATTTTCTTTCTTTTTGTAGATCTGTATCAAGAACTTCCAGTACAAGCAGTGTGAACAGCATTCAATCTCAGGGCAGTGCTGGACGAACAACTGCCACGACCTCAACTAGTGCTACCACTACTACAGCTTCACGTACTAAAAATCACATGACGCCAGTAAGTGTAGAGCTGTTTTGTTTTCAGTAGGTATCATTGGACCATTATTATTCTTAATATTCTGCCAGACGTAAAGAATTGTAAAAGTTTGGATGATTAGAAATTGAGTATTCCTTCATTCGTTATTTTAAAAAAAATATTTAGGTCAAATGTTTCCACTTTTGATGCTGAACTGAACTGTTAGCAGTCCTGCTAAGCACATTGGACTTTATTCAGATTTCTAATCATGTGAGATTGGAGTTGTGCTTTTGACCTTTTTTTAATTCCAAACCTTTCAGTACCAGAAATTTGATTTGAACTTTTGCTTTTTCACATTCTGTATAGTGTTGATGTTTCAGCACTATGATGTTATGTCATATTGCTTACTTTAAAATTGCAATACTGTTCATGGGCCATTTATACTTATTCACTTAATTTTGTGTTTTGTTCTGTATTACAATAAATCAGTAAATATTGGTGAAACAAATATCACAATAATTGAGTCTTGTAAACAATTTTATTTGACTTTAAGTAGCTTGCTGATTAATGGGTTTTTCTTAATTAGTGGCTTCTAACTAGATTATATATTTTTCCTTTAGAGGAAAACCTAACAGAATAAAATTACCACATCCATTCTAAACTAATAATATACAAATTAAAAATAAACATTAAAAATATATTTGAGTAATTTGTTCTCTGTTATATATATTTGCAAATATTTTCCCTTTCATTTTCGCTCTATACAGACAACAAACATTACTGAAATGTATGCCACTTGACAAATATCCATGAAGATTGATAACCTTTACTAATTTATCTTTTTTGTTGAAAACAGGTGGAAAATAATTTTATATTTAGTTTAGTGGACTCATTTTTACTGTTATACTGCACTGTATTTAGCTAACATTTAATAATAATAATAATAATAAAAGTTGCTAGATTTCACTTTGAGATTTGTCCTCATCAGTGCAGTATTTTGCTGTTGAAATGTTTTAAGATAATGTTTCTATTTAAAATTTAATATTTCTCATGCATTGTTTTTGTTATTGTTGCCAGAAACCAAGCAATTAATTTATGTTTTAATTTCAATCTGTGTAACTCAGTACACTCATTTTCAGATAGTGCAATTAATTTATATATTTTTTTGTTGAAAGTTGTGTGTTTTTTTTGCTGGTTCACTTTGCATCTTCTTTATTAGCACTTAGCTGTGCCTGGCCATTTTCTTTTGTTATTTAAACAGACCTCTACACCTAAAAACACCCGCAGAGCTGTTGCTGTTGGTCTCATCGTATGTTGTTGGTGTTGTCTTGTGAATTTTATGTGATGATGTTTGGCATATAAAAATGAGTAGTTTGGTGTATGCTTCAGTTTCTTGCACACTTGTTTCTTGAAATTTTCCTCTTTTTTTTTTCATTTAAAAAAAATTTAGTGTGTTTATAGTTTTAATTTTATGTTTGTGGTCATTTTCAGTTTTGATAATTTGAAGGGAAAGAATTTGTCTTTAGCTTTTAACAATATCTTTATGATTCCTGATGTAGTCAGTCTCAGTGAAATGTGCACTTCCTAATAGTTTTTCCTCAGTTCAAAAAATAAATTATTATTATTTCTAAAGCCTGTCAGCTTGACATTTCCTAATTAAAATACATCTCCAAAATTACTTTTTTCTTTGAACAATGTGAAAGGTATTTCATAAGTCTTTAAATATTTATTTTAAAATTATTATTATAATGAATTAAAGGCATTGCCAGTAAAACATCACTGTTTTGTGGCAAGTATTGGGTTTTCTGACCTTTATATATTTATATATATAAAATATACTCTTTTAATTCCATCTAATTATTATGAGAAGTACACATATAGAAGTTTGTTTAGTGTTGATGTCGGTTGATTTTACAAATTGTCTATATGTTGCATTGTGTTCAAATTCAAGACAAAGATTCTTAACATAATTCTTTTCTGATTACCTGTCATCATTGGCTGGTGTGCAGAATTGTCTTGTCTTAGGACTGCTGTGATCTGTTTAATTAACTTCAGGATTTTTGCAGTTAACATTCGCTGCATTTTCATTTGTTCTTTATTTTTTCTTCTAGACCTCTTAGTTTTAGTTACTTCTTTCGTTCTTTGAAAGTAAAATAAAATAAAATTGTTGAGACGTGCAAAGAAAAATATTGTTGTGATTGAGTGTTTAAAAATGATGTGTTTGTCAAAGTGCTCAAAAGATATCATAAGTTGATTGCTTTCTTATTCAGTACTTGTTCTTTTTAAGCTTAATAATTTAAATAAATGTATGTAATATATTTTTGTGTGAAATATTTTGGAATTTTTGGAAATAATTCCAAAGTGCCTCTTGTTATTCTGCATGGAACATGAGTATAGTTTAAAACATTAAGATCCTATGATCTTTCACACAATAATATTTAATGTGTTACAGATTACTAATTTAAAAAAATTAAGTGATTTATATGTAACATTGAAAATCTACTTATCTCCTAGAATACTCCATCTTAAGGCTTGTTTCTCTATTTTCAATATTTAATTTTTCCATCAGCTGCTTTAATTTATTCCATTTCTGCATAGAAACCTAAATAGGTCTTAATAGTCATTAAATTTTCACCTCTATGGGTGACATCGTCAAGACTGTTTTTCTTTAAAATTTGATGCATCATTTATAATGTGGGACATTTAAAAAGAAATGGTACAAACTTTAAGTAAAAAGAAAATGAGAGATTCACATATATAGTTTCACACATATAAATCACACATAATGATACATTAAAATGCATACTCACGCATAAATCATTCAGTAAACATTCTAATAATGCAGTTACATTTACATAGTAAATGAAAATAAATTAAAATCCTTAATTAAACTACAATTGCAGTATATCCTATCCATTATTCACCAATCCAGTCACTTTCAAAACTTATTCAAATTACTTTCAGCCATCCAAGAGACCTTCTTACTTTTTGGATAATTCTGAAAAGTAATTAAATATTTAATACCTTGACCTACTTTAGAAAGTTTTAATATTTTAAATATCACTTTAACAATAAAATGGGGATTCCAGCAAAAGGTATATTACAATATAACATCCAGTCCAGAACATACCAGTAAAAATGTAGTCTTGAAGTGCCTATAGTTTGCTTTGAAAAAATAATGGCATTTATTATGAAGATGAAGTCAAAATTACAGATGCTAAACTGTATTGTGGAACAGCTATAGCTTCCTGATTATGTGAATATTTTCATTAAAAAATGGATAAGTTATTGAAAACACAGCCTCTGCTTTCTTCCATTATAATAGCTAATAAAGTCGAGGATGAACTAATTAATCTTGACAAGTTGATTTAGAGATGATGAGATTACAATCTGGAAACAAAAGAAAAAATAAAAGATAAAAATATAGCCTATGTTTACTTTCTCAATGTACTAACCCTGAAAATAAAAATATATTTCCAAACAAATTGATTAAATCTGCTGAAAGGAGACAAAAGTATTTTGGAGAAATTTGTCAATCATTTTTTCTAGAAGATTTATTAGTCACAGACACTAACAGAAACCAGGATTTTGATGTTTATGAAAGATTAATATATTTGTTCACATTCTACTATAATCCACGATTTTATTTCTCCCTGGGTTAACAGAAAATGTATTTTATATAATCATTTGACATGTGTTACATCAAATGAGAATGATATAATTTAGTATTTAATCATTAAGGAAGATTTATATGTCGCCAAAAATAGGTGGATTAACCATTTAATGTATGTACTGAGTAAAGTTAATGAATGTTTTGTTGCACAAGCATGTAAATGCACACTACTAATAAGGACATGCATTTGATTTCAATATTTGCTATTGATTCTACCTACGATGAAAGTAGTCTTTTACAAATAAAGAAACATGGTGGCAGTGTAATATTAGGACTATATTTTAAAAGGATTGAATCTTGTATAAGATTTAACAACCATGATCTATTACAAAATGAACACCCCTTGTTAATAATTAAGTCACAGCCTAAAAAATTTCACTACAGTATGGACGAATTCATTTATTTTCATATAGTAGAAAAATTGTATTTAATCTGACTGTATTATCTGAATGTGTATTGAAAATATGCATTATGAGTTTGTATGTATAGTGTACATTATGTGTGCCAATGTGTGCATGTATGTGGTGAATGTGTGGCTAATGAATAAAATTACATGTAGTTAATTTGTATTAGTGATAGTTTGCATAATTTTTTTCAATGCATTGTATATCACAATATACACATTTTTAAGAGAAACAGTCCTAATGAATCTTCCCATACAGATGAAAATTTGATAATTGTTAATTTGCAGTATTGTAAAATATTATTTTATGCAAGGTCATATCATTTTTGCAATTATCCATGTTTGATAAGAGAATAAGAAGGCAAGTTTCAAATATATACATGTATACATTTCTTATCTAGATGATCTTTGACACCTTTACTGCAACCATAGACTCCTTTACTATCTTTTAAACATAAATATGCTTTGTATTTTTCTTTGTGGTTTGCATTCTTTTTATTTTGCTTTTGTGTTTGAAACTCGGTAAACAGGAATCGGACAACAAAGAAAAGGAAAATAATGGAAACGAGCCGCAGGTGTTTATTTTGGTTTTCTGTCCTTTTCATTTTTTTATTTTTTATTTTTTTGTTATCTAGAATTCTTTTTTTCATTTATACAAAAAGGTCATTCTTAGCCGAGTATTCTTGCTTGTGAATTTGAACTCTGACACTTAGAATGGTTTGGATGCCTAGTTTTCTTCTGTTTTTCTAATCTGCATTTTGCTTTATTAAATTAGTATGAGTTAAGAAACTTTGTAATGTAAAAGAACCTTTGAAGCAGGTGTATGAAAGTTCAGACTTTGACGACCTTCCTCAGTTGATTTCCTACCATTCTGATGTAATTATGTAATTATATCTAATAAAAATAGATGTTCTTTCTGTCTAACACTCTTGTTCTCAGAGTTGAAAATAAAAGTTGGAATTATCCTCTGCAGCATGAACAACAACCAGGTGGGGGTGGGGGTGGGGTGTTTGAGAATCTAGATTCTTAAAATTTCTTTGCTAGTAGAATGGCATTGACTTGCATGCCTCTTTGGAATGCAACATTGTTTTTGTTTAATTCCCTTTTCTTTTGTTCACTTCATACTAATTTCATAAGTATTATTAAAAAATGTATTGATGTCATTTTGGACTTATATGATCATATAATTTATATGTATACATTAATTTCATTCGCTCTAGAATTATGTTTGTTGATTTAAAAAGAATTTGTATGATAGTGTATGTCTGTTTGTTTAAGAATATGCCAGTGGTATTATGTTTAGTTTTCATTTTTATTTTTAAAAAAATGTCAATGTATTATGTTCAGTTTCCAGTTTCATTACATTGCTTTACTGATTTAAGTTATTGGTACAGGTACAGAAGAAATATGCTTTTTTTGTTTAAAACTGTGGAATGCCTATTTAATGGATGATGGCAAACGGTGCTTTAGTTTGGTAGGTCTGTCTGTACATGTCTCATTGTCCTTTGACAGCAGGGTCGCATGTACACCCAGCCCTCCACTACATACTCCAGGCTACTTCGGCCCACAACTGCCTCTTTCCATCATGTAATGTCGTGCTAATTTTATTTTTCTTTACCCTTGCTAGTGCTTTCTGTGTCTGTTCCCATGCAAATAAATATGTCCTTAGTTACCCATAATATTCTGTTAACTTTGTTTTATTTGAGGGTTTAAATTGTGAATAGGGTTGTATTTTTAATATTTGGCAAAATTGTTTTTTCAACTTTGGTCAGTTGAAAAATTTTAACTTTACATTTTTGACTAAGCATTTATTTTTTAGTTAGTATAGACCAAAATTACCATGTTCCTAAAAGATAAAAACTTTGTAATAGAATTCAGGTGACTGATTTTTGGAATGTATAAATAAATAAATAAATAAATAAATGTATTTATTTTATTGTTACCTAGTTGCTGCTTCTGTTTTGCAATCTATTATTAATGCAAGTGACTGTCCATTATCCAAGGTAGATTTTCTGTGCCAATTAAAATAGCTGATAGCAAAAGCCTTGTAAGAGAATAAAAATATGTACACAACAAAGGAGATGAATGTTCAAGTCCTTCACTGTTGGACACTTAGAATATTTAATTCTATATGATGGAGATTAGTTTATAAATTTCTTTCACTGTATTACTTCTAACCTTTTAAATTTTTACATCTCATAAAATATCTTTTTTTTTTTTTTGTTTCTCTCTGACTGCTTCCTTGTACCAAATAATCTAATGTGCAGTGTCAAAGCCTTGTTCTTTAGTGGTATCAACTGTATACCATGTAGATAGTGAAATGATTCACTCAGTCTCTATACTTACACAAAGTATCATACTTTCATATGCATAATACTAGGGTAGGAGATACTTGCAAAATAAATGCATAAAATTATACTCATTTAATTTCAATAGTATGCAAAAAACAAAAAAATAAATAAATACGTCATGATTTCCAGGAATAGAAATGGCATAAAACTGAATAGATGGGGAATAGTTAATCAGATGACAACAATATGTCATTGTCAACTGTTATTTTTGAGTGAAGATAAATAAATCATTTACATTATTTAATTTTTTTCTTTTTTCCCCCTTTCTTATTTTTTATATATATATATTTATTTTTTTTGGGTGGTGGTGGGGGTAGTGATGGCAGCTTTTGAACAGTAAAATAATTTTTGATTTTTTATATATATAATTTTAAAATCTACTTACATAATATTGTTAATCTCAGTTTTAGATCAGAATGCATTTTCCTGCAATGTTTAGCACTAACTTTTAGGAATATTGTTGCTATCTTTTCTCTCTGTTATCTCGGATAATAAAGAGTCACTTGTATGCAAATATTTCAGCAGCATATTAAATAAATGTTTATTTTATAAAATATATTTTGAAAAGATTTACTTTCTCTAATTGCTGTAGATAAAATTAAGTTGTTTTTTTAAAAAATCATTGCGTTGTCCTTTTTTGAATATTGAATTTGAATAGAAATATTTTTCTGGTGTTTGAAAAAAAAAATCACTTATCTTTCTTTCATATCAAAATCCAGTTCCTTTTAAACCAGTTCCTTTTAATATCATTTCATCCATTTGCTTCCTGCATTTCTGTGAACTAATGTTAGGTGCCAGAGCATGCAGTATTAATTGGTTTTATCTTTTTCAGCTTCTTTTTCTTTTTAAAAAAAAAACCTGTTTCAAACTAAACATTAACACAATTTTTAGTTAGCATTGGTAAATTATATTATGTGATTTACAGCACTTTTACAGCATATATGTCCTCTCATTTTTTTCTCTAATAGAATATGTACAGACTCTCTACTATTTTCTCTTTACAGAATATGTACAGCCTCTCTTCACTATTTTCTCTCATCTCTTTACTATTTCTTTTTAACAGAATATGTACAGCCTCTCTTCACTATTTTCATTTTAACAGAATATGTACAGCCTCTCTTCACTATTTTCTCTCATCTCTTTACTATTTCTTTTTAACAGAATATGTACAGCCTCTCTTCACTATTTTCATTTTAACAGAATATGTATAGCCTCTCTTCACTATTTTCTTTTTAACATGTACAGTTTCTTCTAATAGTACTCCCTGCAGACTGATTTAGATTTGCATTTCTATTGAACTAGACTTGCATTTATATCGAACTAGAATTAAAAATTCGGTATTGACTTGTATTTTATTTGAGTTTCTCAATGTTATTTCTATTTTGACTTTTACCACTAGTGGTTTTGATACATACGGTTATATTTATAAGCTGTTAAAGCAATATAATACTTGCCATATATATTTTATGTATACTGAAACAAACCAAAAAAGCTCTTGGGCATCCAATAAATAAAATTTATTCAATAATAATTCAAATAATAAATACTTTCATATAGTGTTATTGTGGACAGTAGTTTTCATGAGATTCATTTCACTATCACGGTGTAATTATTGGTTTTAATTTCTGCTTATTTGTTACATTTTTATGGAGTAGTTATATGGAAAGCTCAGATACTCTGTTTTTAAAAAATAGATAGTTACTGATTAATGATTACTCAGAATTCTAATATATATATATATCATATGCTATGCATTTGTAAATGTTTTAGAAAGGGAGAAAAAGATAAATTTATTATATACTAAAATAATAATTTGTATTTATAATAAACAATCATAGTGAAAGGAGAAGTTTATATGGTGAGAAAACGTGACTATACTAAAATTAGTATTCTCAGTGTTTATAGTATAAGTAACCTGCAGCTTATTTAAGAACTTATAAGTAGCATGACACAATGGAATAATTAAATGTACTCTGTAGTGTAAAATAAGCATGCAGAGTGCTTGCCTTTGACTTGTGATGCATGATTTGGCTTTGTTTTGTTAGAAGTGGTGGAGGAATATTGTCTCTCTTCACTGATATTTATTTTGGTAATGATCTTAGTAATATCTTATACTAGTTATAGACTCATTCATACTCAAGAGTGTGAATATGAAAAGAAAGTTTGCATGTTCTGACAGCATTTCTGATGGAAGAATTGTACTATTACCAACACAAATAACCTTGTACGATGCAGGGTTTTTTCCTGAAGATTGTTATTTCAATTTATAAACTTGTAAATACATTTTAATCTAATTTTCTGCTGCAAGGTCATGTAGAACGTTTGACCTCTTCCATTGTAAATTAAAGTATGCAGTGCCATACATTTACTTTTCCTACAGAGTTTTAAACACACATAAAAACTTACTGGTATTTACATTATTTATTAGTATTTATATATTTCTCATAGACTATTGAACACTTAATAGTTTGGTTTCAATAATTAATAACAGGATTCTTTATAAAAAAAATTTTAAATGAACTAAAAAAAAATGTTGAATGCCCTGAATTCATAATGAGTTAGTATTTTTTTTTAATTTCTCCCAAAAAGAAAATTTACCTATAATACCTCTTACAGTTTGGTGGGGATGATGAATTTGTCAGCTAAAATTTAACTGAGCACTTCATTAGCATTAATAACATCAATAAAAAGAAATACTACTAATAATGTACTCTTAAATCTTTAAATATCTTTAGAAGTTAATGGCAATCAGCAGTTATATTTTTCACAAGCAAGTTGTTTTGGGATGTTGAAAAATGTAAGTGTTTCATGATTTTTTTTCATGTCACTAAATAAATATTATGTATATGTATTAAAAGGAAAAGTGCTGTATTTTAATAAATAATCTTTTAAATAGATATGATGTAGTGGGCTGTTTTCATTCAGTATACTTTAAGAATTGATTTAGATTTAATTTGAAGTAGCTTGATTTAGATTAAAGCTCTAGAAAAGAAATTCTAGAGATATAGTGTGACTAATACTGTAATAGTCTCTTACAAGTTTCATTTCAGAAAACAAAAATGTCACTAAATGATGAAATTTTTGTTGATTTGCATTGCCATTTGGGGGAATAAAGTTTCAACAACCATGTACATGTATTTCAAAAGTAATTTTTCAGATGACCTTGGAAAAAATGGCAAAAATTGTGGGTTTATTTATTGTATGATTTCAGAGTATCAGAAACCTAGCTGGAGAGATTTTGTGTACAAATGCATGTGTGTGTGTGTGTGTGTGTGTGTGTGAAAGAGTTGTTAAAAAATATTCAACAAAGGTAATAGATTAGATGGGTCATTAAAAGTAATTTATTGCAAGATGACAGATTTCCCTTTTAACTTGCTGCATGAATTTTCTATCTAATTGCATGGTTCATTGAGAAATGAGTGTGTGCTGGTATACATTATTATTTCCTAGTTTTAATTATCATATTTTATCATGCACTGTGTCCAGAAGAGATATATTAAATATCAAACATGGCTTCTTCCATTTAGAGTACATACTATGTCTAAAAGAGCATTTAGATGATGTAAACATTGCTTCTTTTGTTTGGCAGATTGGTGAAATAATCTAGCATTTTATTTTTAATGTAATAAATATTAAATAAATATAAAAACAGTTTAAAGATTGATTACTTTTATCATTGTTCATTGTTGTCTTCACATTTAATGCATTATTACACTGGTATTAATAGATTTTTAACATTTACATTTCAAATTATTTCATTAAATTTGAAATTGTGATGATGTCAAAATGTAAATAATTTAATTACATTAAAACTGTGTTTTATAGGAATCAGCACAAGACAGTTTAAAAATAGTACAACTCTGATAATAATATATCCTGTTGTGGGGGCAAGACATCATCAGAATTAGTCTTGCAGATAATTTGGAGGGAAAATGTTTGCATTGTTCTCTTTTATGGTGCTGGAGGTAGGGGATTGGAAAATAGTTTCAATATCAATTAAATCCCAAACCTCCACCCACTACACTGTTGTTATTTCTGTAATCGTATTCACTGTCATTAACCAGGAAGAGGAATTTAAGCAGAAGCATCAACAAGTGAAGTCACAACACCAGACAGAATCCCATCGCTTGAAGTCTCGACTTGAAGAACAAAGGGTAAGGAAACTCAGACTTAATAGTTCTGCTTGTTTCTACATGTGATTTATTTTAAAGAAAGTTAAATGAGAAAATATTATTGCTGAGTTTCTTTATCTAGTCAGATATAAAGTGTGGAAGAGATAAATATATTATACTGCAAAATACAGTGGAATCCATGATTTTCTACTATATATTGAGAAACTTTTTTAAGAATAGTTTTCAATTATTAATTAAAATTTAGTTAATTTAATACTCAAAGAATAATATAAGCCATTTGGGTTAAAATTATTTAAACTAACCTTGGACACAAGTGATAGTTACTTAAAAACCTGTATTTGTTATTTTCATTAGCTTTTCTGCAGTGCCTTACATATAGCTAAGGAAGTGACTTACCTTTGAGAATATTTTTAATTTATAGTTATAAATAGATAGTAACTTAGCAAAATTAAAAGTCTCTTCTCTGTCTTTGTTATGCTTACCAGCCATTTTGTTGTGAGAGTGATATTATCACTGCTGATTGTGAGGAGAAGGCTGTGGAATTTAAGCTAGATACAACAGATCATAATATTTTACTAGAAACATGTGACTAATGTGTATTTTGCTAATGCACATATATTCATCAACTAAATTAAATAAGTAATTTAAAATATTACAAAATGCCCAGGCTGAACAGAAGAATAACACTTTTGCACCTATTTTAAAAAGAGTTCAATTCTGTTAACTCTCAAACAAACATTTTGAATTAATGGGTTTAGTTCTCTTAGAATAAAGTATCTGGATTTCTTTTTAACATTAAAAAAAATAAAATAATTATAAAATTGGAATGTGTAGAGAGGTGCAACAGAAGCAGAAGACAGGCGAAGAGCACCTCAGAGTCGAGCAGGTGCTACAACAGGAAACAAGGGTACCCCACGTTCAGGTGAGTGACAATCTTTTTTAAGATTTAAAAAACAAATTGTAGTTGAGTGTTCAAATATATATAATTTATTACAAGTTTGAGTTTTACTTTAATTTTCAGTAAAAATGTACATTTTCATTTGGTTTGGGAACAGTCAGATGTGTGCACAATTCTGGATGTGGAATTTAAAATAAAGAAGATAAACTATTTTTTAAAGTGTTTTTATCATTTTCTTTATATCTGAAGAGTTGTAACTATAAATTAAAAGGCAGAAGATTGTGTGTTCACAACTATATCATTTTTTGCTTCAATTTTTATGCATTGTAAAAATAACCATCAGAATTACTAAAATAAATGAATGGTATTTTTAGATTCATTATTCATTTCTTAATACAAATCAATTATATAATCTTAGGCAATAAATAAATAAATAGCAAGCTTTCTTTTACTTACTGATTTTCATTGTGGTGGTGGGTCTCACTGCCAGAACCATGCATAAAAGATGAATAGTTAGTAATTATAGCTCAGGTAATTTCGGATATTTTTTTTTATCATACTGTATTTGTTATGGTTAATGCTTAAAAAATGGTTTAAACAGAGGATTGCCATACACCTTTTAATTTTATTATTTTTATTTTAGAGATTATTTTTTTGGTATTTTTTCCTGCACAGAGTTTTAATGAAAATATTTTGTTGTTTAAATTAGAAAAATATTTGTCTTTTAAATCAGAAAGTACCTTGTATCTCATTACAGATTTACTTTTTATGTAAATTTGAATTAGTACATTTGTTTAGTTCTGAAATTATTTCTAATAGTAATAAATGAAACAATATTTGACCATCTCTAGTTTAGAGGTAGGGGAACTTTTTGGGGTATTACCCCAAATCTATTTGTGTTGCATGAAATTACCCCCAGACTTCAACGTAGACAAATACAAGCTAATTGTTCTTAAAATGGAGAATACCTTCTCTCAAAGTCAAGAATGAATAAAAGACTTAAATAGTCACACATGCATTTCTCTGAAACCATAATTGAGGAATTCTGCAAGTTATTTCCTTTTCCTGTTTGATGCCATCTGAAAGGTAAATGTGAATATGATTAAAAAGGGGAAAGTTTAAGCAAAATATTGTTATACTTTGAGCCGATATCCTTAGAGAACAATAAAGATTTATAAATATAATTAAGTCGTCAGCTTTTTATCAGCATGCAATGCAATTTAACAAGACCTGTGAAATGTCACACTCTGAAGACAATATAACTCTGACATTAGTTATAATATGCATAGAGAGCGTTGCCATCGTTCAAACTAAGCTTACAATTTGAACAAGGTACCTGCTCGAGATACAGATTTATGATTTCAATTTTGTTGTTTTGTTTTAGTGAAGTATCAATGAAAATCTCACGTAAGATTTTAGCAGTAGATTCAATATAGTTTTGAATATGAAAGAATATTACTGTCATTTTCTAAAATTTTCACAACTCACTTAACATAAAATAGTGTAAAATATTTATATGCTCTAATAGCTTTGGATTGCTATTTACTGGATGACCAGAAATGTGTCATTAAAATATAACAGAAATCTGTACTTTAATACATAAGAACTTTATTTGTTATTCAATAGGGACAACTCACCATGGAAAATAATAATATATCTACAACTCTCAGTTGACTGGAGAAAAAGGGTCGGAAAAGAAAAGCAGAATAATAGCAGCAGTTGCAAATATGGCTCACTGTGCTTATAGGATTACATCACCACCAAAAATCAAGTCACATACCTTGGAATAATTACTGGGGACTAACTGGGCTATTGTGCTCCTATGTTGGGAGTCAAGATCATAACTGATCTTTTTAAGGTCTAGTTAAAATGGCAAATTTGATAAAGGTCATGTGATTTAATTATCAAAGAGAGTTAAGTTTATAAAAGTAGGAATTTATTGTTGATCTATTAAAATTAAGGTGGAACAAAATAATTAAATACCCACCCACCCCCAATTTTCGTTTTTACCCCATTTGGGATAACTTAACCCCTGTTTCCTGATCCCTGCTCTAGTTAATCAAAAATATGTCTATTTCAAAGAGAAATTTGGTTGTTCCTGCTGTTTTCACAAAAGTGAAGAGCAGTTTTGGTGGCTTTTAATTAAAAAGTAGTTTAGCATAAGTAGAAATTGTGCTTGATAATGGGACATCTTTTTGTTTACCTGTCTTAATGTTCTAATTGGCAAACAGATCAGCGACATCATCAGAACAACACTCGCATTGCAGGGTCTACAGGAAAACATCCGCCTGGTGTGTGCTTAAGTGGTGCAGGGTTATCAATTGTTTCTTTTTTTTAAAAAAACAAACACTTTTGTGTGTACGTAGCTTTCCAATCCAACCTGTTCGCATGGATTTAGTTGCTTTCCAATGTATTTTGCAATAAAAAAGAAAAATAAACCAGTCTCTTTAACTGTTCACAAATGTTGCTGTACTTCTCTGTTACAAATTACAGCTGCTTATATAACTTTTAATAATACTATACAATTATTTAGGAACAAATAAATGACTGCATATTTTGTAGGTAAAGCTAGATTTTTTTATTTTTTTTAATGTTACAAATGACTAAATGACTTGTTTTCTTTACTAATGTAAATTACAATGACATGGTTAGAAGACTTTAAAATAAGAAATAATTAAAGAACAGTGTAAAAGCTTAAGATATATAGATAAATTATTTATCAGTTTTTTCCTAAGAAAAAAATTTATCTATTTATTTTTATATGTGCTTGAAATAACAGCTAATGCTTGTTTTACCTATTATCTTATTGAAATTTACTGTAGTTTAAGACTTTTTCTTCTAGTAAAGAGTTCATTTGGATGATAGATTTAGATTCTTATAAAAAGAGTTGCTGTGAGATACTATAATTTTATGTAACTGTAATAAAACTTATATTCTTCTACTATAAGTTGTATGATTTATTTAAATGTTAATATTTGATATTATTTCAGGATAGCTTGTAGTTGTTTTTCTCTCCTCCTTGTGGAGGAGACTGTATGATTGCTACCTAAGTTTTATAATTCTCATAACGTAAAAAAAGAAAATATTTTTTAAAAAAATAGTTACATTGCATTTGTTCCACCTTCATGTATTGAACATACTGTTTAAACCTGATTTACTTTCTATCTGGCTGTTGATGGCAGCTTTGTGTGCAACCTGTGCTTGACACTAATTGCTGATATATAACTTAATTGCGCTTTTCTTTTCCCCCAGCAGACAGATTGTAGTGATTTTAGAATATGTGCAATTAGTAGAGTTGTTAATTATATATTGACTGTATGCTTAGGAGTTGAAATTTTATGATTATCTTACACTATTTTTTCAGTTCTCTTCAATTATCGCATAAATTATTATTAAAATATTGGGAGTTAATTTTCTATTAACTATTTACTTATAATCTCATTTTGTGTGTAACATACTTTATGATAATTTGAGCTCTTCAGAGTTTGTGCTGATAAAGCTGTTGTTTTAGCTGCTTGGAAAGATTTCTATCAGTAGTTTAAGTATGTGTTTTGAGTGTGCATGTGCTTGAGTGTGTGTGTTTGTCCGTATGTGTGAGAAGAAACTGTAGGAGTACATTTCTCTTTCTCCTTACATAGCCAATGAAAAATGCACATACTTATTACATTTGATTATAGTAAATTAGCTACTATATGCAAAATTCTTCAAAGAAATTGTTAGAAATAGTACTTTCCATTACAATTTGGTCTGCAATTTACAATTTTATTTGCTTTCGAGACAAAAAAAATACAACATAAAATTTATTTTATATTTATTGTTCACCCAGAGCATGAGGGTATAATTATAAAAATCTTTATTTAATTAAATTAAATGACAATGCAGAGAGATGATATATGTAAGGTATTATTAATTTTTAAAAAATATATAAATATAATTTTTAAAGATATTTTCTAATCTCTATAGAAGATAAAATTGGGTATTTGGATTATTTTCTAAAGCATAATATTCATTTCCTTTTAATCTTTGGGAGATAATTGGCTGTCACCAAAAAGATAACTTTAGCAAAGATTTGTGTTGATTAAATGTTTCTTGTCCCTATCCCATCCACCCCATCCCCCTACACCCTCTGCATGCATTGGTGTATAATGTAAATTGCTCACTTTACAAGGAACTGAGACAGTTTTATTTATCATTAAGAGTTATAAGACTGTCATTTTTATATTATTTTTTGGAAAATTAGTATCTGCTGATTTAGGTTTAGAATAGATATTTTATTGTACAAACAGCACAAAGCTCTCTGGGAATGAAAAAAATAAGATATGTGTGAAAAGCCTGGCTTGAGAGGGGTTAATCTATGTTCCAAGTGTGAAAAGCCTGCCTTCAGAGGAGTTAATCTATGTTCCAAGTGTGAAAAGCCTGGCTTCAGAGGGGTTAATCTATGTTCCAAGTGTGAAAAGCCTGGCTTCAGAGGGGTTAATCTATGTTCCAAGTGTGAAAAGCCTGCCTTCAGAGGAGTTAATCTATGTTCAAAGAAATTTGCTGAGTAAATTGCATACAGGTAGTTTCCCCATTTTTATTTACTTACCCATTTTTACTCTCCTTTCCCCACCAACTCGCTTGTTTGAGTATTGATATGTTTAAGCGTATTTGTCCCTTGTCATTTTAGGCAATAATTTTTTCCTTTATATTTTAAATTTTATTTGCTTACGACACTTTACAACGATTGAAAAACTGTTCACTTTTTATTTTCCTAGATTATCTGGGAAACAATTTTTTTTCCTGATATCATTGTCAGTTTTTACTATCTTGAAATATTGATAAAACACATTATTTTTCTGTCATGTTTCAGTTACCATTTCACCATTTTTTCATCATATAGCCTTCCACTTTTCTTGAATTTTAACCTGCTTGGTTTCTTAATAGCCGTAAACCTGAGATACAGCTAATTACTAGCATATTTTTTAAAAGATATGTTTTTAAGATTTGTCTTTAAATTGATTATATGGACCAGTAGTCATAGGCTTGCATGATATTTTAGAAACCATTTCTTTACTGCCCTCTTAAGGGCAAAAAAGATTTAAAATATAGTTAATTTTTTATGCCGAGTGCATCCACTGCTTTTAACACTTTCCTCTTACTTTCAAGCTTCAAATACTCTCTGACAACATAATGTTCAGTATATTTTACATAATAAAACAACTTTAAAAAAAATGATATTTGAAAATACCATTTCTAGTCTAACAAGGGAAATAACTCACTCTGGGAAGCATGCAAGAATGTTTGAAATAATTGTGTTTTGCTGATTAGATAATATACATTTAAATAAAATACTTTAATTTCTTTTCTTTTTGTAAATTTGTGCATGGATGAAATTTCTTGTAAGACTTAGACTTTTTATGATATTTCGCCCTCTACTGGTTGGTGTATTGCACTTATCACAGAAATTTACCTGCAAAAATGGTGTACTCTTTAATAAAAAAATACAGTCTTTTAGGAGCTACCTTTTCTTGATGGATAGCTCTACTGATTTACAGACACTCCTTTTAGGCCTGATGTCTTATAGGATGAAGTAATATTTGAATAAATTAGTTGTGTACATTAGGATAAAGTAATATTTGAATAAACTAGTTGAGTATAATAGGATAAATTAATATTTGAATACATTAGTTGTGTACATTAGGATAAAGTAATTTTAATTGAACAGACAAGTCTTACAAGTGACATTTAATTAGACCTGATGTACTTTACAGGAAAAAGTGAGATTTGAATAGGTAAGTCATGTATTACAGGATAAATGTAATATATGTATTGAGTTTTAATGTAAAGTAACATTTGAATAGGCTTTGCACAATGAAAATATATTTAATAGGCCTGGTTTGTTTTATTTATTTCATTATAGAATAAAGTAAAATTTAATTAATCTAGATTGTATATTACATGATAATTTGGCATTGATTTGAATGTACCATATAAATGTTACTTGATCAAGTGACATTCGAATATTCAGACAGTTTTACAGACTTAAGTCACAAAATGATATGTGAATAGGTTAGATGTGAACTGTATGATAGAATTTATCCAATTTATATATTGAGTATTCCTGTATTTTACAAAATAAAGTGGGCTTTGGAATAGTTCACATTATTTTATGGTAAAATTTTAAATAAGTGTTTTGCAGGGTAAATTGTAATTTGAACTATTGGATAAGAGGGTATTAACAACTCTTGAATTGAACAGGCATCACATGATGTTTATAAACTATTGAATTTAGCTCATAGCTGATTTTATACATCTCAAGCTTGGTTTTTTGTTGATGGAGAAAGTAAAAGCTTTGTAAAATGATGTGCACGTAACTGATAATCTTACAAGTAAACTTAACCTTTGTCAATCCAAGAGTGTTTATTTATAACAGCCGTTAACTCTTGTGATGCTAAGCATTGTATGAACATTCAGCTTTGTCAGCAGGGGCCATGAAAATGCTTGAGGAATGCAAAGATTCCAACCCCAACTTCACCATTCGCCGTCGTGAAGAGCTACACAAAGAAGAAAACCAGCAAATAGAGATGCTCAGACAGGTAAGTAAAATTTAGGTGTTATAAAATTCATTGTACCTTTCACTCGGTAAGCAGAATAGATCCAGTGGAACCCCATGATAACACGAATTTGGATATAACTTGGTTGTGGCATTGCTCTTGAAATATATATCTTAATAATGCATTATGTTGCAAAACCCCACATTAACGCAACCCTGCTATTAATGCGATCTGATTTTATAGACCCCAATTATGGCATTATGGCAAGGTTTTACTGTATTACAGGATTCACATTTTCCAATAGACATGATGAGCACCTTAGATGTTTTAGGAATTTGATTTTTCCAGGCAAACAGAATGTTACCTGATTTGCTTGTTTCCTTCCAGCACTGTGATGCAATAGATATTATATGCTTTTCTTTGTCAACAAGAAACAAGTTTGATAGAATTATACCGTTTACTTTCTCCATGCCAAATGAATGGAATAGATGTTAAATGATTTTGTTTTACCCATCAGAGATAAGCAGAAGTGATGTTAAATGAGATGGAACTAAAATTTCATGTCATTAACTGCAATAAAATTAAAAATTATTAAATACATTTTAGCTCAGTAAGATGCAGCTTCACTGTAAAAGTTGTTTTAGTTAGAAGTTTAAAACAGTTCCACTGTTTTATGTACTTTTAAAATACTATTAGTATCATTTTCTTATTAAGACAATTGAGTCACGGCTGAAGGTGACACTTCCAGACAACTTGCCAGAGGCATTGAGAGATGGAGTAGTACTTTGTCACTTGGCAAACCAGATTCGACCGCGTTCTGTTGCTAGCATCCATGTCCCTTCTCCTGCAGTGGTAAGATTACTTGTAAATTAAATTTTTATATGCTGGTGTGTTTTGATTTATATACATATAGATATATATTACTAGTTTCATGTACAAAAAGGAAAATGCATTTATAAACTTAAGAAAGACCTGTTTAGAAAACGTGGTTGTTTGGAAGAAAAACAGATAGAACATTCATTGATGCTATTCATTTCTATTAATTTTTTGTCATTAGACAACAATTTCTCTAAATTTATTGACACATACTAATGTTTATTTTTACCACATAATTATAGTTAAACATTTATAGCTCAAAGCAGGCTTAACTTTGTTCATCATTAATAGCCATGTTCTACCATTTAGCTTGTTCAAGGAGGACATCTGTATTATTTTACTTGTATCTTTAGCTGACATTCATTTTTTTTGTTGATAATATAATATATTGTTGGCATATATACAGAGGTAAAATAGTATACTGTTTTTTTGCCATTAAAGGTAGTTAGATTGTGAATAAATATAAAGGATCATACATTATTTTATGAATGTCATAAGAATGAATGTATGTGTACCACTTGAATTATTTTGTTTTGTGTTTGTCTATATTTGAAAAGGGATAATTAATATAATTTTGGCAACATGCTAAATATACACTCATATAAAGCATTAAGGAAAAGGTTGCTTATTATGAAGGACAATTTTATATAGATTATATGATCCATTGCATAGTTTACATATTTCTTATTTGTGACTTCAGCAGCTGATTACATTTGTCAGATCTACCCCATCCATTTTTATTTTTCCTAAATTATAAAAGTAACTGTAAAACACAGTTTTCTTTTAAAATTTGCTTTCTTTCTTTTATGTGCAGCCTAAATTGACTCTTGCAAAATGTCGACGGAATGTAGACAACTTTCTTGATGCTTGCAAAAAAATTGGTGTTGAGCAGGTAAGTGAATGTTATTTCATATTTCCTTTAATCAGAAAAAATAACTGCTATAATTTTCTTTCCATATTGTGTTATTATATAATAAATATTCTAAATTAATATTTTATATTTCTATGTATTTGCCATATTTTATTTTTGTGTATATTTGTTGTCTTGTATTTTTCCCATTTTTCAAATCTGAATTGAAAATAATACAAAATCCAAATTATTCTATTTAATTTTTATTTACATTTGTGGGTGAGGTTGAATTTAAGTACAGCTGTTTCTTGATCACAGATCAAAGTTACAAAATTCTCATAAACAGAAATGAGAATGTTAATGAACCTAGAAAAAACTTAAAGGCCATTATTGTTTCTCCATGCACCTGAGAATTGTTACACTGTGGTATTATTTACTAGTTTTTATATGCTTGAATCTTTTGTTCTGAGTCATTTTGGATGTTTGCAGTATGGCTTCCTGAATATGTTCTTAAGTTTACCATCATCAATTTATGCATTTAATTTTACATATAAAATGAAATGTAATATGTAGTAAACAACTGTTAATTTTAAATAATTTTATGATCAAAACACATTTACATTCAGTATCTTAGTGAGAGAATGAGTGTATATTTTTTATCATCCCCCTTTAATTCCTGTGCCTTGTTTCCTTTTTGTTTATATATATATATAGGTCTCCTACATTATAATACTTTATGGATTTTTTTGTCAATTTTATGTTTAAATGAAATGATTATTATATAATTATATTGCCATGTACACATAATTACACTCATACATGCAAATATTTATACAAGAGTTTCCCAAGTTGTGACCCTTCAGAATCCTCACTGACAAGCAGTATACAAACATGTTAAGCTCAGTTTCCACTGTGCAGTTTTTCATCCACATGTTGTGTCCTGCTGTTGTTCAGTTATTTGTGTCTTGCCCTATGTATACGACATAGGTAGGTCAAGTACCACACTTGCATTATTGAGAGAAAAGGAACTATTAACAGTAGGTGACGAAGAATACTTATAGTGATACACCAAAATGAAAAAGTGAGAGAGAGAGAAAGAGAGAAAAAAACAGCTCATTGATCAGGGCCTTTTTAACAACAAACAAGAAGATTGTAATTTTAGAACTTTCGAAGGATTCAGCATTGATGAAATGACTTAGTGAAGAAAAAAGAAAGTATTATTAATTATTGCTATTATTATAAGTTATAGAAAGGGACCATTCAATTTTTAATTTTAGTATTTTTCTTTTTAAAACTTCCATATCACACATTAGTCACAAATATTTAGACCTCACGTTACAAATTTTTTGGATTTTCTTCTTCCTTCTAAATAAAAAAATATTTTAAAACGACATAATTAAGGAATGCATTCTTATAAGCTCTTTGATTTACTGGCATGTAAGTGTCACCTTTGCTACTTTTTGATGTAATTACAGTTAAGAAATAAATAATAAAATAATATGTAAAGAATTTTAACAGGAAAAATTACTCATTTGTGGACTGGAACTAATGCATCTTTAAGGAACACATATGTATTGCACATAACTAGTTCCCATTTAAATTGTTTTATGATTGGCTTGGTTAAATAGATGAGTAAATCCAACAGCAATGCGAATAATTGTAGAAGTATAACAGTATAATAGTTGAAATCTCAAAATTGTTGCATGATTGACTGTGGGAGCCAAATATATTTATTAACATTAAGCATCTGTAAGTTTTCAGAATTCAGTGGTAAATTTGTAAAATATTGTAAATGAAAATCATACTTATTTATATTCAAAATCTATACAAGCCATTCATTGGAAATACTAATGGCAGTATGCTTTTCAATCTTATTAGAAAGTTGTATAACTTATTTTTGTGAGGTCAGAAAGGCTGGTTATCCTGTTATTTTTTTAAGATTTTTTTAGTGTGATATTGCAGTTTATAGCAACCCAGCTGCATTCTAACACTCATCACAAATTTCCACAACCTCGCCTTTACACTTAGTCTCATCACATTGATGTTCTCCCTCTCACCACATTGATGTCCTCCCTCTCACCATATTGATGTCCTCCCTCTCACCACATTGATGTCCTCCCTCTCACCACATTGATGTCCTCCCTCTCACTACATTGATGTCCTCATTCTCACGAGAGTGATATCCTCCCTCTCACTAAATGGATGTCCTCCCTCTCACCACATGGATATCTTCATTTTTGCCACATTGATGTCTTCACTCTCACCACATCGATGTCCTTACTGCATTGATGTCGTCACTAATCACATCGATGTCCCCATGCTCACCACATTGACATTCTCACTCTCACCATGTTGATATCTGCATTCACTACATTGGTCTTCACTCCCACCATGTTGATGTCCTCACTCTCACTATCATATCTTCTCTCTCACCACATGGGTGCCCTTTCCAAACATTCAAATTACATTGATGTCCTTACTCTCACTACATTGATTCCTCACACTGCATCAATGCCCTCACTCTCACTTCATTGATGTCTTCACTCTTATCACATCGATGTAATCATTTTTACAACATTGATGTCTTCACTCTCACCACATCTATGTCTTTACTCTCACTACATCAGTGTCTTCACTCTCACCACATCAATGTCTTCACTCTCACCACATTGATGTCATCACTTTTACCACATCAATGTCTTCACTCTCACATTGATGTCCTCTCACCACATTGATGTCCTCACTCACTACATTGATGTCTTCACTCTCACCACATCTATGTCTTTACTCTCACCACATCAATGTCTTCACTCTCACCACATTGATGTCATCACTTTTACCACATCAATGTCTTCACTCTCACCACATTGATGTCCTCACTCACCTCACTGATTTCATAAATGGATAGCCCAAACATTGCATCCTATGGAAAGTTGTGTCCTTTAATATAGTAAACACAAATTTTGATTGCAGCCTATTATAACTTGGGAACTTATTGTATAATATACATTCATGCTTACATTTAGTATTGGTGTCCAAACCATTAATTCATCATTCTTGGCATTTTTCTATTTATTTTATCACTTTTGTATTTAGTTGAGTGTTAATTAATATCTTGAAATCACATGTTAACTGCTTTTGTATTTTCATTATCACTGCTTTCCTTGTAATTATGTCAGAATTATAGTTTATGTTAACAGAAAATGGCATCGTTGTTAATTTTTTTTATTGTTATAGGTTTTTCTGCCTTTGCTTGAATTGTAATAATAAAATTATTTTTGATTTTAAAAAATTGTTTGTGCTTATTTTAAAGAGCAAAATATTAAGTACATTTTGTGTAAAAATAGGTTTAGTTTATAGAAATATAAAGTTTATTAGAATTTTTGGTTGTGTTATATGACTAGAATCAGACGTAAGATTATTAAACATACTGAAAAGACTTTTGTTTTAATAGAATTAGGCACTAATTAGAAATCAAAATAATAAAAGGGTGTATTTGTTAAATAAATAGTTTGGAAATGGATGTATTTGATTATGTTTTGTTTATAATTATGACCTTATTTTTATTTAAATTTTAATATTTATATTGACATGTTTTATTGTACTTTTTATAAAAAGAATTTGTTGTGGGTTTTTTTAATGTGTTTTGTTTTTTAATTCTAAATTTACCTAAGAATTGATCGTAGAGAGAGAGGGAGGGAGAGAGAAAGAAGTAAAATTGCAGCATGTTCTCTTAGCAGATCTATTGCCATGCATCTCTTCATTTTTATTATTTATATATCAGTTATAATTTTTAAAAAACTTATTTGTAGTTGATATGCCATGATTGAAAGATTTATTGCAGCTATATTTTAATATTAGAATAGAAATATATTTCAATTTCTTATCAATGTTCACATGTGAACAGTTGTAATTATCACTTTATTTACTTAATGTAAATCTTTTAAATTTGTTTGCTTTTAAAGTTATATTTATAAATTACTAATTTTATACAAATGTTATAATGTTTTTCTTTACAATTAAAACAGATTCCAAAAGAGAAACATCATGAATGATAGTTCTGTTGAAGAATTTTACTAGTGCTATATCAGTTCTCAAAGAGAGCAGATCATATTTTAGACACATAACTTTATTATTGAATGCCAAGCTTCACACTAAGTATAGTTTATTTATTAGTTCATAATTGTCAGTATACATAAAATAACATTATTTAACCCCTTCTAAAATAAAATAAATAAAAAGTTGTATATTTATTGTTATACAGTAAATATTGAATAACTACAATGAATTACAATGTGTATTATTGTTTATCAATTCCAGTATTTAGATTGTTATGCAGAAATAATTTTTAATTTGATTTGATTTATATATCTGTTTTTTTTTAAAGTGCTAGATTGCATAGATTGTATTTTCTAAACCTATTATACATATTATTTTTACATTTATCCATTATAATTATACATGGACACATTTTCCCATTGAAGTACATGTAATTCACAAACTTCACAAATAAAATATGTTTGAAGTGCAGTAATGGAATTCAGTGCATAATAACTTTTATCAATTCTATATTTATTTTGTTAATCAGAAATAAATTTAAATTTGAGATTATTTGTATATTTAATTTAATGAAAGTGCAAGATATTCCTAATCTAATTATTTTACTTTGTTTTTGAATTAATCTGCATTGGGATGTATTTGCAATTTATTTATTATTTTTTATCTTAATTTTTATGTATACTTTAGTTGCATATTATATTCCACCTTACCACCCTACCTATAATTTTTGCAACATTTTTAGTCCATAATTGTGATGATGCATGTGCATGTTTATTTTTCTCCTTATGTTTTTTAATTTTTATTATTATTTTTGCTTAAACATTGAATCAAAATCCACTATGTTTCTGCCACATTTTTGCCTGATTCCTCTGGCATTATTGATCAAAATAATAATGGCCTTTATAAAGGATTAACTTAAACCTTACTGTTATGAGAAAAGTTCACTTGTGAAATTCACACATTTAAGTAAGTTGTTTTTATGTACTGTTTGTTTGATTTAAATGGTAATTTGGCAATTGTTTTCTTAAGGACAAGCATTAATTAATAATAAATTAGTGATTTGCATATGCATGTTGCTAATGCAGTGTTAATGTGCTAGATATTAATTTTACCTACTAAAATAATTTTAACATCACTCACTAAAACAAAAGTTGTAATGACATATTTAAGTAGAAACTTGTAGATTCTAATTTTAATCCATCCATTTTCTCTGAAATAACATGTAATATATATGCAGTGTTTGATGAAGGAGACTGGTTTTCAAATGTAAAAAAAATATGGCAGAAACCATGGTCCTTGTGTGGATTGGTGTCATTAATTTTAATATATAGAAAGAAAGAAAAAATAGCATGCCCTGAATGAGTTTGTTTCAGTTAACATTGCTACTGATGAAAATTTAGGTCCATGAAATTTAAAATGTCATAGTTTAATGGAAATTATGCTACCACATTTTTTTAATATAACTTTTTATAGTTAACCATTTTTTTTACTATGAACCCAGTTAAAATATAGTGAAGAAAAATAAGGACAGTAGCAGTGAATAAGTTAGATTTTTTTTTTTTTTAATTTCAAGTAGACACTAGAGTCATGTCTTATCAGTGGTATGTGGTGCAGACATTTGTGTCTAATACTAGTAATCTTACAAACACAGATAATGCAAAGCATTTCAAATAAAACACTATTTTATAGATGAGATTTATAGGATACTTTTAAACATTCAAACGGTAAGTCATAACATTTTTTTCTAAACATTTCTGATAAAAGAAGTCCTTTTAACCCCTTAGAAGAATAAATGATATGCACCATGAATTTTGTTGCACATAGCTAACTTTAGTCACAAACATTTGATGATTTGCACCATTTAGTAGATTTACTGATCATCTTGCCTTAGCTCAGAAAGTCAGAAATGGATTTGCAGTTCATTTTTGCATGAATAATCACATGATTTTTGGTTTTCCAGATGGTTCCCTTCTTGGTTTTGTTAACTGGTATCTAATATATTAATCCTCACATTAAATAACATGAACCCTTTCTGGTGTTAGAGAATTGATGGTTTATGATTAAATGTATAAAATGCTCATACTTTTTATACATAATATGCCCTGAAGAAAGCATAAGAAGAAAGCGTGGCAATGTTTTTAGACTGCACTGTTTTCATCTCCATCAGAACCTCTTGATTTTATTAATTGGAACACACATGAAAGGGCTTATTTCTTGCCCTTGGATAATTTAGAGTTGTTTTGTTGTTTGTTTTTTTTTGTGTCTAAACTCTGTGGGAACAGAGTTGAAATGGTTTAACAGCTCATCATCTAGTTTCACTTCAGTAATTTTGTGAATTAAGATGTACCAGCAGTCCTTACATTTCATATTATTATTATTTTTTTTTAATCCATGTCAAATTCATGGAAATGGAAATTTTTAAAAAATATAATTAAAAAAAGGTTATTCTCAAATATAATTTTTAATTGAATTAATGTATAAGTAAAGAATTATTTTTACCAAGCAATTAGATTTGAATACTTATAAAGAAGGGTTAACCAACATAACATGATTACATAATTGTCAGTAGAGATTTTTCCTTTTGTTGCATTTTTCATTGATTATATTTATCAAATAGCAAACCTGATCATTTCCCCTGGTAGCTAAACTACAATCATTGCCATTGGCTAAGTGTGGTAGATTGAATACCAAGTTGTGATAAGAATAAGTTGTTAGTAATACTGCGAAATCACATAGGATATTTATGTCTAAGTTTACAGTTTAATAAATCTTTTTTCCAGAATTAGCCTGTAGACAAAGTGCAGTAGCATAAAGTAATAAATGCACTAACAATAAATATTAAATAAGAAAATGAACAAGGAAACAACACCTAAGATGTATATATGCATGTGATCAGTACTATATAAGTTACAGAAGCACATAATAAATAATATAATACATAATAAACACACAACACACAATATGCATCTAAATAGCAAAATGCAAATAGAGATTTACACATCAGAAGTTTCTCATGCACAGTGTTCGCAAATACATACCACACAAAAACAAGCACAACTGCCGCTCCACTTATATCTGTGGACTCGTCCAGTTGCAGTGCCCAAAACGTGCTCCTTCTAAGCTGATCGCAGATGTTCTTCTCCAACTAAGCACTGATCTTTTTATGCACCAACTTATGTTATTGTCAGCCAGTGAGACTGACTGGAGCATCTTAATCTGCTTTTCTCCAGACAGATCATACACGGTTTTACCAAATGCTCACCAACAGTATGAGATTTGTTAGCAATGCCAATGAGGTAAGAAAGCCTGAAAGACACTTCATGTGGTTTGCGCATATTGTCACAAGATCACAGCTTCTGTTGAGATGACGCAAGGTCTTAAGCAAGTTGTTCAAAGTAGAACAATGGGTGCATGGTGAGATCTGGATGTTTTGCCATAAAGTGACGCAATTTTGTGGGGACCAATGAGCTGTTTCTTAGGACTGTTTGACACACAACACAAAGGATATCAGGCTGCTTTTCTTGACCAACAGATACAAAGCCCCACTTTATATAGTCAGGATCATATTTTCTCAATTTGGAGAGAGGCTCTGGCTTGCTGTCTATACGATGCTTTTTGACAACTGGTTCAGATGCAACAGTTCTTGTATTTGTTGCTTCCACCGAGCTTTCATGTTGGATGTCGATTCACTTGATTCAATATTTAATCTTTTAGCAAGCTTTCTTGTTTCTAGCCAGTGATCCACCATACGCTTTAAAATTATACTAAAGCAATTGTCAACTTATGCAAAAATTTGATCACAAAATAATAACATTACACAAAGTTACACAGTGCCAGAGGGCAGTCGATTATTAATGAGATTTTTTAAAAGCTGCGCGTAGTTTTTCACATGACAGTAAATAGCCAAATAGCGTGCACTGATTGCCAGTGAAAGCACCGCTTAGTCATCTATTCTAGTTTGTGGCGTACTCAGGTACTCAGTAGGGCCCTACAGCCTATGCTGTACTCAGTGCACTATATGAATGCTGGCCAGAGATTCAATGATCAGCACGCGTGTACATGAAACCCATTGCAAGAAGCTGGGTACAGTGGACTGGTGTCAAGGATAGCGCATAATAGTGGCAGCAAAATGGGTACAAGAAAATCATCATTTCTAACATTGAGTTTACAAGCAATTCTGTCTGTAGAATGTATTTTCTTATATGAAATTCATGTTGTCAGGGACGGATTGTTTGGGGTTCCACAGCTTTTGAAGCCAAGGAACCCCGAAAAAGCTCTCGCAAAACCTAAGGTTCCGTGGAGCACGGATTGGAAACCTCTAGGTTAAGGTGTAGTTGTCTTTCTTGGTAATTTTTTGGTAATGCCCAATGTTTTTGGTACTGTGAGCAAACTTGGAGTTGAAATAGTTGATTAATAGTCTACATTAGTGACATTTTTTTTCCAGTTTCATTTTGTGAAAGTGAGGTAAGATGCAATTCTATGCCTTACAAAATATGGCCGTATTTGCCTCTGAGTTTGCAAGCAAATCGTTTCAAGTTGAACACATGGAAAAAATTCTTTATTTGTGGAATTATAGGACAGTCAGAATGGAAAAATAAATCAGAAAATATACTAAAATTTCTGCTAAACAGTATTAACAAAAATCATTGAAGGTTGTAATTCATTTGAAAACATAAATTCAGCCAATTTATTTCTCTGATTATGGGGAGGATGACAGAGGCAAATAAAATGAACTGACCCTTTCTGCTGTGGTATGACACACTAGTTCAGAAACAGTGGCTGAATAAAAAAGATGTCTTAAAATGAGTCTTTGCTAGAAGAAAAATACCACCACCTCATGAGAGTTGAATGATCACATACTCAAAAGAAATTTGATGGCATGCATTAAGTTCATTAAGGTTTTCTTTAAGCCATGTCTGTGAGAAAAAAAATATGTCTATGTTCTTGCATTCGAGATTAATTTTTGTTCTCAGATCATTTTCTACTGATCCTACAAAGTGAGTTATTTTTTTTTTGTTCATCATATTTTTGCACAAAATATTAGTTTAGTCATAGCTATATTCATTATCTACCATTACTTGAGGAGTCATACTAAAAAGTTGAAGGATTGATTAAATTTATCTTATTAGTAAATATAATTGATACCCATATAGCAAAATGTCATGCATCTTCAGTAACTATCTTGAAAATCCAGAAAAAACTGTTTTTTAAGGGTTCCTTTAAACATGTAGTTCACATTAATATATGTGATATCATTGATGTCTTGAAAATCAGTAAAAAGTACCCTTTAAATCTATGTACCTATAATTATTTTCACAAAAGTCCCCTTTAAGTCTTCACATATATATAGTTGTTCATATTCAGAAAAAGTGCCCGTTATAATCTACATACATGGTACTTCACATTAAAATGTAAGGTAGTATGAGAGATGTTATTCAGTGTTCAGTGTATTTTACAATAAAATTTATTCAAAATATTATACTGTGCTTCAGGCACACAATGAATTATAAATACATAATACTTATTTTCTTTAGCAAGACTGGTTAGGACTTTCAGTCATTAAAATGTTATCTTTATGTAATAAGGATTAATGCAAACTTTGTTATTTGACTTATTTTTTGGAAATCCAGTAATATTGAATCATAGAATGTTGTTGTTTTAGTCTTGGATTCAGTTCTTTGATTGCAGAAATCATATGCAAAGTAATTTAAAAGAAAAAAGGAGACACCCCATCTTAATTTGTAGATATTTTTTTCAAAACCAGCATTTGAGAACCTAGACTGGTATGATAAGCACTGTAACATTTAGTCTTGTGCATTTTATTGGCTTGTATTAATAAATATAGCTAACATAGAACATGCTTATTGCAGGAAGCATAGACTAGTACTCTTATGCAAGTCCTCATTCACTTGAAATCCCAAACAACCACTTGGTGTTCAATAAAAATGGGTTTCTTTGATAGCAGACCAGTGTGCTCCTCATATGGTTACCATTTCAAAATAATCTTCTTTCTCTATATATTTGCATTTCTGGAATATCTGAGGTTCTTTAACTCCCATTTTTGATATAGCAAATATTTGTGATAGGAACAATAAATGGTAGTCATATTTGAGAAGAGATATCTTTTGCTAGACTTGTACAGTTTAGCATCACTTTGTTTAAGCATTTCTTTTCATCATTCCATTCCGTTCTGAGTTTGCTTTTTTTTTTGTTGACCAATTTAAATGATTTTAGACATGATTAGATTCTTTTCCTGGCAGTTACTTGTATGGTGCATTGTTTTATTGAAATAGATAGCAGGATTATTATCAGATGTTTTGCTTCCTTGTTATTAACAGTGACACAGTTTAGTCATATCCAATTTTTGCTATATGCTTATCTTCCTTTGCTAGTTGTCTTTACCCTATATCAAGTATTGTGTTTTACCAACATCCACTTTTTGCTCTTTTACTTATCTCCCTTTTTGTTTTTTTTTTTTTACTTATCTAGTAATACTCTTTACTTGCATCTATTGTTTTGCTCTTTGCTTGTCTCCCTTTTTCTCTATTTAACCCAGAAGCTTTTTTTGAAGGACTGGTCCTATTTGTTTCAAACCTACTAAACCAGATTTATTTAGTCTTAAGAAAATAATATGTCATTTTATTACAATAACTGAAAGTGAATGATTGACCTGAAAACAAGTTAAAAATAAAAGCTACAAATGAAGGAAAACCCCAAAAATTTCCTTCCAACAAGTGAAGTTATTAACCCAAGTTGTTTTGAAGAGACTGGGCAGATAACTGAAATTTGAAACTAGCAAAGCTCTCTGTGAGAATGAAAAGTATATCTAAAGTAACAGTAACAGTAATTTGTTATATTTGTGGTGCAGTCTCAAAATATTGCCTGCATTATATGAAGATGTGACATCACCAAATTAGAGAAGCACATCTTTGCTCATCTCACTTTGATTCAAAATGTACTATTGTGACTGGCATTTTCCCTTTTTTCTTTTAAAAGACAGAAGTTAAGTCTGTTGTCATTTTCTTTTTCTTTCTCTCTATTTTTTGTATTTTTGAAGACAGAAGTTAATGCTGATTTGATATTGACGTTTTCTCTCTTTTTTTCTTTTTGAACAGAAATTAATGTTGATGTGAAGGCTTTTTCTCTTTTTTCTTTCTTGAAATACAGAAGTTAATGCTCATATGATGTTAGCATTATCTGCTTTCTTTTTTTTTTTTGGAAAGACAGAAGTTAAATGCACTCATATAATGTTGGACATGTCTGCTTGTTTTTTTTTGAAAGACAAAAGTTAAAGTGCTGATATGGTGTTGGAAACAGCTTTTTTTTAAAAAAAAATTTTAGAAAGACAAATTAATGCTGGTATGATGATGACATCAGTTCTTTTGTGCTTTTTGAAAGACAGAAGTTGATGTTATTCGTACTGTCATAATATACATAGTATTATATTTTGGCACACTTGTGACTAAATATTGCTATAATACTATTCTTTTTGCTCATTTTTCTCCATAGTCCAGTAAATTAACATTTACAGAAATATGTTCAAATTAAGTAAGATTTAGGTATATATAAACATTAGAAATGCTATTACCAGTTGGTTTTGTGTTAACAGAAGATTTGCATTATAACTGCTAAGTGTATTATTATTATTCATATACAGTGTATAAATAATTTCTAATAAGGGTTTAAACATACTTAAGTAAAAGTTATATATATATATATATATATTTCACCACAAGAGAATAAACTAAAAGCAAATGCCCAATACATTTCAGCAAAGAAAAACACTTCACACAGCATTATTGCATATTGAAAGAATTTTACTTTACACTGTTAGTGCCCTTTATTACATTAACAATGTAATTTACAGTTCGTTTCTGGACAAGGTAATTGTGTTTGATGATATATTTATTGGTATGCTGAGCAATTTGCCTTTTGCAGAGAGACCTTTGTACTGTGGATGACATAGTCGAGAGTCTTCGTATTGCTCGCATCACAACTACCGTTCTTCGTTTGTCTTCATTCCCACGTTTGACAAGCACAGACTTCGCAATCACCCATTTCTGCATTGCCATTATCATCACTACTCTTTTTATCTTGGCTTGGCAGAAAGTGTACTTTTCAAGCTAGTCTTTGATAAGATTTATTTCACTTGAAGATTAAACCATGTGATCAAAAGTAACTGTTGATCATGAAGTGAAAGGAAATGTCATTGACAGACACAATAAAAATAATTTACAACATATGTAAAAGAAAGATGACTTGAGGAATGACTGAAAAAAGAATATATATATATTTTAAAGAATTATAATGATAGTCCTTGGTGAACAGTCTTTTATTTAAATGTTGTTTTGTAGACAGATTTCATCCCTTTCGTCTCATGTCGCTGCTGGTCAGGCTCACATGTCATCACTTTGCGCTGCTGCCTGGAGTGATCAGATAGCATCAGCTTATAGGGAGCCCCCCTACTAGAACTTGATCTTGTAGAATTTTGAAATTTGCATTTGCAATCAAAATGAAGCAGGGGAGCTGAGAAAAACTGTCTCTGAAGGAAAATGTATCACTTGATTTCGTTTAGCAAGGATTGCTGTTTTCAGTTCAGAGATAGTTTAATCAGTGAATAAAAGTTGTATTATTGAATTAAGATATCTTCACCGCACCCCCAGTAATGTGCCAAATGGAAAATATTTCGTATAAAAATCTTTTTGCTAAACATAACACTCAGATTTTCAGAAATGAAGTAGATGTAAATCAAGGACTAATACACTAATTATCTTTTAAAATATATTTTGTGATCCGAGTAGTTTTAAATTTAAATGATCACTTTTGAATTTATGAATGAATGTGTCAAAATGTTGTGCATGCTGCACACGTGTGTATTGGAAATATATTTTAGTGCTAAATCATGGTTCATTTTGTCTTGATGCACATATTTTCTTGAACATAATAAAACAGAGAAATAGCAATCAGTTTCATTTATACTATAGAATATTATTCCTCAGAAAATCTTGGTTTAAATAAAAAATTGCTCATCATCTCTGTTGTTTCCATAATTTTACTTATGTAGGAGACTGTCCAGTGAGATTACAATACAATAAACTCTTTCTAATGCAGTAATTTGCTTTTACTGTATGTGCAACATTAATTGAAACTAATTATTTAAATATAAATAAGAGAAGAAAAAATAATATGAATGGTGGCAAGGTCTAGAATTTACATATAGTCTTGCTGTAATAAACTTTTGTCTTGCTCACATTGGAACTGTTGAGCAAGGTTGTGTTGGATTAGCTTTTGATTATTTAATGATTACAGCAGTGTTTCAACAAAATGGAAAGCATCCACCACTAATGAAAAGAATACATGTTGCAAGGAGTGAAATGGCTGCAAATTCTATATGAAGAAATCCACTATCCTTACCATCTGTAAAAAACACACTAATAGTAAGGTTGCAGTGCCTTAAGTGCTGAGGTATCTTAAAAATTTAAGTAGAATCCTAACTTCAAAAAAAGGGGAAAGTTATTAAATATAGATAACTGAGAAAGTGAACAAAAAACCTTAGCTGTTGGCTTCTCTGTTTCAGTGGAGTCTAAAGTTAAACTGTCTATTACACTCATTCACTGGCCACAGTCAGTTAAGCTTTCATTTTCCAGAGATACCCTCAAGAAAAACTTTTCTTCGTCATCATTGCTATTGGTAGGATAATTTATATGAATGTATATTAAACCATAAAAATATCAGTGTATCTAGATATTACTATGTATTTACCATTCTCTAGTATGTAACCCAAATTTGAATGAGATTCTACTTCGCTTTCTATTTGTTGATAGAAAGTAAATATTACAGTAGTAAAATGAGAGTACCATTCTATTTTTTTAAAAATTGTGTGTAGATGCCACTGAGAATACTATAAATTGACAATCAGTACTATTAATCTTTTATAAGTAATGGGAAGGCATGAGTGAATTGAGTGCTTGTCTTTTGTAGATATAAATGTGGAGACTACTGGTCGCTGAATAGTCTTCCTAATCATTTTTTTTCACAGCTTCACAAGCAGTAAGAATACTGATATTATACATTCCCGTGGTTTTAAAAAAAAAAATTTAAATCAGCTTCTGTTTTGCAGTCAATTAAAGATATATTCCTGCTTTATTCATAATTGTCATTTTTGTGTGTGCAGATTTGAGGGTCAGTTTATTGATGATTTTTGTCATGATATATAGTAGAATTAGATGTATATTATTTTGATGTATGTACAAACTTGAACAAAATGTGCAGCATAAACTTAGGAGAAAGCAAGAAGGTTTTATAATATGTAGCACATATTGAGTATATTGTGTATGTTTTCTTGTTTTCTGAATAATAATTTAAGATTTCAGTGCTGAAATGAGTAATTTAAGCTACTGGTGAATCAGGAAAGTGCTACCTATTCATGCATTACTGAAAACTTGGTGAAAATTGTACAATATAGTTATGCTCAATAAAATGATATCTATTGCTGTGGTTGTTTATATTGTTCATTTGTTGAGTTTATATTATTTTTTTCTTTTGACATCATTGTAAATATATATTTACTCTTAAACATTCCAGAAAGCCTCCATTTAATTAATCATGCTGAGTGATCGCAAGGAAATATGTATGATGTTTAAGTCTGATACTCTGTTCAGCAAACCACCTTGGTATTTCAGTAACTGTAATGCATTTCATTTTGCTCTATTGACGAGTCACTTAGTACTGTATTCCAGTATTTCTTCATTTATTTTGTACCAGAGATGAGTCACTTAGTACAGTGTTTCTTGATTTATTTTGCACACATGAGATGAGTCATTTAGTGCTGTATTCCAGTGTTTCTTTATTTATTTTGTACCAGAGGCGAATCACTGTTATCAGGAAGAGATAGGTTTACATTACAGTATTGTTTCTGATTATGTTTTATTTTTTGTTTTGGACAAATCAGTTTTTATTTAATTTCTGTCTTCAGTAGCACTCAAAATATCATTACAACCCTGAACATTAATTTGAAGCTAAGCATCTCTTGGTTCTGACTTCTGCAATAATTTATTTCTAAAAGTGATCTTGTAATTCAGAATTTTTATAACTCAACATTTTTTTTTAATTTTTATTTTAATTAATTAATTTTTTTAAAATTTAATTTAATTACAAAATTATTTGTTTGGGGGTGGGATGGGAGGTGGGAATAGCCAAATGGAAGAGATGAGGTGTTCTAGATCATTTAGAAGTAATGTTTGATTAGAGTATTAAATAAACAGCAATACATTTATCTACATTTATCAATGGAATGATGAGAATTTCATTAAATCAATCTATCTATCTATTAGTCTTGTCGACCATTGGGGCACCACTGATGACCTGACAACCAGTTTACTCCATTCCATTTTGTTCTCTGCTAATCTTACTGAATTGCTTAGTTTAAAACAATAACAAATAATAAATAAATGGATTTTTTTTGTATGATGCCAAAGTATGTAAGAGCTATGAGCACCTTTTTCACCATAATTGATTAGCTGATGAAAGATATGGAAGCAAATAATAAGATGTTGGACCAAGTTGCAAGTTGGTGCCCACCATTGGTGGTCAAAATGAAGATACATGTAGTTTGAAAGTAACTTTAATCTTTGATTTTTATCTTTTCCCAAGGAGCAAGTGTTATAAGATCTTTCACTGTCATTTTGAAGTTGAGAAAGTATTTTTCTTTTTGTTCTCACTTGAAGATTATTACATATTATATTTATACATATAATTGTATATATTATATTTGTGTGTATTTGATTTTTCTAATTCAAAAATATATCTCTCCCCAAGCCCTCATTTTTTTAAAAACTTGAATGTTTCTTAAGAAATTTAGTTTTGAATAGTTTCTTAAAGCACTAAATTGCATTGTATGTTATTACATGTACTTTGTAATTATTATTTGGATTTGCAAATCATGTTTTGTTTCACACCATTCCTAAATTTTTTGTTATTATTCCTTTTTTTTTTTAAAGTAAATAAAAATGACATTTTAAGTTTTATATTTTCAGAATCATAAAAAGACTGTGATCTATTACTAACCACTGATGATCCTCAAAATTAAGAATTTTGTTGTCTTTATTTCAGGAATTTTAATTTTAATTTTATATTTGTTGGTCTTTATTTTTTTTTATTTTTTTTTATTTTCATATTTATTTTATGGCAGAAAGATTTTTTATTTTGTACTGATATCAGATAATAATACTGCTTACTTATGTATACTCAAAGTGAAATGAGATTGTTCTGATGGTGAGTTTGAAAAAGAGACAGAATAATTTTGTTTGGTGTAATTGACAATATTTTTTAATAGAAATTTTGATTTGTGAAATTGTGAAATCTGCACTCTTAATACAATTTACATCAAGAACTCATGCATATTAATTATTTTTACTTATATGAAAGCTTGTAAAATATTGCCAAATCTTGCTGTGTGTGTGTGTGTGTGTGTGTGTGTGTGGTGTGTGTGGTGTGTGGTGTGTGTGGGTGGGTGGGTGGGTGGGTGTGTGTGGGTGAATAAATTTGTGGAACAAAAAGTTTTTTAAAATAAAAAAATCTCTGCCTTATTAAACTGATATTCTGCTGCTAGGAATAAATTTGTTTTAAAGAGCTATGTGGCTGTGAGATCTAGGTTTTGAATCTTTGGGATTTTTTAGAATCCTCAAATTTGGGGGGTTGTTTGTCAAGCTTAGCACTCAGAATATAAAGTGACTAGAGAGACAGTGATATCCAGAGCTTATAAAGTACAACAAAACAAAACAACTACTTAATTTGATTGTTTTATTATTGTTTGAGCTTCACTGTGTGCACATTATACCCAAAAAATTATTTGTAATAAATAAACTTCTGAGTAAGAATATAAGTCATAAAAGTAGTGCGTGTTTTTGTTTTTTTTTAAAAGGAAAAAAGAAATTAAAAAAATTTAAATGCTAATTTTTGCTCAAATGCTTAATATAAACAATGCTTATGAAATGAGTTGGGGATAAGAATGATATACTTTACCAGTGAGCATTTTTAATCTGTACATTATTTGTAGGTTTGAAAATGGTACTGTTAGTAGAATTCCAATGTTTTAACATATTATCATACAAGAATTAAGAATGATACTGGTGACTTCATTTTAAATGCATTAAAATACAAATGATTAAATACTTTCTTTTTTCCTGTTTCTTTTCTTCTATTTGCTGCTGTTACCTTTCAGTTCAATAAATGATATTTGCTAAAGTCATGTTTAAGTATGCATTTATAATTATCTTGAAAGTAATTTGTATTGATCCATTGTCTGAAGAAATTTTGCATGGAGAAACAATTTGTGATTAAAAAAAAAGAAAGAAGTACTTTGGGTAATTTTACAAAGGTTTTTAACTTTAAAAAAAACAAACACTTTTGTTGCTGTTGAAGGGTTGGTGTGATTTATTTGTTTTTATTTGTGTGTGTGTGTGTGTGTGTGTGTGTGTGTGTGTGTGTGTGTGTGTTGTGTGTGTGTGTGTGTGTGTGTGTGTGTGTGTGTGTTGTGTGTGTGTGCATATTATTGTTTTCCTGTTAATATTCTTTTCCTTTTAACCAAGATCCAAGTTGCACACAATAAGAAGGGTTTTTTTTTTTGTTGTTGTTTTTTGTTGTGTTATTTGGCTTCACTCTGAGTGATGGGTAAGTAATACAGTAAACATATTTACAGTTATTTTTTTCCAAGTTTATATACAGTACTCATACTTGAATATTTACACTGAATTTTGTCAAGCATAAATTTCAAATTATACAGTAGCTTTACACTATCTTGGGAATGTACTCAAAGAAGAAAATACAAATGTGAAGAAAACACCAAAATTGTACACAAGTACAAATCAGGAGACCAAACAAACAAGACCAAATAAAACATTATAATTGCTACACAACAAAGCAGGCAAACAAACAACAAAACCAAGTATAACACCATAAGAGATGCACAGTAGATACAAAGCAGGCAAATAAACAACAAAAATTAAAACAAACATTAAATTAAATCATGAGTGTGGAGCAGAAATTTAGTTCATGTAAGTATATGCATGTATGTTTGTTAATGTGAGAGAGAGAGAGAGTGTTATAAAATATCAGTAAAATTAATGTATTAATGCACTCACTGTTTAGTGTTTGAGTGAAATGAAAACAATTTTGTAATACTTTTTTTTATTTTTAAAACAGTTAAAAGTTATTTATTATTTTAAATATGGTCAGTTCCACTGTAAAGCTTTTTTTCACAATGTACATTGGATATAATGAGATAAATATATTATAAAACATTGTTTATGATTATGCATAGATTTTTGCCATAGTTTGGTACTTTTTAGAAATGTAAATTCAGCTTTACAGGTGAACTGACTATACTATTTTTATAATCAACATTTCCCATGTTTTCTGCTTCCATAGACATTTTAAAATGCTATTCTTTTTATTTTGTCATATTTGAGTAAAAGGGCACCTTTGTAGCAATCTGTAATTCTCATTTAAGTAAATTCAAGATGTCAAATTACATATCTTAATACCAGTATAAAAATATCAGAAATAGCTTATTATTTCAGTCACTTACAGATTCTGTATTTAGTATGTTCACTGACAAAATTAAATAAATTTGTATAGAATTAGTGAGAACAAGATTTGGTAAAAGAGCAATGTTTGTCACTACTTTAAAATAATATCACTAAAAGTTTGCCATTTGCTGCTTTTATTACTACCCCATGCAGAATTAAAGTTACAGTATATCTTCAGAAATATAGGTGAAAAAAATAGGAGGTGCTCTATTATATAATTATGAAGTACGTAATTGTATTATTTTCAGCCATGTGTTTGTAATTTTAAAGAATTAAAAAAATTTTTTTTTTACTGCGTCAAGGAACAAATCTGCCAGGCTGCAGACATCATGGACGAACGAGGTGTGAATCGAGTAGCAATCACTGTGGCAGCTCTCGTGGCCATTGGAACCAACCCACGCCAGTCCGCTGTATGACGGCTGGCAGAGCTGCTAGGAGGCACTGCCTGTCTTCTAATCATCCTGGTACTTTTCCTTAATGCCACAGAACAGATGGGCATTCCAGTCCTTCCCTATGACTGACTGACTTTTTAAGAACATTTTTTAAAAACAGAGAAGCTAGGTTTGTCTAGTCACATAATCTTAACTCTTCAAAACTATCCTCCCAATAAATAATTGATGAGACCATGCTTTTAAACAACTGGGATTGTCTTTAAAGAAACAGGTCATCTTCACCTTGTTGATAGACAATTTTTATTTCTCTGTATGTCTAATGTGCATAGTTCACACTGGAATAATATATATTAATGGTCTTTAAAGGTTAATGTTGTCTATCATTTCAGTTTGGGCTGACATGTATCTGTCACCAGTAATATACTTTTTAGTAATTTTGATGGGTATTGTCTGGTGATTTAAGTCTTGTAAATAAACTCAGTAAATTTCTGTTCCAGAGCACTGAGTTTTCTGTATCAATCTACCAGACAGATTTATTTCAGAGTAAGACAGTTTTGATGAAATATTAAATCTGAAAACAGACTTCAGCACATCATTGTAGTTGGAAAGTAATGTGTTATATGTTAGTAATTTTGAATATGAATCTACTCTTAAATCAGTATTCTTGTTACCTTGTACTAATCAGTGAAACATGTAAAGTTGAAAACTTACAAACTGGCAGTTTATAGTATCTAAGCAAACATTACATTGAGGGACACGAATGTTATATTTATATAGCTTGGCATGGAACTGTAAAAAAAAGTTACTTTATAATTATTATCTATTTTGAGCTCTTGGAAACTAATGGGTGTACTTATAGGCATTGATAGTAGTTGACACAGTAAACATTCATTGACATTAGCAAGATTAAGAGAACTAGTTACATATGAATATAATAAACATTTTTTAAAAATCCAAACATAAATTTCATCATGATTGCCTTCATGATGCCTGTTTATGTATTGATAGCTTTACAATTTACCTACAGCAAGGTTCTTATCCATTTAATTAAAAACAAGTGCTATTGAGTTAGCTAAGGAATCCATATGTGTTAGTTGATCAGTTTACAATTTCTTAATGAACCCTTATTTACATAGCATGAGTTTTTGGGCAAGTATGTGATTGTTTGCTTCAATGATTGTTGCTAAACTTAAATACAGGATTTATAATTGCTGATAAAGTAAGTTCATATCAAAACATATCTTTTTATGTGCTACATGATGTACATGATTTAATCAAGAAATTTTTTAATAATTATTTAAAAATATTATTGTTTTACTATTATCATTGTTTTAATTTATTTATTTATTTTTTTTTAATTTTTGGAGTTTTGGGGGCTTACCGTGAGGAAAAAAAATTACATGATCTTGTTTGCTGTAGAATTTTGGGGAAATATATCTTAAAGAAAAGAAAACAAACAGTAAACCAAATAAAGAACAGCATTGTCTTCATTTCAAAATTTATACCAAATAAAAGTGGAATATGTCATGAAGTTTGCATTAAAATACATAAAATACCAGTATTAGCTAAAGTTTCATTGGAATAGGTGATTAGATATGTATCATATATGTTCATTTATGATTTCCTCAAAATTGCTTTCTTGTTATATTTTCCATTGTTTTTCTTTTTTACTTGTTTCTTAAGATAGTTTATGCACATTTTATTTCAGTTTATAGAACTGCCAATGTTTTGTTGTTATTTTATGTTTATTTTTTTAAATTATACCACTTGATGAAACCATCTTTGTAAAATACGAAGTGCATAATGCTGTCATTTTTGCGAACTTTTCCATAACATCTTGCTTTTTATTGAAAATATTTTCTTTGCATATCATGTTGAGAGTATGATTTCATTTGCCCCGGGTCCTATTTTAATGTTGTGTGAGGAAAACAGTTGTTGAAGACTGCAGTGGAAGTTTGGATCTTTAAAAAAAATTATTTGAGCTTTTGTTTAAACATATATATCCAAACTTCATTGCACATTTACAAACAACAGTGCATGCTTGTGTATATATATATATATATATTTTAGAGTATGACCAAGTGCAGAAAGGGATAGATTTTTGTATATTTATTTATTTTTTATTTAAGATTTAAAGTTGTAATTATTTTTATTTGGTTGTTTTGATGTAGTTTTGCTTAATTGCAACAAATTATTTAAATGATTTGGGTTGTGGGGATAAAAATGTTGGGGTTTTGGAGATTAGAAAATGAAAGTATTTCTTTTGGGATGCAAAATAGAACCACTACCACCACCACCCCAAAAAAAAAGTCAGTATAGGAGAGATGCTATATCATTATCTAGAATTATGGCTCATAATTTATGCATGAACTGTCTAAATGTTTATGTTCAGAAGTTGAATTTTACCTTAATCAAATGTCCTGTTGTAGTTTCATTAAGCTTTCAATAAAATTAATTTAAAAAATGTATAAAAATAACTTCATTTTAAAAATCAGATCATATCTGCAGGTAAAATATTCTTGATAGTGTACATTTGTAGATATTTAATTATACGATTAAATTTGATTTTAGTTATTACTTTTCACTTTAGCATGTCTTAATTTGTGTGTGTGTGTGTGTGTGTGTGTGTGTGTGTGTGTGTGTGTGTGCATGCCTGCACATGCATGCAAACATGCATGTGATGTATACATGTGTACATGCATGCTAACATTTTATATTTACATTTTTGCCAAAAACAATTTTATATTTATTTTTGCTTTACAATCATTTGCTGTCAGGTATTTGTGTGTGTATATTTTATCAAGAGACCTGAGTCTTCATAGTACAACTGACATTTTATTTGTACATTTTGAACTGCTGCCCGCCAACCACTGCTTAAACTTACATTTATTGTACATAATTTGTATCAGTTTACTTTTATTTCTGTGAGCCTGTTTCCTCTCACTAAAACTAAATCTTTATCTTGTGCATTAGAAAACGCAGTATTTGCACTGAGAGCTCTGGAATGCAGTCCTGTATTTACATTATTCATTGTTTATATATCTGTTTGAAATGAGCATTGGTACACTGTGCAATATGATCTTGTTCTTAAATGTTGATGTTCCACAAAATGTATTTTCTGAAGAAAACAAGAATAGACTAATCTTTTGATGGAATATAATATATTTTATTTATTTTCTTTAATATTTTGTAATATTATTATAATCTGATTTTAGGAGAGACATGATCAGTCATCTAAAGGCCAACAAGTCAGATACTTATTAAAGTGTAAATGTTTTATTCTTTTCATTATTAGCAATACATACCTTGTGTTTTCATTCATATTTAATAGATTTGCTAAATTTAGGTAAATAATTTCCACAGAAAAGTGCTGTCATATAAATGTTTAGGAACACCATCCTGCTTGTGTATTTATATGTATATATAATTTTGTCTTTTGAAACAAAATTTTAAAATAGCACACCTCATCCCCCACCCCATCTCCATTTCCAATCCTGACAGTCTATAATTTAGATTTTACAGACAAGCTTTGCCTATTTGGATGTAAATATGTTTACTGTGTTTAAACTTGTAAAGATGCTGTTAATAGGGTAAGTTTGGGGTTTAATTTGGCAACATATATCTACATATTTCTTTTTCATATTGAGGTTATCTTTATAACCTTTATATATGTATTATTCAGAAACAACGAATCTATTTATCTATAAAAAAGAAATAATTTCACTAGGATTGTGTTAGGCAGTTAGGTTAAATATATGCATGATTTGCATTCGGTAATATGGTTAAATATTTGTTTCAAGACTATATTAAGTAATATTAATATATGGTATATATTTGTTCCAAAACTGTGTAAAATAATATGGTTAAATATTGCTTCAAGACTATATTAAGTAACGTGGTTAAATATTGCTTCAAGACTATATTAAGTAACATGGTTAAATATTGCTTCAAGACTATCTTAAGCAACATGGTTAAATATTTGCATCAAGAATGTGTTCAGTAGGATAATTAAGCGTGTGCGCAGTGCTATACTAAGATCTGCCTAGGAAACCCTGTAAACAGATTGCTGTAGCAAGATACTCAGCAGTATTATCTGCTTTGTCAAGATAAAAAGGCAAAACATTCACAAATTGAGAGAAAACTTTTTTCTTGCTTCATCAAATGAAAGTTACAGGATACTGAGTGATGTTCTAACACTACTGAAATGAAAGGCATTTCTAATAACAGGCAAGTCTACATAATCATGAAACGTACCATAATCTGTTAGCTTTTGATCTCATGCTCAACTTTTATTTATTTTGTTTTAATTCATTACTGTATAAAATAGGTCTTGTTTTCATGCAGCAAGATTTGCAGTGTACCATGTATTTCAGACTTTTTTTTTTTTTTTTTTTTTTTTTTTTTAAGCTATATAGAAGGTTTACAATTCAGTGTACATAAAATTTACTTGCATTAAATGAAAGCTTATAATTGCATAATAAGAAATACAATAAACTCAGTATAAACATTTTTTTTTTTATAAAGCAAGATATCATTGGAGTCCACCAATGCCATAGGTGCCTGTACTGTATAGCACCAGATAATACCACTTTGAAATAGAGGCAAAAGCAAGCAGCAGTGATCTCTGTAGACTTTAACCTGTCTAAAAGTCATTTTCATTCAGAAGCACAATTTATCATAAAAGATGCATTCTCAAAACAGATTTATTTTTTTTTATTATGCCCAAGAAAAATTTACACAAGTTGTATATTTATTGATATAAGTTGTATAATTACTATCTAATGCTCATTCAGTTCTATATATATATGCATAGAGAACATAATATGTGTATTGACTTACTGGAAAAAATTGCTCTGAAAGTAGATAGAGGTGATTGACAAATGAAGTTTTCCTACTTATGTACATCCGAGGTTGCTCCTCTATCCCCTTCACATTTAAACAAATGCATGCATAAATGTCATTCCAGAATTGTGTGTGAACAGCATAATTTTATTGATATAAGCATTGCCTTTGGTAAAAATAATTAATATTTTTGTTTAAATAAAGTAAAATCAGCAGATGTGAAAAATATAGGTGCCTAATACTGATCTGTTGAATCTTGTCAAATGGGAAAATAAATTTAATTTTAATCTTTATAAATACTGTCAGTTTAATACAGTCAGTAAGTGATTATTATAAATGATTGTTTTAATGAGTTGATAATAATAATGGTCATGAATGCAACATTAAAACAAATATCAGTTGAAATTTGAATGTGTCTCGCAACTGCAAACCATAACTGATTAAATCAGTTCTAAGGAATAGAAAGACTCAAATATTTATTTAAGAAAAGATTACTTACTTTCAAAAATAATATATTTTGTCATGACATTGAGAAATATGCTTTGTAAATGTCTACATGATCTGCTTCACAAATATGCCACATTTGAATCGGTCAAAACAAAGCCAAGATAGTGACAAGTGATTGTACATGTATATAATTCATCCTTAAAAGATGCAAATTACCCTATTTACAGTACATTTTATAGAACTGAACTGTTTGCATTCACAATGAGCTGCAACATTATTTTGAAAGTAAATTATACCTGCAAGTGAAGCAGCCATTTTTCTGACAGTAGTGTTGTGTATTGTGTTAATTTTTGTTGCTAAGTATGACCTCTCAACATTAATTAAAAATACCATTAAAACAAAATCTAAAAGACTTTTACAGAAATGTGTGATAATTTCACTACTCATTATATTTCTTTTAAGCAAGCATTTATTCATAGGTAATTTTTATTAAGGAACTACATTAATATGCAAGAACGAATAAAAATAGTCTTTACAGGCATGGGAATTGTATAAACTTGAAACATATTTATGGCCCTCAGACCATGTCTCTAGGACCCTAACAATACTCGGTACAGCTGTGCGCAAATACATTTCAATTTTTTTAAACATAACTGACAGCATGAGTGAGAAAGTGGCCAGTATGAATGAATCAAACTGAGCAAAGAACCTAACTGGAATTTTAATACTTGTTGAGCTCTCCTACGTGTCTGGGGTGATGTGGGGGGATGGTATACCGCATGGACATTATCCAGAGTGGGGAGACATTTGATGACTGGAATTGGCAATGGTTGGACAAAATGACATCTGACAGGACAAATACTAATAGTCACAATGTGGAACTTCTGTTAAATGTATATCTGATGTCATCACAACTTTACCACTGTAGGTACTAATCCCTAGTTTGACTTAAAAGCTTGAAAAGGACAAGTTAGGAGGATTTAAGAAACAGCTATATTATATTGCATTATCATTACAATAAAAGTTAAGACTTTGTTGTATGTTTGTGTAAATCACGAAATCGCTGCCACTCCCTAGAGCCCAGCCTAAGTGATCAGTACAACCCTAGTCCCTTTGTCAATTCCCATGCCAACTTTAGAAAAGTTGTTTTAAATATGTTATTTATATTTTATGCCTTGGCCAAGAGCAACAAAACTATTCAAATTCTCTGTTTACTAGTGCAAACTATAATGTAATGTTCAAAAGTTGTATATTCGAGTACAACCAAGTGTTAAAGTATTTTATTATTTGTTTAAAATTTAGTATACATTTTAGCTACTTGAGTCCCTCATTTTCTCACAACTTTGTCATGTGGACTTCAGTTAATTTTGTAAACCTAATACACTGCTGTATAAGACAGACATCATCATATCATTATAATCCTCCTAGCAGCTGTTGGAAAGACATGTTGGCAAAGTGAAACTTGCTTAGCCTGAACTTTTGTTACAAGGGCTATGGTTAGTTTACTCTTGCTAGTCATCAATCATTTTAATACTGGATGACCACATAGTCCAGAATAAAGAGTTTTATCTTGTACAACAAAATATTTGTTACTATGTTTCCTATTGGACCACAGTGATTATTGTTTTTTAATTTCATCTTTTTAAAAATTGTTTTGAAGCAGATATTTCCAAAGGTGTGAGCATGTTTTTTCCTATTTTAGTTGAATTTTTTTTTTTTTTGGTAATAGCTGCTTTGAAGTGTGTGTGGATTTGTTGTGCATGAATTTGGCTCAAATCAGATAGGTTGCTTCAAATAAAACCTATGGCCTTGAAACAATTTTCTCAGTTAATCAGTACCCTGAAATGTTTTTGCAAGTTTAATTTTGTTGTCATAATAACCATATCATACATTTTATTTTCATTAAAAATAAAAATGCATTGATTCATTTAATTTTTTGTTTGTTTGTATTTATGGTAGCAATCTTGAGGACCTTTGACACATTCTTATAAGAAAATGTTACTACATAATTCTGCTTATTTATTTTTTTAAAAGTTATCAACTGAATGAATATTCAGGGTGTTTCATGAGCACTTTATTCTACTGAAAGGTTTGGCAAGTTAAAAGGATAACAAAGTATTTTTTCCCATCTCCTAGAATAATAATATTCATAATTTTCTCAATATTAGCTCTTTATTTAAGTATGGGTTTTGTTGAAACTAGGTTTTAAGTCATTTTACTTTTTAATTTCTTATTAATTTAGGTTATAAAGAATTATTCGTTTCTCATTCTGTTTAAGTATACTTTATAAACAAAAGGAATCTCTTGATTCTTACTATATTTTTTAAAGTAGAAAGATATTTTTATTTCTGATTAATTTTTGTTAGAAAGACATTTCTTTTACACATTTCATTTGCTATTTCCAACATATATTCTTGTATATAAACTGAAACGACTTTTTTTTTTGTAACCAACTGCCACAATTTACAACAAACTGTGACTGTCATTTCTTTGTGTGGAATGTATTCTAAATTGAAATTTGAAGTGATTTGTTTATTACCCTCATGATGTTTTTCTACATATTCTGATGGTTGATGTTTGGCTTTTATTTATGAGTGTAGAACTTCTGTTATGTGTATTTGGAATATGCATTTGCTTGTATTTCTTTCATCTCTTCTAGTCCTATAAAATCTGTAAACGTTGTAATAAGGATTGTATTGTCAGCTAGAACGTGTGAATCTGTATACATGTCACTTTTTGTGTTAATGCTTGTTCTTTTAGCAAGACCTTTCTCTGTATGGTCTTTGTATTTATATAAAACATATATATTTTTTCCCCGATATTCCCAGTTTGTATTTTGTATCAGTTGCCTTCTTAAAAACAAACTTTAATAAATTTCACTTTTAATGAACCATATCTTTTGTTCATGTTGCCTTTCATCTGTTCTTTCTGTGAACCAGTTAATAAAATAAACTATGCACTATTTATAATTAATAGATATAGCTTTTCTTTCAATGTTCTAAAATTTTATGGACTTTTGTTTTTGATTGTCAGAGCTTTTTGGTTTGTTTTGTATGTGTGTGTGTGTGCTTGTTTGTTTTTTTAAATATAAATTGCAAGTGATCTTTAATAAATGCTTTAAAAAGAATTAAGAAAGAAAAATATTCATGAAATAAAATTACATTATTTCAAACGAACTTAAAAAAAAAAAATAGAGAGAGAATGAATAATGTTTAAATGCTGTGTATAATATTACTTATAATGTACAGGCATGAATTTGGTTATATAAACTAATAAATATTGATAATAAGAGGTGTATGTCTAATAATGGATTAAAATACTTTCTAGTGCTAAACCACATACACACACACACGAAAGACCTGTTCTGGTGAAAGTTTTTCTAACTAAATACAAGCCAAAAGCAAACTGAGATCAATGTTGACTAAGATTCTTTCTATCATTTTGATTTTAGCTTTTCATCAGATCTCACTTCTTTGATCATTAATCTTTGCTGAACTATTATATTATCACAAAATGTTGATGTTTAATTAGTATTTAATTTTGTCAGAGAAAGCGTCTCACACACATTTTGAAAGTGTATTTGCAAAGCAATATTTGTTGGGGATTTTTAATGCTGAAGTTTTCAATGTTATTCATTTTTTAGGATTAGTGCGACAGATCTGAGTATAATTTTTTTTTTTAAAACTCTGCCTTTATTATTTTTGTATTAATAAATAAATAAGCCATCATACAGGGTTATATACTGGACTTTTTATTTAATTTTAAAAGGACAATAAAACTTGTGCGCAATGTTTAGTGTGTGGAGCACAAAATGAATTAATCAGTAAATAAAATTGTATTTATAAATAAATATATGGATAATATAGTTATCTAATGTATTTTTAGTGAATTGACTCAAATATTCATGCCTACACAGATCATGAAGTGTTTGGCATAGTTTTAAACTTACCAATAAATATTCCCATACATGTTATTCGTATGTTCATTTGATACACAATATAGACTTAATATAGTTTTATTTTTGTTAAACCATACACACTTCAAACAAGCAATCCATAATAACATCCATCTAAATCCCATCTTTTACTTTGGTTAGCTGTGTGTTGGAGGGTGGGGTTGGGGTTACTCTTTAAAAAATGCATTATGTTTGACATGAATTAAATTCTTTAGATTTCAGGACTATGTGCATCATTTGTTTTCCATCAGATATTCTGATTCCTATGAAAGTTTGTCACTGGAACACAAATTTTAAATTAACAATAAATATTTATGATAAAAGCTGTTGAAAATGTGCAAAGAACTTTTTGTCAGTGTGAAACAATTTCATTTTGTGTGCTTGTTTTTAAAACGATGCTGCATATTATTATGCAAACAATTTGAAACATTTTCCTCTCCTCCATGTACCACAAATGGTTTATAGCTTTTAAATACTCAAATTTACTGCTATACAACCATAAACATTGTTTATTTCAGTTCAAAATACCAATGTACAATCATTTGTGTTTTTGTACACTATGTAGTTTGCCTTGTAGCATACTGTATTTTTTATTGCAGCGAAATCCTAGAAGGCCGGACAATTTTTTAATAAAACCTCTGTATATATATATTTGTATATTTGTTGAAAGATTTTGTTTATTTGTATGAATGATTGAAACAGTGATGTTCTTATGCATTGGATTTTGAAATAAAAATTTGGCTCTAGTACTTGGTAAACGTGTGTAAATTAGTTACCTATGCAGCACCTAAACGTAAGCAGGTTTGTTTGTAAATTAGTATACTGTGCAGCACTGAAACATAAACTTGTTTATGCATAAATTTTGTTTATTGTGCAGCACAGAAACACATGCTGTGTTTGATTATAACTTGGCAATGCAACATAGATGCTTATATGTGCCTTGCAATCCTATTTTACCAGTGTATAAAGATTAAAACTATAATGCAAAAAGGTATTGGTTTAGGGGAAGGGAAGTTGGTCCCTTCCCAGCAAAGGGAATATTTTTTAATTATATATCTACAAACAGTATCTGCATTTTAAAGGGGAACTGATATTGTGAGGTGTTTTTCTCTGGTTGTCACAAATCCTCAAGTCAACACTGTGAGATGGAGTGTAAATGTAAATATTTAATGTAAATTTACACACATTTTAAAACTCGGTTATTTACAGTTTATTGATTTAATTTGAAAGATCCTGAAATACTCCTGCCAAGAGTGAAACAATTCATAGCATTTTCTGTTCTTGCTGTCTTTTTGCCTTAAAAATTGAAGAGTCACTGGAGCTCTTTCAGGATTTTTGGTCAGTTCCACAATTGGTGCAAATTCAGACTTCTGGTCTAGTTTTCCAGTTTTGTTTTTCCAAACTTTTACCATTGTAGTGAAAGTGAATGGAATGCATTCACATTTTAAAAATAACCAAATGAATACAGAATGTGAAAAACGAGGAACAGCTACATGAATATTGGTCTTTGGAACAGTATATCTATAAACTTCTCTATGGAAACATCTAGAGATTTTGATAGTTCAAAACAAATGGTTAAAAAGTCCACAAATGATTTCTTGAGCCCAAAACAGTAAAACTTTAATATCAAACTCTCAAATTTTTAAATATCTATTTCAAACAGTATTTATGGTTTGTCTGCTACAAAATAAAATTGATGGTAGTGAAAACTATTTGTTAATAATTATAGTCAAATTTATTTTAGTTCTAGCTCTGTCTTCCTATCTTGTCTGAATGAAATAGCCATGAAATTTATTTAAAATTAAAATAAATGGAACTACAATTTTTAAAAAATAAAAAATTTAAAACCTATATCCAAAAACTGTCATCCAATAAGAGTCCATAATGAGAGTGATGGCAATAATTTGATGAAACACTACCCTTACACAATCAATGACTGATCTATTAGAATGATGGTCATTATGTGGAATTTTACTGTGAATATTGCAAATAGATAGGAAAAATCAGTAGATATGTGAGATTTCAGCTGTAAGCAATGTGGGCTACAGACCCATCTGTTATGTGAAATTTTGTTATGGAAGCTATGAAGATCCATTTTACAAGAAAAATTTAATGATATATCTGTTTAAAAATAAGGTGAATAAGGCTCATGTCCAATTTACTCAGCATACTAAGAATTTAAGTGGCCAAAATGAGTAAGTATTGTTGGCCCTGAAATACACTGACAAATGCGATGTCTTTAATGCAGGAAAACAAAGTTCTTGTGTCATCTGCAGGTAAAAAAATAAATTATTTTTTTGTGGAACAAAGATGTAGAAGTATATTCCAAATTAGAAATTGGCACAAAGGAATCTGCTTAAATGAACTGCTTCCAACCAAAATAAATTGTTTGAATTTACCCAAAATAATGAAATGGATTATAAGGAATTAAACTAACATAATATATATATATATATATTGCATTGTTTTCTTTAGATTTGTTAAATTTCACCTGTTGCTAAATCATCTCTACTATCATGTTACCCTTGTAAATATATATAGATATTTTTTTTTTTTTTAAGTACAAGAGAGAACTGATGAAACATTCAAGTAATGTAACCTTTATTTGTGGCAGCAGCTGACACTACTACCAACACAAACCACCAAAAAAAGGTGCTAGTAAAAATTAATCAGTTTAGGAATCTCACTTCCAAATTCAAGTGAGATAGGGAATTGAACCACATATGTCTTTAAGTTATATAATAAATATTCAGAAACACTGATTGGCCAAAGGCAATCAAACTGGTATAAATGTGCTGATTTATTTTATATCATATGATTTATCACATCCAAATGATATAATTTCAGTTTTAAATAAAGATGATAAATAATATGATATAAAACAATTATAAGATTTATATATGAAAGCAATCACTTTTATTGATTTTAACAAATAGCACCAGCCACCAGGTCACCAAAGTGTTGACATTTAGCAAAAATAAAAATTTGCCAACATCAATAATTTCTGTGCATAAATACTAAACAGCTTACTTATTATATACAGCAGGATGTTATGAAATGCAACAAAACTGAACAGTTATATTAAAGAGCATGACTGAATAGTAAGATGTGAAAGAGAATAAATAGAACAATCATGTTTAAGAGATAGAAAAGTCAGAGAAACAATAGATAAGGATGGTAAGATTAAGAATAGGAAATATATAAATACAGCATGAAAACCATATTTATGAGGCAGAAGACAAGTCAATGGTCAATGAGATTAGAAAGATCAAAGCCACCTGTAACATGCACCAGGATAGAATAGCAAGATCATGATATACCATAGTACATTTTGAATGGCATGCATTCAGCATGAAATATATATATTTAACTTATGAGACACCCACAAGACAATAACCAAATGTAAAATATGGCAGGCTTAATGGTACAATGCCCAGTTAATACCATGTTTCACTCTCAAGCATATAAAATGGCTATTTAAGCAAGGACTTAAAAGAATATCCACAATACATCTGCAGTATAACCTAAAACCTTTATCTAGTTAGATAAAGGGTCTTTCTTGAGCACAACAATAGTAATCTATGCTAGCTTGCAAATGCCACAAATTCAGACTTTGAATGAAATTAGTTTTAAACAATTTTACATTGAAAGAATAGCCTTGTCAAATGTTATGCAATGCCATTTTAACTTCTTATTAATAAGTGCATGAAAAGATGCTCCTCCATATTCCACCTACGTGACTGTCTCTTTTAGGGGCATCATTTGACATTGGGATTACCTTCCTGTAGGTGTTTGTACTGATTTGTTCAGTGACTGGCATTACAGTCTGAAGCATATTAATATCATATTCTTTAGCTTTAACCCCCATCTGGTGCAAACAGGAAAAAACATTCTTAAATGAGGGTATTGGAGAAAAAGCAATGCTGGAAGGGGTTTGTTCAGACAAAATTTTGTGATACTCTAAAACAGTCCTCTGTTTCGAAAGTGCTGCAAAAGATGTACAATCGTTTTTTTCTCTTACTGGTGGTGTGTCAACCTTGGAAGACGTGTGTGATTTGACATTTTCATATTTTCTCTTTCTGCTAGAAGGTTGACACGGCTGGCATGCCGTCACTGATTTCATTTTAGTCTGAGCAACATTCTTACAGAGCATTGAAAGCTTATGTTTTGGAACTTTTTCTGCAATGTCATTCCCAATCTGTGAATGCAATTTTGAAGTTTTAGGATGCACTCTGTTGATATTCCTTTCACAAGTCTCCTGACATCCTGACATCATGCAATGGGTTCCCTTCATATGTTTGTTCATTCTGGATTGCACATGTCTCTTTTTCAAACATGCTTGGCCCTTTTCTGAAGACAATAGAAGAGAACTTTCATGAGGATCAGTAACATTAATTGGAGGTATTCTGGTCAGTTTGGGGGACAGTGACCGAAATCTAGCTAGAGGACCACTGTTGTCTTTCTCTGAATGGAAACTTCCTTGCGAGGCACACTTTCTCTTTTTAGAAGTGCAATGTCTTGTCACATATGAAATCTCAAAATCATTATCTGAAATAACAATATATATATTAATTAATATTAATAATATTAATAATTATATATTAATACTAAAACAGGTGAAAGATAAACATCCATGAAAAAAAAAATAAATACAAGTTTTGACTGAAAATCAACCATTCTAGATGCATTGTAACGTTTTTGTATATATATGTGTGTGTGTGTGTGGGTGTACATAATTATGTCATCACATTAGTCTATACGACTAGTAAAAAGTAGTATATAATAGAATGATTGCACAAGTATTGTGATATTCATTTTAATTTGTACAGGTCAGAATCTAACGTGCATGTGTGTGCACGCGCGCACACAAACACAAATAAATTGATTAGAATGAACAGTCCACTTTCCAAAATGATCATAACAGTCAATGAATTCAAATTAAATAAGGCAATGTATGAATCTACAATAAATTAAATGAACTGCTAAGAATTAGAAGAAACTTGGCATAAATTATGTTATATATATATATTTAATTGCATTTTGAGGCAAAATGTCTTTTCCTTCTAAAATAAGCTAAATTTTACTTAAAACTTAGTTCAATGTACATTAGATGCTAATTTTTACTAAAACTTAGTTCAATATACATAAGACTTTAGGCTAGTTTTTACTTTAAAATTATTCAATATACATAAGGCTACAGGCTAATTATAACTTGCAACTTTAGTTCAATATAAATAAAATGACAGGCTAATGTTTGATCTTAACTTACTTCAATATATATAAGGCTATATTCTATATATTAGTTATAACTTAGTTCATATAGGCTAATTTTTACTTACAATTTAGTTCCATACACATAAGTCTATAGACTAATTTTTACTAACAATTTAGTTCCATACACATAAGTCTATAGACTGATTTTTACTAACAATTGAATTCAAAATACATAAGACTAAAGGCTACTTTTAACTAGCAACTTAGTTCAATATGTATAAAACTAGAAGCTACTTTTTACTTACAACTCAATTCAATATACATAAAACTATAGGCCAATTTTTACTTAAAACTAAGTTCAATATACATACAACTATAGGCTAATCATTACTTAAAACGTAGCTCAATATACCTAACTCTAAAGGCTAATTCTTACTTAAAACTTAGTGCAACATATATATGAAATATGAAGAAAAGGGTCAGTGTCAAGAGGAGATAAAGTGTTTGCAATATTAATACTAATAAGAGTAAATAAAATAATCAATCAACAAAGAATGTCATAAAATATACCTGAGGCATGCTTGTAAACTAAGAAATAATTTATATTTTAAAAATTCTCTAAAGAAAAAAAAAAACCAAGAGAGAAATATCCTTTAATAATTAACAATGAACCCATAAACTAAATCCAATTTCAGTTTGTGCTGAAATTAACTATGCAAAATTACATATTGAAGAAACTGAGTTTACAGAGACTGGAGTAGGGGGAAGCATATTAAGGCTACAATAGACATAATATCTACTAACTTTTTAACTATTAATATTAATATTAAAAGTTCAAATATTTATACATTAAAAAATCCATTTTAGCTAATTAGTAATACTACTAAAAATAGATGTTATGTTAAATAAAATTAATTTAGCAAAATTACTGCATAAAAAATAGCATAGTTTCAGCTAGACTTTAGAAAAAAAAAGTATATACTTATTTGAAATGACAAAATAATTTCTTTATACTTATAAAGTAGTATTTTTTCTTTTTCAAATGTATTCTATCTTTTGGCATATTAAAAACAAAAGGTAATCTTAATGACCATACTTCAGGAAACCTTTTTCTCTTATTTCCTTCCACAATGGTTATATAATAATCACCACTTGTTAAATATTATTCCTATGTTATAAGATAATTTTGCATGTGTGAAAGATTCTTTGCAGATAATATAATCATTATTTCCAGTTTCAAACAAATTCAAATTTTAAGATGAAACCAATCATAAATTATTAAATGTTTTGATTTTTACCTGTGGTTACACTTTCAGCAAAGCTATTTGAATTGTGATGAACTGAATCTGGTAAAATCACATGGCTGGTGAACTTTGTGGCAACGTCACTCTCTGAGTCAGAATCATCTATTTCTCTTTCAACATTAGAGACTGAAATTATTTCTGGGGTAGCTATAGGACTTCCTGGAATATTTGGAGTTTGTAGCATTTCCTGATATGACGTCATATTTTTAACCTCTTCTGTGATGAAAGATGCTGGTGCTCTGAGATGGGTTGCTTCTGTAGGGATAATATTTGCATCAGTAGTTTCTATGATGTTTAAAAGATCAAGATCATTTAGAAGATTTTTTACTTTATTAGCAATCACTGCACTTGTCTTGCCAGGGTCAGAAACCTCACTGACAGCAACTCTCGTCAAGTGGTTTGCAGTATGACACACTCCAATGACCCCTTGATTTGCACAGCTTAATAAGTCAGAGACTCTAGTCACATCAGTTGGTATTTGTATGTTACTAACTGAATAAGTTCTTTCTTCTGATGTGGAGAAAGGACATGAATGTTCATTGTTGGTGGAATTGTTAACAGTTTTGAGGCTTTCATAAGCTTTCACTTTGTCTACACCAGGTGAATGAAGATTTGGTCCTAACTGATGAGGTGATACTGAGTGATGATCATGATTCATATCTTTTTGAACTACTATATCTTTAGAAACTGAACCTCTCTTGCATAGCTGACTGCAGGATCTACAGACTGAAGAGATATTTCTGTTCTGAAAGCTGAAATTTGTTAAGTAACTAAATTTTCTGACCCATGGTGGCCTATGAAGTGTGCGAACTTTACTAGCTTTTGAAAGTGCTTGGGTATAAAATGCGTTGAATTTCAAAACACTGTTAACATATGCAGATAGAGTTTGATTGATTGAGTCAGGATGGAAAGCATAAGAGCTCTCTTTATCTTGATGATGGAGCTTTATAATATCACAGATGGTACCACATATGTCACAACACTGAGAATATGCTTTCTGTACAGGCCCATGTAAGTAGGAGTAGCCCAGTGCTCTGCTACACTGAGCAATTTGGTTTCTTTGACTTTTTAAACTTTGTGCACTGACTAGAGTCACAGCAAAATCAGAGTGATCAGACTTGTCTGATTTATCAACTATCACGCATTTGCTTGTAAATGTAGCTTGGCAGGTTTTGGAATCATTAGTATCAATGTTTGTTTTGGTACTCTGGTTGGCATTATCCTTTGCAGCTTGAGAGTTATTCAATGTAAAATTTGTTAATTTTACATCATCTTCCTTGTTCTTTAAAGTGTGAGGCTTGTTATTGGTATAAAAAATACTGGTTTCTTTCTGATGAGGTTTATTTTTTTTGACAGTTGACAAATCAGAACAAATCTGTCCTTGTATAAAGGTGGAATCATTCTGGTAATCTGTGGGTAAGGATTTCTGTTTTAAATGTTTGGGTTTCTTCAGAGAATGATGTTGGAGTCTTTTCAGTGGCTGAACTGTACCAGTGTTTTCAAACATTCTGGCATACAGCTGATCTATAATGCTGTAAACAGAAGTTAATAATGGTATATAATAAAGAATCATATATACTTTTAATGCTGACATAGTGAATAAATGTGGAAAGATGTAAACCAAATTATGCTGCAATCTAATTTAGTACTGATTTAGTAAAATCTTATGTCTATGAGTATGAAGTAAGACGTGATCAAATTCCTAAATTCCTAAATGCCCATAATTTACTCATAAGTCTTAGATATCAATTATCAGTAAAATCTTAATTCATTATGGGCATTAAAGCCATTAGGTGAAACCTTATTAGTGGTGAAAAGTATGGGCTATATTAAATTTAGAATTTTATTTTATCCAAATGAGGAATAATCTAGTGACCATCCCAAATTAAAGTATTGTTAGTCAATTATTAGTTGCAATTTCAGGATGCACTGAACAATCTACAAACTTCAATTCTGACAAATGTTACTTTTCCTGTTATATGTGCAATGTAGGGCAGTTCCAGAAAAAACCCACAAACTCTATTTTGTAAATATTCAAACTTATTTGGGCACTTAATTTCTGTCTTATATGTTAGAAATGCCAGAGCTATTAAATCCAAAGTGAATTTTGTCCCTTAGAAATGTCCCCTGGATGGCAGCCATCTTGTTTCCTTATGAAGATGATTTGTGAAAGGTCTGAACTTATGGCAGTTACTGTTCTGCATTGCATTACATGATCTGAAAATTATTCCATTTTGCTAAATTTTGTCTATATCTATAAATTAATGATTAGCATGAAGGTATGAATATAAATGATACTGTTAAAAAATGATATTGCCCCCAGATAGGGTGCTAAGTCAGTGACATTTAGGATATGTTTATTGATGTAGCTCTTGATGTGATGAAATTAATACAAATGTATATTATCTTTATTTTACTTTCATAAAAGAAATATAAAGTACTTTGAGTTTATAATAATATTAGGTTATATATTTATGAATGTATAAAGTGATGGAGCAGTAAGTTTTTAATAAAGAAATGAGTGCTAAATATACTGCATTTTCTTCACTGTTAAAATCAGTATGCTGTTTAAAACCTGTTCTTATTTTAAGCAGAGATTATTAAATTATGATTCTTGATATACTACCTGTTCTTTTCCACTTGTCTGACAGAATACAGCAATGCCTCCAAAAATAGTAGTTGAGTAAACAAGATAATACAGGCAGAAAATGTCAGAAGAAAAAAGAAACCATGAAAGTAAAAAACAAAAAAGCAGAGCTAAATGGAATACACAGAGAAGAAAGAAATAGAATTTGTGTAGTACACTGAGAAAATTCCAGTTCAGACAAAAACTCAAACAGGAACAGGAATCAGACTGCTCAGCACTCCCAGCAGCCTTTGGTTCAAGACTATTTTTTGTAAAGCTGTATACAAAGCTAAGACATCTCTTCCTCAGAGTCCAAGGAAAAAATCTGCTATTGTAAGAACTCTTGTAGCCCATTTTAGGATCATGCCTGCTGAAAAAGTAAAAACTGAACAGGGTCATTCCCAGCTATACAGACATGCAAACGTCTACAAAAGTGATCACATCTCTTAGCAAATGCCTGGATGTAAAGACTACATTACCACAGTTAAAGATGGCAAGAAGGTTAAAGTTCAAAAGAAGATCATGCTCAGTACAGTGTTTGAAGCATCTCAAGAATAAGAAAGAGAATCTGTATCAGAAAATATACATTTGCCACCATTTGTTCAGCTCATAATATACCAGTTTCCGATAAGGATCAAGCAGTGTGTTGTTGCAAGTACCATGAAAATTTCAACCTGACTTGCCAGATTACAAATCTTTAATCAGAATGACTCTCTGTGATCCTTAAAATGTTCATTGTAATCTTGGCAACTGCAAAGACTTGATCAAAATGTTATTCCAAATGTCTTGCCAGATATAGAAGATATGGACAAATCTTACATCTTCCTTCAAAGGAATGTATAAAAAATTAAAAAATAAAAATTGAAATGTCATATGCTGTTGGTGAAGCTGAATTTACAAAGCAACTGCATATTTTTAGAAAGCACAGCTTCATTGCAAAAACACAGCTGCTCCAAAAAAGACATTGTATACAAATTCTTCAAGATGACAAACAATTTGGCAAGAAGACTTCTCAGAAAACTTTGCATTGAAACAGCAGAGATCATGTCAGCTTATTGGATTCACAATGTAACAATTTTCAATGCAGTTATTAATTCTAAACAAAGATACAAGTTTTATATTGTGATCAGTGATGAGCTTCGCCATTATAAGTCTGCTGTCATAGCTTTTAACAGAAACCATCCTCAATCATGCTGCATGCTCTGGGATAACATTCAGAATATTTACTTTGTTCCAGATGGTGCTGGTGGATAATTCAAGAATTGTCTTAATTTGTCCACTCTTGCTCATCCCAGATTATTATATAAAGATGTGCTGACTATTGATGGAGCTTCTTTGCTACAGCTCATAGTAAGGATCAGTAGATGGAATTGGATGTACTGTTAAGTATGCTGTACGGAGACTTCAAGACCTATTCTTCGTTTAAATTCACTTTAAGCTGGTACAATAAGGAATGTTTCACAGTCATTGATCAATATAACAAGTCTTCAGTTGTTCAAATACTTGAATTAATTTTAGTAACAAAGATGAGATAGCACTGCCAAGTGAGTTAGACTGGAAAATCTGATAGAACTGATATGAAAATGGCAGTAATTAATGACATTACTCCAAAACAATACTATACAGTGGATTATATTGACAGATTCTGCACTGTAAGAGTGCTAGGGAAAAGAGAAAAACATTTTTTCCATTAAATTATTGCACCAAGTTTCAGTCGATGGAGAAATGCAATTTTTATGGCCAAGGAAAGATGACATATGAAGTATGCCATCATAGCATCTTTGGTGATCTGTCAAACTTCAGGTCTGTGGAGATTTCACTTTCCAGCCAACAAGGAAATTCAACAAATGTCTGAATCTTTCAGAAAAACATCATAATATAAAGCGATTTCACAGGTCCCATGTCAGTTACAGTCTAGTGCCATGTCAGTTACATTAATTTTAATTATTTTCTAAGAATGATTTAAGACTATTTCTTTTTTAAAAAGTACACTCTGTCAACAAAATGATTATAGAAAACACAATGCAATATTCACATAAAAATGACAACTTCATCATGGCTAAAAGTTCTATCTATTTATCTATCCCTTAGTCTTGCCAATCGTTGGGGCACCAATGATCACCTGACAACCAGCTTCCTCCATTCCATTTTGTTCTCTGATAATTAATCTTACTGCATTGCTCAGCTTCAGCGAAACAGTAAGGCAAAAATTGTGTGAGCAATTTTGCCACATCAGTTAAATTTTTTTTAAAACTAATTATTTCTTCTTTGATAATTAACTTCTTTGTTATTTATATTTTTTAAAGTTCAATGTAATGTTCTGAACAATTTGGTTTATAGTTTTAGTCAATATCACTTTTGAACGACTGCTTATAAGTCTGCTTCTTGCATCTTATTGGCATATCAGTTACATTGGTATTGTCCTGTATTGGTTTAATTGAAGAAGACATAAAGATAAAGTCATACAATATACTTCTTAATTTTACATCTGATACTATGTCAGACATGCAAAATGCAAATGCTAACCTGAATCACAAAATAAATGCTGACTTTACTATCTGTACAAGTAATGTTACACTTATACTGTTAATTGTTATAGGTGATATCACATTTGACATTACCAGGTAATCTATTTAATTTTTCAAATAACAGATTTTTGTCTTATGGTATTCTTGGAATTCAGTGAATTAAAATTAGAATTTCCCAAGTATCCATATGGTTTTACATCAAATGATCAATGTTGACCTTTGAGGTCAACAAAGAAGGCACTTCTGAAATTTGAATCTATTGGTATTTTTTATGAGACACACACCAAAAAGCCCATTACTCACTTCATATCTTAGCACTTCCAGTTCAATGTGTCTCAAATGCAGAATACTAATATTATATATATATATATATATATATATGTATGTATGTATACACAAACCTGTTAACGAAGACGTGTACAAAATAAATGTGGACTAAAAATTTTAATCTTATTTTCTAATTTATAAATTAATTCTGAACTACAGCCACATTAAATGCTGTTCTTAATAGTGATAAAATGAATTATTCGACCTGAAAATAAGATTGTAAAATACGTACTTCGCCTGATTTGCAAATATTTGAAGCATTGTGTTGCTTTTAAGCAGATCAACTTCAAATTATCTCCATTTAAGTTAAATGTAATGCTAAATGATATTTTTTTTAATGCTATTTTTATACTATATTATTGCATTATCTGCATGTATTATAATTTTTTTTTTAAACTGTGCTCTTTAAAGCAGCCGCCATTATGTCCACAACCTTCACCTTGATGAAAATAAATTTAATTATACTAATAATTTTTCAAAAATAAATCACTTTGCTTACTAGTGTCTTTAAAACCTGGGAATATTAACATTGAATGTAAATATTTATATTGTAATTAAAATCAGAACATAGCAGACGATATTTCGCTCCCACGAGATCTAATGGCATGTATTCGAGTTGAGAGACTTTGGACTCGCGATGTTGCACTTTGTTTATAGATTAAATATGCTATCGTCGATAAATTGAAGTCAATGTCTATGAAGTTGAAGGGCCTTATGAGTCTTGAGCGGACCAGTCATCGCCTTAGGCATCTGCAGGCCATTATCTCGAAGCCTGGTTCCCGAGTGTCGTCTGCATATTTGCAAGTACGATTGAGTTCAACAGATACAGGTATGAATAATGAAGTTATAATGTTGAGAGTGACGTAATATTTGGTAAAACCTGTCATTTATACATAAAAATAAAAGTTTGCCTCTGTGCTTTGGTTGAAATAATTTAATCTGAAACCGTATAAGGATGATCCCTCAGATCGTGATGTAAGGTTATTTTAAGTTTATTTTATAATCTGCATATTTGCTTTATTGCTTAAAACTCTACCCCACTTCCAACTTTCACTTACAAACTCAAAGAGCGCCAAAATGTAAAAGTAATTAAGAACTAGAAAAAAAATATAGTTATATGGGGTGGGGTACCATAAGACAAGATGATAAAAGTTATTATGCAGTTAGAAAATATTTTTGTTTTTATCTATAAACTTAACATTTATTTTATTACTAATAATATTAGTTTCATTAAAAAATAATGTTGCCATTTAAACTATTCATAATTGTATATTTTCTGCATTGCAATAAATAAGAATAGAAATTAGAATTAAAATGTATGCCAAATTAAATGTAATTTGAAATTTAATTTTCTAGTCAAGGTCATAATGATAATGCTCTTCAAATACCCCTATGTCACCAACAGCAGTTTGAAAAAAAAAATATATATATATAAAAAGTGGAAGAAAAAAAAAAAGGATCCACAACAGTCGCAGCAAGGAGCAGACAATGATAGACGACAACCAAACGCAACACCACAGCCCTCCACTACCCTCTTTGAATGCAAGAGAAGAGAGGAAGGCCCCACAGGAATCCTCCAAAAACTGAGAACATCAAGAAGATGAAAAGTTTTTATGCGATTCCTGTGGGGTAAAAGAAGTTAACGTAAAAAAGAAAAAAAAAAAAAAGTCTTTCACAGTAGCTATTTTTCTTCATTCCATATCTCATTGTGTCCTATATTACATCTACAGATGTGCATATTTTTGTTAAATTTTTATTTTTGCATGCTGTGTGTGTGTGTGCGCGCATGCATATGTGTATGCAGTGAGTTCTGGTTACACAATATATGTGTTCCAGAAGGATATAAATAATACATTCTTGAGATTCTCACTTAAATGTGGCAGGATATTCTCATTGAAATACATATGTATGTACAATTACACTTAATGAAACAGGAGCACTTGGTTTGACATTTGTATGGTTAAGAATTGAAAATACGTGAATTGGCATCTTACTCTTGCTTTTAGGTCGACATTTTGGGCATCTTAGGTCATGAAACTTTTGATTTTGACATACAGATAAAATGAAATTGAAAATGCCTAAATATTAGATTGTGTAAATTCAAAATCAAGTGAAAAAGAGAACACACTCTATAGTGACATGGTGAAATGCAATCTGTGCGACGAAATTCTGAGGGCGAAGGGTGATTGAACTTGTTGCCCTATTTTTAAATATGTTATTGTTGTTGACATTTAATTTATTTTTACTTTATGTAATGATTGATCATATTACAAATACAATTAAAGTTTGTGTTGTACAAATAAAGATCATAACTAAAGTAAATTACTAGATGCATACCACTGGCTACTGTGTGAAATAGAGCACATGCTTAATGGTTAAGTAGCTTTGTGTAGAGATCAGGAGTTGCGATGGAGATTATGCTAATTTTCAAGTGGGTACCTGGGTACCCATTCAAAATATGGATGGGTACCCGGGCAGCTTTTTAGAAAAAAATGACAGCCCTAGTCTGCAAGGAGCACCTTGACAAAGAGGTCAAGAGGTGCTGCTTTGTTTCAGATCATGCTCACTATATGAGTAAATGTTGTCAGTGTAGTTCTAATGTGTAGTGATGTATTAGTATGCATATTTTAATCATTCTTTACTGTTTTATGCACACATTAATTACCATAGACATTTGTATGTTTAGATAGGAAATAGTTTATATTTTTGTATGCTAGTTTATATTATTTTCTTTGTGCATTTTAAGATTTATTCATGTGAGAATGGTTTTTACATAGCATGCCGATATAGTTATTTATTTTATTTTGTACTTATCTTTTAAATTATACATTAGGAAAGAGTTGTATTTAAAGAGTATTTAGTGTAGTTTCCTTAGAGTTAGAAGTTAGATAGTAAAAACATAATATAACTCTAAGTAGTTTAAGAGTAATTCATATCAAAACAAAAGTAAGAAAGCTCAGAAGAGTCAATTAGCACCGGTTTCAGTCTTCTTTCTTTGATGCCTGTGTTTCAAAATATATTAGCGTGCTAAACTGCTAGTGGTGTGTTTGAACATGTCTGAAACAGCATTGCTCTACATGAATTGAATAGAGAATGTGAGAAACTGATAGAAGTGTTCCTATATCCTCTTTCACTGTTGCTGTCCTTTGGTGTGAAAGATTTGAACCTACCCCATCACATAAAGATTCATTTTAAAATTAACTCTCTGTATAAAAATTGCTGTATTTTGATTATTTTTACAATATTTCATTCATTGTTTGAGTGAGATTATGATGATATGATTATTTTTTAATGAGGTGTTTCAATGTTTCTGACATTAGTGAGCAAGATTTGTGATATATTTTTGTTAATGAATCGTTACCTTTAAATGAGCATACTTTCTTATTTTGGGGAATGGTAATAAACATGGTCCAGGGATGGGGTGGGGGGCAATAAAAGTATATATTAAAATCAAGCAGTGTTCTTGTTCGTTCTTTGTACCTAGTCAAGGGATCATACTCATAGTGTGAAAGTTAATTTCTGACATTGATCTATGATTAATTGGGTTGGTCAGATTGATCAGGTAACCCCTTTATTTATGATGTGTATAATGGGCTTGCCTGAGATTTGACCCCTCTGGTATTATTATTAAATGCCATGAATAATTATCCAAAATATTCATATGTAATATAGATAATTATTTATTTAAGATGGAAAGACCATCACCTTTATTGATGATCAATCACTTCTGAGGTCAGCATTCATGAGGCTAACCTTGCTTTTATCCTTGAAATTCAATTTTAACTTGATAATATACGCTAAAGACCAAGCAAATAAAATCGATGACTGATATAGCAATACTAAAGTAAAGTTTTAAACATTTACAAGAAAATATAATGTCAGATAAGTTCCATTGATTGCTTGTACAAGAGAAGGGAAAAAGTATACTACAGATCACTGATATAAAAGTAAGAAACATCTCAAGGTCTATTTAGACTCTACATTTAGATTTTGATTAAATTAAAATAATCAGTAACATTCATCAGAATTAAGATTTCTGTGTTATATACTCATAAATATTCAGGTAATAGATATATAGATTATTACTGAATATAACATTATTTCTTAAATCTTCATTTGGTCAAAATTAGCTTTGTGCCTCATTTTGAAAATTAAAAAAAAAAATTGAAATCCCCAAAATAAAGTGGGATAAATCACTATCCTAAAATAATCTGGAATAAATTATATCACTGTCAAGGCTGATCAAATTTCTAAGTGAGCTTATGATCAATAACTGTTATGCTTGCTTGGTATCAATGCCAGGTGAATTATCTTACACAAGCTACTAATTTTGCATCTCATTAACTGAATAATAATGTATTAAAATGTAATTTGTATTTTAATTCAGCTTCAAGCAAAGTAAGCATTGGGGATGTATCTGTCCAAGTTAAAAATCCCCTGACACCAGAGTTTGTGCCAAGGAATTACTGTAAGTATATTTTTAGTACTCTTCATTATGCTGTCCTGTATTGTACAACAGATTTAGATATACATGTATTATTATATATAACACTTTTATAACTACATCTTCTTATGAATAAGCTCTGAACCTACCAAATGAATCATTGCCATATGTAAATTGTAATGCTATTGAAAGAGTGCTATTGTGTATTTTGCTCCAGTGCTTTTTTCATATTCTTTAATTATTTTTATACTTTAATAAGCAGTAATCATTGTGTTCTTTACATTAGATTTTCTTTTATCTAATTTCATTTATAATTACAATATGATACATTTTGGGAAAAAATCACAATATCGTGCATGACTTTAAGTTTTAAAAAAAAATTTTTTTTTTTAAAGCATTGCAGTTACAAAAATTAAAACTAATAAAAGTATATTATTATGCTTTATAATGTGAAAAATCTCAGTTTAGACCTCTATTTCAATTTTCTTTTTTAGTTTTTTAATTTCCCTTGCCATTCTTTATAAGTTTATTTGACTATTTATTGTACTTCCATAACTCAAGTGTTCCATAGTTATTCTCACTAAGAGATACATTTATTTCTACTGTTGTTAGAGTGTACATCATAATTCATTTTGCTGATTATACTGCATACACTCTTAGTAAACAGTCTCATGAAATGTCAGTTCTCTTTATATAAAAACTGAAATGTTGCTCAACTTTTCTACTTTTGTGTAAAGTATATGCACATTATGTTGGTTAATAAACTAATATTATCAAATGATGAGAACAACATATATATAACATTGTGAATACTTAATGAAGTATAGGTGGCACTCAATTATCTGAGATAATGGGGATTAAGATAGATAAAGTTAACATTTTAAGATTAAAATAATGATAATCCTAATTTGTTCTTGTAATTTTTAAATGAAATTCATGCTATCATTTAATTAATACATAATGATAACAGTGTAATCCAAAATACTTTTTCAAGAGTTGGAATATTTGTGTATAGCTACTTAGTTTACATTATGTATTATTAAGCATTTGTTTGGTGTTTGAGCATTTCTGTTCTGCATCAAGTTGCTTTATGCTAAATAATTATTATTAGAATATTACATGTAACTACAAAATTTCACTTAGCCACCTTAATAGCACATACAGCATGAGCACTCATCTGTAGTCCTAAAAAAAATCAGTTTACTTAATCACATACAGATAGGATAATTAATTATGCCAACATATTACATTATTTAATTAATTCATTCTTTTGGTATACCCTTTAGTCATCCACTTAACCCTTAAACTTTCAAGGGGTTAAATAGGCAAGTATCTCACATTTAACATTCATCAGTCTCATAATTCATGCAATCTGATAATCAAACAAACTGTATAGTTAGACTTCACTTTTCACAGCAATTTTCTTAACTTAAAATCTCTTCTTGTTGTACAGAGAATGCAACATCTATTTATCATTCTGGATTGCTCATTTGCTTCCTTATCTTTTAACTACTTTTTATTTGACTCCCTTTAAGCTGACTTCTTATCAGTTGACTTCATCTGATTTGGCTCATCACTTGACTGCATATCAGATGACTTATTTAAGTTGACTCTTTTTTCACTGACTTATGTCTCAAAAGGGTTGTTCTGTGCACATTGATATATCTTCTTACACCTGGTTATGTAGTTCCTTACAGTTTGTAGTCTCAGACTGACCAGCACTTAATTTTTGTAAGTAATGAACACCTCAGTACCTCACACCTTATATTTAGCTACCAGGAATCATGACACCTCACCTGCAGGAACATAACCATTTCACATACAGGACCCAGAAATTGGAAACCAGAAATCTGACATGTTTTTTTTCAACAGAACTTATTCATTTGCACAGATCCCACACACATAAAAATTATAAAAGATTACAATAGACTGAAATTAATCAGTCACATATTTGCTTATTTATATATTATATGTATTTAAATTTTGATTATTGTTTCCTGATTAAAAAAAAAATTCATTAAAAGCTTTTTGAAATGTTTCATTTAGTTGCTCCCTACCAAGAAAGTAATTTACTACATTTTGCTCTTTCTCAGCATTAGGTTATGAGTACAATGTAACACTTCCTTTTAGTTTATTTATTTTTATCTGAGATAATGGGGATTAAGATAGATAAAGTTAACATTTTAAGATTAAAATAATGATAATCCTAATTTGTACTTGTAATTTTTAAATGAAATTCATGCTATCATTTAATTAATACATAATAATAACAGTGTAATCCAAAATACTTTTTCAAGAGTTGGAATATTTGTGTGAGTGTGCATAATGTTTGGACAATACCACTAAATTGCTATTTTACTTTACATTAGATCATTTTAAGTGTATATTGTTGGGTACTTTTATACTTTTTTCAGTCAAGAAAGATCTTCCACAGACTATCTTGAGACATCTAAGATGGATCATGCAAAAGGTACAGAATGTGCTAATTATGTTTATAAATACAGACTTTCATTTAACATTTTAACAGAATCTGAAAATAAACTGTAAATCTATAATTGCCAAGGTTTAATAGTCATAATTTTGCAGATTTGAAATTATAGCAAACACTTCTGAAGGTCTTAAAAAATATTGGTTGAAATAAATAGGATTATAAATTTTGTAGCTGTAACATCCAATTAACATTAGACAAATGATTCTTGTGTGTTTGTACAGGATTCCCTAGGCCAAGATGTCTTTCTTATAGGACCACCTGGCCCTTTACGTCGACAGATTGCCATGATGTATTTGGTAAGTCTGCTTTTCCCTTATCGTTTTGTTTTCTCTTTATTTGACCTTTCTGTAAGCATTCTAATTCATTCATATTAGATTCTTGTAGCTGTTTTCCAATGTTACATTTGTACAATCAATGTCAGTAGAAGACCAAACCTGATGATTACTGCTTTAGAGCTACAACCATGCCAGTGGTATTTATTTATGCCACTGACACATATTATTCCTCCAAGACTGTTTGGGTTTGGTTTGTTTTCTTTGATAGCAGTTATTATTTTGATTTATTTTCAATAATTAATAATTTATCAATTATCTAATTGATTTAATATTTGGGTGGACAAATTATAATTTAGACTTTAGAAGATTATATTCTAACTAGATTTCCCTTATTTCCAGTCCCACCTGGTGAATCCTGCAATGGTGGTTTCTGAATAAATATTTGTATACTAAGAAAGAAAGAATTTGACTGTCACATTCATTCTGCTGTGGGAGGACTTTTTACTTAGAGGGATAGGTTTGATCTATCTTTAATTAATCACTTAACTGCCCCCATTCCTTATTCCTTTCATACTTTATTAATATGCATAAGAAGGTAGTTTATAAAAAAATAACAGTAATATTTATTAACTGTAACAAATAAAAAAATGGAAATAAGTTAATTCTCAAGAAAATGACAGACTATTACAATAATTATCAAATATAATACTAAATTGAAATTCTAAGTTATTAATAAATAGTCACATCACTTGCTAGATCTAATACATCTGGTCCTGTCATGTCCACACAGCCTCAAATTACATTATTAATACACCTATTGAGCCCATCTGTCTGAAATAAAACCATCACATATTTACATAACATCTGCCATCTGACAATCATAAATATAGGTCATTCATATTCTTGTTGGGTGGGGCATGTTGATCCTTTACATAACAAACATCTGGCCAGCCTTAAAGCAAAAACAGGACTAATTGCAATCACCATTTGTCTTGATAGAACAATGTTTACACAATACTATTCACAATATATAATTAAATTTATATATGGACGAATTTACTCCATCATATATAATTTTTTTCCAATTCTTTTCATTGTGGCTAAATATACTGCATACCTTTTAAATGCTCCAGTTTGATTGGAAAACAGTTTGAGTAAAGCAGCTTTGGAAAGATTCAATACTATTAGTAAACATTTAGACCAGTTGGAAAGAAAAAACCCCTAAAGTTTTACTTTTAAGACCAAGTTTGTTTAGTGTAGTCATTATGATCTTTGCACTTGTCAACAAATAACTACCCTAGCTCAAAGGTCATCTATCACTGTCACTAAAATGTTGAAAGATGTTTTTTAGTCAAAGCAAAGATGATTGTCAGCCAGGACAAGACCCAACTCTGGAAGATGATTGTTTGCTAGGATGAGATCTAACTGAAAGATGATTGCCAGTCAGAACAAGACCTAACTCTGAAAGATGGTTGTTAGCTAGGACAAGAACTAAGTCTGAAAGATGATTGTTAGCCGGTCAAGTACTCAACTCTGAAAGATGATTCAATCAGAACAAGACCTAATTCTGGAAGACAATTGTTAGCCAGGACAGAACCAAACTCTGGAAGATGATTTTCAGTTTGGACAAACCTGACTTTGTGGGTGATGATTATCAGTCAGAACAAGACCTACAGATGAAATACCATGCATTGAACACCAGGCAGTGCACCCATGCCACCAAAAGGAATGAGTTCTCAGTTTATTTGGGATATAGCTTCAAAAATCAGGAAAGAATTAAATTATTAATGAAAAACAATACATATAAGAATTGAAAAGTCTGCAGACATATTAAGGTTAACCAGAATATTACATTGAGCTCATTTGGTTCTGTCACTACACACTTGTAGACTGACATCATCAAAGATTTTATTTTACATATGCACACATACACCACACACAAATGCATGCACACAATAATAGAATGTAACAGAATTAAATTATAAGTACAAAACCAAATTAATTTAAAAAGGTTAGGAGATGGACTTAGATTTTAACAAAAAAGAAAAAATATTACAAAATGTTTAACTCGAAGCATTTTATTTTGTCATTCCTGAAGTTGATTGCCATGTTTATTATATGTTCCCAGGAGCTAACCAAACGAGAAGTAGAGTACATTTCACTCTCAAGAGATACCACTGAGTCAGATCTCAAGTTGCGGCGAGAAATTGAAGGTGGCACTGCTTACTATATTGATCAGTGTGCAGTGAGGGCAGCACTTGAAGGGCGGATATTGGTACTTGAAGGTGTGGAAAAGGCGGAACGTAATGTCTTACCTGTGCTGAACAACCTCTTAGAAAACCGAGAAATGCAGCTTGATGATGGACGCTTTCTTGTGGCTGCTGAAAGATATGATAAACTTCTTCAGGAGCATTCAAAAGAAGAACTGGATGATTTAAAACTTGTTAGAGTTAGTGAAAGGTTTAGAGTTATTGCCCTGGGACTTCCAGTGCCTCGATACCAGGGAAATCCTCTAGATCCTCCCTTGAGATCTCGATTCCAAGCACGGAATGTTCATCCATTGCCTTTTAAGGTTTGTCGTTTTTGCTGTATGTGTTAGTGCAAAACATGGAAATATTTAAAATGAAAATTTTTGTTGTTGTTAAAAAGTAACTGAACACCATGTCTTTATAAAACTGCACATGCCAAAGTGATACTGTATTTGCTAGATGTTTTGCTAAAATATATTGATGTCAACTCTTAGTATTCTTGTTATATTCAAATGCTTTTGAATTGAACATTCTGATTATTTGCTGCTTTAATATTAACTGCCTCGTAATGTACTTCTTCATGTACAGTCATCGCTACATGGTCAAGATTTATTTTTTCTTATTCTTCATAGGAACTCTATGCCTTTCTGAATTCACAGACTTCAAGACTTCCTTCTGAAAGGTAAATAACTCACATGCTGACCTTTAAACAATCAGTAAAGATTCTATGTACTTTTGTGCCGCTGTATGGAAAATAATTTTCAGCCTTTCCTCTTTATTGTATTTGTTAGTTGTTTTCTTCATTTGTCCCAAAAAGAAATTAATAATTTAGGGGTTGTAGTTTTAATGGAATTTTAAATTTATTTCATGTGGAGATTTGGTTATTTCATTTTATTAGAAAGACAAACTCTGTTGATTTGGTCTTATATTTTAAACCAGAAATGCTAAACTTTTGTGATTATGTTTTCTAATATTTAACTGTAAATGCAGTTTAATAACAGCCTTGATAAATGTTTGGTATTTTTATTTCCTCATTCACATTTAGACTTTGTTTATGTATAAACTTATTCAGTGGTTACTCTGCCTCTCAATTAATTTATAGAAAGCCAACTCAGAGTTTATCTGTGCATAAACCTTTGGAAAAAACAACTAAAAATCCAGTTTGCCTATAAATAAACCCAGGGAAAAAAAACAACTTTATTTTGCCTTTGAATAAGGGAAAAACCAACTCTGATTTTTGTTCATCTTTGAATAAACCAAGGGGGAAACCAGTGAATAAACCCTTACTAGTATATAAACCTAAGGAAAAACCAAGTTTACTTTTGCCTGTAAAGAATCGGTAGAGTTTCAGTAGAACAGTTCCAAATTATTACAACTTCTCTCTCTTTAAGAATGGAGGTGCTCTAAGTTTGATTGAGAAACATAAGCAATGAAAGAGAAGGAGAGAAAGAATTTAAATTTCTTAGGTTATCACCCTTAACAAGGATGGTGGATTCAACAACTGATTGTAAATATTTGATTCTAATATTAAAGAAAAGTGACTCTCAACTTATATTAGCAAATAAGCAATTGATGTATATATTAGCGGTAAAAAACACTGTAAATGTTCACAATATACCTATAAATTTTGACTGCTAAGTAATAATAGGAAGGGAATAATTATACAGTTTAAGACTATCTGTATCATCTTAATTATACTTATTACATATTAGCATAGGTTCCAACACACATGTTAGTATATGTTCAAACACACATCAAATACCATATATGAAATTATTAAATAGCCAGCAGTTAACTCCTTTTCTTGACCCTTTGTTCCACGAAGAATCCAAGGAAATAAGTAACTCCTTTTCTTAAAGAGACAAGATCATTATACATTGATACAAAATCGCAACATAACAGCATTTCAAGCATGCGTTCTGTATTTAGATGGCTAGATTTGTCAAAAAACAGTCCTCTTAGTGCAGCATATTTTAGATAAAAGCAAATAAAATGGAAACTGGTCTTTTAGACAAGACTTGCAAAACTTACATTTCATCATAACTTTACAATTGCTTGAGCTCCTAAAAACATTAAAGTGTTAATGGAAACACATCTAGCCGTAAAAAAATCATAATGAAAACAGTTTATTTTGATATAATCCGAGTAATTTTTATTGAAAATACTATTAAAAGGTCTATCGGTATTTCCTTTTAATGCACTTGGTGACAGTTATCCAACAGTCTTTGTTGCATCATTGATAAAACATTTCCACTGCTTTATATAACCAAACACTATTCTTTAAGAGCACTTTCTTAACCTGAGAACCCTAAATAATTTGCTGAGAGAGGGAGAAGAGAGAAAAATATTTTTTTACATGTATGTTTGATGTGTAGAATGTTGTGTAACTATTTTCATCTCACTTATTTAACACTTATTTAATGGTTTTGATTATATTTTTAATATCACTCAGAGTGTCACAGCTGCTGTCTATCGCAACAACATTACTGCAGTCAGAATCTGAATCTATAGGTCTTCCTGATTTTCCTATAGACAACCTCTCATATATAGTTAGGATAATGGTAAGTTTGGTGAAGATTTCTTATATTGTAATGTATATATTTTGAGAACATTTACTACAAACCCACTGGTCTTGAACCAGCATTATATGGTCTCAGGCAAATCAGAAAAATTACTGATAATTACTGGTGAAAACAATACTGAATTAACTTTATAAAGATGCAAGCCATTTGGAAAAGATGATGGTACTCTCTAATGATTTTGAACAGAACTGACCTGATTAAGCCACCATTCTGAAAGATGATCATAATAACTGAAACAATAATGACTTACGACAACACTGAGCTAACTTTATAAGGATGCAAGCCACATCAAAAGAGAATCTCAAAATTTCATTCACTTAAAGTAGTCTGGAGAGGTTAAAATTTGCCCAAATTAAAAAATATACAGAATCATTTACTCATGTATTTAAAAATATCATTTGCTGAAATAATAACCTTTTTGCTTAAAAGATAAATTGATATTTTTGTTCAAAAAATGTGTGCATTGATAATTCAGCTTAACACCATTTTTTTGTTAATAGATTATAAATGCACGCACACACACACACACACACACATACGGAGCAAATACATTTTTCATATGTGTATGGTTCTTTATGTTACAGACACTATCAATAGAGTAAACAAACAATATAAACTTAGATTGTGAGCTGAAAACAGTATTTACTGCCTACATACTTTTTTCATAGCCTTAGGCCAAGCTGTCACTGGTGAAAGTTTTAAAATTTGTTACCCTCTAAATGTACCCCAGATGACCTATTTGAAACAGTTTCATATTTCCTTCTCATAAAAGCATTAACTTTTATTGTGGTAAAAGAAATTGACTTACATTAATTACTGTACATAGTAATAAACACATGAGGAAATCTTAATATTCTGACTTCATTAATATAAATAACTCTTGGACCAATTGTTTAACGAAGATTTCTTTGCTGCTTTGTGAGTCTTTCAACTTGACATGTGACAGTAGCCTAATTCTTAACAATTGATTCAGTACTATAGGCTACTGAGTTTTGTTTTTAGATATATTAATAAAAATAGCTATACCAAAAGTCTCTAGAATGGCAAGGAAAGATAACTGCTCATTTTACCACAGTTGCCTATATGCTAAACCTGGCAAAGATGGTAGAATAGAAAGAGATAATGCCTTTAATTTTTCTTAATATGCATACATTACAGTAGATTTTAAATAAAAGATTATGTTCCTTATTTTTCATTCAGGATGCTATTCCAGAGTTGTCATCCTTTAGTCTTTTACAACGTGTTTACCCTTTCTCTTTCATGTTGGGTAAGGAAGGAATAACTGCAGTCAAGGATGCTTTCAAAGTAAGTATTTGGGATTTATTGATTTCTGTGTGTAACTTGTAGGGTACATATATCTTTTTACTATTTTCCCCTTCCTCAATCTCTCCCTCCCCACATTACCAGCATAGTAATTTGTTTTGATATATGGACAAAGATGAATCTTGCTCTTGCTTTTGTAATTTTTAATTGGAAATAAATTTATTTATTTTTCTGTCTTGTGAATACATTTTTAATTGATTTAAAATTTATTTTCCCTGTGTCTCATGAAAAATTTAAATGAATGAATTTATTCAAATTTTTGTGTATATATTTTTTTTAACAATTGCAGTCATATATTGCTGCTTTGTCTTGTTGTCATCATTGTCGATGGAAATTGGAATTTAGGTATTACCTTGATGAAATTATAGATCATTCACAAGTCTTGATTTTTCGGCAATTGTTTGGTCATGCATATTAGTCCTTTTGGAACAAATTCTTAGATGAATATGCTGCTTCTTCAATCCTTCAATTTTCCTTTTGTAAGAAACAAAAATATCTGATAAAATCTTGGGAGTGCACAAAGGACACAAAGTTTTTAGTGAATGCACAAACTACATGACTATGTATGTATAAACAGGATGGAATTTTTTTTTTCCTCATTCTCATATTTGCTTCATGCACTTATGCACAAACACAAACACACACACACACATTCTTAAATCATTTGAAATTATTATTTTCTCATATGTTCAGAAATTTGAGCTTTCTGATCTGGGGGAGAGCCATGGTGGAGTGAAAGGAGTTGTGAAAGAAAATCAAAGTGCTCAAGTAAAGATATTTGTTGGCAAGAAAAATTATCACCTAACAGTAAGTTTATTCCTTCATTTTATTGTAATTATTTCACCCTCTCCTCTCTCTTTCTCTTGTCTTACTTTCTCTCTCACTTTCTTTTGTCTCTCTTTCTCCCTCTCTACATGGGTATGTTTGTATTTTATATCTGTATATACATATGTATATATATTTTTATTTACTCATAAATTTTTGAGTGACAGTTATTTACTCTAAAAAGCTGTCAGTATATAAAATCATCCTAATTAAATCCATGTAAAAATATTCATTTTAAAATATGCAGTTTAATTTTGAAAAGTTTACAAATATCCATAAGTGTGTATCTATCTGTCTGATGTTCATTGAATAATAATAATAGAGGGTCCAAAATACACTCCTCACAGAAAGACATTATGTGGAATAGAAATCCTTTTGCATGAGATATAACATTTTTATAATTTTTATTGTGATGATTTGAAACCCTCCCACAGTTTTTTTAAAAGAATTTCATTTTCCTAAGCATCTTGATCTGTATTTTTATTAATAACAGCAACAATTTATACATCCTTGGTGCTGTAGTTATTTAAAACATAGATCCCTACATAGGTAACATTGCATTAATTTAAATTGAAAGCTGTAATAATTTATACACATCTAGTGCTGAAGTGATTTGAAATATATATTCGAGTCTTAGATTATGAATGGATGTTATAACCCAATTTTGTATGTAAGTTGGAATTTGTACATAATGGTCTCTATTTTGGTCCAGTAGTCTTGAATAGTGAAATAGAACATGCTTCTTGATTCTTGTGCCTAAGTTATGCCAAGTGATATTCATCTGCATTGAAATTAGTTTACCTGAGTTTTTAAGGAACAGGTGTTGCTAAATCAAATTTTTTTTTTAAACACCTTAAGTCACATTCATTTAGGCAAATTGCCAGTAGTCGAGACCATCATAACTAGACATCCTACTGTATATAACTAATATTGCATCATCTCCCTGACTTGTACTGATTATTTTTATCATTCACATAGCTTTAGTTATAAAAATACAGGTGTTCTTTCCACATTTATTTTCTTGAAGAGGCTTGTCTAGTCTTGCAATTAATGCTTTGTCCTAGGTGCCTGCAGGTCATATGGAGTCAGCACCTACAGGAAGAGATGGTAGATTTGTGCCTACAGAATACCATGACACATTCCTCTCGGAGTTGCTTCAGTCACACTTGGTCAAAGATTTTTGTATCGTAGGACCAAGGGTAGGATCTTTTTATTTGACTTTTTTCCCCATTTAATTTCATTTACTTTGCTCGTTTAATGTTGTCATGAGATTGAGTCTGTTGATCTTTTTATTTTTTTATTTTGTTTATATATTTGTTGTCAGGAAGATATGTAAACTACTGATGATTTATGAGTTAATTCCATGTTTTAAATCAAATTATTTTAAATAATATATTTCAATGCATGCACACACATATTCCATTACTGGTGTGTTTTATAAAAGGCTTACTTTCATTGAAATCTGTTAATTTCAGTGTTTGTTAGCCTCCAGTATGCCTAGACTGTTCATCAATGCTTCAGCACATCTGCCAATGTACAATATTATGTTTATGTTGATGCTGAATATAGGGTTGCGGAAAGAGTGTTGTTGTGAAACAGCTTGCTGACATATTGGGCTACCACATTGAACCTATTATGCTTTATCAGGTTGGTTTTGAATTCTATTTTCAAATGTGCTTTGTGTAAAAATAAATTTACTAGGAATATTAAAAGTATTAGTAAATGATGTAGTAGGATTAGCTGACATACTTACTAAAGATCTTTTGATATGGTAATATTTTCTCATTTGACTACTAAAGTTCTTCTGACTTAATAGGATTTGAAATCTTTTTCTCCTGCACTAAGGGGGTCAAGGAAGTATAAAAATATTGTTATTCTCATGCTCAGCATCAAACCAGTTATACATAACAATTCAGCTGAGATTTTACTTTGTTTTTTTTTCATTTTGTTCTTGTTGGAAGATGGAGATTTATATTTTGTGATATTCAACTGATTCTTAAATCTCTTGCAGGATATGACATCTCGTGACCTGCTGCAACAGCGCACCACCTTGCCAAATGGAGACACAGTTTGGCGACCTTCACCTCTTGTGACCGCAGCTCTTGAGGGAAGCATGGCTATTTTAGATGGTGTGCATCGCATCAACCAAGGATCGTTTTCGGTTTTACACAGGTGTGCTATTCTCATCAATGCATGTTGTGGGTTACTATGCTAATTACATGTTGTGAGTTGTGGTTAACTTGTGCTTTTTCTGAAGTATAGTACATAAAGTAGTGGAGAAATTGCAGCATTCCTCTTCATTGAAATGCAGTTTTTAATCAGTAAGAGGGAGAATTTGGATTGATATCTTGAATATCTGCTGTTCCAAAACACACTTATTTCTCTTTCCTATAACCAGATGCCCATACTGAGTTCTGATCAAATTGCAGGAGGGGGAAAGATAGAAAACCAGAGTTGTCTGAAAATAGAATTCTTCATTCAATACTCATACATCCATTTACAATACATTCTTCGCCTTCATCTTCTTTCTTAAATGCAGGCTTGTTAGTGAGTACTGTGTAGGCATTGTCTTATCAAATTACTTGTAAAATTTTATTATTATTATAAAATGTTTTTACTACTTGTGTCAAATAATCTTCCTCTTTTCTGTCAGTGAGAAAGTTTGTCTTGGCTTTTGTAAGAGAAATTTAAGTGATATTATATAGTACAAGAGTGTGATTCAGGGTAAGAACTACTAAATTTCAGTTCTTGTGGCATCTGCTAAATATTATCTTATTTGGATGTGAACATGAATTTCAGTTTTCTTGGCATCTGTTAAATATTATATTATTTGGATGTGAACTTCTAAATTTCAGTTTTCTTGGCATCTGTTAAATATTATCTTATTATAGTGTGTAACATCTAATGCTGATAATGAGCTTAATTTGGATTGGCAATGCATATGGTTACTTAGATTATAATAATTTTTTGTTATAATCATGTTTAGAATAACCCAATTTCATATTTTAACTATTCACATTTAGATAAAAGAAATTTGCAGTGTTTCATCTCTTGTTCTTACTTGATCTATTTATTTTATTTTCTATTCATAAATTAATTGTTCATTGGCCAGGCTTGTGAGTGAACGTGAGCTACAACTGTTTGATGGTACACGATTAATGAGCATGGATCGTTACAACATACTAAAACAAGAAAATGGACTTTCAGAGGCTCAGCTTGCTGAAAAGTAAGACAGATTTTTGTTGTCACTGGAGATGCTTTACCTTCATTTAAATATTATGCATCGTGTAATGTGTATATGAGATTTTGATACTTAAGAAAGAATTTTGTAAAAATCCCTCCATCCCCTTGGAAAACTTAAACTGTGATCAATGTTCCCTCTAAGTCAGGGGTGTGTGTGCAAAGCATGGTGTCTGCTGATTAGCAACTGGGTTAGATTTGGGCACCTATAGGAGAAAGTGTTCATTCGTGATTATGAAAGAATGTCATGCCGAGATATGTTAGATGAGTAGCTAGAGATTTTTATGTGGGGTTTCACTAGACAGTTGAATTTTCTATTGGTTTTTTTTAATATTCACTTTCACTTCTGTTTAGACTTGAACTACTGTCAGTCTTTCTCATTTTATTTTTATAACTCCCCTTGCTGCATTTCCAGTATCTAGATTAGATTTGATGCATATTAGCATTTCTAGATGAGAAACTTCCAACTCTCTTGCAGACCCATCTTAATATTGTTCATTAAACTGAAGCCTCTTTTGACATGTGCACTGGATGACTGAAATGAGCACACATCAAGTAATTTGAAAAGAAATGTGAACTTCTCATCATTTATGGTAGAAGTCACAATGTCATAGAATGTTTCCAGTGTGACAACTTTCATCAGTTCTAGTTCACATTGTATTCTGAAGTCAATATCTCTTTAATTATTATGTTATCACTTCTAATAAATCTTTCTCATCAATAGATTCTTGGTTACAAGTAGGGCTGTCAATTTTTTCTTAAATGCTAACCGGGTATCCGCTTGAAAATTAGATTTTCTCGATCGCAAATGGTGATCTCTACACAAAGCTACTTAACCATTAAACATGTGCTCTATTAAACTCTATTTGGTATGCATCTAGTGACTTACTATTAATTATGATCTTTATATGTACAACACAAACTTTAATTTTAATATGATCAATCATTACAAAATCTAAACTAAAACTAAATAAAATGTCAACAACAATAACGTATTTAAAAATAGGGCATCAAGTTCAATCACCTTGACTGAGTGGCATTACTTCTTTTGCTACACCTTTAAATAAACAGGAAATTGTATTGCACATTTCGCTTATTAATTATGTACATATTAATACAGATCAAAATAACTGAACAAAGTGATGTTTCATCATACTACAAGAAATCTCGAAATCATTACAAGACAGTTTCACAGGGATTTAGATTTATTGAGTTACTTCTACAAGTTCTCAACTATGGTTTACATACATTGGTTACAAATCAGCTAATCGTTAAATCACATGTTGTTTCCACTGAATAAAATAAGTATAAAGATATCTTGCAATTACAAAACAGCACACAAGAAAATATCAAAAGAATTAAAATACATTATTACTCAGCTGAAAGAAAAACATGAAAATTACATCCCTATATAGCTGAAAGGAAACATTGTAAGTTAGAAAATTTATGACTGAATCTACTCACAAGACCTTGACTGCATATGCACCAAGGCAAGGGCTTCGAAGGGGCTATTTCAACAGGTTGCTTGCTGCTTAACCCCTATTGATCAGCTACAGTTGGCCAGTATGTGGCCATTGGTTAGCCATAATTAGCTAGCTTCTCAGAAATGCATGCGTCATTTGGTAAGTCATTTAGCTATAATACGATTTCAGAAGTGGACCTACACATTCAATGATACTTTGACTATTGAATTCCACAAAGAATGATACCAGTGTTATTTAATTATAATATTACTTCAGACAATGTCTAGTTATCCATTTAGAGTGAACTGTAATAATTTTTCCATTACATGTTTTGCTTAAGATGCAATGCATGATGTCTAGTTTTTTAAATCTTACTGCATAAATATCATCACAGAAATATTTCATAAGTAAAAGTATATGGAAACAAGTGACAAATAAATGAAAGAGTGAAAATATTTTTTTACACATACAGCATTGAAGAATTCATGGATACAGCAAGCAGTATGTAGTCAATCAATGTTTCTGCTTGTTTGGTTTGTCTTTGTTGGTGTTCATTGACCTATAATCTAGACTTCTTGTCACCATTTGATTCCTTCCTTGTTGAATTCTTTACATTTTGCACACTCCTTGCAGAGGATTTTTGGGATTGAGATGTTTCTTTAGGTAGTCAGTCTCCCATGAATCCTCTATCTTTCCTTCAGTCAAATCACAGTTGATTTTGGTTGTCACACTTGACAGGCATTCTGTATTTCTCTCCACATTGTACAAAATAAATTTACCCATCTGTACACACTAAAGGCTTCCAGAGTTCTTAGTGTCACTTTCTTCCATATAGCTTAAAACTTCCTGCAACTCTACATTTTTTAATGATTTTGTTATTGTCTTGCTGATCAATTTACTGTTTACTTTGATGTATAACTTATTTAAAACAAATATCTTAAATCACACTTCACTGGTCCACTAAAGTAGCAGAGGAGAAAAAAAACTACTGCACTGTCATTGTTGTTGACAGTATGCTGGACACCAAGATTCATATTTGAGAGTGCAACAGCTGCATGTTACACACATACGCAATTTAGAAGGAACAATGAGTGTGATCTATGTAAATTATGGGCTTGTGGTGATACCAGAATATGTTTAAAACATTTACCCAAGATTTTATTCTTCTTGAAATGGAAGAAATTGTTTTAATGCTCAGATCTTTATTTCTTTAGAGTGGACATTCTGTTGTTAATTTTTTATGCTTACAGATGTACTTTGTTTAAAAGAAACTTTTTACTGTGGACTAGTAATAATTTCAAATGATAATGAAAATCTGTTCAAAGTAATAATAGAGTGAGATGAGAGTCATATTTATTTGTTCTTTGAAAATTTTTACTTTTTACTTGTCATAGATTGTATGAATAAATAATGTGTCTTTATAGAAACATTTTGCCCATACATCCATCATTCCGTATTGTGGCTCTGGCAGAACCTCCTGTTGTTGGTAGCAGCAAACAGCAGTGGCTTTCTCCGGAGATGCTGACAATGTTTTTGTACCACCACATGCGCCCTCTGTCTCGACAGGAAGAGTTAAATGTCATTTCCAGATTGGTGCGTTTTCAGAAGAGATATTAATTAAGGCATCTGTGTTGCTGAAGTGTTAATTTAAATTGATCGAACAAGTGTTAAGTTTATATCAGAAATATTTGGGAGATTTAAACAGGATGTGCCATTGTTTAGGAGACTTAAAATGGGATGCAACATTTTGTTCATGAACCAAATTATTTTCTTTTCATGTCTACTGGAACCTCTCAACTGTCTATACTTCTTTGTAAATTTTTAAAAAGATTTTAAAAAATAATCTGTGTATTTCCTAAGTAATGTTGTAAATCACAGTTTTACAGTATGGAATTCTACAGTGCTTTGTATTATCTATACTCTGGGATTAGCCATGCTACCTTTACCAAATTTGTCAGTATGTGTGTGCTTGAAATATACTATATAAGTGAAATTCAGCTTGCTCAAAGAAAAATCAGTATTGAATCCTATAGCTTCTATAAACAAAAGCTTGTAAATCGGTATTTCATGAATAACAGTTTATGATCTTGAATATAAGAGCTGATTTTATAATATAAATAGAGCACAGTTTAGATTTTGAATATAAGAAGAGCTGATTCTATAATATGATTTTTCATATTTCAGGTGCCTAATATTCCCAGTCTTGGTCCTGTGTTCGATTTTGTCCATAAGCTGAGAAGCTCATCAGATGGCACTGTATGTTTAATTTTGCTGAATGACATACTTTAGAACTTAGTGTTTGCACTATCTCATGACTTTAGAACTTAGTGTTTGGTAATCTATCTGCCAAATTGCTTTTCTAATTGAACATTATGAAGATTTCTAAACTATAGCATTCAACATTTTAAGTGAATAAGTGAGTTCAGTTATTTTACTTTATTCATCAACTATTTTATCCAAAAAATTTCTAAGGCTGCTAATAGATGTCTCTAGCCCTGACCTTCAATTAAAAAAAAACAACATTTACTATGATTATGATCCTTGCTAAGTATTAACCTTAACTCTAAACCATCCTGTATCTTTGAATCTTATCTTTGTTGGGTATGTCACAGAATGTCATATGTGCAGTTATCTTCCCATCATTAAACGTTCTCCTATGAAACTGTACCAAATGAAGTATGCAGTTATCTCTCCTTTATTAGATACATTCTTGTGAACCAATACCAACATTTAATCGAATGAAATCAAAATCATAAACTAAAGATCTAGTATTCTTATTTCTTGATCAAAGACTCTGTTTCATGTGTGAATATAAATAGTGATTAATAATTCCATAGTTTTTATATTATTTGAATAGTGCTGTCACAAGACAGATGACTAATTCTGAGTTGTGGCAGGATTGTTTGGAAAGAATCGCTGTTTTTATCACTATACCAGACAGGCGGCTTTGGGTGCAGTACCTGCTTGGCCAGACTGATTTCTTACATCCACAACTACTGAATCTCAGTTGGCATTACAACCAGACTCTTGATGTTTCCATTGATTTTCATGAGCCACAACATATATTTTACAGCTAGGTGCACCATTTAGTCTTTTTACTTGGCAATAAAGACACTAGTTTGCTCTTTTTATCCAGTCCTGAGTATTTATAGCACCGGCACTTTTATAAACTCTAAAAAATAATGCCATATTTCCTCTTCATCAGTGCTGTGGTTACTAACTGAATGCTGCAGCCGACTTCAGTGCCTATAAAGAGCAGTTACTATAACCAGCCTTCAAACTACATGCAAGAAAGTGATATCATGATTATATCTAGCAGTCATACTAGAATGATCACAACCTTGTGTTGATATCACTGTTCTCTGTTCTAGCATCCAATATCCATCTGACTAGTGCATCTAATTATATTGAGCATTTAATGCAGTCTAGTTTAAATTTTACAGTGTAATAATATGCTTTTTTTTTAGGTGAAGCATCCTTTTATTATAAAAGTAATAAGGCCATATCCATTTGACCTTCACAATCTGACTCTTGTTTGCTTATCAGATTTTGATTTACAAAAAATAAATTAATTTCCAGATGACAATATAATTATTAATACTTTATTAAAAAGGAAACTACCTTTTTAGTATTCCATTTCTGCTTGAATTTTTAGTGTAGCCACTGATTGCAGCACAAAAAATTCCCACACTAAATAACTTTTAGAGTTTCCTACTAATTTGCCATTCTTATTTTATGTTAGTATTATGGATGAACCTGGGAAAGAGATATTTAGCATTGTGAAGAGTGATCTGTAGTTTATAAATTATCTTTGCATGCAATTATGTCTTTTATCAAATGTAAATAGTACATGTGCAGTTCATGTATTTTTCCACTTTATATGTGGCTAATCTCATAAGATAAAAAGAACTGGTCCAGGACATGAAATGGTAACTCATTTGAACTTATCTGTTATCTGATGTTGGGACAGTAACATCAGGTTACCTTTCTTCAAATAGACAGTAATTTAACACGACTACTCTCTCCATCGCTGACCGTTACATGACAGAGTACCAAACCTGAAAGTAGTTGTGGCATGCAATCGGATACTTTTTGCATATTAGCCATGATCTAAAATGAACTCTGACTCTAATGTATATTTTATTCTCTTGATTTCTTTTATAGAATTATTTTGAATCCCACACAACAACTGGCTCACTCAGCATAATTTTGCAATGTCTCAGTCATCCATAGGCTCCCGCTTGTTTGTATAAATGCTGAAATTTTTATAACAACTGACTTATGACATGCACATGCACATAGTTAATACTGTTTAGGAATGGAATCTGCACAATGAGTATCATCTGGAATGGATTGCATTTGTCATGTGGAAGTCCACTATATTTATTGTTTATCATTGTCATCAAATTTATTTGTTATTTTAGGACAGATTGCAAGTGATTTAGAGTTAAGTGCTTTGTTTGACTACTCTGTGATATTTAAGAATAAATTATAGTTGATTTAGATTTAAGTGCTGTTTGTTAGTTTTTAAAGTGCTGTATGAGATTTACAAATTATAATTGATTTAGAGCGAAATACTTTGGCTATTTAAAGTGCTGTGTGATATTTAAGAACAAATTATAAATAATTTAGAATTAAGTGCTTTGTGTGACTATTTAAAACGTTGCTGTATGTAATAGAACAAATTATATCATCTTAGAGTTAATTGTTATGTGTAGCAATTATTTAAGAGCTCAAGACTTCCTCAACTCCACTTATTTTAAGCATAATAAGATTGTGTTTTTTTAGTAAGTAAATTTTCATACAAAGTGTTGCATTTGTGCATGTGTGTTTACAGTCTTTTGTAATTTCTCCAGCTAAACTCTTTAGCATCCTCTCTCTCCACCCGACAACTTATGAGGATTGCTCGGAGGGTAGCACAGTACCCAACAGAAGATTTGAATGCTATAATTCAGAAGGCTTGTCTAGCCAGGTAAGATTTCACAGTGTGAAAAGGCTTGTCTAGCTAAGTGAGATTTTACTGTATGATAATGGTTGTTTAGCTAGGTGAGACTTTACAATGTGAAAGGGATTGTTTAGCCAGACGAATCATCTTACTAAAGGGAATTAATACCACTACATGGCACTGGGATTAGGCATTTCTAATTTCTTAAGAGAACGAAGGAAGACACTTTTTAGCAGTCTCACCCATTGCTCTTTGAGTTTTTTGTCTGACCAACACATCTAGGGTGCTGTTTGTCTCTCACTGAGATAATTTGCTGTATGAGATAGTGAGTCTGGAACTAAGTTGTCTGACTGATAGAAGATTTGAATCCTCATTCTGCAAGAAATCTAACTTGATTCTCTAGATTTTTGCCTCGGCTAGCTCATTCAGCATTGGACCAATCCTTGGCAGAGTCTGGAATTGTACCAAAAAAAGAGGAGGCAACTTTAGACAGCTATGAGAAAGCAGTCACATGTAAGTAAACATTTAATTTCATTTCTTACATTGGGTTATGCAAATATCATTATTGTATTTTGTAAGCATACACATGTGTACACTTGCACATGTAAGCACATATATTAAAATTCCATTAAAAAGATATATATAAACCACATTTGTTATGTTAATTAAAAGGAAAACCTATAATCTCTGATGAGGAAGTTATATTTACAATTTTTAATTTACACATTTTTACTTGGACAGGTGAAGTGAAGGATGGCATACTAAGACTAGGAAACACTGTGATGCCTGTGTATAATCCTCACAATAGAACCAAAGTTCCAGACATATTGTTTTATGAAAATCCTCAGGTAGGAGCATTTTATTATCTGCTGATGTTCTCTACCATGCCATAGTATTTGAAGAAGTTATTTCCTTTGAAGCATCAGTTTCATTTTCTTTTGATAAGAGCGATGGACCTGCTAAAAGGTACTGCTGTTGAAATGATTTTGACATTTACAAGAAACAAAGTTTCTTAGAATGTTTTGCCTGTTAATGGCTACTTAACTGATTTAGATACAGTGTGGTCATTGCAGGACAAAATTTATTTTGCTAATATTGTTGGCTATTTAAAACAAAAACATCATTCCATCTACAGAGGTTTTTTTGGTTTTCTTTTAGGTTTTGGGGGTGTATTGTAAGCAAAATCTTTACTAGATATATATTTTTGTTGTTGTTATTTTATTATTTTTTAAATAAGTCTTTGATTATCAAAGTTCCTCCCCCCCCCCCCCCAAGAGGAATAATGAATTGCAATTGCACTAATAGAGAAATATTTCCCTTTGTAGCAATATTAAACTCTTGTTTATAAAAATAGATGTCTTTCCCCATATAAAGTTCATATTAAAGGATTATTTCAACTATAGAGAATTCTATCACCATGCAGATTAATTATGGAGCTCATATTATTGCAATAATAAAGAATTATTTTCCTTTACAGACAAAAGAAAGGGAGTGGATGCAGATCTTTGCTCCCTCTCATTAACAGTTAATTTAGGTTCATCTTCAGAGTTAGAACTAATTTTATTTTCCATGTTAAGTTCATCTTCAGAGTTAGAACTACTTTTTACTTATCATGTTAAGTTTATTCTTGATGAATTAAAGACTAAGGTCAAGAGTCTGCTCATTGCTGTGAACCAGACAATTTGCATGGAAATTGATTGTGCTTTAAATAATGAAAATGTGACCCTGATTTATAAAAACAAACTAATATATTGCAAAAGGTGTGTTTATTAATAGGAGAGTTGATGTTAAAATAAGTGCTTAGCTGAATAAAAGAGGAAAAGTATACATTTATAAGCTTGAAAGGCATTCAGGAATATATAGTAATCAAGTTGTGGTGACTGAATGTGTGTGTGTGTGTGTGCGTGCACGTGCATGTGTGTTTGTGTGCAAGCATGTGTGTGTGCACATGTGCATGTTTGCTGAGAAAGTAAAAAAGAAATAACTATTTTCAGTATTTCTGTTATGTTTGATGTTATAAAGAATGCAAGCTTCTTGGTATTACAGTTATTACTGAACTAAGGTAAAAAATACTTCCACCATCCCACCAGGCACTAGCAAAATAGGTAGAATTGGGTTTGGGCCTGGTAGGACTGTTGCTACATGATAACAAATGAACACAAACATTTACACATACTATTTATATTTATTACATACAGACAAACAGGTAAATAAATACTACACACATATATAATTTTACAAATTGGATCACATCAGCTGTCACTCTTCCATTCAGTTATTAAGTAAGGAAAAGAAACAATTTTATTTTCCACTTATACCATATAAGTATATATAGAGATGAAGATATATAATTTAAGCAACAAGACTGAGTTATACTAAGTGTAGGTGTACAGTTTATATATATATATATTGTCAGCATTTGTAAATAGGGTGATTGCAAACATTAAATACAAAAGTTTACAAATATCTTATCTAGGCATTGTTTCTGTATGTAAATGTGCTAATGAGAGCATAGATTATTAAGCTGTTATTGACAGTTTAATGGAATTCATTATTACTGTAATAGCTGGCAACTCACTTTTGTACAGGCTAAGAATGTAGATCTCATTGAAGCAAATCACACTCAGAGTCACTTATTTAATCCACAAGAAAATAAAACATATGAGAAAATATATATAATATAAGAATTCCATGGAATAATGGATATAGATCCCAGTGGTGCAAATTACACTCTGAGTCACTTGTTTAATCCACAAGAAAATAAAACATATGAGAAAATATATATAATATAAGAATTCCATGGAATAATGGATATAGATCCCAGTGGTGCAAATTACACTCTGAGTCACTTGTTTAATCCACAAGAAAATAAAACATATGAGAAAATATATATAATATAAGAATTCCATGGAATAATGGATATAGATCCCAGTGGTGCAAATTACACTCTGAGTCACTTGTTTAATCCAAAAGACAACAGGTTCCATTTGAAATTACAGGGAGCAATATATTCCACACTGTGATGGGGAAAAAATACTCAAAGAGTTGTAGAATGATTTCTCCACCATTTGCAGAGGAACACACACACAGGTTTTGAAAATATTTAATCCACCATTGCAGAACACTAGTTCGAGTTATACCGTCTCCATAAACTCAGCACAGTGGTAAAAATGCATATGTTGACTCCCAGGTAACATTTACTGTGGGAATACTTTTATGCATTTGCATTAAAAAAATAGCATCCTGGCCTCTGGATTTCTTTTGTTGAAGAAAAAGATAATAAATATTAAAGAAGAATTCACATCTTGAATTAGAAAATTAAAAAAATAGTCTTTTTGCAGAATGTTTAAGAAATTGCCTTCTTGACCATTTTCACTAAAATTGCTATTTGAAAAGCGAGCCCAAAGAATAACATGCACCATCCAGTATGGTTAGAAAATTGCTGACTTCAATTGTTCAGCTCAAACACTAAAGGCAGAATGAATACTACTTACTTTAATTTCTCTTTCCTCTTGACTGCACCAGAGATGACTAACTTCTCTTTTAAACTTGATTTTATGGTCTTTTGGTAACAAAGTTTTATGACTTACTACTGCCTTAATTTTATATACCTGGTGTATCTTTCAGCACTTGAGCGTAATGGAAGATATGATGAAGGATTTCATGCTAGGAGAGCATTTATTGTTGATTGGAAATCAAGGTGTTGGCAAAAACAAAATTGTTGATCGATTTCTTCAGCTGCTAAATAGACCCAGGGAATACATTCAACTTCATAGGTGAGTCCAACAGATAATCATTCCTTTTCATTCCTTTTCATGTCAAACTTTTTAATCAACTGTATTGCAGCAGAACACATTGGAGAATAGTTTTAGTGAAAATTAAAAGATATATATATTATTTTTATGTGCCCTTTATTGAAGTGTGACAAAATATATATATATATATATATATACATAATTTCTATTTTTATATCAGCATGCAATGCTTTTTATCTCTTTGTAATAGATTTCTACACTATCTAATCTGTGCCCTGACTTAAATTTGAAGAATATAGCGTAAAATATCAGTCTTAGTTCTAGTAGTAGTAGTAATGGTTGTAGTTTGATAAAGAGGAGGTAAATCCACATTTCCTTCTATTTATGCTGTCAAAGAAAGACAGAATGATGTGCCTTAATGTGCTAGGGTTTTTCCCAAGTATATTTGAAATATTTGTGTTACAGAGACACCACAGTGCAGACGCTTACATTGCAGTCTACAGTGCGAGATGGAATTATCATCTATGAAGATTCACCACTAGTTAGTGTTATCTTTCCTTTTCTTCACTTGCATTTCCTTAAGGAGTATTAAAAAGTTACAAAAACAACTGATTGTGGTTGTCTTCATGTGCAATAAATCACTAACTGCTGTAAATGACACTTGTTTTTATTTTTTGCACCAACAAAATTTCTTTATTGTCACTAATGCATAGGAAATTCTGTTAGATAAAGATACACATTTATATGTGTATACAATGAAACCTCGCTATAATGCGATAATTGGGGTCCATGAAATCAGATCACATTAATAGTGGGGTTGCATTAATGTGGGGCTTTGCAGTAGAATGCATTATTAAGATATATATTTTGGGAGCCATGCCACAACCATGTTATATCCGAATTTGTGTTATCGCGGGGTTCCACTGTGCTTACCCTACAAATGTGTACATATGCACACATATTAAAAAATATATGTACTTAACACTAGATGCATGCTCATAGAAAAATATATATAATATATATTACTAAATGCATGCACTTAACACACATTAAAATATTAATGTATATTTACACTACATGCATGCACATAACACACATTAAAATATATGTGTATTCTACATATGGACAGGTGAAAGCAGTGAAGTCTGGTAGTGTTTTGGTTGTGGATGAAGCAGATAAAGCTCCTACTCATGTCACCTGTATTCTGAAAACACTAGTGGAATCAGGAGAAATGCATCTAGCTGATGGACGGCGCATTGTGTCAGGTAATTTAACAAATCTGTTAGTTTGCTGATTTTTTGTCAGATAAGGTGTTAATGTGGTGCATTTTTATTCAGAATGTTATTTTTTCAAATACTGTTTTAAACTGTTTTTTGTCTATCCACTATTCCAGGATCATTTTGTACTTATTAAGTCTTCCCCTATTATACATAGTAGACTGGGGCCTTTTCCTGCATATTAGCCATACTTATGACTTACTGTCACTTTGTATCACTTTAGATCTTATTCGATAGTAAAAACCTTGAAAATTACTCATTCACCTACCTCAATTAAATCATCTACAGTTATAAAGTTATTTTTTTCCAATGAACTTTACCACAGAAATGCTTCATTATCTAACATAATGGTGCTATAGGCTGGTATTAAAATGAGAGATTTGATTTTTTTCCTGATGTCTAGAGGCTGCTTCATGTAGCAATACAGATCACATAAATATGTATGAAGATGAAGATGAATGTCCAGTTTTAGATAATTGGTGCATCATTTGTCTCATGATATTGAGCAGGCTGCCATGGAGTTTGCAGCTTGTACTTTATAATTTTACCAGAAGAAAATTACATTTTACTATTTATAAATATTGTTATCATGGTCCTGAAAATTATTAACATGTATAAAATCTGTAATCTGTAATATGATAACTATTTTGGTTTTTTTTTTTATTTTTAATTTCATGAATTTTAAGCACAACAGCAATCTAGAAATCACATCTGATCAAATTTGCCTGAATCCCTTAAGTATTTTTAATGTCTTTGAAACATTTGTCCCCCATAGCTACATCAGGAATCCCAGCCAGTGATTCTGTGATTGTGGCACACCCTGATTTTCGTATGATGGTGCTTGCTAATCGACCTGGGTTTCCTTTCCTGGGCAATGACTTCTTTGGAGCCATGGGTATGTCGTCAGCTGCTTTGTAATCTTAAATTAAGCATGTTGTTATTAGTGCTTACCCACCCAAAATCTCTTTAAAAAAGTTAAAGTTGAATCAACAATAAGATCTCCTGTAATCTACAATGTTTCTTTGAAATTGAGAGTTTGTCTTCATGACCCCTTTTACCAATTCCTAGTAAACCGATCATTTTTTTGTGATGCTCCTTTAAAAAATAAAATCCTAGTACTGATTGTTTTTTCTTAATGATTTTCTTTCATGAATTCCTATTGTATCAATTGTTTTGTCTTACTGTCTTACCACAAACTCCTAATGTAATTGTTGTGTCTTATTGATCCTTTTTCACAGAATCCTATTGTTTTGATTGTATTAATGATTCTTCCAGTCAGAATCCTAATATATTGATTGTTGTGTCATAATGATCTTCTTTTCTCTTTCACCTGTTTCTTAATATACTAGTTGTTTTATTTCAGGATCCTCTTTCATCCATTTCCATTTATATTGATTATTATTTTTTGTCTTTGTGTATATTGCTTTCCTTTTGAATTTTTTCTTTAATTACATAAAATATTTTACACTATTTTAAAAATAGAATAGTTTTCTGAAAGAAAGCTTAATTGTCACTCATCTGCATCAAAAACAAAACTTAAAAATATATATATTTGTATTTTTCAACATATATCAAATATTTATTCCTAAACACCAGTAAATTATCTTACACCGAACTGTATAAGTGTTAAACATAATGTATCTGTCTATACCTGTTAAATTGTAAAAATCATATTATTATAATATAAAAAATTGTTCATACTTACAATTATATGAGAAACCTAGCTTGAAAGGATAAAACATTCTTTTTTCCACAGGGGATATATTTAGCTGTCATGCCATAGATAACCCAGACATCGAGTCCGAGCTTTCTATGTTGCGACAGTATGGTCCAAACGTTCCAGAGAATACACTAAGAAAGCTTGTGTTGGCATTTGGGGAGTTAAGAGAAATGGCTGACCAAGGGTTAATCAACTACCCATACTCCACCCGTGAAGTTGTCAACATGGTGCGGCATTTAGAGGTAGGTTTTGTTTTAATTTCTAAATTATTTGTGAAAACTTGGGTAAATATTTTGCAGTTATATAGGGAAATTTTCCAAACTTTAAGTCTTTCATTATATTATATGCTCATTTGCAGGTATATTTTTATACAGTGTTGAGGTTATTAGGTTGTTATTAATGGTAAAAGCTATGTTGCTAAAAGCATTTGGTGAAAGACTCAGTTTCTAAAGATGTCAATGGAAAGAGTTTCATAGAAATATCAACTTTTATAGTTATTTATCTTTCTTTTGCTAATATTTATAATGCAAACATTTTAATTTTAACAAATAATTATATTAATTATATTTAGCCATTATTATTATTATTATTATTTTATTCAGAAATTTCCAAATGAGGGCCTTACAACAGTTGTGAAGAATGTCTTTGACTTTGACCAGTACAACAAGGAAATGAAAGAGACACTGATAGAAACAATGCAGAAACATGGTATCCCACTTGGGGTCTCACAGGCCTCCATAAAGTTGGCACAAGAGTAAGATGCAAGACCTTGCACTTGTATATGCTGCTATGGCACTTACATTTGGTTCCCACTTTAAACATAGACATGCTTTCATCAAGCTGCCTAAAGAGTTTTAGACTCACATATATAAACTAAACTTGATACTTAACAAGGGTAATGAGAAAGGGATCTACTAAAGAGACACATTTATAAACTAAGCTTGATACTTAACAAGGGTAATGAGAGACGGACCTACTAAAGAGTTTTAGACACATTTATAAACTAAGCTTGATACTTAACAAGGGTAATGAGAGAGGTATCTACTAAAATACAGAAGTATTGAGTCCCATGTAAACTTATTTAATGCAGAGGAATACATTTTCAGTAGGAGAGAGTTTGCATACAAGACAAAATCATGCTCTTATTGTGTGTGCTTGTGTGTGTGTGTGTGTTTGTGTGTATGTGTGTATTTATGTATGTGTTGAGGGAGAGAGCTTTATGATGCTGTGAATAATCAGGATCCAGTTTCTTGTAGATGCAAGTGAAAAATAATATTTTGCAAATATTGCCCACTAACAAAAACTAAACACAAATGTAAAAATAGGAAATTTTAACTTAGGGTTGTGTACAAAGTAGAACTATATTTTTATTGCCCACTGACAAAAACTAGACAAATTAGTAAGATAGGGTTGTGTGGAAAATAGAACTTCAATTTTATTACCAACTGACCAAATAAGGCAAATTTGCTAGGTAGAGATACATAGAAAGTAGACCTACATTTTGCAGTTTTTTGTTTTTCAGGTCTTAATAGTGTAATTAGAGATGCTTTATTTATGTTGTAATATTATTTTACAAAATACCAACTTTTATAGACTGTTCTTACAAATGTAGAAGAATAGAAAACAAATATTGAAATTCCAAATTCCAATAATTGGCTTTCTTGCTAAGATATTACTCTGGGCCTAATTTCTCAGGAATTCTTACAAATACAAGGAAGATAATTTTTTAGCAAAATTGCCCATTTAATATGAACTTATTCTTAAAAGTAATTTTTAAAACCCTCATCCAGGACTGAAGGAATGTTCCAAATTCTGATTCCTGGCAGTTTAATTTCTCAGGGTTGTATATATGTGTTTCTCTGTTATCAGTTTGTATAAATTTTGTAACATATTGTGTTAGAAGTAAATAATGATGTAACAAAGTAAATCACTGTTGTTTTGGAATAAATTAAGAAAACCTCAAAAACAGTGTCTGTTTTCTGTTTTGCTTTTGATAGTTTCTGATGATAACAGATACATGTACCTTGATAAATTCTGCCAGTTATCAGTTATTTTGGGGATTTGGGTCAGATTAAATCATTTTCTTTTATTGTTTACTTCTGACATGACTGAACCATATCAGGTTGGAGTGTCAGTAGTTTGCACTTATACTAAATGACCGAGTATACTTGTATCCATTAACTTGGGTTCCATATACCAGGTAGTCTTTATAAGCTCTGCTTTCTCTCTGTTTACTGCTATGTTTTTCCTTCTATCCATCCATTCATTTGTCTGTTTATTCTTTATTTAGCCAGTTGATGCATCCATCCATCCATTCATTTCTGTTTATTCTTTATTCAGCCAGTTGATGCATCCATCCATCCATTCATTTCTGTTTATTCTTTATTCAGCCAGTTGATGCATCCATCCATCCATTCATTCATAGTTGCCTCTCATCTGTTGAAACATCAGTGCATCTTTCTACTTGTCAAAGAATCAATCATCTTTCTGTTCTTTGAAATGTCAGTCCTTTCTATTTGTTGAAACATCAATTTTTCTTTGTTTGCTGAAACATATGTCCATCTTGGTGTTTAATGAAACATAAATAAATTTTTATTTGTTGTAATGCAGTCCTTAAAACTTAAAGTTATCTTTCTGTTCGTTCAACTATCAGTCCATCTTTCTGTTTGTTGAAATATTCTATTCTTTATATGTTGAAACACCAACTATATTTCAGTTTGTTTGAAACATCACCCCATCTCTCTCTTTGTTGAAATACCTGTCTGCCCACTTTTTGTTTTAATAACAATAAAATTAATGTTCAGGAAATTCTCAGTTAATCAGTGATCAGATAATGACAACATTTTAATTTTCAATCCAGATACTCTTGTCCCATCCTCAGAAGCCTGTTTTTGGAAGGGTTGAAATATTGACTTTCTAAATTAAACCATTTTTTAAAAAGCATTAATCCCATGTTTATAGGAATCTTCTTTGTCATAATCTAAAATGAAATAAATAGTTATATTTTAAAGTAAATAAGTTTTTTCCTTAATGCTTACACAAGAGAGTAGGGTTCTTAACCTAGTCCATTCAAGTTAACTAGGGAAAAAGGGCATTCTGTCTGAAACAGCATGTACATTTTCCTTTTCAACCCATTAATGTTGAAGTGGGGGTTGAGAAGAAGGATGAAACGTCTGATTACTGACCATTGGCATTGTGCAAGGATCAAACACAGGTCTTTCTGCTTCCCTTTATTAGAAACTCATCTGGCAAAGTTTCTTCCGGTCTTGAGACTTAAGTGCATGAAGACAACAAAAAAAATCTGCAAAGAATTAGCATTGTTGTCCTAGAACCCCCAGCCATTAGGACACATGAAAATATCAAAGGGTTGTCTGCTCACATGTATTATGTATTTTGGCAGTGTGTGTCAGTATTCACCGCAAGTCTCTTCCCTCACCTGACAAACCAGCAAGTGGGATGCTAAAGCCACCACCACTGGTTCTAACTAGACAGCTGAAAGAAAGCTGCTTTCTTATGCACCTGCAACAAGACAAGAAATGTACTACTACACCCATTGTATTGACCAGAGCATGCTGGCTCATATGTGAAGGCTGTAACCTATCATGTTTATTACTGTGCTTGCTAGCACTAGAAGAGTCACCAAACTGTATGGGCTAGTCTTTGAAAACCTGCTTATACAATACCAGTCTCACTTTGGCACCATCCTCTTCAAGATGGAGGTGAAAGCCGAGTGCTCTTAAATGTCAAATCGGCCATGAAGCTGTCAGATAGGAAAATGATAGCAGGCACCATCCACATAATAAAGAAATAGGCTTACTACTTACTGAGGATTGGATTGGATTTCAGTGACATAAGCCAGTGTGGATAGAAGCTGACATCATGCAGAATACAATAAATTGCACAGTTCTTGCAAGTGTGATCACTATGTCATGGAAATGGACTTTCAGAATAACTGATTTCTCATTAATCTTAATTTATCACTTCATGCCCTGAAGAGCTCCAGTAAGCTTGCATGGACATCTGGTTGTATAATGGAAAATTCTGATTTATTAATATTTCACAAAGAAGAACTAATTAGTCTGATAATATAAATTTATAGTTTTAAGTTTAAAGTGGGTATTTAAAAAGGAGGTGGTTTACATGAATTATTGCTAATAGAGGTCACAGCAATAATTGTTAAAGATTATAAACCAGAACTGAAATGAGATTACTAGAAATATCCCATTGTTAGTTGAGATACCTGGAGTGAGGTTACTAGAAATATGCTGGTAGTTTGGAGACAACTGAAATCAGATTACTACGATCATAACACTAAGAGTTTTGGAGAAAACTAGAGTTGTATTACTAGAATTATCATGTTTAACAGCTCATTGAAATCAGACTACTACAATCGTAACACTAAGAGTCTTGGAGAAAACTAGAGTTGTATTACTAGAATTATCATGTTTAACAGCACATTTGAAATTTGAAATCAGACTACTACAATCGTAACACTAAGAGTCTTGGAGAAAACTAGAGTTGTATTACTAGAATTATCCTTTAACAGCTCAGGCATTTGAAATCAAACTACTACAATCATAACACTAAGAGTCTTGCAGAAAACTAGAGTTGTATTACTAGAATTATCCTTTAATAGCTCAGACATTTGAAATCAGACTATTACAATCATAACACTAAGAGTCTTGGAGAAAACTAGAGTTGTATTTTAGAATTATCATGTTTAATAGCTCAGACATTTGAAATCAGACTACTACAATCATAACACTAAGAGTCTTGGAGAAAACTATTAGAATTATCATGTTTAACAGCTCAGACATTTGAAATCAGACTACCTCAATCATAACACTAAGAGTCTTGGAGAAAACTAGAGTTGCTTTACTAGAATTATCATGTTAACAGCTCAGACATTTGAAATTAGATTACTATTGTTCTCTTATCAACAACCTGGACAACATGCTAACAACTCCAACAACAGCTGGATTTTATTTACAATCACTGAGAAATGAATACTAGTTAGTCAGAAAGAAAACATATTTTTTAGTGAATATAAATTTTGTTCTTGATATAGAGTTTCTTCTATAAGTGTACATGATATATTAATGGATACCTGGTTTTAAAATGGATAGCCACAAAGTACTTATATGCAAAATGCATACAAATATCTGCATAACTGGAAGAAAATAGTTTTTAGTTACTTAAACCTTTAACTCTGTAATTGATGGCTGGGGAACAGAAGCAGAATGATTTACTACATTCTTATGGTTTTCTAAAATATATTTTTGGCAAAAGTTATTTTTCTGAATATCAAGAAATACTTACATTATTTCTCTCAGTACCAGGGAATAATGTTGAAGTGTTAATGACATAAGTGTTATGCATATTAATATAATATATTGGAAGAGAAACATATTCATATTTTTCTGCCATCAACATTGTAAGGTTTGATCTGCCAAAGTTTGAGATGGTGGGTCAATGGGTAGTCGCCAGCCAGGGTTTGAGAACAAAGGACTCACTTTTGCAGATACCTGTGGTCACCAAGAAACTAAAAGTGAAGGTAAGTATAAGGGTTTTTACAACACATGCTCTTGATAATAACTGTACATGAATGTGTTAACAAGCAACCATCTTTGATTCAGAGTGTTAACCCATGCCCTTTTTTTTCTTTTTCTTTTTAAATCTCTATTTCATCTTTGGTAGTCACTCCACCTCCTGTAAAATCTTTCAGAAACATTAAACAGTTTGATGTCATCATTTTTACTATGTTGATTCAATGCATGCAAGTTTGATGTAAAAATTTTTAGTATGTTGATTCAATGCAAGCAAGTTTGATGTCATCATTTTAGTATGTTGATTCAATGCATGCATATTTGATGTAATTTTTAGTATGTTGACAAGTTTGATATAATCATTTTTTAGTATGTTGATTCAGTGCATGCAACTTTCTGATGGGGTCTTTTACATTTGTATTTAGTCATGTTTATTGATGGGGTACAGTCCATTTGTATATAGCCTTTTGGATAGGGTATTGTGTGTTTATATGCAATTTTATTTTCTGATGGATCTGTGTAATTGTATATAGTGTTGTTTGTGGTCCTCTATATAATCTTGTTATATGGCAAGATATTCTGTGATTGAATATGGATTTATTTTCTAGCAGGTTGCTGTGCATTTCTATATAGTCTTGTTTTCTGGCAGGGTCCTGTCCAATTGTATGTTGAAAACAAAAAGCTGGATCGAACAGAAGCAAGATCAAACATTTTCACTGAACAGGAGGCTTATTGGAATTTGCCCATAGAAGACAACAATGTCATCTGTGATATTGCTGTAAACAAAGGTGATGGATGTAGGCTGTAAATAGTTTATATCCAATTATTACAAAGGTGATGGATGTAGGCCGCAAAGGTTTATATCTACTTATTATTATGCATAAATTTTAAAAAAATACATGAAGAAATGCTTTTATGAAATGCAAGGTGTTATTTTTAAAAACAAAATCATACCTATACAGCCAGGTGTCTGGTTTGATAGGAATAGAATCATTAATTGCTGTCTAATTTGTGTCACCAAAGACAACATACAATGCCAAGAGAAGGCAAACAAGGCTAGTAAGGCTTCTGAAACTTAACATCCTGTATCATTCCTTATATATTGTGCAAGTATATTTTGTGTGAACTCAAATTTCTGTCCTGCTTCTTAATAGTAAACAATGTCTGAGTGTGGTAATGTATTTTCTTTTCTTTTGTGATACTGTTAAGCTTGTTTTATATTTTGTTTTTTCTGTCCTTAATAATCACCAATAGGTGAGGCATTTATACAATAAAAATAAATGAACATGGAGATCTTTATTAGCACTAAATAATACATAAAATCTCCCAGCACTGAATCAGTGCACAGTCCAGTCATGGAGTGGGTGTGTGTTGAAAAGATCTCTAGCAACCTTAATCGGAGGATTGGGGGCTCGAACCTCACTCACCTGCAAGCAAAACCAGCACCTAAACCTCACATCCACTAGGCTTTTCCAGTTTATTTTATTTCATTTCTCCAGTTAGCAACCACCTGCTTAGCATAACTCCTGATAAAACTGATTTTATGACCATGTTAAAAGAAGTTCAGTGGGTGACATGAACTGAGTGAAAATACAATGGACATTTCAAAGTTGATGTTGAGACAGCACGCAGAGAGTCTGTTGTTGAGGTCAGCAACCTTGTACTTTAGTCAGTCCACTTTACAGTTTGCCTTGTTAATGAATTAAGGAAAATCACAACAGGGACACATTTGCAGTCAAGAGAAAAGCATTGGTAATCTCCAGGCTATTGATTGTCTCTCCTTATCTTTTACTCCCAAGCTTCAGTCCATTTTCTAGTATACCCCATTTATCTGTATTATGCAGTACAAAGCCCTTCTCCTATATCCCTATCCCATTTCCGTTTGCTTTAGAAGTAAGCTTAGGCAAAGTTTGTCGCTCTTTAATTAATGTACATTCTTAAAATCTGCAGTTTTAAATAATGAATATTGTGTTAAAAAGTCATAAAACATAACAAAAACAGCAATAAAATATGTTATGATGTAAAAAATAATAATAATTTACATTCATAAATGTTTAAGTAAATATGTATTTTGTGTGTATGGTGTGTGTGTGTGTGAGAGAGTGAATGAGTGAGTGAGTGAGAAAGAAATTAATAGTTTTATTGTCTTAAGTTATGATCTTTAATGGAAGAGTCAGCTCATGTTTACTGTACATTTCTTAATAATAAGACTGAATATACTAAATAATATATGACTGAATTAGTACCCTTCTTATAGTAATTTGAAAATTTTTATTTGCTCCTTTTTATTTAATTTTAATCTGAGTTTCATCATATATAGTTTTTTTTTAATTACTCAATTTTTAAAATGTTTGAAACTTCAATTACTTTTTACTTTTTTTTTATTCTGTAGTTTTCACACACAATACAAGAAAATATCATTCAAAACAGTAATGTATAAACTTAATTGCAGTAGAACATCTAGAATATATATATATTAAATAATTTCTAAAAGTTGATCACAGTGGAAGCACTTTTGTCAGGAAATAGATGTTGCTCAGATGAAAAAAAGCAGTTGTTGTTGACTTGGTTTTTTTACTCAAAAGGGCAGCAGCTTGAAATGAGTTTTATCAAAACTATAGTTTTGTTTATTATTACCTTCTCTCATCATTAGCCTGGTTTCTGTTAAATATTCTTGTCATTTCTGTTCTGCTAATATGGTAAAAATAAGATAATTTGTTTGAAATATTCCTACACTTTCATTTAGCATGGCTTTTGTCATTGCATTTATATAAGGTAAATGGTTATGTTAGGGTTTGGTTTGACTGTCAACTATCTTGTCTGTTTTTGCATTGAGTAAGTGGTTATGCTATGGCTTGTTTTGTCAGCTCACCAGATTGTCTATTTTTGCTTTGGGTAAATGATCATGCTAAGGCTTGTTTTGACTCTCACTTCAGCAATCTTGTGTATTGGATCTTGCCTGATATATATTGTAAATTTTTTTCCTATGGTACCCAGAAAGATACAAAATAAATATAAGAAGTAATAATAATTTGTGAGCATAGTCTTTATTTATAAGTTGTCAGTAAAATGCTCTTATTTAGTACAGTGAAGAAATGCATTTTATGCACACAGATAAAAGGATAGTATATGCTTTGATTCCTTTATCACTGCAGGAAAATGTCAAGAGATATCTGATGTAAAGAAAACTAAGTTCAAGTAGTATGTTTGCAAGAGTCTGTAAGTGTGTGGTAGAATATTTGGATTATTGAAAAAAGAAAATTGTAGTTTTGTATGACTTATCTTGAAATGCAGAGACATTTAGATCCACAGATTGGGCTTGTGTTGATAAGGAAGCCAATTCTAGGTGCTTGATGAGCATTCTCCAAAGTTATTTTATTTAGAAGTTCAAAAATGCATATATAGAATATAAACAAAAGTGAATTTATTTTCCCTCAATTTCTTCTTGTATATACAATTTAACCATTTTTTAAAATATGTATTTGGACTTATTTAACAGCTGAAGACAGAATTCCAGGGCAAAACAAGCATGACATCATTCACATAGCAACAGCCAATCCCATCGGTCTGTATAGTGTCAGCCCTTGGACCAATGTGGCCAATTTCATTAATCTCTATGATGTTTTTCCATCCACTGCTGGTGCTTATCGCCCACGTGTGAAGATCATGGCATTGTCGGCCCCTTTGGACAGCACAGTTGTCATGCATGAAGAAGTAGTAAGTTTCTTTCCTTTATGTTGTTATTTTATTGACAATACAATGTGTTTTATGCACATGCCTGCAATCTCCAGAGTTATTTGGGATCTAAACTGAAATGCTGAAGTTTTGATATTCGGTTTGTTTTATTTAATTTTTTAACATCATAGACTCTGAATCAGTGGATAAAATACATATGGTGAGTGATATTAGAGATGAATCCTCTGAGAACATTTTAGTAGCAGTAAACATTTTCCATGTGTCTAGATTGACTGCATTTTCTTTGAAGTGCTTGTTCTGTGAATGCATAATCATAGTATTTGGCTTAATCTTTATAAATCTTCATGCACAGTAAAACAATCTGTCTTTCAATTAATCATTTCATCAGTCTTCTTCCCTACTTGTCTTTCTTTAATCATTTCATCAACACACTTCTTACAATCAGTCTTTAAAACAATCATTTCATCAACACACTTCTTACAACCAGTCTATAAAACAATCATTTCATCAACACACTTCTTACAACCAGTCTTTAAAACAATCATTTCATCAACACACTTCTTACAACCGATCTTTAAAACAATCATTTCACCAACACATTTAAATCTTTCCATGAATCCTTTCACCAACAACTTTTTGCAAACCAGTCTTTTATTTAATCATTTTGCCAACACATTTCTGTCCGTCAATCTTTCCAGTCATTCATTTTACCAGCACATTTCTGTCCACTGGTCTTTTAATCTTTCAATCAATCATTTCACCATCACCATCCTGTATTTCAATTAATTATTAATAATTTCTATCAGTCTTCCAATCAGTCACTTCATCAGCAATCTTCTGCTCATCAGTCTTTCAATTATTTCACCATACCCATCAGTCATTCACCAACACACACATATCCTTCAGTTATCATTTCAGTCAATCATTTAACATACAGTCTGTACATTACAAGGCTGGGAGAAAGTAAGATTTCTGTTAAAATAAAATTCAACTTGTGTAAACATTGAAATCTTTTTATGATCTTTTTATTTGCTATTGTAGTGGGAAAGGAGAAATGTAACATTTGAATTCCCCCTTCCATACATTACCCACAGTTATTATTAACTTAACTACATTTTTTGTTGCTTTTCTTTCCTTAGACAAATGTGGTGCTGCTGGTCAATGTAGAAAATGGTGAGTTAACCCGTTTAATGAGTGATGGTTTGCCAGAAACTCCACCAGAGAAACGACGTTTCACTTCTGTCTCACCAAATCAAAAGGTTGAGCAATTATTTGAAATTTTCTTGACACATTTGAAAAAATAGTTTTGGGTACTGTTATGTTGTTGGATTTTTCAATCTTCAATTCCATTTTCATGCTTATATGATTTTGTTTTGTTTGTATCTCAAAATGCTACTCAGAGAACGTAGCACAACGTAGTGTGATTAACATAAACTTTTCTTTCTTTAGACACCAAATGAACAACATTACCTTTGAAAGGTGATATTTAACATTGTAATCACACATACAACAGTATTCAAGGATGAAGATTTACACTAAAAATTCAAAATTTTACCTAGACTATGATTATAGCATAAACATATTATGTAGTCTTTTTCAAGGTACTGTTCCACCACCAATCTGTGCACATCACACTTATCCCATCTCAATAATAGATTTTATTTATAGGGGACCTCTTCACAACTTCTAGAGAACCTCTGCTTTCTGAAATGTGAGGATAGTATATGTTCTAAATATATTGTGGCATTTGGTAGAACTTATTGAAGAGTTTTCATGTGAGCGTTGTGAATGTCAGAAGAAAGGAAATGCATTTATTGCTTACAATGTTATTTAATATATTACTAGAAGAAACCCTTTAAGTCATATCAGAGAGCAAATGGACAGACATGAGTGATATCAATTAAACTCGCCCCTGTCTCAGAAAATTAAAAGACGAAGTTGATGGCAAATTCATAACTTTGGGGACAAGTGTCTCCATGTAAGGTGAAAGTACATCACAAATATTGTACTAATCTCTACATGTAGAATGAGAGTACATCATATGTGTACACATACATCACAGATTTTGAATGAATGTCAGTATATAAGGTGAGAGTACATCACATTTTGAAGTAATGTCTGTATATAAGGTGAGAGTACATCACATTTTGAAGTAATGTCTGTATATAAGGTGAGAGTACATCACATTTTGAAGTAATATCTGTAGATAAGGTGAGAGTACATCACATTTTGAAGTAATGTCTGTAGATAAGGTGTGAGGACATCACAGATTTCGATCTAGTATCTGCATGACTTTTTTTGCATCATCCTTAATAATAATAATAAACGTATACAGAATGAAATGGATTTAATCTAATTAATTACTGCACTTTAATTCCAATTAGGGCACTGTAAACCCAAAACTGTTTATACTATAGCCTTATCTATTATTGTTTAGAGTTAAACTGAAAAGTTTTTCTGGAAAGATGGAATGGCAGTTTTGAGCTAGTCAGGGTTGACAAAATCAAAACTTCACTGTTCAGAACAAATCTGCAAATTAACATTCATTAATTGTTTTACTTGTTCATTTGGTAAATTGTTTCATGTTATATTTTAAAAATTTTTGCTCTTATGGTTGTGATTTTTATGAACACGTGGAAGGTATTGCTAAAACATTATATCCATAGTGTTCTAAGCAGATTTATCTCCAGTGTTATAGCAAATGGGAATCTAACTTCTTAGAAAACAAGGAGATTGACTTCTGGTCCTGTTGATACATTTTGGTCCCCAGCTGAGCCTTCATTGATACATAAATTTTAGCTTACTTGCACATATGATAAGTAGACTGAATTTATATTTCAGAATCCATACCGGCTTTGCACAAGCACTTGTCCAGGTCCGAAAGCAACAGTGGTTTTCTTCAAACTAAATGAGTAAGTCATGTTTGCTCTTTAGCAGTAGAACTAGCTGGCAGTAAACGAGAACAAACTCAGAACAAAATACTATAATATTCTATTAGATATGCTATGTATAATAATTAATTAAATGGTAAATATTTCACTTAAGTTTTTGCCCGAGTGATTCTTAAGTTTGTTTGTGTCATAAATAAATGTTCTCCTTTTTAGTACTTTGTAGTTGATAATAGTGTAGAGACATGCTTTGGTGATTTTTATACTATCAGATTTTCTTACATAGAATTAGACAAGATAATAATATATAATATAGAGTTACACAAGCTAATTATTATTATAATAATTTATACTAACAAGAAAATAGTAATTTACAAGCTGAGTTAAGTAAGATGCATTAATAGTAATATACAGGCAGAAGGTTAAACAAGATATGTTAATAGTATGTACTGGCACATAGTTAGACAAAATACATTAATAGTAATATACAGGCAGAAGGTTAAACAAGATACATTAATAGTATGTACTGGCAGAGAGTTAGACAAAATACATTAATAGTAATGTACAGGCAGAAAGTTAAACAAGATACATTAATAGTATGTACTGGCAGAGTTAGACAAGATACATTAATAGTAATGTACAGGCAGAAGGTTAAACAAGATACATTAATAGCATGTACTGGCAGAGAGTTAGACAAGATACATTAATAATAATGTATTGACAGAGAGTTAGACACAAAGATACATTAATAGCATGTACTGGCAGAGAGTTAGACAAGATATATTAATAATAATGTATTGACAGAGAGTTAGACACAAAGATACATTAATAGCATGTACTGGCAGAGAATTAGGTAAGATACAGTAATAATAATGTATTGACAGAGAGGTAGACGAGATACGTTAATAGTAATGTATTTTTTGGCAGAGAGTTAGACAAGATACATTAATAGTAATGTATTAGCACAGAGTTAGACAATATATGTACTGTAGAATATTTTGGTTTTTGTATTATATTTTTGTAGAATATTTTGTATTTTTGTATTTTTTAAGGATTATATTTAAGTTCATGAATATTTTATACATGTACATACAACCCAGATGATATTACATTTGGGGGAGCATGTGAAAATATTGTACTTGTTGATTCATATTATAAATAAATTTAGGTCTTTCTTTTGATTTTTTTTTCCTTCAGTAAATATATACTTTGTATTGCTTTGCTTGGGCCATAAGTGCAATATTTTTTTTTTTTTTTTACACATATGAATTATTTTAAATCATTCACTTTCAAACTTTGAAATGTCTAAAATGACTGCATGATTTAAACCAATTAAATACTGTGACATAATTTTAGCAGTTAAATTGGATCAACTATAATGCATGTTTGTGGGGTTTTGTTGCAGTGGTTGTATGGAAGTGTTTAACATTTTGGAAGGATTGTCTCACACTTTGTCTTTGCCCATCAAACTGCAGGCCTGTCACTCTGTAGACTCGACCAAGTGGCTTCTTTCAGAGGTGGACACTAATAAGTAAGTTTATGCCTGTGTTAGTTTCTTATTGAGAATATTACTTAGGAATTTACCATCAAGTCTTTTCAGATAATTACATGAGTGATCTTGATCCTATTAAGATTCCAATCACTTGCATTTAGTATTAATTAGAATATAATAATAATCATAACCAGCAGGGTGTATGTCACAGATTATAATGCTATTTTATTTTTTACCCATTATGTTTCTTGTAAAAAACACTTAATATTTTCCTTTTGTGTTAGTAAATTGCAATAAATATTTTTTTGTAAAGTTTACTAATGCTCTTGAAAAATGGAATATGCAGAAAAATAGAAATATAAATCTAATTTCAGAAAATATGTGCTTAATCGAAATGGTGAAGATGTGTTTGCTTTGATGCCCGTGACAGAAGAAGGAGGTTTGTTTTTCACTTTTTTCATTCTTTTTTATTTACTTCTACATAAATGTACACACTTATGTATATGCACACATCCTTACACTCATGGTATAGTACTGATGTATCTTTATAGAGAGATATGAAACATATTCTGTATAAACACACACACATCTTTACAATCATAGTATAGTATTGATGTATCTTTATCGAGAGATATGAAACATATTCTACATAAACACACACACACATACTTGCACATATTTATATGCACCTTTTTTCATCAGTATATTTTATGTAACATGTACTAAGGTTTAAAAATAGCCTGTAGTGTTTAAAATAACAGATTTTGAATATTTTGTAGAGATGATTTTCTGTACCCTGAAAAGTTTAAATGGCTTGACATCATCCCCAAAGTATATTATGCTTTAATTTGAGTAGAGAAAGTATGTTTGATTCTTTTAATATTTTGGGGGGGTTTCTTAAAATTGTTTCTCTTCTAATTTCAAAATAGAAAGCCATTTACGGATATCCCAGCTGACAACAATGGCCATGTCTGACAGTGTTTTAAGCAAGACATTGGATCAACAGATCAGCTCTCCAAACCGAGTTGTTGTTACCCCAAATAGCTTTGCCACCATTCTTGTTGGATTTCCAGAACTAGTAAGTATTTTAAAACATAAGGATTTTAGAGTCACTCAAGATCAGTTTACTTTTCACAGCACTGAAGATGAGGCTGAGCAGTTTAGTCTGTTTCGTTTTATTTTTCTAAGTGCATCTAAGGTGTAGTTCACTTTCTTGACTCTAAAGAGTGGACATGACATTTTGATGACCTTTAGTTGAAAGATTTTCTGTCTACAGTGCTAAGTTATAAACCGTTATCACTGCAAGACATGAATGGGCAATAGTAATAAAAGAGTTCCCTTAAGGAAATGAACATTTTAGCAACTTTGGCTATTGTCATATCGTTACTGATTTAAAAATTAAAAAAAACAAGCGAACTATTATAAAGAACTGTAAAAATTAGATTAATATTGTTTAGCCTGGTTTAAAAAAAACAAACTATTTTATAACAATAAAAGTATTTTTATTTTTTTAAACAAATTAGTGTATAACTATAAGGGATTGCTTATGCTTGTTTTGAAATGTATTAGCTTGAAATAGTCTCAGAAAAACTAAAATAAATAACCATTTGAAATAAATAAGAGAGAAATTATTCAATAATTTCTCCTGAAATTTATATTAAATTGCTTACAATAATAAACCTTTTTTGCCAAAATTGTAGTTTGGTCTTTTCAAGCCACTAGCATAAGGAGAATACTTTTTTCCCCAAAATACTTTTAATCGTGCTTTTAATGCTGATTTAATTACTTATCACTGTTTAAATAACAGAGAAAATTTTCTTTAAATTTATTACCTCACTTTAAATATCAACTTGTCAGGGCTCCAGTGATGTTCACGTAGCTGTCAGAGACCCTCTTCCAGAATCAGAGGAAGTCAGAAAATCTGACCCATTATTTGGTGTGATTTCAAAGCCAGCAGCACCAAATTCTGGCCGTACCATCACTTATCTGCCTGAATCTGGACAAGTCATTCGTTCCTTGCCAATATGGAAACTTCCGAAGAATATTTTACCTGATGGTACAGTTTTAAACTTCTTTTCAATCTTTAACAAAATTTTTTGTATAGCCGGTCTAGATATATATCAGCAATTGTCCTAAACTTTCTACAATTTAATAGATAGAATTTACTGATTCTTTATGTCACTTTTAGATATTTTAATAATTATGATTGTCCTTGTTTAGTACAGAATGTTAGTGAATTGCTGTAGTTTATACAGGAATGTAGGACAATTAACAACAATGTATATTTTAAAAATTTTGTGAACTGTTTATCTGTTAATTATTTATTAATATGAATTTTAATAAAAATGTAAATAAATTGTAAATATAAAATAAATTAGAAATTATAATTATATAATTAAAAGTTTATGTTAATAAACTTATATAAAATTAATAGTGATTATCATTTAAAGTTAATGCTTAATATGGTTTATTTTTTTCAGAATCCAAATCATCCAATGTGAATGGGTTTTTGGAGATTGCAGATTTGGCACATCATAAACTCCGCTACATTTCTGTGCCTGGGTAAGAATATTTGTTTTTTGTGAGTTTATGGTATCTGTTACTGTATTTTCAAGCTTGATCTTGATCTTTTCTTTAAATGAGTAAATTTGTCAGAATTGATTTGTTTAATATTTTTTATTCATTTGTGCTTTTCATCTGCAAGCTTATCCTAAACAAAAATTTATCATGTTCACATTAATAATTGATTTTAGTGTCACTCAGAATGTATTTATCTATTGATCTGTTCATATTTAATTTTACAACTTGCAAAATATTTTTTAATATTATGCATTCATGTAGGCATAAATGAATTTATTTACTTGATTCTTCAGTCAAAGAATTAATTAGTTTTTTTTTTAAAAGTTTATCTTTTTACTGGTATATGCACTTTACAGTCATTTTTTTAGACAAATGTTTTTGCCTACAGTTACAAAGCTGTTTGATGCCCTTGGCCTTCTTTGTAATAGTAATTCAGATTTCAAATCCCTTATTACTGAGTATTTTGACTATATTATTTATTCTTTGAATTTTTAAAAATTATTTTAAGGTCACGACAGGTACCACCCTATATTTCTTGGCTTCTGAATGCATCTGAAGTGAGTGTATATATAGCTGCCTTATCAAACGATGGGCTTGTCACTGTGGATGTTGGAGGCTGCATAAGACTCTGGGAGACATCACTAACACATCTTGAACGATCACTACAAGAGTGGCGCAATATGATTGGCTATGAGGATTCACGTCCTTTGCAGGTAGTGTAAAATCTTACACATGAAGTTGATTGCAGTAAGAAAGGTTTTTAATTGTTTTCATATAGAATTACACAATTACTGTAAAACATTTTTACTGGCTCTAGACTTAGTAATTATTAATTGCAGAATTCCTTAAAACTATTCTCTATTATTAATTTTATTTTGACCTATAATTTCTTTGTCTTTTTATTTAAAGTAAATTTTGTTTGTTTTGAAGGTGAATGAAGAACGTGAGAGTGGAAGAGATCATGAAAACATTGATCTCAAGCATGGTGAGGTAGATCCCATGAACCAGCCTCACATAGGTGGGGGAAACTGGGCAGGTGGTACAGGTGAGTAGTCTCTGAAATTATTTCACTATGAGTTGTTGGAACAGGTAGGTAGTCTCTGAAATTATTTTTGTGTGGGTTGTTGGAACGGGTAGGTATTTGTCTAGAATTATTTCTGTGGGTTGTTGGAACAGGTATAGGTACTGTCTAAAATTATTTGTGTGGGTTGTTGGAACAGGTAGGTAGTTTCTGAAATTATTTCCTATGGATTGTTGGAACAAATAGGTACTGTCTAAAATTATTTCATTATGGATAGATGAAACAGATAGGTACTTTTTTTTAGGTTATTTCATTCAAACAATTATTCTCCTTTGTCTTCATCATGAGATGAGATAACTATTCAATTACCTTGATGTTCAGACATGAAAACAATCCCTATTGCCATAATGCTGTATCTGATTAATTTTGTTCATCACGAACTATCCTGGAGTTAAAAAGTCAAATTTTTATGAAGGTTCATTCAGACCAGCTGATGGCTACTTCTTGAGTACTTCTGAGATATAAACGTTAATTAGAGGATTTTATATTTATAGTTATTTCAAAAATATTTCTTATTCAGGAGGCAGCAACACTGCAGGCCTAGGTGGGTTTGGTGGACCATATCGTTTAGATTCTGGGAACCAGGTGTTTCAAGTACCACAGTGGGAGAAGGATGCAGTACCAGAATCAGTAAGTGCATTTGTGTATGGGGTGGTGGTTGTAAAGAAGTAGTGGTAATTAGTTTATTGGTTCAGACGAACCATATATTTGCAGTTTAAAAGTTAGATAGAACTGAGTGCATTAGATAAGATTGCACTGGTTGAATGTTTGTAAAATGACAGAACTGATTGCAGTTAAAAAGGAAATTCTTGGCCCCAAAGTACACTACTGAGTGCACTATGTTAAGTGCTTGTAACATGAGAGAACTGATACTGTTAAGAAGAAAACACTTAACCCCAAAGTACACTGTTGGAATACATTACATGAGTGCTTGTAAAATGTTACAGCTGATACAGTTAAAAAGGAAATGCTTTGCCCCAAAACACACACTAGCAGAATACATTATTTGAGTGCTTGTTAAATGATACAGCTGATACAGTTAAAAAGGAAATGCTTATGATCTTTGACTGATCAGAGTGTTTATGATAATCTTGTCTGATCAGAGAGTGCTTGTGATGATATATGTCTGATCAGAGAGTGTTTATGCTAATATTTGTCTGATCAGAATGCTTGTGATATGAGTATAAATGCATGCATTATAATATTACTACTATATGCTGTGTGCTTTTTTGGTCATTTAGGTACGTCAGGCAGCTCGAGAAATGGCACAGAAAGCATACAAAGAACGGTCAGCATTTTGCCATCTACTGTACATTTTTGTCTTTTGTTTTCAAATTCCATCTGTATAATATTACTTGTATACCAAATGCCTGCTTTACATGAATGTGGGATCTACCTTCTCAGCTATGAAATTCAAAGTAAAAATAAATAAGTAAATAAATTTTTAAACTGTACTCATTTGGCTAGAATTAATTTTTCTGCAAGAAAATAAAGGAAGCTTGTAGTCTATATAGTGGCATAGCAATGTACAAGACCCTCAGTGGTTTAGGGGTGGGGTGGGGGCTGACAGCGGACAGAGTATTTTTTTTACTTTCAGAATTTAATCAAATCAATATGCTAGAGTATACTTTTTGGTTTGAAATCGAGGGGTCCCATCAAAGTTCTGCACAAGGCCCCCCCCCCCAAAAAAAAAAAAAAAAAAATCTTGCTGTGCCACTGCATCTATACAGTATTATTGAACTCTGTTCTTTTGTTGGGTGATACTTTTTAAATGCTTGATCAGCCTTATTTAAGTTTAATATCTTAATAGTTTGCTTTGGTACATTATTGAATTCTCGTTGCTGGATGGTCAGATCTTAACATGCCTGCTGCCTTTGAAGATTGTATCTTATAATTAATTTATTATCTTTTTCTCTCTCTTTACTAATAGATTTTTTTGTTTACTTAGTATAAGAACACAGTTTTTGATAAATCATAAGCAGTAACAATATGGAACAATTCATTTTTGGTAAAATTTTATTTTAATTATGATTTGAATTTACAGAACTGAGATTTGCAAAGATTTGCAATTTTAAACTAAGCTTGAAACTGCTATAAGTGGTGATTTTGCTCTTAAAAACAAATTATTTTGCTTTGCAGGTTGCGTGAAATTCAAATGAGTGAATTTGATGGAGAGACTTATGAAAAGTTTTCTTCTAGTGTTCGGAGACAAGTTCAGTCTCTTCGAGTTATTCTGGATGCCTTGCAGGTAAACCACACATTGTCCTTTTTTTAACTTTATAAACTGATTTTAATTCTCCTCTTTTAGGTCTCAAATCCATCATAGAATAAGCGTTATAAAATTTAACGATTTTAAAAGTTAAAAATAATGTATATAACATGGTTAATCCTTTAAAATCAAAACTCATGTAAATGATCTTTCACCTAGCATCACTTTATTTAATTTGAAAATTAGATTAAGCGATCTGCTGTTTTGATTAGAGATAAGAAAATAAGACTGTTTTGGGCTTGTTTAGGCTAAAGGTAAGGAACGTCAGTGGCTAAAAAACCAAGCTTATGGAGAGCTGGATGATGCAAAATTGATAGAGGGACTCACTGGTGAGAAAGCCATTTACAAGCGCCGTGGAGAAAAAGAACCTGAGGTTTGTGACAGTCCTTTTATATCATTCTTCTTGTTTAGTTTTGTTTTGGAAAGGAAAAAAAATAAATTACCTATATGATTTAGTATGATTCAATCCTTTCCTGCAGTATTGTCCTTCCCAGTGGGATATCTTGTACTGGGCACTAACAGCCTCAGAGTCTGTGTTAAATGTTTTATGTGTACATGCATGAGTGTGATGAAGTTGGCCTGCAAAGCTGTTGACATACTCGTGGTGCCATACTGACGTATACTTAAATGAGATTGACAGGTCTTCAAATACTACAACCTTCATTGTGATTGATTTCTTCTACTACAATTATGGTTCCTTTCTGAAGTGGAATCTGCACAAAATCCTGTGAACTGCAACAGTTGTTTTGTTGTTGTTTTTTTGTCTTTCATCATGTGAAAATTATAACAATTTATACAAAGCAAATAGTGTTGCTTGTGAACTTAGGAAATCTTGAATTATGTGCGCTTTTCTCTATCATCTGAGCGAACATCTTACAATATTGTTTTAATAAAGTAGCATAAATTCCAGTACTGAGTGCTATTTAAACATAAATGAAACACTTAAGAAATTTATGAAATTCTAAGATTTGGAGTATGGCAGTCACTTAGCAACAGAACGCAGTCCCCCCCCCCCCCCCAAACTGTCAAAAATTGCTTAGTTAACTAAATATATAAACAGATGTCAGGCTTGAACACAAAGGAAAAATTGATGTGGTTTGGCAGGAAAAAGAAAATGATTTGGAAAATGGTCATGCCAGTGTTTATATACTTTTAATACTTTCCCTAGGGGTAGAGGGTGGGGGTACCTATCACAGACATGTAAATGTGTTTACAGTTATAAAGGTTAGTAATGTTTAAATATATTAGATTTATTTTTATTATATTAAAAAGTTACTGTGTGTGAAAACAATTGTCCTTTTTTCATATTGTTGAAGATGTTTATTTGTATACATTCAGGATATATATTGTATTCATATATATGTTGTATAATTATCCATAATTACTGATTGTCATAATACTTAAATATAAACAAATTTTTACTAAATGACCTATTTTATGCAGTTAACCCATTCCATGATCAGTAAGATTCCAAACTTCATTCTAAAATCATTATTATATATATATTCTGTGATAACCTGTATGTACTAATTTGAGAAAACAGTCAGCAGGAAGAAACTTGATTTAAAACATTTATGCATAGATAGGAGATGATTAACATTTTGCAAAATTCTCTTTAGATTGGTTCTCCTCAAGAGCTGCCCAAGAGACTGCGCCTAGTTGTTGATGTGTCAGGGAGCATGTATCGTTTCAACGGCAATGATTCGCGCCTGACTAGAGAGATGGAAGCTGTGTTAATGATGATGGAAGCATTTGAAAACTATGAAAGTAAAATCAAGGTATGGCTGGTTTTGCTCTTTTATATTTTATTTCCATAATTAATTAATTATATGCTTTCTTTTCAACTTTTAAGTTTTAATTATCAATCTTTTATCTCTACTCTTTTTATTTTTAATTATAGAACACATTATTTGATTTGCTATTTGAAATTGTTGAGCTGTAAAATTAACTATGTTTTTGAATGATATGCATGTAAAATAAAATATTTTTATTACAGTTTCATATATTTTGTTTTGGGTGTACACTTACTATCCTCTTATTAATAACCCTCTTTCTTCTCGGCCTCATTTAAACTCTTTGTAGTTCTCTCTCACTGGTTTCATCAGATACTTTACCAGTTGTCATAGTACTTTCATTGTAATTGATTATCCACATCACTTATTACTTTGTTTTATCAAGTATGACCAACTCCAACATAAAATACAACAGTAAAAATATGGTCTTTCTCAGCCCATTTTGAAATTAACTTAGATTTTAAAAGTCTGTACATCATACTACGGATAACTGTATTTCTAGGATTATCTCCCTTACCTTGTGAAGTGCAGTTTGTAATGACTTCTAAATATAGGATTTTGTTGATCAGCACATTGTAACAGTTTATGATATACAACCAAGTACCTCTACAACTATGATTATCTCCCCTGCCATCAGAAGTCCATTTTTGTATGACTGTGAGTCATGAAAGCATTGTGGATGTGTACACTGTGCTAACTTCAGTAAATAACTTTGTTTATATTCTATGACAAAGTGCCCCTACAACTAGGATGATCTCCCCAGCCTTCTTAGGTCCATTTTTGTACTATACGACTGTTGAGTCAGGAAAGCATTGACTGGTAAATGTAGGATCTTATGGATCAATACACTGACTAACTTTGGTAAATAACTTTGTTAATATAATATGGAAAAGTGCCCCTACAAATGAACCTTGAGTCCTTGCTTTTGTCATACAGTCACTTTTTGGAAAGTGAAATTAAAATGTATAGACTTATAGCTGTTTAATGTAGACCTTTTGTTTGTTATTGAATTGCATATTAGCAGCATAAACCCCTGTAGCTGGTTTGCAAAAGCACATGAAAATAAAATCATAATCAATGTGCCTACATTATGACCATTTTATGACTAAAATAAATACATTGTTTCAATATTGCAGTTTGATAAATTATTAATGTGCAAGTATTTCTACAAGTGTAATTGTTTGATGATAGTTTTTGCATTAATGAATCAGTTATTTATAAAAATGTTTATAATTATTCTTTCTCAGTATGACATATATGGTCATTCAGGAGAGACGTTTGCTGAAGTCCTTGTTACAACTGATAAACCCCCCAAAAACAACAGAGATAGACTTAATGTCCTAAAGGTGAGATTAAGTACAACAGAGATAGACTAAATTCTTAATTTTGTATGGTACATTTAATTTTTGCATGTTTGCTCTTGTAATTCCAACAAACAGAAAATGTAGAATATGTAGAGAAAAACAATTACAGTTTAAACATTTCTGTTTCCTTTGTGACATATGAATAGTTTGGATTATTCTGTACTATTTTTGAAAAAATTTTTGTATGTGCAGACAATGCATGCACATTCCCAGTTTTGTATCAGCGGAGATAACACTCTGGAAGCAGTCAAACACGCTATCGACAAGATTGGTGAAGAAGAAGCAGATGAACACTTTGTCATTCTGCTAAGTGATGCCAATTTTGATCGGTACGGCATCCGTCCATCCCGTTTTGGGGAATTACTTACTTCCAATGAAGATGTGAATGCTTATGCTATTTTCATTGGATCCCTTGGAGACCAGGCTGTAAGGTAAATCATATGGGCTGGGCTACACAAGAACACTTAAATTACTGTATGTATTTGGTTTGATGATTGATTTTTAGATGCTTCTTCACATTAACTCCTTGTCTTGACTTTCTAAGTAACTGCAGTTAGAATACACCTAAGTAATATACAAATTATGTTTTGATTAAGTTTTAGCATAGTTTACATACTTAACTTCTGGTTTTAGTTTCTAGGGTATAGTTAAAGTACTATAAGTTACTATAGAAGTTGTGCATTGAACATTAATTTTTACTGTTCACAGATTAACTTCTGGGTTTATCTCTCTCAAATGCTTCACTGAAGTACTTTTTAGATTACTATAGACCAGGGGTCACCAACCTTTTTCTGAGAGCTATTTCATGGGTACTAAGTCATACGAAGGGCTACCAGTTTGATACACTCTTCTAGTTTGCCTTTATACATTATTAATAATGTGAAGACTTAGAAAAGGCCTGTGGGCGACTCATGTGGGCTTTGCGGGCAACTGGTGCCAGCGGGCACATGTTTGGTGACCCCTGCTATAGACATTTGGCATTGATGATTTATTTTTAGTAGTTTTTAATGACTTATAAAAACTGGCCATAATCTTTGCAACCATTATCAATATATTTAGTATATTTTTCTCTCCAAATTTAAAAAAGTATTAGAAATCCCATGTGCAAAGCAAATAACAGAAATAAATGGCTTATCGATACAAATAAATATGTGTAATAAATTACTAGTAGATTAGAGATAGTTTGATAGACTCTTAGACATCGTATCATAAATAGTATCAGTTACAATACAGACTGCAGCCAGTTCAGTCACTGTTTGTCTGGGTCCTTTTCCTCACATTTTTGGTCAGTCATGGAAGAAAACTAACCAAGAGAAAATTGCAGCCACAAATCATTAAATACATGCTGTAACATAATCACTGGAAGCATTTAATAAAACTGATTTACCTTAAGAAAGGTGTTAGGGTCCATGTCTGTAGTATGCATTCAAACATCTGTTGTCTGAGTGGGGGTTCAGCTCTTAGCAGTTTTAAATGTCTGTTGAACTCCATGCACATTTCTATGTATCTAAGCTGTAAACTAGTTTTACCCTGTTCAAGTGCAGTATAAGTAAACAATATAAAAAACACTACAGTATTTTTATGTTAGTGCAAAAGCACACTTAATACAATATCAAGTGTGCTTGAGAAAATGTCTTGAAATCAACCTGACTTGATCAGTTGATGAGCATAATGACTAAAGAATCATGGAAGTAATGTTCTAAATCATTTTTCAGAATGAACTGTAAGCTTTTGAATGGAAATTTATCTTTTTAAACTTGTGCACTACTATTACTTTGCTATTAATATTATTATTATTTTGTATCATTGCTTGTGCTAACTATAAAAGTGATCATGTAGTTTCATGTCTATGGACAACACGGGTACTTGTGTCTTTCTTCCTTTTTTTTTTTGTTTGACCAGTATTGTATATTGCTTAATTTATATCTGTATTGTTTTCTTTCTTGTAGATTAAACAAGCAGCTGCCTATGGGCCATTCCTATGTTTGTATGGACACCAAGAACCTTCCAATGATTCTGCAGCAGATTTTTACCACAACTATGCTCAACTAATTTAAATTAATGTGCTACACAAGAATTCCCCATACCTTATGATGAGCATAGAAAGTGAAATGCACACTATCTGTCTCTGATTGTAGTTAAACTTTGCAACTCAACAAGCCAGACCATTGTGGGAATTAGGTTAGGTAACTGTTTAATGCAAAGGTTAATAGCACAAACCAAGAAATGAATTTTGTCATGAAAGCCACAAGGCCTATATAACTAACACCACTTAGTTAATGAAAATTATTATTATTAATTAATCTTTCATAACTAATTACAAGTGAGGAGAATCTTAATTTATTTTATTAATGATCCCCCAACAGACACCGCTTATCTCTCTCACTTGGTGGATATACAAGTGCTGTAAACGTTTTCTCTCTTCCACAACATTAAAGATAAATATTTACTGTCAACACATTGTTCCATAGGTGGAAAACGTCTTACTAAAGGGGGAAGACAAATCCGTTTTTAATCTATATTTTGAGAGTTGTCATATACCCACTTTCTTCTCCAACATAAGATTATCTATATGCATAAGAAGGTCAATAAATTTATTAAATCAACAATCAAATCCATACATATGACAAATGCAATGAAATAGATTACTTGACATCAATTATTTCCACACACCCATGTTAGGATAATTTGTATAATTCATGGTCTTATGTGTCAATTACAATTCAAGAATAGAGTCAATACAAATCACAGAATAATCTTAAGATTAGTGCTGGCCCATTTTCCCTTGGGACATAAACATGGCCTGTATGTATAATATAATATCTGGAAATTATTGAAGATGAATAGGATATGCTAAGAGTTAAAACATATATAAGACATACACACAGAAATATAAACAATGTTGTTATTGGCGTTTATAAAATGTCCATTTTATGGACCTGCATAGTCTTGGGTAATGCAGGTTAGTCAGGTGCTTTGATCCTGTTGTTATTTGTATTGTTGTTGCAGTTACTTATGGTAAATTATAAAGTGTTATATGAAATGTTAGAATTTATGATAATTTAGATGTTTTTCTGCCCACCTATTCAATTTACTTATATGATTGTAATATATTGGCCACACTACTAATTTATTATACTGTTTTATGAATGAGTGAAATTTGCATTGTCATTATATTTTGAAAGGTTTTCATTTGTTTTATATGACAGTGAATGACTTTCACTGAAAATTGTGAATGAAATATTTTTGAAATAAAGAATGTATGTTCTCTCTCTCTCTATGTGTATACAAATAAAAATATGCATGATGCATATGTGAGAGGAAAGAGCTTTGTAATACTAATACCATCTGTGGACAAATGACCAAGAAAATGTCACCATGCAAAGCATCTCTTCACTACATGAAATCTTTATTTCAAGACTGCAGTTTTGTTATATTGTTGAACACTGAACCTTAAGCATGTCACTTTTTAAAAAATAAATGACTTAATCAAAAATTTCATACATTTAACCCCTTTACTGCCAAAGACATGTCCATACATGTCCATCAGATTTAAAGAAGAAATTACATCCAAGGGAGACAAACAATTTTTAAAAAATATATAAATTGCATATTTAACCAATTTATTATCAAACAATATAAGGACACATATATCCATTAGGTTTAAATGTGATGAGATTACATTCAAAGTGACAAAATGTTATACAGCCTAAAGATAAAATATGTCAAACGTACAATTTCAGCTTTAGAAGAAGAGGAAAAAATAAATAAATACTCACCTTTTACATTAATGTACGTACTGCGCGGAAGCTGGAAGCACCCTCTACAATCTACATGAACAACAATAATGTACGTGCAGGACTGCAGGACCTTCCAAGACCAGCAACGCAGGTAGAGCCAGTTGTTTCAATAATTTAATACCTAAATCTGTTAGAAGAACCCATGCTTCTTGTTTAGCATTTATTGGTGCTTGACTGAGGGAAGCATAAGCTTTTAAGTATAAAAAACTATGAGATGGTCGATGAATAAGAGCTTGTCCAGCCTTGGAACTGAAAAATAACTGAATGACTCCAATGATTTAAAATTATTCATTGACTCTAGCTGTATGAAAATATGGCACCCTAGGTAACCAGTTACCACATTTTCAGGTCATCAATCCATTTACATGCTGGAATCAGTGATGGATGACTTAAATGTACTCTTGTCTTCTCTCTTTAAATTCTCTTTACAATGTTCCCATATAAGTTTCAACAAAAGGGACATTGTAAAAAATAATTATTCACAGGCAAGATTTTGGTAGCTTTGAAGTTCTATAGCACAGGTGTCAAACTCAAGGCCCACAGGCTACATCCAGCCCGACTTACAATTATACCCGGCCTGCTAGAGAAATTAGGCAAAAATATTTTTAATGGCCCAGCGATATGAAGTGCAAATCAAATTCCCAAATTGCCGAACGAAAGACTGCCTGAGAGATTGGAATAAGCATTGTGGTTGTGTTGTTCCGCTCACACTCACCCCAGAAGCTGCAATAGACCTTTCATCTTCACAATGTTTTTGGTCTTGGTCTGCTTCTGGGAGATCCCGCAGCCTAGACGTGCTTCTGAAGTGGAGGACAGGACAGCTGGTGGAAGGGATTGAAACAGGTCGCACCTATTTGGCATCTGCTTCTGGGGGATCCCCACAGCCTCACAGTGCGTCTGAAGTGGAGGACAGGACGGCTGGTGGAAGGGGTTGAAATAGGCAGCACCTATTTGGCGCACACCCTCAACCACTCTGTCAGTGGGGGGAGGGGACCGAAGCCCCCTTTTGTCAGAATAAGCAAAAATGAACGTTGTATATATAGTGCGTGGATATTCAAATCAAAGCTAGTCTTTAAAATGGCCAAGAGAAAAGTTGATTCTTTCGAAGCCACTGGGAGGATGAAATATGTTTACTGATATTGGCGGTAAGCCTGTGTGTCTAATTTGTAGAGATAATGTAGCTGTGATCAAGGAATATAATCCGAGACGGCACTACGAGACTAAACATAAAAACAAGTTGAAAAACATGAATGCAGAGCAGAAGGTAGAGGAATCTAACATCACAGCAGACGTTTTTCACTAAAGCAAAATCACAAAATGAAGCTGCTCTGAAAGCAAGTTTTATTGTGGCAGAGGAGATTGCCAGATCAGCCTGACTGTTTACTGAGGGAGAGTTTCTGAAGAGCTGCATGATGAAAATATGTGTTGTCTTGTGTTCAGACAAAAAGCAAATGTTTGCAAATGTAAGTCTTGGCAGAAATACGGTTGCTGATAGAGTTTGTAAGATGGCCACTGATGTGAAAACACAGCTGATCGAAAAAGGCAAAGACTTTATTGCTTACTCTCTTGCTGTCAATGAAAGTAGTGACACGACTGACACTGCACAGCTCGCCTTCTTCATCCGTGGAGTGGACTCCAGTTTGAATGTTACAGAAGAAATATTGGACATGAAATCTATGCATGGGACAACAACAGGGAAAGACATTTTTGACAACGTATGTCAAAGTGTAACTGACATGAACCTGCCTTGGGACAAACTTGTTGGACTTACAACAGATGGAGCACCGGCGATGTGCAGTGAAAAAAGTGGACTAGTTGGAAGGATGCGGTTAAAGATGCAGGAGAACCGTACTGGTGAGTTGATAGCATATCACTGCATCATACACCAAGGATCGCTGTGTGGTAAAGTCCTCAACATGGAACATGTAATGAGCACTGTAACTCAAACCGTTAACTTTATCAGAGCAAAGTTTAAATCACCGCCAATTTCAGTCTTTTTTGCAGGAAATAGACTCAGAGTTCAGCGACATACCTTATCATACTGAGGTGCGGTGGCTAAGTCGGGGAAATGTTTTTAGTAGAGTTTTCCAGCTGATCGAGGAAATCTGTCAGTTTATGGACAGCAAAGGAAAAGACGACAGTTTTGCAGGATGAAAAGTGGAAATGTGAGTTGGCGTTTCTGTCTGACATAACCACTTATCTCAACGTCTTGAATCTGCAGCTCTAGGGACGGGACCATGTGATCACTGATATGCATGATGCAGTGAAGCTGCACTTATGGGAGACACAAATGCACCAATGCAACTTGTCTCATTTTCCTTGTTGCAAAGCAATGTTGAACCAAGTCAGCACCATGGTGTTCCCAAATGCACAGTTTGCTGAAAAACTGAGCTCACTTCGCACTGAATTCGCACGGCGCTTTAGTGACTTTGAAACAGAGAAAAGTAATTTCGAGCTGTTTCGCAACCCATTTGCCTTCGACATGGAAACTGCACATGCAGATGGAGCTCAAAGAGCTGCAGTGGAATGGGGCACTAAAGGCAAAGTACGAAAGTCTGGGGCCTGCACAATTCACTCGTTTAATTCTTGGAGCGATGCCCCAGCTTCGTCTACATGCGGCTCGAACCTTGAGCCTGTTTGGTAGCACATATCTGTGTGAGCAGCTGTTCTCTGTGATGAAGATTAACAAAACATCACACAGGAGTCGTCTCACTGATGAACACATACAGTCCATCCTGAGAATCTCCTTAACACAGAACCTTACTCCAAACATAAACGAACATAAAGAAAAGATGCCAAACATCCAGCTCTGACAAATTGGCATAGGAGCGAAAATCGGTATGCCTTGTTTTGTTATTATTTTAATTTTTGTCTGCTTTAGTTCATATTAGTGTTTAAAAAAGGTTTAGTTTTCCACTTATCAACGGGTGTTTATACAATTCGGCCCGCAACCTTAAGTGTGATTTGAGTTTTGGCCCCCCTGTGCGATTGAGTTTGACACCCCTGAACCGGAAGTTGTATGCAGCCGACAATCTTGACCTTGACATGTTAAACTTTTACCTTGCTCCAAAGTTAGGGTCTCAAATACTGTGGTCCAAGGCTTTAAGCGAAGAGAATACATATTTGGAAAGTTTCGATCATTTTTATGAATTAAACATACGGTTGTGACATTCAAAATACTTTTATTTTAATATTTTGAGATGAAAGGTGAAATATTACAAATTTTACATAATACATATCTAATTTTCCAAGTCAAGTGAAATCTCAAAATCTTGCATATTTCAAGTAATTCAACTCTATAGTAGAAAAAGATCGACTTGCGGGCCTATTTTGATGTAACTGTCAATTTGTCTCCTCCGGCTGGATATTATATCACGCTTTAAATATTACTCGAGCATTCAAAGGTTCTTCTGTAAGTTTGTATTTATTTTTTATTAATATTATGCTACCATTTGTATTATTGCATTTGTTTTAGTTAAAAGTTAAGGAAAGTTTGAAACTCCTAAATATGCTTGAATCAAAATCTTACCGACTGTAAACTCGACTGTCTGATGAATGAATGTGCATGATGTCAGTTAAACACACGATAGTAACATGATCTTAAAAGGGCAAAACTAGTACTCTTCTGCAGTCTGACTTTGTGTGGTGTATGAGTGCAGCAGACTTTGATCATATGCCCATATGCCCAACGCTGTCAGCTCATCCAACTGCAGATAAATTCCTTTCACAGCCAGAACGGTGAAGATATATTTCGAAAACTTCTAGGAAGACATGGCCTTACGAGTTATGTGCCGAAAGTTCTCTGATGACAATAACGAGATTTATATACAAAGTTAGAGTTCTAACCCTTTCTATGATTTTGACTATGAATATTATATGTGATTATTGTAATAGTTTGGAGAAAACAACTGTTTAGAAGATATCAGAAAAGCTTAATTTTATAGTTGATGTGCTAAATTTTATCAGTTAGTCATTGAAGTGTTTATAGGTCTCAAAACATTATATTAAAAAAAACAAACTGTTTTGTGGTTTCCAATTCCAATGTGAGTTACTTCAGATACATTTGCATCTCTTAATCTGTATATAAAAGACAGACTGCATGAATTTGAATCTTGAATATGAACTTAAGCATATAATATATATGAAGATCATAGGTACTAAAATATATTTGTAATATAAATAAATAATAGTATTTGTGGCCGCTATAATACATTTTGCATCTATTATGGTTATTATTATGAATTCTTTTACAATTTAATAAGCATAATATCTTATCAAAATTTCACACTGACATACCATTTACCACTATAACATTATAAGTAACATACTACCAACATATTGATATAATTTATCTGTTCGCAGGTGGAACTTCCTACTTAAGGAGTAATGTAATTTAACAATTGACTAACTTTCATCCAAACAATTGACTCATCAAACCCCCCCCACCCAATGACTACTCCAGACATGTATTAATTAACATGCATAAGAAGGATTTAACAAAAGATAAAAATTTATTGTGACATCACAAATCTTATACACACTTCACCCACCACCCCTTTTTTCCACATTAAAGATAGTTTGAATTAATTACTTTTGCAAGAACTTCTTGTCTAGTTAAGATATGCTAGCACATAAAACTCATAAGCGTCAAATTATATTTTATTTTTATCCATTGCTATAGGCTGCCGGAAAGTCACGAAAATGAATACATTGTATTATTTCAGTATCGTAATTGTTAAGCCTAATAGTGCTGTGCTCAGTCCCCAAAGTTCTTTTCTCCTCTTATGCCATCTTTTTTAGACTTCACTTTTAAATAAAAATTATATCATCTAGTTTCAAAACTTTTTTGTAGCCGTACTAGTAGGACCATTTATAATCTACACTTCAGCGGTGTCCCCCCCCAACCCCCCCTACCCTATTTCTATAAAAGACAGGAAAGAAAAACTAGCTTTTGATATATTCTCTTTAATGTGTGGCATCCTCTAACCTTTGTGCTACTCAACTAATTACATTTGTTCCCCTCCACTCCCCGAAAAATATTACAAGATTAAATGTTCACTATGGATTAAATATTGTCTTTCAACAGTCTACACTTGTTATTAAACTTTGTATTATATTAGAAATCATAGAATTTTTAAAAAGTCAACAATTTAATCCAGTTAATGGTTATAACAATTACACAATATTTCAGACGAGAGAGTTGTTTTCTATGGTGGATAAAAATGGACAGTGCAGGTTTAAAAATCTATATTTGCTCTGGCATTTTTTTAAAAAAGAAGCGCCCTACATTCATATTTCTTGTGGGTGATGACACATTTCTTCAACGCCCCCTCCCTCATCACACTTTGTCACAAAATTTTACCTCTCACCACACACACACACACACACTGCTTGATGTCATAACTATAGGAATGCCCCTAAGCAGATGAACTTTAAATAAAATTAATATTTGGAAATATAGGTAATGTTTTACAGCCTTGGGTGAAGAAGATTCATGACATCATCAAGTTTGAAACCCTTCCAGAGATCATGAAGCAAGTCCATGAATGACCTTAGTCCATCAACATGTCTACGATTCTTTTTTTGTTTACTTACCAAAACTTGACTAAAGTGCTCGTTTCATTATTTCGCATGCAGTTGAGGTATGCAATAAACTAATATGAGATACTTGTGCAGAGCTCATTTTCCTTTTGTCAAGTGATGTACCTTCACTGCACAGGAACAAAAAAACCCACCTTGACTGAACTGTAATTTGGTCATGTGGTGACAGCTTTGGTTTCTATTCCACTCTTTTAACCCTAAAATCACATTAATAAAATTAGCTAATTATTTAAACTTTGCTAGGATATTTAGAATTGTTGACATTGAAATATATACTTTTTATAAAATATCTATCTATCTATTTATCTATCTATCTATCCCTTAGTCTTGCCGACCATTGGGGCACCACTGATGACTTGACAACCAGTTTCCTCCATTTCATTCTGTTCTCTGCTAATCTTTCAAAAATAAATTATATACATTTGAAATGGGTTCCTGTTCACTTGGTCTTTAAACAGTATTACTAATTCTATTAGTAGTGATTAGTAATGATGTTTTGATTTGAAATCCCTTATTTTATTCTGTTAATATGTTGTCAATAACATGACCAAATGTAAATCAGTCCATTCTAAAATTAACTTTGCTAATTATTCCAATTGTCAATAATGTGACTACTATGATGTATAACAGTCACTACAAAGAGTCCTATTACTGGTATTATCGAAAGATTACAAATGATTATGTTTCATTGATAAGATTTGTACAATATACTTGTAGAATTCTTTGATTAAACTTCTGATAAGACTTGTATGATATATGTGTAAAATTCCCTATTTCCACGAGACATAATCTAGCCTTAAAAGAAAGAACCCAAAGAAATAGCAACATTTTAATTATTATAGAAAATAAGCATATATCCTATTTAGTATTATATTTATATTGGTTCCCAAACTTTCTCAGTTCATAGCATCCTAAGTGTATCAGGATTTTTTTTATGGTGCCCAAAGTCAGAAAACACCTACCAACTGTATTCTGTTTTCCTGAAAAATTTTGGCACCTTGGGCCACAGCAACGTGCACTTTGGAAACACTGTCCTGTTGTATATGTACATATTTTGTATGGTGTACACATATTAAACACTATACAAACCTTAATCCTGGAAATTATTAATAGTTTTTGTATGGTTTTAATTTAATCAGAAATTCATGCAGAGTTATCTCATTATAGCTTTGAGGGTGCCACAAAGTCATACCTGTTGTAAAACAAACCTTTACCTGTCCACCAGAGGATTTGTCCATCCTAAAATATTAGTCTTTGTGAAAACCTGACCATCAGTCTTTAAATGTAGTCTTTAAATATATGCAGGACTAAAGATTATTCTACAAATTCAAACAAGTGCATGCACGCATGTGCACACACAAACACACACACACACACACACACACACACACACACACACACACACACTCATACTGCATGCTCAAAGAATACCCACAAACAAAATGTTTTTTCATCCATTTATAATCTACTCTGGAGTACATTTACCAAGTAGAGTGATAAAAATTCTTCAATATCACTTATTTTAATTTTATATCAAAATAAATAAATATGCAGAATTCTTTTTTTGATAATTTCTAAAACCACTGATTTTATAATTGAACAAACACATCAAATAATTAACATATGATAAGATACAGTATTATTATTTTTATTATCTAGTATCTGCCAAATTTTTCTTTAGTTTTAATGCATAAGATTAAGAATTTACTTTTCTTCACAGACCTAACTCAAGGCATCATGTTGTTTGATGATGTAACAAGCGCTCTTGTGTTTCTGTCAGTCTTTCTGATCTTATGGCTGACGTGGAAATACCAGTTTCCTTCCCAGCCTTATCCCCGACCACCAGGTCCTCCCTACTCATTACCCATCATAGGACATCTTTATCTCATGTCCAAGGTATGTTGATGTTTTTTGACAATGGAGGTATTATTCTTTTGGACTCAACTATTGCACTACAGGTTTTAACATTGTGCATTGTATTTGTTTCTATTTAATAGATACTAAAAATAAACTGATAAAATTAGTCACGGATGTTTTGATAGTTACTGGTATATTGAAATTCATCAGCTGAGTTTTTGCACTATTTAGATGTCCTTTGTGGGATAAGATTACATGATTGCACTCACGTCTGAATTGAAATTCCCTTTAGTCTTTATGCTTGCCGTTGTTCATAATACCTTTTCATGTTGTGTCCATGATTGGGTGCTGTATTACATATAGGAATTAAGTCCCGTGTAGGTTAGGGAAGTAAATCTGAAGAGTGCTGTAATTTGGTTTTTTAGGACTTGGTGTGAGAGTACCATAATGATCTTGGCATGACTTATTACAAGCTACAGCATAGGATAGCTTATCTCAAACACAAGCAGTTGTTGTTATTGGTTAATAGTTAACTTTCCTTAGATTTAAGACAGACACAAGGAGTTGTTGTTATTGGTTAATAGTTAACTTTCCTTAGATTTAAGACAAACACGAGCAGTTGTTGTTATTGGTTAATAGTTAACTTTCCTTAGATTTAAGACAAACACGAGCAGTTGTTGTTATTGGTTAATAGTTAACTTTCCTTAGATTTAAGACAGACATAAGCAGTTGTTGTTATTGGTTAATAGTTAACTTTCCTTAGATTTAAGACAAACACAGGAAGAAGTATCAGTATAAAACTATTATTGAGTTAGTGAATTCCAGTGTCTGTCTGAATAAATTTTATTTCTCAGGAAAGTGACATAATTACATTGGTTCCAGATATTTAATTTATGTAAAAAGTTTCACTCTGCCTGTAGAAGCTTGGTTCTGTGTACGTTAATATTTCAGAAACCCTTACTAAGCTATACAAATAGATTTTCTGTGTGAATGTGCAATTCTAAATGAATGTGCAATTCTAAATCTTTTTTTACATTGAGTTTGTATTATATAAAAAATAATATGAGAACGAATTTACTTTGTAAGTAAATTAATTTTTGCACCATGCTCAGAGGATGTGGCAGTTATATAAGTTTACTTGCAATACAGAAGAATTTACACTTTTGTGTACGTTTCTTCCATGCATGATTTTCCTTAGTTTGAGGGTTTGTCACTGGGTACTGCACAGTAAATTTAAACATTTGTAGTTATAATTTCATGTCACAAGAGGTATCTGCATGGTTTAGTTTTGATCAGAGGAGCATTGATAGATTTAGAAACAGAATGTTGTAGACTTCCTGATCCTGATTGATACACTTATCTCCAGATCCCTGGGGTCCATTTAGGGATGCAATTCAAAATGCACAATTGAAATCATTATTCCTTATGACTATTCCAGGATCCGCAGAAGACATTTAGAGAATGGAAGAAGCAATATGGAGACATGTTCAGTTTTTACTGTGGAAATCGTTTAATTGTTGTCTTGAGCAGTTACCAAGTGCTGAAGGAGGCATTTGTCAAACATGGAGATGTCTTTTCACATCGGCCATATTTATTTCTCATGGACTTCATGATTGAAGGGAACGTGGGTAAGTGTTTATAAAGTCATATCTTTAAACAAATAAAAATATTTTAATTTTAAATAATAATAAAAAATGTTGATGGTTTTGAGCCAGTGTTAGTATGGTGACAGATTGAAAAGATCTGAAACTGCAGAATAGCATAGTTTGCAAGATGATATTTTCAGCCAGTCACAATGAGCATAGCTTGCAAGATGATGTGTTCAGCCAGTCAGAATGTATATTTCTTGCAAGATGATCTATTCATTCAATCACATTGAGTACAGTTTGCAAGGTGATCTGTTCAACCAATCATGAGTATAGTTTGCCAGTTGATCTGTTCAACCAGTCATGCAGTTTGCAAAATCTGTTCAGCCAATACAATTACAGTTTGCAAATTGATCTGTTCAACCAGTCACAATGAATACAATTTGCAAGATGATCTGTTAAGCCCAGTGTTGTCAACTGTCCATAAAAGTCTATAAGAACATTAGGATGTCCGTAAAAAAATAAACTTAAAAATAATTTCAGTAGTGCGCTATAATATATCATAGCATGTGTACTTCTTATTTGAACCAGTGTACACCATAACACTGTCACCTTCAACCTTTTCACAGCTCATGCACTGCGCAAATGTATATCTGCATGGTGGTTAAAAAAAGTAATTTAAATTTTAACTACCGATTTATAATTTTATAAGCAAATATTAAAACTGTAACTATATTTTAATAATAATATCTCTATAAATAAAACTATGCACATAATTACTTTTTTATTTTAATGATTTCTGGTTTATATTTCCCTCTCAAGATAACAGACGATATATGAAATAAATAGTTTGGCTTACTTTTTTCCTGAACTTATAAATAAAATAATAGAACTATAAAAGAATGGCTAGCTTCTGTAAGTTCTATTATGGCGATGAAAAAAACGAATGTGATAAGGATAACCATAGTAAAATAGACAAAACTGAGGATAAAAGTTTTCTTTAAAAAAGCAAAATTGAATCGACAATGCAATTTTCAATCTTCCTGGATATCAAACAACGAATTTAAAGACTGGATTTCCATGGATAGTTATTCCAAATACAACGCTCAATGTAGTTGCTGTAGAAAGGTATTTAGCATTGCAGCTGGTGGGGTACGAGATGTTCGTAGCCATGCTAGTAGTGCAAAGAGTATTCAGGCCATATCAACAAAGAAATCTGGTGGTGGGATGCTGCAGTTTTTGACCCAGAACACAAAAAAAATATATATGATGTAACTAGGGCTATTAATTTTTTTTTCTAAATTGTTGCCTGGGTACCTGTCCAGATTTTGAACAGGTACCCCTTCGAAAATTAGCATAATCTCCATCGCAACTCGCGATCTGTACACAAAGCTACTTAACCATTAAGCATGCGCTCTATTTCACACTGTAGCCAAAGGTTTGCATCTAGTGACTTACTATTAGTTATTATCTTTTATATGTACAATGCAAGCAAACTTGTTTTTAATATTATCAATCATTACATAAACTAAAGTAAACTAAAATTAAATAAAATGTCAATAACAATAACATATTTAAAAATAGGGCATCAAATTCAATCACCCTTCGCCGATAGAATTTCATCACATAGATTGTATTCGCCATGTCACTATCCAGTTGCTTCGCGTGACTCCACACAGACGATGTCTTCCCCATATTAAAAATATTACAATGTTATTATTTAATTTATTGATGTTAAAATACTGACAAGTTTGTTTACTGAAGTCTTATTAACATCAATAACATTCTACACTTGTTAACGAGCACAACCACAGACGAAAAGAAAGGGCACGAGCTATGGTGATTGGTGATCTTTGTTGTAAATAATTAGATCTAGGTACAGTGGCTGTTCAGCGCATAAGCCAACCCACGGCCGGCACAATTTAGCAGGCCACCATCAACGGGTGGAATGCGAGTTTGACCAGAGGGGGAGTGTGCTAAATCGTGTATAGACATAATGGCCGCATTACCACGGGTACCCGTTTTCAATTTTACTACCCGAGTATTAGCATGACAGCGGGTACCCGTTGGCACCTCTAGATGTAACTGCTCATAACAGAAAGGTAACAGAATGTGAACTAAAAGTGGCAAATTTTATCGCAAGAAAAATCTGCCAGTAAGTTTAATGGACGACATCTTAGAAAATGTTGCAGATTGGTTTCCTGATTTGAAAATCACCAAAGATTTCAGCTCTAAATGGACAAAAGGATCTATGATGGTTAAAAATGTTTTAGGGAAACTGAATAAAGAAGATGTGTCAACTAAGCTAAGAGCATATCATTTTATTCTGTTAGTTGACGAATCAACTGATATATCAGCTACAGAATAAAATAGTCATTTTACTTCGACATTGAAATTGGTAAGATTCAATACAGATTTTATCATTTAGTTCATTTAAAAGAAGCGAACGCAGTCTATTTTTGCTGCAATCAAGACATGCCTTGAGGAAGATAAAATTCCAATAACCAATGTAATGGCACTTGGAACTGATGGGGCGAATGCCATGATTGGAGCCAGAAATTCTGTGCTTTCACATTTTAATGCACAACCAAATATATTTCTTATACATTGCACATGCCATGTAGCTGCTCTAAGTGCCGCTGATACATGTTAAAAACATTTCCAAAATTTATTGAACAGCTCTGCAGAGACATTCATAGTCATTTTCACAAAAATGTAAAAGATTACAGCTGTACAAAGAGTTTCAAGAGTTTGTGGAAGCAGACACTCTGTGAATATTGCAGCTGTGTTCATTGAGATGGCTGAGCCTGTTAAGAGTGTATTAATCATATTGTGAACCAATATGACGCACTTTCAAGCTATTTTCAATCAAGTGGTGAATGTGACCGTTTGATTAGAGTGGATAGAATTAGCACTCAATTGCAAAATCCTGTTGTGAAATGTTATTTCTTATTTCTTCAAGCTTTGCTGCCATTGTTTACTCAATTCAACAAAGTGTTTCAATCAAATTCTCTGATTTTACCTGATTTATATTCAGAGGCAAATCAACTACTGAAAACTGCGCTGGGATACTATATACGACCACAAGTGTTGTTATCAGTTGCAGAATTAATGAGTTTTGATCACTTGAAAGTTCAAACTTTAAATCAAATGAAAACATATTCATTGGTTATCAAATTAAATTACAGTTGCAAAAAGTAGATGATCCATTGGCTTTTCAAAAGTTTATGGTTGATGTTATAGCATTCTGTACAAATGCAGTCAGTTCGATCAAGAAAAGAATGCTTATTAGTAACAGAGTGCTGAAGCTCACATCACCTCTGAAACCCACAAACAGAATATCTGTGGAACCATCGGACATTTTGGAACTAGCGAGACTTTTTCCACAAATTGTAGCTCCAGCAGAATTTGATTGTTTACAGATAAAGTTTATTGAATATCAGGTTGCGGATTTAAGCACTGTCAATACTGGTAGAAGTTATGATGATTTCTGGCATCAAATTGGACAAATCACTAGACATGGCAAAGAGTACAGATTTCTGGCATCAAATTGGACAAATCACTAGACATGACAAAGAGTACAGATTTCCGCTTCTTTCAAAATTTGCAAAAGCAATGTTAGCACTTTCACACAGAACAGCAGAAGTGGAACACATTTTCTCAGTTGTTACTTTACTGAAAACCAATTTGAGAAACAAATTGTCTACTCCAATGTTGGAAAGTTTACTGACTGAGGAATGGACCAGGAAAAATTACTCCTGCAATGGTCGACAGTGTCAACGTTTCTATGTATGATCATAAGCAGGAGAAACTAAACACTGACGAGAATGTAATACAATAAACTAACGCTATAAAATAGACTCACAGTGACAATGACATAAGAAGGAGAAACTAAACACTGATGAGAATGTAATACAATAAACTAATGCTATAAAATAGACTCACACTGACAATGACATAGTCATAGGAATATGTTTAATTTTTTTAGCTTCAATGTTTCAGAAATTTTATAAAAAATGTGAACGTAAAAAAATGTGTTTGTCTGTAAAAATTGTGGAGATTTTAAATATTTGTCAGTAAATTTTATTTAATCAAGTTGGCAACCCTGGTTAAGCCATTCACAATGAGTACAGTTTGCATGATGATCTGTTCAACCAATCACAATAAGTACATTTTGCAAGATGATCTGTTCAGCCAATCACAGTGTATATTTCTTGCAAGATGATCTATTCATCCAATCATACTGAGTACAGTTTGCAAGGTGATCTGTTCAACCAATCATGATACAGTTTGCAAGATCTGTTCAGCCAATCACAATTACAGTTTTCAAGATGATCTGTTCAGCCAATCATTTGAATACAGCTTGCAAGGTGATCTGTTAGGTCAATCACAATTACAGTTTGCAGGATGATTTGTTCAACCAATCACAATGAGTACAATTTGCAAGATGATCTGTTCAGCCAATCACAATGAGTACAGTTTGCAAGATGATCTGTTCAACCAATCACAATGAATACAATTTGCAAGATCATCTGTTCAGCCAATCACAATGAGTATGGTTTGCAAGATGATCTGTTCAACCAATAATAATGAGTACAATTTGCAAGATGATCTGTTCAGCCAATCACAATGAGCATGTTTTGCAAAATGATCTTTTAATTCAGTCACAGTGAGCATACCTTGCTAGATGATCTAACAGTGCTTTGTATTTAAGAAATGTTTCTATTTTCACATCCTTAAAGCATAGGTATTTTAACAAATTTTTTCAGTGTGTGTGTGTGTGGTGTACAGATTATTTAAATTACATGATGTTCTTAACCAAATTAGAATCTTTATTTGAAAACATTTTGACCTACTAAAAATTTGTAACAGAATCAGACCTGTGTTTGGTCTTGTCACAGGATTGGTCCTTTCTTCTGGTGATGTTTGGAAAGAGCAGCGTAAAGTAGCATTGGAAATTCTTCGTGAATTGGGGTTGGGCAAAAACATTTTGGCAGAGAAAATCTTGGCAGAAGCTGCTTTGTGTCTCAAAACACTTGAATCTAAAAATGATTCAAGCTTTGATCCTCACCAAATTCTGCATGTCAGTGTTGCCAACATAATTTGCTCCATTGTCTTTGGAAAGCGCTACAGTCAAGAAGATTCACAGTTTCAGAAGTATATGGCTGCCCTTGAAAGCAACGTGAGAGATCTTGGCAGAGACTCTGCCATCCTAAACTTTTTTCCTTTTTTGAGATTCCTGCCAGGTGACCTGTTTCACTTAAAGCGTTTGGTAAAAAATAAAGAATTGATTCAAAACATATTTTTGAAAGGTTTGGTTGAAGAACATTTAAAGGAGCATAATGAAAACTGTGTCAACGATTTTATCAGTGCATACATCAGAGAAATGAAGAAAAGAGAGGCAGCTGGTGTGTCTACATCTCTTCATGGTAAATATCACCATTAAATGCACGATATAACAGCTTTTACTTAATCATTTTTGGTACAGAAAATAGTCACATACAATGCTTGCTTAGTTTATAAATAACTTCTTATGGTTAAGAAAGCTTCATCAGTTCATGACACATAACTGCTCAACATTCCTTTGATAACAGTGTTTGATGATATTGAACATAAAATGAAACCTGTTAATTTTAAATGGATGAGTAAGAGTTTTGTCAATTGAAACTGCATAAAGCAATAGTTCCAGCTTTTATTTTGATATTGCTGGTGAAATTTACCTGATTAGTTTTTAAAAGTAGTGTAGTTTTATTGTCATTAATTGAAGCCTCTACTTTGACCCTGCCATAATAGAACAGCTCCTGCATAACAACTGCAGGCAAATTATTCCTCCTTCTCCTGAAGAAAAGCTTCTGCCCATTCTTCTCTTTCTTTCTCCTTCACTTCTTTTTTCTACTCTCTCAAACTCGTCCTAGCATAGTTGGTTAGTTCCTCATCCATGATTCCTAACAATATATACCTTTCTCTTTCAGGTTACCAGTAATCTGCTCAAAACCTATTTCATTAATTAGAAATTCTATTTTAGTAAATAACATCAAAGTATCTACCCTGATATAACTTACCCGTTCACTGATACTTAGCTAATTATTATGGAACTATCGTGATACTAGTTCAGCAAACCTACAGTATCAAGTCTGTTGAAGTACTTATCACTACTTCAACCATCTTTACTCCAATGACAGCAGGATACATTGACTTCACACAACAACATGATTTGCTTTAGTCACTCAAACATAAACTAAATAAATCATCAGTATAATAGCTATGTCACATATATGCATATTACATTATCACAGTGTTCAGCATGCAACACAGGGGTTCTCAGCCAGGAGGGAAATTCCCCTGGGGAAATTTTAAGGTTTTTGGGGTGGTGGTGGTGAAAAGTGGGGAATGGCATTTTTGCATATGGTGAAAAGGATGCACAGGGCAAAAAAGATTGAGAACCACTGGTGTAAAAACATCAAGCTACAACTTGACTGCAAAAGAACATGCTAACACATGTATCTACCAAGTCTGCAAAAGAATGCACGCACAAGAAACACAATCAAATAAAATTCAAATTATAGGAAAAAAACCTCTTTACCACTTGTGAACTGACAGTCTGTTTCAATATTCTTACAGTGTGTTCTGTTGGTTGTCTAGGGTAATGAAAATGAAAAAAACTGTAAAAGTTCTCTAACCTTATTATATCAGTTGATGTGGGGATACAATTAGAGTTTTCTAGCCTTTTTTATATCACAAGTGATGTGCAGCTAAAATTAGAGTGCTCTAGATGTGCAGCTAAAATTACAGTGCTTTATATAATCGGTGAGTGATTTGAATACATTTTAATTACCTTTGCAAGACGTGTCATAGCAAAAGAGTGATTTTGGGATGCAGTTTTGGTATTTTGCCTTAAATTAAAATATTATAGGAAGAAAGTAAGTTGAAGACAAGTTATGGGTATCATTGCCTTTGATTTGAAAACATAGTTGCATCCCTTGCTTAGCTCTAAGCAATGTATGAAAAGAGAGAAACAGTCAGAGACCAGCCAGTTCTATGCAGTAGAGTACATCATATTTAGTAATACTTGTTGGCAAAATGTTTAATTTAATTAAATAAAAGTACAGCAACACATATTCTGTATTCTTCACATTTAATTATATTTATCTCAATCAGTCATTTGAGTGGTTCTTCACATTTAAATTATCAATGTTTATTTCAATCAGTCATTGGAATGGTTTTTCCACATTTGAATTATATTTTCAGTCAATCTTTGGAATCGTTCCTCATATTTGAATAATATTTATTTCAATCAATCATTATCATTACTTTTGACACAAATTATGCTATAATATTTTAAACAGAATATACTATATAAATATGTATATATTTATTTATTTTGTTTGGCCAATTTGAAGCTGTCACATGTGCCTTTATTATAGTACATGTATTATGTCAGTTTTGTTTTGTATCATTATTGTTATATCACCCTTTTTGATGAAAATTATACAGGTAACTTTATGTGTTGGATTTGTGCAAATGTTATTGATAAAGCATCTCCATTGAATGCTTCAGTTTTTTTATATATGCATATGAGATTTTTTTTTCTTTCTAAAACTATAGAAACATTCATCTTTTTATTTTTGGGGGTGGGGGTGATTCCTTTATATATATATATATTCCTTTATATTGACATACACAAGATAAACATGGAAAAATATAATCTTTTTATATAGGGTTCATTATTTATTTTTGCCCTTTTTTTTTTTTTTTACAATCTTATCAATCCAAATGCACATGTGTGCATGCATCAGACTCAGAGTAAATAAATAAATTGAAGATAATTTTCTTTACATTTTTTCTTTATGTAAATGTAGAATTGAATCTTACCGCTGTCATTGGAGACTTGTTTGCTGCTGGCATGGAGACAACAGCTACTACTTTGTGCTGGGCATTTGCTTTCTTTTTACATTATCCAGAGGTACAGACTGTCATGCCTCTCATTCTTAAGTTTATTTCCATGCCTCATATTTTTTGTTTGTTTCTATGTTTCTTATTCTTTTGTCTAATTCCATGCCTCCCATTTTTGTGTTTATTTCCATACCCATCATTCTTATGTTTATTTTCATGATCCTATCTCTTCTATCAGAAGTTCACCATTGCTATGTACTCTCTGTAGAAAGCTTTTCTCATTTTCTTTAAATACTAAAAGATTTTTGAACATAGAAAAACCAAAGATAGTATGCTTGCAGGGAGGGGTAAATATTACATTCCATAACATTGTTGTTTCACTAAATTCCCATATTCCAGTTGCAAGGATAATTAATTGTTATAGGGAATAATATAAAAGGGACATTAATAAATTCCACATCTGTGCTCTGTATCATAGTAGTTGCACCTTTTGATATATTAATAATAGAGAGATTTTGCATCTGTAGGCAAAGTACATAGTCTCGAATGGTACCCATACAGAATAAAGAGGTGAGTGCATTTAACTACATACAAACTGCAATGTAGAGATGCATTTAGAAGTAAATATTATTTGACCTATGAGTCTCAATGTGCTGCATGGCCTCTCTCAAAAATCCAGTATACCCTTAACTGTAGTGATAATATAAAAGGGAGGAGATTAGTGAGGACTGTATGTTTGTGTGTGTGAGTGTATATGTGTTTGCACATTGTAACACCCAAACCAACAGTTCATATATGTGTATGTGTTACTGTTATTGACAAATTATACTTCTGTTTTGGGTATGTATGTTTGTATTAGGTAATGTTGAAAGATATCCTATAAGAACTTGCTTAATTGTAAATTTTCATGTTCAGAAAGCACTGAAGTTTAGCAGAATTATATTAACACATTGAGTGTCAGTGGGACAGGTGCCTTCCCATGTAAAAAATGTATAGACAGTTCCAGTGGGACAGGAGCCTTCCCACCAGCTCACTCAGTCTCATTTATGCCAATCATTCAAAATAACCAATCAGAGTGAAGGAAAGATATGTTTGGCTTCAGCTGCCAATCTGCTCTAAATTTTATCTTTTAATAACTATTATTAGAAAGGTCATGTCACTGAAAGGGCACAAATTCTCCACCACCCCACTCTTGTGAGCAGCCATTTTTGAACTGAGTTTTTTGTCAGGCATGGCAAGTTTCGAGGCCAATTTGAGTTATTTTGAGTTGTGTGGTTGATCCTACCTAACAAACTTTATTGTGTGGTTGATTCTAATTAAGTTTAGATGAAATTTAACCAGCCCCTACTGAAATTTTGGATGTGACCATGTTTTAATTAAAAAAAACAAAAAACTGGTCATCCTCAAAGCATGCATGGCTTTCATGTGACACTTTCGTTCTATTCAAAAGCAAGGAATTTTTCAATGAAACAGTGAATATTTACACAAGAACAATTATTATTTTATATTATATTCAACTGTCAATTCAAGACAGTATTCTGATTGGATTTTATTCAAAGGAACATGATATTTACTTTTGAATTTGAAATAATAACCACAACACATTCAGTAATTAAATTTAAGTAAATCCTTTAAAAATACCCCTCATAATACTTATTTTGAAAATCTTTTTAGAAATATACGAATTATACTTGCTTTTAATTTTTTAGTAGACTTGTAAAAAAAAAACAAGTGAAAACATTCGCAAGTTCAACCAAAAGTTAAAAAAACATTTAATTATTTCTTTGTTTTTCAATTCGAAATAAATTTAAATAAATACTTTTAAAATTCCTCAATATGTCTATAATACTTATTTTCAAAAATCTTTTTAGAATCATATTCGCTTTTCATTTTTTAGTAGACTTGTCAAAAAAAACCCAACTGATAAAAATGTGGGCAAGTTCAACAAAAAGATAAGAAAACTTTTTATTATTATTATTTGAAATAAATTAAAAATAATACTTTCAAAATTCCTTAGTATGTCTGTAATACTTAATTTGAAAATCTTTTTGAAATATACTCACTTTTAATTATTTAGTAGACTTGTTTAAAAAAAGAAATGCCGAAATAGTAAGTTCAACAAAAAGATAAGAAAACTTGTTATTATTTATTTATTTTTTAATTTTAAATAAATTAAAAATAATACTTTTAAAATTGCTTAGTATGTCTATAATATGTAGTAATTTAAATTTTTAAAATCTGTTGATAATTACATTCGCTTTTCATTTTTTAGTACATTGACCCATTCAATTATCGGTAAGCAGCATCTAAAAAAAGCCTGACACTGTGGCGTCAGCTGACCTATTTCCACCTGACACTCAACAGGTTAATACTGTATTCTGTTTTACAGACTAAGGATTTTTAGAGTCACAAGCTTATTGCCCCAAGGGAATTGTCAGTTTCATATATTTCTCTTGCATATTATAGAACACTGATGAGCTACTATTCTCGTGGGCTAATCTGGGTGCTCCACTGTATTAACTACTTCAAACAGAGCAACCATGTAGCAATTTCCAGTAATTTCCTTGTACCAGAAATTCCACATGTAGTCAGCATACTTTGCAACCCAACATCAACAGAGTCCAGTATACTTTAACACTTGCACACTGGGGGTAGATACTTCTCACATCTACCACAGTTGTAGCTGTTTATAAATCAGTAAACTGGGAGATTCAGGTAAAACAAGAAAAGGATGCTTATTCCCTGTAAAATATAATCAGGGAACAAACACTAAGTTTCCAGTTTATTCATCTTTAAACTCCGTTCTTTCTTACATTCAAGTCTCAACTTACAGTTTCTTGCAACAGTATTTATTAGCCCAATACACACACACACAGCATAATAAATACAACATAATAGTTTAAGAGCAGATTCACTAGAAACAATGTAAAATGTTTAGTATACTACATACAAGCATCATAGTTAACAATTTGTAGAAATAATAGTCTACTCACAAAATACATCTCTACGTAAAATTCAAGTATAACATATTGATAGCAAAATGCACAAAATATTTCTAAGTCCATTCTCTCTCAATCAATCAGTTAACTCACTTTCATGACCAGACATAAAAATTAAACAATTGGTCCTCATATAATTGTATCTAGATACATAGATGAAAAATATTACTTTAATCTCTTCTGTGTTGCATAAACTAGGACATATGGGAATAGACCATATGGTGTCCTCCTTAAAAAGGGCTAAGATGCTATGCAGTTTATATTTTTCAATCATCAGGTGCAAGAAAAGTGCTATCAGGAGATTATTTCTGTTGTTGGCTCTGAACGTATGCCAACTATGCAGGATAAACTACTTTTGCCATATGTGGAGGCTATGACGTTGGAGGTTTTGAGGAAGGCAAACATTGTTCCTTTTGGAGTGCAACACACAGTGTCTGAAAATGTTATATTTCGAGACACTTTCATTCCTAAAGATGCAATTATCCTACCATTCATGGAGTCGGTGTTGTCAGACAAAACAGTGTGGGCAGAACCAGATGAGTTTAGACCAGAAAGGTTTCTGTCCGCCAATGGAAAATGTGTGTGTCCTGATGAATTCATCCCTTTTTCACTTGGTAAGTTTGTCTTATTAATCCATTTCCTTTATCAGAGTGTCATGATCAATTTATTCCATTTCAATTTGTAAGTCAACATATCTTAATGAATTCACTCCTTTTTTATTGGCTAAACTTTGTGTCATGATGAATTAATTTCCTTTTTACTATAACCCTAATAGACCTATGAATTTATTTCTTTTTATTATGGTAAGTCTGAGTTCTGATGAATTATTCAGCTATTCTTTTTTTAAAAATAACAGATTAGCCAAATTACAACCAGTATATGCATGGTTATTATTTATTGTGAAATGTGTGTGAATGTAATGTTTTCTTTTCAGGTCGACGAGTGTGCCTGGGAAAATCTTTGGCACAGATGGAACTTTTTCTTTTTATGTCAGCCATGATCCAGCGATTTCAATTTCTGCCACCTGAAGATGGAGTGCTTCCATCTTTAAATGGAATTTTAGGGATCACACGCAATCCTGAACCATTCAATCTTCGAGCCATTCTGAGAAAATAATGTTGCAATGATTTGAACTGTTTGTTAAATAGCATGAGATTAGCAGTAACTCCAAGGTGCTTTGAAAACTGTCTACTGGCATGGAATTTTGACAAAGAAGTAGAATGTTATTTTAAAAAATATTACAGCTAGTTTGATATATTTTTAATTTTCTTGTGTATCCACTTCATATGTAATCTGATTTGCAGATCATTGCTATGTTTCATTTTTTTCCAATGCAATATTTTTATATATCTAGCATTATTTTTTATATCTCATTTCTGGTTGGTATAGATGCTTTACTAGCAGTATTTTTATGTCACATTTCTGGTATTATTGATTGCTTTACTAGCAGTACTTTTATGTCACATTTCTGGTATTATAGATTGCTTTACTAGCATACTAGCAGTATTTTTATATCACATTTCTGCTAGCGTAGATTGTTTTACTAGCAGTATTTTTTATTTCACATTTCTGGTTTGTATCTGTATTGCTGAATGCCATTTATAAATTTTTCTCTCTTTTTTCATTCCGGTGCATCTGATTGCTTGTGCTATCAACCTAGATCTACCCAAAATTTTAAAACAAGAAAGTTTAACTACTTAAGTATTAGTATTGCATTCTGTGATGATCATTTCACTCCAATATAATTCATTTCTTTCAGTATATAAGAAAAATAATAATTATTAATAATGCTTCTAAATATCACAAATATATCAAAATCTATAAACCCTGCTGATACGGATACAATCTCAATCCAGATTGCTAAGTTATCAACACAACTATCCGTTACCAGACCAACATTCAGCCAAGACTACTTCTTATAAACAGAACTGAATGTTGGCCAGCACATTTATCTCTTTTTAACCTTAAGGGACACCTGGCAAAGTATCGAACATGTCCCACCCTCAAGACTTTATGTACTTCCATTCAGCAAATTTAATGTTTTTTGTGAAACAATAACAATTTAATAACAGCAATTTAAATGATGATCTTGCACACAATTTTTCATTAAATATTACACTTCAAAATTTCAGTCATTCAAATTAATCACACTCATCTTTCAAACAAAAACAACTACAGCCATAACTCTAAATTATTAATCTCATCACAAATGAAATTCATCTTTCTGATAGAGACAATTACAGCCATAACTTTAAATTATTAATCTCACAACAGATGAAATTCATCTTTCAGAAAGAGACTAATTACAGCCATATTTCTAAATTATTCTCTTCAATTTGCACGATTGGTTAAATAATTATCTATTTCAAATGTTAATAAAATCAAAATAAAATATTATAATATTCCTTTATATGGGTGCATTCTCATTTAAATAAATAGTCTTTGTTCTAAATTGTTCTTCCTTTAACAAAGTCCTTGTCAGTAAAGGTTCTTATCAGCTTGTATGACAACATGCTATGAAAAATATAATGTCCCATGCTTTGTACTTCTCGCATTTTATCCTGGAACCTGCACACAGTCTCTCAGTAAATAGAACCTGCACACAGTCTCTCAGTAAAAAAACATTATAATACTGGAATAATTGCTGGAATAATCATAGTACTGGACAACTTCATGTAAATAGTTCAATCCATCACCTATCACATAACAAGCTCTCACTTCTCAGTTGTATTTATTTATTTTTTTGTCAGTGTTTAATAATGATTACATTTTTATTACTTAGTGTCAATATAGCCTAAAATGGATACAGAGGGATAAATAAAAAAATCATTGTAAGTCATAAAATAACACCAGTGCATACACAAATCCAGGTCTAAAATACATACTTTTCTTGACATTCTCCATTGTGAGTCATAGACATTGGGACCAACAGTAATAATCAGCTGTATGCTCTCCCATGATTGATAAAGGATACCTTAGAATTACATGCTCGCTCAGGTTCTAACCAGAAATATCTTCTTGTCAGTGTAGCTCCTGACAAAGATATCTCTTGTAGGCTTGGGTAGAATGTGCTCTTTCAGTTAAGTGTTGGCTTGTCTAAGCAATTTAATAAGTATACTGTATCTCTGCTAACTTGAAAACTTTGCCATCAGAATTTTGTAACTGTACTTAAATAACTGAGTGAACAGTTGACTAATTTTTGTAACCTTGGCAGGATTGCTACAAAGTTTACTGATACATTCCACTTACCTTAGCTGCTGTTAATTTAGTAGGCTTATTGTGCTGTGGTCATGCAAAAATTAAAGTACAAAAAAGTAATTAATGAGTTATTAATCATAATGAACTGTTGTGCAGTTTCAGTCATGATTGTCACAAATACAGGCATTGATTTTTGGGTAGAATAGTTTTGGATAGTTTTAAAACAAAGCAAAAATATTTCCAGGGGTGGGGAACCTAGCCATTCCCTTGCGAATGATTGATAAGAACAATTAAAATATATTTTCCTTTAAGTACTATGCCAAACATGAATGTGTCCAAATCCTGAGTGCATCTTGGTAACATTTCCAAGTGGTGAAAACTGAGCTATATGGATTTGGTTCCAGAACAAAACAGCAGTTGTCCAAGTAAAAGATTTCATCCTCACTGTGATCGAAAAAAGTGAGGCAGGTCAAGAGCTATGTCCAGAGCATGCTAGTCTACTTCTTTGACATGGAAGGAATTGTCCACAAGTTCATTTCTCCAGGTCAGAGAGTGAATCAGCACATTTAACTTATTAATTTATGGGGAGCGCTTCTGCCTAGGTCGATTTCACACTGGGGACTTGAGATGGGGGTGGGTTATGAGATATGTTTGGAGAGACGGATGGGGTTACTTTGTCTACTCTGTAATGTTTGTTCTGTCCCATGTTGTTGTGTATAGTGTTGTTTGGTTGTCAATATTTAGTTGCTACAGTAATGATATTCATAGGTGCACATGGAACACTCCTGGAGTACAACAAGCATTGTCGAGAGATTTCATTCTCTTTTTAAAGTACAAACAATAATGATAATCTAGCTGAATCTAACAAAAACTGGTTTACATAGCTGGAACAGTATGTCTGAATCTGACAGAAACACTTTGGCACATACATACACATATTAAAATTGTGTCATAAATGCAAATATTTTCCAGATGCACAAAAATATTCTATATTCTGAAATATTTGAGTTAGCAAACCAATAAAATTGTGGACAGAATTGACGATCCACCATACACAAGATCATATCATTCCTCAAAGGCTGACACTTTCTTTGTAATAGTGATTGTTTCATTTTTATAAAATGCCAATCTCTGAACTGACTGGCACCAGGGCATGGGACCAAACATGTAAATGATAAACAGCGGATCCGAAATACACAGCTAAAAATGCTGACATGTCCATGGCACTATACACATTAAATGCTTGCTTTTAAACAAACATTATAATGCATACAGATCCATCATTTACACTATTATAATAAAAATATCATCTCTTTATGAGTTCATCTAAACTCTATTTAAAAAAAGTCCTTCACTTACTCTGTGCATATCTCTTTGTCTATTCAATCTATTGTTATGCTATCCTAACTCTAAGCCTGTTCACAACTGAACCTAACCTATCCACCCGCCCAGGGCCTCTTCTCTTCTCCCTATATGATTTGTCCTCTGTTCTCTCGTCAACTGTCTTTCTCTTCTGGTGGTCAAGGGTCTCTGTTGATTTTTGGTCTCTCTCATCTCTGTAGCAGATATGGTGATGTTTGCTAAATAATTTATAGTCGCAAATAGACCATTTGTGGAGAGCATTTCATCTTGAGATACTTTTTATTCTGGATTGTTCTAGTGGGATTGGTCTTCGAGGTGATGGTGGTGGTGGGAGGGTGCCAGTCTACAGTGAGTCAGTCACTTGTAGGGTCTGTCCTTTTTATTTTTTTTTATTTTTAGCAGAGTCCTAATCCACTATTTTAAGGTATACAGCCTGGGAAATTTCGGATTTGCGTAGGTGGAAAACTAAGGGCAGACCTTTCAGTTTGGATGACGCGTGACCAGAACACAACACATCTAATCAACACCTTCATTCATACCTTCGCTCACCCAAACAATACCCTAGCAAAACCCACACACACACAGACACCTGTGCACAGGCAGGCAATGAACAAATAAACAAAACATTAGACTCATTGTAACCAGGTTATATATATTTTGGTTCTTTTGGAGATTGGGCATTGGAGATTCTATGTACTTAGGCCTATTATTGTAATCTTGGAATTAGACTTTTTACTAAAATTAATGTAGATTTTAACACACACACACACATTACAGACTTGTGAACCCTGATCAGTGGAAGAGCCTCTTGAAGGGAGGCAAGATGGAGGGGAATTTGCCTTCAAGAACATGTGTGTGTGTGTGCCAAAGCTGGATTTGAAGGCATTGCACACGGGGAGAAATATATTGCATGATAAATAATAACATTAATATATTTATTCTCTGAGTAAGTATGCATTTTGATACAAATTGGTTAAAATGTCTAGCCTGTATCTGATCTTAAATTTCTATTAATTTTTAAATTAGTATTTGTCTGATAAAAATCTGGTCTTCTTTTTTAAATTGGATATTGTTACTTGTTAGCTCACTCCCAGCTGGGGTGGTGGTAGAAGGTTAGGTTTGACTTCGATAAATTACAAATAATTATATACAAAAGTGGAATATTAATTTATAACAAATAGATGTCTCTTGGGAGAGCCATCGTGTCCTTAATTTTAAGACCTTAAAAAGTTTAATCAGCAATATCGACTGACGCATGTTGCTTTTTGAAGGAAGACGAAGATGGTGTGCCAAATTCTTCCTCTGAAATCAGGTTTGCACTAGGCAAATAGAGATTGTAGTAATTTTTCTTTTTGTTGGTTTGCTATTAAGATTAAATCAAACTCCAACCCTTGTTGCACAGGAAATAATGTACCGGGGTGATATGCGATCGACAGATACTCCGACTCAAGGGCATAATGTATGACAAATAAACATTTAACTAATACAAACATGTATTGGTTTAGGTGAACTATAGAATTACACTGTCACCATAACAATTTATGTTAAAAATGTTCGCTGTATGACTACCGTAACTCAATGCCGTCTTAACACATAGGCAGTTGCCCGGGCCCCATGCTAATCTGTGTATGTTGTGACTTGCTGTCAGTTTTTATTCCTGAGTGGTTGTGTAGGTAGGGCCCCATTGCACTGCTTTGCCCGTGGGTCTTTTAATGCTGTTAAGACGGCCGTGCCGTAACCCCATCTCAGCTTGATAGTGTCAGCCCGAAACGAAATATACGAGTAGGCCTAAATAAAAAAATAAATGGATGTCATTAAAACGGTAAAAGTATAAATATGCGCAATGTCGTTTTATGTTTCAAAATAGCGTATTTTTTCAGAGGGTAAAAATATATGGGGCTTCTAAACATTGGGTCTTTTTCTCAAAATCTAGTGAGAGGAACCAAGTCCTTTAAAGACCAACTCATATCCGATAACACTTAACAGACGAAAAATTCTTGCAACCTTGGAGACGAAACAGCACATATTTGTTTCAGTTCGCACCTCTTTGAAACTACTGAAAACAACACACCAGCCACCAGTGCATTATTAATTTATCCAGATACTTGACTATGCCACACTTTTTCTTTTTGCAATATGTGTCATAATACAATTACTTTCTTTCATTATTTACATTTGCATTTTTTTGGTGACAAACAGGCAACCCTTAATTAACATTTGCATTTGATAAAAATGTGCATAATAATAAACCACTGCCGACAAAAATATGTAATTTATATAACATAAACTGCTAAGCGTTAATAAGGGAATCAATTCAATACGAAAATTTAGTACGCTTTATAAGTCTAGTTTTTGTTTTGTAGGTCTATTCCTACAAAGCAATTTCAATTTTTAATTTGCTTTACTATGCAATTTATAGCTCTTTGATCTGTTGATTGTAATTATTTGCACCAATCGCACACTTAATCAGAAACTTCACGCCTTAGCAAGGCTTTTATAAATACATCTGCGGGTCTACACTTATTCTTGCATATTAAAAAATATATTATTGTTTATTTCTCCGATCGGCTTTCTGTCAAGGTCTTAGAGCGATAAAACTGAAATTCCTCATTCGCAATTTTTGAATTACTGAGTGAAAGGGTACGTCACTTCCTCACAAAACAAAATGGCATCCTATGTCTTCTGCTTACCCTGCTGCAACAACGGAGGTTTTGGCGGAGGTCACGTTCCTCTCAAAGAAGTCCCAGTAGTCAAATTAGATACCTCTCATGTTGGTAAGTACAGTAATGAGAATTCTTTAATTGCATTCACAATCCTTCATAATTTCTAACTGTTTTTATTTCGTAATTACTCTGTACTAAGTCATATTCTCAGCCTTTCATACGTAACTCACTACAAAGTAGTAGTAATAGTATTAGATACGTGTTGCACTTTAATACATAGTCCCTGTTTGTTTTATGCATTTTGTTGTAGTTTTATTGTTTATTTAATTTAAGTAGATAACGATTCATTCTTTGATTACCCAATTTCTTTTTTTATGTGCCCCAGCACTTTAAATTACAGTATAACATTTTAAAAATATTTGAAACGACTTTGCATCTTTTGAAATACGAACTTATCCAGGCTACATGTAGGCTACTGAATTATTTTTCCAAACCAGATGAAAGTGTCATTTTCGTGATGTGTTTCCGTCTTTGTGCCCCATTTATTTGCAGCACACTTAGTTAAAGCCTTTTCAGCTTTCAGAGATACTGCGCTGTAATTGAATTGATATATACTCTCATAATTTATTCCTGGTCATTGTAAAGCATAATAATTGATAATGATATATAAAAAGATAGTTAGGATAATGCCAGAAACTGTCTGTTGTCCAAATAGTGTGGAGATACATTTTGATATCGATATCCCAAACTCCTAGTTACAGTTTGTCACAGGAAATAGCTTCATCAAGCAGTATCATCACCACAGTGCCATAAATGTGTTTTAATTTTGTAATATTTATTTTATGAACTCCAAGGTAAATTAGGGTGCAGTAAAGTTCTGATAGAAATCATTACCAATCATCATAGTTATGGAGTTAACAAGATAGTGATAAACACCATTAATTAAAAAAAATATAGCCATTCAAATAACCAAAATAATCACATATGCAGATAAACATTATGATTGGCAAACAAAAAAGTCTGTTCACCATTTAAAAGCAATGAAAATGAAAAGCAATGAGCAATAAAACAAAAAAAAGAGTGATGCCCTTAAAATAAATACATATTGACATGCAGCAATTAAAGGCACCCAAATCCTACAAGTAATTTTGAATGATGATATAGGAACTATGACTCCTGCTATTGTACCTTCATTTTAAAATCATTGTACTGGATGCAATCACAAGTATTTCAGTTTATTTGATTGTTAATTGTTTTTCTTCAAGCAATACAATTTGTTTATTTTATATATAAAAATTTTCCACATTTCGGAGTACCTTATTGCTAACGAAAATTGATGAAGAGAAGAATTCTAATATGACAAGTTTAATTACAGTTTCTTTTATTTCAAAGCAATTTATAGACTATTAAATAGTATTGATGATTTATTTTATTGATGAATGATTTTGGTAATAAAAATTATAAAATAAAAGCAGAGTACAAAGAAAAAAAAGAAGATAGATCAATTTGATGGTCTTTGACTTTAAAATAAACTTCACTAATGAACACACATGTATGCACTTACATATTCACACAGACATACATCCTCATTGAAATTTGCAATAAAAGTGTACATGTCATTGTCAAAGTACTTGCTTTTGAATGTTTTTGAGGCTGCTTGCAAAACTTGAAGCTACCATTGATAACTGTTGACTATTAGCAGGTGTTCACTCAGCTTAATAAGCTGTATTATAGTAAATGTAACTAGAACCATGTGCCAGTCTACCTTCCCATTAAATAATACTAATAGTCAGTCTTTTCCCAATATTATGCATTGTCTAACACTTTGATAGTAGCTGTAAAATGTTGCCTAGTTTGTATGTACATCCGAAACACTTGTTCACAGGATGAATACTGGTATATTGAAACCATTTACCTACTTTAGAATAAAAAAGGAATACTGTAGAGGAATGTACCTAAACTCTGACGTATACCTGAACAGTTTCATGTATGAACTACAATAACTTATGATTAATTATTCATTAAAATTTAAATAAATAAATAAATATAGCTTTTAATTTATTTTCTGCTGTTATTTATCTCTAAAATGCTGATGTTATATTGTTAAAACACTATTTAAAGTGACCACTGTTTTTTTAAAGTTAAAGAATAATGTGACCACTGTTAGTAGTTGAGAAATGAGATATCCACTGTTATTTGTAGCTGAGAAATAAGGTGTCCACTGTTCTTTTATAGTTGAGAAATAAGATGACTACTGCTATTTGTAGTTGAGAAATTAGGTGAGAACTCTGGAAATGTTGAATATAATTGCCATCTTTGTAGTAGGTGTATGGGAGATAGTCATTAGTAAGTCTTAGTCATGAGCACTTAATGCCAAGATGATTATTTTTTAATTGTTATTTAATATTATTGTTCTATAAGACAATTTAAATGTTTTATGCTAAATCTTCAGTTATAGTGAGTGAGAACATTGGTTTACCTTGTATTTATATTTTATGTTTAGGTTTGTGTAAACATTGTATTGGTTTGATTGGATTGGAGATCAGACCTCAAAACAAACTTGAGCTGGGTTATCTCCCTTTGGATCACTACGCTTCAGCATTGCAAAGAATGTGTAGCACTTTCTGAATTGTAATGTGTAGAAACATTTTTGAAAAATAGTATTATCTTGATATTGTGTAAAAGGGTATATTGCTTAAAAGTTTATTGTACTTAATATTTTTTCCCTCACAAAATTTTTCTTGACATCTTTGTTAATTCCAAGACATCATATATGGAATGGAGAAGTCTTTATCATTTCATTATCAGGAAATGATGTAGTCATTGTGAAGAATGGACGACGAATATGTGGTACTGGAGCAGCACTGGCCAATGCTCCTATTGCACAGAATAAAGCTTATTTTGAAATAAAAATTCAATGCACAGGTAAGATATAATAAACTAATTATATAGCTGGGTGTTACCAAGTTAAGGGGAATATTAAGTAATTGAACTAATTCCACAGTTTTTTCACTAGTCCCTGTGAAAACAGGAAAAAATGGTCTTTTTAACTTTAGGAGTATTAGTCTAAAGTTATTAAAGTTAAAGAAAAAATATCAAAATTATTTATTGGGATAGTTTAAAAAGACAAAATTTCATATTTACCAGGAAATCTGTTAAGTTAATCATGTATATTGCTGTGTGTTGTTTTGTTATTTATTAACAGTATTGACTATAGCCTTTGATTAGCATTGATGGGAATGATAATTTGACAGGGGATGGGAATACTGCCCTGGTCTATTAACTAATGAAGTATTGTGGGATTTGAAAACAATGCAAAGCTTGTTATGTCACTACTATAGTTTGGGTAAAGATGATTTTAAAAAAAAATGTATTAACAACAGATGTTTTCAATATTTAGATAATATCAGTAGTAATTGAATAACTGTACAGGAATGTGGCTTGTAAGTGTCTATTACTCAAAAGAACACAAGGTGTGATGAAATAAATGTATTTAGAGATTTTTATTAGTACCTCATGTTACTCATCCTGGTTAACAGTTGGAGAGTTTAGCTCAACAATTTTGAGCCAGGGAGTGGATGTGTGGATCGATAAAATTTCAGAATTGAGGGATGATAAGATGACCACTATTATTTGTGGTTGAGACATCACTAGATTGAGGTTCAAATCCCAATTACCTACTTGCAAGACCAGTGTCTTGATTTTATAGTTGGCTAGCTCCCATCATGCTTAAATAATATCAAATAATATAGAATTAAATTTGAAGTAATCAGTAAATTACCCATATTTTTGCACTTTTGGTAAACATAATGTGAGGAATACTATTTCAGCAAAATGTATTAATGAGAGATTATTAAATACTTAAGAGCAAAACAATGCATTTTGATTCACCAATTCCATTATTAAGATATTATTAGACTAAAGTACTCATTGTTTACTGTTACTGTTAGTATTTTAAAGTGTTTCTTGTATTCCAAATTATCTCACCTGCTACAATCAAGGCCGACATTAAGTTGATTAACAACTGCTGCATAGCCAGGCAAGATTGAGTTAGAGAGAATAAGATGAATATCAGTTTAATTACCAACATATAAGCAAAGAACTATGCATATATAACTATAAGTGTATGTGATTTTAGCATGTTGTATTAATATTTAGGCCTGGAATATTTTTTTTTTAAAGCAACAATAATCAGCACAGTAGATTAAGAAAATTGATGATGAAATAAATAAAATTACTTAACAATGAATTTTGATCTTTCAGTAAATTCTTTGAATTTAAAATGTCAGTTTGAAAATAGTAACAATTCTTTCTCCCCATCCCAAATTTTTGGTCAGTAAAAGTTGTTTTAGATGACAGATTATGTATAAATAATGTGACAGATGGAATTCACCACCCCTCCCTTCCCTGCAGGATAGTCAAAACACAATCCTGTTTTGAATGCATTGCTGACAGAAATGAAACAGCTTGTATACTGCATATTATTTTTGTCATGCTTGTAAAACACATTGCAAAATTAATACTACCTGACTCATAACTTTGATGATTCACAATTTCTGTGTGCCTTAATATTGTGACTGCTGATTTGTTTCATCACTGCATATAAAATAATATATACATGAAATTGCTTATGGATTTATACAATATTTCTGTAACACTATAAAAGACTTAAAAAGCAACAATGTTTAAGCCACACTCACAATTCTGTTTACATCAATTTTCCCACTAAATACATTTTCCTGCAGCCATAAGAGTTGCATTCATTTAGCATTTGTTAACTCCAAGTCATCATACTTTATTTAGTCAGTTTAACTAGTGTAATCACTTAGTGTGAATATTAAGATAATTCAATTAAATGTCATTAAATAATTAATAGTTCACTTAAGAATGAGATTACTAATTTAGATAAAATTAAAGCTATCAGATGTGTTCATTTTTAAATTTAAAAGAATTAATATCAGTATTACATAATTAACTTAACAGAGTAAAGTTAATTATGTAATACTGATATTCAAGATATTTACCATTTGTTTAACTTTTATTTGTTTGGGTAGGTTCATGGGGTGTTGGCCTAGCAACAAGAAAATGCAATATTAATGCAGTTCCTTTAGGCAGAGACTTGGAATCGTGGGTATTGCGTCAGGATGGGACATTGTTTCACAATGGGGAACAAAAGGGCAAACTTACAGTTGTTCCTCAAGAGGGTGATATTATGGTAAGTAGATATTTTTTCCAATTAGATATAATAATAAGTAGATCTGGTCTTAATTGGACATTTTTGGTAAATGGTTTTTTGTTATTTTCTTTGTTAACCAATTAACTAATGTTAACTAATTACTACAACTTTTAGTGTGAATGTTTAGGTTTATATTATAAAATATCACTGTGAGTGTGCAAGTTTATCATCTATGTCCTTATTGTAACAATGAATAAATTGGCTGACTGGAATTCTAGAGAAATTAATTGTAAATGTATGTGTGACATTTATAATACTTTTCTCTTATATACAAAATGCATGTACATGTTTCATTATGATATTTGAAGATTGCAGTCATACAAAAGAAATAGTTTAAAATGATGTACTGAGAATGGTGGGGTTTTGATAGCAGAGTTAATTTTGATAATTGCTTTAAAGCAATTTTTATGAAATAAATGATGAGTTTGAAAAATATTTTACTGTTATCATTTATTTAGAATCTTTACCAAACTATTCACTCCTACTTCTGGATAATCATGAGTTGATTGTATATTAAGTTTTTGAAAGTATTATTTTCTATGGATTAGAAGGGTCCGCTGATGGAATTCATGTGGTAAATTGACAAACTTCACATTGTCACGACCACCCTCTGCTCTCTTACAAAAGCGGGGGTGGGTGATTGCCAACAACAATGTAGGATCTTGTGTAGATGGAATTATAGGATCCCACATAGACAAAATGATATTTGCCTGTGTAGAGCGTTTTTTATTCTGTGTGTGGGTTATGTTTGTTGACGTGTATGTGTGTGAATGGGATTGTTCATGTGTAGACGGTACAGACATAATAATAATACTAATTAATAGACAAAGACAGGACAAAAAAGCACTTGCTCTCTCAAAATAAAGTTGTCAAGCTTTAAATTTGAAGAGTGAAAATTTGTGTTTATTTATCAGAGGGTTTTTTTCTCTTGCCTGTGGTGGTTAGTCAGTCACTTCAAAGACATTCACAAACATACACTCTGGGGTGGGATATGATGATGAATGAAAATAAAAATAAAATAAATAAATAAATAAACAATGCATCAAAATTCCACAACAGAGCAGTAGTTTCCGCTATCAATGATCAATCATACATCAAGCTAGTCAATCATAACATCAAGTTCTCAATTATTTGATTGATTTAGAGAAATGTTATTTTGTGGAACATTAATTGTCTATCTGAAATCTAGAGAATAATTATTTTGTGAAAACCTTAGTATTGTAATTTCTGAGTACTGAACAAAAGTCTCAAATTCCTAGCCTATGTGCACTGAGGTTCTTTCTACAATATTTTGAATTACTTAACTTAACTTACTTAACTGTTTTTACTTTCTACACCCATCAAAATTCAAGTAGGGTGATTTCATTGATGAATCAAAGTGGATGTACTAACGGTGGCCTGAACGATGATGTGATTGTTCGTGTAGGAAAATGGAAGGAAATACAATTGAAGTAGAGATATGGTTGAAACAAGGTCTCCTCTCATGGGTAGGTGTCATATCTGCAATCCCCCCCCAACCCCCCGACATCCTCCTGGTGTCACGTGATCAAATAAAGTCAACTTGTCCATAGGTCAAGTTATCAGCGACAAAATCAACGTCGCTCTCACCATCATGGTGTGTCATTGTGCCATGCCAGCACACCTCCACCAGTACATTTGCACAGATTGTAACCGAAACATCTGCGGTATAGGTCTGGGTCGAAGCATGCCTAGATGACTGTCCTTGCGACTGGTTCATCTCTTGCCATACTTAGGCCGCAAGGCTCACCAAAAAATGGTAGGAGCTCAAATCCCAGCAAACTTTCACTATTTGAGCTGCCCCAGTAATTTTGTGGAGCACTCAATAAGGCAACACACAAACAAACCCACAAGGAAATAAATCCAGTTTATCCCCTTATCTGTTTCTTCTAGTCTCTCTAACTGTCATCTGCCCTCATTTTCAGCCGTGATACTTTCACAAAACTACACTTGGTATTCCTGCTATACTTGAATTTCATCTGATGTTCCAGAAATCATGGAGAAGAATTTTACTTTGTCGCCAGTGTTTAATCTATGCAGCATTTACCTTTGCCATGCAGCGGGCGCGAATCTGTCTTTTCTGTTGTTTCTGCTGTTGTGGTGTTTTTCTACTCTCTCTCTGGTGTTCTCTTTTTTCTACCCTTAAATCTCCAGTTTTAAATTTTCAGTAAAAATTTTGCTGAATCGTCTTTTCAGCACAGTTCTTGAGTAATTGAAAGCCCACATTTTTCTTGCTTGGCATGCACTTAACATTTGCCATAGCATGGGGAGCTCAGATTAAAAAAGAAGAAATAAAACCTCAGGCTTTCCTATTCCTCAAATGCACGCTCATTCTAAGTTAAATAAATATCTCTCATATCTTCAAATACAGCATATTTAGATCAAACAAATATCTATATTATTCTAACAATATATACAACAATATCAATTTTTAATTCTCAACAACAAAATAGCATACAAAATGCATAATGACCTTTCTAATCCAGTCTTCAAGCTCTCATGCATCACAACAATGAAATGACTGTATTCACACAAATACGTAAATTCAACTTCACATGCATACTCCACAAACTAATAAAACATCAAACATATTCCCTCACTGTCCTGAAATATAAATAAATTTTCCACCTACACTATCTAACCTAACATTTCCAAAAAGAAAATAACTGCCAACTATGAATGCGGTGATCGTCGACCTTGACATCAAGTGTCAAAACAAAGAATAAAACAAAGAATAAAAAATGAATTTGAGTGTGTACCCCCATCCCCATAACATAGTATTTAACAAAAATAGATTTATTACAGTTACAAAAAACGTAGCTTCTAAATTATGGGCTACTGTGAAGAAATGAAGTGGGTTTTATTTAGTCATGTTTTCAGACTTAGTAAATATTACAAAATATTATCTGAAAATTATGCGCATGTTGGGCAGTTTTTAGCGACCTTAACCTGGACGATTGGCGTAAATAATAAAAAAAGAATAATAATTATGGTGCTTCTCCATGACACACATTCAACAACATTCAGAACTTGTAGTAATCACATAGAGGATTCTAGCTATGCTTTAATGGCTTTCATTTAAATTCCTCTTTGTATGTACACTTGTGATTATGTATACTTTGTATACAAAAGTTATACAGCAAATGCTCTTATTTAATATAGTCTTTATGTAATAAACTCTGTATCTTGTACAGTTTTTCTGAGTTAGCATCTGTTCTTATCAACTAGAAACTCTTTAAATTTTTAAATATCAATTAAAAAAATTGAAAGTTTTGATAATTACTTAAAAATTTATAAAGTTTTTAAAAAAAATAAAAGTTGTATTTAACTTTTAAATATGTATTTAAAGAATGTTCTTTAAAAGTTATCTTTATATTTTATTAAACTTTTATCAAAGGGCATCACGTATGACCACATTGAGATGAATTTCTTCCTCAATGGCAGTCCTCTTTCAACACCTTTCACAGGCATCAAGGGAACAGTTTATCCTGCATTCTATGGTACATATTGAGAGATCCAACTTTATAAAATATTCTGTAATAAAAAAATATTGCTGTAATTTTCAATTTGATTTATACAGTGAGGCCTTATATTTGATTATGATAAGTTGATTAAATTCTGCCTTTCATTGTTACATTGCTACAGTTCATGATATTGCTTCTATTAATGATAAATGTATGAGGAATTGCTATCTTCTCAGCTTCAGGTAAGAATTATAGCCTCATTTTTTTCACTATTATATTAAGACTATATATTAATTTATCTACTGTTTCCAGGTTTAAAGTGGATGAAAAAGGTCAAGTTTATGGGCTCTAGAAACAAATTAATTTATTAATAATTTGTTAAGAACACATTCCCACCATTAACTGATGCCTATCATATTTATATTCTTCATTTAGACTGTCTAGAGGGGTCTTATTGCCAATCTCAAGGAACCACAGAGCAGTTTATTACATTTTCTTTGAAAACATAAACTTGTTTCATACAGAAAAATTCTCATTAAATAAAAATTAGTGTGATGTGCATATATTTTATATATATTCATCATTGTAAGGTAAATAAGGACTGGCACAACTTCACTAAGTTTCAGTTTATCTCACTGTCGAAATAAATAAATGTAATGTTTATCACCTTTGAAGACAAAGTGAACAGGAATCTGTAACATAAACTTTCAATTAAGTTCAGTTTTCCCAAGCTTCATGGTAAAATTTAAGTAACTAATAACTTTTATAAATATTATTTTAGTGTTAAATAAAAATAAAATTCTGGTTGATGCACTGGAACACTAGTTGACAAAAGCACAACTAAGTGTTCTGGACCAAAATCTGACCTCAGTTAGTTCATTTGTTTGCTTACAGTTAAGGTATGGAGTAATGTGAGACACTAGTACAGAAACATTTTGCTTTTGTTTTTAGAAGAATGCAATTTTTTCCCACCAAAGTAAATAATTCTAAGTAATACACTTTTAATTGTTATATACTATAAATATATTGTATGAATTTAGAAAATAGGAATTAACATTTTTCTATATTGCTTTACATATTTGATAGAAGATATGTTCTCAGAAGAATATGTGATTATGCTGGTATCTAAAATAGCTTCTAAACATTGATGTAAATAAAATGTTATAATGTAAAATAATGCTCAGATTTTGAAGGTATACATATATAATTCCCTATTGTGTTTATCATAACCTGTTGGATTCAGTATAATTTCCTGCTTTTTTGTAATTTGTTTAATTTTTTTCATATGAATATTTTTGTTTCATTTTTCCAGTTGATGATGGTGCTACCTTGGATGTTCAGTTTGACAAATTTTACCATCAGCCTCCTGATGGGTATGACAGCATCATGATAGAGCAATCATTGCTGTAGTTTGATATGTGTGAAATGCGGCACTTGTTTCACTTCTCCTTGCAATACTGGTACCTCAGGTATCAGTCAGTGGATATTTGTTTTATCCTTCAACCTTCCATTTTTGTGTGAATAATTTTCATTTCAGTTGATACGTTGTCTGTGTTTTTTTCAAAAAAACTTTGTTCAGAGTATTATATAAACACAAACTACAAAAGCAAAGAAAAACCACATCCATAGATGTAAGTGACTAATTTAAAATATGCTACTTTGCTTGTTGGGATCAATAGCTTCCTAGTAAGTGCTAAAAAAGAAAAATCTTTTTTTTTTAATGATTGGATCTTATAAAATCTTTCAGGTAATTCAGATGTAGCTTGTTGACAACTGTTGCAGTTGTGGAATCAGGTGCTTTCTTGTAATTGCCTTATTTCAAGTATCTTACTTTGCTTAGTGTAATCAATAGCTTCCTTGTAAGTGACTAATTTCAAGTATGCTACTTTGCTTGGTGGGATCAATAGCTCTCTTGTTTTTGACTAATATAAAATATGCTGCTTTGCTAGGTGGGGATCAATAGCTCTCTAGTAAGTGACTTATTTCAAGAATGTTACTTTGATTGGGGGATCAGTAGCTTCATTATAAGTAACTGATTACAAATATATTAATGTGTTTAGCAGGCTTCAAGGCAGTTGACTTTTGTTTAGATTTAATCAAATTTCAGTGAAACCAGTTTTAAAGGAAACACTGATTGTTTATTGAAAACACATATCATTAAAGCGGATCTAAAATTCTACATGTGAGTAGATAGGTAATATGATCACATCTGTGGTTTAAAAAAGAATTATTTGTTTGAGTCTAAATGTTTTGATCTAAAAATCATTGTGATGAGTATGAATATTTTCTTTTCTGCAGTCAGGCCAGTAACATAAAGAAGGGAAGAGCAATACCTGTAAATTAAATAAATAGTAGCTATTAGAAATCCTCATAATTGCAACTACTGTGTGCAGATTTCAGAATATGAAAACTTATTGATTTCACCAAAAATAACTTTAATCATTGCATATTTGACCAAATGTTTGGATTAAAGTAACAAAAACTATATTCAGTGAAAGGGCAGATTTAAGTAAAAGGACAAAAATCAGGTTTTACTAGTAAGTTGATTTCTCTTCCTCTTAAGTGTCTATTATGCAGTGTTTAGTCTTAGTCATATTAAGAATTTTCCATAATGAGGTAAATAGAGAAATCTTTACTTAAATTCTAAAAGTTGGGTTTTTCGTGGTTTTTTTTTTTGCATTGACTGTATACTATGTTTGAAGGGAGATAATCCAGATATTTGTTTTTTTATTGTCATCATGATTTACTTAGAGGATACTCATATATTTTACAAAGATAATTTCAGTGAGTCACATATCTAACAGTGTACAAATTGAGGATGCACATTGTTGATGGAAAATAATTTAAATGTTTTCATTTTCATTATTATATTACATGGATAATGCATAGCTTAGGTGTGGATCACAGTTCTGGAAGTGTGCATATTAAGGATGATCATTGTTAAGGGAAGCAATAGAAAAGTCCACCAATGTGTTGCATCTCATTTGATATGAGGTATATACTGTCAATTTGCTGAGGATGTTCACTGAGAGATATAACTTTGTTTAATGATCACTTGACCATCTATGAGTTAGTTTGATTTTCATTGATATGAGATAATTGAGATCAGCTGTATGTTTGGTTTACATCAACATTAGATGACATTCTCATATTTTGGAAAGGAGATTTTAGATAAATGTGCCTTTCCATCAAGTTTGTCAGGGCTGCTTATTTTTAAAAGTTCATGGCCTGCTTTCAACACACCCATCTTAACACATTTTTTTTTTACAAGGGACAAACTCATAAAATATAGTTAGTTTTTCTTAAATGCTCCACATTATGTAAAGCCGGTTAGTGGATTAACACTAATCAGATCATGAGCTTTGCTGTATATGAAAACCACTTTTTAAAATTTTATGTAGTAATGCAAGTTAAAAAAAAATGTAATCAGAAAAGCAAAAGGCTCTATGCAGGTTTTCTTTGGGCAACTAAAACTAATGATGGGTGGAAGAAATTATTGAATATAAAGTAAAATTGACAGAAATGACTTCACACTTCTGACAGTAATCAGTACCATAGTGGAAAAGTCACACACACACACAAAACATTAAAAAAGAAGTCCTTTTGCCGAAAATTTGGCTATAGTGAGTAGAACAGTACAGATCATAGCAAAAAAGCAAAACATGTTGATTTTTCTGTTAAACAAGTGAAAAGTTTGTGTATTATTTTCCATTTCATAAAATATCTTTTTTCAGTTATAAATTGTTCTTAACCAAATGTTAATGTGTAATTGCAACATTAATTCTCATGTTGCTGATGCTTGGGGAAAATGTGTTTAATATAGAAATTAATATTTATGTCATAGCAGTGACATAATTAATAACATTTAAGTCTGATTTTTAATAATGATTTTAGTTTTGATTTGAATAACATAGAATAGTTATTATGCCTACACAGATGCTTGTCTTTTGGTGTTTTAATTGTTTAGGTAAACATTTGCCATCACAGATTTAAGTGTTAACTTTAATGCCTTTACTGTTGTTTAGGTAAATGTCTTCAATATTGATGTCTTTAATGTTGCTTTGATAAATTCCTGTGCAGGAAAAAAAAATTAGTAAACCACATGCGACTCCAAAAGCAAGTTAAATTCTTATTCTGTTAAGAAAATATTGCATTTTTTCTATTCAACATGATATTACAAGTTTGATTAAATAATCTTTTACCATGTTACTGTAAAAACTGCATTTCCAGCAGTGAATTTAAACAAGTTTGAAATTGGGAAAGTCTGCATTTGTCGTATAAAATGTTTTGTATGTGTGCTTTTATTTTATGAGAATTTTTTATTTTTTAAGTGTTGATTGAAATATACCCATGCATCTTTGTATACTGTAGATGTTATTGATGCAGTATTTTGGTTTCACAGGTGAAAAATTTGGTTTATTTGTAGTTGACTGAATATACTAAGAGACTGGAAGCGGTAGCTTTAGCATGTATGGTAGATATTTGTTTTAGAAAGCCCTTTTTTTCTGACACAAAACCAAACTCATCCTTTATCGACCCTTATGATGAAGTCAAAGACCTTGCACCAGTTTGAGAACAGTTTCTCTTTTCAGTGACATCAAATATTTCTTCCAAGTGAAGCCATTCAATCAGACCTTAATAAACATACCCTATTGTTAGCCTGACATGGTGAGGCTAAGTACTGATACTTTATTCACATATTATATTTTTGATACAAAATAGCAATAGTAATAGTTAAAAACAAAATCGGCACGCACAAATAAATACCTCTTCCATGAGTAATTTATTTAACAGTGATTATTTATTCATATTTTAAGTCTTGCCAGTATAGAGAAGCATGTTCTTGGGAGAAGGTTCTCTTAGTAGAAGTAGTAGTTTTATTAGCAAATACAGTATATATATTGTAAAGTTATTTTATAAATGCTCATATCTGCACAATGAGAGAGAGTACATCTCCATTTATGGCGTGAGAGAGAGTGTGCACCTCTCTATGCCATTTGCACTTACACTTTCAATCACAGTAATCTGTTTAAATTTGTCTTAACTCCTTTAGTGACATTACACTTTCAATCAGAGTAATCTGTTTAAATTTGTCTTAACTCCTTTAGTGACATTTACATTTTCAATCTGAGTAATCTGTTTAAAATTGTCTTGACTCCTTTAGTGACATTTACACTTTCAATCTGAGTAATCTGTTTAAATTTGTCTTGACTTTGTTTAAATTTGTCTTTAGTGTCATTAGTTTGCAATTTTATATCCATAAAAATGTATATGCTGATATATTTTTGGTAGGTAACTTTACTGAATCTCACTTTCTTCACTTATTCTTGTCATTCTATCTGGTTTTGAGAAGATATTCTTGTTGTCACTCTGTCTGGATTTCTGAAGACAGGTTTACTGTTAGTATATAATCATTCAGACTTTCTGGGAAAAGTTTAATAAAACTTGGAATTAAAGGTGAAGTTTCAAAATGTCTGATTTGCTTGTGTGCTATAAATCATGCACACTTAGGTAAAACAATAATTTCTACGTACAACAGATGTTAGTTGAGGGTAGATAACACTTAATTAACATACACTCAAATTATGCAGTATGAAGAGCATTTTTAATTTACCAGACTTATTGTGTGTAATGTGTCAGAAACAGACTGACTGTATTCAGACATAAGAGTTCAGATGATTCCTACTCATCAGTTCATTTCATCATGCATTTCATTAGTTTTCCCACTTTTAGCATTATGATTATCTTCAATTTCTTTATCCTTTCAAGTACTGAATATTGATATTTTTCTATTTGTATGTGCCCTTAAAACTAAGGGAATTTTAATCTGAAATATTTTTGAATTAGAAATCTTTGCAACATGTGTCTTTGCTTGGGGTTTTGACAGTGACTCTAAAGTCTCATGTTATTTGGCAATATTGAAATAAAACTTCATTTAATTTGTAGATCAAGAATGTTAAAACCGGTGTAAATAACTTGTACTATACTGTTTGCGTGTATGTGCTGGTAGTGTTTGTGAATGATGAATTTCAGTTGCATAAAGTTTTTTTAAATCATGTATTTTATAAATATGAATGATACTGTTGATGCCAATTATTTATGTACAAGCCAAATAAAATACAAACTAATAGTTAAACATCTCTCGACTTACTGTCTTTATTTTTACTTTTTAAATGAATGATTTATAAAAGATCAGTGTTTTTGAATGAGCTACATGAATCTTACAAATGACTATTAAAAGTATTATTAATATTAAAAATTAATTACGTAAAGATGGTATTTTTTCTAAGTAAAATAAATTTTCCTAATATTTATCAGATGTGATTACTTTTAAGTCAGTCAATGCCTTTCTTTTATGGACATGACAAGACCAAGTGGCCCCAGTTTAATACTTTGGGGGGTAACCATACTTTTTGCATAGTATGTGTTATGTGAATATGTATTGGTTAGAGTAATCCCTCTCAATACCGAATGAGAAACAGGCTGAGAAAAGAGAGAAGGCTTGGAAGGCCTATGCTATGCATATCAGGAGGTATTCAGGAAACAATACTTTTTTCCATCAAGCAGCTTGATGCAAATACGTTAGGGGAACAAGTAAGTCATGGGGATTCTCAATCATGAAACATTCTTTTTTGTATTTATATGTGCACACAAGTAAAAAAAAAAAATCTTAGTCATGAAAAGAGAATAGGGAGTGGATTGAATATGTGCTAAAGGACTTCTGAAGGGTCAAGAGGGAGATGCAAATATTGTAAAACTGAATCTCAACAAGGATTTATAATCAATCGCTGCAATTATTTCTTTTGAAACTACACTTCTATTCAAGGCAAAATTGGATGAAATTGCTTAAAAAATAAAAACAACTGTAGGTCTTAACAGAGTGGGCAAGAGCAGTTTATTTTTTACATACATTAGTGATTAATCCAAGATAAGAATGTCTGTTGATGGTAAATATCTCTTGAGTGCATGAATAAGGGCAATAGAATTTAGATTTATTTATTCACATAATTTATAGATTTATAAGTACAGTTTTTGAAAGCCCTAACAAAATAATAGAAGTATATTTTTTCATGACTGACAAAGCTCTAAATGCTTTTCAATTTTAGAAGCTCAAAAATTATTCGAAAATAAATCAAAATCTCAAACTGAGAATAAATCCCTGTAATATGGAAGGTTGACAGCTATGTGTTGACAACCTTGTCTACCTGCATATTATGGATAATTAAGGGCATTGGGTGAACTATGCCCAGTATTTTTATTAAGATATGTTGTGGATGTATTTAAGAATTTATTTTCAAATAAAGCATAAACTGACAAACATCCCAAATGAATCTGAAACATAACTTCATAACTACTGCAAAAAATATCAACATTATATCCTATTACATACATTTTTATTGTATAATAAACATCTGACAAACCTTCATTCTGACAAATGTGTTTTACTATATTAATTTAAAATTAATTACACATATGAAATTATATTTACAATCTGCGACAGTGCATTTACATTTTTTGTTTTATATTATATACTTTATTGGTAGCTTTATGTCAGAGTTTGAATGTCTTAACTGTCTCCTTTGTGTGAGTATTGGAAAAGTTTATATCACATACATTATTAAATCTAGTTTTCTGTTAAATTTATTATCAATATGTAGTCTCATCATTGGGATTTTATAACAAGTTAAAATTAGGATTTCCCAATTATTTTCAAGTCACCAAACTTCAGAGGTCATCAATGTAGGACTGGTGGTCAAGAGATCTAGGCACTGGACTCCTATGGATGAGGTCCATGGATTTAAGTCACCTTGCTACCAAGCATTTAAAAAAAAATTCCAAGTGACTCACCCACTCTCTAGCTAGAAATTGTTGTGCTTAATATCTAATTTTGTATTATGAGTAGAGATCTTAGCAGGATATGAAGCACTAATACAAATTTATTTTAAAAGTGCACATTTTAAAATCTCAAATCAGTGTGCAGAATAATTTAATTGATAACTTTTAAAATGCTGTAAACTTCTTACCATTAAATATGAATTAAAATTTTCTTCAAACATTTATAGCATTAAGCACATTTATTCTGAAAATCCTTACAAATACATTTATGATGTATACTGTACATGAGAGCAAATGGATGTGTCCTGGCCAAGAATGAACAGACAACTTTAAACTGAAAATGAAAATAATGGAGACAAATGCTGCCCACCTGAAATGGAAAAAGTACCAAAAACTATTCTCCAAAACTCATTCCTCAAATTCTATCAAAAGAAATAAAACACTTATCTGGAACAGTAACATGACAGTCTCACTCCACGAAGCTGCTTGTTTCTCAAGTATTATATATCAAACACCATTTTTCTTAATATGACTGCCTCATCCATGAAGGATGCTTGTTTATTCCACTGTCAAACACAAAACGTCTTGGTTCTTGCACATATATTTCCTCTGAAATGCATTCCCCTTAAAGTTGAGTTGCCATGGCTTGAATTACACATACACAATACCAACAGAAACGCACCATGATTTTAAAAACTCATTCAGTTAAATAAAACTTTAGCTGAATATATTAGGTAGGTGTACCAGCAAACTAGAGCTTTAAAATTATCAGCCAAACTTTTCTACTTTTGTTCATCTATTGGAGATGAGGCTGCTTACAAGTTTGAGACCTCATGTAATTTTACATTCTTGGAAAAGGCTGATTCTGTCAGCTGTCTTCTCTAGGTGCTTCATTTTACATACACAGCCTTATACAGGGTCTGTACAGGCTTGTGAGCTTGAAATTCTATGATTTTTAATGCCCTTTTCATACATTTTCCAGACATTCAGACACGAAAATATAAAACCAGTACTTCTCAAGAGAAACATTTCTCTACACATTTGGGTCCACAAAATAGTTGATTGATATATTAAAACAAAGTTGAAGGCAGACTGTCAAAAATGTAAACAATGTTCTAATATAGTTAATGACAAATTAGCACAACAGCACAAACAATGAGCAGCCAATATGTCTATGGCTTAGCTATTTCGTCAAGCTTAGCTTTTAATTCTTCATCTACTTTTGGCAGTTCGTCTCTGATTTTCGCAGAGAATTAGACTTAGCTAAAAGATTGAAATCTCCTGTTTTCAGCCTTCTCTGCATATTCATCAGCATCCTTGTTCATTGATTTAATGCTCTCTTCTATTCTCCTCTTCCTTTTTTTCAGGTCATCCAGCTCTTCCATGACAGTTGTCCTCTTCTTTGTATGTGCAATTGCCTCTTTGTCTTTCTTTTGTTCATCCAGATACTGCTGGTATTTATGACAAGCTGAGCTCGAAGCACTTTTTTGGTCACTTCCACTTTATTCCACCAATATGCTTAACATGTTCAATGAATGCTTGCAAGGCAATGATATATTTTTCAGACATTTGTTGTCATTATTTCTTTGTTTTCTGAGAATCCTCTTTCAATGGAGGCCAGTCCATGAGATAGGACATTTTCACAAGTGACCAAAGCTGGCTGAAGGAAGAGGTTGCCAAAAGGCAGTTTGCATCATAGATGAATGATGTGAAAATGCTTCTCTTGTTCTCTGTTGCTATTTCTTCATAGAAATTTAAGAGATCAGTAGTCAACCCATCACAATCGGTCACTTGAATTTTCTTTGTCATTTTATCAGAAATTTTACTATCTGGAAACACTGTTATGAACAATCATGGGCTATTTTGTGTGCTTGTGAAGGAATAATGTGAGGTAACAACTTTTAATGTCTACAGAATTTCTGCTTTTAATACATCATCTCTTGACATGTATGATGACACTGAAGAAACAGGTGAATCATAATTTTCGCTGTCTAAAACTAAACCACTGGCTCTGGTGACATTGCAGGCACTGGTATTAGAATTTGTCGATGGAGGATCGGTAGTTGAAATGATGTCAGCAGAACTATAGCCTGGTTTACAAAATTCTGATATTCAACAGTGATTTAGAATAAATTGCCTAGCCTTTAGTAGGCTTACATGTTTTGCTCATTTCATGTGACTTTTCAATGCAGCTTCACCCATGTTTGACCACATCCAACAATTTTACACACACTATGCAATTAGCCATGGTTTGGAGAGTAGGATGTTCTGATACCTTATCTTTGCAGTCACTTTTCACTAAAGTGACACTTTCCAGGCATTTCCAGGCTTTCAAACAAAATAAAATCACTCCAAAACTCAGTCACAGTGTAGGCCAAAATGGTGGCACAAAGAACAAAACTGATCTGTTTAACCAATCAGAGCTCAAGACAGAAGTGTTAAGAAAAAGGCATCCGACCAGAGTTGTTGTAAAATAACAGAGTTAAAACTTTGATAAGCAATGCAAACTGCACTTTCTGTTTCTCTCTCTATTTTTCATTATTTTTAAATTCCATGACTTTCCAAAACTCAATTCTTTTACAAGGATTTTCCAGGGCCTGGAAAATCATTTCTAAATCCAATGACCCAGATTTCATGACACTGTCTGGACTCGCTTATAAAGATCTGCTTTCTTTAACTTGATTAATATGGATGATAAGTGAATAATTTTTTTATACTACAGAAAAGAAGACAGGAGAGGGAAGGGGTTGGCTTTGCTGACCACCAGAATTTTGTGCGGCTCTGAAATGTAACCCTTGATCCTGTTCTGTAAAAGGAAAATAATTCCAAATTGAGTATTTGCAAACAATTATACACTGGCTTATCTATATACAGTAATCCCTCTCCATCAAAGATAATTCCATTCTTGAAAACCTGAGGCTGGTATATTTGTGACTAGTAATCTTAAGATCTTATAGGAAAAATAGAATGAGGAAAAAAGATTCAATCTAAAAGTAAAACAATATTGTCAGAGTAAAGAAACAATAATACAGAATAAGCTATTTAGAATAGATTGAAAGCTCTATAATTTTGTTTCTTCTAGAATGCAGAGCAACTTGCGAAAAACTCTTCTTTTTTTTTTTAAGCACTTGTTGGGGGTCAATTTAATTTATTAATTCAATATGATACCACTAAAAATGCTTTGCACTATCAAAACCACTCTAAGGCCAAGGCAATAATGTATACACAAATGAATAGAACACTTAAAAATTTAAACAGAAATGTCCATTCGCAATGGAGGCTGACAGAGACAATGAGATCAGACTACAAGGAGCTGTAAAATAAAAAAATGTGCCATGAAAAGTCTCAAGCTAGAGAATAGTTGTACTGTGGAGTTGCACAAGACAAAATGGTTTACTGAAAATATTCCATGGAAACTAAAATTCATGTATGGTAAACTCATGGCTGGTGAGGGATTACTGTATTATAAATCAAAAATATTTTTTAACTTTCCAAAGATAGTATATATGCATTACTTTCTTTACTGATAACCAATTCCAACATTTAAAGTGATTAAAAAATAATATTTATAAAGCACAATCAAATGTCATTATGCTAACAGAAATATGAAAGTGACCACTCTTTATCAAGTGGAGATAACAGTTACACATTACATACGATTGCATATGTAAAGGGCAATACCTCACAAGTTAAACTCAAGAAAAATAATTATTTAAAGTTTGCTCCATTCAATGTCTCATTAATACATAAGCATATTGAACATACAATTTAAAATTCACTTACCTCACATATCAAGTTTGCAATTATGCATTGTGTTTCATCATCATCAATGTCTTCAACCTAAACAAAGAAAAGTAAGTATAGATAATTATAATGAAACCAATCTGAGAGTCAACTTTTAGAAACAAAATGCAAATTAATTCAGACAATGAAACTAATCTGATATTACAATCTTAACAAATAAAATCCAAATACATCCAGACAAATGAAAACACCCAAAATAATTTCAAAACTAAAACTAATTTGATACTTCATCAAACTAAAAGGGATTATATTTTAATTCACCTGCTCAGCATAAACCAATGCTGCTCATTTTAGTAAGATAGAGTGGTGACTTTTTTTTTAGCACTGATAGAGAGTGCTGCTTTGTTTGCACTGTATCAGAGTGCTGCCCGTTTTAGCACTGTATCAGAGCGCTGCTCTTTTTAGCACTGTATCAGAGCACTGCTCTTTTTAGCACTATATCAGAGCGCTGCCCTTTTTAGCACTGTATCAGAGAGCTGCTCTTTTTAGCATTATATCAGAGCGCTGCCTTTTCTAGCACTATATCAGAGCGCTGCTCTTTTTAGCACTATATCAGAGCGCTGCTCTTTTTAGCACTTTATGAAAGACCTAGTATAATACTGGCAGTTATAATCTAGTGAGTGAACTATTCAAGGTGCTATGCATTTATTTCCTACAAAACCAACTTCAGTCAAACAGTTCCAGCAAAGTCAACTCTGAAATGCTTTAAACTGAAGTAAAGAAATGTAATTCAATCATTTATTTATATTTGATTATATTATGGGAGAACTTATTATTATATTATTAGAGAAATCCTATTCAAGTCTTCCTTGCACTCTTTTAGTATGTCCCTAAAAAATAATCATAAATAAAAAAGTGACTTATTTATTTACTTTTCAGACAGTTTAAAGCAATACAGAAAGTTGACTTTACTGGGACTGTGTGATGGTAGTTGGCTCTGCAGGAAATAATGCTGCTTTGCATGTTTGTCTTGATAGTTTTCAAAATATTTTAACTAATACAATATATACTTGTCTCTCTTCATATCAGTATAGTTTTGTTAAAATTTAATGATTTTTTTTTTTTTAATAGCGTAGTTTTCTCTCCATAACTATGACCTAAATGTCTCATTTGTGATGTCATAAAAACAATCCAAAAGTTTATTCTTCAAATTCTTTAACTTTATATAACCGTAATAAAAACAAAAATTTTAAACTAAGAAATAAGTATATAATTTAAAAAAACAACACCCAGTATATATAATAAAAGTAATGTTTCTAAAATAGTCAAAACAAAAATAAAAAATTTAAGATGGGTGATGGAAGGTGGCCAAATTTAGCATTTCATAAATAGTTTAATGATTATGCAACCAAAAGCAATGGTAACAAAGTCAAGTATTAATATTTTTGAAATAAAAACATTTAAAAAAAAATAAGAGCTATAACTTTAGAATGTTTTCAAACTATAAGTCTTCTAAATACTTTAAAAAAAACATCTTAAATGTTGGCAGGCCTGAATCTATAATAAGAAAAAAAGCTCAAACACAAACTAATTACATACTTGGTTCATTTTGAGAGCTGCAGTAAAAGAAGCAATAGGTATGTGATGTTTCTTGTCCAGTATAAGGTACCTGCATATAGAAATTTAAAAAAAACAACACTCATATTTACAAAATGAAAATGGTTTACAACATGCATTGGCTGCATTGCTAACCTTCAAAGATAAAGAGCATTAAGAATGGAAAGTCGAAGCATAAAATATAAAAAAACATCTTCCCAGTTAACATTTTCAGTTGTCACTTATCTGTACTTAAATTCCTCTCTCTCTCTCTCTCTCACACACTGCATACACACAGAATACACACACTGCATACTCACAGAATACATACACACACTCTCACACATTAAATGCTGTTGAGACTAAATTCTTTATTGAACTTATATTCTCATTACAAATTTAAAAAAAGAGTTTTGTTGGTGTCGATTTTGATTTTTGTAATGTTTACTGAACTTACATAACTTATAAGAAACCATGACTAAATTCTTTACTAAGTTTCACTTTTTTGAAAATATTTCTGAACATAATGATTGAAAGTAGAGTTACTGCTTTGAACTTAACACTTTTAATTGAGCTTACACTTTTTTAAAAAGATTTCTGTACGTGATGACTTTAAGTTTTTCCAAGATTAAGAAGATGCCACATCGGATGAAGAATGCTTCATGCTTTTGCAGTGCTTCATTCAACTGAAGCAAATTTCCAGAGCTGTGGAGATAAAAACCAAACCATTGCTTACTGCTGTTAAGAAAAATGATGAAAGTGAAAGAAACATTTTTAGCTGGCATAAATATTATGTCTTACAAACATATACTTGGCGAGTAATATACATAACAACAAAAAATATACACCAAAAAAAATTATTAAACTTTTCACTGCTGATGTAAAGAAATTATTTCTGCACTGTGTCGAGTGAATCTAAAACAAGTGAGCTGCTGACAGGAAAGAGAAGAATTAATAGGTAAAATAAGTCATGAAATACACACTTTGTAAATTTATGTACTGTAATATTTTGACAAGTTGGATGATTCTGAAGAAATGGTTGTCCTACATAAAAAACAACATTTACTAGCTTGTTATCATGATCACAAGTCTGTTGATAATTTACACGTAATTTACATATCCATGATATTTATAATATGTAGACTCTTTCTTTTTGAGCATTCAGAGCAGAGTACATTACCACCTCCATCTCCCTGAATAAAATAAATATGTGCACCGTCCATGAACCTGAGTGTGAGCTCTGTCAACCAAGAGAATGCTTTGCCAGTTAACTGTTTGTTAGTGTGACATAATTTATTTAGAAATTACTTTTTTGTTTATGTTGCTTATTCTTATTCATTCTTACATCAATACATCAGAAAACCATTAAAATAAATACATGTACATAAAACTAATAATGAAAATGTCAGATTACTGAAATGTTGTGTGAGACTGATATAAGCTATACATATAAATAAAGGGAGAGTCTTTGTGTATGTGGTAAAGAAAACAAACCTCACTGACATTTCAAATGTGAGCAAGTATCACCTCACTGACATTTCAAATGTGAGCAAGTGTCACCTCACCTGACAGCTTTTGTGACATCTGAAAACTGCATCAGATCGTATTTCCTAAGAAGGTCTTGCTTTGGCATATGTCCCTTTACATTTTTTGAAAAAAAAAAAATTAAATAAATACTGAAAGCACCAAAAAATATGAATCAGCATCAACCACCCCCTACCCCATACACACACAGTGTAAAAAATAAATGTTATTTTATTACCCTTACCACTTAATATGAACAAAAAAGTAGAAACATAATGTTATTCCTGTCCTCAATCTCTGGCTCTCCTACATTAAATTACAAAATAAAAAAATAGTTTTTCCTTTTACTATCTCTTCCCCAGCAAAGTTTATAGGTAATACTTTTCTGTTCTCCCCACCTCTACATAATACATAAGTAAAAAAAAGAGAATAAACAATACACAAATAAAATAAGAGCAAAATAAATAATACACAAATAAAAATGCACACACATACACACACTCCACACAACCTCCCAGTCCCCCATCATACACATATATGGAAAAAGGAAATAATAAACATTAATTTTCCTGATATTCTAAGAGTTTCCCCTCTTCTCATGCAATCAGAGGAAATTACATGAAGAATCACTCAGTGTTGCAGTCTTGGAGACTACTAATGTTACCCCTGTAGATCTTAATCAAGTCCACACTGAGAAGGGAGGCAATTAGTAATTCTAAAAAGTTGTGCAGAGGCAAACTGGAGTGGTTTTTGTGGATGGTGTGACATTATAGAATTTAACCCTTTCAATATATCTTTAGCAGCCGAAACAGATTTCTTTGGTTGCATGTAGGAAGTCAAAAGATTGTATGTCATTGCATATTTATTGTGTATTATACATTTTATTATATGTACATATATAATGTGTTATGTACATACTTAATCTTATTATTATGTGCTATGGTACACGTCTTTTTTATTATATTACTGTTTATATTCAATACTGCAAAGCACATAATGCCTTTTATAGAAGATTAAATGTGCTTATGTCACCAATATTAGTAGTGGTAATTATCCTGAATGTTTACCAGGTGAACATAGGCACAGCTTACTAAGGAATATAATTCTCACTAAAAAGGTGGGGATGCTACTGGGTAAGTTCTTAATTGTTTATCTCTCTCTGGAGTTTGCATGGATCCCATACAGATCCTGGCTTGCCTGTTCAAAAAACTGTATGAAACATCATTTGGTAAAGTATTCAGGTACAAGCTACTGTACAATAAACTTCTATTAAGATGTTATGCTTATGTCTATTTACTTTTATTCAAACTCTTAATAGCACACTTTGATCAGTCCATCAAAACTAAACTTTTCCCTCTTAAATGCTACAAAGCAAATATTTAATATGGCAAGCCATAAAAATACTTTTTATGTTAGCAGTACTCACCAATAGTACTTTGACTGGAATAAGGTAGATGAGAATAAATCGCTTGTTTTTTTTGCTTGCTCGGTGACAGTGCTGGAATGCAAATGTCAAGTACTCTTCAGCTGAAAATAACAAGTTCAGTCAGTCATATGACACACCAAGTCACAGTTTGAAAACACATATAATGTCAAACACTCTATGGTTGAAAGCAATCAGTTCAGTCAATCATTTGACACATCAACAAATCACAATTTGAAAACATGTCAAATACTCTATGGTTGAGAGTAACTAGTTCAGTCAGTCATGTGATACATCAACAAATCACAATTTGAAAACACAGAATGTCAAATACTTTATGGCTGAAAGTAACATGTTAAGTAAGTTGTGTAATGGACAAACAAATCATGATCTGAAAACACAACTGTCTAAATTAATTTTTAAAAATTATTATAATAAAAGTGATGCTTTTGGCTTTAACAAAGACTTGATATCTAGTTAATATTCAAAGCTATTTAGAAATGTACTTCATGGCAGATTTTATATGTTTATGACTGTGTATTTCTAATGATGTTAGTCAGTTCAGTCCTTACAAAAAAATGAAAATAACTTTAAAAGAAACTCATTTATTCAATCTAATTAAAATTTGTATTTCCCCCAATGCATATTTAAAAATACTAATTTATGGTGTTTTGGGTAACTGAAATAAAATATATTATGTTTATTTCAACCCATTAACAAAATCAGTGATTTCAGTAAAGTAAATTACATTTACTTCAAGGCAACAGCAAAATTTGCAAATATATGAAAACAAATATTGAGAAGAAATAAATCAATTAAATCAGTTATGTTTATTGATCTAAAAGATGCTTATACTACATATGGTGTTTTCTGATTATTGGTCTTATTTACTGTGAATATTTTGATTTATTCAAACAAACAAGCTGAATATTATTATATTGGATTTACAGTAACTAATGAACGAGTGAAATAAAAAATACTGATGGTTGAGTTAACATTAGTTAATTAAATTTTAGCAAGTCAGATGGTTATATCACTAACTCCCAAAAGCAGTGTATTAGATTAAACACAAATTATGATGCCCTCTGAACCATTTCAAGACAAAATTAGACCAAAATTAAATTAAGTTAACAAAATTAAGGCAGATACCAACCTGCTTTGAAATCACTGTCAAACATGGCTTTTCTTCCAACGTAAAATCTGCAACACAATATATTGTCTCATGATCACTAATGAATTTTCTGAACAAAATAACTCTATTTTGTAATGTCCACACCTCAGTGTAAGGCTGAAGTTTTGTCATTTTACCAAATAAACGTTTATATTAACAAAGTTTCAATTTGTGGTGGAGTAAATTTGCTTATCCCTATTTCTAAATTTAATTGTTATATAAATTGTTAAATGTTAAAGTGACCCAACCTTAGGCACTGCTTAAGATGATATTTTTGAGTTGGAGTAAACAACTCAGGTGGAGAATGTGCTAGAAATTTGCTGATGTAATCTAAACCAGTTTTAGGTGAATGAGTAGTTTTTATTATCCAATAGTTAAGATTTACAAGAATTAGATGTGCCAATGGGCTGAGATCAAAGTTTACCTATTGAAAAGAATTGTATTCTCTAGTCACATTGAAATTGGTGTGGCAGAGTGCAGTCATGAAAGGCGTCCGTTAGCTTAATAGGAAGCAGCAGCCTCTTTTGTTTTTACCAGAATCTCCTGGTTTATTGATTTATAAACTGCTACAATTGTGGTAGATTCGAGAAGTTTCTACCCCCCAGTGTGTAAGTGAAAGGATACACTGCACTCTGTTGATGTTTGGTGGTAAAGTATGCTCAACTACATTGTGGAATTTCTGGTACAAGGAAGTTACTGGAAATTGATACATTGTTGTTCTGCTTGAGGTAACTAATGTGATGGATATTAATTAGTCTCAAGAGAACAGTGGCTAACAGAACATTCTCCAGCATGCTAGAGGACACAGGAAACTGACAATTTATTGTGAACAACAAGTTTGTGACTTTGTTACGAAAGCATGTGAAAGACTACTGCGGCAATTGTCTAGATGAAGTTGTGTACAAACTATTATCGCTTATTTCTCTATAACTCCATTTCTGTTCTCTGATAAGAACTATCCTGTGATTTATATTGATACTTATCTGTTGAATTATGTGTAGGATATAAGACAGTATAAAGATTGAAACTATTTGAACGTGGTTGGTGGAAATATTGATGTCAAGTAATCATTTCACTGTATTTGTTATATTTATATTTGATTGTTATTTAATAAATTTATTAACCTTCTTATACATATTGATAACAATATGTTGGAGAGATAGTGGGTGGATGGGGACATGCTAAATATAGAATAAAGATGGATTTATCTTCTCCTTTGGTAAGATTTCCACCTATGGAAATATTGTGTGACACTGAATGTTTGTCTTTAATGTTGTGGAAGAAAGAAAACGTTTACAGCACCCACATTTCCGCGAAGTGAGAGGGACGCGTGGTGTCTTCTGGTGAATTATTAACATAAATTATGATTCTCATCACTTGTAATTATTTATGGATGATTAATAATAATAATAATCATAACCATTAACTAGGGTGGCATTTGTATCACACAATTAAAGTGTGTCAGTATTTGTGCTGAAAACATTAATGCTTTTACATATGCCAAATCTCAACAAATAATACACAAATAATTAAAAAAACAAATAAAGTTTAAATTAATTAATAAAATAATTTAGAGATCAAACAACATTTTACAAGAAAATGAACTATTATTAAAAAAAAGAAAACGAAATATACAGCTCCAAACAGACGTCTCCCATTAACCAATCAATTAAAACTTACTACCCCAAGTGCTCTCAACATTCAGCACTCTAAAGGCTTATAAGTAATAAAAATCAGGACCACAGAGAAAGAGACTGTTGCACTGAAATTAAGAAAACAATCTCATATGCAGAAAGCCATGGTTCAAATCCAGTTTTGGTCACCGAGATATTTCGTGACCGTCACTCACACCCTGGCTCATTAATGCTATTTCCATTAGTATATGTGGTCTGAACCTCCTATGAGAATAAATCCAAATAAATGACTATGATTAAATGGTGGTGCCTCAAAGCCCATTGTTAAGATGAGAAGGCCACACTACCATATCAAAAGGAAGGACATGTTATTCTATCAATAGAAAGGCCATAGAACCATAACAGGAAGGCCATACTACCATAACAGGAAGGCCATACTACCATAACAGGAAGGCCATGCTACCATAAGAGGAAGGCCATGCTACCATAAGAGGAAGGCCATACTACCATAACAGGAAGGCCATACTACCATAACAGGAAGGCCATACTACCATAACAGGCAGGCCATGCTACCATAACAGGAAGGTTATGCTACTGTATCAACAGGAAGGCCATACTACCATAACAGGAAGGTTATGCTACTGTATCAACAGGAAGGCCATGCTACCATAACAGGAAGGTTATGCTACTGTATCAACAGGAAGGCCATGCTACCATAACAGGAAGGTTATGCTACTGTATCAACAGGAAGGCCATGCTACCATAACAGGAAGGTTATGCTACTGTATCAACAGGAAGGCCATGCTACCATAACAGGAAGGTTATGCTACTGTATCAACAGGAAGGCCATACTACCATAATAGAAAGGTAGTATGCTACCATAACAGGAAGACCATGCACCATAACAGAAAGGCCCCGCTACCATAATGGGATAGCCATGGTATCACTTCGTCACTCACTGTTCTGGCTTACCTGTAAGTGATGAGCTGAGAGAGACTGAACTTGTCCTTAAACGGCAGCGACTCAATGGCACGAATCAGTGGCTTACAAAGATGAAGCTTGTTGATCTATGAAGTAAGTGTAAACTAAGTTAAGATAAGTGTAAACTAAGTTAAATAAGAATATTTATTTGATTATATTCTAAGTGATAGCAACGTAAACATTAAAAAAAAAATTCAAACCTACAAGTAATGCTATACAATTTTATTTAAATTACTAATCTTTATCTGTCTGGCTAAAAAAATGATCAGAATAATTCACTAATTTTTACTTTCACAGAATATGGATTAATATAGATTGACTAAAAGTGGATAAGCAGAAACTAAATATTGTAAGAACAAATTGGGGGGGGGGGGAGGAATGAAGAAAAAAGAAATTTATATCTGAAATAGAACAAGAAGTATCGTACATCTGTTTGTGCTTCTTAATAAGAGTGCTTTCCAAAACTTTCAGACAGATTTCAATTTAATTTTACATGACATTGACAAACCAGCAAAGAATGGTATGTTTCAAACAGTTTAAATAAAAATATAATGTCTTATCTGATAGATAAACAAACAATCTTCCTGCTAGAAAAAAGATACTTACTTGCAGTTTAAAACTGTAAAATGCCTTCTGTAATAGGTAAGCAAGATTCAACTTTCTTGGTAGAAAAAGAATACTTACTTTGTATTTAATAAATGTATGTCTTCTTTGACAAGTAAGCAAGACTCTATCTTTGTACTGTACAAAGATGATATACTTTGCAATTTCAAAAACATACAATACCGTATTGGAAAGTATAAAGATGGCATATTTTGCAGTTTAATAACTGTACAATACTTTATTGGAAAGTATGAAGATGACATATTTTGCAGTTTAATAATTGTACAATCCCTAATTTGAAAGATAAACAAGATTTAATTTCCTGCTGTATTCAGATTGCATACTTTACTGTTTAAAAAAATGTACAATACCTTATTTTAAAGTTAAGTAAGACTCAATCTTCTTACTAGAAAAAGACTTCTTACTTTAAAGTAGATCTTGAAAAGATGATTCACAAGATTCAGCATACCCCACTTTTTGGAATCTTCAATTACTGCCCGACTGTAAGTAAAAACAAACAAACAAGAAACTGAGGTAATTTTGGATTATTAAATAAGAATACTATAAATAAACAAAAATTCTTAAGGCACAACAGGCATGCTAAGATGACAATTTCATTATTTTTTAAAAAAAGATATCCATCTGCTGGTTACTTATGTAATTAAATGTATGCAAACTGTTTAATACCCATCTACTGTTTTATCCATTCATTAACTTAACTCACCCTCCACCCACCAATCAATACCCACATTATATGCTCAGTAATATGCTGTCAAATGTGACCTACATTTAGACTTAAAATAATACATGAAAAATATGACCCAAAGCAATTATTTTTTACAGCATTCCAATTCTTGGAAAAGTTCACCTCATCTAATAAAACGTGCATTTGCAAGTTACTAAGATATTAAATATTTCTTGTTCTCTTGAAAATTAAAGAGGGAAATTTATTTGAGCAAAGCATAGAAAAGAAGTTTAAGGAAAGTAATATATAATATATCTTGTAATTAAGTAAACTCTGTGAAATACTTTTTCTTTTCCTCACCACAAATTACTAAGAGCAACCTCAGAGCCATATCCACATCTATGTACTGTCCCTGCTTTTCTTTCAGTGATTTATGTCAGAGGCATTCATCATGTTACATGCAAACAGTATCCATGGCTTTAGAGTTTTGCTCTTAGTGTAACCATATAATTCTTTTAAAATTCAATCAAAAGATTACAGTATTACAAACAAATTTTTAGTTTTGTTCAATGAGAGCACCACTGTGGTCAACTCAAAAACAAAGGCATACATCCATATAGATGTATCACACATATCAAGCAAAATGTAAAGAACTTTCACATCTTGGCAGATATTTACCACAAATGTAATAACCTACTTAATCACTCTTATAGAGAAACACAATCAAGATGATAAGTTTTTAACCAATTACTTACACTTCTAATAAAGTTATAACTACTTACCCACTCTTACACTTCTAATAAAGTTATAACTATTTACCCATTCTTACACTTCTAAGACAGTTGATAACTAAACTGTCAAAACACACTTTTTCAGCGATTTTGAAAAAAATTTTTTCAAGCAGAAATACAATTTCAATCAAGATTATAACTACTTAACCCAATGACACATATTCAGTAAAAGTTGATAACTAATTTGCCCATGCATACATTTCCATCAAATTGATAACACTCACAAATGTTTGATAGAATTGATGACTTGTCCATGTGCATACTTTCTATGAAGTTGTGGGAAAATTAAAAGAAATCCCTGGCTAAAGCATACATTTTGAAAACAAATTTGCCTAATTCATTAAGTTGATGCCAAACTTGTCCAAATGCACATATTCAATAAAGTTGATAAAAAAAAAAAAAAATCTGGTGCCCATCAATACACTTTCAATAAACTTCATAATTCAACCTTCAAAGAAGTTTATAAAAAAATTTTTGTAAAACTTGCCAGTGCCTAAGCATACACATTGCTCAATACACCAGTAATGAAGATGAGAACAAACTTGCCCAATACACCAGTAATGAAGAGGAAAATAAATTTGCCCAATACACCAGTAATGAAGATGAAAATAAACTTGCCCAATACACCAGTAATGAAGATAAAAACTTGCCCAATTCACCTGTAATGAAGATGAAAATAAACTTGCCCCATAAATACATTTTCAATGAATCTGATAACAAGCTCTCCATGAAGCTGATAAAAGTGTGCCAATGTACATAATACTTTCAATGAAAATGACAACACTTGTAAGAAGCATATAAACAAACATTCTGATTTTTAAGAGGCACATATTAAGAAACACTTTTACTTGTTAGAAGCACTGACAACACTCAAACTTGTCAGAAAGACAAACAACATTCTTATTTGTCAGAAGCACATACAACAACACTCTTGTCAGAAACACAGACAACACTCTTGCTTGTTAGAAGCACAGATAACAACACTCTTGCTTGTCAGAAGCACATATAACACTCTTACTTGTCAGAAGCACATACAACACTCTAACTTGCCAGAAGCACAGATAACAACACTCTTGTCAGAAGCACATACAACACTCTAACTTGCCAGAAGCACAGATAACAAAACTCTTACTTGTCAGAAACACATACAACACTCTTACTTGTCAGAAGCACATTCAATGCTCTTACTTGTCAGAAGCACAGACTCGAAAACAGCCCATAAGCAAGTCGGCTGCTTTTTCTAGTCTCTCCCCAGGTTTGCCCCTGTTCTTTTTCAAAGCTTGCACATCTGCCTGCAGAATGTCAATATATATTAAAAGCAAGACACTCATGCTATTCTCTGTTGAAAAAGAAACTTTACTCTAATTAAACTCAACATGCACTCAACACATTTCTTTTAATTCTAATGGTACACATTATTAAAATTAATTCAAGATGTGAAAGAATCAATGAACAAACATAAGACATTAACTTGATTAAATAAGAACTTTTCAAGTTCTCAATGAACACCAGCATAAAATATTAAAGTTAATAATGCTGATGGCACTATTCTATTTTTGAAACTGAATAAGAGAAATAGTGCAAGAGATGGCAACATATAAATCTATTATTTCTACTTTTACAAATCAGAAAAAAATTTGATACAATAAACTCTTGTTGGTTGCCTGATTTGTGTTGTGCAAAGGACATTATCTGCATTCTTGTCATAAGGCAAGAACCAAGTGTCGAGAGTCTGGAACTGGATTATTTGCAATAGATCAAAATATCGATACCCTTATGAAAGGAGAAACTGTAAGTGCCAAGTACAAACAACATCACATGACATAATATGTTAAAGAAACATGTTCTGCTCATTATATAACACAATGTTGAGCTTTTTTTTTTTTCTTTAATTTTAAATTCACTGCTGAGTTAGCAGCCATGTTATCTAAATTCTGAAAGAAAACCAAAACTTTTGAAAACAAGGGGGAAAAACCCCAATAGAAATTAATGTTTTACTTTATTTTCATAAAATAATTCACTTTTATTTACTTATATAAAACAAGTTTTCTCTAACATTTATTTTATTATACAAAGCACTGCATTTCATATTTTTTAATGAATGTAATTTTATATTTTAATATACACCCACCCCACCCCCATTTATTAAAAGACTTTCTTGTGTATCAGAAAGTTAACATTCTTTTTTTTAATAACAGAGCTTAAATTTGCTAATGCCATGGATTTTTTTGTCATTAACCACTTATACTGCAAATGTTTTCTATATGGCCAAAACAAACAGGGCAATCTTTAAAAGGAAACAAATATAAATAACACAATGAAAAAATATGAGAATGGTGACATTCATACTAATACCAGAAAATATGAGAATGGTGACATTCATACTAATACCAGAACAAGAAAATAAGAGGCATAAAATCTAAAACAAAGGCACACTCACACTTTGGGCAAAAAGCCGCAAATCAAGGCAGACAGCAAACATGATAGGCAAAGCCCAATTGTCATCTTTCTGACTCTGGAATTCTCTGGTGAACTGTCTGAAAATTTGTCAAGAATTTTTTTCCAAATTCAGGAAGCAGTGAAATAATAAAAGTAATATGATTTATGACTCATGCAAGTCACACCCACTCTCATGCTTTTATTATTCATGTTTTTGCATACAGAATCAAATTTCTCATTATATGCAAAATGACTTCATTTCTAAGGATCGTATTCAGAAAGCACAAATTTCCAAACAGTAAACGTGTAACAACCTGATGAGGCAATGATGTCAAGAAGATGGCTGTAGATGACTTCCCTATCTTCTTCATCCTAATTCTCTTGCAACTTCCACCTCACTCCATTCAATCAGACTTCTCACCTTTACAGGTAACATAATAAAATAATGGATATGTCTGTTAAAAATAAAAATTGTTCATGGGTGACTAATGAATGTATTTTTGGTTTGTTTTTGTAAAAAGGAAAACAGACAAATACTGTAGACATCCACAAACAAATCATGTTCAAATTGACATGTTCTATTCCATATTAACCTCAAAATCCATCAAACACATCTCCAATAACTTATCTGTATCAACAAGGGGTCTTTGGTATCTTCATATGTTATGGCAGAAACACCACTCACCAAACTAAATACAGCTTGTAAAGTCAGAACAATGCTTGATGCTATAAATAGATAGGCTGTGTAAAGGCTTAATGGCTTAAGAGGAAGATCAAGAATGAAAGCATCTTTTCCACAGACAAAGATTCCATAAAATGGATATTAGAAAGATAATTTTGGTGGAAATCTGGCAGTTCTGTCCATTGGAAGCAGGCAAGGGGTAAAATATGTTGACCTGGAGTATGACTTTGAAGCAACGAGAATGGTGACATTCATACTAAACTGGTGGCAATAGTAGAGACTTGAAATGAAGTGAAATATTTGGATGATTCTCGGTCTACTGTCACCAGCCAACAGATTCATTAAGCACAACATAAATAATCTGACAAATTTCTTGCCTTTCTGAAGACATCACATCTTCAATGTCAGAAAAAAAAATCAGCATCAATCCTATCACCATATCATGGCCACTGGATAATGCAGAATCCAAATATGAATTGGACTTACAACATGAACAAGCTAAGAAAATGTCATTTGTTTTGTCTAGAATTTTGCCTCCATACATAGAAAACTCCAGGTGGATCTGGATAGCCCAGCTTTTTAAGATGTCTGGTTATTAACAAGATTGGTTATTTTTTGAATTTTCAGTGTGCAATAGTACAATCAACACAAAATCCTTATACTGTCAAATTACAGCCTAGCAAGATTAACTTGAAAGCCTCTATTCTGCAATATGTCAGCTACCCTCCTATTTATTCAAACTTAATTAAATCTTCTTAGGTCTGCATCATGTGCTATTGTAATTATATTAGTAAATAGAATTCAGGTTCAAATGATATTTGAAGTAATCAGATTCTATAGGTCAGTGTTATGTATTACTATCACATCCCTTATCAAGATAGCATGAGGAATGTGATTTAGTCTACTACACTGTACATGATGTCTGCTAGTGTTTGTACCTGTCAGCACCACATACTGTCTATGCAAAATGAAGTCAGTGCTTGAACAAAGGACGAGCTAACTGTCTAAAAGGAACTCTCTCCCGGCAAACATTTAACCCAGGTTTTCTCGCAAAATATCCAAGTCATTTACACTTGCATTGGGTACAGGCTTTTAAAATTTCTAAAATGTTTAGTGTACTGAGCCTGGACAAATTTTGTGTATTTGTCAATATAGCAAGCTATGACCTTGTACATGATTTTATTTTACTGGCATTGTTTATTACATTTAGCTTATGCGTGCTGATGTTAGCTATTTTTTTGATAATAACATGACAAAGTCCCTGTGAAATCTTTGCATGCACTCAAGACAGGTAGAACAGAATATAAAATAGTTTAGAATAACTGTGCTTTTTAAAAAGGTAGGATGTAAAATAATATTCAATATAAAAAAAACAAAAAACCACAAATCAACAAACAGTTCAAAGGATACTGCACAATAAGTGATTGACAAGCATAGGCTTCAATAAAGTCATGATTTGCAACAGCCCAGCAACACCTGAAATGAAACAGCAAAATGCCATAACTGTTTTTGTTAAATACAGTGCACCTGTGTGTGTGTGTGTGTGTGTGTGTGTGTGTGTGTGTGTGTGTGTGTGTGTGTGTGTGTGTGTGTGTGTGTGTGTGCATGCGCCTGCCAAGACTAAGCAGCATGGCTGATAATGGGAATTTTATGCAAACTGAATAGCAACAATTTTCCAAACCTTGCAAACCTTACTATATATAACTTTCTTCACCTTTACTGTGCAAACCTTATTATATATAACTTTTTCACCTTTACTGTGCAAACCTTACTATATATAACTTTTTCACCTTTACTGGCAAACCTTACTATATATAACTTTTTCACCTTTACTGTACAAAAGCCTTGATGTAGATCAGGGGTCGGGAACCTATGGCTCGCGAGCCATATGTGGCTCTATTGATGGCTGCAACTGGCTCTCAGACAAATGTTCGATTATAAAAAAAAAACTGAGTTTTCCCAGTCTTACGCCTCCATAAAGAGACATCCGTTAGTGATTAGGCTTAGAGACTGATGAAATACCTTGTTTACTCCTTCAGAGAAACAGGCTAAAACCAGAGGTGAAGGTCGCATCAAAAGTCGGATACTAACTATCCATGTACGGTCACTTGTTTTCAGATAATGTGACGTAGCGCTAAGTTGTGAATTGACCTCTACTTTCATTCATTATAGACCCCTGAATGAACGGGCCATGTTAGACGCATACCTGCATTGCACTCGATTTACATGGATAAAATTAGAGCGTCCATTCATTACTAGGACCGGATCTATCAGAACACAACATAGTGGTAATATCTTGATTTCTCTGTGTTGAGTTGAATTAATTCTATATATTTTGTATTGTGAATGTATGTAGAATTTTCTTGTGCATTTTATTGCTGATTGATAATATATTTTCTACAAAGCTAAGTGGCACAGCGATTGTAATAGGGTCGGGGCAAATTATACTTACTTCCTCGGACTTGCCAGTCTCCGATAGCTGGCACTTTTAGGGTCCGTGGTTTATGACCGTGTCAGCGCGCGGCATGGCTGACCCTTTCTACGGACATTGCACGCACAGCTGGACCACCCAAACGCTACGTGCGTACATAACGGTTCTCTGTCCGAATTCACGAGTCTTTATAAACCAGGTTTGAATATTAATCGGTACTCTGCGAGGAACAACCGCTTTGGAACGTTGTCCGGCGGCACAAATTATTCCGCGAGTCAATCAGCCAATAAGCCTAACCCGCTGTGTCGATAACCTTCGTGTATTGAACAAGGTAAACACATCGATTTCTTAAATTATAACTTGCATTTTATTTAAGTTATCATTGTGTGAATGTGCGAGATTGTTAATGTAGAAATTATATCTTTACTGCAACCTTCTCTAGACACGTGGCTTGGTAACAGTATGGCTAAACTAGAAACATTACATTCTTTACAGTAATTGTCGAATTGTGAGACAATGGTTTATAATGCTAAATTAACGGAATTGTAACCACAGAACGTTGGTGCACGTTCATATGATTATTTTTATGTAAAGAGTCCTTGATGTAAAGTTTGTAAACAATGTGTATAATCGCGTTTATACTTGTAACGCGTATGTGCGTGATTTTAATTCATATTCACTTTCTAAAATCTAAAATCTAAATGTTTTCTTTGAATGATTTAAATTCTCTTGCGTAAGCAATGTCGCATTTTAATTGTAACACGCATGAGCGTGATGTTGATTGTATTTTCATTATTATATTCAAACTATTGAATGTGAAGTCACACAGGTTTATCTGTCACTGAATTTCGTGTCCTAACTACGAGGTTAAATTTAGTCAGACTGAAGGATAAATCTGGGCAGCCAGCCTGTTTCAGAATAAGCGAGGAGATTTAATTAATCTAAATCCTGAAATTTAATTAATCTAAATCTTAATTCTGGAGCAGGGTCTTTAAATAAATGCTGGCATGTAACAGTGATATTACATTTGTAGTAGTGGTGAAGACACCATGTGTATGCAATTGAACTACCGTTGATTAATTGTTATTACGGGAGAGTCAAAACCCGCCACGTATTCATTAGTTAAATTGTATAACTAGCAACTTTGGATTAATGGAGAAATATCAGAACACAACATAGTGGTAATATCTTAATTTCTCTGTGTTGAGTTGAATTAATTCTATATATTTTGTATTGTGAATGCATGTAGAATTTTCTTGTGCATTTTATTGCTGATTGATAATATATTTTCTACAAAGCTAAGTGGCACAGCGATATTACATTTATAGTAGTGGTGAGGACACCACGTGTATGTAATTGAACTACCGTTGATTAATTGTTATCACGGGAGAGTCAAAACCCGCCACGTATTCATTAGTTAAATCGTATTACTAGCAACTTTGGATTAATGGAGAAATATATTGTAAAGATTTAGAATTTTAGATGTTTGGATTTTCACATAATGTAAATTGTAAGTTAGTGGAAATTGTAAAGAATGATTAACACTGCTGTTATTAGGCCCATATAAATCATTATTGTCACACGAGTCTGAAACATGATTAACTATGCATTGCAGCCGGTTCCTGAGTTCACTTTATAACTCAGACTTCAACTGCTAGCTGTTCCTTGGTGGAAGTCCAACCTTACTAAAAGCGTGGATTTCTATGGAAAAGTGACAAAAATACATGTCATTGTGTCTATATCTGACATTGTTCAACTGGGGCTGCCATATATAGCTTTCGAAAATAGCGGCCGATGTGTGTATGTGCAAAAGGGTCCGCACAACAGATTGTCGTCGGATCAGAAAGTTTCGTTTAAATCGCGTGGTCAGCTAACTAATTTTAGAAACCCTTTTGACAAGATGGCTAAAAGAAAGAAAAACGATGAGTATCGTACTTTTCAGCAGGAATGGACAGAGGAATTTGCCTTTGTGGAGAGAACGGGTTCTGCAGTGTGTCTAATATGCAGTGATAAAATTGCATCTATGAAACGGTCAAATGTAAAGCGACACTTCGAGACACGCCATTCTACATTTGCATCGAAATATCCTGCGGGAGACAGCAGGAAGAAAGCATGTCAAGAACTGCTATCAAGAGTGCAAGCTAGTCAGCATCAAATCCGTGTTTGGACCCAACAAGGTGACTTGAATTCGGCTAGCTTTGCTGGCGCTTTAGCTATTGTGAGAAACGGAAAGCCATTCACAGATGGGGAGTATGCCAAAGCATTCATGCTTGATGTTGCCAATGAACTTTTTGATGACTTTTCGGATAAGGACAAAATAATTAAACGGATAAAAGACATGCCTCTGTCGGCAAGAACTGTTCACGATCGTAGCATCATGATGTCAAATCAAATTGAGGCAATGCAAGTCAAGGACATAAATGCGGCACCGTTTTTTTCTCTCGCTTTGGATGAGTCAACAGACGTCAGTAATTTATCCCAGTTCAGCGTGGTTGCAAGGTATGTTGTCGGTGATACACTACATGAGGAAAGTCTTGCTGTGTTGTCTATGAAAGGCACAACAAGAGGGCAGGATTTGTTCGAGTCCTTCACTGAGTTCGCTAAAGAAAAAAATCTACCGATGAATAAACTTGTTTCGGTGTGCACTGATGGTGCTCCGTGCATGGTTGGGAAAAGCAGAGGATTTGTCGCTCTTCTTTGTGAGCATGAAAACAGACGCATCATAAGCTTTCATTGCATCCTCCATCAAGAGGCGCTTTGTGCTCAGATGTGTGGCGAACAGCTTGGTGAGGTGATGTCACTGGTGGTTCGGGTAGTCAACTTTATTGTTGCCCGAGCATTAAATGATCGCCAGTTCAAAACACTGCTTGATGAGGTTGGGAATAATTATCCTGGTCTGCTTCTGCACAGCAACGTGCGTTGGTTGTCAAGGGGGAAGGTGCTCAGCCGATTTGCGGCTTGTCTGAACGAAATCCGGACTTTTCTTGAAATGAAGAATGTCGAGCATCCCGAGTTATCTGACACTGAGTGGCTTCTGAAGTTCTATTATCTCGTAGACATGATTGAACATCTAAATCAGCTCAATGTGAAAATGCAAGGCGTTGGAAACACAATCTTATCCCTGCAACAAGCAGTGTTTGCATTTGAAAACAAGCTAGAACTCTTCATCACCGACATTGAAACAGGTCGTTTACTACACTTTGAAAAACTGGGAGAGTTCAAAGATATGTGCACATCAAGTGACCCTGCTCAACATCTTAATCTTCAGCAGCTAGCAGGCTTCACGTCTAATCTCCTGCAGTCATTTAAAGCGCGCTTTGGAGAATTTCGCGAGCACACCCGTCTTTTTAAGTTCATCACCCATCCACACGAGTGTGCAGTGGACAGCACTGACCTGAGTTGCATCCCCGGTGTCTCCGTCAGAGATTTTGAGCTCCAAGCTGCTGACCTGAAGGCCTCAGACATGTGGGTGAATAAGTTCAAGTCACTGAATGAAGATTTGGAAAGACTTGCACGACAGCAAGCAGAGTTGGCGAGCCAACACAAGTGGGCAGAAATTAAAAAACTTCAACACGCAGACCAGCTGATTGTCAAAACTTGGAACGCGCTTCCCGTCACATACCATACACTGCAGCGTGTGAGTATTGCTGTACTGACAATGTTTGGCTCTACGTATACATGCGAGCAGTCTTTCTCACATCTAAAGAACATTAAGACCAACCTGCGATCACGTTTAACGGATGGAAGTCTCAACGCCTGCATGAAGCTTAACCTCACCACGTATCAACCAGACTACAAAGCCATCAGCAAAGCCATGCAGCACCAGAAGTCGCATTAATGGGAAGAAATTCTCATTATTGATTAGCAACAGCATAATAATGTTATTAAAAAGAATTAGAGACATAATTATTGTACTTTTAGTGTGAAAATTACACAAAATTAAACATTTACCTGAATTTTTAGTTTTAAACATAATGTATGGCTCTCATAGAATTACTTTTCAAAATATGTTGTGTCCATGGCTCTCTCAGACAAAAAGGTTCCCGACCCCTGATGTAGATGATCAAGGAATATGTTGGAATTGGTCCAAAATAGAGAAAATTATGACAAAGAAAAGTGAGAAAATTTAATTATGATGAAATTGTGCAGTTTGCTACTATTACTATATTTATTGTTGAAATAATTATTATGTATTGAAACTGATATATTATAATAAAAAGTTAATTATTAATAAAATATTCAGACAGCTTAGGGCTTCATTTTCTAAAATTATTAAATTACTATCTATAATAATCTATGAAAGTGATGCACATTCAATACAGAAAAGAAAAGATTTTTATTTATTCTTTTTTTCTTTTGGTGTGTGTGTGTGGGGAAGATTAATTAACACATCCAGACAAGTTAAGAAAACAATGCAAATAAAATTCAAATTACTGATTTTAAAAGTAGTAAAATGAAAACGAAAACAGATTTTAAGTTTGTTTATTGAACCCCTTGGCAGGTCATGCACATGTGAATATGGATGAGTATGTATATGTGTCATACATATAAAGTACTTATGTTTTAGCACTGAGTCTAAGTTATGTTTAGAGGATTACATTTAAAACACTTTCAAACATTCATTATATAAATAATTACTGGCTTCAGCTTTGCAATACCCTTTGTTTTTTTAGATCATAATTCACCCTATTATGTTGCAAAAGAAACCTGTATTCAGTTACACATAAATCTAAACATGCATTTTTACTCCAAATGATAACTTTCTTAGCTTTTCAAGTTCATGAAAGAATTATATTGATGAGTAAATGTCAGGAGTGGTGATAATGCATTCAAGCCATGCTTTTACAACAAATGTGCAATCATGTTAAATTGCTAAATAATAATGATTAATATTAAAACTAGTGTAAATTTTACATTGGAAGTTCAAAGCATTGTTAATAAATGATATACTTATGTATAGTCATCCTCAAATCAGAAGATATGATGAAGTTTGAATGAATCATCATAAATAGCGTTCTGATCTTGATTGACATTGGGGGTGACCTCGATTGATGGAACAGCCCTACCCTCCATCCTATGGTAAAATTCTTGGTTGAGATTGATGTTACTCAAAGTCAATTCTCTCAACCAGCAAATATCAGAAGTCTTTGAAATTTCACACGAATAAAGAAAAATGGCTCCCGAATCTAGCATTTAGCATACCATACAAGGAATTATAACACCTCTCTAGAATGTCAATCTTGTGAAATTTGAACTTCACTTCAAGATATAACTGTCTTCCAGATTGCTTTCATTATACAAATGAAATACAATTATAATGCTTGCATTATACAAAACTAAGGTTACACATCTCCTTCTAGTGGTGAAAATTGTGTGAAATTACAGGTCGTCAGGTCAAGAGACAGCTGTTTGAATGAAACAAGGTAAGAGATGGAAACATTCAGAGTTCGCAATGCATCGGGGCAAACCACGAGTAGCATTGCTTTTTGTTTTTTATTAGTACAAAAATACTTCAACAGCTTTAATTATTTGGAAATTAATACATTTCCAAAAGAGAAGAAGATAAAGAATATCATCATATAAATTTTATTGCAATCAGCTTAATAGGAAAGGGTCAGTGACGATTTAAACTTGAAGAATTTCCCTCGGTTTTCTCCACTTTCATCCTTTTTCAACAGTACAAAGTGGGCACTTTGTGGTACTTACTCATAAAAATACAAACGAAGAATGCTTGAGCCTGTCTTGATAGCAGTATACTTATGTATTATATATATTATTTATATATTAAAGTGTTAAGTATTTTCTAAGAATTATCTAGGAAATATAAATACCTGAGATGTGCTGCCACTATCTCATCGTATGGCTGTTCAAACACACGAGAGCATGGACCTTCTGGTTTATCAAGTTGCAATCGTGGGTTAGCCACATGTGGATGACGGAAAGATAATAAAGCCTATAACCAGAACAACAATAAAAAAAAGTTAGAAGAAGAATACTGTATACTGTATAAATATAAATAATAATAATAGTGGCAACTGAATAATAAATAAATAAACATAAAAACGTCAACACACACAGTACGTAAGTTAATTTGATGGAGTCAAAAAACTCAAAACAAATCATACAATGGCATTTATAGGAAAACATTACTATAGAACTAACGCCAGTATGACTGTGAATTTAAGCATCAATAAAGCAAATGAATACAGTGGAAAGGTAATATATATTTATTATTACATTTTAATTTTTATATGTTAGCCTATGTAACCAAGATAGACAGCTGCTCATATTAAACTAGCAAAACAATTCTCATTACTTTTGACATGCTATCTCATTCTTTATTTTAAAAGTTAAATGCTATGAATCTCCAGTATTTCTTAATTATTCCTAAAAATATCTAGAGTAAAAATGCTAACAGGTAATGATATTATGTATATGGACATTTGACATGAAAGAAATCACTTTTAGTTCTGCATACTAGTATACCTACAAGGTTAACTTTTGTGTTGGAAGTAAAAAGGGAAGATTATCATAAATTTCTACAACAGCACTAACATATTTTTAACTTCTGGAAATACTTCTGGAAATTAGTTACTTATTCAGAAGACTCTAATAAGAATTTGAAAAATGGAAGAGTTGGCATTTTGTGAGTAAATACTTTGATATTTCACATTCTTCTTCAAAAAACTGACATTAAAAAATATTTCCCTAGTTTATCTTGTAATTTGTCCCGAAACAGTTTCTAGTAGAAATTCTACTACAGGTAAACTAGTTAAGTTGTATGCTAATTTCAAATAAACATCCTCTAAAAGAAAAATAAACATAATATAAACACATATAAAAGTTGAATGAAAGAAAATCAAGGCTTAAAGTTAAATATAACTAAATAAAAATAAATACTAAAAATAGTATAATAAAATTATCAATAATAATACTAATTGTAGATACTGACTCTAAGATAAGTAAAACTAAAAATAATTAAAGTAAAACCAAGACAAAATGTATTCACAAATCATAAGAAATATAATATTTGCTAGATTGGACATAAGAAACAATACTTTAAAACTAATATTGTAATATTAATAATAAATATGTTATTAAGAAAATTTGTATAAAAATTAAAATAAGAAGTTATAAAGATAATGAGCAGGAAACTTACAGCTGCCTCATCACCATCACCATTATTTAGCGCATCATTCAGCTGAGGACAAAGATAAAAATTTAGAAAACATTAATATAACTAATAAACGTACACACACAAACACACACACATGATATAGGCCTATACATGTACAAAACATTTATTTAAAATACATAGGAAAAAATATAAATGCAGTGTATAGTCCGTAAAACTATACATCATATATAATAATTCAAAATTATTTTAATTATGCATTGGTACAGTAGGTTCAGTACTAATATTACTAGTATAAGAATCTTAATTACTATTACAGTATTAGAAAAGAATACAACTGTACAAGTTTGCATTATTTGGTATGAATCTGGAGTAATATTTTCTAACGAAAGCAGCTATTACATAAAAAATATGATTCTAGCAAAGGATTATTTTAAAACAAATTTATTTCTTATTTTAAGAAAGATATGTCTATATATGAGTGGCAAATGTAATGAATATAAAATTTTACCGAATGTAAATATGTATTTAGAGTTGTATGCGCCATATTGTTTGATTAGTAAATGAAAGTAGTGTCCCTTGATGCACATTTGCTTTCATTAGATTGCATTACACGTCAAAAGGTAAATTAGTTCAGGCTACGTATACGTTTATGCCATAAATCTCTCTTGTATACATATTGTTAAAGGTTAGTACGCATATTATTAAATTTCTTATAGTTGTTTCTTCTAGACTTTTTATCAAGTTTATGCTAGTTTTTAATTTGCTATTTGAATACTACCCTTATCGCTTATGTTCCAATATTGTTATTTGGACCATTAAGCCTATAGTTATAACTTATACTGTACACCTGTTACATTGGTAGTGTTAGTGACATTGGGAGCATGCATAAATACAGTGTCATACTGTACATTACTAAATGAATCAGTTGATTATATTTTCTTTGACCCATTTGACTAACTTTATATGACAAAATTACAAATTAAGTCGATATATTTATAATGGTAATTTTAGTTTTATATTAAAATCACAAGTGAAGTTATCAAGAAACTAATTATTTTGCTTATTTTATAAATGCACACATTTTCCAGTAAATTTATAAAACGTTCTGATAATTTAATCCTTTTTATTATTTTATTGAATGCTTGCAGTGTAAGCTGATTTTATGCTGTGGTGCCATTTTAAGAATACAGAGCGATGATATGAATGTTGTTGTTGATGATGATGATATTATGTGTATTTATGCTTCCTGAATACACTTCTTATTTTTATTATGAACAGGTTTTGTACATCCAGTTCAAGAAAAGTTAAATTCTTCTACCCAAGAGAAGACACTATACTATATCTTCAAAGGTCAAAGAATCATTTGAGATTTCTGCACAAGTAAAGTCATATCTTTATGAAGCTTATGTTGCTGTTAGACTGAATTCAGAAATAAGACATCACACACACACGCATGCACGCACACAGAAATAAAATAAAAAATATTTTTCATAATAATTCTTTAGTAAGTTTTTCTTATATTTATATTTTATATTCGCAAAGTTTATTTATCCCTCAATCTGTTTTGTAGTTTGGAAAAAATGAGGCAGCTGAAAGGGAAAGTAAAGGAAACACGCAAAGAACGCAGAGAACGGAAATCAGAGAACTTGGATAATAAGAAGAACATCTACAGAATTGTCTTGCCAGTTTTTGCATTGATTGTTTCCCTTCTGGTTGGGTTTATTTACATTAATACGAGACCAAAACATGAATCACATCACTGATTCAATGTTTACTTATGCACTTCTTAGCCATCTGGCTGGAATACCAGGAAAACGTATATCAATACTTTAGACAGGTCTTTGACTTACACAGACCAGTTGAATATGTATAATGTATTAAAAGTGTATGTGGTAGAGGTTCTAAAACAATTATCTCCGTTTTAATAAACACAAACATACTAAGACAGTTATCTTCCTTTGTAATGTAGCCAATGAAGTAACAAATGAAGTGTATATATAACTAGGTATCAACAAAGACTCTTAGAATGTTGTTATTATATATTGACTCGAAAACTACTTTTGCTTTTTTAAATGATTTAAGATCCTTGTCTTACTAAAATTATTCTCTCCATTCAGATAATTTTCCTATTAAAATAATGTTTGTTTGACTGTCTGTGCATTCCTGCAGTTACCTCTCCTTAGAATGTAGAGATAACAGGCAGGCATATGGTATACCCATTCTTGCAATTCCATTAATTCTTAAGTTGAATACTTTTCTATGTTCAGTTTCAGTACAATTCCTTTAACAGTATTATATTATTTTAATATTGGAAAGTTGCTCACAGACAAATCTTTGTGGTTCTTTTGATTATGCAGTTTGTGTATGTGTGTTTACAAATTAATATAGGAGTACAGCCAACCACCTCCATTATAACTTTCTGTGTAATTATATAAATCTATATCCCATATTTTTATATTTTAAACTTACAAGTTTTATTGATTGACCAAGGAGTAATTTCCTAAGTACTGATAAAGTATATGTAAAATTTGTTTTACAAAATATGTTAAACATGCATTACTTTCACAAGTGTCAGCTGTATTAATTCATTGGATTGTTAATATTGAAAAATGTTAATAGTTCACAACAGAGCATGTAAATATTGCTAAGGTCTTTTACATAAATTGAAAACAAAGATGTCATATACTTTTAGGAGCTATTGACTTTTGTACATCTGCAGATAGTAATGATTTTTTTTATACAAATAGTTTTGTACATCTACTTATATTTATAATAATATAATGTGATGAGTAGGGACTATGGACTTAAATTGTTTATACCTCTGATACTAGTGGCATGTTGACTCCTTTACTTGAGGTATTGACTTGTGTCATACATTGTACATCTGCAGATAATAAGTGAGCATTTTGTTCTTTATATGAACTGTTCATATCTCGGATAATGGAGTGTTGTAGAATCTGCACCTCTGCCAATGTTAGCAACACATCTGCATAATAATAAAAAAAATAACCACCTAACCCAGCTATGATTACATTATAATTTTTTGCCTTACATTATTTTATAAAGAACCATTGAAAAACTATGACCTTTTACTTCACTGTAAGGTTAGCCAGCACAATCATCCACATAAGCTATTTAGTACCATTATAATTATCAACATGAACTCAATTCTTAGCCTAAACATTGAGTCTTTGAAAAATAATAACAATTTAGTTCTTACTGTGTATTTAGAAATTCTTTAAAATTCTTCTAGCCAGATTTTACTACCAGAATGCACTTCCTTCAGTATGTATTGAGTCAGTTGTGTCTAACAAATTTAGTTATAAAAAAATTAGTGACAAAAACACATAAGCCCTTCCAGTATATTCAAGGGACATTACTCTTAAGTTTTAGTCATCCCAGTCAGTCTCTTTAAACCATATAAGTAGATGTTAAGTACAAATCCAGCAGTACTGAGTGGAGCAGATCTGAAAAAAAAAATGTTTCACATTCTGCTACTTAAGATCTTCATACATGAGTGCTGGACTTTTAGTGCTTTCACTCCAAGACAAGATGAAAAATCCAATGTTTTACAATGCCCATAAAATGTATATCAATGTAACTTGTTGCATTAACATCAAATTGCACATGCCATTGAAAAACAATAATTCTGATTTTGGAAGGTTACTTATTTTTATAGTATGTATAAATGTTTAAAGGTATATTTTCTCTTAACTGTAAAGTGATTGAGTCAAATATTAAGAACAAATTGTATCATTAAGTTGTGTCTGAGTCTGTAATTTTCTTTTTGAAACTTTATATTGACAGTTAATTACACAGACTATAGTATTTTGCTTGTGGTAACTTGTTTTGAATGAGTGGGGTGAAATTATATCTGCCAATAAAAACTGTTAGGTAATGTAATCTTTCAGTTTTTTAAGTTAATAGCATTGTAATGAACACATATTGCTTCACAAAAACAATATTTACCTTTGACAGATCTTAATGGCTATTTTTACTATCACGGCTACACAGTACATGTATTTAGAAATTGTAATCACTTTTTGCCATAAGTTTAATCAAAATACATGTACATTGAAATTTTTCATATTTTTAATTTAAAATTGTGTGTTAATGATGGGGAAATTACTGAAATTAAAGTAATATTCAATGTGTATAATATTGATCAATACAAATATATTGCAATACTTTCTCTTGTTTGCTACATTTGGCTCCCACATCTTATATATATATATTTATATATATATATATTCATGTATATATTTATGATGTTCATTTGTCAACGATCTTATACATTGCTTTGTTGGTTGAATATGCACTTATATCTTTTGTATATATATATATTTTATTTACTGTGTTTGTTTTGTCTTTGATCTTACACACTTTTATATAAGTTTAATTTTGTTGTTTTTTATTCAAGTGCTTATGTGCCCATATGCACACGCACACACATACAAATATTTTCAATGCACATATTAAATTTAATATTCTCTGTTGAATCATTAATATATATTCATTTTACATATATAGTTTTGTACAGTAACACTACATTAATAAATGAGGTTGTCATATATTTATATACAAACTAGTTACTCATTGTGAAAATTAATGTTTTACTTTGTTTTTACTTGCTTTTATATGTGCTTAACATTATAAATTTTAGATTTTACTTTAATTGACAAAAATATCCCAAAGCAACTAGTTTCAATAATTAGCATTACAGATTCTTTGTAGGATTTTTTAATTTTTTTGTAACATTTTGAAGTAATAATCTTTTATTGATAATACTCTTTATTATTGATATTTCATTTGAAAAAAAATGATAGTACAGTTTATGTACATCCAAATTAGAATATTACTGTATTTGTTATCACCAACTTTCCTCAACCCATCAAATCACATCTCAAATAATTATATTACTGTTTAACCCATCAAATCACATCTCAAATCATTATATTACTGTTTCAACCCATCAAATCACATCTCCAATCATCATATTGCTGTTTCAACCCATCAAATCACATCTCCAATCATCATATTACTGTTTCAACCCATCAAATCACATCTCCAATCATCATATTGCTGTTTCAATCCATCAATCTTTTCAAACCTTCACTTTATTACCTTAATCCATCACATCCCATCACAAGTGCTACAGCATTATCTCTATCCACCACCTGATGTCTCAAACCATCACATCATTATCTCCATTCACCATTTGTTAATCATCCATTGTATCTTAAAACATTTGTATCATTATCTCTATCCACCATGTGTCAATCATCCATTGTATCTTAAAACATTTGTATCATTATCTCTATCCACCATGTGTCAATCATCCATTGTATCTTAAAACATTTGCATCATTATCTCTATCCACCATGTGTCGATCATCCATTGCATCTTAAAACCTTAGCATTGTTATCTCTATCCACCATATGCCAAGCACCCTTTATTTCTTGAAACCTTAATATCAAAATCTCTACCCTCACATCATATTTTAGTCCATCATGTCTAAGTTCATCCCAGCTCATTATTCACACCCATCACATCATATCTGAATGAATCTGATCTCATTTCAACCCACCCCATGCTCTTTCATTCCAGTTTATTTCTATGCTTTTTGTATGAATCTTTCATTCAATTTCTCTCATTTTATTATGAGTATTTATGTAATTGCAGCTAGAAGGACAAAAATAGCCATGAATGTAAAATTATAATGAATGCTGAGTATAAAATTTTGATAAATATTAAGTTTATTTTTACTCTTCAGTGTTCAGTTTATTATATAATCTAGTGTGTGAATGATGCTTCCTATTGGCCCAGTTTAATTCAATGCAAACACTGACATTTTACAAATCATTTGTTGCAAGGATAGTTGACATTTATAAAAAATTTTATGATAAAAATAATCGTCAGTGTTTTCTTGTGCAAAAGTTGTCTTTTGGAAAGACAACTCTTCTTAGCCAAGTGTTTTTATATCTGACACAATGCAAAAGTTGTTCATTGTTCAGATAAAACTGTGACTTTTATGCATGCACTGAGTGGGTGAGGAAATGTTTGCTCACAAACTCTTTCATATCTGTTATTAATGTAAGAGTCTGTTGATTCTACAGACATCTCTGTATAGCTTTCATAACTTTCAACTTTCAAATCTGGCCTTGTGCTAAAATTTATTCTGTTTTGATTAATTGTCTGGTTTAATGTCCACCAATATATTTCTTCCCATAAATGGTGTTTCGTTTAATATGTATTTGCTGAAAGAGACTTGAAAAAAAATGGAAACAAAAGTAAAAAGAAGTAATTCTGATGCCATTACTGTGTAAACAAACTTAGAATACACTCATTGATGACCTATGAACTCAAAGAATAGAATGAAATAAATTGTCAACGGCAAGTGCTCAGACTTGAAACGAACTATTTATATTTATCTATTTATTTCGGGCTGGTAGCGATTAACATCTTTTTAATAGTTAACTATTTGACAAATAACGAATATTCAATAGTTCATTTTAGTTAAGTAAAATATTTTCCTTTTTTTTCCCCAAACGTAAAAAATAATTAAAAATGTTATTCATCTCCTTTCATCCAGTCCCGTAGTCAAACGAGCATGTTCACATTATGTGGTTCAAGTGAGCAACGTGTTTTGTTTACAATGTAACTGGCTGAACTGAACACTCTCTCATATAGCACTGAAGTTGCTGGTATATAAAGAACAGTCTTTGCCAGCGGTGCCAGACTAGGAAACCAGTTTTCATTCATCTTCCACCACAGCAGTGGATCTTTGCATGGATGTTGCAGTCCGTTTTGCCAGAGAACTGTTGACATCGTGTTATAACAGAACTCGCTGGCCGCCCACTTTGGCGGGAAAAATGACTTATTACCTTGTGATGTAGATGATGTCGACGACGTCTTACTGGACGATGTTTTTTTGCAGTACTTTTTGATGTTGGATCGGGTGTACATGTTGCAAGGCTGGATCGGGTGTACATGTTGCAAAGCTGGATCGGGTGTACATGTTGCAAGGCTGGATCGGGTGTACATGTTGCAAGGCTGGATCGGGTGTACATGTTGCAAGGCTGGATCGGGTGTACATGTTGCAAAGCTGGATCGGGTGTACATGTTGCAAGGTTGGATCGGGTGTAAATGTTGCAAGTGGTAAATTAGTGAAGTGTTCGATCCATGGCATGCAAATGACTTATGACAATGCACACGGCAAACGTTTGCCGCAGTTGAAACAGTGCCATCGGAATTTAATTTAAAATTAAAATGTTCACTTAAACGACCTAAAATGGCCTTACATTTCACAGTGCAATCGCTACCACTTCCCGCCGTCACCATCTTGGATTTATTTTTGTTATTGCAACAAATAATGTATGACGCTAAGTATTTAAGTAAACAACGTTTTACTTTTTATGATTAATCGTTAAAACTAATTTTAATCAAAATCCGAAGCCATCATTTAATTAGATAATTAATTCTAAGTGGAAAGGACACTATACAATTTATTATGCACTTTAAATAAAATCTATTTTAAGCAGGAGTTCAAGTCCCTTCATCCAGACAGGTGGTTTTCGATAATTGCTTGTTTTTTCCAATAGCAAATCCTCGGCTGTCCAACTCGACTGACACATATGACAAATTGTGAATTTACGTCCATTAAATCGGAATTTTGTATGCCCTTGAACACGGATGTTTTTTGTCTTTGAAATCGGAATTTTGTGTGCCCTTGAACCTGGAGTTTTTGTGTGTCGTTTAATTCGTAATTTTGTATGCCATTGAACCAGGATTTTTTTTGCTGTGTCCATGAACATGGAATTAATGTCGACGTCGAAGTAAGTCGGAGAAGTTCGCGCAAGATACGCAATGGAGAATTACCTGCAGGAATTCTTTATCCATTTCTCAAGAAATAAATTAGGAACCACCACCACCACCCTAACTAACAGCAAACTTTCGCGCAAGATACGCGATGGAGAATTATTTGCAGGAATTCTTTATCCTTTCTCTTTAAAAAAAAATATATATATTAGAGCTCCATTAATTGCAGCGCCACATAGCAAATTTATCTCCCTTTTGATTAGGAACGGAGTAAACCCGCCACATGTTACGCTCAAAGGGGGGTGGGGTACCTCTGATGAAAATAAGGGGCAGTAACTTCTTAGCAATGTATTTATTTACCTATTCAACAAAAAAAAAAAAAAAAAAAAAAAAAAAAGAACAACCCATAACGTATTGCTGTGAACAAGAACAGTTTGCGGGCTGCGGACAGCTGTGACCACCTGAACCCAAGTCACAATTCATTGACTAAACACAACTCCTTCATATTGCATTAATTCTAATAATACGCTTTATTATTGTTTCGGTTTGTAGTGGTAGTAGTTCATGTGCGCGAACCCGATGGTCCTCGCTTCCAGGCCGTAAATCTAATTTTTCACTCATGGTAGCGAAAAATATACTGAGGTGGTTTTACAACCTTTTGAGCAACGCCAAGGGACGTAATTTCAGTTCACAAGCTGCCATGCTACCGACAGGAAACATAGTTTCTTTCCGCTCAAGTCGTGAGTCATTGAGTGGACTGACTGGCTTGGAGTGCCAGGGAATGGATGAATGAACATTACTTATATTGAATGCGGTGGTAGTGTTGGGTAAGCACCCACCCACCTCCAAAACAAAACCAGAAAACTTTAGAACCAAGTTAACACATTTCGGTCTGCTTCCAAATATGTTTGATAAAACCTATTTCCGATACATTTGACTGTATATAAAACGGGAATTTCCTATGAGAGCATGGAATTATTCTGGATATTTTTCCAGACATGATTAGTCGAAGAAGTGTGTCACATCACATTATACCCATTTCTTTAACACCCGAAAGACGCTGATAATTTAGAAAGGTGGTTTAAACTCAAGCTTTAATTCTACGCAACTCATATAAAACCTTTAATTTAATAATTGGAAAGGATTTATTAATATATTTATGTTTTCATAAACGTTAACAAATCGCTATCAGTATAAACGTTACATACATAAAAACACACACACACACACACGCGTCTCTAGACACGCCATTCTTGCTCCTGTAAAAGTTATTCATATCATGTCTTCAGTAACGACTGTGAAGATATATTAAAACAAATGATGGTGAAGTAATGCATTTCCTGAAAAAAACCCCAAAGAATCAAGCTTGAACGAAACACACATACACACACTTAATAACCGCCGTGAAAAACTCTGTCGGCTATTAACAGGTGAAATTATATATGCTGACAATAAGAGCACTTGGCACGATGATATAATCTGCGATTGTATTAGTGTGTGCGTGATCTGTGACTGCATTAGAAATTGTGATCTGTGATTTCATTAGCGTATGATCTGTGATTTCATTAGCGTGTGATATGTGACTGCATTAGCGCATTTACGCTGAGAAAATGTAATTGTCCAGGTTTCGAGGTCTACACTATGACCGCAAAGGCAAAGCGCCTTCTTTTCTCTTTAATACGTATATACCATAAAACAGTATAGTGTGACCCTTTTATGAGACTAAATTGTATTTGTTAGCGTTTAAATCTATTGTTTTATTGTAAACTGTAAGTGAATATGTACAAAATAAATTGTATACTGTTAACGTCTAAATCTATTGTTTTATTGTAAACTGTAAGTGAATATGTACAAAATAAATTGTATACTGTTAACGTCTAAATCTATTGTTTTATTGTAAACTGTAAGTGAATATGTACAAAATAAATTGTATACTGTTAACGTCTAAATCTATTGTTTTATTGTAAACTGTAAGTGAAAATATAAAACAATCCCCTCAAACTCCTCAAACGCATGCAGAGTGAGATCACTGGTAGTAAATTATTCTTTAGTGCTTGTGGTAGCCTAATATAAAAAAAAATATATTTCAATTATTACATAATATAACAAGGGCTTAAAAAAACAACAACCAAATTCTGTATTTAAGACAAACAGAAAAGCAAAACCCAAACAACAACAACAACAACCCCATATACACACAAAGTAACGAACTACCTGACAAGATGTGCCAGTTTGCTGACTGCGCGTGCACAACCTACAAAACATGTGTATACCTTTTCAGCGTCTAGCAATTTACCCTGGAGATCTGCAGTCGCCCGCTTTCAGAAAGAATTGGAACTGCTATGGCCCCATTCTCTCATTCCAATGTATTCTCTCTCCCTGCTTTCTGTCCCCCATCTACTCTCTCTCTCTCTCTCTCTCTCTCTCTCTCTCTCTCTCTCTCTCTCTCTCTCTCTCTCTCTCTCTCTCTCTCTCTCTCTCTCTCTCTCTCCTGCCAGCGCATTTCACAGTCTCCTCTGTCTGCGACCTCCTCTGATTACAATAAAATATCATCTCAACAGCAGTGTCCTTTGAGTTTTGCACAGTCCGATGGTTAGTGTAGACATCAGCACACCTCGCATCATGTGCGACCTCAACCAGTCATATCCGTTCAGAGTGCATGCGGTCGAGGACACGGGCATGTAGACACAACATTTACACGGCAAAGAACGGAATATTTCTGATAAGCGGAAGGAGATATGATTTTTGCCTGAATGGATCGCAGGCCACGGACGGAAAGACATTCTAAAATATCATGTTGATAGAAAGGAGGTCTTATTTATTGACATTTCTTCAATTTTAATTGTCACGCTTCCTCCACCCCCACCCCCACCCCAATTTATTATTTTATTGATAAAGCCAGTGCAGTTACGGTGGAGGCAGAGTGGTGGGGTTAATGACCGTTACGCTCAGACTCCCATAAGGTACATTCTACCTTTGAAAAAAAATATAGATAATTGTCTTTATGTTTTAATGTTTGAAAAAACATCTCTCTTGATGTACAATACTCAACTTTGAAAATGTGTTGCAATGTATACTCATGAAAACGTTTCCGGCTCACTTGGTGGCGTTGTTTTAGATTTCGATTTTTAAACTGCCCAAGCTTTTTAAAGTACCACATACCTCTTTAGACTCGCAACTTATTGCACAGAATCAGGTCAAAGTTTAAGTGACTGTCTGGATGAAAAGCGTAACCCGGCGTCACCGTGTCAGGTTGTTTGTGCCGCTAAGCGATAATTGAATGGGTCAATGGACTAAAAACTGAAAAGCGACTGTAATTATAAATGGATTTTAAAAATGTAAATTACTACCTATTATAGACATACTAAGGAATTTTAAAAGTATTATTTTAAATTATAATTTTAAAAAAAAATTCTTATCTTTTTGTTGAACTTGCGAATGTCAGCATCGTTTATCTTTTTTTCTTTCTTTCTTTTTCTTTTTTACAAGTCTACTAAAAAAATTAAAAGTGAGTATAATTCTAGAAAGATTTTCAAAATAAGTTAATTGAAAAGTATTGTAGACAAACTAAGGAATTTTAAAGTATTTATTTAAATTTATTTCAAATTCAAAAATAAATAAATAATAAAAGTTTTCTTATATTTTTCTTGAACTTGCGAATTTCAGAATCGTTTTCATTTACAAGTCTACTAAAAAAAATTAAAAGCGAGTATAATTCTAAAAAGATTTTCAAATTAAGTAGAGGGGGGGGGGGCATTTTTAAAGTATTTATTTAAATTTAATTTCTGAACGGGTTGTCTTCCTAAGTTTATTATTTCACATTTATAAATAACCTTTTTGTTGTGTTGAACCGCATCGTTTTTTCCTTGACTAAAATCCGAACCCGAATACTTTGTTGAATTGGCAATTGAATATAATATAAAATAATAATTTCTGGTGTAAATATTCACTGTTTCCTAGAAAAGTTCCATGCCTTTGCACACAATGAAAGTGTCACAAGAAAGCCATGCATGCTTTGAGGACGACCGGTTTTATTATCACATGGTCGCATCCAAAATTTCAGTAGCGGCTGGTTGAATTTCATCTACAGTTAATTAGAATCAACCACACACACACACAAATCATAGGTAGGATCAACCACACAACTTGCCATCACAAAAATCGGCCTCGAAACTTGCCATAACTGACAAAAATTAGGTTCAAAATGACTGCTCAACTTGAACAAAAGTGGGGGTGGTGGAGAAATTGCGCAGGTCAAAAAAAAAAAAATCAGGTCAAAGTTCTAGTGACGCGAAATTTGGGGCTACTTTCGTGTGTATTGTTTTGACAAGACTTGGGGGTTGTTTAGTGACTTGTACTTGACAAGACCTGGGGATTCGAGTGACTCATACTTGACAAGACCTGGGGATTCGAGTGACTCATACTTGACAAGACTTGGGAATTCGTAGTGACTCATACGTGACAAGACCTGGGGATTCGTAGTGACTCATACTTGACAAGACTTGGGAATTCGTAGTGTAGTGATTCGTACCGTTTTTGACAGACGAGTGATTTTAAGTTCGCCGGTCATTCATTCAGAGGCGACTTGAGTCTAAATAAAATCAAGTCTTTCCCGCGTGTTAGTCGATGTCAAAACTTCCAGTTGTTTCTGAACTTTAATGAAAGTTTCATTCGTTACCCGCCTCGCCATGTTATCAGTAATTAATGTACGCTTTCTCGGAAAGCACCCTTACTAATGTAGAACGTTTGATGAAATGTCAAATTATTCTAATTGTGTAAAGTCATACAAGACCCCTAAATATGAAATGATGCTTTTTCTTTCTCCTCCCCAAACTCACATTCGCACACACCTCCTACTCCTACACAACACGCACGCACATACATTCACACATATATTACCCACACACTCATACAATCACACACGTCATGCACATCACGCGAGTGCACAAACACCACATACGCACATATAACACGTATGCTTATAATCTGGCGCATACAAACATACTCATGCACACACGCCAGCAGGCATACATCACACACACACCAAGCACACACATGCACGCACAGGACGCGTGCTTATATCCCGCACGCACACTATTAAGAACAAGATTACGCATTCGCGCAAATATTGCACGCACGCACGCACGCACGCACGCACACACACACACACACACACACACTTACATCTAATTTCTTCAGTTGGTGCTCAATGTATAAACGTGCATGTCTGATGGATGTACGCTCGAATGTTCCTGTCGCCCCTTTCCACCTGCTTTCATTTAAAGGGGCAATGTGTTTGGCAAAAGTTCCGCTGTTTGAATCCCCTTCTCCCCTGCCACACACACACACACATACACGTATACACGCACACGTTATTGCATACGAACACACGCACTGCACTCACATTAGACGCAAGCCCAGGAATATAGGTAAAGTATTAGTAATCCCTCATCCGCAAGACATTCACAGCACACACACACACACACACACACACACACACACACACACACACACACACACACACACACACACACACACACACAAATGCAGCAATAACACACACACACACGCTCACTCACAATAATAACACACATGCATACAACAATGACCACACACACACACGCAAAATAATAACACATATGCACGCAACAATGACAATACACACATGCAGGCAGGCACCCAATAACAACACACGCACGCACATATAGACAATTAAATACGGATACAATTTAAAGATAGATTATGAACTAAATTTCACCCATCTGAATCGATGTTGGATGTGCTGATTTTTTCCAAAAAGGTTACCCCTTTCCTGTGTTTCGCTTTAGGGGGACACATTTGTCCCCTTTATCCACTTAGCCACAACCCACCACAAGCGACTGTGCTCCATCCTAAAAGTATGTCAATCTTGCAGCCCCCCCCCCTCTCCCCCTGCCAAGTTTTTTCCTTTGCCTCCAGTCAATGAAAAGAATGAGATACACTTTGAAACTACTCTTTAATTTGAATTTAATTGATGTTAACCCACATTTGTCACTTATTATTAAATGCATTTTATATACATAAAATGTAGGTTTTTCCACTTGCTCTTAATGCTTATAATTTTTCTATTTTGAAATAGATATTGTGCTCTGCATGTTAAGTGCAAAACTAATGAAAGTGAGTGTAGATTATTTCCCCTTAATTTTGAGTAGAGTGGAACAGCCCATTGAAATTAGCATTTTGTGCTTAAAGGATTTGTAGCTGTCACTTAGAATTTCTTTATACATGATTTCTGAAAATAGGTACAGTTACTTGCCTTAGGTCACTAGCTGTGTGATAGCTGACTGGCAATTAATAGCTGACAGAGAAATACCACTAAAGAGTACGTCATGATGGGCCGATAGCAGAGTACTGGTCAACTGAAATTAACTAATGGGAATTGCAAAAGAATAGAGAGCAATAGAGAACCTCAAAATTATTTTAGTTTTCAAAATTACTCTTTGAATTTCCACCATCGCAAATAGACACATTTTGAAGGTCACCATTTAAAGCTCAAGGGAAAGCAGCTTGGTGTTTGTGAGTAAAAATTCTTATTTAAAAGTATAAATTTGTGATTAAAGGTATTGATTGCATTAATAGACAATCTGGACAAAACACAAATTCAACATGGGTACCAGTACTGCCAGAAGTCACTTGTCGAACATTGTTTATCATGGTATTCAAACACAAAAGGATGATATAAAACTGCCAACAACAAATCAAAATGAAAAGACTGGGACTTCGATAAATCATTTCCTACAAGCTGCTTGTCAAAGGAGATCACATTCAGAGGTCAAGGTTATGCGACTAGTGGAAGACAAGTGTATGTAGAAAAAGACGAAAATAGCAATGTATTCTTTGGGAGAATCAAGCGTGGGTGGGAAAAAGGATAACATATGATGCGATAAAATGCAGTCAATATTTATGATAAAGGTATTTGAAAAAGTATCGATGCTGTGGTCTGGAATAAAAACGATGAATTAAAATAGCTATAGAAAATAGTCTTCCTCCCAAAACAAAACAAAGCTAAATAAAACAAATTGAAAATGTAGAAAATGTATTCTTAAAAAAAAAATGTCTATAACGAATATTGTAGATTCGAATTCAACAATAAAACATCACGAGGGGGATATATGATGGACAAGACAACCCGTCAGTTCTAATATAGCCCATGCGCTACCGCGACCGAACACTTGCTGGTGAGTAACTGCTTATTAATAATATACAGATACAACTACCACTTCTGACACGTTTTTGTCTGTAGTTTCCATGTCCCTCCTCCCCCACCCACCCCTTTTTTGTGTGCATTACATCGGTAATATCCACTTTATCTTGGCGAATTTTTGAGGTCCCACCTGGGCTCGCCAAGTCTATGATCTTGGCGCACACCGGTAGCTAAACTGCCGACGCCAGACGATCTAGGAGTAAATAAGTAGACCATAAACTCCGCCAGTTTACCTTGTGCCTGATCGCTTACAAGACGGGACGGACCGACCCTAGACTTTCGGGGGTGAGAGTGGTCAAAATCTGCTAGAGAAATCTCGCGAGAGTTTGGATTTTGTGAACGGGATTTAAAAAACATTCAAGCCCTGTCGCGGGACGAAAAAAAAACAAGGTGAAACAACCGCAACAGAAAAATGTGAGTGATTGAATGATTCAAATTTTTACGGAAAAATGTTTTCAAGAACAGATTTTATTTTCACAGAAAATGTTTTCAAATTAGACGAACTTCTCAGTGAAAGGGGTCCATTAAAATAAGGCCTCGACAAGGCGAAAGCTTAAAAAGGAAATCGATAAGTTAAAGAACGCGGACTACGTAATCTAGGTTTTGGTTTGAGCCATTCTGTCTCTTCTACTAAGAAAAAAGAGAAAAAAATGGAAAGGAAAAGGTTAATTAGATAGATAAATAATTAGATAGGTAAGTAGATTGATAATTAGACAGAAAGGTAGATGGAAAGATAATTAGATAGGTAGATAAATAATTAGACAGAAAGATAGATCGATCTGTAGGTAATTAGACAGATAGAGTTAGATAGATCGAATTAGATAAATCGATAATTAGATAGATAGATATGTTGATTACAGTGACGCAAGGTACATTGACTACCGCTACAGAGGACATTATTAAATGAAAATATTTTAAACGATAACATCAATATTCGAAACGTTGCAGAATCTCATTGCTGTTCTCGAGTATTTTGCTCAACCTTTTATTGGTGTTAGCGCGTAATACACCACTCTTTTTAATGCTGCATCTTCTGATAACATACTTGCAATGTAAAGACATAATTAGAAATTATATTGAATCAGATCGCACCGCAATATTATTATCGATACTATCGATTCGATTGATCTAGAAGGAAACAAAGAAGAATACAAAGAGAAAAAAAATTTAAATGATCGAATCATTCGATTAGCTTACGATGTTCATGAAAGGAAAAAATAACCCACAAACCTTTTTAATTTGGTCACGTGCACATTGCAATTGTTACTATATTTAAGAAAGTTAAGCGCACATTGCAATTGTTACTATATTTAAGAAAGTTAAGCGCACATTGCAATTGTTTCTATATTTAAGAAAGTTAAGCGCACATTGCAATTGTTACTATATTTAAGAAAGTTAAGCGCACATTGCAATTGTTACTATATTTAAGAAAGTTAAGCGCACATTAACGAGGACTGTCTTTTCAGTTCGGCGCTGTGGCAGTTAACATTAAGTCGTTGTTGATAGCAGAAATGATTATATTTTTCTTGACTCTGAAAGTAAACGTAATACGAGATGGCGCGTATTTCATCAATTTCTTTCGTAAAAATTAAAACAGCTTGTAAAAAGTAATGTTTATTTGTTAATTTATTGTACTAAGATTGAACACAAAAAGACTAGAAAAGTTCTGAAAGGAAAAAAATAGAACCCATAATGCTAAATTAGTAAAAAAGATGACAAAATGAAATTAAGTATTGGGAATTTTTACTTTGAAGGTCTTAAAAACTTTAAAAAATCGACATCACAGCAGCAAAAGCAGTGTATGTCGAAATTTTATCTAACACTGACGGACACGTATTTAACTGAAAATATTAAGTGGTTATCGATCATGTGAAGGTGTACAACATTTCTTATGTATGTGTGTAGTTTGATCTTTTGTATGTTTATGCTTTTACATTATTGCTGTTTAAAGTTTTAAAGAGAGCTTAAACAAGTAAATTATATTTGAAAATAGTGTATAGAAATTAATGCCATTAATCTTTCTTTCAGTAATCTAATGTTTAAAACAGTTTTTATTTAAAAAAAAATAATTAAATAAATCATAGTTGATTCGTAGTAGCACTAAACAACAAGCATGCATCTCCTTTCTTCCCCTCCCTCCCCAAATAAATAACACATTTAGTAAAAGCTATCTATATTTCTAAACATAAAAGCATTTTAATCTAAATAAAGAGTTCATAATAAGAAATGCCATTAGGTACGGAGAAAGAAATTGTGTGTAAGCACGCGCAAGTGCGTATATATGCGCGTGTGCTTGCGCATAAGAGTGCATTTGTAAGTGTAAGATTGTGTATGTGAGATTGTATGTGTGAATGTGTGCGCACATACGAGTGCTTGTGTGAGTGTATGTATGTGTGTGTGTATGTGAGATTGAATGGTTTCTGTGTGAATGTATGTGTTGTGTGTGTGTGTGTGTGTGCGCGCGCAAATGTATGTGTGTATGTGTGTGTGTGTGTGTGCGTATTTACCACTTGAACAGTTTTGTTGTTTTATTCTACAGGTCGGCGCGAGCAGCAGAAGTAGATTTGTTAGCGAGCACGGTAATTGTGATTCACGCTTCAACTTGACACAATACGACTGGATTTGATTCAACAGGAAAATCACTTCAATAGGAAAGTTCGCTAATGCTTCACACTCCCGCCATGGATTCAAGAAAGGCACACATTGTCTGCTCTTGACCAAAGAAGGTAAGTTCAAACTTATCTCAAATCAGATATTTTATCAAATTAATGACACACGTCTATCTCTCTCACTCTCTCTATTTAAAAAGTGAGGTTTGTATAATTTCTACAGTATGTATTTTGAGGGAAATTCAGGTATTTTTTATTTTTTTAATTCTTCGCTTATCCGCTCAAGCATTTTGATTGATTTCAGGAGGATGTCCTAGAAATAAAATATGTTTACTTGAGTATTCATTGCCATAATTATCTACTTTGAGGAGGATGATATTGAAGGATAATACTAAAAACTTTCGTATAGCAGGACGATAAAAAGCGAAGAGATGAACAAATTGACAAGGAGATGTATTATAAGCAGGAAATAATTTCACTGCACTCCCTGAGATAATATATACAACACGTATAGCCACGTTAGACTTTCCAGACAATGCAGTTATTAAAACAGCATAGTTATTAAGTACAGAAAAGGAATCACCCACTCCGCCCTAAACATAGAACGGAGTGGAAAAAAAAACAGTGTCTCGAAACAAGCGAGGAAACTTGGAAACGAACACACATTCTCACAATATTTTAAAGCTAATGTCCTTATTGTCCTTAATGTCCTTAATGTCCTTAATGTCCTTATTTAAACGACTTCACTATATGTGACGATTTGCTGGGAATCGGGCAAGATGTTAATTCTCCACCACCCGGGCCGCCCGTAACCTTAGGCTAACCCCCCAAACACACCTTCTGGCTGGCCACACGTGTTAGAAAGATGAATGATAGATAATGCAGAATAAAAGAGTGATAGTTCTCGAAGATAGCTCGAACCCCAGATGCATACAGCCAGGATAGTAAGTAAGTACAGGTGACGACAGCATGGTTACATTTAGTAAATACTTCAACAGTTACAGTTAGGGTTTATAAATGTTTTAGTTCATGATGACGGCCATGTTTACATTTAGTAAATAGTTCAACAGTTACAATTAGGGTTTATAAATGTTTTAGTTCATAATGACGGCCATGTTTACATTTAGTAAATAGTTCAACAGTTACAATTAGGGTTTATAAATGTTTTAGTTCATAATGACGGCCATGTGGTGATGTAAGAGAATGTTCGTTTCGAGTCGTATGGCACTTTCGTAGTTATTTGGTTCATTCTGATCAGTGAACTATAAATGAGTTTATAAGAGAACACAGAATAGTTCTGAGTGATCTCTAAAAAAATATATCCGAGAGAAGGTGACTGAAGCTGTGCAGTTGTTGACTTTATGATTACATAGCTTAGGATCACCAGATGTGTTGTCTAGGCTTGTCGAATTTAACATCTCCTATAAAGTGCCGATCTGCCAATAAAATATACATGGACTAAGAATTTATTTGTCCTCCTATGCACAATATTTCATCAATAATACAAAGCAACAATTTCTAAGAAATCAATATATTTACCACTCTCTGAAAACGTGCAGGGGTTGTCTCAGTACAGAAAAATCTACCCTTCAAAACTGGGCACAGTGCGTCACCTAAACACGGTTTCATTAACGCATATATATGAATGAGTCTGGGTCGGCCGTCGGATTCTCCTACGTCACTGTATGGAACGCAAGTGTCCAAATATGGGCGTCCCGCGTCCGGTCACCATCCCCCAGTCTCACATTTACCCCCATCCCTTAGTGCATCTTTCCACTGTCCACTCGTGATCAATGAACTTGACCTCTGTTGTTTACTACAAGTAGCATAACTTGCAACATGACTTGACCTCTGTTGTTTACTACAAGTAGCATAACTTGCAACATGACTTGACCGCTATAAATAACTATCCACAAAGTTGTTTACTACAAGTAGCATAACTTGCAACATGACTTGACCTCTGTTGTTTACTACAAGTAGCATAACTTGCAACATGACTTGACCGCTATAAATAACTATCCACAAAGTTGTTTACTACAAGTAGCATAACTTGCAACATGACTTGACCGCTATAAATAACTATCCACAAAGATCGTAAAAATATGATAAAAGGAAATAGAAAAATAAAATGCATAATTTGCTTATGATCCTATCATCACAAAGGGTAATATGATTCTAACTTATAAAATACATGTTGCCTCAATGGTCAGCTGCATTCGACTAACTAGTGTTAGGCGAGTTTCTAGTATGGACATTGCATGCATTGGAGCTGCGCTTTGATTGGTTAGTTTAGAGTGAGTGTCTGGAACATTCAGGTATGTTTCCAGTCCGGTCGGTAAAATATCAATAGCTCAGTCGGTAAAATATCAAACACACAAACACATGCAAAGCGCATTTGAATGAATCTGGCATTATATTTGACACTATACTGGATTGTCTGCCCATAAAGTATTCACACTGACACAAAGTGTCAATCATTATGTACTGTCGTCGTAACTGACACTGACTGAATTGATACTGGATTGTCTGCCCTTCAAGAGGTTTCGAACGCTTTAATGTAGAAATGCCACAATCTCTTAGGCACGAAACTTTCGTTTGTAGGCCTCATGTCATTATGGTCTCGCTATTAACAAGTTCACCCGAAGTCAAGGAATATAATTATGTGTGCTTTTAAAGCGTTACTAATACAACGGGTTGTCCCTCTATGAACGTTTAGATATTTTTAAAATTCAGAATGTAGTTAAAAATCAAGGTCATTAATGTATTTTCATTGTAATGCGTGACGTGTGTGTGTGTGTGTGTGTGTGTGTGTGTGTGTGTGTGTGTGTGTGTGTGTGTGCGTATGCATACCTGTTTTCTTAGTGAGCCTTTGCGTCTGTCACTCTCTACTTTTCTTTCTGTGTCTGTGTGTGTGCTTTTCTTCGTAGTCACTACGTGTGCTTGTATGATTGCGTGAGTCTCTGTGTGGTTTGTGTACATGTAGGTGTGTTTGTGTCTCGATGCGTGTGAGGATGAGCACGCGCGCGCGCGCGTGTATGTTTGTGGTGTGCACGTGAGGTCTGAGATGGTTACAGATTAGGAGTCTCGTGGACTGTGTAAAAAGTAAAGCATTTCGAATAAGAAATGAAATCAGTCTCAGAAATAAACAAATAAATGAACTAAATCACTCAAAATAAACACATGAATGAATGAAATAATGAAATCAGTCACAGAAATAAATACATAAATGAAATGAATCATTTATAAGCGAACTAAATCAGTCTCAGAAATAAAGAAATAAATGAACTAAATCAGTCCTATCAAACGACTTCCACAGTTCGGAAGGGGGTGGGGGGTGGGTTTGGGTAAAAACCTTAAGAATACTAACAGTATGCGTGACTCTCCGACCAATTTCCTTTTAAATTTTGAAACCAATTTTTTTTTTCTTCTTTAATTAAAATGAAAACCTGTGCGATCACTTTCTCGTGTCGATGGCGCAGGGAGGCAGAAAGTGTTGACCACATGGCTGCCTAAAGCAGCCTACCCCATATACCCCAAGCAGAATGGGTAAAGTGGCTCTTCGCCATCCGAGCATGATAGGAAGACTCGAGGGTGTAACTCGGTACTGATCCGTAAATTTAACAGACTCTACACGCTAGTTCCTAAATGGCATGACTAGACGGAGTCGATAAAACGATATCTAGAAATTTTCCAGCAGGTGCGGACTGAAGATTGAAATTCAATGGTAATTTTTTTATATTCAACTACACTATTAGTTAAGGTTTAAGAAGTTTGTAAAATTGCTTGATTTTGTTGTTGTTGACGATTAACACTGTATTTGATATAATTAAATCTGGTCACTTTCCCTATTTCCGTACGAAATACCTTTTTCAATATCAATATTGTCATATAAAAATGCTATTAAGTATAATTATCGTCATATCAAAATGCTATTAAAAGATACAGAACAGAATTTTCTATGAAAAAAGTTAGATCTGTACAACGTAGGGGTTCATTCTTTCTCCACCTCTCTTTTTTCTTCCCTCTCTTCTTCTTTTCCTGTTCTCTTTTCCTTATCTTTTTTCCTCTTTGTCACTCTGTACCTTACTTACTCTCTTTCTCTACTTCACTCCATCTCTCTACTTACTTACTCGATTCTCTCTACCTTACTCCCATCTCTCCACCTTACTTATTCTCTTCTCTCTCTCTCTACCTTATTCTCATCTCTTCACCTTACTTATTCTCTTCTCTCTCTCTCTACCTTATTCTCATCTCTTCACCTTACTTATTCTTTTCTCTCTCTCTACATTATTTCCATATCTTCACCTTACTTATTCTCTTCTCTCTCTCTTATTCGAATCTCTACATCTTACTACCATCTCTCTATCTTAGTTACGTCCATCTCTCTACTTAATTACCATATCCCTGCATTCTCCAGTCTCTCTACGTGAATCCCATCTCTCTCTTCTTTATTTACTTTCACCTTTATTTATTTATTCTCATCTCTCTACCTTAATTAATTTCATCATTCTACATATTTTTCCTTCATTACTGCTATCTCTCTACCTTTCGTCTTCCATCCAACTTCAAAACTCCCATCTATCGTCTTCACTTAATTTCATCTCCTTTTCGTTAATCCTATTTCTCTTCTTTACTTAATCCATCTCTCTTCCTTCCTTCCATCTCTGTACCTTCCTTACTTCCATCTCTTTACATTGCTTCCTTCCATCTCTTTACATTACATACTTCCATCTCTTTACATTACATACTTCCATCTTTTTACCTTACATACTTCCATCTCTTTGCATTACATACTTTCATCTCTTTACTTACTTCCATGTCTTTACATACTTCCATCTCTTTACATTACTTTTTCCATCTCTTCGCATTACATACTTTCATCTCTTTACATACTTCTATCTCTTTACATACTTCCATCTCTTTACATTGCTTCCTTCCTTTCTTCTGTTTACCTTACTTAATTCCATTTTCCTTCCTTCCTTACTTCAGCTTCTTAGCTTCTTTACTTACTTCCATCCACCTCTTAACTATTCCTTCTCGTCTGTCACCTGTTCCTCTCTCTCTCTCTCTCTCTCTCTCTCTCTCTCTCTCTCTCTCTCTCTCTCTCTTTTTCCAACACATTTTTATTCTTTCTCTCTTTGCCATCTTCCTCTCTGTTTACCCCTCTCTCCCGACAACTCCTTCCTCTGTATTTCTCCATCTTCGCCATCTCTCTCTTTACCCATCTCCCCCACTCTTCCTTCCTCCGAATTTCTTCCTCTCTCTGTTTGCCCCCAACCCTTACTATTGACACTATATTTACTTTTCTTTCTCCCTTTCACAATCATTGTTTAGTGCTGTTTTCTAAAGGAATAGCAAAGTAATTAACTTTTAACATTACGGTTTTTATTTATGCGTGCACTACAGTTTTATCAATGCTTGCACTGCACACTCGTTGTCTGGTATAAGGAACTTGTTAGGACATTGTTCAAGACCACACCTCTTTATATCGAAAGGGTAAGTGTGTGCGAATCGTAGTTTGTTGACGCCCTTGTTGCTGTGTGTATATACCTGTATCAAGTGTGCAGTAAGTGTGTGCACATGCACAAATTTGCAAAATCGGGTCATATGTGCATTTCTTGTTTCTTAAGACATATTAGCTTCTAAACTTCATTACTAACAACATCGATCCGTGAAATTCACAAGGGGCGGGCAGGCTCAGTTTATTATTTACGCTCTGCATAAATATAACTTGTCTAGTGATTTGTAATAGTCTAGCTGACATATAGAGCCTGCATGGAGCATTGTCTCTTTCCTGGCAATAGTTATACAATCTGTCTATTGACTTACAAAAATCTTATTGACAAATCGACCCTGAATTGAAAATTGTCTTTTTGACTTAAAATCTTAGCTGACATCTCGAGCCTGCATGGAAAATTATCTGACATTAGTTTTACAATTTGTCTACTGACTTAAAATCGTATTGACAACGACCCTGAATTGAAAATTGTCTTTTCCCTCATATTTGTTATAGAACCAGCCATATTTACACCTGTAAGTAGATATTCTGACTTGAAAAAACCAAAAACATGGCTAGCTTTATTTTTTTTTTTTACTTGGGGTGCTCTCAGCCGAAGCTGATTTCGTCTGGGTGGCCTGGCGTGGGGAGTGGTAGAGAATAGTGAAGAAGGATGGGGGGGGGGGCGGGGGTACTCTGTTTGACGGAAACCGCAAAGCCATTGAACAGAGATATATTTACTTTTTTTTCTCTGCAAATCATCGAAAGTAGAGTAATTAATAAATTAATTATTTACCAAGAAACCAAAAATTATTCCCCAAATCTACGACATTACTGGAAACGAGAGGTACTTTGAAAAATGCCTTCATGATCCCGAGGTCCCGTTACTCGCATTTAGCGAAAATCCACTCGCCCATGATGTACTCTGGAAGTCCCATTAATTACTGGTCGTGACTAGAGCCAGCAAATGTGTAAATTTAACTTGACTTACTTAACTGATTTTGTTACGATTTAATTTTTAATAAACTCCGACTTGGTTTGTAAAACTTTGTGCAGATGTTCTCAATCATGTACAGTGTTTTAGGGAAAGATCAGAAATTTATTTTCTTTGTAAAGTGGCAGACATTTAACGTTATATAACCCATTTTTTGTTTATTTTATTTTTCCCCAACCAAAAAGGCCTTTGCGATACCTTAATTCTGAAGCTTAATTGATTCAGTTTCATTAACCCATTTGCTGCTAGTCTGGAGGCAATTAATCGGAATACAGAATGCTCCGACTTAACACAGACCAAACATGGCTTGGGTATGCTGAATCGCTATAGACAAAATCTCCCGTTGTCTATTGTTTCCACAACGGCCTACTACCCGGCCACCGGATCTCGGCCTTTCAGTTACAAGTACGCTAATAGGCATCCGACCAGCACACACGTCACTCTAATTCTGTTACCTTCTTCTCAACAGCTTTGGAGTGCCATAAACCACGCAGGGGTTAACGAGGCTGGGGTCAATGGGTGACATCCACTTTTGGCGTGTAGATCGCTGGGAGATTATTAGGCTCTTGTTGGAGAGACTGCCTTGCGTAGCACGCATTGCAGACTTTCATCAAGTTTTGTGTGCGCATGCGTGCACGCGCGCGCGCGTGTCATCTACGTTAAAATTGTCTCTTGAAACACAGTATTGAATGTTATTGTAAATGTTTAAATTAAAACTCAGGTTTAGGTACTGGTTCAGCTGTGGGATCGACATTAGACACCCAATCTTCAGCATTCCCGCTCATTTGTATATGTAGATTAGCTATGCTAATTTAGCATGCATATTTAGTGAGCAGATCTGAAACGAAATAGAAGAAGCATTCAGCCAGCAAGCCTAATTTAAGCCTAATAATTTCTGCCAGTGTGACATCATGATAGGGGCATGGAGACGGAAAGATATGAAAGATAGAGAGAGAGGGGGGGAGATTGAGAGACAAATAATAAAACACTCTTTATATGCTTCTTAAAGCAAGAAAATTATTTTTAATGCCTCGAATATTCGTGTTATGATGTCAGACTATCAATAAATATTCCTTTCGACTGACGCTTTCAAGACCTGTAAGACGTAATTGGCTACTGGTTCTGACAAATCTCTCTCTCTCTCTCTCTCTCTCTCTCTCTCTCTCTGTGCCAGCCATCATCAACTTTCGAGAGGAAAAATTCAAGGTAATCAAAATGCTCTCTTCAGTCTTTGAACAAAAATAATACTGAAAAGTGTTCATACAGTGAACATTACGTTTTGAAGCCTCTCGAAACAGTGAGCACTGAAAAGCGTTCGCGCTTTGATAAATATTTATTTATTTATTTTTATATAGAAACACATTTACAGCTTGAGACCTGACGTTTCCAAACTGAATTTTATAGGTACAAGTTTTTAGTACCATCACCTTAAACTAGTTATTTAAAGTAATCATTAACAAGGAGGAATATGCATGTTACATAACAAATTATTGCAAATTTTTGAGAGGAACTCATTCTTTTCTGGCATAGTTTTGTTCTTGAAAATTCTGAATTTCCATTTAGTAGTTGAAATATTAATGAAATATTCGAAGAAAATAAAACAAAATTAAATTGTGTGAAAACGGTGTTTTCCTCTAGGAGTAAATAAAACAAAAACAAAACAGTGCTTTCCTCTAGTAGTAAAACAAAATATGTGAAAAAGTTTTCCTCTAGTAACCAATAAAACAAAACAAGAAAATGCGAAAACGGTGTTTTCCTCTAATAGCAAATATAACAAAACAAGAAAATGTGAAAACGGCGTTTTCGTCTAGTAGCAAATGAAAAAAAAAACAATTAAATGTGAAAACAGTTTTCCTCTAGAATTAAAGAAAAGAAAACAAGAAAATGTGAAAACGGTGTTTTCGTCTAGTAGCAAATAAAAAAACCCAAGAAAATGAGAAAACAGTGTTTTAATCTAGTAGTAAATAAAATAAACCAAGAAGGTGTGAAAATAGTGTTTTCCTCAAAAAGTAAATAAAAGAACACAAGAAAATGTGAAAACAGTGTTTTCCTCTAGTAGTAAAAGGACATGAAAGATCGTAGTCATACATTTAAATTTAATTATCAACAAACAAAACAATACAACGCTCTTCTCAGAATACATCGTAAGAGAGAGAGAGAGAGAGAGAGAGAGAGAGAGAGAGAGAGAGAGAGAGAGAGAGAGAGAGAGAGAGAGTGTGTTATGTGAGCATATGTGTGTGTCAAATGTAAGAACAACCAACCGATTAGTAAAAATCCAAAAAGTAATCCTACGAATATAAAAATAAATTACATCACACATGACGACCGAATTAGGAAAACCACAACAAAACAGTATCAACAGCATCAGCAGAAAATCGCTATATTTAAACACAGTATTTAGCAATGAATCTTCAGTACAGTAATTAAAATAAAAACAAATTTTCTCGAAGCCTAATTCAAACACCTTTTGAGCTCTGCAAGGAGTCTTGAATGAATACAAGATGTCTACAGCCGTCGTGAGTATTGGCTGGACTTAACGGTGTCTTAACGATGCAATGACTACAAGGAAAGGCTCTGCCGACTGTCAATCAGAGGCTTTCCAGGGTGGGCCTACGTTAGTGTGGAAATGGTGCAGGTCGAGTGACTCATCAACATGGGTTAATCTACTGAAGTTCATATTTTGACGTCACGCTAGGTGGGCGGGCTTAGGCTGTAGAATTCATGGTCTAAAGTCATTATGTTTTGTCTCCTTCATTTCAAACTGCTCTAAGCTGAGACGGAATCTTTTACTTAACAAAATTGTAGGAGGATGGAGAGACATGTCATTTGTACAGCTCTGTTATGTTTCCATTCAAGATTGAGAACACAGTGCTGAAGCGAAAACATCTTGCAAATACGAACTCTATCTATCTATCTATCTATCTATCTATCTATCTATCTATCTATCTATCTATCTATCTATCTATCTATCTATCTATCTATCTATCTATCTATCTATCTATCTATCTATCTATCTATCTATCTATCTATCTATCTATCTATCTATCTATCTATCTATCTATCTATCTATCTATCTATCTATCTATCTCTCTATCTATTAAAGAATTCTAGTGTGTGAACACACGTTTATTTTCTTTAATTTTTTTTTTACTACTGTTACTAATGATGATGATGATGATGATGATGATGATGATGATGATGGTGATGATGATGATGATGATGATGATGATGATGATGATGATGATGATGATGATGATGATAGGAAAACCATTACCAGTCAAAGCTTTGCAATCCAGAGGTGAGGTAAAGAGGATCGGTTGGAAAAAAATGAATGAATGAATATATTTCATATTAATTCTGGGGTGGAGTGGAACCATCGAATCCATCATGTATCAATTCAAATTTTAGATTTTCCCCAGCACCCAGCTGTTATAGAATATGAATAGAATTTTAAAATGTCATAATTTTTAGAAACAGAAAGCATCATCCCTACTGAAAATCTAAAGTGGGTGAGTGTTGTAGGGGGTAGGGAATAATCTTTAAATTATGACACCCCTCTCTCAAATTCTCCCCACCTAACACCCCTCGTCATTAAATCCCCAAAGCGCAAGACAAGTTCTCAGCTGTGCGAAAGTTTCAGTGTTGTCAAAAAGGCTATCCACGAATTGTCACAGTTTTATGGGTCACTAGACGTTGGTAGTGAATGTGCTCCCAAACAGGAGATTACGAGATTACGAGATTTTGATATTTTTGTAAAGGAATTTGTCCGAGGGAAGACGATGTTGAAAATCTATCAAACATCGGAGTATAGAAAGTATTTTGTTTTTGTCCCGTTTATCTTATTAATTTCATATAAAGAAATATTATAGTTGGTCGATCTTACCTTCGCAGACAGTAAGCGGAAATTAAAACGATGGAACAGCAAGAATATTCATAACCAAAGAATGTTACCTTTAAAGACAGTATCAATTACATTACAATAAAAAATAGGAATAAAATAATTCAATAAACAAGACTTACTCTAAAATTTTAGCCTGACAAGAAAACATTATAACAAGTAATATATATATATTACAAATATTTTAAGAACCAATAACACATTTAGAAACGAGAACAATATGGACCTGAATTACACGTATTAGTTTGGACGCTATATTTTGACATATTACCAATCAGCTAAAATGAAAATAATGATCTCAAGTAGAACTTATTAGGAATTCATCTGTGCCTGAAAGAAAAAAACTTGACATTGCATAGCAAAAGTAGTGTTCTGTAGTAAATATGCATTTGTATCACTCAAGAATTTAATCACATGTAACTAATGCGCAGTTGACGTCTGCTATTTGCCGTTGACCTGTGCAATGCATTGATGACCAGTGCCATTTTGCTGTAGACCTGTGCAATGTATTGATTACCTGCCATTTTGCTATAGATTTGAGCCATGCATAATTGACCTGTGCCATTTTGCCGTAGACCTGTGCAATGCACTGATGACTCGTGCCATTTGCCATAGACCTGAATCAGTTTGCCTTAGATCTGTGCCATTTTTTTTCCCGTAGACCTGTGCATCTAAGCGATGTTCCGTTGACTAATGCCGTGCATTGTTGATCTGTACCATTAGCCACAGCATGTACCATTTGCACAGGACAAGGGCTATGCATTGCTCAACTTGCCATGCATCGCTGGCGTGTGCCATACACCAGTGACCTGTGCCATTTGCAGCAGATTTGTGCCACGTACCGTTGATCTGTACCATATGCGGTACCATGTGCCGTTATTTGTGCTGTAGTGCCACTGACATGAGCCATGCCCTTTTGGACAAGGAATCTAGTGTCAAAGTTATTCTACTTCTTTTCTGAAATTTTTGTAATCTTAAAAGTTAGGAAGCATTAAATAATGATACTGAATAATAATGAAATTTAGGAAGCATTAAATAATGGGGATACTGAATAATAATGAAAGTTAGGAAGCATTAAATAATGATACTGAATAATAATGAAAGTTAGCAAGCATTAAATAATAATACTTAATTCACACAATCCCAAGTGCACGAAAGTATGAGTTATATCCCTTTGTTCTCCCTGTGGCCTAAAAATATTCCGAAAACGATCTGCGATAGAAAAAAATGTAGTTGTCTGCCTCTGTGGGTTGTCTTTCGTATTATCTTTCTCTTATCGCTGAGTTTACTTTCGAATTAACCTCGCCTTAGGACATATCGCCATGACGACGATATGCACAGTAAAACTGGACTTTCATAATCTCCAAAAGTTAGAGGTTTGGTTTTGATAGAGTTGTTTACCTTTAATGTAACTCTGGGTTCTCTCTCTTTGCCTTTGATGTCCTGCCACTGGTCCCGAGTGCAGAGAATCCAACAATCAAACAGGCCAGGTGATGTTCAACACTACAGTCGTGCACGTGTCTTGCATCAGTGGTTTTACCCCGGGTAAGTCACACAGGAATAGGTACCCAAGGGTGTTGACATATTGCGATTGCTTTGTAGGACAATGAGTAGTACTACCAATGCCATTGCTTTTACTACTGCTTCTGTTCTTATCATTATTACTTATCATCATAATCATTATTATACAACAGCTGATACTAGTACTACTACTTCTGTTCTTATCATTATTACTTATCATCATAATCATTATTACACAACAGCTGATACTAGTACTACTACTATAATAGTTATTATTTCTAATCTTATTTATTACTGTCTGTAAAGTGTTATAATACTTACTACTGCTACTAACCTACTTCTATTATTATTATTATTACAAATGTTTTTAAAATACCATTCTTTCTTTCATTATTCCACTCTCGAGGAGCAACTTTGCTCACCATTTTTCTTGGTGCGTTCTCTCAAGCCACGTGATCTATGAATAGGAACTATTTGAGGAAATTTTCAAGTAACGCAAGACTGATTTCATATAATTCCTGACTATGTATCGAGTACGAATGAGGAATAACCGAGAGAATGGACAGGGAGGTTGAACATGTATCTGAAAAGAAAATGTATTTGACCGCCACCCATCCATTCATCCATCCATCTATTTCTTTATTCATCTATCACAATGAGTGTATCAGGTAACCCCAACTTCTTCTTCTTCTTCTTCTCTCTCTCTCTCTCTCTCTCTCTCTCTCTCTCTCTCTCTCTCTCTCTCTCTCTCTCTCTTGTGAGTTTTTCATAACTCTAAATATACATGCTGCAATTTGAACATGTAATCATTGTTACGAGTGTTATTTTACATCTGATGATACTCAGACACTAGTTTGAAGAGTTACAATGACACAACTGACACTATGTGCTGGCCTCAACGAAATGTCACAATTCACAAGCTGTCATCAACATAATTTTCCTGAACGTTAGTGAACACTGACACAAACTTAGCACAGTTAATCTTAACGCTGGCCTCTTGCAGTAACACTGACAAAAACCGAGAATAGATATTATCTTAACATTGGCCTCTTGCACTAAACACTGACATAAACCAAGCATTGATATTATCTTAACATTGGCCTCTTGCACTAAACACTGACACAAACCGAGCATAGATATTATCTTAACATTGGCCTCTTGCAGTAAACACTGACATAAACCAAGCACTGCCATTCAACAAAACATATTCATTGGATAAGCAATGTATTAATCAACACAAATACAAAGTAAGATTTTCAATTGATTATGTAATAATGTTTTAAGAAACCGAAGCATTGTTAACAGTGAAAATATTACAGTGTTTAAAACAGCAAGACATAACTCTGATTCATTGCCACAGAGTAATACAAGAGCACTTTGTGACAGAGTGTCATATATAAGCTTCTTGGACTTAGCACCATGGACTTAGCATCATGGACTGAGAACCAGTAACTAAGTACCCAGGACAGAGCACCATGGACTTAGCATCATGGACTTAGTACCAGGGACTTAATAACATAGACTTTGTGACGTTTGACTGGGAGATGGGCAAAATGTTAATCCTCCACCACCCGGGCTGCCGTAGCCTTAGGTTAATCCCCAAAGCTCACCTTCTGGCTGGTCACAGGTGTTAGAAAGATAGAAGATAGGTAATATAGAATAGAAGAGGGATAGTTCTAAGGAGATAGCTCGAGCCATGATACATACATTCAGGTATAGTGTTTAAAGACAGGTGACAGATTACAACATATAATATGTGAGCCACGCCAACAAGAGTGGTCTAAGTGTATTCAACAAGTAATAAAATAAGATAGCCTGGTTACATATAGTGAACAATTAAGTGGTTACAATTAGAGTTTATAAATGATTATCGTTCATAATCACGATCATGTAGTGTCATACGAGAACGTTCTTTGAGTCACGTGGCATTATGGTAGCTATTTGGTTCATTTGTATGAACTAATAAATGAGAACACTGAATTTTCTAGTGAACTAAGATAATTCTGAGAGAAGTTGACTGAAGCTATGCATTGTTGTGTTTCTAGTCACTTAACTTAGGTTTGTCTGACTTGTCATTTAAGGTCCCAGTGAATGTCATAGCGGACACACACAGGGTCGTTTGAACCAGTCGTTGGCTTGTGTGTTGTTCTGCTCTGGTGTTGTTTTACACCCCAGTCCTCGTTGAAATCAACACCCAAGATAAAGTGTTGATCTCTAACTAAAATACACGTGTGCTAAGAATTTGTCCACATGAGTTCTCTGACAGAACACTCTTACAAGGTCACCATACATTCTAATATCATAAATGAAAATAACAATATAAAATATAGTCAACATTAACTGAACTTAGGTATAACATTTACTTATGCAAGCAAAACCACATACCTTCAGCAGTAATATATACAGAGGATGGTTTTCTGCTGTGTTGATAACCGGCAGTAAAGGTTAGTAACATGTTTATAACTTATTGATGCCAGGGAGCCAAGGTATATGTTACTTCTATGGTCATCTTGGACTAAGGTAGACTTCTGGCTCATTCATTATGTACATTTGAGCTGTGCTTCATTTGGTTAGTTTAGTGAGTACAAACTCAGGTATTTCTCTAGCCTGGAAATAAGGCTTAGAATTAGAATAGAATTAGCCTGGAAATAAGGGTTAGTCGTTCTAGAATTAGGTTGGCTTGTACTCTATTTTTAGAGGAGGGTGGGTGTCGGCTACATAAGCCATTATGTGACAGACGTAACACCATGGACTTAATACCATGGATTTAACACCATGGACTGAGCACCATGGACTTAACACTATTGACTAAGAACCCTGACTGAGCATCATGGACTTAGCAACATGGACTGAGGATCAATGAATATGTACCCTGGACTGAGCGAACGTACCCTAACTTAGCACCACGGAATTAATACCATGGACATAACGCCAAGGACTCAGCACCATGCACAACACCATGGACTTAATACCATGGACTGAAGACCATTGACTATGTAACCTGGACAGAGCTTATTTACCATAACCTAGCCCCATGGACTTAACACCATAGACTGAGCACCATTGCCTAAGTACCCTGGACTAAGTACCCTGACTTAGCATCATGGACGTAGCGCCCTGGACTTTACAATGTGGACAAAGCACCCTGGACTGACCACCCTTGACTGATGTTACAGGAAGTTAGCCATATGTGAGATTTTGTTCATTGATTAAAAGTCATTCTGAGGAGAATGGCTTTACACATTTTGGGGCCTGATATTTACACTTAATTAATTCTGTTCTGGAATCAACGTCAGTGTTACTCTGGGTGTCATTTGAAACACAAGGCCTGAGCAACATTTCGGTGATATATTCAACAGCAACCCAGCCACAGGTCAGTAATCAAAAATAGTTCTTCCTTAGGGACAGCTCTGAATTGCTGAGGGGCAAGAAAACACAGAATCAGTCGTCGCCTCTTGTTTTTTCCAGCGCTGCTTCAAACGCACGTTGTTGTCGGTAGTGGCGATAGAGGGCGCTTTAAATACACTTCCGGACGGTAGAACCCTCTCGGGAGTGACTAGATAAAACACTGATCGTCTCACAATGACTGTTTGCACTTTCTAGATCAAATGGCGTGGCATTGCCTCGAACCCTTAAATGGCGTGGCATTGCCTTGAAACCATGGCTTCTCTGGCTTGTACTTGGTGCCAAAGGGTCGTTTAAATTCGGCAATTCTATTCTTGCACCTTACCTCAGTTGAAGCATTTCTCTAGAATAAAACAGCACTACAGCAAGTTGTTTGGTAATCTTACCAACCGAATTTGTACCCTCTCGAAACTGTGGGTTATTTTAATAGTAAATTTGAGTGTTTGTTTTGAGTGTTATTTGGGTATATCATTGGGTACGTATTGGAAGTGTATTCAGGTGTTTGTTGGATGTTTTATAGACGTGTTAACTTCTTGAATCTATTTCGATTGCGTGTTTATTTTTTGTTTGAACGTGTGCAGGGGATGTTTGGGTGTGCATGGGATTGGTTGTGGATGTAAATATTAGTGTGTGATTTAGTGTTATTAAGTTACTAATTTTGCTTTGGTCTGCGCATGGGTGTGTAATCTGATTGTGTGCATGCGTATGCGTTCGATGCATGTTTGTATTCTTAGTTGCATACTTGAGTGCTTTGTGGTGTGTGTGTGTGTGTGTGTGTGTGTGTGTGTGTGTGTGTGTGTGTGTGTGTGTGTGTGTTTATGTGTACTTTGTCTTGTATATCCCAAAACCCTAGAAAAAAATTAGTAAAAGTAAGTTAAAGGTTCAGGAAAAGAATCGCTCTCTTCAGAATACCATCATCTACAACAAGCACTCGCACTTAAGCACCCACCCAGCCCTCCCTCAGGAACAAACCAATCAACAGCTTAAAAAAAAAACCACAGTAGAAATTCTCTCCCAGACCTCAGACAAAGAATACACATCTCACTGATACACTAAGCTGAAATCGCGACAGAATGTACTATATATAGACACATTCTGATGATTATAAACTATGAAACGAACAAATTAATATATAAGCAATTCAGAACGGAGACCCAACAGATATTTCGTGACCTTGGAGTAGCTATCCATGGAGTGAGTTTGCTCGGTTCTTAGAGGTGCAGTTTGATGAGAAGAAAAAAGGGTTCAATCCCATCTCAGGGTAAAATGATTTTTATGGGCGATGATTATAATCATATAATTATAGTTGCTGCCATCCTTCCCCCCGCTCTTTTAATCCACGTGGTGGTGAACCTAGTGCTTTGTACTTCAGAAGGGACGTTAAACCAGATATTGGGAAATGCAATACGCAAAATAAATTAAAATTCCTTGGCAGTTATCAATCGCAAAGTTGGCCGTTGATCTCCAGCAATTATTGCACATAAAGAATCCACCAAACACACACTCGAACCATTACTCTGCCCACCCATGGCACTCCATGCGTTTCTCTAGTAACATAAATATCTCTTATAGCTTTGGCTCCCGTCTGCGAAATCAGCGAAATTTGAAAGTGGACGTGAAACCCCGCTGAAACAACACGCCAGCCAAATCAAGAGATGCTAATCGAACTATCTATAGACTCGGTGAATTATCAGTCTGAATTGCCCTTAAGCAGGATAATAGAACTATCTATAGACTCGGTGAATTATCAGTCTGAATTGCCTCTAAGCAGGATAATCGAACAATCTATAGTAAATTATCAGTCTGAATTGCCTCTAAGCAGGATAATCGAAGAGTCTATACACTCAGTGAATTATCAGTCTGAATTGCCCATATGCAGGATAATCGAACAATCTATAGACTCGGTGAATTATTAACTGAATTGCTCCAAGCAGGCTAATCAAACTCTTCATAGTCTCGGTAAATTATTAAATAAATTACTACAAGCTGGCTAATCGAACTCTCTATAGTCTCGGTGAATTATTAAATAAATTACTAAAAGCTGGCTAATCAAACTCTCTATAGTCTCGGTGAATTATTAAATAAATTACTACAAGCTGGCTAATCGAACTCTCTAAAGTCTATAGTTTCAGTGAATTATTAAATAAATTACTACAAGCTGGCTAATCGAACTCGCCGTAGTCTCGGTGAATTATTAAATAAATTACTACAAGCTGGCTGATCGAACTCTCTATAGTCTCGGTGAATTATTAAATAAATTACAGCAAGCTGGCTAATCGAGCACTCGCAGACATGGACTCGAAATTGTACTAAGTCCACTTAAATCATGACAGTGCAATATTCTTCACTGAACAATACGTGTCCCTAGTTATGCAAAGAAACTGCCAAGTCCATTTAAAACACTGCACTGCAGCATTCTTCACTAAATAAATTCAACGTGTTTCTAGTTATGCAAGGAAATTAATTCAAAACAATGCAATATTATTCACTGAACAAAGCGTGTTACTAGTTATGCAAAGTAAAAAACAAATTCCTTATAACAAATGTCTGCAAAATTTGAAATTAGACGCACATACATACACACCGATGTAGACACCTGCTGACGTGCTAAAATATTTAGTTGATCAGACGCAAAATGTTCGGGCGATTAATTCGTCAAACATCCTCACCCAGTGCGAATGTGTGTTCGTGTATGTGGACCTGCCTAGTTCTGTCTATAACAGTTTCATGAATGTAAGCCTATCATACACACACACACGCACACATATATCACATACACCGAGGACATCGTGTGTGAGAACACATGCGCAGAGCATCACATTTAGCATATACACTCCCAAAATTCACCTTCCTCATCCTGAAATCGCACACTCACACTAGCGCACAAGACTCACACACAGGACACACCTACACATATATGAAATAGCAATGACACACATATGCATTTTGTAAATCTGACATTGAACTTAGTCAATAACACACATTCACATACATCCCAATCACACATTTTCCTCACTCAGTCAGTAATTCGCACTTACAGACGCATACATTAATACGCATACATGAATACACACACTTTATCAAGAAACAATGTACGCATACATATATACGTACATACACGCGCACGTATGCACGGATTTACTCTTACAATAAACTCAGTAAAATGCAATAACTTACATACACAAGTTTCGCTTCCGCATTGATCTCAGTAAACTGTACACACACACACACACACACACACACACACACACACACACACACACACACACACACACACACACACACACACACATTATCGCGCTTGATTGAGCAAACCGAATTATGGACAATACATCTAAACACACGCACAAGCGTACATGTGTACAACTGCTAAAGAGAAAATTTGGTAAAGTGAAGACTCACATACACGAATACATATATAAACTCATATACATACACACACAAAACGCACGCAAATATTCTTTACTAACAAACCACTCCCTCATACACGCGCGCGCGCGCACACACACAAACATATATTCTTTTACTGCACACCTACTCTCGCATTACCACACCCGCACATCTGCACACGTAAATGTGATCTATCCAATTACAGCGTCAGCCGAAGTTCACCTCCAGACACCGTCAGAAAGTGGCACACATGTGATCTATGTGTGGGGTAGTAAGTCTGCCCGCTCATTAAAAAAAATAGAATATTCAGTTTTGAGGAGGCGCGAGCGAAGCTAACGAGCATGAATTTTAATTGTAGTCGCGTGTTCATCTCATTATCTCTTAACTGTTACATGTCCTTGTCTTAGAACCCTTGAAAATTAAAACAAGAACAAAAACCCCATGGAACATGAATATGCACGTCAGTAATTTTTGTTTTGTTTCCAGATTTCTTTTTTATCGCATTGTTTTATCAACTCATGTTCGCAACCGATGCCCGATGTATATAAACATGTATATAATTTTTATTTGTTTCTTTCTTTGTTTCACTTTTGCTTCTAAAGTTCTTGGAGCATTGTTCTTTTTCCTTCCTCCCAAATTAAGCTATAGCGCTAATGTTTATATACTGACCGAAATAAAACGTCTCCAAGTCAAAGCTTAATGATGAGCAGTTGACATCTATGTTTCCAACATATTGAATATTTGGAAATCACTTTTAAAGACCCCACACACACACACACACACATTCACTCCCCCTTCCTCTATTCTCTCTCTATCTCTCTCACACAAACACACACAAAACATCTTTTGATCAAGTGATTTTATTATTCGGTTCTAGAGTGACTGAGGATGAGAGGTTGGTTGTTGCGCCATGGTCTCTTCATTCAAGTCGTCGCCATTTTGGTCTGTGACAGTATTTCGTCTGGACCGGCGTCACTTCGCAAGGGAAGTAAATGCATGCGACACTACTATGTGGAGACAATCCATCATCCAAAGAAAATCTGCGAGAGAAAAGTAAGATTTTGCGTCTGGATACTTGGTTTTTTTTTTATTTAAAAAAAAATACATGATGATGATGATAACGATGATGATAATGACAAAGACAATAGTGATGAAGCTGAGGCTTGAAATATTTTTAGTAATGTCAGAATGAGGTGGATGATAACGTCGTAATTATAATATCATTTATAATAACAGTCACATTATATCGATGACACTTTAACTGCTTTTAGGATGAGAGTAATACAAATTTATGACATTCATTCTTCTAAGATGACGATATACGAAGAAATTCTATTGCTCTACTGCGATTACTGTTTCTTGCACTACTCTACTACTTCCATGATTTTGTTGTTATGAGGATGACTACTGCTACTACTATAAGATAAGTCCAACGACATCTGTCACCTTGAACACTTCCGTTTTAGAAGGTCTGATAGTACGATTGCGATGTTGATGAAATTGCTACTCTACCACTATCAGTAGTGATATTATTGATTATAGTGATGACGAAAATATTGCTACTAAACCATTGACAGTTCTATTATTGATTAATGTGAGGATGAAACTACTGCTACTAAATCATTACTGATAATTCTGTTATTGATATAGTGAAGATAATAGTAACACACGTTCTATGTCGACACTAAGCGAGCAGATTTGATCTTGTTCCCGCTTTTGGATTCATCGAGTGGATGACGTCACTAAAGATATGAAAGCCCTACTCTTAATCCTACACTAGTTCCCGCTACTGGATTCACCGAGTCGATGATGGTACTAGTTAAAATGATTTGAAAGCCCTGCTGTCAATTTTACCCTTGTTCATTTAACCGCATTCACTCAACGCGTGACGACTCCATATGATGGGATGTCCTTATGTAACTTTGCACTTGTTCGCTCACACAAACAGCTCTTTCGATGACGACACCAGCGACATGTGGAGGTTCCGATATGAATTTACATCTGCTTGCTTTAATAGGATCCAATCATTCGATCGCGACGTCAGTTTAAGATTTGAAAACAGACTACCCAACGTATTGATAAGATAAATACTTTAAGAGAAACCACGCGAGAGCTTTCGCTACGTCATCACCCCCCCCCCACACACACACACACACACACACTTGTTCCTGTAGCGGTATTGAACTCAATTTTGTATGGTACGCTTTTTAAGAATTCCATAAGTATTTCAGAGATTGACTAAGTATTTGACTGGCTCTGACTAGCTCCAATCCGCCGGATGTAGGATTAATTTCTACACGCGCATTTGACTCAGATGCAGTTTAGGGTAAAATAATTTCCCCATTTCTAAATCTGGCCACCAGCGCGCGCGCAGAGCTCACTACCAAAGCCCTGGCAGTGTCGTGATCTATGGCCATCATAAACTTCGGACAGAAACAGTGTCGACGTTTTATTTCCAGAAATCACTGCCTGGCAAACAAAAGCTGACTGGTTGGGAGGGGAAATCACTCTAGAATGGAAATAAAATTGCAGTTGGTTTTGTATCTGTCCCGTTAGATGTTGCTCTTTTTAGACAGGCGTTGGCATTCCGGTCTGTAAGAGTAATGTACCTTTCCTGAATCGCTCAGTAAATTAAAAAAATAAAAAGATTCAAGTATATCTACAGGAAGTGGTGATCATGGATATTTGGTAAATTACAGCCAAGTAGGCCTATCTATGTATTTCCTTCTCGGATGTTAAGTTCCGCTTTCGAAATGTAACCACCAAGTTTTGTTATTGTTGGGATATAACTATATAACTTAATGATTTTGAGAATAAACACTTAATCTATTTTTAAAAAAAAAGATGAAGAAAGCAGTATGTTTAAAAACATATATATTATATCACAAACGTTCTTATATTATATACTGAAGCAGTAATGACCATCTGATTATATGCTGCAGTAATAAAGATATTTATATTCACGTAATAATAAATATTTTTCAACAATGCTGCAATTGTAGATGTCTATAAAGTTTTCTAAAATATAAATATTTGTCCACCTATTGCAAATTATACACATATTTGGCATACGTCTCTGTAATGTTGCAGAAATAAATATGTATTCATACTTTTGGGCTTGTAAATATTTGTTCGTATTCTTGCAATAATGGCCCGTCTATAATTTTGCAAATTAAAAAAACTGGGTCACATTTATTGCAAGTCCCCGATCTCGTAATAGTATTAAACTTTGCTATACAGACATAACTGTCACTAATAATAATAAATAAATGTTGCTATAAAGACATGATTGTCACTAATAATACTAAATAAATGTTGCTATAAAGACATGATAGTCACTAATAATACTAAATGAAAGTTGCTATAAAGACATGATAGTCACTAATAATACTAAATGAAAGTTGCAATAAAGACATGATTGTCACTAATAATACTAAATAAATGTTGCTATAAAGACATGATAGTCACTAATAATACTAAATAAATGTTGCAATAAAGACATGATTGTCACTAATAATACTAAATAAATGTTGCTATAAAGACAAAGCTGTCACTAATAATACTAAATAAATGTTGCTATAAAGACAAAGCTGTCACTAATAATACTAAATAAATGTTGCTATAAAGACAAAGCTGTCACTAATAATACTAAATTAATGTTGCTATAAAGACAAAGCTGTCACTGTTGTAACTATTAAAATGTATTCCGTGTAAATAACTATCGAAATTATTGCAATAATAAAATTAACGCTATGTCCATAATTAATTTTGTAATAATAAACATATTTTCCTATCAAAGGCTCAGTTGCCATTGTTGATGCAGTTATGTTATTCTATTTTCTAAGTACAAATAACTATTCAAATTGTTTCAATAAGAAGTGCATGCTCATTTTTATCAAATGTTTGTGTGTGTGTGGGAATTTTTCGAACTACTCTACGTGAACTTTAATGCTTTATTATAATTTTTCCATAAATTTTTTTCGCTTGTGTTTACCTGTTAATAGCGCAAATAGAAACCACAACCAATATATTAACAAAATCAAAATCAGCCAACCAACAACATCAAACATGTGACATTTTTCAAGCGTATAAATATAATATTTTTCTTATTTTATTTACCAGTCCACGTTTCAATTTAAACGTGAGAAAATTTTGCATGATTAGAATGCCTAATGTAACCGATACAATGTTGTACCAGATTACAGCACCCAATGTAACCGATACAATGTTGTACCAGATTACAGCACCCAATGTAACCGATACAATGTTGTACCAGATTACAACACCCAGCGTAACCGATAGAATGTTGTACCAGATTACAGCACCCAGTGTAACCGACAGAAAATTTTTAATAGAGGAAATGTTTTACCGGTGTAGAATGCATAATGTAACCGAGGGAATTCCTTCCCGATTAGATGATACAATTTAACCAAAGAAAAATTTACCCATTTAGAATAAACAGTAAAACCAAGGGACAGTTTTACCCATGTAGAATATCCAGTATTTAATCAATGGATAGTTTCACCCATTTAGAATGTTCAGTATAACTAAGGGACAGTTTTACACATTTAGAATATCCAATATAATCATGAACAATTTTACCCATTTTGAATATCTATTATAATCAAGCGAAATTTTTACTCATTTAGAATATTCACTTCAACAAGTTAATTTTTTTCTATTTCGAATATCCAATTATAACCAAGAACAAGTTTTAACTCTTTCGGATATCCAATTATAACCAAGAACAAGTTTTAACTCTTTCGGATATCCATATAAAAGAAAGGGAAAGTTCATCGGTTAAGAACATTTAGTGAACGAAATATGTCTTATTGAGAATATCAGTAAACTAAGGGGGAAAGTATAGTGGCAAAGATTAAATTTTACTTTAGTAAATACCAGTTTTAGCCATAGATTTTATCAGAAAAAATAAAAAGATTCATGTTGGAATCTTTTGACACTAAGGTTTTATGAAAGACTGAACATCTCTATTTGTCTATGTAACAATTCCATGTGTGTCCTTGAGGTAAACAGAGATTATATGTCAGTCAAGTAAGTAATCTAGCAATGAAATGCATGTGCAAAACGTTTTAATTTTTAAAAAAATAAGGAATCTCAATGCTGGAAGACGGTTGTTTCTCTTATAAATCCCTGAAGTAATTAAGAACATAGTCTAAAATTAGAATAGCTTAATAATAAAAATCTTTAAATTGCTTCAGACAAAGCGAGAATGGATTACAAAGATATTAAACAGATTAAATTGATATGAGGCAAATACATGAGATTGCAATGAGAAATATAATGAACAAAATGAACGAATGAGTTTACAGAAAGAAATGTCTTGAATAAATAAAAGAATGAGTTCACAAAAACAAATGTCTTGAGCGAAAGGAAGGAATGAATTGACAAAAAAGGAATATGACGAAGAAAATGAAACAACGAGATTAAAAAATAACATGAAGAAAATGAAACAATGAGATTAAAAAAATAACATGAAGAAAATGAAAGAATGAGTTGATAAAAAGAAATAACTTGAAGAAAATGAAAGAATGATTTTAAACAAGCGCAGTGTCACCCAAAATGTGTTTCACTAAGAGTGACTCCTGCTAATAGACATATTACGCGTTGAGAGTTGCGCCCCCTTCCAGGCTAAGTAGAACAGGCAGTTAGTTCTTTCCACGCAGATGGAACCTGAGCGAGCGGATGCTTGACCATAAGGCTGACGTTGCATTTTCAGAATGTTGATAATGACTCATTAGAATATGAATGGCAGCTTCTAATAAGAGTCTCAGACATGAGACCAGACAGGTATTTCGGACCGATGCCAGACAAGTAACACAGGGGAAGAATTTTTCGTTTGATTTTATTACGACCAAGCAAGCAAACACTCAATGGCGGCTGTGGAGAAGTGGAGTGACAGGACCAGTTCTTGGAGCTCTGAGAATGATTCCAGCTGCACTGCTTTAGAGTTGTTATGTTTTCTTAGTGGGCACAACGGCAGACAGACTCGGAGAGTCTTCATAGTCAAGTCCAGAGTGTACCCATGTACACACTCAAGTATCTGCGGCATCGTTTTTGAGAAGTGACATTTATAGAAATGAAGTGTTTGGAAGAGTTATCTCCTTTCGATCACTCTTTACTGCCACGCGCATGTTTTGAATATGAAGCGTTCATGGCGTTTGAAAAATGAAATGTGTAGTTGTCTGGGACAGCTTGAAAACAAGACAGAAAGTCCATGGGTGACTACAAGCTCATGCAAATAATTTCTGCTTAAAAAGAAGACAAAGTCCATGAGTGATTATAAGCTCATGCAAAAAATCTTTGGTTCAAATCGCAGTCGATCAACGCAATGAAAATAAATGACAAACAGAAAGGTACCATAAGCCCAGCTTTCGGTTGTGATCGGATTTGGCCTCGCTACAGTTCCCCCCTCCCTCCACACTCCACTCCGTCCCCCTCCGCTTAGCTTATCTTTAACTCTGAAGGCTAACAACTAGTGGCAGTTAATCACACTGTCCGCATTCCTGTTTTCTTTGCTTCATTAAGATCTCATTTTTTTTAAAACTCTCGTACTTCAGCCATCTTCCACCAAGACTTTTATTTAGTAATGCTTTGATAAATGTGAACATTTTACCTTCGCGTGAGAGTGGTTGGCCTTCAGTGAAGACTTACATACATGCCCTAATGTCAGACCAGAACGCGAGGCAGGTAAATCTTCAGGCAGGTTCTTTCTAAATTATATTTTGCTCACGCCTTCAGTGCTTACCTACACCCGTCTCCTCCTCACACCCGCCTAATTTAGAGAATAACTCATAATGCGAAAAAGTGATTTGTTCCATCCACTGATCGTCTGTTGTCCTTAAAGGACAGACTGTGTCCAGTACTAAGGGGCGCCCTTACCCTCAGCCTGGACTCGACTTCCGATTAAATGAGGAACTAGTCAACTTTCGAGAAAGATGAACACACGTGATGTTGTCTTAAAGCGTTTTCTGGAAAGACACCTTTCTTCCTCCCCCCCCCCTCCCGACCAAGTCGCGTAAAAGTTATTATGTATATTCAATATGTCTTTAAGTAATAAAAAGCACAATGCTGTACTTGTTTGATGACTGTTACATATGAGTGTTTATTTAGAGACCCTGTCTCAGCATGAGGATTTAAAGATTATTAATTTCCAACATTCACCTATGCCGATGACAGACTGGTTGCCAGACGCACCCTTCAGCCTCCTTAATTAATTCTCTTGGTATAGTTACCAGTTAAAGTGACAGGTAAATTTGTGTGATAATGCACGAACTAGGTACGTCATCCAATCACAACTAATTAACTCCCTTGGTATAGTTATCAGTTAAAGTGACAGGTAAATTTGTGTAATAATGCACGAACTAGGTACGTCATCCAATCACAACTAATTACACATTCAACCATTCACATTAATTACACATTCAACCATTCACGTTAGCTCAGCCCCCCCCCCCACCCCAGTTCTCTTTCGGTCTCTCTTGCTACTGCTTGAATCAATGTATTTATTGAAATGAGATAAGGCAAAATTTAAAGTCTCAGGATAGACTGACAACTAGAAAAAATAATGTAATAGATAATAACAGTAACCTGGAACATTGAATCACAAGTATAATTGAATAGAAAATACTTCTTGAAATTATCACAGAATGTTCGCGTCCAAGTTTATTTCAGTCATTTGAATACAGGTAAATAAGAGAGTGACACAACACTACGCTAGTTAAAGGATATGATGATAAACACTAGCTCATAAACATCAGATATATATTTTTGCGACGCGTACTGCAAGCCACAAAGTTAAATGAATAAATTTCGTTTTGCTCAGAATATAAGCAGTAAGCATTTACATGCCACTGACCCCGACACTACAATGTCAGGGCGGAGTTTGGGGGAAGGCTACTGACTACAATCTGGAGCGATACCTGCCACTCAAGTACATTTGCGAGGGATGTCACTGATTACAAATCTGAAGAGACACCACTCACTTATTAAGTGAATTTGCGAGTGAGGTCACTAACTGTAAATCTAGAGGGATAAATGTCACTTAAAGGAATTTGTGAGGAAGGTCCCTGCCTAAACATCTGGCAAGATAAATGTCGCAATTAAATTTCTTACAATTATTCACATGCCCCTGAGCTTATCTTACGTAAAAAAAAAAAAAAAGTCGCATGCTATCGCCGTTGAATAAGTGATATTCATGACCTTAATTAAATAAATAAAGAGTAACGTTAACTACACACGTAATTAAGGGAAATAAGTAAATAAGAACAAACAAAATCCACAAAAACAGTTTTGCACACTTGAATTTCTTTAATAGAACGAAAGCTCTTTATAATTTTTTTATGTGAACAAACATTAATGGCACAGTGGCTTTCCAGTTTGCATACATTATATTAATATTATTAAAATTATAGTTTATTGATGGAAACAATATATAAAAACTGGTTCGATTAAATTTTTACATGTATTACCAGATTTGATTGGTTAGATTAAATATTTACATGTATTAGGCTTACCGGGTTTGATTGGTTAGATTAAATCTTTACATGTATTAAACCTACCGAATTTGATTGGTTGGTTAGCTTAAATCTTTACATGTATTTGGCTTATCGAATTTGATTGGTTATATTAAATGTTTATATGTATTAGGCATGCCGGGTTTGATTGGTTAGATTAATGTTTACGTGTATTATCGGAGTTGATTGCTTAGATTAAATCTTTACTTGTATTACCAGGTCTAACTGGTCTGGTGAGAATACACGCCTGCATGCTTATGAGTGATTGTTTTGTTTTAATTTTCAATATTTCGTTAAGATAGTTTGCCATCGGGTTTTGCACCTATGATTATATGGCGAGGGTAGGGTTTTAGATGTCAGAATCTTTGCAAGTTAAAATGTAAAGGATATAGAGACAAAAAAAAAAAAAGAAAAAGAAAAAGAAAACACCCAGTAGAACCTATCATCAGCAACACCACTGAGACCAGCAGCGTATAGAAAAGGCTCAGTTTCGAAATCACAAAATGGCTGACACGAAGTGCCTTATCGATTAACCCCCTTACGGCAAGAGTTTTGTAAACACTTGGCGCTCACGAGTGGCTGATATCAACATTGGAAATTGTTTTCTATTTATACATTCATACAGAGTGCCTCAGCATGACAGCACTCTATTTTGAAATCTTTATTTAGTATCCTCAAAATGAAATGGAAATAAACAAACCACTACAACGAATTCTAAACAAAAATTGGTGAAAGAAAGACACAACATTGACGTCACGCCACACAAGTCCTTAAAAGTAAAGTGAAAATCGTGTGCCCTGAAAAAAATGCAGAACGATGCAAAAGCAGTTGCAAGGATTATTTTAAAAGTTCATCTAGATATAGGCAAGAAAACAATTTTAGTAAACACATGCGCACGCACGCACAAACACATACGTGTCCTCCCCATCCCAATAACAACTCGAACACATTATGACTCTAGTTTGAGACAAAAATTAGTCTTCCTTTGACGATTGATGGGGAGAATCTAATTTACATAATTTAATTATTAGCGCATTTCTATTTATACGTCAGGAAGACGAGTTCACAAACACATACTGAAATGCATACACCCAAAGTCGCCTCAAATGGCTGTAGTACCCTTGGGCCAGGTTCGTTTTGGCGCCCCCACCCTGAAACATGGCCTTAGCTTCATTGGCCCGGCCCATAGATCGGCTCTGCGTAACACACATACACACACACACACACACACACACACACACACACACACACACACACACACACACACACACACACACATACACACACACATGCAACCTAATTATAATTACACAAACAGACAAACACAGATACACACAAACCTGCTTATTTATAATTCAGTCTTTATTTATGACTGCTTTAAACAAATTATTCGCTCTATGAAGTCTTCTGTGTATTATTATTAAGTGCAAAAGAGAGTAAAACGTTGTATTTTGTTGCTGATGATGTGTTTGTGCAGAACGTGTTATTAGCACGATGTGAAGGCAATTGCGGCAAGTCCCGGACCAATCCTAGAGTCTCGTTTTCACCTGTCTTGTATCAGCCATTCAAACAGTATTGCATGTGTTGTAAGGACAGCCTCTCCATTATGAAAGCCGTAGCATTGCGTTGCAAAGGAGGAGAAATCGTATTTGCCACGTACAGGTAACATGACAGGTCTTTTTATTTTGTCCAGAGTTATCGCCCTTTTGGTAGTTTGTAACAATTTACTTCGTCGGCATCCATTTATTCTCGATGACTATTGAAACAATACTGATCGTTATCGTTTTAAAAAAAATATAATTCGATTTTACGAAATGTTATTGCATTGTTTTCTTCGAATTTATTTACTCGGGAAAAGTGCATTCGGTAAGGGAGATAAACATCTATACATTAAAATCTAAGAAATCTTATTTTCTTTTCAAAGAAGAGTAACCCTAGTCCCTTGTTTATGAGATAAGTTTTATTTTTATAATTATTTATGAAGTTCACATTTCTTTACCAAACCAATGCCTACCATTAATTTACGTTTATTTTAATTCATCAGTCGTTGTACTGGATGAGATTTGAGGCAAATATAACTGATCGTTTTGATGTGATGAAGCGTTAAATTGTTGGCATACAGATCTACAATTACTGAGGAAAAACTATAAATGTTCTTCTAGATATAGCTTCTTGATCACTTTCACACCACAGCAGTCATTAAAAATATAATGGGTTTGGTGACTTTTTTTAATTTAAAATTAACGATATTGTACATTCACTTTCATTCACCATGCAGCTACGACCTTGACTTCGAAGGAGCTATTTATTTATTTATTTATTTAACGATGGAACTTTGCCTTCTTTCAGTCTTGGACTTGCTTCAAAACTCATTTCTAAAGTGAATAAATCAATATATGTAAATACTGAAGGACTTAAACCACCCAAAATAAATGACGCATAAACAATGAAGTAAGAACTCACTCAAATTCATGCCTCACAAATGACGTCACGCACACTAAGACAGAACTAAATATTTAAAATTTCTTCAAGATCACGTGACTCGAACGTTTTCCAAGCTGTTGAACAAGAAAACGGCCAGAATAGCTGGTTTCTTTTAACAATTTTATAGGTACAGATATTTTTTAAAGTGAGGTTTATTTGATTGTTAATTTGTCACATGGTTTAATATAAAATGGATTGATAAGAGTTTAAGAAAGCAAAACTTACACTTTAATTCTTTTTCACCTTACAGATAAGGAAGTGGATTGGTGGATGGGAACATTGACTTTAGTTATTTTGATGAAATTTAGACACAGTCCCTGGAAACTAAGTGACTATATTTTGCAGAAAAAAATTGTTAAAGACATCACAATATTAAATCATTTATATATCGTAGCCATTTTTATGTTAGATATTATGCTTTGATCATCTTGCAGGTACATCTTGCGATGCAGCTGCGAATTTTGCGGTGGATGACATTTTCGATTCGACAACCATATCTGTGATGTATTCATTGTTCCAGAAGCCGCCAAAGAAAAGCGTGGTGTGTACAGAACTAGGCACAATGCGAACGGACAAAATGAGAACGAGAAAAAAAAAAAAAAGAAAACTGGACACAATGAAAACGAGACACACTGAGAACGAGACACACTGAGAACGAGACACAATGAAAACAAGACACACTGAGAACGAGACTCCACAGGAACTGGGCGCAAGTAAACCGCGAGAAGAAATACAGGAAGACATTAAGAAGTTTAGAAGTTTGCCAGTACAGGTTTCGAAATTAATTGAAAAACCCGATACCTGAAATTCACGAAAGAATCGAACCACAAGAACGAGTCGCGTACCACTGTACTATTCACTGTAACCTGTGGCGATGAACCTTGAACCCAGTGTTTGAAGCTTTCAAATCGTAAGTTGCAAATATTGAGCAGTGTTTAATTAAACATAATCATAATAAAAACTATTGTTCAAACAACGGGATCCTGTTTTTTTGCTCGTTCCTACTGTTTTCATGTTTTGATGCTTGTTACCTGAGTGCAGTTCAAAATTTGGAGGAACTATTGAAACATTACAATACTCGAAGCGGCTTTCAATGTGTACAAAGTGATTATCATGAACGATAACTCTGCGAACATGCATGAAGTTTCGTAAAATAAAAGAGAATGATTTACTGAATTTAAAATGATGGCGATTTGCCTAATTTAATGTTAGTAAGTTTAAGTAAATAAATCGACATAATTACAAAACGGGAAAACAAGCTTAAAGTCTGAAGCCTAAGCCAAAGTGAGAACCTTCAAAAGGAAACTGAAAACATTCTGAGTTTGGTTCACATTCATCCTTTAAAATTCGAATAAATGGATTTCTCCAACTCGGGAAATAACAGTCTTCGTCATCAAATGCTGATTTTCAGTCCTGGCGCATTTTTCTCTCTGAAAAGTACGTCACAAAATTGGACGACGATTACGTATGGTTACATTGCAAGCTGGTTAAACAATAAATTAAACACGTGTTGATGGATGAATTTACAACTACATGCGCAGTCAAGAAAGCAGAAGAGGTCACGCGGTGTGACTACGTCAGAGAAAGATTTGCGCGGGTCGCTGTGCCATTTGTGATAGTACGTGCCGTCTCTTCTGACATTGCCAACGACGAAATGATGTCATCAACTCTAAACCATTAAGCGTTCAGTATAGAAAGGGTTAGTTTACATGGCTGTACGAAAGTGAGAACCAGCCAAACGATTGTTTCGTTAAAAAAAAGAAAAAAGGGATCTGTTTGTGTATTTAAACGATGATTGATTTACCCGTGAGAAAATTAAATTGGACTAACAAACAAAGCAGGAAAGCCAAAGTTGGTTGCCTTAGCGATGACGTTATTGGCAGGTGTGAAAAAACTGTCTCATTCCTTGTGAAAATTTCTAACATTAATTCTGAATTTGTTGAATTGTATTATCGATCTTGTTTGTTTATTGCGTGCCTGATTACTTAACATGTATGTTCATTAAAGTTTATAAGCTGTAGGCTTCAAAACCATATGTTTATTTTCTCGTGAGTTTCCACAATACATGTTTATTTATTCTATGTTTCAACAATACATGTTTATTTATTTGTATGTTACAACAATACATGTTTATTTACTTGTATGTTATTTACTTATATGTTTCAACAATACATGTTTATTTGTATGTTTCAACAATACATGTTTATTTACTTGTATGTTACAACAATACATGTTTATTTACTTGTATGTTTCGACAATACATGTTTATTTACTTATATGTTTCAACAATACATGTTTATTTGTATGTTTCAACAATACATGTTTATTTATTCTATGTTTCAACAATACGTGTTTATTTACTGTTTATTGAACAGCATGTTTATTTACTGGTGTGCTTCGACAATATATGTCTATTTACTCTATTTTTCAACAGCCTGTATATTTTTAATATAATTTTTTGTTCAATCAAATTTTGTTTAATATACGTTTCATTACTTATGTTTACTATAATTCTTTATTTATTATATTATTTTTATTAATCATTTAATTAATTTACATTAATTGCGTGATTACTTTCTTAGTGACATGTAACGTACATTTCCATTGCAGTTTAATCTTATTTAAAGTATTGTGGATTATTGAACTTTGATTTATGTTTTCGACTTTAGTAGACTTTTTTATTTATTGTGTTTGTCATGTTCATTTGTACTAAGGACGTACATTCGGCGTGTTTGTAATGGGTTTATTTTGATCGACTTAAATGCGTTTAATGTGTTTTCTTATCGGGATTTTGCTTACTTAATGTGTTTCGCAAACGGCATGTTTTTCCCCGTGTGTTTGTTAAGTGTTTTCTTCTCGATCTATTTTTTTAATTTAAAAAAAAGATTTCTTACAGAACTATGTTTGTTTTAACATGTTCTTATTGATTATTATTTGGTTTACGTACATCTATTTATAAATCTTTTTATTTTATATGTTGACTGTTTATTGACCTGAGTGTGCTTGTCACTGCTTGTTGTTCTCTTTATCTTTAGTCTAGATAATGTTTCAGCTGCCGTTTTTGTCTCGTACTCCTTTCACCCCACAAAAAACAAAACACACACACACACACACACACACACACACACACACACACACACACACACACACACACACACAATGCACTCATACCCATACAAAATATTTTATTCAGCTTTCAATCAGCTCTGCGTTTATCGTCTGACAATTTAATAAAAAGAAAAAACAGTAATAATACAATCGTGTGCGTTTTCTAACGAGGGACCACTGGCTTTATTGGCATGTTATGCCTTACTTCAGAAAAAGAAATAAAGATGCTTGTCAAACACAGTTTCTTGAAATGAAAAGTAGCAACAAGAATTTTTATTTAATTCTCCGCTGTCATACATGGAGAACTCTAAAGGTCTTCATTGTACGTGAGCTGTAATGATCTCCCTTTATCAATCTGCTGCCACTACGGGGCTCACGCTGCTTATAGAAAGATAAATCGAGAAACTAAATGTCAGTCCCAGTAAGAAATGGCAAACACACCCTTCAGTTGTTTGAAAACCAATCCAAATCTTTAGAGAAGAAAATGGAAAAACACACACGTCTATTTCTCACGAAGACACACAATACTTATAATCCTTCTCTTTATATATACATGAAATAATGGCAGAGGGAAGGTGTAGTTAATAAATTTTGAACACATGGACAGTGGACATTAAACGTGTATTTTGTTTACTTTAATTCCTATGATGCAGCAGTTAGATGTTTTGATGTTTGTGCGCATGCTTTTTGGGGAAGCAAGTGAACGAGTAGAATTTACGCATTCAGCAAAGTTACATATCTGTATGTTCGTCCAAGTGTCAAAAACAGGTCTGCTTATTCCCTCCCTCCCTATCTATCTATCTATCTATCTATCTATCTATCTATCTATCTATCTATCTATCTATCTATCTATCTATCTATCTATCTATCTATCTATCTATCTATCTATCTATCTATCTATCTATCTATCTATCTATCTATCTATCTATCTATTTGTCTGTCGTCTGTCTGTCTATCTGATTATTCATTTATTAATCTCCCTGTCCACTAATCCATTCATTTGTCAGTACGTTTTTCAATCCTCATACTTAACCTAGTTGTTGTTAGCAAATTTGATCTGAATGTGACATTATATTTATCTGTCTCCCCTCTACATATCCGCCCTTTCTTCAAAACCCTAATATTAATTTATCCATCCATCTATCGCCATTTAATATAATACATACACGCACGTCGAATCGAATAGCGAGTCACCCCCACCCCCCCAACACACACACACCTTCAATCTCTTCTTTTTTTTAGAGTTCATTAATAAAAAAAAGAAAGTAAGATAAAACTACGTTAATTTTAATGTGCAAGTATTATTATTGCAGCACAATTCACTATTCAGTATAAATATAATTTAACAAATATTTTTAACAGAAAGACATGGATACTACTTCTGTTTATTTTACACCTTCCAGGCAAATTTTTACACTGATATGAAAGAAAAACAACTCAGTCTTGAACATTTCGAATCGCTTATCTTTTCCTTTTATAAGTCACGCGAACCTATGAGTGAATTCCCTTGAGAGTCATAGGCATCGCCGTAGACGTACTAGCAAATGGCAGCTATATCGCACTGAACCCATTCGCAGGTTTTTATATACCAAGAAGCCAGACTTTGCCCCAAGGAATGCCCACAGACAATCTGTTTTCATAAGCCTATAAATCAAACCTGGGAATACAAACAACTTTAATGTACATCTCAGAAACAGGGAAAAGGTTACCCCCACCCACCCCACACACACCCTTGCGTCTTTCTGGCTCCTCTCTAACTGCCCAATTAGTTCCTCGGTCGTTTGTGTTGTACTTTGTTTACAGGTCACTACAGCTCAATATGTGAAAGGTTACTGCAGTTAACCATGTTAAAGGTCAATGAGTGTAAATTTTTCTACTTTAAGTAAGATTCAATTCTATTATTTATGACTGCCTTCTGCTGAGATATTATTTTATAAGAATAATTTCTAGCGTTAAAAACATATTAATTAGTCTGCTTACTATCTCTGGTTTCATTATAGCTGTGAGGTGTGATTGTATCTCTTTGTTTGTGTGCTGATACTTAATTGCTAATTCTTTTGCTGATGAGCAGGATATACACTATTTTGTACATGCACTGCGTACTGTTGTCTTAGGCAACGTTGTAAGACATCTGTGTATTAGCACGTGATTGAATTATTTTACTTGTCTGTCACAGTGAACATGAGAGTTTGAAAGCCGGCTGACGTCATCATACTCCCTGCATACTGAAATAGTGCAGCGGTAACTAAGTTCACAGAAAAAGGACGTATGTCTTGAGAGTGGAAATGTTCATGTTTTACAGCAGTTTTTGTGTGGGAGTTTCATGTTTAGGTGTACAAAAGAATCTGAGAACTGTTTTGTCTATCTCTGGTTCAAGGTTACATTCCTGACCCCTGCTATTATCAATCACATCGATTGGACTCTGCACTCATGCCTTAATTTTGAGGTGAAAGAGTCACCAACTACTATTTCTTTTATTGTCTGTAGGCATATATTTAGGGTCCACAGAATTACTGATAATCGTAGTTTATACGTCACACCACAGCGTATGAAAGATATTTTTAGAATTATTTTATTAAAGAAAACAATTAATAGTCGCAGGTTTACTACACACACATACAAAAATATGTTTGACACAAAAACTACCATCCAGACATTATGGGTAAAACAGGTAAAGACTGGTAATCAATGAAATCCAAATTGAGTTTACAATAAAATATGTTTGATACAAAAACGACCCACCAGACATTATGGGTAAAAATGGTAAATACTGGTAATCAATGAAATCCAAATTGAGTTTACAATAAAATATGTTTGACACAAAAACGACCCACCAGACATTATGGGTAAAAATGGTAAATACTGGTAATCAATGAAATCCAAATTGAGTTTACAATAAAATATGTTTGACACAAAAACGACCCACCAGACATTATGGGTAAAAATGGTAAATACTGGTAATCAATGAAATCCTAATTGAGTTTACAATAAAATATGTTTGACACAAAAACTACCCTCCAGACATTATGGGTAAAAAAGGTAAATACTGGTAATCAATGAAATCCTAATTGAGTTTACAATAAAATATGTTTGACACAAAAACTACCCTCCAGACATTATGGGTAAAAACGGTAAAGACTGGTAATTAATTAATGAAACCCTAATTGAGTTTACAATAAGATATGGTATATGAGTTTCTGTTACCGATTCAAGGGGGACAACAATGACGAAATAAATCACAGCCTGAAGGCCTTTAGTAAACTTTCGTCATTGCGTGCACATAATGACGTGAATCCACTTGAAAAAATGATAAACTTAAAATAGTGATATAAACTTGTCTGACTTAATTAAGGCATTTGAATATTTATTTCCAGCTCAAATGACAGCTACAACTTTTCATCCACAAGAGGCGGACTTTATGAAAATGCTTAAAAAGAAAAGAAGGCTCCCCCCACAAAAAAAAAATAATAAAAAAAATATTGCCCAATTCATTTTATCACAAAAATATTTGGCCAAAGTCCACATTAATAATATTTTCATCGACCAACTTGTGGACCATGTGGGTGTCATCAATAACTGATGATCTATCACACGAATTAAGTTATAACCGTACACACACTGCATTAGTTTCTGGCAAAATTAAACAACTGATGTATGAAGAAATGGCGGACGTTGGATTTTATACGTGAAAGACAATCAAGTGAGAGAGAGTTCTCGACACGACAAACCACATGTGGCAACGGTTCCACCGTGCAAGATTCCTTAGCCAGAGAGGTAGGTCCGGAGGGAACTCTTTCTGGTATGTTTCGTCATTTCCGTTTGGAGCCGGAATTCTGCTAACATCCGGTATGAAGACGACGATCTTCGCTTCTAATCCTTGGACAGATCTTCCGCCTGCAAACCAGTGCCAGAAACTTGTGGAAAGATTATTTTTTAAAAACGCAACAAAAAGCAGTGCCAGAAACTTGAGGAAAAAATATTTTTAAAAATCTCAATATAAAGCAGTGCCAGAAACTTGAGGAAAGATTAATTTTTAAAAAAAACAAGCAATGTAAAGCAGTGCCAGAAACTTGTGGAAAGATTATTTTTTTAAAAGCAAGGTAAACCAGTGCCAGTCATCTGTTTAATGTTTATTGAATAAAACACAGCGATATAAACATTGCCAGAAACCTGTGTAAAGATTATTGGATAAACAGCGATATAAAAAGATGCCAGAAACTTGTGTACAGATTTTTGGAAAAAAGCAAAGCAATGTAAATGAAATTGTTTAATATCGGTTGAGTAATGTGTTGTTTCTTTGTTTAAATAATAAACAAGTTTTATTTTTGTATTAATGCAAATTATCACCAACAGCAAAATATATTTATTTACAGTTTGATGCCCCTTTTGAAATTGGTGAAAGGTTAATTAAAATACACCTCTACATGCCTGGCAGATTACCCATTTCACTCTTTTAAAATTTTAATTTTGAAATACACATACATTTTGAAATGTACACATACACATAGTTATATTTACAAACATTTGCACTTATAGTCCCCCCCAAAAAAAAAAATATCGAAAAAATCTGTATTACGTATTCGTCAAATGGTTAACTTTACAAATTACTTCCAAAACACTCTAGATCTTTATTTAATTAAAATAACAACTTCAAGAATTGGTAAGACATATCAATTAAATGATATATTTGAATAAAGCAATATCAATTTATGAAAACGAACAACAGATTGCAGCACAACAACTATAAAAAAAAAAGAACCAATAAATCAAACTACTAATAATATTGTAAGATAACCAATAAATCAAACTACTAATAATATTGTAAGATAACCAATAAATCAAACTATTAATAATATTGTAAGATAACCAATACATCAAACTATTAATAATATTGTAAGATAACCAATAAATCAAACTATTAATAATATTGTAAGATAACCAATAAATCAAACTATTAATAATATTGTAAGATAACCAATAAATCAAACTATTAATAATAATGTTGTAAGATAACCCCCAAAATCAAACTGTGACATAGTAAATTTGCCTATCCCTATTTCTGGACTTAATTGTTTATAAATTGTTAAATTGTCAAAGTGACCCGACCTTAGATACTCCTTATGATGGTATTTTTGTAAGTGTCAGAGTTGGAATTAATGCTGTATGTATGTATCGTGCTAATAAATACTGTTGCAGGAAACTGTAAGTTGAGACATGAATGTAAGAAAGAATGGGGTTAAAAATGAATGAACTGGAAACTTAGCATTTGTTCCCTAATTATATTTTACATTATATTTGAAAAAGTGACCTTTCCTTGTTTTATCAGAATCTCCTGGTTTACTTACTTATAAACTGCTAGGACCATGGTAGACGGAAGAAGTATCTACTGCAATTTGTAAGTTTAGAAGCAATACAGTTTATTTGTGAACTAGCATGCAATAATGCCAGGAGTATATTAGTCAGTGTTCTGATAATTATACATAAATAAATGTTAAAATGACTTTAGTAATAATAAGCAGAATAAACAAAGGTTATTTAAACATATTTGTAAACTCTTTCACCATATCAAAAGCATTTCAAGATTTAGCACTATTTATTGCTCGAATTTGTGAAAAGACAGCCTTGCAGTATCTGCCCTTATCAAAGATGGTGTTGATCCTATCACTATCAAGCAGCGTTTTGCAAAATATCAAGTAACGTTTTATAATATGTCAAGCAGTGTTTTCACATTACGTAGCATTATATTTTCCCACTATTAGGCAGTGCTTTCACAATATCAAGCAGTGTGTTTATATTACCAAGCAGCCAAGCAGTGTTTTTGCATTACCAACCAATATTTATACACTATTAAGCCATATTTTCACAATATTAAGCAGTGTTTTGTATTGCCAAACAGTGTAAGACATTTAATGCTCAATACCAAACAGTCTGTGACTATATGAACAGTTTGATCCTATACCAAGCAGTGCTGGACAATATGACTATTGAAGAATTTTGATTTTATTATAAAACATTTAACCTGTATACTTCACTATAGTGAATGGCAACAATAAAGCAAACAACCCAACAAAAGAAAACCCCATTCTCCTACAAACAAGAAAGCAAACTAGCAAACAAAACCCCCCAAAATCCCAAACAAACTAGCAAGCATAAAATAGAAATGAATAAAAACAACCGAAAAATCAAGCTACAACAGCAAGATAATCAAATCACCTATTACGAAAGCCTTGTTCGGGTAAGGCGGCGGAGTTGATAATTGGTCGTTCTCGAAGACCAGGCCGATTCCAGAACGCACCAGTACTCTCAGAAACTCACAGTCTGTGCCGCTGATGTCGAAGCTCCCACTGATAATGATGTCCTCCAATCTGAGACACTGTCCTTGACCTACAAACAAAATATCAGATCAGTATAATAATTCAAACGTCTTGACCTACAATGAAACTGATCAGTTTAATATAACAATATCTCCCCATACCAAGGCAAGCCTGATCTACATCTACAAGCGGAATAAGTTTAGTTAAATAATGCCTTCCATCCAGTGACAAACGTTTTGATTTGCTAACTAAAGATCAGTTCAGAATAATAGTGTACTGCAAGTAAAGGCACTGATCGTGGTTCGCAAATGAAAGGATTTGCATAGGAAATCAAAATAAGGCTAACTAGATACAGTAGATTGATGCTTTCGAGTGTATAATTAGTGCTTGGGCCTATATTTACTCTTTGCACCCAAAAGAGTTGAACTAGTTAAACAGGTAAAAGTCTATAAATTTTGAACGCACACTTCATTCGTATAACCCACTAACAAAATAACTATTCATAAATTATATAAAGTATTCAATCTACTGTCTCAATGTTCTTATAGTTGGTCATTATAGAGTTTGCGTATTTTAGGCAGGTAAAAGGGAGAGAATTGAGGTAATGATATGGAGGTTTGTGCAGTAGCGTACCTTGGAGAAGGTGGCACAGGATAAAATTAGGCATCACTACTGAAACGGCAAATTTCGCTAATTCGGAGCAACATTTTTTCAGTACAAGAATATTTACAAATACTCTACGTCAGTCATCGGCACTAAAAAAAAAGTCAGAATAATAAATAAATTATTTCTATTCATATACAACTTATAGAGATTGCACGTGCACGTAAAGCATACACACTACTTAGTGTAATAACATGTAAATAAATTTTAGGAATACTTTTAATCTGCGACCATAGGAATATTCCTCCATAAAATATTGTTGGTATTTGCTAATACAGTCTTGATAAGCTAGTTTTGATTTCTTTAAGCTAGATTCGCCTGATCAGTCTTTGTAGCGATCTTCAGTTAGCGAACAGGATGGTCGCTTTATAAAGTCACATCAGCTTGCCGATCGCATGAGCTAAGGATTGTTGCCTTCGAAGACGACAAAAATCGTTGCCCCGTAAATCAGTATAAGCATTTCACTTTCGTCGCCTTCAAAGTCAGTACACGTGTTTCACTTTCGAAAGACTTCAAAGTCAATACACGTGTTTCACTTTCGAAAGACTTCAGAGTCAGTACACGTGTTTCACTTTTGAAAGACTTCAGAGTCAGTACACGTGTTTCACTTTCGAAAGACTTCAAAGTCAGTACACGTGTTTCACTTTCGAAAAACTTCAGAGTCAGTACACGTGTTTCACTTTCGAAAGACCACCAAGCAGCAAACTAATTGCGTCAAATCGTAACCCCCAGCCAATTTATTATATTTAGCACAAATTCTAAGATTTTATCACAACCCAAATATTAAAATGTTCTAAGTACATGTATTCAGTGAGTAAAACATAACGTAAACTCCTCTAAATTTGCTATTCTAAAGTTTTATCAACATTTCAATGCTTCATGTGTCAAGTGTTATAATTGTTACCATCATGTTCTACTGCTGTGTTAATGTCAAGCATTAGATCTGTGTCAAGTGTTGTGCTAGTGATGTGTCGCGCCTTTGAAATGTGTCTGTGTGACGTTTTGCTGGGAGACGATCAAGATGTTATAATATTAGTTAGGCAAGCAAAACCACAATACCTCTGGCAGTAATAAATACAAAGGATTATTTCCTACTGTGTTGATAACTGGTAATAAAGTTAGTAGTATGTTTATACTTTGTTAACACCGGGAGCCAAATTTCGTGTTGCCTCAACAGCTGCATTCGGCTAACAATTTACAGGTAAGTTTAGGTACATTCATTCATGTGGCTCAGCTGTGCTTTGATTGGTCAGTTTAGTGAGTTGTCTGGAACATTCAGGTATGTTCTCAGCCCGGGGATAAGGGTCAGTCTTTCTAGAAGGCATGTTTACGTGTAGTCTGTTTTAGGCAAGGTGTGGGCTTCATGAGCCATTATGTGACATTCTGTCAGCTAAAGACCTTGTGTTTGAGCACCACAAGAAGTGGCATCAGTTGATTTTTGGTTTTAAAGTAATTTCCTCACAACTAGACATTCTTGATGAATTTATTTTGTGTCTTTGCAAGAGTGAACTTTAGCATGTTAATTATTAAATTCATATGTAGATTCTAGAAAAAATCATAAAGTGCCATTTATAACAAATGCCTTGCATGGTTCGGCTGATCCAATGGACTTGATATAATGCATACATTTCTTTTATTATAGTACATTTAAAACTGTATCACTGTTGACTTATCATTGTAGACTCTATCATTGTCAACATTGTTGATTGTATCATTGTAGACTCTATCATTGTCAACTGCATTGCTGCTGACTGTATCATTGTAAACTTTATCAGTGTCGACTGCATTGTTCCTTACCGTATCATGGTTGATTGTATCATTGTCGACTATCATTATTAAGTGTGATCAGTGTTGGCTGTATCATTGTTGAGTGTGTCAGTGTTGACTCTGACTGTGTCTTTGTTGACTGAGACTATCAGTGTTGAATGTATCATTGCTGACTGTGTCAGTGTTGACTGTGACTGTATCATTGTTGAAAGTGACTATATCATTGTTGGCTGTATCCGTTTTTACTGTATCATTTTTACGTTTTGTTTTATAACAAAAAAAGTTTTTATTATTCTTCTAATGTGATTTAGTTCAAAATCTGTCTAGACATCAAATTCATAGTTTGTAGATGGGATTAGAACCAAACTACAAAATCAAATTAAATCATTTTCAGTAGAACCCTATAATCTGGCGACGGCCTGGTTTAAAATATTAACTCACTGAGATAAAGAAAGTCCTGGATCTAGTGCTTCTAAAGAGGTCGTGTGGACTCAGTAGGTCAGCACTAATCCGGTCCGATCTGCATTGAAGTTGATATTTTTATCCAATAAATATAATATTACTTAATATTATATAACTTGTCTAAAATAATCCATATTCTTATTGCCATGTTGGGTGGTACGTAGAAGTGGACATTATAGGGGACATATTCATACATACACATATCTTGGTGTCAGTCATGTAATTTCAACCATCAATAAGTTCACTACATAAGTGGCACACGCTTACACAAAAGCTACAAAACGAGAAAAGAAAAATCCGGAAAGATCTATTTAAAAATAAGTTTAACAGTAAACGTGCGTTTGCACGTAAAGTCAACCTACCAATGCGGAGATCCTTTAAGAGATAGGCTGCCAGGTTCTCTCCGCACACAGAGCAGTCGTTAATTTCTTTTATCGTTGCGACATGCTCACTGTGGTCTATCAGTTTGACTTCCGGCCCATCTGTAGGCAACGGTAACCCGGACGTGTCCCAGACACTACTGGTTACATATGTATATTTTGGTGGTATCTAACGAATGAAATGATTTATAAGAAATTAACACTCACAAATTCAAATTCTCTAAATGTTCCGTGTTTTCTTATTCCAGTCAGTTTTTACTGTTTATTAATAAAATCAAATAAACAAAATCTTAAAACTAGAAGGCATGATTAGATACATTCAAATCGAGACTTAACATTCGTTATTGTGTTTTATTTAAATGACACCTGTGTTCATATCTTGGTTGAAGCGAATCTCACATTCATACATGTGTCTTGACTAAAGTGACACTGACAATCATAGCTATGTCATGACTAAAGTGACACTGACAATCATACATGTGTCTTGACTAAAGCGACACTGACAATCATACCTGTGTCGTGACTAAAGTGACACTTACGGCCATATCTTTCTCCACCATGCTGAGTATTTTCTGCACTGTGGGCGGTGAACGCAGACAATACTGAAGAGTCTCCTGACAAAAACCTTCCGTCTGGGACAATGGGAAAACACCTGAACTCCACAAACAAATGCTTTTGTCCGCACAGCCCTTCTCGACCACAGTTTTAAAGATGCCATCAACGGCAAAAAAGTCCAAGGCAGTGTGCACGTTGAATAGAAGTCCAGAAGCGTTGAGGACCGTTGCTTCCACTTTGTCCAGCAACGCCTGGGTTCGGATCGAATCACGTGACGTTAGTGAACCGTGTGTTGTTGCGCGCTGTTTCACTTGTTCTATTAGGTCTGCGACGCACCTGTACGATTTGACCAGGTCACTGACACGGCATTTCCACTCATCAGAATTCATAACTTCCTGTCCACCAGTCTCTGGTTGAAAAATTTCAAGCCGTTCTCGGATTTCTTTAAGCTGGTGTTCAATTTTGGCAATGCATTCATCCTGTAACATAAACCTAACGAGTTAGGTCTGCATTACATGTGATATGTAGACTGATAATATCATGTGATATGTAGACTGATAATATCATGTGATATGTAGACTGATAATATCATGTGATATGTAGACTGATAATTACATGTGATATGTAGACTGATAATATCATGTGATATGTAGACTGATAATATCATGTGATATGTAGACTGATAATTACATGTGATATGTAGACTGATAATATCATGTGATATGTAGACTGATAATATCATGTGATATGTAGACTGATAATATCACTTACGTCGTCACCGTCAACTTGTTTGTAAAAGAGTTTTAAAGCAATATTGATTGAATGTTGCAGCATTCTAGTTCAAAGAAAAAAATGTAGGCTACTGATCTATACGACATCACTAGGTAGCAACGTCACAAAGATCTTTTCTATCCATACAAAGAAAATGGAAATCAAGTGAACATGCCTTAAAGTTGAATTAGAAATTTACTGATGATGTAATTAAAGATAAATGTAAAAAGTATAAGATGACAAACTACGAACAAAAATTGTGTTTTATTTAACTAATATATTTATTATCGTAATGTTGTTTCTGAGCGTTGGCAATTATTGTACTTTAGAATTGGTTGGCATGTTACTCATATTGCGATACATTACTGTTACCGTTATGATAGTGTTGTAGACGGAATAAGTCTAGCACATAGAATAGTAAAATAAATTATGCAATACACATTCCTTCCATATAAAAAAACTAATTAATATTTAGCATAGTGAGAAACTACTTAACATTTAGCATAGTTAAACACTACTTAACATTTAGCATAGTTAAACACTAATCAACATTTAGCATAGTTAAACACTAATTAACATTTAGCATAGTTAAAACACTAATCAACATTTAGCATAGTGAGAAACTACTTAACATTTAGCATAGTTAAACACTAATCAACATTTAGCATAGTTAAACACTAATCAACATTTAGCATAGTGAGAAACTACTTAACATTTAGCATAGTTAAACACTAATCAACATTTAGCATAGTTAAACACTAATCAACATTTAGCATAGTTAAACACTAATCAACATTTAGCATAGTTAAACACTAATCAACATTTAGCATAGATAAACACTAATCAACATTTAGCATAGTTAAACACAATTTAACATTTAGCACAGTTAAACACTAATCAACATTTAGCATAGTTAAACACTAATCAACATTTAGCATAGTGAGAGCTATGGTTATTTTGCCTCCTTTGATTACATTATATAGTTATATTATGAACTATTGTTTAAATATATTAATAGCACAATCCTTGCCCTTTATTTATTTATTTATAATTTGTGAACATGCGGATTAATAGTTTTAGATAATGCATACATATTTATTGAATTTAAACTAGAAAGATTAGTGTAAATGACATTAATTTACTGCTATAAAAAGGTTTAATTTCTAGATGATTTCTGACCTTTCCGATTATGCAATATAAGTGGTCAAATGGTCAACGAGCTCTTATTATATTATACAAGTGAACACATGGTCAATAAGCTCTTATTATACAGAAAAGAGACAATACTTTTAGCTTTTTGTTGTTACTTTTAGTTTTATTTGCATATAATATTAAAGAAAATTTTCTCAAGATACTTCTTTCCATTAGAAAATTAGCATTCAGTCTTTTGTGTTACTGTTTGTTCTAGCTATACATTTTTTCACACATTTTATTTATGTATCCCCTTATAAATACAAAACAACAACAATAACAACAATGGTAATAACAAACAGTAATCAATCGATAGATGTTTAGTTGACTGTTCAAGTCCTGATATAATAATCTTCGAAACATTTTCATTTAACCAATCTCAAGCTTTTAAGCAAAACACACCTTTGATGATTTGATTTTGCCCTCATTCATGGCAACATCCTCGGACACCTCGGAATCACAGCTACATTCCTGGAGAAAGCTTCGCAAATCTTTCTGAACGGCCACCAGTCGGAGGTTCGAACCAGAGAGCTGCGAATGTAGGCGCGCGGGTGTCACGGTAATAGGCGCCTCATCTACAATAATTCTAAGACCTTTTCCTGGGTACTTGTCCACCAGACTGTCCACGAACTGGAGCGAGTCCGTGTCTGGAGAAATGTACTCGCAGTGGACGTTAGTCACTTCTGCTTCGCTGAGAACTTTCGACAGGACTTCCAAGTCCGAGTCTCCGGTGCTTACCGCAGAGCACGGAACCAATTTTCCGCCAATTTCCGCTTCTGCACCGGATAGTGCGCAGTCAGAGCTGTGAGATTCCAGAGAGACCACGTGACCAGTTTTATTGTTTTTCTTTTTCTTTTTCTTTTTTGGTTTGGTGACGTCACTTTGAACCTTGTCCGCACCTGCTACCGGCTGTTTACTGGGTTCGGAGTTTGAGGATTCCAAAGCACTGCTTTGAGCAGTGGGTTTCTTTCTTCTTTTACTAAGAATTTTTGCTTTGGTATTTTGTACTGCTTCGATCACTTGTTCATACAACGTCCACGACACTAGGCTGCCCCAGTTGACGCCGCGCGAGCGAATAATGACCACCTGATATCCAGCAATAGCCCATATTGTCGCCTTCACTCCCAGAATTAAGGTTTTCCCTGACCCCGGAGGTCCGGAAATATAAACGAATGGGTATTCACTTTTTAAAATTTCTAGTTGGTCAGGCCGAAGAATGGTGCGCCCAAACCGAATGCCTGTTAAGTGAATGCTATCAGCTACAGTTCGAACTTCAGGTTTGATTTTTCCAGCACGTCGCTCAACAGTCACTTTCGAATATGGTCCGCAGAATCTGATGAAAACAAGAAAACCCCACAAAAATGCAATAGAAAGGTGGCTTTTGAATACTTATTTTGTGCATATAATAGTTGTTTTATATTTATTGTTTTGATTATAGTTGAAATTAGATAGAAATAATATGAAATGTGTTTTAATTTTAATATTTTACTCTTTTCACCCCAAATTTTTCTTTTCACAACACACTTAAGAAATTCTTTTAGCAAAATTTAATACCCCGATATGACAAACACACAAACAACAACAACACATACACCTCTGCGAATACACATACACACATACAAAAACACAATGCACACAAATAACAACACACACACACCTCTGCGAACACACATAAAAAAACATAATGCACACAAACACAACACATAAATACACGCGCACAAGAACATGAAGCAACATTAGAGTAGAGCAATAAAAAATTTCGCGGACTAAGCAATACAGTATCAGGCAATACAAAGATGACAAAGGATAAAATCCCTTGACCTGACCAAGTCACAAGTACTCTGGTTGACATGTCTACATAGAAACATTTATTGAACAGCTGTAAGATATACTAGACACCAGAAATCGTACCGACAAGGATGATAAAAAGTTAAAAACAAAACAAGTTTTATTAGGAAAGACACCATGTCCGCTAAAGGCAGAACGGACCAAAAACACACCCAACAACTACTTCGGAAACAAGTGACGGACCTAGGCCATTTGTCGCCGAAGGGAGAAACCCAGCGAATGGAGATTCTAAACATACGTCATGCGACTTGCTACTGTCAGATCGTCTATCGTCGTCATCCAAAGCGGAGTAGATCAGTCAAATCACTGAGTAAACAATTGTTGTGTCACTCATAAACGTAATAGAGGCCGGGCGGAACTGTAACGCGAGCTCACTTCGTAATAATTGTAACTTGAAGTTACTTTCTTTTTGTTTTTCCTAATATTAATTTTGTTGTCATCTTTTATCGGTGGTGGTCTTAATTAATTCTTTGGCCGTTAATTGGGATTGACTGTGGGCGAGCTGTATGCTGAGTAAATGCTTGTAAATTAAATAAGAGCGAGAGATAACGTCGCCGATCCTAAGAGATAACGTTAACTATCTTGCGTATCATGATATTAAGTTGATAGTTGTCCCCGTAAAGGAATGCAGTTGGATTTAATGTAGTGATTGTAAAAGTGACTAAAGTGGGACTATTAGTATTATTTTGAATATATAATTAATAAAATTGATAATTAATACTGTAACCGGGTTATTATAAATTTAACACGCATTAAACTGTCAGTAAACCACAGGCCTGCCCCACTCGCAGTTACACTCGTTGGAAGTGCCCATATCTTCCGTAGAACTTTGGCTCTCCAAGAATCCTGGTAGAATTTCAAGACCAAGATTTACGACTAAATAACAGACAGTTAGAAGAGTCAACAGTAAAAAAAGTGATCACTTCATAAAGTAACTTCTTATAAAAGCTCTAAGCGGTTAAAAAAAATACACAGAATATACAAACCATTCTGTTTATAAACTATTCAAACACATAAGCAAAAATAAAAATAATAGACCACAAACAAAACAGTGAATCAAGACGTAAAATAATAGCACATGGGAAATAACTGTACTGGTTGAAGGATACATAATTACACATTGGACATTACTTGTATCATGCCAAGTAAAATTTGAGACTTACCGAGCAATGATTTGTTCATAAGAGTTGTGTGATAGAACTGGCATTAAATGATAAGAATCTTTATCTGCAGGTTTGGAAAGTGCCACGCCATCTTGCAGCAATCGTATCCGAGATTCTATTCTTGTCGTCAAGTTCGACCACCACTTGACTAACTTATCATCTGTAGGAATTTCTGGTTTACTGGCTTTGGATATTGTTTGGTTTACTTCTTCATTTCCCAATGTTGCAAACTGAAAATCCATGTGATCTAGGCTGACGTCATCAGCACACAGAATGGAGTTCAACGTTTCTTCCATTGTTGTTGTTTCCATAACTTTAAAAAACTCCTGTAAAAAAACGTTTTGAGAATAATGACTTCAAGAACAAATACAGTTTACATTTGAAAAGCAAACCAAGCATAATTAAATGAAACGTTATCAAGTCAAACAAAATAAATTAATCAAAACCAAAAATGAATAACCAAACCAAACCAAATATTTATTTTTTTAACTACAATGAATCAAATTATACCATAACGAACACAAGCCAGCAAACCTAACCATCCAAATTAAAGATCAAACCAAACACATCTGAACTAAATCATCCACACCCAAACCCACTAAGTCAAACTAAACCAGTCCTGACCAAACAAACCAATTGAATAAGACAAAATCCTAATATAAACTAAAACTGAGAAGCTAAAAAGAAAATGAAAAAACCAAATCTTACTTGACTAAAGTACAGGCTAAGCAAACATGCCACGGGAAGAAAACTATATAGACCGATGAAAACACTCTTGGGTCCTGTAAGAATGTTACATTTATGGGTCAGTACAATAGAATGTATGCATACTTGTATTGGCGAAGTGCACTGTTCAAATGACCCTGCGTGCAACTGTACTGATGACTTTCACTGTACAAGTGCCTGTTACTGTACTGATAACGTGCACTGTGCAAATACATGTAACTGTATGATAATGGGCACTGTACAAATGACTGTGCACGTAGCTGTACTGATGATAAGCTCTGTACAAATAAAGCATGTAACTATATTATTGATGTGCACTGTACAAATGACCGTGCCTATAACTGTACTAATGATGTGCACTGTACAAATGACCGTGCCTATAACTGTACTAATGATGTGCACTGTACAAATGACCGTGCCTATAACTGTACTGATGATGTGCACTGTACAAATGACTGTGCCTATAACTGTACTAATGATGTGCACTGTACAAATGACCGTGCCTATAACTGTACTAATGATGTGCACTGTACAATTGACCGTGCCTATAACTGTACTGATGATGTGCACTGTACAATTGACCGTGCCTATAACTGTACTGATGATGTGCACTGTACAATTGACCGTGCCTATAACTGTACTGATGATGTGCACTGTACAATTGACCGCGCATGTAACTGTACTGATGATAAGCACAGCACACATTTTTGTATGTAACTGTACTGATGTGTACTCTATAAAAACGACCTTTCGTATAACTATACTGATGATGTTCACTGTGCAAAAATTGCATATAACTGTACTGATGATGAGCACTGTACAAATGACTGTGCATGTGGCTTTGTTGGCTATGTGCACTGTACAAATGCATGTAACTGTACTAATGATATGCGCTGTACATATTATTGTGCATTTATCTGTAGCGATGATATGTACATCACTGATGATTGTACAAATGATCGTTTATCTAGATGTACTAATGATGTGCTGTGCACGGATGATGTGTACTATACAAATAGTTGTGTATGTAGCTGTGTAGTGCATGTGCACTATGCAAATGTGTGACACATCCCACGTTTCTTCTATCTTCATTATCTTGTAAATATAATTACTAAGTAATTTATAGTTTGCTTTAGTTTCCTTTCCTCCTGACAGTCAATCCCCATAGTTCATATTCAGTCAAACTTTGAAAACAATGTCCGCAGAGTTGTCGTATATATTAGAAACTCAAATGCCACACAACACACCTAAGACTGTCGTTGCGTAAGCTCAAAGATGCTGGAGACTACAGTCTCTAGAGCTGCCGCCATGACTAGGTTACGGGCATGTACCCGGCTATATCTTTTGTAGACCTTAAAACTCATTTAGCCTTCGTCACAATTACAACATCAAATCAGCATCGATTATTTTCAATTTCCAAACAGAATCTTTTATGACCTACAGACAAATCTGGTAAAAGAAAGATGGATGTCATGTAGTTGTTAAATTGTTGCATACAATGACGTCATGTTGAGTGATTAAAGCATGCGCTCTAAGCAGTATACAAAAATTCTTAGTAATAAAATGCAGAATACACACGAGCAAACAATTCTGAATGAAGATAATTGAGAGCTTCCTTACAATTATCTATCTATCTATCTATCTATCTATCTATCTATCTATCTATCTATCTATCTATCTATCTATCTATCTATCTATCTATCTATCTATCTATCTATCTCTCTATCTCTCTATCTCTCTCTCTCTCTCTCTCTCTCTCTCTCTCTATCCATCCATCTCTCTCTCTCTCTCTCCATCCATCCATCCATCCATCCATCTATCTATCTATCTGTCTGTCTGTCTATCTATCTATCTATCTATCTATCTATCTATCTATCTATCTATCTATCTATCTATCTATCTATCTATCTATCTATCTATCTATCTATCTATCTATCTATCTATCTATCTATGTATCTATCTATCTTACCTTAGGTAGTTATAAAGAAGATGTGACGAATTTACTTTCTAAAAAACAAAGGATGAATGTCTTCTCATACTGATCATTAAAAATTATCTTGAATTCACATAATTTTCTAATTTGAAGTGCAAATAAATTAATGGTATTGAAAATTAAAATTACAGATTTTAATGCTTTTGAAATAACCAAATCACTGATACATTCAGCACAAAAACAGCAAAAAGGAAAAAAAAGAGGAAAAGCTGACTTACTTGCATTAATTCAGGGTATTCCTCGATCATTTGTTGCAGGAGAGACCGCGGTGCATTAGGAAGCGCCAGACATTTTGTGACTGGCACTGTCTCTGGAAGATCTGTAAACATGTATTCCAAAGCCTTCTCGGCTTTGGACAACTGTCTTAGAGCTTTCTCAACAATAGTGACTCGCAAACTTTGGTCCTTGTTTCTCTGAATCTCCTGCTCTTCCGCGGTAAAGTCTTCACCAGCTTTCATTTTGTCAGCCAGGCTCTTCGCTTCCATGACAATGAAGCCATATTTACGGCTTATAATCAAAACATCAAAGTCACCCCGTTTGTCGTCATGGAGATTTTGAGGAGAAGGAAACACTTCGTAGACCTTAGAGAAGCTTTCCATCTTATTTCTGCTTTTTAAATTGTCCATGAGTCTTGTAAGTCTCTCACGTCTCTCATTGGCCACTGCACGGGACAGGCCAACGCCTGCCTTTTGTGGATTTTTGCCGCAAAATTCCGTAGAGGTGAAGGCCGATTTGGTCTTCTGGGACTTGGAACCTGCAGGCAGTGTCGGGCACAGCCCTTTGCCGGGCGTGGTTATCGATTCGCACAGGTATTCGTCGAAAGGATAATCAAACAGCACGAACAAGGGGTCGGGCAATTTCGACGTGGTGTGTGCGATGCACCGCCGTACCAGCTGCATCGTGGTGTATGAAGCCAGGCTTGCAGGAGCCGTTTTGTCCTGCTGAACCATGCCAGGAGGAAGACTGTCAGACTCACTGTATTTAGTGCTCGCAAATTGTAGAGGAGGTACCAGGAACGTGGCGCCTTGCAAATTGGGAAAATGGTCGTGGACAAAGTCTACCATGAGTTCTGACAGAATCTGTGTGAGAGACAGCTAGAGGTTACAGAAGTTTGGAGGAATAATAGCGCATTTATTTTTGTCTTACATACAAGAACTTCTCAGGATTTATTTTTGTCTTGCATACATGATCTTCTCAGGATTTATTTTTGTCTTGCATACAGGAACTTCTCAGGATTTATTTTGTCGTGCATACAGGGACTTCTCATGATTTATTTTGTCGTGCATACAGAAACTCTGTTCTGAGGATTTAGTATGCCTTGTATGAAGGAATTCTGTTCTCAGGATTTAATTTTGTCTTCTGTAAAGGAACTCTGTTCTCAGAATTTATTTTGTCTTATATATAGGAACTCTCTTCTCAGAATTTATTTTTTGTATAAAGGAATTCTGTTTTCAGAATTTACATTGTCTTGTATAAAGGAATTGTTTCCATAATTTATTTTATCTTGTATAAAGGAATTATCTTTTCAGAATTTATTTTTTCTTATATAAAGGAACTCTATTTACATGAGTTATCGAATCATTCATTATTTCGAATAAGCAAAATCTTTGAGGATACTTTGTAGTGAATACTTTAGTCAGGATATATTTGTCACACACACACATAAATCAAACACACATTGCGTACATACAATCATACACACATACATACAATCACACACAGTGATTGGCCTAATTATTGTTGACTACTGACCTCCTTTACTTCCCTTTTCACGTGCTCCAGTTCTTCTTGCACAGGTTCCTTTGCAGTGCGGCTGTTGCACTTCTGATTCGTGGCTGGTTCCACCCGCGCTTTGTCATGATCATACATCTGGTGCCGTGGACATTCATCCGCTGCCATAGCAGTGTCTCATAAGAAGTTAGAACGTGGGTGAAGAGGACTCGGGACTTGGCAGCGCTGCCCAGTGTCTATGGTCACACTCGCTGGCCTGCAGTCTATTATTATTATTATTATTATTATTATTAATCACCTATAACTAGTTACAAGTGATGAGAATCTTAATTTATGTTATTACTAATTCTCCAGCAGACACCATTCATCTCTCTCACTTGGCGGAAATACGGGCGCTGTAAACGTTTTCTTTCTTCTGCAATATTAAAGACAAACATTTACCGTCACACAATATACTTACCAAACGTCTTACCAAAGGAGAAGACAAATCCGTCTTTTAATCTACTTTTAGCGAGCCCCCAACACCCACTATCTCTCCAACATAGGGTTATCAATATGTGTAGAAGGTCAATAAATGTAACAATAAATTTATTAAAACAACAATCAAATATACAATATTATGAATATAATCAAAAGAGCATTGATATTTACATTACTTTAACAACAATGTTCAATTAACATTTGACAATCGTTCAGTTATCCTAGCATAGACATAAGCAGTCAATTTTCATCTATATATATTCAAGTTCATGGATGTCATCATCACAAACATGAGGGTGGAGTTTTAGAGAAATGATTAAAGTCAATGTACATAACCTTTTCGAAGATGATGGCTGTCGCCAGCACGTGTTTGCAATCATGTGGATTGCAACAAGTCATTGTTTTTCTTATTCAGGCTATTCTAGGCATAATACACAACTGTTCCAGAATCTTCAATGTGCTCTCCAAGCACAATGTAGAGGATCATCTAGAAATTTATATGTGCTCTCAAGCACACCAGGAGGAATTTTTCAGAATTTTTGTGTGTAGTACTCAAAACACCACAAGAAATTTCAAAATAAATTCACGAGACCAAACTCAAGCCACCATTTCTGCTGTGTTAACTCTTGAATGGAATTCACAGGAATCAACTTAAAGGAACACATTTTACTAATAAGGTGATGACAAATCTGGATTCACACACCAACATGACCAAGCAGAGTACAGTAGTCACTGTAGCATGAAGCGACAAAAGAAAAAGGCGTGCTTTCCTTGCCAAGGTCAAATTAAGGCAGAACTAAATTTCAAGCATATTTCATCTCTAAACTCCTTTCTCTGAACAAACATTCTCAACTTACAAATCCTGTAACAATTTCGTTAGCTCGATACACACAGCATAAGAAATAGAGTATCAATCAAAATTCACAATGTAAAATGTACAACTTAATCAAATTAGTGAACATAGAAATAATAGTTCAATTACACAAGCATTCTCTATTTCAGAATATAGATCAATAGCAAACATGTACGGAATACTCTAAGTCCATTCTTTCTTTATCAGTTAGTTAACATACCATAAGCTAACGATCGCCTTTATGACCGGACTCGAGTTACGTTCAAATTCAAAGTGATTTGAATAGAGTACTTGTTCAACAAAAAAACTTTCGGTCCATTCCCATTGGATGCATTTTGTTAAGAACAAGTATGAAACAATTAGTCAGAAAAAAAACCTACTCATCCATTTAGAACTGGTTTGGACTGCATCAACAATTTCTAGCCTATTCTCCGCCCGAGTTGTTTACTTCCAACTTTGACATGAAAAATAACATTATAAGGAGTGCCCAAGATCGGGTCACTTTGACAATTAACAATTTATATTACAATTAAATTTAGAAATAGGGATAGGCAAATTTACTCAGCCACAGTATATAAAGAAAAGTCTACATGCAGGTCTAAACGAGTCTGTTTGCAAGAATCTTGCTCAAGGTACTAACGATACCAATGAATCCTTCCAGACGACACAAATTGTATCGCACAATGCATCCGTTCTCTTATAGACTCCAGTTGTACATCGAGTTTGTTTTGATTTTCCAGTTGCAACCCTGTCACACGCTTTCCTACCTGACATATTCTTTGTCAGACGCCAGCGAGAACACAAATGTATTGTGTGAATTGTATCGGGTTGTGTGTGGGCCAGAATTGTATCCGGGTACACACTGACACGGGAGTGTGTGGGGTAGAGTTACTCTATGTGCTTCTTGGAGAAAGGCACGCGATATGATTGTTTGACTGCTTGTGGCAGATAAGATTATTTCCTTGTTCAGCCTAAACACAATTTTATTAGTCAGTAGAATAGAGTAATAATAATAGTATTTAGTATTTCCTGTTATCGGCTGCGAGTAAGAGCTTGTACCCCGCACGTTGTTAATCCGGTTTTATTTTATCTACCCATCCTGTATATTGATCGATCTTTCTTTCATTTCTTTCTTTACTCTTTGTTTCTCCCTCCCGTTCTCCGCTACAATTTCTCTTTTTAACCTTTTTCCAGTTTCTCTGCTTTCTTGTTTATCTGTTTCTTCCAAAACCGCTTCTGATTTCTTTCCCTCTTTTTACTACGCTAGTTTTAAAGTCCATCATTACATACAAGAAACCCCAAACAACAAATAAACTTGGTTTTACTTAAAAAGAAATAATACTACTTAATATATTATTGCTGATAACGACTAATAATATAATTATCTTACGAGAGACAGAAAGCGAGGGAGAGAGACAGGCAGACACACACATACTTCACACACACACATACACACACACACACACACACACACACACACACACACACACACACACACACACACACACACACACACACACACAGATAGAGAGCGTTTTGTGGCAATTACCTACACACAAACACGAAAGATAAATACATTTTCTTTCCTTTAAAAACAGATCGAATTGCGTTAAATTCACAGCAACCCTTGAAGAGAAGAGAAGAAAAGAGTTCTGACTCTTGGTCACAATTATTAATCATCGCATTACTCAACCGACAAGCACTCGATAAAGAGGTTTATCTTTTGTCGAAGATATCTTTCATCAAATAAAATGGACGCTGACAAACATTTGATATCTAATTGTACTCTTATATCTTGCGTGTTTTTCATTCTGGAAAGCCGGCAAATGAGTCAGTCGTGGACATTTCGACCGTACACATGCGATGGCTTTGGTTTCAATGCTATGCGCGACCTCTAGCGCTTAAAAGCACATTGACGTCATTAGCTTGTTACAAGTATTTTCTCTAGTTCTTAGCGACAAGCTGTTAAGTTATATTCTATTAATATCTCTTTACTTAATATTCAATAAATAAATACAATATGCAAATACTTTCATATTCGTTTTGTTTCTAATTTGTTGGAAATGAGCCTAGTTGAGAATTCGCGCGCGCGCACACACACACACACACACACACACACACACACGCATACACACACGCACACATACACGGACGCAAAAATATATACACGTGTGCAATATACACATTCATTCATTCACACATGTATACAAATACTTGCTTAGAGATTCGCGTTTTTCATGTCACACACGCAAATATAATGTACACTAAGTACAGCAACTGCATCAAACGGAACACGATAGATCGATAATTAGAAGATAGTGGTAAATGAAAACCCCAATATAATCCACATTGTTGTAGCTCCTGCAGGAGAGAGAGAAAGAGAAAGAAAGAGAGAGGGAGAGAGAGAGTGATCTGCTCTTAGGATATTTTCTACCACATCATTATTTGCAGTGTGTTTGTATATGTGTAAGAACGCACGTGCGCATGAATGTTCGTGCATTTGTGTGCTTGCAGTTTGTGTAATTACGATAGGTATGCAAATAAGATGGTGAATGTAGGTGTGAAACTATGTATTGCAAATCACTCATTTTATTCAAGTCATGGGTACATATAGTAAAAAATGTGTATGGTAAATCTTGTTGCTTTATAGATGTATGTAATTTATACATACTTTAATATGATTATATGATTGTATTCATGTGTATATGTATGTAATATATACATACATACATACGTTAATATGATTTATGTAATACATACAAACGGTAATACAGGGAAATCGTTCATGATGAAAACTTTGCCTAAAACTTACAGAGGCTGCATTTATTTCCGTGAATCAAAGATAAACCTGCCAGATATTCAGGCAAGGTAGCATATCACTTTCTTAATACTTATTAACTGTTGTGATGCGATCTTGTATTTTCTTATTGTGATTGATATGAATTTTCTCCTGACGTTGTGACCAGAGAATAGAGTGAAATCAAGTTAACACATATTCCATAATTTGTAATAATTCATTGAGATGTATAATGCTGTTGTGAATTGCTATCCAATCTCCACTGAATTAAATATTAATTTGTTGATTGTTAAACACATGCGCACATTTGAAACATTTCTGTTTGATGTAATAATCATAATCCACATGTGCGCAATATATTTGTATTTTAATGTAACACACATGTGTATGGTTTACACCATTTCTAGTTTCATTGTAAAAACCACAAAGTGAGGTTAAAATTATAATAGGACACCTATTGTCTGTTGCCACTATGTACGGATCAGTGAATTGTAGGTTAATCGCTCATAGAAATAATTATTGTTTCAACAACAACGTCAACACCACCAGTGAGGAGGACAGGGGTTTGAACATCATGTACACACTAGGTAAAGACTTGGTGCGCTACTAGCTTGGCTCTGTAAGACATCCCCTCCCACCCTCTCACTCGAATATCAAAGAGGACAACAACAACAACAGCGTCAACCAGAGCTTTAGACCACGGACTACCGGTCTAAAGCCCGTCTCTGCCAGCCAGACATGAAGAAAGCATCAGACGAAAGAACTACAAACCCCGCTATACAAGGATTCCACAACAGACAGAACAACATCACCACAACAACAGCAAAAATCACCATAGATAGATCAGCAATCAACTGATAACGCACCAGGCACAAGACACAGGAAATTAAACACTGCAGATCTACACCAAGGAGGAAAAAAACAGAAAACACCCCCCCACTCACTACAATCGAAATGGACCATGCATCCTAAAAACAACACCTACAGCACAGGACGGCTGCCACCCTCTTCAGAAGACAATGAGAAGAGGAAGACCCCACAGGAACACCCCCCAAACTGAGAACATCAAGAAAATGAAAAGTTTTCCTGCAATTCCTGTGGAGGTAAAGAAGTTAACGTGAAGAAGAAGAAGAAAGGAAAGAGAGTTTGTTTATTGGAGTGCTCACGACCTACACAAGTTCCCTCGCTGGATCGTACTGGGAAATGCCCCTCTCCCCGCCCCCCAACCGTTTGTAATGAGTGAATATGAAGCGCTAATAAATTCCACCATTTTAATACAACATAAATTTAGACTTACAGGATTTCTGTTCGTCTCTGTTTTGAGCTGCTATCTAGTATTTTAGTTCTCGCTGTTTTTAATGTGGTCTGTGTGTCACACAACCTAACATTGCATTCGCTTTCATTTCGCAGAGTAAACAATGTGATAAGTATATGTACAGAAAACTCCAAATAACCCACGTGATCGTGTTATTTCTTGAAAGTGTGTGTGTGTGTGTGTGTGTGTGTGTGTGTGTGTGTGTCTGTGTGTGTGTGTGTGTGTATGTTTGTCTGGGGGATGGAGGTAGGGCGGAAGTCGGTTGGTCTACAATGATTAAGCACAGATGAAATGATTTTTTAAAAAAGTCCTTAAATGCTCTTTTAGATTATTTATACATATATTTACCAAATAAGAGAGGTCAGCAATACGAACCTGAACTTAAATTACTTCAAGAGATATTCTACCAATATGTGTGAATTTATAGAAAAAATGTTGATGTTCGATAAATTATCGTTTTAAAAATGTAATTAATTCAAATTAAATACCTGAGCGTGGGTCGGTAGAGGATTAAAACAAAAGAGTTGAAATATACAAAATAATCCACAGGTGAAATCTCTCTGAAATTAATAGAGAAACATGAACTAGCATCTGACTAAGAATGAGCACGAAATTGTCACTCAGCTATTACGAAGCAGGTCAAACAGATTGAAAAAAAGTGCTGAAAACAAGAGCAGACAAAACTGAATAGTACCTACAACACGCGTTCTTCCGGTGGCGCAGACGAGTAACGCTTTTCTGTGTTCCCAGCATCCACAAGTATGTGTCTGGTAAATGAAAAGAACTGCTAACGCGCATTGACATTTAAGGTGATGTCAAGGCCGGGAATTCACATTTCTCGAAAAATGACAACTGGTGCGCAGTATTATGTTCTAGAAAACAGGCGACAGTGACCTTGTATCGTCATGCAATAGATTCGCAGAAAAAACGCAGGATGTACTTCCCATGCTAATATCCTGGTGCTATGGACTGGACATTATTTAAATAAATAATGTTTTGGTGGTGGCGATGTAAAGCTATTACAAGTAAGAAAGGCACACTCTATATGGCATCGTTGATGAATATTAATTAACTGGAGCATGAGGGCAAAGGTTATTCAACTTTGGTGTGGGGCCTCGTACATTGAGATTTTATGAGGTTTTTTTTAGTTGTACTCCAGCGTGCACGTGTCAAGTTTACAGAAAAAAGACTGACTACGGAATTAACAGACTGTGTGTAATGAAGCGTATCGGAATTCTGACGACCATAAGAGGTAAGTGAAAGTCATGAGGCGGAGTGACTGATTTATTTATTTGTTCTTCACCTCCACTTCCAGCAAGCGCACTAAAAATATCAATGACTTCAAATGAAGCGTACTAGACCGTAAACAAGACAGTTATAGAAATAAAGGGAAAACCCACTATCTCTTACTGTCTATTTCAACTTTGAGCATGCGCGCGACGTATTCACGCATGCAGATACGTAGGCCTAATTACGCACTCGCAGCACGCGCACATGCACACACGCGCGCACATATATATTATACACGTACATTCGCGCGCTCACACTGTACACACAAGGAAACTTGTAAGTAATTTGTTCTCTGATTATCTGATATTGTTCTCTGGTTAGCTGATTCTGTTCTCTGGTTAGCTGATTCTGTTCTCTGGTTAGCTGATTCTGTTCTCTGATTATCTGACTCTGTTCTCTGGTTAGCTGATTCTGTTCGCGTAGTAGTATATATTCTATTGTTACTGTAGGCCTTCCAGTTGTCGGTCAGCTGCGAAAGAAAAACGTTGATACCGTTTGTAGCTCTTTCTCTATCTGTCTCTTGTATCAAAATGCTCTTAATCTAATTTTATTTCTTCAAACGTTTTTATCGTGATTGGTTTTTAAAAAAATGCGTTTCCGTTCAAAAGAATGTGTGCCTTTATGCCTGTCTGTTTGCGTTTGAGTGAGTAAATGTGTATTTATGTGTTTATGTATGTGATTAGGTGTCTGTGTATATTATATGTGTGATCAGTTTTTTTCTTAAAAGTAAAGATGACTCCTTAAAGATAATTAAATTATATTAACTTCTGTTAAGATAGTATCATCTTTTTGCGGACAGGGTTTAAATGGTTAAGTGAAATGCTAAGACAAAAGAATAATAATTTTTCATGGATACTTGAGCTCCATAGTATATACTGGCTTGGACATAATACCCGTTTAGTTAATGGCAGACATTTCACATTCTATCTCTTGTCCGACTTTCTTACATCATTCTTCTCCCCCCCCCCCCATCTGAATGCCTGAGATTGCTTCCACTTTTAATAAACGGAGGTGTGAAATGTCTGAAAATTAATAAGAATTTAATAGTCAAATAAAAAATGAATATATTCTACTTTAACTCTACAGCAGCAAGTAAAGCAAGTTTAAAACATATCCTACAAGTACAAAACACAAAAATTCGTTATATAGAAAATGTAGATCTACAGAGATCTAACAATAACTACATCACTAAATTCTACTCAATTCCAGATAATACACTCACAGTCCTTAGAATTGATTACGTAACTGTTTGTTCTCGCAGTCCTTAGAACTGATTACGTAACTGTCTGTTCTCGCAGTCCTTAGAACTGATTACGTAACTGTTTGTTCTCGCAGTCCTTAGAACTGATTACGTAACTGTTTGTTCTCGCAGTCCTTAGAACTGATTACGTAATTGTTTGTTCTCGCAGTACTTAGAACTGATTACGTAACTGTTTGTTCTCGCAGTCCTGCACAATATGAGAGATAATCCGCATGTAGCTGCTACTAGGTGAAGGACAAAGTTCTTGTCGATAAAAGCTTTACAGATTCAAGACACATTTTATCATTATTAACACTTTCTCACCGCGTCCTAAAATGAAAGTAAGGCTCGGTTTAAAGCGATGTCCGAGGAGAGTACATTTTAAAGCAACTTGTCACAGCCTCGACATTAAATCTGTTCTGAAACAAGCTAGCTACACAGACTTGTGTTCAGACTGGCTTCAACCTATATCCCACAGTTCGGCATAATTAATACGTCTTTCCAGCCACCTCAGGGCTCCAAGACATGTAAGGTAAAGGTCATGAGCTACTGAATGGTGGATGTTGTCAGTTTGTACAGATATGTACAGTTCTCTTAGTGCTTTATAAACAATTAGTAAAGCAAATGTTTTATAAACTGTTAGTGGCCTACTAATTAAAATAAAATGAAAAGATTGCCCTCGAGGCATCGATTCTTTGCATGCAATTAATCACTACCTGGCAACATCCTTTCTCTCGCTGCTCTTCCCTCCATGCCCCCTTTCTTTCGACAACCCCAGTTTACCCATTTCCCCTCCTCCACCACCATCCACTCCTGGATAGTATAGTGAGAGAAAACAGCTCGCTGCCATTGCACTGTTCAAAGAATTCTGAATTAATACTTTATAATTATTTAATGTACATTCATGTCATTATTTTTATGTAACACTAAAACAAGCAAAATCTAGTATGAAACTGTTTCAAATCATAAACATAATGTTTCTGGGAAATTTAAGTGTTCCTCAATGGATGTACAGTGTTTTTGGGAAAGTTAAGTGTTCCTCAATGGATGTACAGTGTTTCTGGGAAAGTTAAGTGTTCCTCAATGTTTGTACAGTGCTTCTGGGAAAGTTAAGTGTAACTCAATGGATGTACAGTATTTCTGGGAAAGTTAAGTGTTCCTCAATGGTTATAAAGTGTTTTTTGGAACGATAAGTGTTCTTTAATGGATGTACAATTTTTCTAGGAAAGGTACGTGTTCTTTAATGGATGTACTGATTTATGTAAGAAAGTTAAGTGATGTTCCATGGATGTGGAGTTTTCTTTTAGGAAAATTAAGTGCTCTTCAGTAGATGTACATTCTGTTTTGAAAATTGTTACTCAATGAATGTACTTTCTATGCAAGTTAAGTATTATTCAGTGGGTATACATTTATTCTAGGAAGTTACGTCTTATTCTATGAATATGTTTTCTAGGATAGTTAAGTGATATTCAATGAATGCACAGTGCTCCTAGAAAGTTAAGCGTTACTCAATAAATGTATATTGATTTTACGAAATTAAAGTATTTTTATATGTATGTACAGTGTTTCTAGGAGAGTTAAGTGTTGTGCAATGTACGCAGAGTATTTCTAGTAGTGTTAGGTGTTGTTCAATGTATGTGCAGTATTTGAAGTAGTTAAGTGTTGTTCAATGTATGTGCAGTATTTGAAACAGTAAGGTGTTGTTCTAGTAAACTTATGTGTTCTTAATTGTATGTATTTATACTTCTTGGACAATCGACAGTTTGGCGTGCTGATTACAAAGACCTGATAGGAAGGAAGCGAGCACAGACATAATGTTGTATCTCGTATTAGACCCCAGACGGAAATTACTGTCATTAGAAAAACCCCTAGCACTTCCTTCTGAGCTTAGATCAGTGTTATGCTGCTTTCTTGTTCCCGTGAATTACCGATTTTCATAAAGTCCACATATTTCTCTATGGCGACGAAACGATGACAAATTCAAGCTTGTACATTTGTGATATTTATGTACAATTTTTCTTCAATGAAAACCACTGTCCTGAAACAAGAACGTCCAAATTGACGTTTGATTTATGACGTCACAGGACATATGATCCTTCTGTTCATTGTGGCAAACACAAAGCAAGCTAAAAATACCGCCTATTATGCTGCGTGGTTAGAAATCCAGAGGTTAACATGACCTCACTATGTATCCCCTAAATTAGAGATACGTCTCTATATCTCCAGTGAACGTAGAGATTGTTTAGGATTCCCACCTCACACCTGAGTTCAACTGAATCGAACAGTGAGTTGAGGTGCATTATGTGGCGGAGTAAATTTGTTTATACCTATTTCTAAATTGTTATATAAATTGTTAAATTGTCGAAGTGACCGACGTTGGGCACTCCTTATGATGGTATTTTTGAAGTGTCAGAGTTTGAGTAAACACTTGAGTTGAGAATATGCTAGAAATTGCTGATGCAATGCAAACCATTTCCAACTGGCTGAGTAGTTTTTGTTATCCAATGGTAGGATTTACGAGAACAAGACCAGCCAATGGGCTGAAATCCAAAGGTTAACTACTGTGGATAATTCTATTGTCTACTAACTTGAATTTGGTGTAGCAAGAAATCCGGTCATGAAACGTGGCCGTTAGCTTAATGGTGAGTTAACTGAAAAATTGAGAAAGAATAGATTTAGAAATATTTCGTGCATTTTTGCAATTGATGTGTTGTGCTTGCATTTTACACCGAGCTGTATTATGTGAGTAGACATTATTTCTACTAATTGTAAACTAGGATACTTATATTTAGTATGCTAAACACTTGACATTGTTTCTAGTGAACCCGCTCATAAAAACTATTATGCTGTATGCGTGAATTACGCTAATAAATAAATACTGTTGCAGGAAGCTAAGATGAGACTTAAATGTAAAAAAGGATGGAGTTAAGAAGGTATAAACTGGAAACCTGGCATTTTTTCCTGATTATATTTTATTATATTATATTTACAGGGAAAAAGCAGCCGATCTTTGTTTCATCTGAATCTCCTGCTTTACTGATAAACATCTATGACCATGCTAGACGAGAAAAGTATCTACCACATTCTGTAAGTGTAAAGAATACAGTACGTTGATATATGGCGCAAGATATGCTGAATTTCATTGAGCAATTTCTGGTAAGAGGAAGTTACTGGAAATTGCTACATTTGTTGTTTTGTTCTACAACTTGAAGAGGGAAACATATGGAATTGACATAGGTAATGTGAACAATAAACTTGTGGCTTTGTTACAAAAAGTGCACAAAAGACTATTGAGACAGTACGTAAACCAGGTTGTGTACAAACTATTATTGCTTATCTCTAATAATTCCATTTCTGTTCTCGGATAAGAACTATCCTGTGATTTGTATTGAATAGATAGTAGGTAGGTAGGTATATAGATATATAATTAGAAAGATAGTTAGATAGATAGATAAATAGACATATAGATAGATAGATAGATAGATAAAAACATAGATAGATGTAGATAGATAGACAGACAGACAGACAGATAGATAGATAGATAGATAGAAGAACATTTATTGTATTTCTAACATGGACTATTTGCAGGCAATCTACCGACCACCAAGAAATTGTCTCCCTTGACAACCCTTCAAGTAAAAATGTTCGTGATGACACATATACACTAATTGTCTCCCTTGACAACCCTTCAAGTAAAAATGTTCGTGATGACACATATACACTAATAGAAATCTTTTCTCAATCGCGTAAAAACGTTTCTCAATCGCGTAACAACTTTTCCATTCGCCACATCACCGAGCTAAAACTAAATCTCGACAGGCAGAAATTTATTTCAGAGTTCTCCAGATCCAGAACATAAGCAACAAAAATGTAAACATAAATATCCGTCAGGGACATGAAATCGTGGAAGAAATTGTTATGTAAAATATCCAATTCACAAGATGGTATAACGGCCCATCTGCATGTCGTGGGACGCTGTAGGCAGTTTTGGAATGTTCATTCAAGCGTTGCGACTTATATGCGGAGCAAAGGCTCGAATCGGAACTTGTGAACGACGCCTGTGAGAATCTTTCTATGCATGCTAACCACAGCCGTCCAGATTTCCGAAAGAGTGCAATGGTACTCATGGTAATCTTTCTTCAGTTTCTCCCCGTCACTCGGCAATGCTTCCTTACCGTTTTCCCTTGCTTCAGCGAAATCAACGATGTTTGCAACAACAGCAGCAACACTTGCTGCATTTTCAAGGTCTTGACAATGGGTTTATGCAGCATAGAACTAATATAAGGCAATGCTATCGACAGCAGATACAGCAAGGGCTTGGCCCTGCACAGCAAAATAATTTTGATTATTTGCACTTTGGCAGCACTAGTGATAATACTGTCAATTTTACATCTCAATATGATTCTAGTGGTAACTATATATTGACCCCAAATCTACAGTATAGCTATAATGGTAACTCTATTAGAACGCCAAATCTACATTATGGCTACAGAGATAGGTATTTACCCAAACCGATGCACTTTAGTAATGGTACCAATTCTTCAATACAAAGCCACTTGGCAGGGAGTACTGAAACTAGGAAACAGTCGGATGGCGTAAAATTCGTTGGTTGTTTAACACATTACCCTGCTGATGGGGAAAATAATCTGTCAGTTCGTGGTGACGTCAAGGCTCCAGCACAACAGTATGCTGTGTCTAGCGGCAATACTTCATTTCAGATCACACCCAATGGTGAAAATAATGTATGCCGTGACACACATGATAGTTATAATGCATTACGGCGCTACAAAGCTAACACAAACAAAGAATCGTTATCACGTCACAACAGTGACGTAACATCAAATCATGACACAGACGCTATAGATAAAACATCAAATCACGGCACCGTTGATGATGAGAAAACATTAGGTCACATCACTGCTGGTGATGACAAAATGTCACGTCGCGTCACAGTTAATACTGACACCACATCATATGTCAAAACCTCACACTACAATACTGCTAACTGCGGTACTCTAGCTAATCTCAGTGTCCTGAGCACTGAGAACAAATTACATCACGGCAGCCATAATAGTAGCTTCAATCAGCAATCAGCTCTTCTTTCTAGCTGTCATCTAAATCAAAACACTCTACCCTCTGGGAAGTACGTCTCCACTAGTGGACTTCAGAAATACAGTGATGACGTCAGACTTGCGAAGACTGAGAACGAGGCTCACATTGAGATGAAAGTGAGTATAGCAAGTACGGAACAATAGAGTAATGTTTACTTTGAATGTAGCAAGTACAGGTAATAATATTTGCTTGATGTACAACAAGCACAAACAATATTTCACTCTTAACCCTGAAATATTTTACTGTTGCCACCAGCACTGCTACTACTACTATTGCTGCTACAACTACTATTTTTAACCCTGATATTTTACTGTTGCCACCCGCACTGCTACTATTGTTGCTTCTGCTGTGTGTTTCTAATGATTAAAGTAATTGCGGATCTATGACATTGCATAATAAATTGAAATGAGATTTCTTATGTCTATTTCAGCAATAAACTGCCTCCCAACTGATTTTCAAACTAATTTTTAAACTTTTATTAGTATACTATTAAAACGTTTACTTTTATATACGTCATATTAATATTTTTTCATTATAACTTTACACACCAAATGTGTCTCTTTCTTGACAGAATTTTACAGAAGAGATGCTGGCATTCACCAGAATGAATTTCCCCAATCTTCACTCAGCGGTATACCATGTACCCCCTCTGCGATTCAACAGAGTCCAAGAGGAAAAACTGAAAGAGTACACCAACCCAACCCAAGACGTCTTCCTCCAGCGCGAGTCCGTGCATTCTGACGTCAGGGGAGATAGTACTGATGACGTAGTGATTCAGTGCGTATCTCACGTGCTCAGTGCCACCAGCGTAGCTGCGTTCGTGCTGCATAACTACTCTTTTGACGATTATCTCTGCAAAACTGAGAGAGAAGTACATAAACAGTGCACAAGAGGAGACTCCTTAACTTTGACACACCATTGCACAGAATCTGGGAGCGAACCTAAAATTTTCAATAACAATAAAAATCAAAGTAATGGTCTTAATGACCCAAATATTCAGAAAGGTGGGAAGAGAGACAGGAATCAAAAACAAAAGCAAACGTCCGCTAAAGGTCATGGCCAGAACCCCAAGGACGTGTTCTTCACTCCAAGGAATTTAAGTAACGGCCCAATCCGCGGTGACTTTGACTGTTTAATACTGAGTCCTACTTTTGGTTTTATTGTTCTAGAATCAAAGACACTTGACCCATTTGATCGTTTTATTAATCAAGCAAAATGCACAGCTACTTCTGCAAATCACACGCCTATTAATCAAAGAAGTAAGTCGGACACAACCCTAGTCAACAATGAAACAGAAAGAGAAGATGATGGTGATGATGGCAAAAACGATCATTTTCGATCCTCGGAAAACGTCAGAGTTCAAGTTGATGAAGAAGAACCTGTTTACCCTGGACACAAGCAAATTTTCGCGCATGACGTATTTCAGACGAAAAATAATCAGAAAACTACAACTTTCCTACCCAAGTTTGAGTCTCACCATTCTGCCTTCAGTTCAGACTGTGGGCCGGGTGTCTTTGAGGGTGACCAGGAAATCACACCAACAAGTGAATACAAAAGTTTGAAGGAGAATGCTAGTGACGCCCAAACAACGTACTATGCTAGAGAAATAGAAACATTCAGACGGAAAATAAGGGAAACAATGACCCAGCTGGACAAAGCCGAGATGGTATTGCGCCATCTGGTGTCAGATCTTACAGAGAATGTTCCCATTACTAAAACATTGGCGCTACCCAACACTAGACGAAACATCCTGCGCCAGGTACTGGATGATCCAGATATGAAAAGTGTGAGTATAAGTGCTCCCACTCTCTGAATGGATGACTAGACATAGTCAGTATTAGCATTCTTTGATTAAATGGATGACCCACAAATAAGAAGCATAAGAATAGATATACATTTTTTAAAAATTGGACTACATAGATCTATGGTATATTAGTTATATAAGAATTAACGTTATTTGTTATAAGAGATGAAAATTATGTGTCTTTCTTATTTGATCGATGAGACGACCCAGACATATTCAGTGTAAATATAAACGTCCTCTGATTGACAGACCGAACCATATGAGAAAACTAACAATATATTCATTTATTGTTTTATTGTACGATATAGATGTTGATAGAGTAAGTTTCTCTCTTTAACACACATACACGCACGTGCACACACACACACACACACACTCTCTCTCTCTCTCTCTCTCGTTCACTGACTGAATATTGCAGATAAGTAAACATTCTCATTGGATGAAAGATTAAATTATTCAGTTCAATATGAAAACCGTAAGCATCTGCTTTATTGGCTGAGGGAATGGTCCAGGTAAAATAATCTGCTAAACGTGGACACCAATTCATTATGGATTGAATTTTGTTCACTTTTCATTTTACAGATTATGAGTGTTTATATCAGTCATGTTTAAGTCATTTTCCGCTTTATTAACATGCATAGGAAGGTTAATAAATTTAACAATACATTTATTAAATCAACATTAAATATACATATCTACAACTACAATGAACAGATTATTTGACATTAACATTCCACGAAACAACATTAGATAATTAGGATACTTATTCAGTTTTATATTTTAACACATAATTCATGCAAGAGAAACACATGGAACTGAAGTAATAATTAGGGCTGATAGAATGAGGAATGGATGAGTAATAAATAGAGTTGATTGAATGAGGAATGAATACATAGAAATTAAGGCTGATTGAATGGAGAATGAACAGGAAATAATCTGGTTTGATTGACTGGGTTATGGACAAGAAATTAATTAGGATTGATTGAATGAAGAATGAACTCGTAATAATTAGGGCTGACTGAATAGAGAATGAACACTAAGAAATAATTTAGACTGATAGAATGGGGAATAACCTCACAAAAGTAAGGTCGAAGGTAATACATTCTTTTTCAATCTTTACCGAAAGAGTCCAAACTCAAAACCCATCAACCCAGAGAAATAATAGTAGAACACAACATTAAAGTTAAAATAAATATGTTCTTCATCCAGGATGATGACAGTTTTTCATGAATGTTTGATTCTAAAGAAAATATCACTATGGCGGGGATTTTATTTTACGTCTTCAGGAAATCTGCAAGTGTTTGAAAGTCGCCACAGTGGAAGATGTTCTCTTGCGATGTCTGTGTGCAGAAGAAGCCAAGGTCGTCAGCGATAATTTTCATAAAGACATCGAAAACTCAAGCAGAATAACTCCAACTACAAACCCTTTGACGGCGTGGTGGGCAGGATTGACAAGGTCGATCGGAAACGGCCTGTACAACAAAGTCAGAGGCAAATCCGACGACATTTCTAGGGAACAATCTTCGAGAAACGAAAATGAAGAATTTCCTAAACTCGAAATTTTACCTTATGATGCATACGAACAGATTATTGCAAGGTGAGTGGACAATGTTATGAATCTGATTGTTTATGGGTTTATGTGTAGGTTTATGCAGAATCAGAATGGTTTATGTGTACATTTGTTTGTATGTGTACGCACGTGTATATTTGCGTGTGTGAGTATGTGTGTAAGTTTGTGTTTTTATGTGTGTCCATGTGTGTGAATTTGTTTGTGAAACGAATATGAGAGAATACGATTGCTACAAAGAACATAATATGTATTGCAAGAGTACACTAATTAGTTCATCTATCTATCTATCTATCTATCTATCTATCTATCTATCTATCTATCTATCTATCTATCTATCTATCTATCTATCTATCTATCTATCTATCTATCTATCTATCTATCTATCTATCTATCTATCTATCTATCCGTCCGTCCACCAACCCACCCACCCATCCATCCATTCATATAACTATCTATGTAACAATTAAAACAATGTTAATTTATATCAATGGCAGATTTTGTGGCCCGTATTCTAAAGCCAGCATTGGGCATCGCCAGGGAGCCAAAGACGAGATTCGAACAGTAGAAGACAGCATACACCTGACAGGCGTGCGTTTCGGGCGTAGCATTCTGCGTAGCGAACAGAAGGACATTCTGGACAGCGACGACCGCTTTACCCTCATCGTCGGTCCTCCAGGAGCCGGCAAGACACTCATTCTCGCGCTAAAAGCCCTGGAGTGGGCAAAGAAAGGAGATCACGTTGTCGTCATCTGTAACAATGGAGTCAATTACGGCAGCCTCGTGTCCTGGATTTTGTATAATCGGGTCAAGAATGACATGACACAGATCGAGAAGGATAAAGAAAATAAAAATAATAAAAAAATTGAAGAGAACGAAAATGAAGGCGTCTGCAGAATCAGCAAACGTAAAAAGAAAAGGGCTGTTGTGAAGGGAAATACTATTGTTGAATCGAACGAGAAGTTTGAAATCTCGTCAACTGATGACAAGGAGGGCAATGGTGAGAATTACGCTTCACGTGTGGACAAAAAGGACAGAGGTGTGAATTTTCAAGACCAAATCAAGGAAACTGAAAAAGACAAAAAGCCTCTTCCGGTCTACGCTGAAAATGTCCATTGCGAACGTTTCTCAGTTGAGACCGATGTCGACGAATTTGTGCAAAACCTGCTGGTGAAATATGGAGACAAGCCTCTGCGTCTGATAGTGGACGAGTGTGCAAGAAAGGCGACCAGAGAGAGTCAATTGCACAGGCTAGCACAGTGTCTGTCAAACCTACAGAACATTTATGGCCTATATATCAAGCTGCTGCAAGTCTTACGCGATGACGCAGTGAGTGTTTATAGCTCTGACTGTGAAGCGCAGGTACACACAGAAGAAAAGGGAGAGAACAAGATCGACGAATGTCATTCTACAGGAAATGCTCTTCACCATGGAACATATTTGGGGGAATTATCGAAACTTTGCTATAGTACGGGAAGCACGTGCATAGCGAAACACAATGAATTTCAGCACAACACATCATATACGGGATATTCAGCTGAGCTTTGTACGCACACAGGAGATCGGTCTCAACGTGCAACTCGAAGAGGAGATAAAGACGAAAACTGTACATGTATGAGAAATTCGCACAAAAAGTCAAACACTCACTCAGATGGAGTGGACGTTCAACATACAATGAGCAATTCGTTGTCCGCTCAGCAATCTGGTATCAGTTCAAAACCGTATTCTGGCAAGAAAAGCCTACACTCGCTGGAAGTTAACAAACCAAACTCACATCCTTCCGAGAAGACTGAAGAGCAAAGATTAGAATCTGAGAAACAAAGCTTTAAGGACCATTTATATTTCTCGATAGGAAAGTACCTGACGAAGATGGAGAACTACATCGTCAGTTTGAGTGCGAGGATACAGCAGCTGCAAACTGACAATGGCGCTGCCCGGGTGATGTTGGGGGACGGGGACTGGGAGAATTCTCTCGCCCAAATCAGAGACGCTTTCCTCAAACTTAAAGACAGGAAACGTGAATGTGACAAACAAATCTCAGAGATGAATAACTGCGGCGCTTTTCCAAGCGACAATGTTATAGGTACAGTTACAATTTTAATAATAATATTACTATTAAAAATAAAATATCCTTACTTACATACAATATGCGATCACGATTCGTGAGAAAATTACTTTCAGTACTTGTGGCGATTCTTGTGATGTGATGTTAATGTAGAGATGGAAATATTCACAGTTGAATAGCGTTCGAGAATGTATAACATTTGTGATGTAATTAATGTAGAGATGGAAATATTCACAATTGAATAGTGTTCGAGAATGTATAACATTTGTGGCAAGCATATTGGAAGAACGCATTCTTATTGTTGTAGGACAATACCTTCATTGTTTACCTTAACTGAAACGTGTCTATGTTTTTCATATCTTATTGCAACACATCCTTACTCCTTCCACGCTAAATAAGAAATAATTCATTCGAACAATATAAATAAACCTTTCCTAATGACATTTGTTCCTCAGAGAAAGATGACATATTCAAAAATAATCAAATGGTTTTATATATTTTTGCAAAAACACAGAAATCAAGCATACATTCATTAATAAATTATTTGACATATATATATATATCTTTCCGTCCATCCATCTATCCATATCTATCTGTCTGTCTATCTATCTATCTATCCATTCATCCATCCTTCCATCTCTCTGTCTGTCTGTCTGTCTGTCTCTCTCTATCTGTCTGTCCATCTATCTATTATTATTATTGCTAACAGTAGTAGCAGTATATTAATCATCAACGTTTTATCATTTCGAGGATATCGTCTGTAAGAAATAAAAGTACATTTAAAATTATTTCTTTCTTCGGCTCAGATCTGTTTGAAGAAATCGATAAAGCAATGATCTCTGCAATGGGATTTGCATTCAACGCCTACAGCTTTCTTACTTTCTTCATGATTCAAGCCTTTTTCGGAAAGATCGTGGAAAAGCATAAGTCCGATCCGTCAAGGGAGATAAGCCTATGGAGTTCCTGTGTTTTCACTTTCCAAATCCCAGCCGAGATGAAAGAGAAAAAACTCACAACGTGCATACGGTGTCCGCCCAATGTGCAGCAGGTGATGAGCTTCATTGGACAGAAATTGAAAGTGAGTGGCAAGGTTCTGTAAATATTAACATTTAAAGTATGTGTTTAAAAATGAAAAAACGATATTCAGCCAAGTGCCATCGTTTAAATGAAAATAAACCTCCGATACATGCACTGTTTTATGAAATTATTACGTTAGATTCTAACAGGCAAAGGTAATTCAAAGATCTTGAATGTCTGTACTATGATTTTATAATTGCAGTCCTTACATAAATTACAAACATAGATTTTGCTACCTTCTGAAAAATATTACAAAACGCATATTTCGAAATAACACAAATTACGTACCTTCATTATTCACTTAGAATATTTACACCTAGTGAGGTTTATCATTATACAGATCAAGCAAGTGAATATATGTCTGAAATTGTTATTTACATAATCTAGCCATTATTTTTATGCTGTGCATTAAGAATAAGTAAGTGAATACATATGTTCATTTTCACCATTAAGTTCATTTCGACGCTTAGCCTTTGAAACATCTCGACATGTCTTTATCGTTACGTAAAGTGTGGTCGAAGCAAAATAATCATCAAAGCTGTAGAGCTTGCACTGAGTATACTTCAATAGATTCGATTTAGAGATGACTTAGGAACTGGCCGATTAATTTGATATCATCGCGTTTATTGACTTATAATAAAGTTAATAAGTTAAATGAGAAAAAAATTATCATCATTTATTCAAGTTAACACTGGAAAAAAAATCAATTTATCACTATCCTCCACCACCCACCCACCCGTTTTTCAAAACCCATTGCTCTTTCCTCCTAATGCAAAGAAAATTAAATTGACTATGCTAATTTTAAAAACAATATGGATTTAAAAACTGTTTGTACTATACATTTTGTTTATTTCCATTTGTTGCAGCTTTTACCCAACATTGATCTCATAACAACTGGTGCTGGCGTTAACCCTCCTCTTCCCACGGCTGGACCCAGAGTCAAATTCATTAACCACAGCCAGCACATTGTACAGGCGAAGGAAATACATGACTGTAAAGACTGTGGTACAGCCTTGGCCGACTTTCTGCTAGATCATCTAAACGTAGGTGTGTGGAATTTATGGTTGATAATAAAATGATATGTTTCAGTTTACTGAGCAATGTTGTTCTTTAATTTTCTTTTATTCACATTTTAATTTTACTTGCTTTACTCTTGTTGCATAAACATTACTGTTCGTTCACGGACACACGCCTGTGTCCAGTTTGCTGAGATAAAAAGCTGATTCATTTACAGTGGGAGACATAAGAACACGTTTATGAATATATGGATTTGAAACCACTTCATTACAATAAACCAAGAGATCTCCATTTCCCCTCACATTACACTCACTCAGAGATCCCTGGGCTGCTGGAGTTTTATGACATTATAAATTTAACTTCCAATTAAGTAATACACCATCAAAAATGTTGCTCCAGAGCTTAAATGTAGTGTTGTTAGAGAAGTAACTGAGCAAAATGTTATTTAGCAAAGTAGGCAGAGCTGTCTCTGTGACGATTTCCTTGGAGATGGTTAAGATGTTACCACCCCGGGCTGGCCATAACCTTAGGCTAATTCCCCCAAAACACATTCTGGCTGGCCGTAGGCTAATTCCCCAAAACACCTTCTGGCTGGCCACAACCTTAGGCTAATTCCCCAAAACACCTTCTGGCTGGCCACACGTATTTGAAAGATGAATGAGAGATAATTAAAATAGAAGATAGCTCGAGCCCCCTGATACGTACAGCCAGGATAGTAAGTAAACACATGAGACAGACTAGAACGTATAATACACAAGTGGTGTAAGTATCAATATTAAATGTATTCAACAAGAAATAACACAAGACAGCATGGTTACATGTAGCGAATAAGGAAAAGTCTGGATTTGAATTTCAAACCACTGAGAATCGCTCAGCAGTTAAATTTCTCTGGTGCGAACACTGTACTTGTGATCCACCATCTGACATCACGTGACTAACTCAGGTAACCTGAGTTCTATAACTTTGATTTATACTAGAAAGACAACTCCAGACGAATTTACATGCACTGCATCAGAACAAAATTTAATTCCCGTGAACGACAATATAGCTAATTTCCGGATATATATTTATTATATATGATATGCGTTGCTGATTATGTAATTAAGTTTTGTTAAGCTCTATTTCATCATGTGGTCGACCTTTACCTCTGGCTGGCTTTGAATAATTTGTAATGTCAGTACAAACTTATGGTGTCATTATCCATTCAGCCCAGATTCTTCATCTCTGCCCTGTACTTATATTAACATATACTGACTATCCTGATCATTTTCTACTTGACATCTATATCAGTGTAATAAGAATTATAATTTATTTTAATAAGTGCATCCTATGACGTATATTATTAAGTTTTCTTTTTAAGAGGTTTTTTTGCCTAGAGGTGGTAGCATACTTACAATATATATAGTTCCCTTTCAAAAAAAATCATTTTGCTTGTTACGGTTGACTAATTTTCAGTGGTTATTTATTTGTTCATAGTCAATATAATGTTTCTAAATAATTTTCTTTCTTTGTATTTCCAGGGAAACCAGGAAGTAAACTTGCAGCTCATGATGTAATCATCACCGGAAGTCCTATTCACGAGACCGCACAGTGTGCGTTCCTAGAGGAGCTCACTAAACGAGGCTTGACCTTGCAGTACGAGAATCAGTCCTTGACAACCCCGCCCCCCTACCAGGACAAAGTTTTAGTTATAGGTATGCTGAACACTTGTCACTAATTAGCTGTCCTCAAACTCTTCCTCTTCTCATCCATCTTTAACGTGACATCTTAATCCCTCCTTCCCGCCTACCACCGAAATACATACTCTATCAGTTCATGATCACCAGGACATTGCAGAGTCATTTAAACACTTCTCGCTATGGTGAGGCTATACAGTACTGACCACTGTGTGCTGGCCAAAACACAAAGTCATCCTATAGTCTTACAATTTCACATCGAAAGTTTTAATGTTATAAACGAACAGAATAAAGAATGCATGCTACATGCTACATGCTAGATGCTACATGCTCACCAAACCATAGCCATCAGTTCTGACCAGCAATGAAAAAGAAAAGAAAGAAGTCAAGGTCGAACGAAGATCAGTAAATGGTCAAGAAGTTTGACGATCCTTTTCGACTGCAGAAAATTATTTATATATATGAATGCGTTAACTATAAAGGCGTTTTCCTGAGTGTAAAAAAATTTTGAAAACGACAGCAATGTTTTGTAGTTTTAAGTAAAATATGTTTCATGTACATTACAATTTTGTTGTTTGACAGTCTTGTAATTGTCATGTTCATAGCCTAAGAATAAAAAAAATACATCAACTTGAAGAAGATATTAAACTACGGTCAAACAGCTAAGTCAAAATCTCAGGACTGATTTTATTATTTACACCACTATAGAAATAACTAGAAACTATAGTTGATTACAGATTGTCTTTACGTGAAATGCATTATGATTTAAGTTATCTTTAACACACACACACACACACACACACACACACACACACACATTAATACTTGCTGATGTAAATTATATACGTTGTATTGAATGTTTGTCACTTTATCGAATTTATGTGCAATATTTGTTAGAAAACTATTTCACCTTTCCTTTGATATATTCGCTCAACTTTTCAGGGGGAGGTAATCTGCAAGGACTTGAAGCCATGATCGTGGTGTATGTGCCAGAGGTGCGTCGTGTGCTAGACTCAAAGTGCAGTGGTGAGCCATTAGATCCAAGTCAAGCGCAAGATATCCGCCAGTGCTTGAGTAGACTTGACGATTGGAACCTTCAATATCTGTGGATGGTCGCATCGAGAACAGTGTCGTTAATGACAGTTTTTCACATTTAATTTAATTTCAATCACGTGCGATTAAAGGAAAAGAGGCCCATTACAAACTGTTTTCTCACACCCAACCGCATAATTTAGTGCATATGAATCTCAAATGTCAGAGGTTAATAACAAGGTCAAAGAGCAGGTTCTCCAGATCCTCACATTTCCAGAGATAGCTTGTTTTGTTTATTTCCATTTGTTGCAGCTTAAAACAATATCATGTCTTTTAAAAATTTGTTTGTCGTGTACTTTCATTCCCTTCCAAATGCTGCTCTTTTCATAAGGAAGTTCTATTTTACTACATCTTCTATCACTTCAGTTTAAAATATTTTAGGAACAAACATTATTTCATATAAAAGTTGCAAAGCATTTCATGCATAACTAATAATTCTCACTCTAGTCATGCTGGGTTATCTGCCTAGCGATCGCCGTGTAAAGTCATTCACGCCAATTAGGAATTCAAACTATTTGTGTTGAACATTAAGAGCACTGATCTCTGTAAATGTATAAAGGCCAGACCTCGTTAAACCTCGTTAGACCTCGTTAGACCTCGTTTCCTGGATGTCGAAAACGTGTCTGAGTTCTTTTACAGAATTCTACATTTTTATTACGAGAACAATTTTACTTTCCTCGTAGGGCTTATTCGGATCATCTAAAATATCTAAAAGAGTTACGTATACGTCAATTTTCTTTCATTGCCTGTTATCAGTCTGTTGTGTTTTCCTGTCGTGTAGGTTTTCGGATTCATGTCTAAGCCTATTTTTCCTATATACATACGTATACTGTTCCGTTTTCTCTCACTGTTGTATATAATGCATTTTTTCTTCTTGATTCCTATTGTCCCGTACACTAGAATGCAGACACCAACATGGCGGCCATTGGTGACAAGCAGTCCCAGCAGACGGCCATATAAAGACGCAATTAAGTTTTTACATCTTTAAGGACATCAGTGAAGATCATTCGTCTAGTATCATATTTCTTTTTCTTAAACAGTCTACCTGTTAAATTAATGTTAAATATTTAAACAGAAATACTTTGTTAGAACAAACTACATAAAGTTACTTTAATGCCCTATGGGGTGATCGGCCTGATGACGTTTTGTGCAGTTAACTTCTAATCCTTTTAGGTCTGAGTTCAAAGTATTTTTTTTATAATGAAAGTAAATGTATCAGAAGAAAGAAAGACTTGTTTTACCCTCATACTGCTAAAATTTTATGACTAACGTTTGTATTTCACTATTGCACAAGGATTAATTTATTAGTTTATTGCATGGATTGGCGGTTTGACGTCTTCATGAAAACTAACAATAAAGTGGTAATCTATCTATCTATCTATCTATCTATCTATCTATCTATCTATCTATCTATCTATCTATCTATCTATCTATCTATCTATCTATCTATCTATCTATCTATCTATCTATCTATCTATCTATCTATCTATCTATCGTTTTATCAGTATTATATGATCAGCTCAGTATCCAGCATACAAGACCATGTTGATAGTCTTCGCGTATGCAAGGATCTTATCTTAAGCCAGTTGTTTCTGGTTTGGTCAACTGAAGAGGTCATTGTCGTGTATGAACAAAGTGCCGCAGCAATGTCGTGCTTGTTCCGACAACTCAGAATTCCTCCAAGAGTGAGAGAACTTCATCATCATCATCAACATCATCACCACTGTCATCGGCATGCCTGTAATTATGATAAGTAACATCATACTCAACATTTTCTTCGTTGTTGTCAGCATTATTATCGTCACACAAATTGCTTTAACTTCTAGAAGGAGTTTCTTCTATAATGATATGCTGTATCGTTGTTGTAACCCTGGATATTGGTGCATGTATTATATTTTAAGTATACATGCTTGTTTGCACACGTAGATAATGTGTCTGTGGTATCATTGTGCGTGTGATGGTCAGCTTGGTTTGTTGTGCCCACACCTTTATCGACTCTGTAACAGCTAATCTCTATTTCAGTTTTATCCACTGACGTACTAACTTGTACGTACCTCATCACGTACTAATTTTAGAATCACTGACCCCAGTATTGTACGAAACCGGGTCAAGACACAAGAATCATCTCGCTGTATGCTTTAACTTTTCTGTGGTGTTGCCATTTTTATTTTTTACCGGTGTGCTTAATTTCAAAATTACTGTATCTCATACTCACCGTATGTGAAAAAATACTTGTTTTCTATACTATATATAAAGAAATTGTTATAAGTTGCAAACCTCATAATTACCATGTCTCAAGAATGAATGAGTCTCATAAATGCTATATCTGAACAATTACTGAGTCTCATAGTTACTATTTCCCAAAACATTACTGCATTCGATTAAACTTTTTTTTAACGTGTGCTAATTTTGCATTCAGCTGCAGATATATTTATACTGTTGTTATTTTTATGTCGTTTTATGTTATTCAATTAGAAATAAAGATCTCTACTGATGCTCACCCATTGTTTGTTGTTGTTTCTTCAGAGACTAACACTCTGAAGTACTAACTTTATTAATGAATGGAATTCAAGAATGTATCTAGAACTTATTAATATGTTTACTTTCACTTCTTCTACACACACATTCTCTAACTACACACGCCACTTGTCAATAAACAAGTGAAGAGTTACATCAGTGTAAAAGTTAGTTAAACAAGTAACGAGGTCCTGACCAACAACGCCAACTGTCAATAAACAAGTGAAGAGTTACATCAGTGTAAACAAATAACGAGGTCCTTACCAACAATGCCACCTATCAATAAACAAGTGAAGAGTTACATAGGTGTAAAAGTTAGTTAAAAACAAGTAACGAGGTCCTGACCAACAACGAGGCGCGAATTTAATCCGTTTAGTCTTCCAAATAATGTGTGTATTTATTTCCTTTACGCATGCCATCTTTGTCGTAGTTTAGGTATCTTGGTACGTTTGATCCACTCAGTTGCTGGCAGTCGAATGTTTAGTTTTATGCTTATGTTTTGAGTCGTGTTTATACGGGGGTGGGGTGGTGTTGATAGCAGTTTTACATTACCACTAGAGCTAGCGTTGATCATTTCGTCATCAGATGTTCTCTAGTGGGAGCCCACAGATTCACACTTGTTTAACCACCCACAAATTAAACTAAAATGACACTCCCAACTCTAACAATTATTTAAAACAAAACCAAAAAAACACAACACATTTATAACCCAACTAACACGACAAACTACAACTCACAGGCACTATTTACAAAATAAGAACTGAAAACACATAAACCTAAACCCAACAACAATCACTCCCCCACAAGAAACACACACACACACACACACACACACACACACACACACACACACACACACACACACACACACACACACACACACACACACACACACAAATTGTTTTCCATAACTTCAAACACTAGCACCGAAACCAAACACAAGCAACAAAATAAAATCAAAATCTCATAAACAAAAGACACGATCTGCAAATCAGTCTAAAATAGATATATATATTCCCGCACCCCCTAAGAGGCAACCTTACATATTAAAAAAAAAACAACCTCCACCACAGACAACCACGACCGAAAAATGTCCGGCACTCCTCCATCGCCTTCAGACTACTGCCAAAGCATACGAGAGAAATTACCAACACAAAACGCAAAACCAGTCCTCCACTCCTGGAATCAGCTAACGCCTCCTCTGATGTGAAAGTGAGCGTTACAACAACAACAACATCCTTGACCGCGGCTATCAAAACTGAAAAACGACACCCAACAAAAATAAATTTAAAAAAACATACTGTCGAGAATGAAGCCAATTTTTGGTGACACTTGTACTATTTAAAATATTTTGAATTAATATGAGATTATTATAATTATTGAATATACATAATTATCACTATTTTATGTAATGCTAAACCGAAGAAAATCTAGTAAGGAGCTGTCTCAAATCTTAAACAGAATTAATTCCAGAAGTATTATACTGTGTACTGAATATGTTCATGAAACTGCACAGCAAACAAGATGGCTGGATATGCTCAAGCCGTACGTGATATATGCGACAAGAGTTATTCAATATATGTACAGTTTCTCTAGGAAAGTTAAGTATTATTCATGTACAGTTTCTCTAGGAAAGTTAAGTATTATTCATGTACAGTTTCTCTAGGAAAGTTGTGTCATTCAATATATGTACAGTTTCTCTAGGAAAGTTAAGTATTATTCAATATATGTACAGTTTCTCTAGGAAAGTTAAGTGTTATTCAATATATGTACAGTTTCTCTAGGAAAGTTAAGTGTTGCTTAATGGATGTACAGTGTTTCTAGGAAAGTTAAGTGTTGTTCATTTTGGATGCACAGTTTTAGTTGAAAATCTGTGTTGTTCAATGGATGTACAGTGTTTGCAGAAAGAGTGAGTATTGCTCAGTGCATGAATAGTTTCCAATAACTTAAGTGTTGTTGATTTGTTGTATCTGTCCCTCAAGGACAAATGGCATTTAGGCGTGCTAGTTAGAAACAGTGAATAGGAGCATAGCAAACACAGACATAGGTTTGTGCCTCCCATTGGACCTCACACGGAAATTCAGAAAATTACCCACTTCTTCCTTCTTAGTTCACAACACAGGTTGTGTTCTTATGTTTCCCATGAATTACCAATGTTCATAAAGGTCCACATATTTCTCTATGACGACAAAACAACCACAAGTGCAATCTTGTACCTTATATTAATGTACAATTTTTCCTCAATGTACATCAATAACTTGAAATCAGAGCCTCAATACTGACGTCTAGCTTTCTGACGTCACGGGCCATTTGATGTTTCGGTTCCCGGTAGCAAACACAAAGCAAGCTAACAATGTGCCTAATGTGCTGCTTGGCTAAAAGCCAAAATGTCACCATGTCCATAATAAGTGTCTAAATATAGATACGTCTTATTTCCTGTGAAGGTAGAGCTCGTCTTAAAGGATTCATTTCCCACCCTTTAGCTCAACTCGTGAGGACTAGATTGAATAGTGATTTCTTTTGAGTATTTATTTTTTTTAATTTTGTTTATTTCATTCTTGCACAGTCCTTATGCATGCTATCACATCATACCTGACTGCTGTTTTCATGATTTATGTTTGAAAGGTCAGTATAAGGGTTTTTTGTATGTGTGTGTGCGCGTGTGTGATTCTGTTAACTATATATATATAATATCTTGTAAATTATATAGATCTTAACTAGTACAGTATATAACTAGAAAATGTGAAATTAAAATGGTACTTCATGGGAATCACATAATTTAAAAGATAGATGGTCACACAATGAAATGTTAAGGCATACAGGCTACCAGCTAAAGGTGACAGTACTCGGCAATATTATCCTCGCCTTTAGCACATGAATTATAACGTTCCATTTAATTTATTTCAATGAGGTTATCATTCCTGGCAGGTTGCTTCAAATAAAATAGGGAAACTGTTAATGTATTCTATGACATGTACCCCTTTGTTACTGGTTATGATTTTTATTTATTAATTAACAACTCACAACTAATTACAAATGATCGAGAATCTTAATTTATGGTTATTAGTAATTCTCCCACAAAACCAACATGTCTCTCAGCTGGTGGATTACAATGGTGTCGTAAAACTTCACTATTTGCACAATAATAAGTTAGACGTTTACTGTCGCATAATTTTTCTGCAGTTGGAAATTTCTTACTAAAGAAGTAATAAAAATCCATCTACATTTATATTTAACTCCCCCTCCCCAATCCACCCACTATTACTCTAACATATAGTTTAATAATATGTGCAAAAAGGTTACTAAATTTAACAATAAATTATTAAATTTACAATCAACATACATATATACAAATACAATGAAAAGGTTACTTGACATCAATATTCCATGAACACGTTCAAGTAATTCCAATACTTATTCAGTCTTAAATTCTAACACATAATTCAGCAGTCAGACTGGTAACAAAATAAATCACAGGGCTATTCTTATCATAGAAGAAATGGAGTTATAGAGTGTTATGATAATAATTTGTACATAACGTGTTCAATGACATAAGCCGCAACAGTCCTTTGTACAGTGCTTTCCTAACAATGTCACAAGTTTATTATTCACAATAAAATAGTCAATCTTCTATATGCTCTGTTAAGCACATTGTAAAATGTTCTAATACTGTAGATCCCTCGTGACTAATTAGGGCACACGTTAACCCTATTATCTTCTCGAGTAGACAATCACAGTAATGAACCTGTAGCACTCCCTTTGCTACAAAGTTCCACAGTGGAGTTAGACTCACTTGCCGATGCCCACAAACAGGGTGCAGTGAATCAACACAACCGCTACATTGTGGGATGGAAAATTCTCAAATCCACAAGTGTACAAGAAGAAAAGGAAAAACGCTTGCTCCTTTCACAAGCTGACCGGACTTACGTCAAAATCAAAGTGATTAGAATATAAAACTCTCTTCAAACAGATAAGATTTAGCCTCTTTCCATTGGCTAGTTCTTTATTTGTAAACTTTAAACTATTGTGTAGCAAGGCTGGGTAACCCTGACAATTCAATAATTTATATAACAATTAGATTTTAAAATAAGGATAGGAAAATTTATTCTGTCACAGATAGATAAATAGATAGATAAATGGATGGATGGATGGATAGATAGATAGATAGATAGATAGATAGATAGATACATACATACATACATAATTATTGAATTACTAATATGGACTATTTGCAGATGAAAGCAATCAGGGAAAGACGACCACAAGAAAATTATCTCCCTTGACAACCCTTCGTGCACTAAGGCTAGGGATGATAAACAGGAATTCAAACACTAGATGCAAACTTTCATGAGCCATGTAAATCTTTTTCATTCGACACGGCAACCAGCTAAAACTAAATCTCGGAAAGCAGAAACTTTATTTCACATTCCATCGGAGTCAGGATAGTTAAGAAACGTCAACAGACCAAACATAAAGACAAACAAGAGAAATGTAAAAATAAATATCCTTCAACGATATAATTCAAGGGATGGTATAATGGCCCATTTGAATGTCATGGTATGTTGAAGGCGGTTTTGGATGTTCATTCAAGTGTTGCAACTCACGTGCGGAGCAAAGTCTCGAACCCGACGTTGTAAATGACCCCTGTAAAGATCTTTCCGTTCCTGTCAACCATAGCTACCCAGATGTCCTCCAGAGTGCAATGCACTCTTTCGAAAATCAGTTTCTCCGCATCACCAGTCAATGCATTCTTATCGTCTTCCTCAGCACCAGCAAAACCGGCGGTGTCCGCAACAACAAATGCTGCATTTCCAAGGTCTTGACAACAGGTTTATGCTGTTATAATATCCGTCACGTTATCCGGTAGAATTAAGATCGTGTTATCGACAGCAGATACAGCAAGGTCCTGTTCAACAAAACAATTTTAATTATCCGCACTTTGACTTTACTGTTGATAATACTGACATTATTTCCACAATATGGTTATAGTGCTACAAGAACCCCAAATCTAAAGCATGGCTATAATGGTAAGTATATTATGACCCCAAATCTACAGCGTGGCTGCAGAAATATCTATGTATCAAAACCGATGTACAATAGTATTACCAACTATGAAATTCAAAGTGATTTAGCAGGGTTCACTGAAACGAAAAAACAGTCGGACGATGTAGAATTCTGTGGTAGTTTATCACAATACCCTGCTGCAAGGGGAAATAATCCGTCAGTTAGTGGTGACGTCAAGGCTCCAACACAAGAACACGCTGTATCCAGCAGCAATGTTGCATCACAGATCGCCCCGGCTTGCAGCCTGTCCCCCCAGACTGCTTCAAATGGTGGCAATATTCCAGATTTACATGAAACCTATTCAGGAAACCTAATTCTATGCAGCGGCAAAATCGAAATGCCGGGTTGTGTCAAAATTTGTAATGGAAACTGCATGCCGGGTTCTGGCAAGAGTCGGAGAAAAAATTTCGGTTCTCCAGGACAGCTGAGGATAAATAGTACCAGCCTTCGAAGATTCAATCCTGGTAAAACATCACAGCACGGTTCTGATCTTCCTACTCAAGGCGCTGAAAGACTTTTTACCGAAAACTATGCTCAGTGTCGTGGAATATATAGTGCAGACACTAAAACAGAACGTCAAAGATTATTGAACAAAAACAATACAACAACGCATTATGAAACTTTTGCTGCCGACATTGCAAAACAACGTCACGAGACATTTAACGTAGTCATTACAACACATCCCAGAACATTTCGTGACAAAGATCTGGCATTTGATTCCAAAGCATGTATAAGCGTCCATAATGGCAATTCGTCTTGCTGCGATAACATTGGCAAAAACAACGCACCAGTAGTAGGTCACAACACTAATGGTGGTGACCGCACATTGCGTCACGACATAGTTAATGACGACAACAGGATGTGTGCCGACATAGTTAATGGTTGTGAAACTACTGCATGTCATGCCGAATTTGAAGGTGATAAGAGTGTATGCCACGACACAGTCAATGGTGACAATAATGCATGTCAGGGCACAATTAATGGTGATAATATATGGCAGGTCACACTAAATAGTGATAATACATTACAGGGCACCACAAACTTCGAATCGTTATCACGTCACGAAAACGGTAACCTAACATCAAGTTGTGAAACAGCTGCTACAGATAACACATTAAGTCATTCAGGACATTCTGATGGTGACAAACCTTTATATCACATCATTGCTGGTGATGACAAAAAGTCACGTAACGACACAATTAATACAGATACCACGTCAGATAACAAAACCTCACACAGTGCCCTAGTTAAGTTACTGAACACTGACAACCCATTAAATAATGGTATCCATAGAACTAACTTCAGCCAGCAGTCTACCTGTCAGCTAAATCAAAATACTCTGCCGGCTGGGAAATACGTCTCCGACAAGGAACCTAAGAAATGCAGTGATGACGTCAGACCAGGGAAGACTGAAAACGAGGCAGCCGTTGAGAAGAAAGTGAGTACAGAAAGCACAAATAATACAACAATCTTTGTTGTGAGCATAGCAATTACAAACAATACAACAATCTTTGTTTTGTGTATAATAACCATAAACGAAAAAAAAGCAATGTTTGTTTTGAGCATAGCAACCACAAGCAATACAGCAATATTAGTTTTCAGCAAATAAACTACAGACAATGCAGCAATGCTTGTTGAACATAACAACTACAAACAATACAACAGTGTTTGGTTTCAGTAAAGCAACCACAAAGAATTTTGTCTTGAGCATAGCAACCACACATAATACAGTAGTGTTTCTTTTGAGTACAACAACACATACAATAATGATTGATTTAAATATAATAAAAAAGACAATACTGTTTGTAGTGAGTAAAACAAGCAAAAACAATGGAGTATTGTTTTCTTTGAGTATGACAAACAGAGACAATAATGTTTGCTGTCGAGCAAATCTGGGGTATCCTCATTATCGAGGACGTATCTACATCCCATGCTAGCACTCTCAGCACAATTTTGGGGTGTCGACCAAAGCCAGGTGGACAAAAGCCCCCCTCTCCGCAGGGGGTGGGGCATATAAGACATTTCCGCTCTCTGAAAACTAAACTTCCGAGATTGAAATGAAAGTAATATACGAAATATTGTCAAATTCAACATTATAGTTTTTAAACAATCATCATTATCATCATTATTATCATCATCATCATCACCACCACCAATATTATCATCATCAACAACAACATCATTACATTTGAAGTTTTACTTTATAGAGTTATAGTTACTTTTTATGATTTTTTTCATAGATAGTCTGACGATTTTAAGATAAGAGTGCTCTTTCTTGACAGAATTTTACAGAAGAAATGCTGGCATTTATCAGAAGGAATTTCCCAAACATTCATTCAGCGGTATACCAAGTACCTCCTCAGCGATTCAACAAGGTCCAAGAGGAAAAACTGAAAGAGTACGGCAGCCCAATCCAAGACGTCTTCATCCAGCGCGAGTCCGCGCATTCTGACGTCAGGGGAGATAGTACTGATGACGTAGTGATTCAGTGCGTATCTCACGTGCTCAGTGCCACCAGCGTAGCTGCGTTCGTGCTGCATAACTACTCTTTTGACGATTATCTCTGCAAAACTGTGAGAGAAGCGTATAAACAGCGCACGAGAGGAGACTCCTTATCCTTGAGAAGCCGTTGCAAAGAATCCGGGAGAGAATCTAAATGCTCAAATAACTATAAAAGTCAAAGTAATTATCTTCAAGACCCAAATATTCAGAAAGGTGTGAAGGCGGGCAGGAATCAAAAACAAAAGCAAACGTCCGCTAAAGGTCATAGCCAGAACCCCAAGGACGTGTTCTTCACTCCAAGGAATTTAAGTAACGGCCCAATCCGCGGTGACTTTGACTGTTTAATACTGAGTCCTACTTTTGGTTTTATTGTTCTAGAATCAAAGACACTTGACCCATTTGAGCGTTTTATTAAGCAAGGAGAATGCACAGCTACTTCAGCGCATAACGCGCTTGTTCATTGCAGAAATAACTCAGACACAACACTAATCGACAATGAAACAAAAAGAAAAGATGACGGTAATAATGATAAAACCGATTATTTTCGAAGCACGGACGACGTAAGAGTTCAGATTGACGAGGGAGAACGTGTTTCCACAGGCAACAAGAACTTTTTCGCGCATGACATATTTCAGACGAACAATAATAAGAAAACTACAAATTTCCTACCAAATTTCGTGTCTCACCATTCTGCCATCAGTTCAGAAAGTGAGCCGGGTGTCTTTGAGGGTGACCAGGAAGTCACACCAACAAGTGAATACAAAAGATTGAAGGAGAATGCTAGTGACGCCCAAACAACGTACTATGCTGGAGAAATAGAAACATTCAGACGGAAAATAAGGGAAGCAATGTCCCAGCTGGACAAAGCCGAGATGGTATTGCGCCATCTGGTGTCAGATCTTACAGAGAATGTTCCCATTACTAAAACATTGGCGCTACCCAACATGGGACGAAACATCCTGCGCCAGGTACTGGATGACCCAGATATGAAAAGTGTGAGTATGTGTTCTCTCTCTCTCTCTCTCTCTCTCTCTCTCTGAATGGACGGCGCAAATGTACGCCGCATAAGTATAAAAATCCATTTTTATTGGAATACACAGTAATGGAAACATGAAAGAATGAACACGACTAAATACAGATTTACAAGCTTTGTAGTAGAGGGGCCAGTTTCATTAATCAGACTTTGTAAGCTTTTAAAATGTAATTATCAACATTGCTAATGGAATATTTATTCACAGCTGAGGAACACATACTGTTTTGTAGTTTATAGTATGTAGAAAGAATACAAACGTTGTTTTAGCTAAGAAAATTGTAAGTGTCATCCTTCATCAATCAATGATAGGACCCAGATGTATTCAGTGTAAGTATAAACATTCTCTGATTGACTGACCGAACCATATATGGTTACTGCAAGCACACTCATTTACTGTTTTATTGTATGATCTTATTGTATGTAACTTTCCGATTTCACAGACCTCATGACATATAAACTGCTGTTGTTGTGTTAGGCAAAAGAATATCGAACCAGAGTGAAAGTTTTATTATTTACAACCAGTTCAACAATACATTTTAATTATGGTAACAAGCTCTTATGAGTCGAATTGCGCAGGTCCTTTTATTAAAGCTTCAAATATTTGATTCTTTCGATAACCTTGGAAAGCAATAGGAGAAAGAGATGAATATTTACACTAAAATGAATATGCATCGACAATTCGAAAAAAAACAGCACGTGGGGTCCTGCTGATCAGCTTTGTGTTTGTAGTCTTCAAGTTGAATCAAGTATTAGGTATATTAGGCTGCAATTTCTGCTGTACTAAGTAGTAATTTCATAGTTGATAGTAAGATTTTTTTAACAAGTATTTGTAATATGCCGATTTTGATATATGATATATGCCAATTTTTAATGAAAAAAGTAAATAACTTGATTGATTAACCTTATCAAAGACTGGTCTTTGAATCCTATGACGACAACATCTAGCACACCTATTCGGCACCGAGTTGGTCCTACCTGGTAGACAACCGCAATGTGATGTCACATTCTGTCAAAGACGCTCTGGGCAGTTGCTGGTCTTCATGAAATCTCTAGTTAAGTTTGCTCTCTCCAAATACAAAATTTATACGAATAATCGGGCATGAAAGGATAAACAAACTCTTTGTATATTTTGCAATTCGGAAATTGATGTTCTTTCTTTCTTATTATTGTTATTAAATTTTACTTTGTTATCTTCACCCATGTTTGCATAACGTGTTGTGAATGACGACTATGAGCTGGTATGGAGGCGGAGCCAGAAGAATTAGTATTATAATTATAACTGATAAAAAGGGGGAGATAACGTCACCAGCTTGGGCACATCAGCTGATTTATCTGTCGGTATGTCATTTAAATAATAGCCCAAAATTTTGGCATATTAGCGGAAAGATAAGTCCGGCCATCAGGCTGTCGCTAGTATTGAAAGCGAAACAATAATCTATTACTGATCGATGGGAGTCTGATAGAGTGGCAGGCTCGTTAAATATAACCGGACACGTGACATGTAGAATAGGTTAGAAATTGTCACTATAATCGTTGATGATAGGTTTTCATGCGTTTATCATTGTAACCAATGTCACTCTAATTGTTGACAGTTTTTCATGAGTTTATCATTGTAACCAATGTCACTCTAATTGTTGACAGTTTTTCATGAGTTTATCATTGTAACCAATGTCACTCTAATTGTTGATGACAGGTTTTCGTGAGTTTTTCAACAATTGTCACTATCACTGGAAATTCTTTTGTTTACGACTTCAGGAAATTTGCACGTGCTTGAAAGTCGCCACATTGGAAGACGTTCTCTTGCGATGTCTGTGTGCAGAAGAAGCCAAGGTCGTCAGCGATAAGTTTCATAAAGACATCGAAAACTCAAGCGGAATAACTCCAACTACAAACCCTTTGACGGCGTGGTGGGCAGAATTGACAGGGTCGATCGGAAACGGCCTGTACAACAAAGCTAGAGGTAAATCTGACGACATTTCTAGGGAACAATCTTCGAGAAACGAAATTCAAGATCTACCTAAAATCGAAATTTTACCTTATGATGCATACGAACAGATTATTGCAAGGTAAGTGGATAATGTGATTGCATTTGTTTGTATGTACATGTATGTGTATGTGTGCATGTGTAATGTGTGCATGTGTAATGTGTGCGTGTGTAACGTGTGCATGTGTATGTGTGCTTATGTACGGGTATGTGTCATTTCTTTTTGATTGTGAAGTGTACTGAGAGAGTACGGTTATCATAAACTAAGAGCAGAAAGCGTTTTGCTGCAATATAACAATTATTTAACCGTCCCTGCATCCATCCATTTAACTGTGTAACAATTGAAGAAATGCTAGTTTATTTCCATGGCAGATTTTGTGGCCCGTATTCTAAAGCCAGCATTGGGCATCGCCAGGGAGCCAAAGAGGAGATTCGAACAGCAGAAGACAGCATACACCTGACAGGCGTGCGTTTCGGGCGTAGCATTCTGCGTAGCGAGCAGAAGGACATTCTGGACAGCGATGACCGTTTCGTCATCATCGTCGGCCCTCCAGGAGCCGGCAAGACACTCATTCTCGCGCTAAAAGCCATGGAGTGGGCAAAGAAAGGAGATCACGTTGTCATCATCTGCAAAAGAGGAGTCAGTTACGGCAGCCTCGTGTCTTGGATTTTGTATAACCGGGTCAAGGACGTCATGAAACAGACCGAGAAAGATAAAATAACACTGGAAAACCAAGGAAATAATAATCATGAAAAATTTGAAAAGAACGAAATACAAAGCAAGAGAGGGGGAGTTGTAGATGACAATACTATTGCTGAATCGAATGAGAAGTTTGAAACCTCATCAATTGATCACAAAGAAGAGAGGATTGCTAATTACACATCACGCGAGGACAAAGAGGACATGGGGCTTCGTTTTGAAACAAAAGCCAAGGAAACGGAAGATGATAAGAAGCCCCTTCCGGTCTACGCTGAAAACGTCCATTGCGAACGTTTCTCAGTCGAGACTGACGTCGACGAATTTGTGCAATACCTGCTGATGAAATATGGAGACAAGCCTCTGCGTCTGATAGTGGACGAGGTTCCAAGAAAGGTGACCAGAGAGAGTCAATTGCAAAAGCTATCACAGTGTCTGTCAAAGCTACAGGACATAGATGGTCTGTACAATAAGTTGCTGAAGGTCTTGCAAGATGGCGCAGTGAGAGTTTATATCTCTGACTGTCAAACGCAGGTACACACAGAAGAAAATGGAGACAACAGGTATGGAGAATGTCATTCTACAGGAAACGCTCTTCAGCACGGAACACTTTTGGGAGATACATTGAAACATGGAGTTTGTTTGGGGAACGCATTTACGGCGCAACACAGTGTGTTTCAGCACAACACGTTACATACGGGATGTTCAGCTGAACTTTGCACAACTACAGAAGACAGGTCTCAACATGACACTCGAAAGGGAGATGAAGATCAACACCGTACACGCACGGGAGACAGGTCTCAACATGACACTCGAAAGGGAGATGAAAATCAAAACTGTACACGCACTGAAGACAGGACACAACATGACACTCGAAAAGGAGATGATCAACACCGTACACGCACTGGAGATACGTCTCAAGAGGAAACTCGAACGGGAGATAAAGATGAATACTCTACATGTAGAGGAAACTTGTACAGAAATCCAGACACGCACTTAGGTGGTGTAGATATTCAACATACACTGAGCAATTCGTTGTCCGCTCAGCAATCTGGAACCAGTTTAAAACTGCGTTCTGACAAGCAACGCCTACACGCGCTGGGATCCAACACATCGAACTCATACACTCCTGAGCAGACTGAAGAACAAAGACTAGAATCTGAAGAAAAAGGCTTTTTGGACCACCCGTATTTCCTGAGTCGAAAATACCTTACGAGGATGGAGAGCTACATCGTCAGTTTGAGTGCGAGGATACAGCAGCTGCAAACTGACAACGGCACTGCCCGGGTGTTACTGGGTGACTTGGGCTGGGAAAAGTCTCTCGCACATATCACAGTGGCTTTCCTGAAAGTTAAAGACAGGAAACTTGAATGCGACAAACGAATCTCAGAGATGACTGGCTGGGGCACTGTTCGATGTGAAGAATTAACAGGTACACTATAAAATAAGCAATAATATTTTAAAATTAAAATCTTCTCTCCTTTACTCGATTTCAAAATGCAATCACCTTGATTCGTGAGAAAGTTAATTTTATTATTTGTAGAGATTTTTGTGATATAATATCCACAGCCGATTAGCGGTCAGGAATGTGTAACATTTAAAGCAAGCATACAGACCATTTAGGAGAATTACGCAAACGGGTGATCTTTTGGTTCATGGGGATCAAGTTATTTCCAGTTCACTTTCTTGACGCTATGAGAAGATCATATTGTTCGACTTTAAGCCAGGTCACTGTCATCGCACATGCTGAGTTCCTGATTGTACTATTTTATTGCAAAGGCCCACCATTATCATTTTTAGTTTACCAATAACGAACAACAGAGAAAACTATGGATTATAAAATTCACAATGACCAAGGGCTCGATTTATTTATTTGATATAGGCTAGTAAGCAAATATGTGTGTCACATAGCTCATTTCTCGAAACCTTGTAAACAATAAATGACTTATTATCTACAGCAAAGCTAATTTTTAAGAATTTAAACTGCGTTCTCAAATATGTTGTAACTTGGAAACCACACAACTAGATTTTCTTTCTGAAAAATGTGTTAAGACTTTATTACCAAGCATGCATATGTGAGAAATATAAATACTAAAAACAACAAGTAATTAGTGGTTGATTGCGACACACAAAGACACTAATTTAATAATTGCACATGTGTACAAGCACTTCAATGACTGATAAAATGTAGCATAAGATCAGTTATAAAATTAAGTCCTTTCTATATCTTCTAAACGGTTCTATGTTTTTTGTACACTATTACAATAATTATATGTAATATACTTACAATGAATACACATTTCATTATCAATTTCAATGCTTTTAAAAAAATCAGAAGTATTACAAAATGTTTATGCAAAACACACATTTTCACTAATGTAAGACAATACTAACATTGTTTACATCTATCTATCTATCTATCTATCTATCTATCTATCTAATTTTTATTATTGTTAATAGTAGTATCGGGAACATAATCATCACAATTTTTATTTTTTTATTTGAAAAGGGGAAATGTTCTATATAACAATACAAGAAAAATGTCTAAACGGGGTAATCATTCCTAAGAATTCACCTGTCAATATATATATATATATAAATTATTTCTTTCTTCTGTTGAGGTTTGCTTGAAGAAATCGATAAAGCAATGATCTCTGCAATGGGATTTGCATTCAACGCCTACACTTTTCTTGCCTTCTTCGTGATCCAAGCCTTCTTCAACAGGATCGTTGAAAAGTATAAGTCCGATCCTTCAAGGGAGATAAGCCTGTGGAGTTCCTGTGTTTTCACTTTCCAAATCCCAGCCGAGATTGAAAGAGAAAAAGCTCACAACGTGCATACGGTGTCCGCCCAATGTGCAGCAGGTGATGAGCTTCATTGGAGAGAAAGTGAAAGTGAGTGGCAAGGGAGAGAATTACTTTTACAAAGATCAAATGTAGTGGAGTTATCTCACATGCTATTACATTATTTTCTAGAAGTAACATGACATATAGTACTTTTTAAAAATAGAAATATATATGCAGAGTAATTGTCACATAATTGCTTATGTAGCAGTATAGCGTTGCTCTACTGACTGTAACTATTTTAATAACCTTAGAACTTAAGGTGTTAATGTTAACGTTAAATATAATTTTTGTAAAGTTAAACCTACGTGGTATTACCCACGATGACATTGAGAATCCAACTAAAAAATGTTCCGTGAAGAATTAGGCTTAAAAGGGGCTGACCTCCTTGCGTTCATTAGAGAGGCAGAAGAGAATAGAAAGATAAAGATCACTTGAGGGAGAGTTGAAAGTGCATGAGAAGGAGTTGAAAGATAGACTCGACTGAAAAAGCAAATAAAAGCTAGAATTTAAAAAAATCGGATCAAACCCGAACAAACTGAGCTTGAATGGATTGAACATGAAAAGTTCAAAGCAGCCATTGGATTAACCCCTGTTAGTAGAATACCATGTTACATCACTTCTGTGGCGGACACACATAATACTCGTAGTGCACAACCATCATGCCTGTCTCGTGTGGAGACACTGGAACAATGTGTCATTCTCGCATGTTTTGACTAATGACACACACATGTAGCTTGATGAATGAGAATGAAACTCCTATGGAAGCAGCACATGAATGGATCATAACTAATGCTCTTCCAGCCAATTTGGCTAAGTTGCAAGAAAATGATGTCAGTCGAATCGGTTGTCTCATGTTAACAGACACTGCATCACCCCACCTTGTTGCAGTAGCTGTGACAGAAGAATCTTACGTGCCCATCAAAGACCCGGCTTGTATCTACCATGATGTATGTATTGACGTAGAATACATTGAAAACACAATGCCAGGTTTACTGTTTGTAGAATTCTACAGCCGACTGGGGTAGAGTCAGGAAATCATCCGCCACAGTGTGTGTGTAAGTGTAATAATACACTTCACTCCACTGATGTATGGTGGCAAGATATGCTGGCTACCTGAGCAATTTCTGCTGTGGAGAGGTTGATGGACATCGCTACATTTATTGTTCTGTTTGAAGGAGTTGAAACGGTGAAAAGAAGTGCCCAGGGTAACTGGAAGTAGAGGAACAGTGTTTGTCAGTGTTTAAATGAGGCACATGGAGCTGACATAATACCTGCTGACAATAACTTGTGTCTTTGCTGCGAAGAGTGCATGGAAGGACTATTGAGACAGTGGTTAAACAAGGTTTATGTAAAGACTATTATTGCTTATCTCTAATAATTCCAATTTGTGTTCTCTGATACGACTATCTTGTGATTTGTATTGACTTATTGTTGCATTTAATTTATAGCATGCGTAATTATGGAAATTATTCAATCGTGGTTTTATGGAAATATTGATGTCAAGTAATCTATTTCATTGCATTTGTCATATGTGTATTTGAATGTTGTTTTAATAAATTTATTTGTAAAATTATTGACCTTCTTATACATATTGATAACTTTATGATGGAGAAGAAAGTTGGTGGATGGGAGCTCGCTAAATATAGATTAAAAACGGAGTTGTCTTTTCCTTTAATAAGACGTTTTCACCTTTGGAATATTGTGTGACCGTAAATATTTATCTTTAATGTAGTGGAAGAGAGGAAATAGTTGCAGAGCCCATATCCGCCAAGAGAGAGACGAGTGGTGTCTGCTGGAGGACCATTAATAAAATAAATTAAGATTCTCATCACTTGTAATTAGTTTTGGATGATTAATTAATTAATAATAATCACATCCATTAACTAAGTGGCGTTGGCGTCACAGGATGTTGTACACTATTCAGAATAAATCAATGACTAATATATGCCCACTATCTACTCTAAGAATACATTTGGAAGCTTTCATTTTGCACACCACGGTATGTCTTTACCGCCTACCTTCAGAACTGTAACTAAATAGAGTATGCATTATTATCATAATTTAGCAAATAGCTTGGATTTATAGACGATCTGGTAGCTAACGGATTAATTGGTTCTTACCGCATTGATTTTCTTAAAATAATCAGTTGAGTGCAAATCTTTTTGTGAAGTAATATATTTTGTGGTATCTCACCTTGTTGCAGATCTTACCCAACATTGATCTCATAACAACTGGTGCTGGCGTTAACCCTCCTCTTCCCACGGCTGGGCCCAGAGTCAGATTCTTTAACCACAGCCAGCACGTTGTACAGGCGAAGGAAATACATGACTGTAAAGACTGTGGTACGGCCTTGGCCGACTTTCTGCTAGATCATCTAAACGTAGGTGTGTGGAATTCATCGTTGATGACTTAATTATGTATATTAGCTTACTGAACAATGTTTTGCTTTGCTTTTTTAATTCACATTTTACTTTTAGCTGTTTTATTTTTTTACTTTTGAAGCCATAATGTTCATTTGCTTCCAGGTTTCCGTGCCCTGGTTGCTGGAATTGATCCAATAATAACGAAAGACTTACACAGCATCTGACATATTTAGCGTGTTTCAATAAAAACATGTTTATGGAAGTGCGATCTTAAAACTACTTCATTTCAATAAAAGCATGTCTATGGAAGTGCGATCTTAAAACTACTTCATTTCAATAAAAGCATGTTTATGGAAGTGCGATCTTAAAACTACTTCATTTCAATAAAAACATGTCTATGGAAGTGCGATCTTAAAACTACTTCATTTCAATAAAAGCATGTCTTTGGAAGTGCGATCTTAAAACTACTTCATTTCAATAAAACAAGAGTTCTCACTATTCCATAACACTGCATTTTACACACAGATCTGACATTTTGAGTTTTATGACATTTTAAATTTAATTTCCAATGATGTTACATGAAAAATAATCTGCTCAAAACTAAAACTGAATAGTAGAAGATAAGTAACTGCTCTATCTCTCTAAAACAAAAAGAGATAATAAATTAATTCATTAGAACTCTTTGACGTCACATTTTATGCCCTAGTAACACACTTAAAACTAGCACCACCCAGCATCAATGACGGACTAAATGCATAAATGCTAATTATTGTTTAATTTATACAAACACAAACACGCGCACACACAAGCAGAGTTATTTATTTGTACATAATCAATATAGGTTTTTTGAATAATGTTTTTCTTTCTTTGTGTTTCCAGGGAAACCAGGAAGTAAACTTGCAGTTCATGACGTAGTCATCACCGGAAGTCCTATTCACCAGACAGCACAGTGCGCGTTCATACAGGTGCTCATTGCAAGAGGATTGACCGTTCAGTACGAGAATCAGACTCTGACCACCCCGCCCCCCTACCAGGACAAAGTTTTAGTTATAGGTATCCTGAACACGTCCCTAATTGGCTGTCCTCAACCTCTTCCTCATTCTCAACTCATCTATCTTTAGCATGACCTCTTAATCCCTCCTTCCCTCCCATGTATAGTATTACAATTTCAGAACGAACGCTTACAATGTTTTAAAGAATTAAAGAGTGCATGTTCTACGCTCACCGAACAATATCCGTCGATTGCCAGGAATAAAAGCGAAAGAAAATAAAGAAGTCAAGGTCGGACGGGTATCAGTAAATGGCGTTCAGAAATCCTTCTCTTGAGTCGCCGGTTACTAAATTATTTTGTCTATTATCGAAATGATTGCGACTTTGCTCGTTCTTCCTATTATTGATATTGTAACAAGTAGGTATACAAATGCATTAACCTTAACGAAGTTCTCTTGATCGTCAAAATGGTTGAAAACGACGGCGATTTGTTGTCGCTGACTGTAAAATTTGTCTCGTGTGCCTCGTTCCAGGAACAGCAAATCCTGGCTGGCATGTACTTGTTCCTCCTTACCGTTTAACTTTGCATTATAATGTTCAGCAGTCTGTTCGTGCGCTTGTTTACAATTTGCATGGTCTTAGTCAAATAGTCTGCAAGATTAGATTAGATCATCTTGAAGCATATATAAATATGTGTACATAAACTTTCAGGGGGAAGTAATCTCCAAGGGCTTGAAGCCAAGATCGTGGTGTATGTGCCTGAGGTGCGCCGAGTGTTGGAGGCAAAGTGCAGCGAGGAGCCATCAGACCGTACTCCAGTGCAAGATATCAGCCAGTGCTTGAGTCGACTTGACGATTGGAACCTTCAGTATCTGTGGACGGTCGCATCCAGAACAGTGTCGTTATTGACAATTTTTCACATTTAATTGTATTTAATTTTACTCACAAGTAACTCTCAGTTTTATTCTTATCCGCTCACGTACTAACTTGCACATACGTCATCACGTATTAATTAGTACATACCTCCCCACATGCTAATTTGTACATACCTCCTCATATGATAAAGTGCACATATACTAACTAACCTGTACATACCTCAGGTACTAACTAAACTGTTCAAACGTCCTCATGTAGTAACTTGTACGTACCTTCTCTCGTACTAATTAGCATTTTCCATTCAGAAACGCTGACCCAGTTTACTGCAAATCAAGGTCATGACGTGAGAATCACATCGTTGCGTTCTTTAACACTTCCGTGGTGTATCACATTTCTATTTGTTACCGGTGTGATTAATTTCAAAATTACTGCATCTCATAATCACCGTATGTGAAAAATATGTGTATTTCTAATAGACTGTATTTGAAGAAAGTGTCATAATTGCTGTGTTTCATAATTACCATGTCTCAAGAATTAATGAGCTCATATATAATTAACATGTCATAAAAATTACTTGAGCTTCATCATTATTCTTTTTTTTATAGAAAATATTACTACATCTCATTATGCTTAAATTAAACTTCTTTTCATGCTTGCTAATTGTGCGTTCATTTGCAAATATATTTGTATTGTTGTCTTTTTACTTTTATGTTATTTGTACCGGCCATTGGTATTCATGTACTTCGATTAGAAATAAAGTTCGCCAATGATGCATACCTACTAGCTCTTGTCTTTTCTATTTAAAGTGGTTTTAGAAATATTATAATGTATGTGCTTGTATTTCTTCTTGACATATAATGCTCTTCGTCATTGATTTCTGATATATATATATATATATATATTACTCTGTTGCAATGACATACTCCATTATAAGTTTTATAATACTGAGATTTCAACGTCATTAAAATTTTAAATTTTAAGAAACAGAATAAAATGAAATAATAACAAAGAATCGAGCTGCAAAATCAGAAAATAGTATTATTAATTATCATAAATGAGATGATGCATAGGATGTTTACTTGACAAAGTGCGTTTTAGCATATAGTAATCTGCAATATATAATAACTTTGCAATGTATAATAGCATTACAACATACAATAACCTTCAACACATAATAATAACCCTATAACATACAATAACTTTACAACATACAGTAACACTACAGCATACAATAACTTTGTAGCGTACAATACCATTATAGAATACTATAATCTACAACATACAATAACCCTACAATAAAAAATAATTTTTATACATACAATAGAACTAAATCGTAGAATAATTTTACAACCCACAGCAGCAATACAAATTACAATAACCCTACAACAAACAATAACTTTACAACGTACAATAGCAGAACAACATACAATAACCCTACAACATGCAATAACTTTACAATGTATAATATTACTACAATATACTATAACCCTACAACATGCAATAACTTTACAACTTACAATAGCAGAACAACATACAATAACCCTACAACATGCAATAACTTTACAATGTATAATATTACTACAATATACTATAACCCTACAACATGCAATAACTTTACAACGTACAATAGCAGAACAACATACAATAACCCTACAACAGGCTATAACTTTACAATGTATAATATTACTACAATATACTATAACCCTACAACATGCAATAACTTTACAATGTACAATAGTTCTACAACACTTCTATAACCCTACGATATACAATACCTTTACAATGTACAAGTGCACTACAACAATAATAATTGTACAACGCACTACAACAAACACTTACTTTCTTACGTACAATATATAATAAACACTGCAACATACAATAACTTTACAACATACAATAGCACTACAATATAAAATAACCTCATAAACAATTACTTTACAATGTACAATAATCTTACAACATACAATAACTTTACAGCGTACAAAAGCACTACATTATAAAATAACCTCATAACAAACAATAACTTTACAACGTACAATAACTTTACAACGTACAATAATCTTACAACATACAATAACTTTACAACGTACAATAATCTTACAACATACAATAACTTTACAGCGTACAAAAGCACTATAACATTCAATAACTTTGCAATGAAGTCAAAATCCCAAACACACTAGCGTACAGTAAACAAATCAAAAAACAGATTTGTACAAACATCCAAAACACATATAAACACACATCCACAAAACCCCATTTACATACATAACACATTTAAAACCCCTTTACATATATAACACATTCAAAACCCCTTTACATACATAACAAATTTAAAACACCTTTACACCCATAGCACATTTAATCCCCCTTGGGCAATGCAGTGCATTTCACATTTAAATCTCAATTGACACGACGTCCTTACATGTGTGAATTTCTTACATCACAATCACCTCCACTTTCCTCCTCGATTCCTTCTTTCTAATTAAATACACAAGGAAGTGTAAATGAAATAAAAAGTTAACAATTAATTGTTTATTGACAACAGAGTAAACAAATTCTAACAACATAATGAACACAGCGCCCTGTATTCAATATTTCTCCACACCACATCATACCCTTCCCTAAACAAGGAGTGACCAAACGAATATCCAAATTGAGAAGAAAAATGGCTGCACTCACACCTTCGCCTTATAAGAAGGTACTAATGGAGTCAAAAGAGAAAGATAGTGCCCCTAAAATGAAAAGTTGCAGAGAAGGAAAAGGACACAAAACCTCAGGCAAACAAGAGGACATTTGCTGGGCTAGAAGAAGACAACAAAATCCCAGACTTTTCGTGTGAACTGTGTGAAGAGTAAAAAATGAAATTTTCAATACTGTTGTATTTTCAAGTTGCCCCTAACACTTCCCCATTTTTTTCTCTGTCACAACTCGTTTTGCCCCATGCCTGTCACATTGTTCTATGTTCCAACCTATCGTTTGCCTACATATTTGTAATCGTTATGAATGTATAAATTATCGTTATGAATGTATAAATTGTGCGTGTGGTAAAGGATTTTTCTTAAATACCCCATTTTACCCCACTTTCCCCTACCTTACACGTGCTGCTTTGTGCGTGTTGTAAAGGATCTTTCTTAAATACCCCATTTTACCACTTTTCCCTACCTTACACATGCTGCTTTGTGCGTGTGGTAAAGGATCTTTCTTAAATACCCATTTTACCTCTTTTCCCTACCTTACACATGCTGCTTGTCACGACTTTGTGACCAATCATTTGACGTTGCGAGCTTGTGCATTTCCTCAGAGGCCGGAACCCCTTGAGTTCGGCAAAATCCGTAAAGGAAAATATATTTTAATTCACAAAGTTCATCTATCGTTCATTCACAACAAAACGACTAGGTTTTACCAAAATAATAATGTTTTTTTAAAAAAAAAATTACGAAAACATTACCGGAAGCCATACTAATCCTTAAGTGTTGTTCAATGAATGTACTGTTTCTCTCGGAAATGTAAACGTTAATGAATTTACTGTTTCTCTAGGAAAGTTAGTGTTGTTCAATGAATGTACTGTGTGTAAAAGAGTTGGTTCTTTAGGAATGATTTTTTAAAAATTCTCTTTGGATTTCTGTGTGTAAAAGAGTTGGTTCTTTAGGAATGAATTTTTTGAAAATTCTTCTTTTGGTTTAATGCGAAAAAGTATTGTTTCTTTAAAAGTGAATTTGTATACCTTTTCTTTGGATTTTATCGTGTAAAGAGTTGGTTTCTTAGATGCGACTTTTTGAAAATTTCGTCTTGGATTTCATGTGCAAAAGTGTGTTCCTCTGGAGGTGAATTTCGGGGAAATTCCTTTGGAATGTTGTGCATGTAAGATGCTTTTTCGGGGATTTCGAGGAGGCTGCATTGACAGGTTGAGAGAAAATAATCATTAAATTGTCTTTTCGTTAGAAGTTGACCCTAATGCGTTTATTCGTCCAAGGTGTTCTAGAAGTAGGTCACTAGTAGTCATGGATACTTCCGTTTTGACGGGTAGACTACACTCGACCCATAGGGTATTGTGTGTCAATCGAAAGTAGTCGTGAGTGTGCAATAAGGTGTATGAAAATTGGAAGTGTGAACGAAGCCTTCATTTGGTGTCCTATTAGATTGAAATTCAGACAGCATTAATTTAGCAGCTTTAGAAATGTTACATACTAATGTAATGGAGTTACTTGAACGGCTTTAGAAATTTTACTTACTAATGTAATGGAGTTATTTGAACGGCTTTAGAAATTTTACTTACTAATGTAATGGAGTTATTTGAACGGCTTTAGAAATGTTACTTACTAATGTAATGGAGTTATTTGAACGGCCTGAGCCACCTGTATATAGATATGCATTGGAAGAGGATACTTCAACCACCCACCCTTAGAAAGTGGCTTGCCCTAAACAGGGGATTTTAAATATTATCATGCAGGAAAATTAATAAAAGATTTTATATTGGGAAAATCCGTTTTCGCGGCAGGGCCGGTATGAGGGTTAGCAATTAACATCAACTTTTTACTATAGGCATACACTAGGAAAACTAGGTATTGTTCAGTATGTATAATACAGTGTTTAGGACAGTTAAGTGTTGTTCACTGGATGTATAGTGTTTCTAGAAAAGTCAAGTATTGTTCACTGGATGTATAGTGATTCTAGGAAAGTTAAGTATTGTGCAATGTATGTACAGTTTTCTAGGACAGTTAGAAGTTGTTCAGTACATATACAGTTACTAGGAGAGTTAAGTATTGTGCAATGTATGTACAGTTTTTCTAGGACAGTTAGAAGTTGTTCAGTACATGTACAGTTACTAGGAGAGTTAAGTATTGTGCAATGTATGTACAGTTTTTCTAGGACAGTTAGAAGTTGTTCAGTACATATACAGTTACTAGGAGAGTTAAGTGTTGCTCAGTGAATGTATAGTTTGTATTGCACTTAAGTGTTGTTGATTGTGTGAATTTGTACCTCTAGGACAAATGACAGTTCGGCGTGATGATTACAAATAGTTGCTAAGAACAAAGACATAGGCTTGTACCCCGTACAGGACCTCGCACGGAAATTAACTGTATAAGGAAAAATGCTCACCTCTTCCTTCTTAGCTCTTATCACAATTAAGCTGCGTTCTTATGCTTGCCGTAAATTACCGATGTTCATATTTCTCTTTGGCGACGAAACTATCGAAAGTTCAAACTTGTACCTTAGTCACGTTAATGTACAATTTTGCCTCAGTGGACACCACTAACTTGAACGTCTATGTTGACGTTAGCCTTTCTGACGTCACACGCCATTTCATTCTTCTGTTCCTGGTAGCAAATAAATACAAAGCAAGCTAACAATGCACCTATTGTGCTGCTTGGCTAAAAGCCAGGGGAAAACATGTCCATACTGAGTGCTTAAATATTTAAATATTAAAAAATTTCCCGTGAAGATAGAGTTGGTTTTAAAGGACTCCTGCCTCACAGATGAGCTCATTAAAGAGAACTGGATCAAGAAGTGAGTATTTTTTGAGTATTTATTTTATATTTTGTTTTGTTTATTTTATATTTCGTTTATTGTACATTTTGTTCATTTTATGTTTTGTTTATCTTATGTTTTCTTTATTATATTTATTTTTGTTTTATGCTTTGTTTATGTTTTTGTTTATTTTCATTCTTGCACTGTGTTAAGATGGTATCACGTCTTACCAGATTGCAGTTTGATGATTAAATTTTCAAAAGACAGCGCAAGTGATTTAATGTGTAAGTGTGTGTAACTCTTTTAACTTAAAAATATTAATAAATTTAATGTTTAAGTGTGTGTAACTCTTTTAACTTAACAATATTAATAAATTTAATGTGTAAGTGTATGTAACTCTTTTCACTTAACAATATTAATAAATTTAATGTGTATGTGTGTGTGTGTGTGTGTAACTCTTTTAACTTAACAATATTAATAAATTTAATGTGTATGGCTGTATGCGTGTGTAACTTAACAATATTAATAAATTTAATGTGTGTGGCTGTATGCGTGTGTAACTCTTTTAACTTAACAGTATTAATAAATTTAATGTGGCAGTACTCGGCAATATGTACCCTCGCCATTAATTGTTGAGTTGTAATTTTCCATTTAATTTATCACAATGAGGTTTTCGTTCCTGAAAGATCTCTTTTCATTAAAAAGCAAAATTAATGTTTTCAATTACACCTGACATTATTTATGCGGCAGAAGGATATTGTGTAGGCTTGCACAGGTGTTTGAGCAATACCTAGGGTTGCACAGGTACTGTTGGCAAATTTAGGGTAACACAGGTACTGTTGGCAAATTTAGGGTAACACAGGTACTGATGGCAAATTTAGGGTTGCACAGCTACTGAAGACAAATTTAAGGTTGCACAGGTACTGATGACAAATTTAGGGTTGCACTGGTATTGATGACAAATTTAGGGTTGCACTGATACTGTTAGCAAATTTAGGGTTGCACAGGTACTGTTGGCAAATTTAGGGTTGCACTGGTACTGATGACAAATTTAGGGTTGCACAGGTACTGGTGGCAAATTTAGGGTTGCACTGGTACTGGTGGCAAATTTAGGGTTGCACAGGTACTGGTGGCAAATTTAGGGTTGCACTGGTACTGGTGGCAAATTTACGGTTGCACTGGTATTGGAGAAAAGATTAGGTTTGCACATCTATTTGAGAAATATTTAAAGTTCACAGGTTTTGAAGAAAATTTAGTGCTGCATACGGACTGAGGAAAGATTTAGAGTTGCACAGTTACCGATAAAAAAATATGATTGCACTGATATAGGAGAAAACATTTAGGGTTGCACAGGTATTGATGAAAGAAAATATGGTTGCACAGATAGTGAAAAAAAAATTAGAGTTGCAGAGGTATAGGAAGTAAATTTAAGGTTGCACTGATGCTGGGGAAAAAATTGGGGCTGCACAGATGTTGGAAAAAAAGTTAAAATAAGCGAACTTCATTTTCTACGTGGGAGAGGGGAGAGAGAGAGAGAGAGAGAGAGAGAGAGAGAGAGAGAGAGAGAGAGAGAGAGAGAGAGAGAGAGAGAGAGAGAGAGAGAGAGAGATTTGCTGATTTCGTATGCAAAAACCAGCAAAACGTTTCCTTCTCGCGCTGAATCAAAACGCTACCCACAGTGTGTGTGTGTGTGTGTGTGTGTGTGTGTGTGTGTGTGTGTGTGTGTGTGTGTGTGTGTTAGTGCCTTATATCGAAAGTGAAGAAAGGCCTATCACGTATTGTAGAGTGATCGAATGATTGAAAATCGATAACTGAATAACCTCGAGTTCGGCTATATTAATTTAAGACAACATTTACCATAACTATCACTTTATCACTTTACTTATAATGTTTTTATACTATGGCACTCGCTTCTTGTCTTTGCGCAAGATCCTCACATAAACGCTTAACTTATTTTCAATTTAACAATAAAATTAAAAAAACGAAAGAGATTATAAATAAACTTGCATGAATTCAATTTATATGTATCGTTCATCTCCTGATAGATTAACTTAAAATAATATTAATTTTAATCGTACTGGATTATCTTCGTTATGCTCATTACTGTGTTTGTATTGTCTGCCTGACCATCTGACTCTCTTTAGATAGACAGACAGACAGACAGACAGACAGACAGATAGATAGATAGATAGATAGATAGGTAGATAGGTAGGTAGGTTACTAATGTGGACTATTAATTTTGCAGATACAGGCAATCAAGGAAAGACAACAACGAGAAAATTGTGCCCCTTGACAACCTTTCATTCACTACGGCTCGCTATGATACACACACACTCCAGTCACGTGTAAACGTAAGCATGTTTTCCATTCGCCAAACGACGAGCTAACGCTAAATCTTGGCGAACAGTTTTCTCTCAGAGTGCTCCTCCTCTAGGTTAGCTCATAACAAAAACAATATCATAGGCATAAACATAAACAACAGAAATGTTTTTAAACTACTCTCAGCAGCATGAAGTCAGGGAAGAAATTATTTTGTAAACAGAAAAACACCATTCACAGGATGGTATAATGGCCCATTTGTAAGTAGTGGAGCACTAAAGAACGTTCGTTCATTTGTAAGTAGTGGAGCACTAAAGAACATTCATTCATTTGTAAGTAGTGGAGCACTAAAGAACGTTCATTCAAACCTGCGATCCACGTTCGGAGCAGTCTCGAACCCGAAGGCCTAAACGTCTTCTGTAAAAATCGTTCATGCCAACCATAGCCACTCAGGCGTCCTCCAGATTACCATGCACTCTTTCGGAAATCGTTCTTCAGTTTCTCCGCGTAACCAGTCAATGATTTCTTATCGTCTTCCACAGCACCAACGAGATCAACGATGGCTACAACAACACATGCTGCATTTCCAAGGTCTTGACAATGGATATATGCAGCGTGAAACTAATATCCGCCAGTTTGTCCAGCAGGATTTTCAACAAAGATCGTGTTATCGACAGCAGATACAGGAATATCCTGTTCAACAAAGATCGTGTTATCGACAGCAGATACAGGAATATCCTGTTCAACAAAGATCGTGTTATCGACAGCAGATACAGGAATATCCTGTTCAACAAAGATCGTGTTATCGACAGCAGATACATGAATATCCTGTTCAACAAAGATCGTGTTATCGACAGCAGATACAGGAATATCCTGTTCAGCAAAACAGTTTCAATTATCCGCACTTTGTCTACACTGGTTAGTATACTGACATATTATTTTCACAATATGGTTATAGTGCTGCAAGAACCCGATATCTACAGTATGGATATAATGGTAAGTACGTTTACTATTCCAAATTTACAATATGGTTAAAGTGCTGCAAGAACCCGATATCTACAGTATGGATATAATGGTAAGTACGTTTACTATTCCAAATTTACAGTATGGTTATAATGGTAACTATATCACGACCCCTAATCTACAGTATGGCAATAATGGCAAATATATTACTGCTCCAAATCTACAGTTTGACTCTAATGGCAACTATAACTTCAGCCCTACGACAGTATGGTATGGCTTTAATGGTAACTATATTATAACTACTGTATGGCTATAATGGTAAATATGTTACAACTCCAAATCTACGATTTATGTCTATAATAGTAACTATATTATAACTCCAACACTACAGTATGGCTATAATGGTAACTATAATACAACTCAAACTCTACGGCAATATGGTTATAATAAACTATGTTATAACTCAAATTTTATGGTATGGCTATAATGGTAACTCTATCGTGATTTGGTATGGCTGCGGGGATAACTATGCAATAAAACCGATGTACATTACTGTAGGTTCCAATTCTATAATGCAAATTGATTCATCAGAGATCACTGATACTGACAAAATGTTGGATGGAGGAAAATTCGGTGGCCGTTCAACACCTTACCCTGCTACGAGGGGCAATAATTCGTTTTTTCTTGGTGACGTCAATGCTCCAGCACAATAGCACGCTGTATCCAGCAGTAATGTTTCATCTCAGATCGCCCCGGATTGCAGTCCGTCTCACCCCACCCCACCCCACACACCACTGCTCCAAACGGTGCTAGTAGGCCTGCACAGAATTGCGACATTGCAGATTGACATGACACTTACTCAAGAAACCCAGCTTGATATTGTGGCAAAAGTTGTTCTGAGAACAACCTGCCGGATTGTGGCAAGAGTCAGAAAAAGTCTAAGTTATCCAGCACATCAAAGGATACATAATACCAGTCTTCGAAAATTCCATCATGGTAAATATCACATCACTGGTCATCAGGCTTTGACCTTCATATGGAAGGCGCTGAAAGACATTTTGCAGAAAATCCTGCTCAGTGTCATGCAACACACACAGACGTTACTACACAAAGTCATGGTACATATAGTGCAAACATTACCACACAAAGTCAAGGAACATATAATGTAATCGTTACCGAAGACAATGTGTCAGTATTACGTCACGACACCAATGGTGGTGATCGTGCATTACGTCACGAACAGTGGTGAGAGCAGTGTATGTGAAGGCACTATGAATGGTTTGAGTCTAGAGCATGTGATGTGATGCATCTGAAGGCAACAATGCTTCTTGGCATGACACAGTCAATGGTGACAACAATGCATGCCATGACATAGTCATTGGTGACAACAATGCATGCCATGACACAGTCATTGTTGAAAATAATGCATGGCAGGGCACAGTCAATGGTGACAACAATGCACGCCATGATAAATTTTATTGTGATAAAGCTTTATAGACAGACACCACGTCATATAACAAAACCACTATACTGATAACTGCGATACTCTAGCTTATCTCAGTGAACGGAACAGAGATAACACATTACATAATGTCGGCAAAAGTACTAACTTCAGCCAGCAATCACATGGTACGGGGATTTCTTTTTATTTTCTTCAATGTGCAGCCGTGCAACATTCTATATGAGTTTTTCTAATTAAAAGTAATTCCCCCGCCCCCCGAGATTCTCAAAGCAGTTTCTTTCTAAGTCATCAGATTCGCCTGAAACATCTACATTACTACATGTAGTCAAATCATTCTCAAATGTAGCGCTTTTCGATTGTCTGGTTGACATACGGATACGTGATTTTCATTTCATTGGTCGGCAAAGATCACGTGGTCTTCTAAACTCTGACCTTCTCTTGGCATGGACTGCATAGTAATATTTGAATTTTCTTATTTAATACATTATTACAAATTATTTGACAAATCGTAGTTACGGAATTTACGGCTGCTGTCAGTCAATAACGTGATTGAAAAAAAATATTCTCTTTACCCCAAAACAATGCAGTGAAGTTCGCTTTAGAGACAGTTCATTTCCCATTACGTTCGTTCTGGTGACATACAAAAAGGGCCTGCGTTGCATATAACACAACACACTTGACATCAAAAGGATAAATAAAGTATCAGAGATGTAAATAAGTTTGCAAATAGGTATAAATTAATTTATGCATGACATTTATTTTCAAACTTTTAATCTTATATAATATACCAATAAACTTCTTGTGTAAGGTTTTATTGTCTTTGTCAAGATTTTAAATAGTCTGGTGTACAGGTTTCAATCGCACGGGTGGGACAGGTATGCAAACAGCCCTTCTTTCTAGCAGTTGGTTAAATGAAAACCCTCTACTTGATGGGAAATACGTCTTCGCCATTGGACTTGAGAAATACAGTGATGACGTCAGACCAGAGAAGACTGAGAACGAGGTAGCCGTTGAGAAAAAAGTGAGTATAGCAAGCACAAGCAATAGAAGTGATATTTACTCCGAGTACACCATAGTAGAATTGTAATCAGCAATTTCTAACCTATCCTCCACCTGAGTTGTTTACTTCCAACTTTGACACATAAAAATATCAGCATAAGCAGTGCCCAAGGTCGGGTCACTTTTGATATTTAGCAATTTATATAACAATTAAGTCTAGGAGTAGGCAAATTTACTCCGCCACACAATGATTCCTTTGTAAGGTGAGAATTGCATGACATTTAATGGTTCCTTTGTAAGGTGAGAATTTCATGATAGGTAATGACTATATTGTAAGGTGAGAAATGCGTGATATTTAAAAACACTTTGTAAGGTGGGAGTTGCATGATATTTAATGATTACTTTGTAAGTGAAAATGTCGTGATAGGTAATGATTACTTTGTAAGGTGAGCATAGCAAGACAGGAATTGATTACTTTGTAAAGTGAGATTTGCAGGATAGTTAATGTTTACTTTGAAAGGTGAAAATTTCATGAAAGGTTTTAATTACACTATAAGGTGAAAATGTCATGATAGATAATAATTACATTGTAAGATGAAAATGTCATGGTAGGCAGAGCCGGATTACAAAATAGTCAGAGTAGGCACCGGCTTATGAGCCCCTCGTCCTTTAGGGGCCCCGCAACAACGTACAATCAAGCTTTCTTAAATTGTTTCCAGAAATTAGGGAAAATGAATCAACTCGAAGAAACGAAAAGTTTACATTAAATGCTCTTAGTGAAAATACTGTGTTCATTTAATGTACCCATTGTTGGTTGGGAAACGTATAAACGTATAAAGGAGATCATTTGCGATTGGGGGGGGGGGATCACGAGATTTCCACTGCCCAGGGGTCACCATAGCGTTTAATCCGGCACTGATTATAGGTAATGATTGCATTGTAAGGTGAACATGACAATGTAGGTAATGATTGCATTGTAAGGTGAACATGACAATGTAGGTAATGATTGCATTGTAAGGTGAACATGACAATGTAGGTAATGACTGCATTGTAAGGTGAACATGACAATTTAGGTAATGATTGCATTGTAAGGTGAACATGACAATGTAGGTAATGATTACATTTTAAGATGAAAATGACAATGTAGGTAATGATTACATTGTAAGGTGAACATGGAATAGGTACTGATTATATTTACAAAGTATTTGCATTGAACAGTCATTAAGTCAGTGAGCCATTGCATTGGTTGAAATGTACGTGTTGGTGGATTTGGTTCCTGGGATTTCCTCAGTAAAATCCTGGTAATTTACTATGTTTACTATTTCCCTTGTTTTTATGTTTCTGTCAGGAGAAGAACCGCAACATCGATGATTGCTGCTGTTTTGTTACATAGTACTACAATGACTGGTCTTCGCACAGAAATCGCTCGATATTTGCTTACCTCTAAGTTTCACATCGTCATCATCATTATTACATTTATCACATTTTTCATCATATTTTTAATATTATTCGATGATTGTAAAATAAGAGTGCTCTATCTTTTCAGAATTTTACAGATGAGATGCTGACATTCACCAGAAGGAATTTTCCCAATCTTCACTCAGCGGTATATCATGTACCTCCTCTGCGATTCAACAGAGTCCAAGTGGAAAAACTGAAAGAATACTATAACCCAGGCCAAGAAGTCTTCCTTCAGCGCGAGTCCGTGCATTCTGACGTCACGGGAGATAGTACTGATGACGTAGTGATGCAGTGCGTGTCTCACGTTCTGAGTACAAACAGCCCAGCCGCATTTGTGCTGCATAACTACTCTTTTGACGATTACCTCTGTAAAACTGTGAGAGAAGTACATAAACAGTACGGAATGGCTTTAATCTTGAAAAACCGTTGCACAAAATCTGTGAGCGAATCAAAAATTTCAGGCATTAAAAGTCAAAGTAATGGTCTTCATGACCCAGATATTCAGAGACGCGTGAAGACAGGAAGAAATCAAAACCGTAAAGGTCGTGGCCAGAACCCCAAGGACGTGTTCTTAACTCCAAAGAATTTAAGAAAATGCCCAGTCCGCGGTGACTTTGACTGCTTAATAGTGAGTCCTACTTTTGGTTTTATTGTTCTAGAATCAAAGACACTTGATCCATTTGCGCGTTTTATTAAACAAGGAGAATGCATAGCTACTTCAGCGCATAACACGCTTGTTCATTGCAGAAATAACTCAGACACAACACCAATTGATAACGTAACCGAAAGACAAGATGATTGTGATGATGTCAAAAACGATCATTTTCAATCCTCGGATGACGTCAGTGTTCACGTTGACGAGGGAGAACGTGTTTCCACAGGCAACAAGAAAATATTCGAGTATGACGTGTCTCGGACGAACAATAATCAGAAAACTACAACTTTCCTACCAGAGTCTCACCATTTTCCGGTCAGTTCAGACTGTGAGTCGGATGTTATTGAAGGTGGCCAGGAAATTACACCAACAAGCGAAGACAAAAGATTGAAGGAGAATGTTAATGTGTTCCAAACTAATTACGCTGGTGATATAGAAACTTTCAGATGGAAAATAAAGAGAGCAATGTCGCAATTGGACAAAGCCGAGATGGTATTGCGACATATTGTGTCAGATCTTTCAGGGAATGTTACTATTACGAAAACGTTGGCGCTTCCTAGCATGGGACGAAGCCTCCTGCGCAAAGTACTGGATGACCCTGATATGAAAAGAGTGAGTATAAGTGCCCTCTCTCTCTGAATGGGTGATGTAGACATAGTATAAGTGCTCTCTCTCTCTGAATGAATGACGTAGACGTAGTATAACTGCTCTCTCTCTCTCTCTCTCTCTCTCTCTCTATGAATGGGTGACGTAGACATAGTATGATTGCTCTCTCTCTCTTTCTCTCTCTGAATGGATGACGTAGATAGTTAAGTGCTCTCTCTCTCAGAATGGATGACGTAGACAGTTGTGCTCTCTCTTTCTCTGAATGGGTGACGTAGACATAGTCAGTACAAGTGCTCATTGGTTGAATGGTGATCCAATATATAAGCATTTAAGTATAAAATCCTTTATATGATGGATCACCTAGGCATGGAGAAATGGAAGAATATGCACACCCAAAGTTTAAGACTCGTATTTTTTTTTGTAGAGGGGTCACTATCCGTAAACAGGCTTTGTCAGATTTGAAATATAATTATAAAGTTTATTGAATATAGATAGAATAACCGCTGTTTGTTTCAGATTTGATAAGTGTAAATGTCTTTATTCATTGATCGATGAAACTGCCCAAATGTAGTCAGTATAAGTGTAAGCATTCTCTCTCTTATAGATTATGATTAATATTATTATTAATCACCCATAACTACTTACAAGTGATGAGAATCTTAATTTATGTTATTAATAATTCTCCAGGAGACACCACTTGTCTCTCTCACTTGGCGGATATGCGGGCGCTGGAAACGTTTTCTCCCTTCCACAACATTAAAGACAAACATTTACTGTCACACTTCCCTAGGTGGAAAACTTCTTACCAAAGGAGAAGATAAATCCGTCGTTAGTCTATAGTGAGCCACTATCCACCAACTATCTCTCCAACTTATCATACTCAATATGTGTAAGAAGGTCAATATATTAAATCAAGAATCAAATAAATAAGATATGAATAAATCAAAAGAGCATTGAGATTTACATCAATTCACAACAATGTTCAATTAATGCTCAACAATATTTTCACTTTATCCTAGCATAGACATAGGTAGCCACAATAACATACATATATAATCAAGTTCATGTATATCATTCATCACAGAATGAGAGTGGAGTTTTTGGAGAAATAATTAAGTCAATGTACATAACACTTTTTCAATGATGACCGCTGTACCAGCACGTTTTAATAATCACATAGTTTGCAACTAATCACTGTCCTTCTTATTTAGATGACGGTCCCACCTGCCCTTTCTAGACACGTTACACAATTGTTCCAGCATCTTTAATGTGCTCACAAAGTACACAATGAAGAATCATCTAGAATTTCACTTGCACTATCAGGCACATCAGGAGGAATGTTCTAGAAATAATGTGTGTGCTACTCAAGCACACTAATGAGGAATGTTCAAAATGAGGTTCGTGAATTCCCAAGACCAAACTTAGACCATAAATGTCAACCATATTCGTTCTTGAACGGAATTCACAGGAATCAGCTTACAGTAAACGTTTACTGATAAGTTTGATCATGACACTGGATTCTCACACCAACGTAATCTGGCAGAGTACAAATGTCACTGTTGCCTGAAATAAAAATAAGGTTTGTTTTTCCTCTGAAAAAAGTCAACTTAAGGCAGCACTAAATTTTAGGCATATTTCATCTCTAAAACTCCTTTCTCTCTTACTAACATTCTCAACTTACAAATCCTGCAACAATTTTGTTAGCCCAATACACACACAGCATAAGAAATATGGCATCAGTCAAAATTCGCAAGTATAATGTAAAACATAGTCAACTTAAAGAACAGAGAAATAATAGTTCAATTAATTTAAATCATAGATCAATAATAACATATACGAAATATTCTAAAACCATTCTTTCTCTATCAGTCAGGTTAACTTACTTTAAGCTAACGATCGCCTTTATGACTGGACTTGAGTTATGTAAAAATTAAAGTGATTAGAATATATACTTTCTTCAACAAAGTAACTCTCAGTCCATCCTCATTGGATGAATTTGTTATGAGCAAATGTGAAACTATTAGTAAAAAAAATCTACTCGTCCATTTGGAAACGTTGTGGATTGCATCAGCAATTTCTAGCATATTCTCCACCTGAGTTGTTTACTCCAACTCAAAAATATCATTATAATCAGTGCCCAAGGTCAGGTCACTTTGGCGTTTAACAATTTATATAATAATTGTGTTTAGATAAAGGTTTAGGCAAATTTACTCCATCACACACCACACACACACACACACACACACACACACACACACACACACACACACGCACGCACGCACACACACACACCACACACACACCACACACATAGACATGCAAACACAACAACATTTTAAAATGTTGATGACAGTTTCACACTATTTTTCTAACCATTGCCACTATCATTGGAATTCTTTTGTTTACGACTTCAGGAAATTTGCAAGTGCTTGAAAGTCGCCACAGTGGAAGACGTTCTCTTGCGATGTCTGTGTGCAGAAGAAGCCAAGGTCGTCAGCGATAAGTTTCATAAAGACATCGAAAACTCAAGGGGAATAACTCCAACTACAAACCCTTTGACAGCGTGGTGGGAAGAATTGACACGGTCGATCGGAAACGGCCTGTACAGTAAAGCCAGAGGCAATTCCGACGACATTTCTAGGGAACAATCTTCGAGAAACGAAAATGAAGAATTTCCTAAACGCGAAATTTTACCTTACGATATATACGAACAGGTTATTGCAAGGTGAGTGGATAATGTGTATAGATAAATGTATTTCTTTGTGTATGTGTATATGTAAAGATGTACACAAGATAATATTTCTGAATAAGATTTATGTGTGCATATGGTTCTTTGTGCATATATGTAGTAGTATTATTAGTAGTAGTAGTAGTAGTTGGTGGTGGTGGTGGTGGGTGGTGGTGGGTGGTGTTGGTGTGTGTGTGTGTGTGTGTGTGTGTGTGTGTGTGTGTGTGTGTGTGAACATATATGTCAATTTCTTGATTTGTGAAATACATACTGAGTACGGTTATCATAGACTAAGAGAGGAAAGCGTTTTGTTGCAATATAACAATTATTTAACCGTCCATGCATCCATCCATTTAACTGTGTAACAATTGAAGAAATGCTAGTTTATTTCCATGGCAGATTTTGTGGCCCGTATTCTAAAGCCAGCATTGGGCATCGCCAGGGAGCCAAAGAGGAGATTCGAACAGCAGAAGACAGCATACACCTGACAGGCGTGCGTTTCGGGCGTAGCATTCTGCGTAGCGAACAGAAGAACATTCTGGACAGCGACGACCGTTTCGTCATCATCGTCGGCCCTCCAGGAGCCGGCAAGACACTCATTCTCGCTCTGAAAGCCCTGGAGTGGGCAAAGAAAGGAGATAATGTTGTCGTCATCTGTAACAATGGAGTCAATTACGGCAGCCTCGTGTCCTGGATTTTATATAATCGGGTCAGAGACACCATGACACAGATAGAGAAAGATAAAATAACACTGGAAAATCAAGGAAATAAAAATTATGAACAAATTGATGAGAACGAAATACAAGGCAAAAGGTCTGTTAACAAAAAGGAAGTCGCCGGCAAAATTAGAAAACGTAAAGAGAGAGGTGGCATTGTTACTGAATCGAACTTGAAGTTTGAAACCACATCACCTAATCGCAAAGAAAACAAGGGCAAGAACTGCACCTCAGGTGTGGACAAAGAGGACAGAAGTGCGAAATTTCAAAACCAAAGCAAGGAAACTGAAAAAGACAAGAAGCCTCTTCCGGTCTACGCTGAAAACGTCCATTGCGAACGTATCTCTGTCGAGACTGATTTGGACGAATTTGTGCAAAACCTGCTGGTCAGATATGGAGACAAACCTCTGCGCCTGATAGTGGACGAGTGTCCAGGAAAAGTCACCAAAGAGAGTCAATTGCACAAGTTAGCACAGTGCTTGTCAAAGTTGCAGGACGTTTATGACCTATATAACAAGCTGCTGCAAGTTTTACGAGATGGCTCAGTGAGAGCTCATAGCACTGATAGTCAAGCGCAGGTACACACAGAGAAAAAGGGAGACAACAAGTGCGGCGAATGTCATTCAACAAGAAATGCTCTTCACTATGGAACTCTTAGTGGAGAATTATCGAAACACAATGTTTGTACTGGGAACACATGTACTGCGCAACACAGTACATTGCAGCATAAAACACAGTTTACGGGATGTTCAGCTGAATATTGCACACGCACAGGAGATACGTCTCAATACGACACTCGAAAGGGAGATAAAGATGAATACTCTACATATCCTGGAAATTTGTACAGAAATCCAGAAACGCACTTAGATGGTGTAGACATTCATTACACAATGAGCAATTCTTGGTCCGCTCAGCAATCTGGAACCAGTTCAAAATTATATTCTGGCAAGAAAAGCCTACACTCGCTTGAAGTTGACAAACCAAATTCCCATCCTTCTGAGAAGCGTGCAGAGCAAAGTCTAGAGTGTGAAAAACAAAGTTGTGCGGAACATTTGTATTTCTCGATAGGAAAGTACCTGACGAGGATGGAGAACTACATCGTCACCTTGAGTGCGAGGATACAGCAGCTGCAAACAGACAATGGCGCTGCCCGGGTGATGCTGGGGGACTGGGACTGGGACTGGGAGAATTCTCTCGCCCAAATCAGAGACGTTTTCCTCAAAATTAAGGACAGGAAACGTGAATGTGACAAACAAATCTCAAAGATGAATAGCTGCAGTGCGGTTCGAAGCGATGTTAAAGGTGAGGTGTAAAATTAATAATAATATGTTTTAAATAATAAATATTTTCGCTCCCTTTCGATATGCCAACATCTTGATGAGATATGTGAGAAAATTATTTTCAGTATTTGTAGTGATTTTTCTAATAAAATGTTCATGCATAGTTCACATATATCCACAGCTGAATAGTGGTCAGGATTGTGGAACATTTATGGCAAACATGTGGACTATTTCCGGTAAGTGTGCATGTGGGTGACCTTTTGTCTCATGAAGATCAGGTTATTTCCGGTACACTTGCTTGACGCTTTGCGAAGACCGTATTGAATGGTTCGCTGGTGATATTTTGACTTGCGACCATTTACTGTGATCGTACACTATCTATGTTCCTGGCTGTGCTATGTAAGCTACGAGTCCATCTTGATCATGTCGTAGGTTATTGCTCTTTGTGATTCTGTCAGCTTCCAGTGTCCGACTATATCATGTCATAGGTTATTGCTCTTTGTGATTCTGTCAGCTTCCAGTGTCCGACTATATCATGTCATAGGTTATTGCTCTTTGTGATTCTGTCAGCTTCCAGTGTCCGACTATATCATGTCATAGGTTATTGCTCTTTGTGATTCTGTCAGCTTCCAGTGTCCGACTATATCATGTCATAGGTTATTGCTCTTTGTGATTCTGTCAGCTTCCAGTGTCCGACTATATCATGTCATAGGTTATTGCTCTTTGTGATTCTGTCAGCTTCCAGTGTCCGACTATATCATGTCATAGGTTATTGCTCTTTGTGATTCTTCCAGTGTCCGACTATATCATGTCGTAGGTTACTGTTCTTTGTGCTAGGTTCAGGTTCAACTGTATTATTGTTATTTTCCCAAGAACGAACTGAAAAAAATATGGATTATAAAATCTCGCAGCGACTAGCTTGCTCTCTTCATTGTATTTGACTCTTTAACTGTATGTTAGTAAACTAATATTCGAGGTTCATCACTGAACCTTGTGAAATATTACATGCTTTTTTTTATACAGTAAAACTCATTTTAAAAAAAAGTTAAACTTTCTCAAATATATTGTAATCTCACCACTACACATGTCACATATACTTTTAGTAATGATACTAGTTATTGGGTAATAAACTGATAGGAACATCAGTGCAGTTACAAATAGTTATAGTGATTATCAGCAAATACTTTGCTCACCTATTAATAGAGCGGGTTTTGTCAATTAAAAATATGTATAGATATCACTAAAAGAATTATTCCTGCGTCAGAATTAAGCATCGTTGTTAATTTTCATCTTGGTATTTATAAATTATATACAGTTACGTCAAAAAAACCCAAACCTATTAAGTCTTGTAATAATAGTAGGTGAGGTAGATTTGTATTATTTACCAGTAGATTCATTTGGATTTGGTTAATCAGAAGCTCAAATCGTTTTTGCATGCTCGATGCTCCATTCAGGACAATTAATTTTTTTCTTGTGGGTAGACATGAAACAAAATATTTAAACACTAATACTTTAACAGCGCAATATATGACCCTCAGCCGAGAATGAATATCCTACTGGTACTAGCATAATTATACCCATAATTATTTTTTATTTTTTAAAAAAGCACTATATATGGGTCACTTTCCTATATTTTAACCTTCTTGCATGGCCCATTGCTTCCACGTTTTTGCATAGAAAAGTGCACAAAATAAAATTTCATTCTTGAACATTAAATACGTCTTAAAGGCAACATTAATAAGCTAATGATCATTAAATATTTTAAAACGCTTATCCTATAGTTCATTTATATTAATATTCCAAATATATCAACTTATGTGATCTTGACATACATTAAATGCATAATAAACATCCAAGGCTCAGACTCACGTATTCTGCAATTTGTTTTAAAAACACAGATTAATAATTCATAATGTATCTAAAGTTACTAATGCAATAAAATTTATAAAGCAATTTTTTTCCTTTAGTAATATTGTATGTAAAGATATAAATGCAGGTATAAATAAAAGCACTAGTAACAACAAAGGAATTAGTGGTTGGTTGTTAACACACAAGTGTACACAAATTTAATGATAATCTAATCTCTCTCTCTCTCTCTCTCTCTCTCTCTCTCTCTCTCTCTCTCTCTCTCTCTCTCTCTCTCTCTCTCTCTCTCTCTCTCTCTCCCTCCCTATCTATCTAACTATCTAATATCACAATCATAAAAAAAAATTAATGTGTAATGCAATACAGAAACATTTCTTAGTGGGAAAATCATTCCGACGAGATAGCCTGTTAAGAAATAAAAATAAAATTTAAATTATTTCTTTCTTTCATTCAGGTATGCTTGAACAAATCGACAGGGGTATGATCTTTGCAATGGGATTTGCATTCAAAGCGTACAACTATTTTGCCTTCTTCGTGATCCAGGCCTTTTTCAGTAAGATCGTGGACAGGCATAACTTAGAGCCTTCAAGGGAGATAAGCCTGTGGAGTTCCTGTGCTTTCACTTTCCAAATCCCAGCCCAGATGAAAGAGAAAAAGCTTACAACGTGCATACGGTGTCCGCCCAATGTGCAGCAGGTGATGAGTTTCATTGGAGAGAAATTGAAAGTGAGTGGCAAGGGACAGAATTACTTTTACAAAGATCAAATGTAATGGAGTTATCCCATTCAATGAATTTTCTAGAAATAATATTATCAATATTTTTTTTTTTTAAATAAGAGAAAGGTATTCAGAATAATGCAATGGTTTGAATTAATACTAATCCTACTACGTTTTATTTAATGAATATTGAACAATTGAAAAAATATTTAAACTAGTGCATTTTGTTAAATAAAAATTACCCTTCACACACAAATGCACAAATCACATGCACTATTTTATAAACTCATTATAATTTTAGAATCTATATTCAAAGGTCTTGAGTCTGTATAACAATATTGCACTTGCAGTGCTTACATAAATTACAAATATAGATTCACCTACCTTCTGGAAATAATTAAACAAACTTTTCTTTCTAAAGATCATATATATAATTACAGATCTTTATCGTCTAGTTAAAAAACTATAGACCTAGTAAAGCTTATCATGATATAATCCACGTTAGCGACTGATATCACATTTCCGAATTCTTTTTATGTATTCTAACGAGTATGATACAAATTAATGAAAATCTATTCAATATCTGCCCTATCAAGTATGTATATTCCGAAGATTTCATCACGACATGTTTTATCACCTACGTAAAGCAGGATAATCAAAGTAACTGTAGTGTCTGCACTGAGTATTCTCCCTTAATATTAAGCATAAATTAGCACATAGCTTGGATTTAGAGCTGACTTGGTAGTTGACTGATTAATTTAGTTTTCTTAAAATAGACATATATTGAGTGCGATTTTAAAAAATATTTATTCCAGTGACACTTTGAAAAAATACAGTTTTGCTTACACCCCCCCCCCCGCTTTTCCATTGCCACTTACCCTAATAAATGTATGGATTTTAAAACTTTTTGTAAATTAATATTCTTTCCTTATCTCCTTTTGTTGCAGCTCTTACCGGACATTAATCTTATAACAACAGGTGGCGGCGTTAACCCTCCTCTTCCTACGGCTGGGCCCAGAGTAAGACTCTTTAACCACGCCCAACACGTCGCAAGGGTGCAGGAAATTCATGACTGTGTCGCGTGTGGTATGGCCTTGGCAGACTTTTTGCTAGATCATCTAAATGTAGGTGTGTGAAATTTATCGTACTTGATTTAATTCTGTTTTAGTTTACTGAACACTAGTTTGCTTTAATTTCTTTTTCCACATTTAATTTTTGTTGTTTTATTTTGGTTTTGAATGCATAATGTTCTTTGATTGCCCTATGTCTCTGTCCAATTTGCAGGAATAAAAGCAGATTCATTCACACACACACACACACACACACACACACACACACACACACACACACACATATACTTATATATATATATATATATTGCATCTAACATATTTAGGAAATGTTCCGATACCAGCATGTTTATAGAAATGCGGACTTAAAAGTTATTTAATTCCAATAAATCAAGAGCACTCAATTTTCTCTCCTACTGCACTCACACTCAGATCCATTGACTGCAGGAGTTTTAAGACATTTACTTTTCAATCAGATGTTACACCAACAAAAGCAACGTGTTCTAAACGAACTGAAAATTACAAGAAAAGTAACTGGGGCAAAATAGATCTAGCACGACTAACAGAGTTGTCTTTCCACATCACTAGACTACCTGTGAATTTGTCGAACGAATGCCTTGCTTCCTGAACATTTTGTCACTGAGTAGTGAGCAATCAGCATACTGTGTTCTACAATAAATAATAAATTAATTCATTAAAACTCTTTGATGTCACTTTTATTCTCGATTAAGAAACTAACATTAGAATCTGGCCTAGAAGAAAAAAGTCAGTTTCGCAATAAGGCAGTACACACACACGTACGCACGCACACACACACGTACGCACGCACGCACGCACGCACACACACACACACACACACACACACACATCATCTTCAGAAAGTGAAAAAGCTGAATTTGGACATAAAATCATTGGAAATCCTGCGGCAATTAAATTGCATTGGTGCTGATACTTATAAGTGCAATCCAGCATATGATATATTACGTGACTAATTCAGTAAACGTCAGTTCTATATCCATGATTTATTCTAGAGAAAGAGCTCCGGGGGTGGGGGGTGGTGCTTTACACTTAGTTGTTTATATAATTATGTTGTCAAAGAAGAGTGACTTCCCCTATTCCTTTCCATAGAAGAACTCACACTGATGGCAGTCATGGCCTATTTGCCACGCGGTCGTAATGCTTGTCTCCCCTGTCCGATGAAACACCCGAACCAATTGTCCACAATTGCTTGCATTAACACAGAGCGGTCTTACGTTTGTTCCAAAATCGGGCGTCAGTCGCTTACGCCAGGATCATATTTTAAGGAACCAGTAAAGTATATAGTCACGCTTACTATGTTGATTTAACTGAATCAATACGCACTAAGTTCGTGACTGTATAGTTAATTACCACTATCTTGAATTAGCTGAATAAATGCACACTAAATTCGTGACTGTATAGTAATTCTCACTATTTTGGTTTAGCTGAATAAATACACACTCGGTTCGTGACTGTTTGGTTACTATCTTTATTTAACTGAATAAATACAACACTCAGTTCGTGACTATATAGTAATTCTCACAATCGTGATTTGGCTAAATACTAGACAATAAATTCGTGACTGTATAGTAATTCTCACTATTTTGATTTAGCTGAATAAATACAACATTCAGTTCGTGACTGTATAGTAATTCTCACAAACGTGATTTGGCTGAATAAATAGACAATAAATTCGTGACTGTACGGTAATCTTTATTATCTTGATTTAGTGAAATAAATAGACTAAAAAACATGCATTTGTATTATGATGAGTATTAGTTATTATTGAAAGATATAACTCGTTTTCAAATCGAACATTTTCAAGAATGCATTATAATTTTCTATTAAAAAACACAATTTCGATTTAGATACTCCTTTGCAAAAAAAATACCTCTCTGAAGAGAGTTGTAAAATTGAAACCAATACAATTAACACTAATAACAGAGATTCTTTCTGCACATCATTCGTAGACTTTATATATTTTCAAATTTTACCTTGTAAATTTTAAAGATGGCGGATTCCATTTATTCTTATGGCACCAAATACTCCAATAAATTTCTCTCCTAAAACTCTCAATGAACGCTTGAATCAATAAAATATCAACATTCAATAACCGTTCTGAAATAAAATAAAATTAATATTAAATGTAGACAAGGATTTACTGTTACAAAGAGTTCAGTCAGAAAAATTAGCCTCCCAGTTTAGCTGGATTTTAACGAAACATTGTTATGCTAAACCTTTTCTTCTACCTGTGGACTTGCGATGTCTGACTCTTATAACGTTCCCTCGGAAAGTGATTAATATTGTGTCGAATTTTTCTGCCCGTGTATCTTTACATGGCCATTAGCTAATTTCCAGATATATATATTTGCTATATATGGTATGAATTGCTGATAATGTCACTATGTTTGACTAAATTTACTATATATGGTATAAATTGCTGATAATATCAATATGTTTGACTACATTCTGATATTATTTAAACTAACTTTACCGCTGACTGACAGTGTCATGTGGCTGGTCAGTGCAGCTTATGACGTCATTATCCGTTTAACCCAATTCTTAATCTCTGGCTGGTACTAGTACTAACATATGCTGACTTGACTGGATCGTCTTTTACTCCACTTATATGTGTATGCGCATACCATTTCATTATGATAAGAACTATAACTTATGTTAATAAAAACATCTTATAATCATACCATTTCATTATGATAAGAACTATAAATTATGTTAATAAAAACATCTTATAATCATACCATTTCATTATGATAAGAACTATAACTTATGTTAATAAAAACATCTTATAATCATACCATTTCTTTATGATAAGAACTATAAATTATGTTAATAAAAACATCTTATAATCATACATAGTTGAGTTTTCTTTTTAAGAGTGTATGCCTAATGGTGGTAGCACCGTTTAAAATATCTAACTTTCAGTTTCAATTTTGCTTTTCTTCATTCTGTTTGCTACAGATTGCTAATTTTCAGCTATTATTTAGGTGTTCATAATCAATTTAAGCGCTTCTGAATAATTATTTCCTTGTGTTTTCAGGGAAATCAGGAAGTAAGCTTGCAGCTCATGATGTGGTCATCACCGGAAGTCCTATTCACCAGACAGCACAGTGCGCATTCATACAGGTGCTCATTGCAAGAGGCTTGACCGTTCAGTACGAGAATCAGGCTCTGACCACCCCGCCCCCCTACCAGGACAAAGTTTTAGTTATAGGTATGCTGAACACGAAACTAATCGGCTGTCCTCAACCTCTTCCTCATTCTCAACACATCTATCTTTAACATGACCTCTTAATCCCTCCTTCCCTTGCACCACCGAAACACGTGATCAATATCAGGTCAATATCAGATCCTGATCGTCAGGACACTGCAAAGCAATCTAAACAACACTCCCCACCGTGGTCAGACTATACAGTGTTGATTGCTGTATGATGACCAACATGTGTAGTATTACAATTTCAGAACGAACGCTTGCAATGTTTTAAAGAATAAAAATGAATGTTCCACGCTCGGCGAACCATATCCATCAGTTATCAGGAATAAAAGAAAATTTACAAGTCAAGATCACAGGTTTGGGCGACCCTTTTAGCCTTCAAATAATTATTGAAATATGTATGCCACAAATTGTATTTCTCGACTTTCGCCGTTAACTAAATTATTTTCTCCACCATCGAAGCTACTGCTCGTTTCTTGCTGTTATTAATGATAATGCAACAAATACGTATAAAAATGCGTTAGCCTTAACGAAGTTCTCTTGATCGTCAAAAATAGTTGAAAACAGCGATTTGTTGTCACTGACAGTAACATTTGTTTCCTGTGCATCATTCCAGGAACCGCAACTCCTGGCTGGCGTTTTCCTTTGTGTTTAATTTGGCATCGTGTTGTTTGTCAGTCATTTCGTGCGCTTTTCTACAGATATGTATGGTCACACTCTAATGGTCTGCACGATTAGCTCAAGTTTGTACAGATATGAATGATCAAAGTCTAATGGTCTGCAAGATTAGCTCTATTTTCTACAGATTTGCATGATCAAAGTCTAATGGTCTGCAAGATTAGATCACCTTAAAGCAGATTTGACGACTACGGACAACACTCTATCAAAATGTCAATAGCTGATTCAATATTTTCACCAAAGGAACGTGTAGTTAGACATTATTACGCATTACCCATTACGCATTAAAGATCATTATAATTTAAGACAGCTTTTACACGTACTCACACACGCACAAACACGCACGCACACACACACACACACACACACACACACACACACACACACACACATATATATATATATATATATCCAACAAAGTGAACAAAGTTTAAGAAATACGAAGAAAAAGAAGAAGAAGAAGAAGAAGAAGAAGAAGAAGAAGAAGAAGAAGAAGAGGAGGAGGAGGAGGAGGAGGAGGAGGAGGAGGAGGAGGAGGAGGAGGAAAGATAAAAAAATAAAAGGCTTTGTCATCAGCATGAAAATTGTTTATGTTAATCTAGTTCACGAGACGAACTTTAAATAAAATATAAGATTTACTTCACTTTCTCCCTCAATATATATATTTTTTTTCAGGGGGAAGTAATCTCCAAGGGCTTGAAGCCAAGATTGTGGTGTATGTGCCAGAGGTGCGCCGTGTGCTGGAGGCAAAGTGCGGCGAGGAGCCATTAGATCCAAGTCAAGCGCAAGATATCCGCCAGTGCTTGAGTAGACTTGACGATTGGAACCTTCAATATCTGTGGATGGTCGCATCCAGAACAGTGTCGCTACTGACTATTTTCCACGTTTAATTGTATTTAATTTTACTCACAAGTAATTACTTGATTCGGCATTGAACAAAAAGATATTCATTGCAAATGCTTTGCCACACTCAATCACATAATGTGGCGCATCTGAAATTCAGATGTCAACTAGGTGAAAGGGCAAGTTCACCATACAGTCCGATTTCCTTGAAAAGCTTTGATTAGCTTAAAGCAGTATCAAGTCTATTTCTTTCATTCGAATGTCGTGCACTTGCATTTTCTTATCAATGGTGCTGCTCTTTTAAGAAATTTCTATTTTACTGAATCTACTATCACATCTTCAGAGGTAATGGGGTAATCAATCAATCAAACAATCAATCAATCCATCCATCCACCCATCCATCTATCAATCTATCTATCTATCTATCTATCTATCTATCTATCTATCTATCTATCTATCTATCTATCTATGTCCATTTATGTTTGCATGTCAGTCACTCATTTCTGTAACAATAGAAGTATAAATACAAATGCCTTCTGTGTACTGACGTCTTTGTAAACGTTATGTATTTATATAGCATGACTTTCAACAACAACAACAAAAACTAAGACGGCACGTTTGTTTTCTATTCAAAGGTTTTCTTCACTACTAGTGGTGTCAACGGATACCCGTTGTCATGCTAATACCCGGGTAGTAAAATTGAGAACGGGTACTCGTAGTATCCCGGCCGTTATGTCTATACACGATTTAGCACACTCCCCCTCCGGTCACACTCGCCTCCCGCCTGTGCCGGCCGCGGGTTGGCTTACGCGCTGAAGTTAGATCTAATTATTTACGACATAGATCACCAATCATCATAGCTCGCGCCCTTTCTTTTCGCTTGTTGTTGTTGTGCTCGTAAACAAGTGTAGCATGTTGTTGATGTTAATAAGACTTCAGTAAACAAACTTGTCAATAAATTTAATAATAATGTAATATTTTTATATGGGGAAGACATCGTCTGTGTGGAGTCACGTCAAGCGATCGGATAGTGACACGGAAACATGCAATCTGTGCGATGAAATTCAGTCCGCGAAGGGCAATTGAACTTGATGCCCTTACGTTGTTGTTGTTGACGTTATTTTTAGTTTAAGTTTAATTTAGTTTATGTAAATGATTATTAAAAATAAAAGTTTGTGTTGCACATATAAAGATTATAACTAATGTAAGTCACTAGATGCATTCTTTGGCTACTGTGTGAAATAGGGCGTTTATGTAATGATTGATAATATTAAAAATAAAAGCTTGCGTTGTACATATAAAGATCATAACTAATAGTAAGTCATGGCTACTGTGTGAAATGGACCGTTCGTGGTTTCACGACTGGAATTATCGAACCGTGACTTATCGCTGTGAGGCACGCCGTGATAAAAGCAACTGCATGTGTCACAAGGCATGGCGCTGTTTGATAAATATGTATTACTCTCTCTGCAAGGGACCCCAACACTTGTTTTGCTTAGGGTTAGACTTATCACTATCTGTGGCTTAGACTTATTTTGTGTGTCCATTTATTCGATAGTGGGTGAGCCTTTATTCTTTACAAATTCTCACTCAAAATCGTCATAGATATGGTAAGAATATGCGGATGTTGTTGTGGTGGTGGTAGTGGAAGGCTTTTATCAGTCAACAGAAACACGACCTAGATCGGATACAGACGTGAAGGTGACGTGGCGGTATATCCGGTAAATTATGTTTAATTCCGCTCACAAACAAAATCTCCTATGTATGAGCTGAACGAGTCCAATCTAAAAATATCGGGTATATTTAGAGAAGTGCAAATAGGCAAAACCTTTATGCTAATCTTTGCTTGCTATCCCAGTCGGAAAAGGACTTGTAAATAGTACCAAGGGGAGCTAACTGAAGGTCCTTCAGGGAAAACGGCGGTTCAATGTCAACATTTTTGCACGTCATGACGCAAAATGTTGTCGTCAATCTGTTCCAAAATTGATTATGACTAATGGCCAATGAAAACACTTTAAAGATACTGTATATGCGCTGCGCACCATAGTAAATTGCTGCATATGGATGCCTTGCATGCAGTAGCGTATTCTTGAAAGTGTGTATAGTCATTTGGTATGTATTTTCCTTCTGTGTATCATATTGTATTAGAGAAAGAGAATGTTATTTTTTAAAAAAATTATTCTCATTGCATTACATTATGTTTGAGTTTATTCTTCTTTCTTGATATCGATATATTTTAATTTTTCTGTCTAATTACAATTATCTACATTATTAAATATAACCAGTTTAGATTTTATCTGCATTTCTTAATTTGTATTACTTTATATTAATTGATTAAATGAATTAAGTTTCTCTCTCTGTCCCTCTCTCTCTCATTTTACGTTTTCTTACTCCCACTGTCTCTCCCTATCCCCTCTATATTTCACTCTTTCTTTCTTTTTTCTTTCTTTCTTTTTTTCTTTCTTTTCTTTCTTTCTTTCTTCCTTCCTTCCTTCCTTTCTTTCTTTCTTTGTATGTCTCTCACGGACGATAATGCCATCGACAGAATGGATAATTAAACTCGTACTTTAAAAAGCCGAATTGTGATAAAAAAATACAAACCATACATAACGCAAGGGAACGAAAAATATAAAATTGACACGTACATTACTATTCATTGCGTTCTCTTCTATATTTATGTCAAGCATGAATCACGCTTGAAAAAGAAATGTTATGGACCGTTCGTGGTTTCACGACTGGAATTATCGAACCGTGACTTAACTTGCGGCCTAAAACAGGTTCTGGTGTATCCGGAAAGCGCGTAGAGCAATAACAGCAGAAAGGTGTATCCCTAAACCCTTTGCAGCATTGGTGTTATTATCAGAGAATACTAATGGACACGAAATAGATCGCTGCTTAAACCGCCCGTAAGTATTTCATGCTCCCGCTAGCTCTAGCACTTAGCAACACAGAACTTAGAAAACATCTTCCTATCATGTCGATATGAACGCCAAACTTTCATCGAATGCAGCAGAGTATCATTCAAAATGCATAAAATACATTTTTACTTGATACTGTAATTTCCTTCTTATTTCATACATACCAAAGATTGAGGTAGCATAATTTTTAAAACATGCATGCACTTATTTTTTCACATGCGCTATCATGTCTGTCAAATGTTCCAGTGTCAGAGATGGACTATTATTTCATGTACGACTCACAGAGTTATCGCCCATCACGTGCTATACTTGTGAAAACTGCGAAAACTCTCACGTCACTTGCACTGGCAAAAGATTTTAAATCAGTTTAAAAATGTAAACGTTTCAGCTATAAAATTAACAACAGTATTATAATACACTCCAGTAATCTCGAATATATACTTTATCCACAAGCAATATCTAGTGTCAATTAATAATCATCTCAAGCAATATCTAGTGTCAATTAATAATCATCTCAAGCAATATCTAGCGTCAATTAATAATCATCTCAAGCAATATCTAGCGTCAAGTAATAATCATCTCAAGCAATATCTAGCGTCAATTAATAATCATCTTAAGCAATATCTAGCGTCAATTAATAATCATCTTAAGCAATATCTAGCGTCAATTAGTAATCATCTCAAGCAATATCTAGCGTCAATTAATAATCATCTTAAGCAACATCTAACTTCAATCAATAATCATCTCAAGCAATATATAGCGTCAATACACAATTAATAATCATCTCAAGCAATATCTAGCGTCAATACACAATTAATAATCATCTCAAGCAATATCTAGCGTCAATACACAATTAATAATCATCTCAAGCAATATCTAGCGTCAATACACAATTAATAATCATCTCAAGCAATATCTAGCGTCAATACACAATTAATAATCATCTCAAGCAAAATCATGCTTAATAATTAAACTTTATATGCATATATATATATATATATATGTAACAAAAGGTTGTCTACTGTATCATGCACCTAAACACAGTTCTGCTCTATGGTTTACCTCTACTCTATGATCTCCCTACCTCAAGTCTATGGACTAACACTATGGTCTCCCTATCTCTGGTTACAATCTGAAATGGTATCAAAACAGAACATGCGCATAACTAGTGTGTTATTTCCTCTGCCTCTCTCTCTCTCTCTCTCTCTCTCTCTCTCTCTCTCTCTCTCTCTCTCTCTCTCTCTCTCTCTCTCTCTCTCTCTCTCACACACACATACTCCCAGCAGACATTAATTTACTCCTTCTGGCCCCTTTGCTAAAAATAAATCAAGTAACTGTACAATGTAATTAAATAATCTAACAGAAATCCACACTTTGAAATGTCTCATTATTTTGATAATACACTTATTTTATATATACGTACTCTTACATGCAAAGCAAAAAAAAAAAAACTAATACATCTTTCTAGTGAAATTTTACAGATTATAGATACATTTTTCTACTGAAATTTAGAGTGCACACATTTCCTAATGAAATTTAGAGAAGACACACTTTTTTCTAGTGAACTCTTACATAAGTACACACAAATTTTCTAGTGAAATTTAAAGACTACATAAAATTACAATTACAAAGATTTCATTTAGTACCATCGCTTTGAAACACCACTTAGCAAAACCACAAGTACTGGGTTAAAGGCATAGACATGCTATCATTAATTTGATCACCTTTCTAAATGTATGAGCAGTGTGCTTCGAGGCAACGACATACTGTTCCGTATTACACCTTCATTTCAAATTTTGCTTATGGAATTTCTACAGTCGCCCTGTAACTTGCTGTTCTGACTAACCTCCATCACGCAATCAACTCCGCCATCCACCACTCGTCCACGCCTCGGTCAAGCTTTGTTCAGGGGATCTAGATAATTAATGGTTCGAACCTCTATCTGACACCTGGTTCATTGATTGCTGCTTCTGTCACAACGTCAGTGACCATAGTCACATCTAAATGTAGTTGTAAAACTCTCTCCTTCAACGCTTCTGTCTAACAAGTCCAATCTTCAGCTGGCCTCATGCTTTACACAAAACCATGAAAACCATAAACCAAAAGTTTCATGGGAATTTTTTGTTGTTGCCATCATTCACTTTTTTTTGCCATCATTCACTTTTTTGGGCCATCATTCACTATTTTTTGCCATCATTCATTTTTTGGCCATCATTCATTTTTTTGCCATCATTCATTTTTTGCCATCATTCATATTTTGGGCCATCATTCATTTTTGGGGCCATCATTAATTTTTTTTTGCCATCATTCACTTTTTCTTTGCCATCATTCATTTTTTTGCCATCATTCACTTATGCAGTACAATAAAAGGAAAATCATGCACATTTTCAATATGTTAAAGCAATACAAATAATTAAATATGGAAATAAACATTGAAAACAAAATAAAATAAAACGTGATAGATTAGTACACATCATACACTTAACTTACAATTGATAAATTAAATTACATTAAAATGTTACCTTAAAACGTTCTCCTGCTGTACCATATGTGCTCTCACTAGAAGGGAGGCATTTCTCCCTAAAATATCCCTCCACATCAAAGTACTGTTGACAGGTTTTCTATAAGCAAATAAAATATTTAATGAAACGAAATAAAAATAAATAATAATAAAATTCAAATAACTGATTTTCATTCCTTTGTCGTTTTGGTAAATAAAAGTTATTAAAAAATCCCAATAAGTGTAATTTATTACATGCAAAATAGTACTATAGAGTATTTTGCATGTAATAAATTACACTTATTGGGATTTTTTAATAACTTTTATTTACCAAAACGACAAAGGAATGAAAATCAGTTATTTGAATTTTATTATTATTTATTTTTATTTCGTGCCAAAATTATGAAATTACAATATCATCATGTTATTCGAGTAAGTGTCTTCAAGGATACACTAACTTCAACTAATGAATAATTTTATTGATCATATTATATATCTGTCTATCTGTCAGTATGCCTGTCTCCATTCGTCCGTCCCTCCCCCTCCAGCCCTCCGTCTGTCTGTCTGTCTGTCTATCTATCTATCTATCTATCTATCTATCTATCTATCTATCTCTGTCTCTCTCTTCTCTCTCTCTCTTTCTCTCTCTCTTTATGCTCACAATATCAATTATTTATTTTTTCGTATGTGTGTGTGTATTGGTATCAGATTGAATAGTCACTAGCAAGCACTCAAAATCAATAAATCAATTTATATTATTTATAAGCTTACAAAATGGTTCGATTAAATGCGCACAAATACTTAACATTTATGAGGTTATTAAAGGCCTCACTCAAACAGAAATAATAATGCTTGTAATATTAAAGAAAAGTAATTCTAAAAGTCAAATTTAATAGTATAGTAAAGTTATTTAATTAAATTCTTTTTGTTGGCAACATTGTTTTTTTTTAAACTACACGCACGAATCCGTATGCCTGTGACACAACGCGGAACGCAGTCAAGGGCACACGCACTTCCGGTTGTGACATAACTTGACACCAAGACTGCGAACGGGTTAAAGTAATTTTCTACAGCTCTCTAAAACTGCTTGAATGCAGGGATGATTTTTTTTATTTTTTAAAAGGACTGGAAGATAATCTGCACTCTTGCATTGTGTGTTGACGTCATGCCTTTTGCATTGTGTGTTGATGTCATGCCTCGTGCATTGTGTGTTGACCTCATGCCTTTTGCATTGTGTGTTGACGTCATGACTTGCATTGTGTGTTGATCGTCATGCCCCCAGCATTGCGTGGCGATGTCGCTTCACACTCTTAGGAGATATAGCCTACATTTATCTTTAGCATTTAAAAATAAAAATAACGATAATTTAAGGTTTAATTTATGATTATACGGTCAGTGTAGACAGGAATATTTCTATTACTAAACCTATATAACAATAACTGTTGGTAGAGGGTCTTTCGTTAAGATAATAAAAGTTAGTTTTTCTAACCAAGAGTTAACTAGTTAAATGTAGCAACATAATTAAAATTTTTTGTATCGGTGGCTCCTTATACTGCCGATGGCTAAACTGTGTGGAAGAGTAAAAATAATTGAGAATTTTCTTCATTTAAATAGTTAGATTTGAATAGACGATATTGTTTTTGTATCGGGATCAGAGAACATTTAATAAATTCATTAAAATTCATTCTAATTGCAAATGTGATCATTAAAATGTTCTCAAGTTGAGGAAATATACACACCATTGCATGATTCCTTTGTATGTGTCTGTGTGTATTCCTTTGTATGTCTTTATTTCTCTTTGTGTCCGTGTGTACGTATGTGTGCTTTAACCACTTGGACATTTTCAGCAAATGCACAAAGGACAGTTCGGTACAATGAAGAAAGGTCACCACATCTCCAGGAACACCAATCAGACCCAATCCGTCATTGCTACAGAAAAAAAGAAAAAAGGAACAAAAGTCGTATTAAATTTGAGTATCTTAAACGTACCTATTAAATCTCTAATTATTTTAATATAATTATTAATTAGTATGTTTAATCATATTTACGAATTATGAGCTATAATTACTAATAACACAGTTATAGTCGAGTTAACAAAATATTGTACCTTGCATATCTCTAATCTGTTTCTCTCTCTCTCTCTCTCTCTCATCTATCTATCTATCTATCTATCTATCTCACCTCAATTACTTGATTATTAATTAGAACACAGTCATCCAACTATTTACCGATAACACTATTCGCTCGAATTATTATATACTATCCCGTTTTTGTTGTGGCCTTGAGTACGTACAGCTACGGTCCGTTCATTCTAAGTCATCCATTACATCCATTAGATAGGTCGAAATCATTGACCTAACTATGACCCAAACAATAATACAATAATAAACAATTTTTTAAAATGTAATTTACTTTTCAAAATAAAACTTTGAATGTAAATGTATCTCCCGTGTGTACTTCTCTTTGCAGAGTCGCATGTGTAATTTCATCCGAGACTCGTTTCCCAAGCTTCAGACCTCTTCTTATTTTGTGCCTCCGATGCATTTCAGCAAAACCGTTTATGAACCATTAATTGACGATGTCTGGATACAAAAGCCGATACCAGTGGATGATTCTGACAGACGGTCCGACCGCACAACAATGCTTGTCAGGGCGTGCTTTGATCACGTGGTGCAGTTGGAACGCGACCCAATGATCGTTCTTTTTGATTACAGTTTTCAGGACTTTCTTTGCAACTTGGACCAAGCTTGTCAAGAATTCTTTCACACTACTAAAAACATAGCACTAAAGCCTGTAATCGGCGATTTTGACGTTTTGATTATCAGTCGTAAGTACGGTTTCATCGTCATTGAAATCAAAACTCTTGGCGACAGAGAGACAGCAAAGCAAAATGTCCAAGATGGATGCCCAGTCCATGGACAAGATACTGAAACACTGCAGCGCGTACTCAAGACGAAAGCATTAAAGCAGCTCATGAAAGCTCAAGCCTGCTTAAAAGATCTGTTCCAGGACCTCCGATCGGACATTTTGGTGACGCAATGTTTTGCTTTTCCAAACACGTCTCGACCTATGGTGAAGGATGTGCTCACGACAGATTCAGGCCTGTTTGAGGTTGGTGCATATTTCTCAATTTCACATTCTTCATTCTCATGTTCTCAGTTTTATTATGTCATTATGCATTGTGACAGTAGGTTTTGGCATTCGAGCTTCAGCCATGTTCAGTTCACTAACATCTCATTTAAATGACACCTACGGGCATTAAAGTTACATGAATGATGTAACATTTGTTTTTGTCTTGCAAACTATATAGTGTTTTCGTTTTCTTTCAGACGATTTGCAGAGGTTTTGGAGTTGCAAGAAATGTACATAAAGCGAACACACCTTGTCCTTTGACTCAGCCTACAACAATATCTGACCATGATAGGATGGCCAAAGTTCTAGTTCACTTCCTGTGTGCAGAGGAAGCTGACTTCACGCACGTATGCCCAAAGCCCGCTCAAAATGACCCATTAAGACAATGGTGGACTAGCTTGACCAATGAAATTAAAGTAAGAAAACAACAATGTAACAAAGACTCCCTAAACACGGATTATATAGACGAATTTTCTCCAAAAGAATATGAAGATATTGTATCGAGGTATGTAAACCGTAATTTGAAAATTAGATTACATTAAACACGATATAAAATGCTTGGTAATACAGACCCCATGCTGATTAACCAAAAAGAAATTTCCACACAATCACTTTTGAAAGTTAAATGTGAAATTTTAGCTCGTTAATTTTTATCATTATCTCTTAAATTTGATTTTAAAAAAATGTTTTCATAGATATTTCTTTAATTGCAGGTTCTGTGGTCTTTATTCCAAAGTTGTCGATCGCAAAAGCAGATCAACAGAAAAGAGCAAAAGTTTAAGAAATGAATTTGAAACAGTTCGAACTGTTGCCGACTGTATTCACCTGACAGGTATTAACTTTGGTCGCAGCATTCTTCGCGATGACCAGCTGGATATTCTGAAAACCGAGGAAAGGTTTGTGCATCTTACTGGAGTCCCAGGATCTGGAAAAACTTTGATTCTTGGACTGAAAGCCATTGAGTGGGCCAAAGCCGGACACCAGCTCGTGATTATAGCCTGTGAAGGTCTCGGCAAGGGCAGTCTTGTTTCTCTGACGTTGCATGATCACGTTCTGAAAGCTGTAAGTGGAAATACCTTCAGTAATTTTCCATCTGCTAGTGGACAAACACCTGACCCAGGAAAAGTACTTTCTAAGAATATCCGTTATGAAATCCTGTCATTGAAAACCAATCCAAACTCTCTAATGATTGAAATGATTAGTAAGCTGGAAAAGGGTCAAGGTCTTAGAATCATTTTAGATGAAACACCGCTGAAGGCAACCGTTGAGGATTTGTACCAGATGCTTAGTGACGCGCACGCTATGTTAGTACAAGCGAATTCCTTACTGCTGAAAATGATCGAGTGTGCTCGCCATAGCTCCAGGGTGTGTGATTGCCTGCCTGAGGAAGAAGAAACTAAGGAGAGGATACCAAAAGAAGTTGGCAAATTATTGTTATTCACCGAAACATTTGTAATATTGTCTACATTCTCTTATAACAAATAATAGAAAGAAGGAAAGAAAGAAAGAAAGAAAGAAAGAAAGAAAGAAAGAAAGAAAGAAAGAAAGAAAGAAAGAAAGAAAGAAAGACCTGCATGCATACAGACAAGCAGACAAACGGATGGATGGATAAGTCGATACATTTAGACAAAATGTTCGTTTAGGGATTGTACATTTAAATTTGCACTTCATTGCATAAAAGATGTACAGTGCTTTGTAATTAACGCCAAATTTCAAAGTTTAAACATGTACTCATTCATTTCTTTCGTTCATATCGTATGCATATATTTTTATTTGCAGGAACATTTCAAAGACATCAGTTTTCGTCACGGTATCATCACTAGAAGACTCTCATTCATGAAACCCGTGGAGGACGGCCTGGACATCTTGAAGACTGACCATTGGAAGACCGACATCCTGCTCCTTGACACGGCTTGTCATGACATCCAGATAAACTTTTCCAAACTAAAACTCCTTTGTCTGGCTCCGAACATAGTGACGTCACAAGACAGAAAGCTTCTGGGAGATGTGTTATCCAGCGTTCGGAAAGAAATGCTGGAAGCTTCCGGAATTCTGTTCAACGCACACACCCGCCTTCGGGGTTTTCCCGTGCAAAAGTTCACTTCCTGCGTTATGAGCCCTGCTTTTGAGCAGGAAGATGTATGGTTGTGGAGTTCCGGCATATTTGCGTCCTACCAGCAAGAGGGATTTGTAATAAAGGAACTGACTACATGCGTTCGATGTCCACCCAAAGTGCAGGAGATTCTCCAAATGGCGGAAAAGGGTTATAAGGTACAAAGAAGAAACTGAGCTAAAAATAAAAATGAGAGAGAGAGAGAGAGAGAGAGAGAGAGAGAGAGAGAGAGAGAAAGAGAGATGTAAGATGATTGATGATCAAGACGGTATCAAAGTAAATGACAGAAGAAGAAATGGCCAACGGCATGTTATAATTATTAGACTGAAAAATTCAGAAAGCACAAAAGGAAGAGAATGAAAGAAGAAAGAGAATTGAGCTAATCGAAGAAAAGAGAAAAGAGAGAAAAGAGTGGAAGGGAGAGATAGGGAAAGAAAAGGAAATGGAAAGAGAGAGAGAGAGAGAGAGAGAGACGGGGGAGCATAACAAAGACAATTGATGCTGCTCAGAGATAAGGGTGCGTGCAAAAAAAACACAAGAGAGAAAGACAAAAAGAAGGAAAGAAAGTTGTGAGTTTTTAGCTCTATCTTTAAACATATTATCTACATTTCGTGAGCAAAATCCCACACTCACTTTTTCATTCTTCTTTGCAGCAAGCAGCTCCACAGTACACATATACAACCGAAAACTTTCATATCAATCCACCATTACCTACAGTTGGACCTGCAGTGAAGCTGATCAATCACGCCCCTCATCTGAAAAATGTCAGAGAGGTTCATGATTGCGTGGAGTGTGCTCATGCACTAGCTGACTACCTTTTGAACACGCTAAGACTTGGTATGTTTCTTATAGAGTCTCATGACTATCTTTTGAACACGCTACGACTTGGTATGTTTCTTATAGAGTCTCATGATTATATGGACTGTGTGTTCCCACAGCAAACTAACTTTTAAACACGCTAAGACTTAATATGTTTCTTATAAAGACTCACAATTGCATGGTTTTGCTCACACAGTCAGCAAATTAACTTTTGAACACGCTACGATTTGGTATACTTCATCAAGAAATTCAGACCTAGTATATATCTTAACATTTAGCAAACTTCGTAATTCCTATACAATTGTACATTTGGTGTGTCTTAATATTTCCTTAATTGCAAGTTTCCTATAGAGTTGTACACTTGGTATGTGTCTTTGCATTTAAAAGGCTTTGATTGTTTCAGTATAGTCTTATGCTAGATTTGTGTCTTAAACATTTAAAAGACTTTGTATGTTTCAATATAGTCTTAGATTAGATTTCTGACTTAGCATTAATAGATTTTGTGTTTCCAAACAGTTTTAGATTAGAATTGTGTCTTAGCATTAATAGACTTTGTGTGTTTCCTGTAGAGTGTTATATTAGATTTGCTTAATAGCATTAATAGATTTTGTGCGTTTCCTATAGCCTTAGATTAGATTTGTGTCTTAGAATTAATAGACTTTATGTGTTTAATATACAGTTTAGATTTATTGCCTTTAATTAGATTTGTGTCTTACTATAACAGACTTAGTGTGTGTTTTTTTTTACAGTCTTAGACTCTGAACGCACTTAATTTAAGAGATTTTATATGTGGGGTGGAGTAAGTTTGTCTATCCCTATTTCTAAACTTAACTTTTATTAACTTAAATTGACGAAATGACCCGACCTTGGGCACTCCTTTTGATGGTATATTTGTAAGTGTCAGAATTAGAATAAACAACCCGAGTTGAGAATATCCTAGAAATTGCTGATGCAATCCAAACCAGATCCAACTGGATGAGTAGTTTATTTTATCCAATGGTTAATATTTACGGGAATGCGACCAACCAAAGGAATGAGATCAAAAGTTTAACTGCTGTAGAGAATTCTATTGTCTAATCACTTGAATTTGGTGTGGCTAGAATCCAGCCATGAAAGGTGGCGATTAGCTTAATGGGAAAAAACAGCCTTTCCTTGTTTTATCTGAATGTCCTGGTTTACTGATCATAAATTGCTACAACTGTGGTAGATATGAGATGTATCTATTTCAGTGTATGTGTAAGGAATATACTACACTCCATTGATATATGGCGACAAGGTATGTTGACTACATCAAGCAATTTCTGGTAAAAGGAAGTTACTGGAAATTGCTACAATTGTTGTTCTGCTTGAGAGAGCTGATGCGGTGGAGGAGTGCCACTTCGAGAGAATAACGGCGAATCAATGTTCTACAACATGATGAGGGAATCACGTGGAATTGAGAGTAATAACACATGGAGAGTGGACTAACAGAATCCATGAAAAGTACATTTCAGCACATATCAAACTGTATTGATACTTCATGTTAAATAGCAGCCAAGAATGAATGTATCAAAAGTAAGACTAGACAAGTGCATTGTTACAAACGTAAAACAAAAGCATATAACATTGAAGTCGGTACATGGATGTTGTTGTTACCTCTGCACCAACACAAATTAGATAAATCATGGCAAGGAACCTATGAAGTTGTTTAGAAATTAAGTGGGTGCAATTTCTGAATTCAGATCAGATAAAGGCTGATTTATTTTCATGCTAATCTGATGAAAACATATAAAGAACACCAGGATAATATGGTTACTACTATTGTAACATATATCAAATCCATTCAACATTCAGGTTTAACAGATGCTGTAACTGTTGGTTAAATCTGGAACTCTCAGAATTCTGAAGCTCAACAGGTATGGAGAATGCTAAATGAAACTCACAATGTTTTTACTGATAAACCTAGAAAAAAGTGTCAGTGCAAATTTACAGTCTCACTATGAGATCACAATCCAATCACATTGAATGGTATGATTTACATTAAGCTAAACGGGAGTAAAACAGGAAATCGACTCCATGTTTGCCTTAGGTATGACTGAGAATGTGGAGTCCCCATATAGCTCTCCTATTGTCCTAGTTAAAAAGAAGGATGCGCACACCAATTTTGTGTGGACTACAGAGTTGAACAGGTTGATTGGTTTTATCAGTTGAACCAATGACTGAACCAGAGCACCTTTTCACTCAGCTCAGTGGAGCAAAACATTTTTTCTAAATTAGATTTGACAAAAGGATTTGTTGAGGAAAAGCAAACCTGAGATAGTGATTTGGAGCAAGGAGTGTGAAGCCAGATTTGCTAGTTTGAAAGATTGCCTGCCATTAGCTCATGTCTTCCATTTGCATGATTTCAATGAGGAATCCTTAGAACAAAATTGTAGCAATGCAGAACTACACACTGTACTGATGCAGAAACACAGTGATATTCTGTATCCAGTAGACCTCTCTAGTCATAAGTTGAATGCGGCTGAACAGAATTATTTGACTTCAGAGAAAGAATGTTCTGGAATTGTCTGGAAAGTCCAGAAGCTCCAAGCCCACTATATGGCAAGCATTATGTCATAGAGACAGGTCACCAACCTCTCGCCTACTTACCTCACTTGATTAATGCAACAGGCATTGACCAGGTGGTCATTACTACTACAACAATATAGATACACTGTGGAATTCATCAAAGGCACAGACAATTCTGACTATTTGTCCAGAGCTGCAGAAATGTAAATGTAAGGGTCCAGTACATAAGTCTCTGTAAATGCTGCAAAATCTTAATATAAATATTTTGTATCTTCTCTATGGTAGAGAGGAAGGAATAATGTTAGAGTTCATTTATATGATGCTAAACATGATTGTGTATGTTGTATTTTCCTATCACAAGGAAAGAAGAAATAATAATAATGATTTCTGCATATGATTTGCGTTTGTACTCCTTAAGTGTGACCCATCATGTCTCTAACTTATAACAAGGAAAATTATGATGATTTTTCATGATAAAATGATCTAAAGTCTCTTAACAATTGGAGGTGTAATGGATCATGTCCCACCTTATAATGAGTATAATGAAATAAATTAATATGATATCAAATATCATATTAATTTATTTCATTATACTCATGCACAGTGATTATTAAGGCCTGTAAAATTACATTATCTTTATTTCTAAACATGTTGAATTAATTCTGTGTATGCCTTAAAACTGACAATTTTTTTGGTCTTGTCAATAGTTGTTTGTTTTGTATTATAGTGAAAGTTCACATTTAATGTTTGGAATTTACTCCTAATAGGATGGTTAACATATCAAAAGGATGGATGTATGTGGCAGAGTAAATTTGCCTATCCCTATTTCTAGACTTAGTTCTTATTATAAATTGTTAAATTGTTGAAGTGACCTGATCTTGAACACCCCTTTTTGTAAATGTCAGAGTTTAAGTAAACAACTCGATGTGAGACTATGCTAGAAATTGCAGATGCAATGCAACCAATAGATGAGTAGCATTTATTATCCAATGGTTAAGATTTACGAGGATGTGACCAGTCAATGGGCTGAAGTTTACCCGCTGTAGAGAATTCTATTTTCTAATCACTTTGAATTTGGTGTGGCAAGAAGTCCGGGCATGATAGGCGGCCATTAACTTAATGGTGAGTTAACTGATTGAGAGGGAATGTACTTTTTGAGCATTTTCGCTATTGATATGTTATATTTATGTAAAGATGTATTATATGAGTATGGCTATTATTTCTACAAATTGTGAACTATGATGCTTATATGTAATAAGCTAAACACTTGACATTGTTTGTAGTGAACCTGTTCATAAATTGATATGCTGTATTTATTATGCTGTGTGCGTGTATGGGACTAATAAACAATGTTGTAGGAAACTGTAAGTTAAGACTTGAATATAAGAGAGAATGGAGTTAAAGATGAATTAAAAAAGCAACCTTTCCTTGTTCATCCGAATCTCCTGGTTTACTGATTATAAACTGCTATGTGGTAGATGTGAGAAGTATTTACTGCAGCGTGTAAGGGATACACTGCACTCCATTGATGTATGGTAGCAAAGTATGCTTATTAATTGAAGCAAGTTCTGATACAAGGAAGTTACTGGAAATTCTACAATTGTTCTGCTTGAGAGAGCTATTATTGCAGAGCACCAGATTAGCCTCAAGAGAATAGCAATGAATCAGTGTCCTACAACATGAGGAAGGAAACAATTGGAAATGATATGAACAAAGAACTTGTGACTTTTTTTTATGAAATGCATGCAAAAATGACTTTTGCGGTTTCGTCTATACAAGGTTACATAGAAGCTATTATCACTTTTCTCTAACAACTCCATTTCTGTTCTCTGATAATAACTATTCTGTGATTTATATTGACAGTAATCTATTGAATTGTGTGTTAGGATAAAGACTGTATAGATATTAAACTCATTTAAACTTGGTTTCAGGGAAATATTGATGTCAAGTAATCTTTTTATATTCTATTTATATATGTATATTTGATTGTTGATTTAATAAATTTATTGACTTTCTTACACATATTGATAACCTTATGTTGGAGAAGAAATTGGGTGGATGTATGCTTGCTGAATATACATTATAAGTAAAATTTATCTCCTCCTTTAGTAAGTTTTCCACCTACGGAAATATTGTCTGATGGTAAATGTTTGTCTTTGATATTGTAGAAGAAAGAAAACGTTTACAGCGCCCGCAAGTGAGAGAGACGAGCGGTGTCTGCTGGAGAATTACACTATGTAACACAATTTTTGTTCCTGGCTTCTAAGTGTTATATTTCAATTGCTTATGTCTAAAGTACGTGAAAAAATGACTTCATTAAGCACAAACTTTGCTTACACGACAACAGCACGAAGAAAACTCGTTTTTTTGTGAAAATAGAACGATTTTGTTTTCATTTTCATCATTATGATCAGGTAAAAACAAAAATTGCACAAGGAATAGACAAACACAGTCGGAAACCACTCAACACGGTTCAGAAATGTGTAGATTTTCTAGATTTACGATTGTACTGTGAATCACTCTCTCGAAGTAGCCTCCAAATGTAGTCCCCCATCATGTTTTCGTTATACTGTCCTTGGTAACGACGTTCAAAGTTCAATATATCTTGATGAAAGCACTCGCCTTGCTCCTCCGAGTAAGCGCCCATGTTCTCCTTGAATTTGTCGAGATGCGAATCAAGGATATGGACTTTCAGAGACATTCTGCATCCCATTGTGGCGTAATTCTTTATAAGAGTCTGCACCAACTCCACATAGTTTTCAGCTTTGTGATTACCTAGGAAGCCCTGAACAACTGCAACGAAACTGCTCCAAGCCGCTCTCTCCATCCTGTTCAACAGCTTTGCGAAATCCTCACATTCTATGATCGTGTTGATCTGTGGTCAGACGAATATACCAGCCCTGACCTTAGCCTCGGACAGCTTTGGAAAAAGATCTTGGAGGTATTGAAATGCTGCTGACTCCTTGTCAAGAGCAGTGACAAATTGCTTAATGAGGCCTAACTTGATGTGCAGTGGTGGCATAAGCACTTTATGAGGTTCTATCAGCGGCGCCCATTTCACATTGCTCTTCCCAACAGAAAACTCGGTCCGTTGTGGCCAGTCCTTTGTGCAATAATGCGCCTTAGTGTCACGGCTGTCCCAGAGACAGAGGAAACAAGGAAATTTCGTGAAACCTCCTTGAAGACCCATGAGGAATGATACCATTTTGAAGTCACCGATGACCTCCCATCCGTAGTCATCATACTTTAATGCACTCAGCAACATTTTGACACTGGTGTAGTCCTCTTTGAGATGCACAGAGTGGGCCATCGGGAGAGACGGGTAGTTGTTTCCATTGTGAAGCAACACGGTTTTGAGGCTCCGGGATGAACTGTCTATGAATAGGCGCCATTTAATAGGATTACATGCGATACCTATAGCCTGGAATAGACCGGCAACATCATTGCAGAAGCACAGCCCATCACGCTGACTGAAGAAGTTGGAGAATCTTTGATGCCACTTCCTCTGATCCGTGACGTACGCTATCATCAACCAAGTTCCACTGTTTGAGCCTGGATATCAGAAGCTCAGCATTCGATTTCGTAAGCCCGAGGTCCCTAATTAAATCGTTCACGTCTTTCTGGTTAGGGAAGTACGGCTTTCTATCCCCAACTTCATCTGCGGAATCGTAGTCCATATCTCCAGTATCTGCCTCGCTATCTGACTTGCTGCTGTCTCCTGAAGATGGCCGATGCCGCCTAGGAGGAGTCGGAACAGGCAGATCGGGGCATAGCATGGCTAAATAAATAACTTCTCTTCAACTACGAATCGTTATCCTTTCAGTCTGCAATAACACGAATTGGAATCTTGGTTCGAGACACCTGTGCTTTTATACTTGTACAGCTCCTTTTGGAACGTTCTAGAAAGTTCTGAGAGTTTCTCGAAAGTTCTGGAAGTTTCTTGAACGTTCTAGAGTGTTCAGGAGAATTGTAGAAACATGTGGACAACTCTAGCAGTTCAGGGAGGAAGCTCGGCATTGAAAGCAAATCGAGAATTTTCTCGAACACACGCGATTTTCCAAATTTCATTGTCCCGGTCACAGAAGCAAAGTTTTTCTGGAATAACAGCGATTTCCTTTCTATTCTAGACCTAACGGATTAGGAAAACACACTTTCAACCCAGGAACAGAACAAAAGTGAAATTTTGTTACATAGTGTTATTAATAACATAAATTAAGATTCTCCTTTCTTGTACTTAGTTATGGATGATTAATTAATGAATAATAATAATAATAATAATAATAATAACCATTAACTAGATAGCTCTGGTATCACACCTTCTATGTTTTAAAAGTTACAATCAAATAAGAATGTGTGATGTATATTTTAATTGGGTTTATTTTTGAAAAAGAAAGAATGAAAAACGTTAAACATTAATATCAGGTAAACAATTGGATTCTCTAGTTTCTCGTCCGTGTTAATAATTATAAAGATTATTTATAATGTTTATTGTCAGGTGTAAAAGGAAATAAATTGACTGCCAAAGACGTCATTGTGAGCGGAAGTCCGATCCATGACCCAGATTGCACATTTATAAAGGTGTTGAATGAGAGAGGTCTGCCTATTCACCAAGAGAGGAATATTCCCACTAATCCACTTCCGGAACCGCCCCCATATAAAGACAAAGCTCTGTTGATCGGTAAGACTACACGATAGAAGGGAAACTCACGTGCTTTTATTGTGATTATGTATTGGCCCGTTACACATTAGGATGAACAATTTTCATTTGAGAAAAATAAATAAACATAACAATTTCATAATGAGCTATTGTATAGTGATAACATAACGTGCTAGCTTTAAGACTCAATCACACCTTTGTACTTTCGTTTCTGATATACAATACCGATTAAATCCCATAATCATTGCATTTAGTTGATACTTTATTTACTAAAGAAAAAAAAACTTGTCTCATTCACTGAATAGACTGGCGTCTAACTTTCATTTCCTTGACAGCAAAAAGTGCTAAAGAAACAAAACAATATTGGAAGAACAGAGAAAAGAGAGTATATATGTTCTGAGAATATTCGTATCTACTGGCATTAAATGTGCACTGAAAATAAATACACATTTACACTAATTATATCTGCTGACGGTAAAGATGTCTTTGCTAATGATTATATTTACTGACAATAAATACATCTTTCATTAAAAAAAATATCAGTGTGTATAAGATCAAGCGCGATTAAACGGGTAAAAATGTTCTATTTCTGCACACTTAGTTACAACACAATGACGTCTCCGCTGATTTGTCGTCAAGTTCTATAATTAGTTACAACACAACGACGTCTCCGTTGATTTGTCGTCAAGTTCTATAATTAGTTACAACACAATAACGTCTCCGTTGATTTGTCGTCAAGTTCTATAATTAGTTACAACACAATAACGTCTCATTCAATTAATATATCACATCAGTCATTTAAATCTAAGTAAAGCTTATCATTACAGAAGCAGTGTGAACTGGCACAAATGCTGTTAATAGCACTCTTCTTGACAAATTCCTATGACGATTTAAATGCAAACTGCTTTGACCAGGCAAGACACACTGACGACTGGCACAAATGGTTATCAAATGCAGGATTATCTTCTTGCTTACTGTACTGCTAAAAGTAGCACCAAGTTAATGTAAAGCTCCTTTGAAAAAAAAGTACATGTTGTTGGGGGAAGGTCTGTTTGAAAGTTCTTAACTTCTTTTCACCAGTCTCATGTCGGTCCCTATCTGACTATTTTAATAAGTATCTAATTCCATCGAGTCCTCATTTCTCAATAACAAAGCTGAAAATTAAACTTCAGAGACGGCAGCAACGGTCAAGAGATTAACAATATTTACATTTTCTTCGTGTCCAGGGGGAAATACTCTTCAGGGACTGGAGGCCAAGGTCGTGGTTTACGTACCAGAGATCTATCGCATTCCTGTCGAGGAGAGGAGCACTGACGATGCGTCACTTCAGTCTGTTGAACAAGCAGACGACATCCAGAAATGTATCAGCAGATTTGACGACTGGAACAAGATCTACATTTGGGGCGTCGCTTCCAGAACTGTGTCGCTCTTCGTTTTGTTTCATGTGTAGTGCGTTTCCAAGAACAGCTTCATCCTATTATGCACGCATTGATACACGTGTACTGCTGGAAGATGCGTTGATACGTCTGAAAAGCTCACGACAATTTCAAAAGCTAGTACAGAGCCATTACACATGCACGCACGCACACACACACACACACACACACACACACACACACACACACACACACACACAATAAAATCGAGACACACACAATATATATATATATGATTGACACACACAAATACACACACATATCATATACATATATGATCCACAAACACACACATACTATATATATATGATCGATACACACACACACACACACACACACACACACACACACACACATATGATCCACAAACACGCACGCACACGCACACACACACACACATATATAAATGCATTATCCACAAACACACACACACATATAAATGTATGATCCACTATGTTAGAAAGTTGTGTGGTAACAATGTTTTAATCATTACAATGTGTACAGTAATTCTTTGTACCTGTATAAAGGCCGGTGTGAACTGAAGACGCTTTAAAGATTACAACCTGCGTTGCGTGAGTCCTTTGTGTGTGTGTGTGTGTGTGTGTGTGTGTGTGTGTGTGTGTGTGTGTGTGTGTGTGTGTGTGTGTGTTGTGCGTGTGTGTGTGTGTGTTGTGTGTGCGAGTGTGCGTGTGTGCATGTGTGCATGTGTATGTGCGTATTTGTGTGTGGGGGGGAGAGAGTGAGATACAGACAGATGCTACGATAATATTCGAAAGTGTTCATAAGATACTGAATACACATTCTCTGTCGTGTCACTTCCATGTGAATGTACTGTGGAAACTGAGCCATTGAAACTATCTCTTAGTGATTTTACTCTTGTGGTTATAAAGAATCCTGTAATATCTCTTAGTGATTTCACTGTTGTGGTTATAAAGAATCATGTAATATCTCAAAATATATCACTAAATTTCACTCTTGTGGTTATAAAGAATCCTGTAATATCTCTTAGTGATTTCACTGTTGTGGTTATAAAGAATCCTGTAATATCTCTTAGTGATTTCACTCTTGTGGTTATAAAGAATCATGTAATATCTCTTAGTGATTTCACTCTTGTGGTTTTAAAGAATCATGTAATATTTCTTATTTTGTGGACATCCACCATGTTATTTGGCATTGTCAATTTACTCTTTACTAAATGTACTGTGGACTCTCGCAGTAATGTGATAATTAGCGCCTGCCTGGTACCGTAAACTTACATACTGATGCTATAAATTACGCATGCATTATTACGTTGGGAATTAGATAGGCATTGATTTTTTTTTTAAACTTTGATGTATTTTGTGATTATTTTCGTGTTTTGCACTGGTTTTGGCCTTCATGAATGCGCCATTATATTCTGCAATGAATCCATGCATTAACAGTTTATAATAATTCACATAATTCGGGTGAAGCGTACTTTATTAACTCTATGAGCATGTATGTAGTTGTACAGTGTGAACGTGTCATTATATTCTCTAATGTATAACATGTAGCAATAGTGCGTAATAGTTGAGGCAATTCGAGTGAAGCGAACTTTATTGACTCTTTGAAATAGTGAAGTTGTATACTATGAATCTTGCATTATATTCTGCAATGAAAACATGCATTAACATTTTATAATAATTTACACACACACATATATATCATATACATATATGAGTTATGTGTACTTCATTACCCCTATCAGCAAATGTAGTAGTATATAGTGTTTTGCTGATTTGTGCATGAAAGTAAAGATTTCTTTTGAGAGTTTATTTATTTAAACATACACTTAAATAATGTTAATAAGTTAAGAGTGTTCAATTAAAACAGAACCGAATATGAACTATTAAATGCAACGCATGCAACGCTACGTCAAAACCAAGGTGATGACAGAACTAGAGGATTGGTGGACGATGTTGATCAGTGCAAGGTCACAAAGGGGTTGTATGACATCAGAGCTATATGAGTATCTTGTAACCAGGTAATTACTATCATAAACAAAATGAGTAGAAAGTGAAGTAGCCAGGTAACTACTTTCATTAACTAAATACACAGAAAATGAAGTAGCCAGGTAACTACTTTCATTACCGGTAACTAAATACGCAGAAAGCGGAGTGTCCAGGTAACTACTTTCATTAACTAAATACACAGAAAGTGAAGTAGCCAGGTAACTACTTTCATTACCGGTAACTAAATACGCAGAAAGCGGAGTGTCCAGGTAACTACTTTCATTAACTAAATACACAGAAAGTGAAGTAGCCAGGTAACTACTTTCATTACCGGTAACTAAATACGCAGAAAGCGGAGTGTCCAGGTAATTACTTTCATTAACTAAATACACAGAAAGTGAAGTAGCCAGGTAATTACTTTCATTAACTAAATACACAGAAAGTGAAGTAGCCAGGTAATTACTTTCATTAACTAAATACACAGAAAGTGAAGTAGCTAGGTAATTACTTTCAATAACAAAAAATAAGGAAACTGATGTAGGGAAATTATTTTTCTTTCGCTGGTCCCCATTCAATTAAATTAGGAAAAGCAGACTAACTATTAATTTTAATTAAATTTTCTATAAATATATGTATTTCACCTGCTAATTGGGCAAATCATCTTGGTTTTTTGTTCCTTAATCGTCAAATGAATGACTCCTGTTATTTTCCTCACAATAATACATCTTTGAAATTATCACTTTGTAATTGTTTATCATTATGTCTTTTCGTTCGTCTTCTCAGTGGTCTTATTTCGTTTTTTTGTTTTAATTTCATTATGCAAATTAAGTTCCTTTAGTATTAAATTTGTGAACCTTCCTTTCCAATAGAAAATTAACAAGCAAATCAATACGTGGATATGTACTAGATTGTAATTTTAACTTGTAAGACTATTTTATCAGCAAACGAAAATTTGAAGTATTTGCGCAACTTTGCCCAAAGTATTACCCATTGCCCAACTCATTATCCAATTTGCCCAACTCATTACCCACTTTGCCCAAATCATTACCCAATTTGCTCAATGCATTGCCCAATTGCACAACGGCATTACCGATTGCTCAAACTGCTTTTGTCATCACGACTCGTCACTGCCATGCTTGCTCAGCCCGCGTAACGAGAAGCACGCTCTCTTGTTATTGGATTAATAGGACATTTTTGTTTGTAGCTCATTTCCCGAGCATTGGATTAATAGGACATTTTTGTTTGTAGCTCATTTCCCGAGCATTGGATTAATAGGACATTTTTGTTTGTAGCTCATTTCCCGAGCATTGGATTGATAGGACATTTTTGTTTGTAGCTCATTTCCCGAGCACTGGATCTGGTAAAATGCGTTTCGTAAATATCTTGTACGCTAACACGTTTCAAACCTTGCCTAGGACTTACTTATTATTCCCTTTGGTGATCATATGAGTCGCTTTTCTACGTAATTTAGCCTACTCGTATAATTATAGACTGGTTCCCCATCCTTTTCCCCCATTTATTAATGTTTTCAAGATGGAATGGAATTTTAATGTCTCTCTTTCCTTGAATGTTATTTTCCCCGTTGATCTCCCCTAGGATGTGTGGCCCGGCAACAACAGTAGAGATTTTCTGTGTGACCCGCCCACGCGTGGAGATTAGGACAGAGGGAGAAGGAGTTTCTGAGACAGGGGAGAGGATGACCCTCTTCGCTTTGTACCCAGAGCAGATGAGACTTCTGAGCTCGCAATCAGCACGGGTATTTCTCACGGGTCCACCCGGCACGGGCAAGTCGATCGTGCTTGTACTTAAAGGTCTTCAATGGCTGTCAGCAGGCCATGATATCCACGTGGTCAGCACGTGGTACAAAAGTCCGCCATCATCTTTCCTCATCGAGTACCAGTTGCAGAAGAACTCTGCTGAGTGGCGCGGTGGCGCGGCAAAAAACCTTGCACGTGTTGTCAGACACCAGTACGACTTGGAGGACAGTGTGACGAATCTGGTTCGAAGCCTGGCTGCGCTTGTTGTGGGTGGTCAGCTGCACATTATTGCGGATGAGGCTGGGCCTGAAAAAGGGTGAGAATTTAATAGGCATTCAATAAGCGTTTAATAAGCATTCAATTGGCGTTCAATAGGTGTTCAAAGGACATTGAATAAACGTTCATTTGACATGTAATCGATATAATTTAAACTGTGTATTTATGCAAGGAAACGTTAAATAAATGAGCAAGCAAATAAAAAAATTAATTAATTAATAAACAAAATAAAACATGGATTAAAGACTTAGCCAACACTTATGCAACTTGGCCAAGCAATGTGGATCAAGTTATAATCCTTAACTTGATATCCAGCTTACTAACCACATGGCTAACTGACCATCTTGACCTGTCTGCATATGCATGTGTTATCGCGCCAGATGCTCCAGACTTGCTTTTGCCATCATTGAAACCAGACGAAGTGAAACGCTTTTCCAATAGAAGTTGTATGGCAGCAATCAGTGATTTACCGACTGATCATAGCTCAGTACTCACTACTGTCCTATTCTAACTTACAAGTCAACTTATACATCTCATTCACAAAGTTACATCTGAAGTAGCGCCGAAATAATATGTCAACGTCCCATTCATACTAACCACCAGACACATTATTTGCACTTCTATTTGAAAAGACGTAATTATACATAAAATATTAATTTAAAACAAAACAGTTCAATATTTGACATGGCTATTTACATCAAAATATTGGTATTTACTAGCATTAGTAGTGGTAGATTTAATACGCCCTGTAGAAACTCTCCCATTTTTTAAAAACAGTACTTTAGAAGTGAACGTGTCTATACTCTCCCTTCCCCTTTCCCCGCTGTTCAGGCCTTCAACAACAAAAGTCAGAGCGGAACAAAACAAAATGACGGAACAGGAAAATGATTTAATCTACTTAGAAAATATGCAGCAGGTATGTCATTTAAATATTAATATTAAAATGTATGTGCTACGCTTGCCATATAACTGTTATAAGTTCACTTGTGCAAGGTTGACTCGTGCTGATGATTATACATCAACACAATGAAAATAACACACATACAAACGAAGCCGTATATATGTATAATATCTGTTTGAAAGGATTGACCACAAAAATGCATGACTACCTTTATATACTAATTCTTCCGTTGTTTTTTCCAAACATTATTTTTCAACAGGAACAACTTCACCATCTTCTGCACTGATCTTCTGAGAGAAGCACCTTTACTCAGTCTGTGGTCAGCTGCCATTGACCCCTCAATCCGACCGCCGGGCTGGACAGAGGAGAAATTGACCGTCCCACTAAGGTCTCCGCCAAGCGTGATCCGAGAAGTGTCCAAAGCTGACCAGATCCATAGAGGGCGTGTCTACGGATATTCTGATAACGGTGTGCCGGCTCCCACTGATGGCCCAGCAGTCAATAGGCTATTCCATGAAGGACGGCCAGGACACTTGCAGAACAATCCTCGCGACTGTGAAGTCTGCGGAAGAAACATAGCCAGGTTCTTGATCGACCTCTGTGTTGGCCAGCCTGGTGTGTGGTGATCATTACAATTTATTTTAGGTTCAAATTAACTAAACAATTAGCTTTTAATTAGATGGGTCGTTTTCTTCTTTTAGATTTGGTTTCTCTTTGGAAGATTTTCTTGTAATTATCGCTTGTCCATATTTGTGTTTGTGTTTGTTTTTGTTTGTTGTTTGATTGGTTGGGTATTTTTCTGTTGTTTGTTTGTGTGTGTGTGTGTGTGTTTTCTTTTTCTTTTTGTTGGAATTTTTTGTCTTTGTTTTTGTTTTTTGTGGATTTTTTTTTCGAGGGGGTGGGTGTGAGTGAGTAATGATAAAGTATGAACATTATATTCCACGTTTTTGGAAGAGTCGAAAAACATTAAATGTCTTCAGCCGTATTATTATTAAACACCACGGTAAAACATTAAATGTCTTCAGCCGTATTATTATTAAACATCACTGTAAAACATTAAATGTCTTCAGCCATATTATTATTAAACATCACTGTAAAACATTAATGCTTAGTATGAAATATTCCTTTATTTCATAATAAAATATTTCTTGCACAACAAGACAACATTATTTTAGTCATACATTGTAACTTTAATTACTAATCAAACAACATACCAATAAAATTCATAATCAATGGAAATATTTTCGTCCTTTCCTTTCTAAATTCTATTTGATAGATTTTGACACATCACATACCAATAATAAATAGCATTGGGTATTTACGAATGCTAATTACCCTGTTAGGATTACATTGCGCTAATTGTCATGCTGTGCATTTATTTGCATTAATTATTCTATTAGGTATTCATTTGGGCTAATTATCATATGTATTTATTTTATACTAGTTATTCTATTAGGTATTCATTTGGGCTAATTATCATATGCATTTATATTGTACTAGTTATTCTGTTAGGTATTGATTGGAGCTAATTATTCCAAATGTTAGTTATTTACTCGAGTTATTACTTATTTATATATTTCTTTTGATTATTCGAAGAGTTATTGATTTCCACAAATTATTTTAAGACACTTTAATTCCGCAAATTATTTTAAGAATTTTTTATTTGCGCTAATTATTCTAAGAACTACTTATTTCAGCCAATTATCCTGTTGACGTTTATCAGCGCCACTGATCCTAATCGGTATTTATTTACACTACTTAAACTAAGACTCCACTTAATAACCTTGAGAGACTAAGAATGAGTTGGGTTCACTCGAAAAAAAAATCCCACATAACCAAAACTGGGTTCGATTGGGTTTAATCAAGCCTTTCGTGGTGAGAAGAATGGGGAAACAATACAGTGTGATTTCTTCTACAGCATACATTCAGTTATTAAAAAGAAATATATTTAAAACCATAATTATTTTTTCTTATTGAACTGTGATCCTTTCTAATAGTGTACTTTTAATAAACGTGCATGGAACTGTGTATAATTGTGCAGAACCTGTGTCACCAGACCAAGTTGTCGTACGAGGACCTCCTCCCTTACAGTACCGTGACGTCTTAGTGCTGTGTGAGAATCCATGGGACAGCCGGGTAACTATCGATACTCATCTGACGTCACAAGCCTGCGGTCTGGTTCGTGGATTGCGTTCGTGTCACTTGCCAGTGCGCGTTGTGGAAAAAGACGCTGAAAATGAAGCAATTCGTGACACGGCTTTGGCGTTGTCGAACAAGGTCACGGTGACCCACTGGGGTAACGTGCACGGCCTTGAGAGAAAGATCGTAGTAGAGGCAATTTTTAGATCGCAGTTCAATGTGTACTCCAGGCTGTACGACATGTCACGCAGTTCGGCACAACTTGTCCTGATTGATGTGCCTTGTAACGATAACCTGCATCGTGACAACAGTCTCTGACGTACCTCAAGATCCAGGTTGCATAATACAATTAAAGCCGAGATGTTATTGCCTTGATTTACAGACTCCTCGACGAATGTTGATCCTACACAGGATTTATTTCCCTTTGTTAAGGGAGATAACTCAACAAAGTGGTTCTAGTGATCGCATGTAATTGTCCAAAATAAGGAAAAGGGAAATAAAATTTTGTTTATACACTTACTTCGTGAACTATTGCTTATCTTACCTCTAACCTCAATTAAATCTGCACAGTCAAAACCAACATGAAAGCGCTTTATATTCATAAGCACTTCTAAGTACTTTTTCTATAGTTTATTAAATTTCGCTTAGGTTGTCTAAAACAATTGCAAGGCTGTTTTGTATTCATTAGTAAATCAATTTATAATTTGGTGCCTTTTGCTGAATCACATATTAAAATTCATGTAAGAAAACACACGAATTTGCTTATTTAAACTGATGAAATTTAGATGGGTGTATGTACACTTTTAAATTTCTGATTTATTGGCGTTTAAAATTTGTCAACTACTTAAAGTAAGCAGAATGGTAGCTTTCGTTATTTAAAGTGAGAAAAATACAGACATCTGAAGTCATTATGTGTACCGTAAGACATTGAAAGAAAATTGCTTTCTAAGATTAGTAATAAATTCTGACATCTTTGTCCAGTTTATGAGCACATTCGTCCTAAGAAAACTTGTCATTGGTTTTATGTCTTGTTCTAAAAATATGTCACTCTAAGGGTTTTCTTTGATTTACTAAAAGTAACTTTGATCAGAATTGTTTCTCTCAGTCGCAATAGTTAGGTTTATATGTTTTATATGTTTTGGCAACAACATGCATTCGATCTATTAAAATTCCTTAACAATTGAAGACAAAGAAAAACAAGATCCCACCCCACCCCCATATCGTTCCAACTATTTCGATATCTTTAATCCAGGTAAATTATTCACCATTTAATATCAGATCAGACGCATAGTGAATTTTTGTGGCAGAGCTGAAATAATTCCACGAAAGGTTTACTGGTGCAATTCGTTAATGAATTTCTTTATTTAGTTTTTTTTTCTTTTCCATGATCGCCTAAACCAATATTTATTATGCATAAAGTTTCAGTCTGTATAACGTAATATAGTGTGTGCTTATCTATTATCTGTTTGTCAAAAATACTTTAAATCAACGCAAACAGTGACGCGAAGAAATGAAAATGTCTCGTGAATGACATAGGAACCGCAATTTTTTATTGTTGAAGAAACTGCTCTAGTTAGGAAATTTAAACTAGAAAAGATGCTGAATAGCTGGGGGGAGGAGGTGGTAGGCGTGACATGAAATTTAAATATCTCACAACCCAAAAAGAATAAATAAATAAATAAATAAATATGACCAAACACTCGACTCGTGTTCGACAGCCTTTAACAATAACAGGGCGTTTTGGCGGCGGATATTTTGAAACCCAATTAGCTCTGGGGGCAGCTTTTGTATCTAATCAAATGACTGATGAATGAGACACAAATGCAGTGTACACGATACAAGTCAAGCAGCCATTCAATGAGACCCAACAATGATGCCATTAGATCAGACAACAAACAGATCCAAATGAAGTAGCTAGTAGGTCAGATAACAAAGAGACCCAAAATGAAGTAGACATTAGATAAGACAACAGAGACCCATATGAAGTAGCTAGTAGGTCAGACAACAAAGAGACCCAAAATGAAGTAGACATTAGATAAGACAACAGAGACCCATATGAAGTAGCTAGTAGGTCAGACAACAAAGAGACCCAAAATGAAGTAGACATTAGATAAGACAACAGAGACCCATATGAAGTAGCTAGTAGGTCAGACAACAAAGAGACCCAAAATGAAGTAGACATTAGATAAGACAACAGAGACCCATATGAAGTAGCTAGTAGGTCAGACAACAAAGAGACCCAAAATGAAGTAGACATTAGATAAGACAACAGAGACCCATATGAAGTAGCTAGTAAATCAGACAACAAGAAACCCATCGAAGTAGTCGTTAGATCAACAATAACACCCAAAGACCTAGCCATGAGGTCAGACAACAATGAAACTCAAAATGAAGTAAATCAATGACTTACTTGTTAGCAATGAGACCTAACCCAAGTGGCTAAATCTATCGGAGGGCATGTTGACACGGTAGAGAGTAACTGTAGAATTATAAGAGAGGACAGTGTGTTGTGCTATCTCAGAACTACAGACGAGTGAAACACTCCAGTTATTTGTATAGAATCTGCAATTAAAGCGAGAAAAGAAGCAATTTGCAATGGAGCCCTGACTTTCTGTGATCTGCCAGAACTTTCACTTATATCTTCTGGGTCTCAATACGTAACAGTAACAAAGCAGATTTTTCTCACAACACACAGGCCTGCATTTGTTTGCTTCTAATACATGCATACATTGTACACACAGTAGGCTGTGCTGAATATTGTTTTTCAGTAATCTGGAAAACCCATACATCACACACATTCCATGAACCAAAACTTCAGATGATTTAAATATAATCTTTAACGGAAAACCCATGCGTCACACGAATTCCATGAACTATACAATGGCTTAAATATAATCTTTCAATTGAAAACTATCGCCAATCCCATATACCTGGCGGCCTTCCAAAAAAGATTTAGAATGAGATCTAGAAGAAACTTTAATGCATTTATTGATCAGCCTACTATATCAGTCCGTTTTTATTAACTGACGTCACAGCAAATGATTATGCATGTACTTCTCGGCTTTCTGTTTATTACTTTTTCTGTCTTTTCTCTATAGCTTATGTTTCTATTTGTTATGTACTTTTTCTGTCTTTTCTCTATAGCTTAAGTTAATGTTAATTATATACTGCTTCTGTCTTTTTCTATAGCTTATATTTCGATGCTTCTCTAATTTCCAAAAACAACACGCGGGTTGTTTCTTTCTTGTATTTGTTATGAGGGGTTTCGGATTGTTTGCTAACTTTTTTTATCATAATAACCGTCCGCCACAATGCATAAACATTTATACATACAAGTACACACTTTCCTCTCTTCCTCTTCTTTTTCATGGTTGTTTTTGTTTGATGATGTTAGAACTATTATTACCATTATTATTATTATTATTATTATTATTATTATTATTACTACTACTACTACTACTACTACTATTCAGCCTCTTTCCACGACTTCTGTTTTTCACTGTCGGAATTTTACCAAGATTCTGAGAGATCCAAGGTTTTACCGAGGATGTGGGCACTTCCGAGGAGCGCTGCTTTGAGTAGTGGAGCAAGTCTGAGGTTTCCAGGGAGTTTATTCAGATAGCCTTCCAGTTCAGATGTTATGTTCCCCAAGGCTCCTATCACTATAGGTATCACTTCTACTTTTACATTCCACAGTCTCTGAATTTCTAATCTGAGGTCTTGGTATTTTTCTATTTTTTCTCTTTCTTTTGTTTTTATGTTTCTATCACTTGGAACAGCGTCATCAATGATTGTTGCTGTTCTCTTAAGTTTATTGAGAACTACAATGTCTGGTCTTCGTGCAGGAATCACCCGATCTGTTCTTATCTCGAAGTCCCACAGTATTTTTACTTCTTCTGTTTCGGTGACTGCTTCTGGTTGGTGCAACCATGCTCTTTCTGGGGTTTTTATGCCATAGTTCTCACACAGATTTCTATGTATGTGTTTGCCACTTCGTTGTGTCGTTTGGTGTATTCTGTTCCAGAACCTGACATCCAGATAGAATGTGTTCTGTTGTCTCGTCCATGGATTTGCAGAGTCTACATTTGGAATCATTTGAGATTTTCATGATTTTCGTTTTGTGAGATTTGGTGTTGAGTGCCTGATCTTGTGCAGCTGTTATGAGTGCTTCTGTTTCTGCTTTCAATCCTGCCTCTTTCAGCCATTTGTACGTTGATTGCTTTGTTAATATTTCGTAGGCTTGTCGTACATACTGGCCATGGAGAGGTTTTTGGCTACAGGTATGTGCTAGTGCATAATTCGTTGATTTCTTCCATGTTTCTTTGTCTGTTTCTGTGTGTTGGAATAGTCCACCCATCTTTACTGCTTCTATCAGTGGATAATCTTTGTTGTTATTCCAGATGTAGTCCACATGGCCAATGACTTCTCCTTCAATGACATGTTTGATATTCTTTAGACCTCGGCCTCCCATTTTTCGAGACGTCTACGTCTGCTTTTGGGTGTAAGGCTTTATGTATTGTGAGTAGTTTTCTTGTTTTCTGTCCAGTTCATTTATTTCATTTGCTGTCCAATCTATGATACCTCCAGTGTAGCTTACTACAGGTATTGCGTATGCGTTGAGGGCTTGTATTTTGTTCGCCCCATTTAGCTTGGACTTCAGGACTTGTCTAACACGTTTTTCTCTCTTAACTTTGGACTTCACTTCTCTCTGCATATTTTCTTGATGCTGTAGTATCCCAAGAGAGGGTTCACTAGAAACAATGTCAAGTGTTTAGCATATAAGCATCATAGTTCACAATTTGTAGAAACAATAGTCTACTCACAAAATGCATCTATACATAAAATGCAAGTATAACATATCAATACCAAAAATGAATGATTTATTACCAAGACCATTCTCTCTCAATCAGTCAGTTAACTCACCATTGAGCCAATGGCCGCCTTTCTTGCCACTCCAGATTCAAGTGATAGACTTTAGAATTCTCTACAGCATGTACACTTTTGATCTCAGCCCATTGGCTGGTCTCATTCTCGTAAATCTTAACCTTTGGATAATAAAACCTCTCATGCATTTGTGTGACACCAATGGCACTTATTTAATGAAAATGATTATTATTAATAATTAAACTTTCATAACTAGTTACAAGTGATGAGAATATTAATTTATGTTATTCATAATTCTTCAGCATACACCGCTTGTCTCTCTCACTTGGCGGATATGCAGGCGCTGTAAACGTTTTCTCACTTCCACAACATTACAGACAAACATTTACCATCACACAATATTTTCAAAGGTGGAAAACTTCTTACTAAAGGAGAAGCATATCCACTTATATTTAGTGATCCCCCATCCACGCATTTCTTCTCCTACATAAGGTTATCAATATGTGTAAGAAAGTCAGTAAATCATAACCATTGGATAATAAAACATACTCACCCAGCTGGAATTAGTTTGCATTGCATCAGCAATTTCTTGCATATTCTCAACTCGGGTGTTTACTCCAACTCAGACACTTACAAAACTACCATCTTAAGGCGTGCCTAAGGTCGGGTTACTTTGAAAATTTAACAATTTATACAACAATAAAGTTTTAAAATAGGGACAGGCAAATTTACTCCACCACAAGTTGGAACTGGTTTGCATTGCATCATCAATTTCTAGCATATTCTCAACTCGAGTGTTTACTCCAACTATAACATTTTCAAAAGTGTCATTATAAGGAGTGCCCAAGGTTGGGTCACTTTGACAATTTAACAGTTTATATCACAATTAAGTTTAGAAATAGGGATAGGCAAATTTACTCCACCACACAGACATTTTAATATACAAAATAAACTTATTTGCTCGTGAAAGTTTGAATCTTCCAAACCTTTCCTTTTTATTTAACACTTTAAAAAAAATGGAAAGTAGATATCTCTTGCGCACACATTTATTTTGACTGTTAAAATAACCTTGAACGAAAGATTAGATTAGGTGTGACTATATATAGTCTCGACTCTAACAAGTCATATCAAATGAGGTGAGAGATCCATGAGAGTCCGTCCCTACGATAAAGACCGAAAGGAGTAGTAAGTACAAACACAGTTGTCTCTAGCAAAAATTAGGCTCTTCACGAGGTATAGCTACTGTTGTGTTATCTCTAGCAAAAATTAGGCTCTTCACGAGGTATAGCTACTGTTGTGTTATCTCTAGCAAAAATTAGGCTCTTCACCGGAAAGATATTAACTGTAATATGTGTTCACGAGGTATAGCTACTGTTGTGTTGTCTCTAGCAAAAATTAGTCTCTTCACGAGGTATAGCTACTGTTGTGTTGTCTCTAGCAAAAATTAGTCTCTTCACCGGAAAGATATTAACTGTAATATGTGTTCACGAGGTATAGCTACTGTTGTGTTATCTCTAGCAAAAATTAGGCTCTTCACCAGAAAGATATTAACTGTAATATGTGTTCACGAGGTATAGCTACTGTTGTGTTATCTCTAGCAAAAATTAGTCTCTTCACTGGAAAGATATTAACTGTAATATGTGTTCACGAGGTATAGCTACTGTTGTGTTATCTCTAGCAAAAATTAGTCTCCTCACCGGAAAGATATTAACTGTAATATGTGTTCACGAGGTATAGCTACTGTTGTGTTATCTCTAGCAAAAATTAGTCTCTTCACCGGAAAGATATTAACTGTAATATGTGTTCACGAGGTATAGCTACTGTTGTGTTATCTCTAGCAAAAATTAGTCTCTTCACCGGAAAGATATTAACTGTAATATGTGTTCACGAGGTTTAGCTACTGTTGTGTTATCTCTAGCAAAAATTAGTCTCTTCACCGGAAAGATATTAACTGTAATATGTGTTCACGAGGTTTAGCTACTGTTGTGAACAGCACTGTGGACGAAAGAAAAGTGTAAGGAGAGAAATAGGTCAGTAAAAGATTGTCGCAGTTTCTGTTTCAAGATTATCACGATGTGTGCAATCATGAGTTTTCATCAGCGAATCACACATCATGAAACGTCACAGTGAGCCAGCATTATGTATGAATGAATTACACAAAATCAAACATATCATCAGAATTTTCAAAGCGGTAATTATTCTTTTATATGCTCGTGTTATGCTTTGTTAGTCTGCGAAATAGCTGCGTCTGTACATGATCATTTAAATTAGCGTTTTATAGATGATGGTCGAAAGTTGATTTTGCTCCTTACGTGGCAAATATGATTGAAAACTCCATTGGTGACATGTCATCAGAACAAAAAGGTGTATATTCTTCAAGAACAAGTGGACCATGCCTCTTGATAACGGCTCCTTGTTACCACGTGATTTGTGGGAAACATCTATACTGGCAGCACTTTCAGGTCGATTCCATTCTTGTAACTTATTTATTTCTGTGAATTGTCAGGCACGAAACTTAGTGCCAGACATCTTGTGTTCTTGAATGCGAACATTCACTTTGTAAGTGTTCTTGCTTTAATTAATTCATTTTAATGGAATACTAGACACCAGGCTGGATATCTGTCTTGTGCGTATGTGTATGTGTATAAAGAGATGTATGTCTGTGCATGTTTGTGTATATGTTTCTGAATCTGTGTGTGTGTGTGCATACTTGTGTGAATTTGTGCATGTTTGTGTTTATGTGTTTGTATATGTGTATGTTTGTGTATATATGTATCTGAGAGTGAGCGAGATAGTAAAAATAACATTTGGTATCATTCAGCTAGGCGTAATGCAGTTAATTTAAGATCACGCGCTTTTAATTCATTATTAATGTTATTCCTAGCTCATCTCTATATTGTTTATGTCATTTTAATGTCAAATTGCACCATTATAGAAAGCGTTCATGTATGCGTAAGAATGTGAATTAAATAGGTGTGTGTGTGTGTGTGTGTGTGTGTGTGTGTGTGTGTGTGTGTGTGTGTGTGTGTGTGTGTGTGTGTGTGTGTGTTACTAGAAATGGCTGACAACCCAAAGTGTGGCACAGACTCATCTCCAGTCGAGAAAATCATGGCGAAGCAGAACGCAAACTTGAGATCAGAGAGAGCGGTAAGACACTTGTGGTTGTATGTCTCCACGTACTTTACTTCCATTTTTAAGCTCCTATTTTGGTGTTAATTATGTTAATTATGTTAATTACAATTATAAAGCATAATTATTAGTCCGTTGGTATAATCCCTTACTCATGCCCATCAAACACAGGCACACTATTATCGTTGTCCTCATTCGGGAATTTGCGAACGAGCACCAAGAAGCGCACAGATCTGTGACGTAAACTGGCAAGGTGCTTTCCAACCAAAAGCAATGGGTCATCTGGTCTATGGCATCGGAGAGATGAGGGCTATAGAAAAATGCTAAAAGTAATTTCCACATGAGAAGATTTTATTTACTTTTTTGTTGTTGTCGTAAAAGTCACATTGATTATAGGGATTTATAACATGTAGTTGACTAATATTTGCATCATTATGTGTGTGGAGCCAACTTATTTGCAACCATCTACTATAAAATGTACGTTGTTTTTCTTTTAAAAAAATGTGAACGATTTGATGTAACAGCGAAAGCGTTCTCAAGGCTATTTCATTTGGAAGGCTCTGATTGTGTGTCTTATTGCACATTTTCTGAAATTATCATTTAAAACTTATCTTTTGATTAGTTTCATATTGAACAATTAATATATAAACACAGACCACACCTGAATTGTCTAAAATAAACCGTAAGTCTTACTTTTCAGATTTTAAACAATGAAATGCGACAATTCATTTTGCGCGAATTTCCGGAATTGCATTCTTCCTGCTACCTCGTGCCTCCCGCGCAGTTCAACAAGGTCAGGTCTCTCAGGGTAACAGAACGGTCCAGCCCTGGACACGATGTACTTGAACAAATACTGACCCCGGACTCCGACTTGCGCTCCAACCGCACCACCCTGTCTGTCCGGCGTTGCCTGGATCACATAATACGGCATTCTGACAGCGCCCCCATGATGGTCCTTTTTGATTACAGTTTCGAAAACTATCTTTGCAAACTTCACGCCAAGGGAAGCAAATCACTGCAGGAAGGTCACCACCAAGCTCCACACCGATCCATACCATTGCAGCAAAAATGCTCCAGCACAGTTGTTCCTGCCCCATCAAATTTCAAAAGCCATCCAAGAAAGGGAGATTTTGACGTTCTGATTATCAGCCGCAGGTTCGGATTCGTTGTCATGGAAATTAAGTCGTTAGGGGACAAAATGGAAGCAGCAGGAGCACCGATTTTCGGACAGGACATTGACAGTTTGAGAAAGGCAATCGTCAACAAAGCGCTGCCTCAACTGGTTAAAGCAAAGTCCGTGCTGCAGGAGAAGTTTGAAGATTTACGGAAGACAATCGCCGTGACGCAGTGTTTTGTGTTCCCCAATACGCCACGTCGACTGTTAAAATGTCTGCTAGTAAAGGATCCAGGCCTTAAAGAGGTGAGAGTTCATTTTCATGCCAAACGTCTTGTAATTCATGTTTGCATCTGATCCTGATCAAAAGCACTTTCTGTATTACAAAATAAAAGAAAATAGTTCTCCAAATTATGTATAGTAAATTTGATTATGTCACACGCTGGGATAACATTACAATGCACTTTGATCTGGAAAAATATGACAATTTCCTCTTGCATCATAACATAAGCCTGTATACATCACTACATCACTAGAAGTTCAAAGCATATTACCAACTTAGGGATCTAGTAGGACATAGTCTGTATGAGACGTTGAGTTCTTATGCCTTGATCTTTATTTTAGTAATCACTAGAAATGTTTATATGATAGACATTATCCCATTCCTTCGCGTGCATTAACATCTAATAATAAAAACTGTTCATTATTATAGATTATTAAGAGTATTAAAATATTTAATAAATTTCACGACACTATAATACTCTTGAACAACTGCTATACCTTCCAGCCTAATGCTTACGATACATCAGTCATTTTCAGTAATAAAGCACATAGAAATTAGCCAAAATAGTTTGCTTACAATAAATAATACTTGAGTAGCTAAACGGGCAGGATATTTGTGAATACAAACACATAAATAAAAGATTGGTTTGATTATTCCTGTTACCACACATAAACACAAAACGTTAAGAGGGTTATAATACTTCAGTTATCACTCCAGGTAATAAATAAACATATTTCATTGCTTTCTTGTATGCATTGTATTTCGCATTTCTAACATTCTAGGAGAAAACAAATCAATCAAAAGAGTCTTGTACACATTTTTACATTTTAAAAATCAATATTTATTTTTATGTTATGATAAATAAAATCAAATTTCTAATTAAGTGTATAGTAATTAGAAAGTTCCTTCATGCATTATTATGTACAAACAACTATAATATATAGGCTTCGTGCTTTTTCTACAACTGTTGTTTTATTTTATTTTTCAAAGTCAATAACAACCGCATTTTCCCTTGAGCTTAAATTTACTGCGCCTAACATCATTCAGGGTACTGTCACTAAAACTATCCACGGCTAACCAAATGTTTTGATATTCTATTAATTTAGTCGTCCTAGACATGACAGATATCTATAGCTAAGAACTTATATTAATCTATTAATCTTTTATTTTAATCGTCATAGAAATAACATATTTATTATCTACAGTTTTAGTCGTCATAGAAATAAATAGACAGATATCATCTACAGCTAGGAACTAAAATTTTCTTTGGTTTTAATCGTCATAGAAATATATAGACAGATATCATTTACAGCTAGGAACTGAGATTTTCTGTGGTTTTAATCGTCATAGAAATTACACTTACAGCTAAGAGTTGAGATATTCTGTGACCCAGATATAACCTCCAACTAACCAAGAGTTGAGATCTCTAGGACGGTTACGTCATAGACAGGACATACGTATTATCTACAGCTCCCCAAGAGTTCATCATATAATTAACACAGATATTATGTACACCCAACGTACAGTTTAATTCTAAAAGTAAAGCTTGTCAAGGTAAAATGACCTGGAAAAAGAGTGCGTGGATGGTAAAACTTTCTATTGCTGTCGCTGGTGTTCTACTTATTCTTGCTGTTCGTGTTCTCTGTTGTGCGGGCGAATAAATACGGACATTAGTGTGCTACTGTCATACTCCTTTAATCAATGACATTATTAATTATTTCATTTTTCTGCTACTAATCTGACTTTTGTTTCGATGGATACGGTTATTTTACAGCAACTTTTGCAAAGTCTTGGAGAAGAAACCATCGAAGAATTGCTAAAGCATTTTCTATGCGCCGAGGAAGCCAACTTTGCTGACAATAGACAATTGACGTCATCACTCTCAGACGTATTGGAAAGCTTTGCTGCGACGGGAGATCTCTCTACTGATATAACATTTCAAACTAAAACAATAGCATCAACTGAGCCAACTTCTCAGATCGGGTCGGACAGCAATGGAGCAGAGAGAGATAAAGAGACAATATCTCAAATATCACCAGTACTACCAGATGAGAGATCATCTCGGTCTCGGGCGGACAAAAGAAGAGGAGAAGGAGAAGGTGTGAGCATCGAGTCACAAGACTGCTGGGAGCAACTGGCATTCCATCCTTTGAAAGTCGAAAGTCAAAAGAACGCTACTCATGAACAAGAAGCAGTTATAATGAAAGGACTGCCTGACACACCTATCCGAACTAGTGACCTTCTGCTGGAGTGGTGGAACACTTTGATCAATCAAATCTGTTGTCAGGGTAACAAGATCAACAGCCCCCGAAACGAACTACAATTGGAAGGACAAGGGCTGGAAGAATCAGTCGGATTTTCTTCTGAGGAATATGAGGAAATTATTTCTAGGTGAGTGCATCCAACTCTTTATAGTGAACCACTTTGTATGTAACTGAGACTGCGTATTTGGAAAGTTAAATTAAAAGTTAAAAACGGAAAGGGATGAGCGTTTGTGTATGGTGAACATATTCTAATTTGAAGATAGATAGATAGATAGATAGATAGATAGATAGATAGATAGATAGATAGATAGATAGATAGATAGATAGATAGATAGATAGATAGATAGATAGATAGATAGATAGATAGATAGATAGATAGATAGATAGATAGATAGATAGATAGATAGATAGATGGATGGATGGATGGATGGATGGATACAAACATTAAAATTTCAGATTGCACAACGATGTTTATTTACTTTATTTTCTTTGAAACTCTAATACAGGTTCTGTGGTCCGTATTCCAAGGTCAGCATTGAACAAAAAAAGCATACGAAAGACGAAGTTCGTACTATCTCAGACTGCATCCACCTGACGGGCATTCGCTTCGGCCGTAGCATCCTCCGCCCCGAACAGCTGAAGATTCTGAACAGCGATGAGAAATTTGTTTACATCTTGGGCCCGCCGGGATCAGGAAAAACTTTGATTCTAGGACTAAAAGCGGCAGAATGGGCCAAAGCAGGACATTCAGTCGTCTTTCTCAGCTGTGAAGGGGTAGATCGGGGAAGTCTAGTTACTTGGACATTACGTGACCAGGTTATACAAGCTTTAAAATTCGGCAGAGTGAAGCCGGCCATAGCCACCGAGCTTGACACGCATGACAGATCCCGAAAACCCAACAGGAAAGAACCTCTCGCTTTAACAAAGAGCTCAGAAGCTTGCCGAGTAGGCGAGAGAAGGGGTGGTGCTACGTGCACTACCTACACCAACAACATCCAGGCAAAGTCGTTGAATTCCGATGAACCCAGCACCAATAATGTCCACCACGAAATTATTTCGCTCACCACAGATCCGCGACGTCTGATTGACAAGCTGGTGACTAATTTTGAAGGCAAAGGTCTAAGGATCATTATTGATGAAGCACCTGTTCAGACGTATATTGACCGTTTGCACGAGCTTCTATGTGATGCGCGCAAACAGTTGGAAGGCGTACATGCTTTATTTCAATCCATGATCCACGAAGACCCCACCTGTTTTGATGCGAACATATGTATCCAAGAAGATAACGACGCGATTGGGGTATGTGTGATGTAGTAAATTTAGCTTAACGGGTTATTTATTGTATAGATATAAGAAAACATATTAACGCACTTTAGCTATTTTAATTAATTTTATTTATAATAATTTAAAGCATTTTAATACAGCAAATTAAATAATACTTGAAGAAATTTTATTTTATTTAGATACTTTATCAAATAGAATTTTAAAAAATGTATACACTTTTTCCGATCCTTTTTTGTTGATGCAGAAAGTCTTTCAAGAATTCGACAATCGTTTTGAAGTCATTACACATAGAGTGGGTAATTTGCACCCAGACAGCATTAGGCTGGATATCGCGCAGTCAGACATTTGGAGAATTTACATCTCTGGCCTCAAAGAATGGTGTAAAATAGTCAAAGAAGACCGTCAATCTGTGTGGGAACTTTGCTTAATGGCACCAAAAGATTGGATAGCCAGACTTATAAATATCTTCTCAGAAATTGACCAAAAGATGACCTCCACAATGGGCTCGCTGTTCAGTGTGCAGACTCCCCTTAAATTTTTTCCTTTTAAAGACATCTTCAATCTTGTTGCTAAGGACTACAGCACAAAAGACATTTGTTTGTGGAGCTCGGGGATCTTTTCATCATATCAACCTGACAGATTTCAGGTTAAAGCATTAAGCTGCTGTGTTCGGTGTCCACCGGAAGTACAAAAAGTGCTCGAGTTGACGGAGAAGTGTTTTAGGGTAAGTCCGGTAATCGAAAAGCTTTCACTAATTTTTTTTAATTAGAATGCCTAAGGCAAGTCTATTAATTGGGATGTTTTAAGGTAAGTCTTTTAATTGGAATGCTTTAGGTAAGTCTTCTGGAGAATTATTAATAACATTGTGACGACAACACCACTTAGTTCATGATATGATTATTATTAATTTATTAATCATCCAAACCTAATTACAAGTGGTGATAATCTTAATTTATTTCATTAATGATCCTCCAACAGACACCATTCGTCTCTCTCATTTGGCAGATATGCAGGCACTGTAAACGTTTTCTCTCTTCCACAACATTAAAGACAAACATTTACAGCCACACAATCTTTCCCTAGGTATAGAGAAAACAAATCAGTCTATGTTTAGTGAGCCCCCCTCCACCCACTTTCTTCTCCAAATTAAGTAATCAATATGTGTAAGAAGGTCAATAAATTTAACAATAAATTTATTAAATCAAAAATCAAATATACACATGACAAATACAATGAAATAGATTACTTGTCATCAATATTTCCATGAAACCACATTCAAATAATTTCCTTACTACATAGAATTATGCCTAAAATACAATTCAATACAAATCACAGGAGAGTTCTTATCAGAGAACAGGAATGGAGTTATTAGAGATAAGTGATATTATTTTTTTCAAAAAGGTCTTAACAGTCTTTTGCATGCTTTTACAACAATTTCACAAGTTTATTTTGTCCATGATATTATGTCATGTGCTTTTCTCTGTACACATCAAAAACATTGACACACCTCTATTCTCTTGAAGTCAACCTAGGCGTTTTCTCCTGGCCAAACCAACTCCTCAAGCAGAATAACAATTTCAGCAATTCTAGTACTTCCTTATACCAGAAATTGTTCATGTAATCAGCATACATCAAAGGAGTATATTGTATTTTTTTACACTCACACACACAACAGAAGACGATTCCTGTGGTCTCCCCAGTCATAACGGCTTACAATCAGTGAATCAGTAGATTCAAATAACACATGAAAGGCTGCTTACTCACTGCAAAATATAATCAAGGAGCAATGCTAAATTCCAGTTTATCGCTTTATAACTACATTCTTTCTTACATTCCAGTCTCAACTTACAATTTCCTGCAAAGGTAAATATTAGCCCGATACATGCACACAGCATATTGAATACAGCATATCAAAACAATGTCAAGAGATTAGCACACTATATATGAGTAGCTCAGTTCAAACATTTGTAGAAATAATAGTCTACTCACATAATAATCTTATTAAAACACAACTGTAACATATCAATAGCAAAAATGTGCAAAATATTTCAAGTCCATCCTCTCTCTACAAGTCAGTTAACTCAGCAGCCACCTTTCAAGACTTGATATCTTTGCCACTTCAAATTCAAGTGATCAGACAATAGGTTTCTCTACAGCACGTACACTTTTAGATCTCAGCCCATTGGCTGGTCTCGTTCTTGTAAATCATAACTATTGGATAATAAAAACTATCCACTCAGAATGGTTCACATTACATCAGCACTTTCTAGCATATCCTCAATTAGGGTTGTTTACTTCCAACTCTGACACTTTCCAAAACATCATCACAATGAGTGCCCAAGGTCGGGTCACTCTGACAATTTAACAAGTTATATAACAATTACATTTTAAATAGGGAGAGGTGAATTTATTCTGCCACAAACATAAATTAAGGTTCTATTCACCTGTAATTAGTTATGGATGATTTAATAATAATCTTCATCTTCATCATAACCAATAATTAGGGTGGCAATGTGTCAAAGAATCTTAAGGTAAGTTTTTTAATTGGGATGTTTTGAAGTATGTCTACTACCTGTGAATGTTTTAAGGTAAGTCTTTAAATTGGAATGTGTTGCAGAATAAATATCCCTATTTCTAAATTTAATTGTTGTATAAATTGATAAATGTCAAAGTGACTCCAACCTGGGCACTGCTTATGACGATATTTTAAAGTGTCAAGGTTGGAAGTAAACAACTCAGGTAAAGAATATGTGAGAATTTGCAATCCAGACCAGGTCCCAACTGGATGAGTAGTTTTTATAGTTTCATATATGCTCATAACAAATTCATTCAATGAGGATAGACCAAAAGTTACTTTGTTGAAGAAAGTCTATATTTTAATAACTTTGAACAAAAGTCGAGTTTGGTTATAAAGGAGATCATTATCTTATGGGTAAGTTAAGGAAAGAATGGACTTGGAAATATTTCGTACATGTTTGCTATTGATCTAATCAAAATGTTTTTAGATAAATATCTACAAAAAATAATGTTTAGAAGCAAATCTGCTAAACAAAATATTTTAAAGTAAATGTATTAATGAGAATTTGTTTAAGGTAGTTGAATAATCTTCTTGTTTCCAGTTAATAGACTTTAAAACACATGCTTTTTTTCACTGAGTGGAGAATCTTAAGAAGTAAAATCGGAAATAAATCGGGTCAATTGCGAAAATAACAAAGCACGCACAGATAAAATTTTCTATAAAATATTTCAGATTACAAATTTTTCAAAGGACTGATATGGATTAAAAAGTCTAAAGTATAAATGCTGAATGTATAATTAATAGTATTGAATAATTTATTGAAAAAAATATTGAGGCGACGAAGTCAGCGATAGCACATGATGCAACCATTAAGGCTTGTTTACTCTGCATTTCAGCATTAAATGAATAAAAATTAAATCAATAATGATTCATATTAAAAATAATGTTTGGGCCTGAAACTGTATTTCAGTAACATATATTTATTTATTTATTTATTTCAACCTTTCTCTTTCTATTTATTTTGCTTAGTTATTTCTGCATTTGTTCTCTGATATAGTATAGAACAGGGGTGCACAAACTTTTTAGGCCAGAGGGCCAAATTTCCAATTGATAGTGCGTGGAGACCCGCCACATTGATGGCTCAGTAGAAAAAACCCACACAAATAATGAAATAATGTGCTTTACATTCGTAATAATGGTAACATCTAAAAGTCCTCCAGGAGCCGCATAGAGCTCTGTCTCGGGCCGCGGTTTATGCACCCCTGGTATAAAACGTTATCGACTTAGTAATCATTATTTTTCCTTGTTTAGAAAGAACCCTATACATATACAACTGAAAACTTTCCCTTAAACCCTCCGCTCCCTACTTCCGGTCTTCCGGTGAAACTGATAAACCACAGTCTTCATGATGGAAAGGTTGCAGAGATCATCAACTGCGAGAATTGTGCAACTGCTCTGGCTGACTATCTATTGGACACTTTAAGAATTGGTGCGTATTATGGTAAATGATGGCTGCATTGTCTTAATTATCTTTTCTTTGCTGGACGCCTTGACTTGTGTGCTGCTGAATATTTCAGCGAGACTTATTTCAATACATGAGAGAAGAGTTTACGACAGTATAGCTTAGGTTTACTGCCCCGGCCTTATTCAGCACAGGAATATTATACTCGAGTAGCGATTGGTGTAATTTGACATTAGAATAAAATATTAAATGAATATTTCAGAAGTAATCTATTATCTCCTAATGAACAAGATTTTAGATCAGTCTATTAAATATCTCACTCTGAGTGACTGTAAATCTCAGTCTGAGTGATTAATATCTCAACGTGAATGAGTAATCATTTCAAAGTGTGTGTCTAAATATCTTACACTGACTAAATTATTTCAAACCAAGTTACTTTATAAATCTCAAATTGATTTGTTAAGTATATAATGTTTAAGAAGGAATTAATAGTCTCAAACTGAGGAACTTAATATTACCTCAAACATAGGAAGTATGAAATAATCACAAGATGAGTGCCTATCATCTAAAATTGTTTCTATTATTTCAAAATGAGCATAGACTAAGATACTCATGGATCTCCAAGTTCTGTTTGCTAAATGTGTCCGCCTGACGGGTTTGCTGCAACACTTTCATTTCTTTGAAGACCTAAAATAAACAATGATAATATTTGCTGGAAACCCCAAATGAAGACTCCTTTGGATTCGACAATTTAATTTGGGGGAGTGGTGAGGGAGGTGCTTTGCAATAATTGATAGAATCAATTAAAAATGTATTCAGACTAGGATTGGTTATGCTTATACTGATACTTGTTTCCCGTTGCTTTACTTTTCAGCTATTAGGTCTGTTTACAGGAACTCGTGTAAACTTTGGTAGCTGATAAATTAATTGTAGATATATTCTCCTATAGATCTGACTGAGCAGATAGTTAAGTGCACTGCAACACTATGCTGACATGTACTTGATTCGCAACATTTTAACATAGTGCAAGCACGTACTTCTTGCAACATTACAGGGCAATGCTCAAAGATAAAATATATCAGTTGGAAATGAAGTGCGATGCTACAGTTTATGAATAAAACTAAAGACTAGATCTATAGTAATATTTGTTACGTACAGATATATCCCTTTGGCGTCAAATTTCACTCAACTAATATAGACTTTGTCTGGTGTACTTAAGGTAACAATCACCCAAGGATGAGTATCGGTGGATATATTTACAAAAGCATAAAATTTCCCTGCAACCACGAAGACTGTCTATCTTTTGTTAACAATAGAAATCTAAAATAGCGTCGATCTAACCAAAAACAAATTACAATGATACCGTACCCGTCACGTGATCAATTTGTGTCCATGTATCTCGATCAACAAAACTCAGTGACTAATTATCTCAAAGTGAGTGACTAATTATCTCAAATTGAGTGACTAATTATCTCAAATTGAGTGACTAATTATCTCAAAGTGAGTGACTAATTATTTCAAACTGAGTGACTAATTGTCTCAAGATGAGTGACTGAAAATCTTAAAGTGACTAATTTTGTTCATAATGAAGAAGTGATTATCTCAAACTAACTGATTAATAAATCTCAGCTAAACGACTAATTATCTCAAACTTAATTTATACATAAATAAGCCATCATAAAAGACTACATAAGTGTTTACTTCTACAATTAATATCTCTTGCCCTCCTTATTGCTCTAACAAAACTGTAAACTCACAGTCTAAAGCATCCATGCTACCTTTGCTTAGGTCTGCGTGCACTCATTAATTTGTTTTATAGTGCATTTTAGAAATTAAATGTAATATATGATGCATTTAAAATATCTTTCCGAAACTCTTTCATGCAGGTCTTGAACAGATTATAAATAAACAAAGTCTGTTGCAGGTAAACCTGACAGCAAATTGCAGGCACATGACGTCATAATCAGCGGCAGCCCTATCCATAAGCCAACTTGCGAGTTTATAACCGCTTTAATTGGCAGAGGCCTTGACGTCCAGTTTGAAAGCCAGACATTGACATCACCACCACCCTACCTGGGAAAAGTTCTTGTTATTGGTAATACACATACTTTATGAGTCACTACCTGGGAAAAGCTCTTGTTATTGGTAATACACATACTTTATGAGTCACTACCTGGGAAAAGTTCTTGTTATTGGTAATACACATACTTTATGAGTCACTACTTTTAAACTACTTTTAAATCCACAGAGCCATTAGAAAAAAGAATTCGTATTCATTCTGTTACCAGTTTCCTGTTGCCCGTATTGTACACACGGTCTTACTGTACATACAGCTTTAAAGTGAAGCTTTAATCACTTGTAACAAATGAATACGTACATACAGCTTTAAAGTGAAGCTTTAATCACTTGTAACAAATGAATACGTACATACTTCTTTAAAGTGAAGTTTTAATCACTTGTAACAAATGAATACGTACACACCGCTTTAAAGTGAAGCTTTAATCACTTGTAACAAATGAATACGTACATACAACTTTAAAGTGAAGCTTTAATCACTTATAACAAATGAATACGTACATACATGAATATGGAAAAGAAATGCAGTCTGAAAGAGAATGACGAGGGTATATAGGAAACAGTTTTGTGTCATTTATAACATAACACTTAAATTCAGTTGATTGTTTCTCTGTACACATATACACATATGTGTTTGGGGGGGGTGCATATACATATGGTAGTGTTTATTCGTGTGTTCATATTATGTGTGTATATGGTTACTCAAGTAAAATGTTAGGTATATGTAGTTTTAATATAGTTTGTGTGCATTTTTTAGTTTTTACCGTGTGCATGTTTCAAAGTGTGTTTGTGTTTGTGTGTGTGTGTGTGTGTGTGTGTGTGTGTGTGTGTGCGTGTGTGTGTGTATGTGTGTGTGTGTGTTTGTGTTTCTGTCTGTTTGGATATATTGTAATGAGACAAGGAAATAAAAAAAAACGATAAACAAATTAATGCAATCACATTTACATATAACAATATACGTATATTGCAAACTGTCTACTAAACTTGAAAATGTCTATGGAACAGGCTCTACTTTATTGATTCTCCATTAATATTGCTTCGATTTTCAGGGGGAAGTACTCTTTATGGACTAGAAACACAAATTGCTGTCTACGTGCCAGAGGTCAAACTCATCCCTAAAAGGGAGAACATCCATGCATCGGCGCAATGTTCTGGTCAGTCAGAACTTCAGGAATGCATCAGCAAATTCGACGGGTGGAACAAGAGATATCTTTGGGGTGTCGCTTCTAGAGCTGTATCCCATCTTATCCTGTTTCACGTGTAAAAGAAATTGTTGGAACAGGATAAATCCCTGAGAAGTGACTGTTTCAGAGCTGCGGTACACCTCACCAATAAAAGTCAATCGGATGGCACTGTCACAGTGGATCAGGTTCTTGCATTTGTCCATTAGTTTTGGTTTTCTGGAGAGGTAACATTGTCCCGTCTTCTTAATTTGATGGTGGTAATGTAAGCTAAAAGTTATATATAGTTCGTATTTGAAAGACTACCAAATTTATATGTACTGATGGTGGTAATGTAAGCTAAAAGTTATGTATACTGTGTATATGAAAGACTACCAAATTTATATGTACTGATGGTGGTAATGTAAGCTAAAAGGAAAATTACCATAACACGAGCATAAGTAAATCAGAGGTAAATTAATTATATTTAAATAAGTGTAAATATACCAGTTTGTTTATAATTAATAATATTATACGATTTTGTGATTAATATTTTATTCATTTGACACTCCATTCAGTCAGTCTCGATACAGTGACATGAAACTTTGTCAATCTCATTCTGACAAACACATAAAACTTTTAAAAAAATATTTATGAATTCATGCTAAAATTAGGAAAAACAGTATGTAATGTATCTTATGACATTAATATGAGATATCAGTGTACTCTACATGTAAATCTAGCATTCATTCATACATATATACACTGTATGTTCTGTTATTAATACACAGCGTAATCTATTAATAATACTCACTATAATCTATTAATAGTGCACTGTGTAATCTGTTAATAATGGACTGTGTAATGTGTTAATAATGCACTGTGTTCTGTTAATAATGCACTGTGTAATCTATTAATAATGCACTGTGTAATTTGTTAATAATGAACTGTGTAATGTTTAATGTAATCACTGTGTGATCTATTATTTTTTAATAATGCACTGTGTGATCTATTAATAATGCACTGTGTGATCTATTAAAAATAATACACTGTGTAATCTATTAATAATGCACTGTGTAATCTGTTAATAACGCAGTGTGTTATCTATTAATAATGCACTGTGTAATCTGTCAACTCTGTAGTCCAGTTAATGTAACTCGAAGACATAACATTTTAAAATATTCATTTTAATCTAAGATTATGCAAATGCAGTACAAACAGTCGCATTGTGATAGTAGCAAAGTGTGGTTCTAGAAAAATACAATCCATCCTTTGTCTTTAATGAGGCTACAGGTGCAAGTTAGGTGTAAATGAGAACATGGATATATTTTATATGTAAAAATCTCGATTAATTAATTAAATGTGCTGTTGTTAATCCAGGTTAGAACAATTTGGTTTATGTCACTGATGGTGTGTGTGTTTATTTGTGTATATTAATTATTGTCGTATAAACTTTTTTAATTTTTAAATTCGTGACCAACCTTAAACGCATCTTTGCTTGTGTGTGTGTGTGTGTGTGTGTGTGTGTGTGTGTGTGTGTGTTTGTTTGTTTGTTTTAATTAACGTCTTGTATTTTACGTGTATAATAATTGTTGTATTTTGAGGTCTTGTTAACGTAATGGATATAAACAGTTGACAGTGGATTTTAAAGTCTTATGAACCACAGTTTTCATGCTTAATCATGTATAATGTATACCTTGTTTCATCTTTATTTTCATTTCTTGCAATGAGTGTCCGTCCATGAAACTTGGCTCGTGAAAGAACTTTCATTTTTTTCTTTGTTCTTAACAATTTTGTTACTTACTTTGAGTTATTGAGAACACCCATACATACCTTTAGTCTGGAAAATGAGTGGTCTTTCCTTGACGGTACACCTAATAACTTCTGCGCAAAGTGTATGATTATACATGATCTATGTTCACTGCAGGAAGATTTATGCACATCAATCTCATTGATAACACAGTCCATTTCGCCTTGCTTCGATCAGGCACTTTCTCGCTGCAACGATTATCTCTACTTGAGCCAGGAAGAGGGCGCCACCTGGAACAGCTGCACAGTGCGAAGGGAGACAATCGGGTTTAATTGCAGCCGCTAATACCGCTGAAGAGTCGGGCGTCAGTTTGTGGGAACCATAACAGTTCAACTCCTAGAATAATTTGTTCAGGACTGTTTGATTTACAGAGGGTGTAGTTTCGTTAAGTTTCCTTTCTAGGCTGCATTTTTCAAAAGATATTTTTAATGTATTTATTTATTTATTGAAGCAGCAGTTGTTTGCTTATTGATGTTGATGCTTTGTTCATGTTTATTTAGATAATACAATTAACGTTTACGCAGCGTTCACACTTGTTGTGTCCATGGAACCAATCACTGCCATCACAATACGTTAAAGAACAATTATCAATTTTTTTTTTAAAGTGTCTTCTCCAATGCACTGCCTAGTGCAAACTCGTCAGCATTAATTAAGTCTATTAGGCTAAATCGATGACGTCAGAGTATGACTTCGAGAGCTAAAAATAGAACTGCATGGACAAATGCTGCACGATGGCCAAATGGGATGGACAAGCACGCCATGGCCACGCATCCTGCTCTCGAATTAGTATCAAGAATCCTGACACGCGTAATATAGTGCTTTGTAAAGCAGTGAGATATAAAGAAAACCCAACTTTTATATTATATATATATATTTAGACGTTTTCAGTTATTGTTTGTCTTATTTACTCTGGATCTCATCAGCTGTAGAACAGCATTTTGTACGGTTTTTGTTTGGTATGTTTATATAAATCCCGCAACAATTTAATTTCAACATACATTAATAAGAAGAGAAGGAATAAGGGAGTTGATGGTGATTAACTTTGTTTCCCATGTAAATGTTTTTAACTATTAATATATATGTTACGTTTGAAAATGGGCATGGAATTAAGATTTGTTGTTGTTGTTGTTGTGTGTATATGATGATGTGTGCATGTGTATTTACGTGCGTAGTTGTGTGCCCTCTATGTTTGTCTGCCTGTCCATAATGCATTCAAAAATCCATCCATCCAATAGCCTGTCGAACAATTAGTGTGCCTGATCCGTCCGCATCATAAGAAGACATTTATCTCAGTAAAATGGAAACTCGAAAGCAGTGTCATGACAGCAGCAACACAAACATTTGCTGAAAACATTTATGTCGAGACAACGCTCTTGCTCATTAACACAATGAACGAGGTGCCTCGGCTTGTTTTCGTCGTCTAACGATTGCTCTCTTTCTGACGCAAACTGCAAACTTCCAATGGACACGACTTCAAGATCAAAATGCTATCAGCAAGGGACCTGCGGTCACTTTCATAACAACTACAAATCAAAACGCATGTTTTTCGGGTATCCTACTAACAATCGTCAAGAGTGAAGTCTCTTAAATTGTTAAATTTATATTTTTATTAGTTTAGCTCCGTTCAGTTTACTGGTATCAGTGTTCGCTGAGTAAGGCTCTTAAAGTGGTTTATAACACTAGTTTATTATTACTACAAAGAGGTACCGACTCACTATTTCAGTTTTAATTTATGGGATGTAAAAACATTCACTTTATTCCTGTTGTTCTAAGGTAGGGGTTGCACTGAAATTAAAACTGTTGTTGTGCATGTGTACAATCTATTAGTATTATTATTGATGCTACGTGAGAGGTAGAACTGACATTATTGTTGCTAATGGAATTACCATGGATATTGATATTTTATGGGATGTACTATTGTCATCATTATTGTTGCTTTCCTACCACTCACATTATCACAGGAGGTACTACTAACAATATTTTATCTTTTGTTTTATCATTAGGTATCATTAACTGTTTTGTTTTTTTACACGAGGTACCATTGACAGTATGTGTTTTCGACGGGTTCCTTTGACATTATTACTGTAGTTTTACGGCGAGTTCCTTTGACCTTGTAACTGTTATTTAACGGCGGGTTCCTTTGGTTTTATTATATTATTTTATTTTTATAGAAAATACAATTTATATTATTATATTATTCTCTTTATGACTAACTGCTACTTTGGTGGTAGTATGTTTGATTTTGTTACAAATGTTTTGCTGGTTGTATGACTGATTGATTACTAATTTTTGCTGGTCGTATGACTGATTTATGACTATTTTTTGATGGTGGTATGACTGATTTATTACTATTTTTGATGGTGGTATGACTGATTTATTACTGTTATTTTAGCGGGATGGGGAGGCTTGAATTTCCTGTCCCCAATTTTCTGGGCCAGCACCCAAACCTTCCTACCGCAATGACCATCCTTTAATGAGCTTGTGACACTTTTTACTGCTCCATAAATTTGTTATTTGTCTAGATAAACCATGGAATGAGTTTGTACTGTTTACTGCTCCATTAATTTGTTATTTGTCTAGATAAACCATGCAATGAGTTTGTTCTGTTTACTGCTCCATAAATTTGTTATTTGTCTAGATAAACCATGCAATGAGTTTGTGGCACTGTTTACTGCTCCATAAATTTGTTATTTGTCTAGATAAACCATGGAATGAGTTTGTAGTTTCTCAACATTCATGAGTGACGAGGGTCGTAGATTTTCATATGTAAACTGTGTTTTGTTACTCTGACCCCATTTTGTGTTAACTGCGACCAAACAAATACTATATGTTGATATAATATTAATATCTAGTTAATCTTTAAAGAATATAAGTCAAACATTAGATTGAAAGCATCCATTCATTTCATGAAATATTAACAATATTTTGACGTGCACGGCCGTTGAAGGCGGTCATCTCATTAAATACAAATTTACATTTGCTGTTGAGTACAAAAGCAATATCTTGTTAAATGTAAGATTGCTTCTGATTTGCGTTTATTTATTTCAACGCAGAATAGTAGAGAGTGAAAATAGAAAGTAAAGATTTAAAGGTTATTCGTCGAGAAGTGTATTTTTCCAACAACAAAAATACTATGCGTGCATTCTGGGGTCTTATTTTATTTAAAAATTCAGAATGGCAATTTAATTTTGTGGATAAATTATCGAGAAAATTAGAAGAAAGAATATTCAGTAAATTGCTTTTTGATTCGATCTGAGAATAGAGTAACAATTTAATAAGTTGATTGAAAGAATATACTATTCAATTTAAAATCTGACATGCTTTTATTATATTTTGATGATGCTGATAAATAACAAATAATGTTGCCTCTTACCTTTGATTTTCTCGACTTAATTTCAAATCTCAAATAATTCAGTAAAAGACTTCACTGTAAAATACATAGATGGATGGAAGGACGGATGAATGGATGGATGGATATAGAGAATTGGGGGAGGAGAGCAAATGGAGAGCTTTCGTGAGTTGATATCAATTGATAAATGAATATAAAGGGGGGTGATGAATGAATAGACAGAAAGTGAGAGTGTAAAATCAGGATGGATAGGTTTATCTACAAGCTGACAGACAGATTTACTCTCTGAATGGAATTGAAATTAAAGAAAAACTGTTTACTAACAAGATGCAAACTCTACTAGGATTTTTTTCTCTCTCACTCTCTCTCTCACTCACACACACACACACACACACACACACACACACACACACACACACACACACACACACACACACACACACACACACACACACACACACATATATATATATATATATATATACACACGCGCGTATACATATACAGACATTTTCACAAAAATTAAAGTATGTAAAGCTTTAACATTAAGAAGAAGAAAACACACCTGTGTTAAATATAATTAAAACAAATAATTCATTATGATGTTTGAAGTCAACTTTATTGTGACTGTTAAGTTCAATTTTGCGCTTTGTTTCTTAAAGGACAGAAATTCTGTCATGTCCACACATGTACTCTTTACCTTATGATAATACTATTAATTAATGCTGTACATACCAGCAATCGAAATAATAGCTTTTGAACACACACAAATGTGAAGTGTAGACAAGTAGTGGGATATGTCTTATTAAATAAAACTACCTCGCTGACTATAAAGATAAATGAACAACAAGCAATTAACAACCTAAGCTATTAAAGGTGATCAAATATAAAATTTAGTATACTATATTACTTTTTTCTTACTCACTCTCTCTCTCTCTCTCTCTCTCTCTCTCTCTCTCTCTCTCTCTCTCTCTCTCTTTCTTTCTTTCTTTCTCTTTTGTTTTAAACACCCGTCAACACTAATACATTGAATATTCTACAACGCGTGCTAATCATTCTATAAAAAAAATTCTGTCTGCAAGCACTCACATTAAAAGAAGATAAATCCATTGAAACGGTTAAAAGGCGCTTTTACTATTAAGTACATAACGAGAGAAAAGTTTCTTAAAAGGTTTGAACAGGTTTTATCCGGATTAAAACTGCAACATATTCGATAATCTGACTGTAATAAGCTACGAAATGCTTAAAGCCCCTCTACTTTGCCTCGGCCTGTGTTTAAAAATATCGACTTTCTGGTACTAAGTACTGCGCACAAAATATGGCGACATTTGTAAAGTTGAAGCCACATAAAGATAATGCACAATCTAAGAGAGGATTTCATCCCAATACGTCCATCGATTTCGCCACCCGGTCGATAGCGACAAGAGGCGCGCATACCCTTCTTTATTGACTCCCTACTCCGGAGAGTGCACAGCAGGTCGAAGATCCCGGATGAACACGCTCTCTGACTGATGACGTCACGACATGTGAGGGACGGCCGCACGTGCTAATGGGTGGATAAGCGGTCGCGTATTGAAACACCTGTTTTAAAGAAGTTTAAAGAAGTGTCCGGTGATGCAAACAAGCAAACGTTTAAAACTCCTGCGATGGGCGCGGACTCGACAAAGGTTTGCTTGGCGATCGTCATTCTGGTCCGTGATCTTTGTTGGCCTCCATTTTTGCGCTCACTTGAAGACAAACAGGACATGGGTTTGTATGACTTATTTGTTTTCCTCTTTTAATGTCCTTCCTCTGGCTTTTATTTGTTTTTCGTAAACCTTCTTTGGCTTTCTGCAACAGTTGCCTTTATTTATTTTTGTACGAAGTTTAAATTACTAAACAGTGTAATAGATTATTATCATTCACCTTAAATATGTAAAGTAATAGTTCAGTACTCTCGTAGTATTAATGTGTTTCTGTGCTTTGTCAAAGTAATACTTTCGCTTAAAGATATGTAATTGCCTGTGACCAAAATATATATAAAAATATATAGTTGATCACAGGATTTTAAAAGTTTTTAAATAATCTTTGTAATAATGCTGTATTCAAGCTATTGTATGATATTACATTTGAATTACATTTTTATTGAACTTTAAAAATGAATTTTACAAACATTAGAAAATATATAATCTTTGCTAATATCTTCCAGCCTTTCTGTCAAGCATAAAACATTAATTAATAGCAACGAAAGAAAAAAATGGTGTAATGTTGTGATCCGTTTTTAATGGATACTTTCCTTTTATATGGCGACATTTTAAGTTAACAATTTTCAGTCGTCCTTTCCTTTCTTCAAGTTTAATGGTTACAGCATTTTTATCAACGCAAAAAATATAATGAGAAGAACACTTTAAACAAACTGATTGTACTGGTGATACCATTTTAACCAATGTACTTCTTATAATAATTATTATATTGGTAAAACTGTATAGTCATCTTCTTATAATGAGTGGAATACATTAAACAACCTATTGGTTGTATTGATGACACTATTTGAAACAGCATATATATTTTAGTGTTACGGAGCACTTTAAACAACCTACTGATTGTATTGTTGGAGCGATTTTACACAACATACGTATTATATATAATAAAGAGCACTTTACACAACGTACTAATTGGCGGAGCTATTTTAAACAACGTACATATTAAAATGTAGAACACTCTAAACAACTTACTGATTATATTGGTGGCATTATTTTAACCAAAATGTACACATTATAATATAGAGCACATTAAACAACTTACTGATTATATTGGTGGCATTATCTTAACAAATGTACATATTATAATAGAGAGCGCTTTAAACATCCTACTAGTAACACCATACTTACCTATTTACTTAATACGACCATCATAGTTGACTGTTTAAGACTGTTTAAGTGTGAAAGACTAATCAAACATGAACCCGAATTCTTTCCTGCATTACAGTTCTTGTTGCATCGTAGTTATTCATCTGTCGTAAGAAGGCAACGTTAAGGAGGTGTGGTTTGATTTCTTTCTTCTTATTATTATTGATTTAAAAATTAAATATAAATGCCAATTTCTGTGACATAATAACGTCTTCGAGGATATTTCTTCTTGCTGCTTTCAGGACGAACGCTGCCCGTGCCAGTAGCGTGCGAAGTCTGTGGCGACAAAAGCTACGGGAAGCATTACGGTGTGTACTGCTGCGACGGTTGCAGTTGTTTTTTTAAACGCAGTATCCGAAAGAACATTGCCTACACCTGTATAGGTAAGCAAATATGTCGTCCTTTTCCAGATGCGTAAATTATGATTTAAATTATTTCCTCCCAGCCCCCCCCCCCCCCAATTGAAATGCCCCTTACGATTCATGTTGCAATAGTTAAGTTAGGTTTTGAACAATTACATGGCTATTGAATTTGTTTGCGACAATCAAGGGTAGTGTAATGAAGAGAAATCAGTCAGTTCGGTTATTCGTAAGCAAAACCAGTAAACTATTCATACTTATAAAACAATATATTTAATTTTATTTGTAGCGGCTTCGTTTTCTATCTTTATTTTTATTATTTATTTATTTATTTTTTTATCAGGAAAAGGAAATTGTGTGATTGACAAAGCTCGACGAAATTGGTGTCCATTTTGCAGACTGCAAAAGTGTTTTTCCGTCAGTATGAACAGAAATGGTAAATGAACTATGGTATATGTCTATCAAGAGTATTTTTATAATTGTGAAAATAAAATTTAAATGAGCTATAAATGTTTGTAAAGTTTGACAATAAAAGTCTGTATAATGTAACTGGAGAATAGCAGACTTAAAATAGAATAATTATAAATCCCATTCAAATGATTCAATATGTTAACACTGATAGAAATTATTTCTATCCTATTAAAGTTTTCAATTAAATTTAAATTGGCAGCTCGACATACTTCATCTTAGAATTGAGAAATTCTCTTAAGTGCTGTTAATTCTGTTGTGTATTTGTGTGTGTGTGTGTGTGTGTATGTGTGTGTGTGTGTGTGTGTGTGTGTGTGCGTGTATGTGTATATGTGTGTATGTTGGTGTGTTTGTGTGTGTGTGTTTAATTAGCTGTTCAGGAGGAAAGAGGCCCGCGGAAGAACAAAGGCACGAAAAGAATATCGCTTTTTGCCCGAAGGTCTTCACAGCATCCCCAGCAGTCAGCCATCTCTGGTGCGTCTTCCGTTTCTCTTCCCCTCACCTCCGGACTGCCCTCCCTTGAAACAAGTGGAATGCCTTGCGAGCCAAATCTAACATGGAGCCCTTGTCTGAGCGCTTTCCGGCGAGTGGTTTCCAGGGGTCAAATTCTGCCTACGCTGCATCCAATCCATTCCCTTCTCACATGGCACGTGCCTTCCAATTTTCCTGCTTTCTTATTTGGCAGTATAGGGGGTAATGCAGACTACTTAAGTGGAGGTAAGCCAAATCTGTTGATGGAATTCCTCATTGCTTTTAAATTTATTGTTGAAATTGTTTCTTAAACATGGAAACAAGCACAACGTTGATTTTTAAAAGTTAAAAAAATGTATTTTATTTTAAATTTAAAATAGCAATGTAAGTGAAGATAGACAAAAACATAGGCACTTAAATTAAATATCCCTGCCTCCATCAGTGAAATCGTTTGCATAAGAAAAGTACATTTGAAACGTATTAACAGCATTCTTTTCATTCAGTAAGAGTTAGCAATCGAAGGACAACGATTAATTAAGCAGATAGTTTGCAATTGAGAGATTATCTTCCTTTTATTCCGTTAGAATCTTTTTTTTTTACTGTGACTCTGCTTAAATCTCTTTCATAAATTTGTTACTAAATATACTGACTCGTTAATACATATTTATCCGAAGACTAACATCAAACAGTCAATAGAACCCATTTAGCACTATGCAAACTACTTTACCTTTTACTCTTCTCAGAAAGTCTGATTGATTTAAGTCGATGAACAAATGTGTGCTGCCATGTTTTAAATTTGCTTGTATTCTTTTACTTGATTTTAATATTCTAATACATAGTGGGATCCCATGAGCCACTGGACATCCTAAAATTTTTACGCGGCACCGCCCAGCAAATTCTTTTGTCGTGCCTGCGGCGTGCCCAACACAACTACTTCTTGAAATCGCTGCATCCCCGAGAGCAGGTCGTGCAACTCGATGAGCATTGGTCAGAAATATTTTTACTGGCCGCCGCTTACTGGCCAGTGGACATCTCTTGCATCATTGCAAGACTGCAGCGCGCGTCGTCCGGTGTAAGTGTTCATTTCTTCAATTACAAGTCCTGGTCAGTGCTCTCTCTTGTCTGCATTAGCGCATTTGAGAACGAGAGTGCTCTTTCCTTAGTTATCATTGTTCAGTTTACGATGTGATGAATATGTACTGTGGAATTTTCGAAGAATGAGCGACTTTCGAGTTTACTTGTTTGTTTGCTTGTTTAGATTAATTGGTTTGTTTCACTGATTTTTTTTAAGCGGTGGTGGTTATTGGTTCGTTCGTTTATTTATTTATTTTAGTGATTTTACTTCGATTTTTTAACGTTACTATAACTTTTGTGGAATCTACGATATGTTAGAATAGTCGAGTAACTACCCCTGAACCTAACTGCACTTCTCTAAAAGGGTCTGTTCCAAATCTGACTGATATAACTTATTTTTCTAAAACAGAAAAATTTCAAATTAAGACTAGCATAATAATAAAATATGTAAATATCGGAACAAAATCAGATTTCTCACTTAGCGAAGAGTTATACACACTTTATAGAAATAAACTTTGAACCGAGATGAACGGTAAATTTTGAGACAACGTGCTCGTTACATAAACAGCAGCACAACAACCCAATTTTCTCTATAAAAAAAAAGCATCGTGGGCAGTGAAGTAGTGAAGTATTTCACTCAACGGCGCATGACTGAACGAGGAAAATGAAATGCGATTTTTTGGTCAGGAACACCGCAAAACGAAAAATGAACAATGCTATTTTTAATATTTTATTAACAATTCAAATATTCGAAATTTTGACGACGTCAAAATTAATATTGCTGGTGTTTATTGAAGTTTTCGCTGAGAAAAATGGCTGAGTTACCATGAAAACGTGCAGAGAGAGAGAAATATTTCACCAACACTTTTCTAACTGCCAAAGATTGGGCCAACCAAGGTCGAGTTTTAATTTATTACATTCCGTTTCTTTAGAAGAGTTGAATAGCACGCAAAGCAACAGAAAAAGAGGTTGGGGAAGAGAGAGAGAGAGAGAGAGAGAGAAAGAGAGAGAGAGAGAGAGAGAGAGAACTTCTGCAAATTTTAATCTGTCCTTAGCCCATTTCAGTTTCTCTCTCTACTCATTCTTTATCTCATAATTCTTTCATGTCTTTTATTGCTCCTTTCTTTCACACACATGCGTACACTCACATTAACATATGCCCACTCGTGCACATATTCCACGTCTGACGTGTCAAACTGTCACTTATGTTGTTTACATAAAATATCTTCACAGCAGTAAAAGTCAGTTATTGCCAATGAACCTAACTCGCAATCCGACTACAGGTACTTGAGGAAGTATATCGATCAAGTTGAAGTTTTATACAACTATTCTGTCTGTTGCTTGTTGTAGTTAACGCTGAAAACATAGTTAATATTTTTATATATGCAAGCATCCCTTCTTGGTGACAGCTGGGCAATATGTACTTATAAAAATATAAACATTTTTTTTTTAAATCCTGCAGCAATTAAAATTAACTGCATCGGCACTAAAAATGAAACACGTACTTCTCACTACAAGAAATTTGCTTCTTATGAAATGGGGGAGAGAGAGACTGTTTGTAATTAAAGGCCCAATGTTTGTTATCATCTCACTAGAGTGCGGACGTTGATGAAGACAGTGCATTGTCAGCTGTGCAGAAAGTTATCGCTACTTGCCAGGCGCTCCATGCTGACGTCACCGAGTTGCCGTTTCTAGAGACGCTAGTTTTACTTCGACGAGGTAAGTTGAGTAGTCCGCTGAACGCGTCCTTATGAATACGGAGGAATGGATCAACGACCTTTCTGTGAATAAAGTCGTGTAGTCCGCTGAACGCGTCCTTGCTAATACAGATGAAGGAATCGATAACTACCCTAACCCTAACCCTAACCCTATCGCGCATTTGTCGGGGCGCGCATTTGTCGTTCGCGCATTTGACGGGTCACATCAAAAACATTGCTCTGGTTGCTGATGTAGAGTATTCCCGCGTCATCATACCTATGGCTCCATAGAAATAAGATCAAGATAATTTATGCATGATGAAGAAAATATTTTTATATATGCTCCCCCGATCCATTTGAATACATTTTCTTTTTTTTTTTGTCCATGTATTTTTCTTATAATTCAGGTTTCTGTTATTATAACTTTTGTTTTTGCTTTGTGCGTGAAGTCTCTCACAAAACAAACCAAAAAATAAAGACAGCCCAGGTTAATGATACTTCGTTTTAAGAATTTCATATAACATATAATTTTTAGTTCGGTCTGTGAAAAAAAAGAATGTTTTATTTCAATACATTTGTTTGTATGTGCATTGCTTACTAGTTCTTCCTTTTATCCAGAAATAATCGGGTGGCAATGTATTCATTATAATAAATATTTAAATATATTTAAATGGCAAAAAATTCGTAAAAATAAAAAAGGCATGTTCAATCATCTTGTGTAGTAGAGACATATGCACACATATCGTGTGTGTGTGTGTGTGTGTGTGTGTGTGTGTGTGTGTGTGTGTGTGTGTGTGTGTGTGTGTGTGTGAATCATTCTTTATTTTTAAACTAACATAAAACTGTAAGACATGAAGAATGTGGAGTCCAGAAATTGTGTTTTAGTGCCGGTGATTGCAAAAGATTTTCCATAGTTTCATTTTAAAATCAATTAGAATATGCAATATATGTCTCTGTGTGTTATTTGCTTGGTGTATTGGTGTTTGTTACGTTTAGTGTGTCAATGTTTGGGTGTATATATATATCAAAGACGTACTGAAGTGATATACCACACTCTCTTACTGACTATCCAGAACTGATTCTTATTCTGTATTTAATGAATTAAATGCGTCGTTTCTATCTTATAGCTCACAAAGAGTCGGCTCAAGATGGAAGTCATTTGGAGGTTCTGCAGGAACAGGCTCAGCTGGCTCTAGCACACTACACACAGCACGCCTACGCACAACACACCCACCCGACTTTGTCAACCGCAACGACTGCCACTCTCCCTAGCATTGCTTTTGGCATGAAGCCGCCATCTTCGAGTGTGACATCATCAAATTCTGTCGTGACGCCACCTCATCATGTGATAAACACGATGTCCACGCAAGCGCGGTTTGGTCGTCTCCTTCTCGCTTTACCTTCCTTGTCTGCAGTTAGCGCAGAGGCCCTGGAGAAACGCCTCTTTCCTGAAATAACTGTTACAAATCTCATTAGATCTCTGTTACTTTGTTAATTAAGTGGGTATATCAAATTGCATCAAATCGGTTAACAATGAAATTTCACAGGATCTAAGGTAATCTGTGATTTGTTAGGCTGATTGTTTTGTTTCGTGTCCTTGATGTCAACTTCACTGGTTGGTCTAGGTGTGCACTGCCCAACCACTAATATTATATTTGCTCATCAAATACATTGGATAAAACTGATGACGTCAACAATTATTCACTGTGATGGACCGAGAATACACTATTCAGTGCCCAGAGTATTGTCTAGCAATTTTCAGATCTGCTGCTTGTAATGTTTCAAAATGGTGATTTAGTGTCGTTTGGATAAGCTGTAGGAATGAGGGATGAGGATAGAAAGGAAACATTACGGAAATGTGGATGACTTCTATGGGTAACTGTGATGTTATCTGTAGTGATGACATCAGAAAATCTCATCGTATTGAATCATAATATCCTAGATGACCTAATTATGACTGGGAATGCCGACTTAAATGTAATAGCATAGTTTTTATACAAGTCTGTAATCAGTAAGTGCATGTAATACTACTACTACTACTAATAATAATAATAATACGGCTTGTACAGACTGTTTATAGTATGTGTATACATGGTTCAGGCAATAATTACTTCAAATGCTTGAATTTGGGGATGAGAGAGGGGAAAATATACATGGCATAAAAAATATAAATATTAGGAGGATGGGATGTTTTAATGTTTCGAAGGAATACGTTTTTAAAGGTATATAATTCCTTATTTTAGAAAAGTAAAATATGTTCAATAAGACTAAAAAGAAATGAAATGTACATTAAAATTTTAATAAATGGGAAATATTTAAACAGGCTGCAATTAAGCGGTGATCAATTGTCTCCACCCTCGCGCACTTGCACACATCTATTTCGTGTTTTTACTCAGAAGGCGTGTTGATGAAGCAAAATATCACTTACCCTCTGGACCGCATTTTTTTACAGGTATATACACAGTTTGATGAAAGGGAAAGAATCTTAAGTTGTACCACCTGACGCTATTGATGGTTGCTTCCCTTACTATTGTGAATCCAATACACTGATGGAGAAGAAATTGTTTAGACGCGGTAACGTGAGACAAATACAATAGTACGCTATTGATGGTTGCTTCCCTTACTAAATACACAAGTACTCGATTGATGGCTGCTTCCCTTACTAAATACACACAAGTACACGACTGATGGTTGCTTCCCTTACTAAATACACAAGTACGCAATCCAAGCGTAATATTTACATTTTCCTTACTTAACTATAATTTTACATAATTTACCACCCCTCCTTCCCTTTCGCTTTTTACTCACCATGAATTTTATATGGCAAACTATCCCCCCCCCCCTAGTTTAGAGTTTGATAAAATAATTTAATTATTCGTGTATTAACGAATAAAACACGCTTCAGGGTGAGACAGCGAAAAGAAAGAAAAACGAATAAAAGATAGACGAAAACTGTCCCTAAAATGATGTCATGGCACTAATAATGAGGAAAAAAACAACCCTGTTCTCTTCAAAATATCTATTTATCTTATTACATTTGTGAATTTTATGTTGAAATAATCACTTTGTCAGCTGTAAATGTATGTTGATTCTATTTCCTTCACGAAAGTATTTTATTTAAAGATATAAATTATGTATGTGATTAAAAGATATGTTGTGTTTGTGTGACGCAATATGTCATAAAGAGATGAAGTGTGTGAGCATATTTGTGCGTGAGTAAATGCTTACTTTAGTGTGTTTTTGTGTATAGGACAAATTTATGCTTAGTGAAAAAAACTATTTTATGTATTAATGTTTGAATGTGTTTGTAACATTTTGCATAATAAATTACGTAAAAAATATTTTCATTGTAAAGAATTTATAAGTATGCGTGTGAAAGATTTTGAACTCTATGTGTTAGTGAAATATTTCACCTTTATACTAATTCATATTCATTATATGTATTTGTAGTTAAATAAGATTTTTTCGCACACTTTAGTAGCTTATAGTAGTCATTTTATGTGAATCTTGTAAATGTTACCATTTTAATATGTATAATAGTGATAAGATTAGCTCCCTAAACAATTTCGTTTTCTAGTTTTTTTGTTTTGTTTTACTTGAAATTAATTATAGAAAAAAATATATATTAAACTCAAGCGCAATAATAATGTCAAGATCAAGACTGGACTACAACAAAAAAGAGAGAGAGAAAAAAAAAAGCTCAATATTATTTATTAAATAAATCAATAATTCACACTGTCAGAGTAACCTAAACATTTGTTATTGTGCAGTATAAAACTCTTCTTTCTGTGTAATCTGCTCCTACAGTCTCCATCTTTGTTAGTATAGGAGCTGGGAATGCAGTAATGGAAACAAACTCATGTGAAAAGCCATCATGCATAATTTAAAAATGTCAGTCAGATAAAATTAATAAGTAATCATTCACGTGGCCAGTGAAAGTTAGTTCACAAGTTTACGAGTATTTGCTGTTGGGGTATTTTGTTGTGTTTTCATTTTATAAAAAAAAGAATGTTTTGAGACTGTTATCAAACGTGACAAGGGTTCGCGATAGAAACTCTGACCTGGTTTCCAGGCAGTAAACAACATGTTGCGGAGATATTGTACGTTGCGTCAGATGGGACATGTCTGCTTGTTTATATTGTGTATGTATGTTTGTGTGTGTGTGTGTGTGTGTGTGTTTATTTTAATTTACTCATGGTTGAGTGAAAACGTCAGCTGGACTATGTGAGATTCTCAAAATCACTTCTCCAAAATGACATTACTGTCCACGTATGGAATTACATTAGCAAGAAAACTTTGAGAAATAAACATTAACGAGTAAACATTAACAAATAAGCAAAGACAAGTAAGCATTGTCAGGTAAACATAGCAAGTAAACAACAAATAAACATTGACAAGTAAACATTAAGAAATAAACATAGTAACAAGTAAACATTAACGCTCGACTGCTAAATGTGCAACAGGAAACCAATACAACTTGATAATTTAAAGAATTAGTGGTGGTGGTAGTAGTAGTAGTAGTATTTTATCTTTTTCACGACTTCTGTTCACTGTCAGTTGTGAACGAAGTTCTTGTAATTTACCAAGATTCTGGAAGATCTAAGCTTTAAGGAAGATATGGGCACTTCCGAAGAGCGCTAATCCTAGTAATGAGGCGAGTCTGTGGTTTCCAGATAGCTCATTCATATAGTCTTCCATCTTAGATGTTATGTTCCCCAAGATCCCTAAATTTACAGGTAACACTTCTGCTTTTACATTCCACAATCTCTGGATTTCTTCTTCTCCTCCTTTTTCTTCTTCTTCCTCTTCTTCTTCTTCCTCTTCTTCTTCTTCTTCCTCTTCCTCTTCTTCTTCTTCTTCTTCCTCTTCTTCTTCTTCTTCCTCTTCTTCTTCTTCCTCTTCTTCTTATTCAGCATTTTCTCACGATTTCTGTTTTGACTGTCGGATGTGAACCAAGGTCTCGGAATCTTATCAAAATTCTGGGAGATCCAAGGCTTTACAGAGTATGTGAGCACTTCCGAGGAGCGCTGCTTTTAGCAGTGGGGCAATTTTGCGTTATCCAGGCATTTTATTCAGATAGCCTTCTAATTCAGGTGTTATGTTCCACAAGGTCCTATAACTACATTTATTACTTCTGCTTTTACATTCCACAGCCTCTGATCTAATCTAAGATCATGGTATTTTGTATTTTTTCTCTTTCTTTTGTTTTAATGTTTCTATCACCTGGAACAGCTATATATTGATTGCTCAGTTTTGCTGGATTTATTGAGGACTACAATGCCTGGTCTTCGCGAAGGAATCAATCAATCTGTTCTTATCTCAAAGTCTCATAGTATTTTGACTTCTTTTGTTTCGGTGACTGCTTCTGGTTGGAGCATCCATGCTTTTTCTGGAGTTTTTACTCCATATTTCTCACATATGCTTATGTATAAGTGTTGCCACTTCGTTCTGTCTTTTAGTGTATTCTGTTCCAGTCAGAATCTGACATCCAGACAGTATGTGTTTTGATGTTTCTTCCATGGATTTGCAGAGTCTGTATTTGGAATCATTTGAGATTTTCATGATTTTGGTTGTGTGTGATTTTGTGTTTAGTGCTTGATCATGTGCAGCTGTTATGAGTGCTTATGTTTCTGCTTTCTGCCTCTTTCAACCATCTGTATGTTGATTGCTTTGTTGATATTTCATCAGTTTGTCGTGCATACTGGCCATGGAGAGGTTTTGGGTTCCAGGTATTTGCTAATGCCTGTTTCGTTGTTTTCTTCCATGTTCATTATTATTATTATCATCATCATCACTACTATTACTTTTAGTATTTTTATTGTTCTTATTTTCTTGCCGCCCTGGTCCAACTTAAAATACAGCTTAGCAAAAAATCAAAAGCCATTTTACCAAGTTATATTAATATTACTTTTCGAATGCATTATAGTAATACAAACCTCATTCTACATTAAACAACTATATTCTTAATGCATCCCTATAGGTCAATATTGCGAACATATGCAGGTAACCTATATATATATAGGAGTTCAGAACTTTTCCATCTCGTGCCATTGTCTAACGTATGTATTCTGTTTGTTCAATAAAATTCAGTTGGCCTAATTATTCGATAAAGCATTTTTAATTATTCAAGAGTCGTGTTGGAATGTGTTTTTTTTCAAAGTGCATAAGAAGTCCTGGCGTTTTATTTTATGATTACTTTTTTATTTGTGGTTAATTTGAGGTTCCGTCCTTATGACGCAGACAGAAATGTTCACTGAATTACGTCATTTTGTTTTCTGTTTTCTTACAATGATTGGTATTTATGATGTGGTTTTACTGAATTTTACTTGCCCGTTAAATTATTAAGCCTACTTAAAAGAAAAATAAATTCTTGAAATTAAAGCATACACATTCAAAGCAGCCAGCATAATCAACACCAGCAGTAACTGCATTTTTGCTTCTTTTGATTATACAATCAGATCATAGCAACAGTCAATGATAAAATATAATTCCAATGCAAAATAACGAATATTTTTATTAACTAGTCACGGCCACAGGGCACAACAAAGGGACTTTACTCATTTACAAGACACGAGCAAGCAAAAAATCTTACCTAACACCTAAAGCTGAAAAGCGGGCGGGACAAGAAGGCATTAAAATGATACAATTCTTTTAATTGTTGCACTTAGAGGAGAGCCTATTGATAAGTGTGATTTTGCGCTCTCAAACCTACATTTCAATCGACGGGGTTAAAACAATACATTTTTTTTGCGACCGTGATAAACAGTTTAAATGGTAATATCAATAGATTTTTTTTTTACTGCTGAAATCTAACTAGCTCCAAACACAATGCAATGTTAGCGATAACATGCACTGACGTAAACATTCTTAGTTTAACAGCCAGCTCCTACAAGATATTCTGTTGTCGTCATTGCTACTGTTTACCCTCTGACTGTCATGAAGACATTATGTGGCATGACGTCCTCATTATCGATCCAAAATGGATATTTCTTCCAGGATGGATTGTAATAATTATGACAGTTACTCCACTTTGTAAACGTCTGACAAGGTAGTCTTTCTTTGACCTAAAAATAAACGGCTAACAGCTACAGATGTGTGCATACAGCTGCTGAAGGCGTGATGGACGAAATCGATCTAAGATTGGTCAATAAATCCACAAAGCATGCTTACTTAATCGAGTGATTTTATTTTTATCTAGTCGGTCGCTGACCACTTCTAACTTTTCCATTCGTCTGTAAAAGAAAGCAGTAATATTAATGTTCTTGGTTGCTGTTTTGTTTGCTGTTGCAGAGGAATTAATTTAATTAATCAGACTTATCTCTATATTTTATTTCACATATTATTATGCTTTATTTTGCATATATTTTTCTTAATACAAGGCTGATAACTCTTTTAATTGTAAAATGACTGCTTTCTTTGACAGAAACGGGACTTCCGCTGCATAAATTGAGGATCAAATAAAAGCCAAAATTTGTGTGCGTTGGCGGGGAGATGGGAATTAGGTAACAAGTTTGGACTTCACGTCTACTTCATTTGCACAATATCTCCATCTAGATCAATGCCCACGACTTTGTCGTCCTTTAGTAGCAACTCAGCAGTGCCGATATCCTTTAGAGGATCCTTGTCCTTGAGACAGAACTCAATGATGACCCCCATTGGGTTCTCATCCAAGTCGGTCTGGATCAAGTAACGATAACTCGTGGGACTTAGTTGTTTATGTTGTCTCATAACTTGATACTCTTTGTAATCTAAAGAAAGATTTTTTAAAATAATAATTAATCAAAAGCAAAATAATCTGATTTGAAACTTAGGTGGAAGTGTTAAAAATCCTAACAAGGCATCATTAGTACAGGGCTAGACAGAAAGATTAGTAATAATAAACAAAATAAATTATGTTTGAACAATTATTAAAATTTTTTAAATATTTTTTAAAATGTTGCTCTTTTAGATCAATCACTTAACCTGCCATGTGCTAATGATCGCCTTTATGACTGGTCTCTAGTTTCATTAAAACCAGAGTGATTAGAATATAGACTTTCTTCAACAAAATAACTTTTGGTCCATCCCTATTTGACGAATTTGTTATGAACAAATGTGAGACTATTAGTAAGAAAAACTACTCACCCATTTGGAATTGATTTGGATTGCATCAACAGTTTACAGCAAATTCTTTACCTGAGTTGTTTACTTCTAACTATAACACTTAAAAATATCAACATAAGCAGTGCCCAAGGTCGGGTCACTTTGACTTTAACTTTAACTTTAAGTAAATTTAGATATAGGGTTAGGCAAATTTACTCTGCCACACTTACCTATACCTATATCATAGTAAAATTTACCTACCTGTACCTAGATCAAAGTATAATTTACCTACCTGTACCTATATCAAAGTATAATTTACCTACCTGTACCTATATTAAAGTACAATTAACTTACCTGTACCTATATCAAAGTTTACAATTTTCCTAACTGTATCTATATCAAAGTACAATTTACATACCTATACTTATAACAAAGTACAGTTTACATACCTGTACCTATGCCAATGTACAATGTATCTACCTGTACCTATATCCAAGTAAAATGTATTTGCCTATACCTTTATCCAAGAACAATGTATATAAATGTACCTATATCAAAGTAAAATGTATTTGTCTATACCTTTATCTAAGAACAATGTATATAAAAGTATGTATATCAAAGTAAAATTTATTTGCCTATACCTTTATCTAAGAACAATGTATATAAATGTACTTATATCAAAAAGTAAAATTTAGCTAATTCTGCCCATAGGTACCAATCTCTTTTTCTGTATCTGTATCACAGTAGAACTTGTCTATTTGTATCTACATCAAATGGCAATCTGCGTACCTGTACCGGTATCAAGTATGCTCCATTTTACTTGCATCAAAGTAAAGTATATTTACCTGTGCGTAAATTAAAGATAAGAAAACGTGCTCTTTCTTTTTGTGCATAAAAAAATGTAGGGTAACTCGAATGCTCAGACAATATCTACCTTGCTTAAGAGAAGCGTCCAGTTTTTGCCATTTGTTTTGGTCCAAGCTCTCAAGCAACTCCATTTCGAAACCGACAAGTTGTCTGTAAAGACAGAAAAACCTAATACAAGTAATAGTGTCTGTGAAGAGAAAGAAAAGACTAATAGTGTCTATGTACGTCCTCACCAAAACCTTTTATGTCTGTGAAGGCAAAGAAAAGCTACAAATGGTTTTGAATGCATAGAAATAGTTAACAATGTTGTGAATACATAGAAATAGTTAACAATGTTGTGGATACATGGATAAGATGGATTTACGTTTATGAAGACAGCGACAGACAAGACTAATAGTGCATGATAAATAACTAAATGAGCTTACACTATTTTTGTTAATACCACGTTTAGTATCAGTGAAGAGACTGAAAGACTACTAGTGTTCTATACTTTCCTTCGGCGACGACAGACAAGACTAATAGTGCATGATAAATAACTAAATGAGCTTACACTACCAATGGCAACAATGTAAACTTTTTGTTAATACCAAGTTTAGTATCAGTGAAGAGACTACTAGTGTTCTATACTTTCCTTCGGCGACGAAAGACAAGACCGGTGACTTTATTGCTACCCTCGAGGACATAAGAAAACAAAAAAAACCCGATAATGTTAAAGTGAATTTCCTTTGAAAACAAAAGAACAGACTGATAACATTATAGTCGCCTTCAAACGCAAAAGAACAGACATAACATTATAGATGTCTTTGAAAACAAAAGAACAGTCTGATAACATTATAGTTGCCTTCAAAGACAAGAGAACAAACTGATAACATTATAGCTGCCTTCGAAGACAATAGAAGAACAGACTGATGACATTAGAGTTACCTTCAAAAACAAGAGAACAGACTTATAACACTATATTTGCCTCCAAAGAAAAGAGAACAAACTGAGTTGTCTTTCTAGACAAAAGAACAGACTGACAACATTATAGTTGTCTTTGAAGACAAAAGAACAGACTGACAACATTAGAGTTGTCTTTGAAGACAAAAGAACAGACTGACAACATTAGAGTTGTCTTTAAAGACAAAAGAACAGACTGACAACATTAGAGTTGTCTTTAAAGACAAAAGAACAGACTGACAACATTAGAGTTGTCTGTGAAGACAAAAGAACAGACTGAAAACATTAGAGTTGTCTGTGAAGACAAAAGAACAGACTGACAACATTAGAGTTGTCTTTGAAGACAAGAAAATATTCTGATAACGTTACAAGTACGTAAAGCAATGGGTTTGTTTCTTAAGGACTGACAGTACTAGAGTGTTTTTTACAAAACAGGATGGCATCTCTGATTCCAGACTTTATGGACATCCTGTTCCGAAAGACGTGTGCTTCCTGTAGAATTAACAGCGAAGTGCAATTCAGCACACACACAAAAATAATATCTGAAAGCCCTCTCGTACAAAACGCCTCAACAACAGGGCTCAAGTAAGGACGGCGAATGTCTTGAACCGTGTCAATCAACACAAGCCGTCGTTTTTGGAGATCGCTGACAGTTTTCTAGCCAGTATTAACATTGTTTATTTAATTGTTCTTGCGCGTAACGCCAGCCGCCACAGTCAGCTGGCGCCCTCTAGCAAAGATAGATGGGCGAGCAACTCAACGAATGTCGAAACAGTCGCTGAACCGGCTGCCACTGGATGCACAAGAGGGCGGCACAGTACACCACAGGTACAAGGACGGACCCATGTTTGTAAGAGACGCAGGGGGAAAAAGAGACAGCGCGGGAAATGCAGAGGTCTTTGATGTTCTCCAGCTTCTGACATTTTGAACTAAGTCGGATCACCTCGGAATCATGTGGCTTGCACCTGACTCCATGCTGGAGTACTTCTCTGCGCATGCGTGAAGGTTTCCGGAGGCACGCGTGGAATGCACTTTTCACGGAAGGACGCTAGCATAGATGTGCTTGTCAAAACAGACAGAACAAAAGAAAGACAGGATGGTGATATTTTAGTGTTTAGGAATGAAAGGCATCAAAACGTTATGTGAGTCATTTTGGCGACACTACGGCGAAGATTAAGAAAAAGAAACACTCCACCAACAAATGCACTGACAATTCGATAGCCTAAAAATAGTAATAAATGAAAGTGATATAAAAAGCAGAGGGGAATTTTTTTTTAAAAAAAACAACAAAATAACTCGCGAAACAAAGTTCGCAAGGGCGATGGGAGAGGGGTGGGCGGAATAAACTCTGCAAGACCTTCAGCACGTAGCCCTAACAGCTGTCAGAGCATGGTAACGCGTCGTCCACAAAAATGCCTGTATATCGAGAGAGCACTGGTTCCGGAAAGTCATTAAACATGCTGAATTCAAACTGACACGTGCGTGATTATGCAAGGAGAGAAAACATTTTAATTCAACAAACAAGCAGTAACGGTGAGAAATGAAGATAACTAATTAACGAGTCCGCGATCTGAACTAAAAATAATTCTAGAAATCAAATGCATTTAGGTAACCATAAACAATACATACACATAAGGCATAGGCAGTCATCAAGACATTAAACAAATATAACCAGACATCAAGATATTAAACCAATCATCAAGACATTAAACAAATATAACCAGTCATCAAAACATTAAAAAAAATATAACCAGTCATCAAGACATTAAACAAATATAACCACTCATCACGATATTAAACCAATCATCAGACATTAAACAAATATAACCATAGTTTACCCACTCATCAGACATTAAACAAATATAACCATAGTTTACCCACTCATCAAAACATTAAACAAATATAACCAGTCATCAAAACATTAAACAAATATAACCAGTCATCAAAACATTAAACAAATATAACCAGTCATCAAGACATTAAACAAATATAACCAGTCATCAAGACATTAAACAAATATAACCAGTCATCAAAACATTAAACAAATATAACCACTCATCACGATATTAAACCAATCATCAGACATTAAACAAATATAACCATAGTTTACCCAATCATTAAGACATTAAACAAATATAACCAGTCATCAAGACATTAAATAAATATAACCAGTCATCAAGACATTAAACACGCTGACATCTTTCTAGGAATTACATATACGTCTCCACTCTCGGCAGGCATAAAGAATTTCACAGATGTACAGGCAGTCATCAAGAAATTATATATAGACCTACACTTTGGGCAGTTACGGTTAAGGGAGCAAGTAGAACTTAAACAGCAAGCAAAAACAACAGCAAACATCGCATTTCCTGTCAAAACTAATAGATAACACGTCATAAAATGGAAAACACGCCAGGGGAAAGAGTCATGACTGAGAACTAATGCTCTTTTTACAGCTGAACAAAAATTACATTTAAATGCAGCAGGATGTGAACAAGACAAAGTGTAAGCAAAAACAGCATAGAAGTTGATATGCAACGAGAACGAAATGCGTGAAATAGTGGCTCACGTCTCAGACACGCACGCACGCACTCACTCGATCGCCTGAGTGCACGTGCACTCCTGCGCATTCGCTCACACTAAACATGCACCGCTCTCATATATATGCACACTTAGTGTGGCATGTATAGGAGGATGGAAAGACGAGAAAGAATAAAATGTTGTTTTAATTAGTTCCTCTCTGCTTGATGGAAACTTAACCCGGGTTCCCAATCACACATACGAATTTTCAAGGATGCACAACGGATGTGACGTGTCACTAACCGTCTAGTCCCATGCCAAACATATAACAATTGTTTTAGCTCGAGCCCCCAGATTCCCTTTGTGAATGCTGTTCCTGTGACACATATGCGCACGTGACGGAATGAGAAACAGTCAGTGATTAGAATTTTAAAGGAATTTAATAAAGAACGTGAGGTTAAATTAAATAGAAATAACGAAATAAATGTCCAGGAGGATCAAAATAAAATATGGCTCAATGTCATCACTATTAATAGAGGATTTCAGTGCACATAGTCTTACATAAGTGTAAACAATACCAATAGCAATGCCAATAGCAATGTTCTTTTGAGTGTATTTTTAGAACGACTTATCTTTCACTCTGGGTGACAGGACGAGACTCTCACAACCCCATAAGCTTTGGAGTTGATTGCATCCTTAGTCTGGTATTAAAAAAAAAGGGGGGGGGCGTGGCTTTGGCATCCTTGTGCCTAGCTAAGTGGTGTGTAGATTTTAAATGAGCTATTGTCAACCAGTACAATTTGCCAAACTGGAGAGAAAATAGTAATATTTCTCCTTATACACATTGCTTATAACTGTGCATCTAGGTGACGTCATGCTCACACATTCAAATACTTTATATAGAGATAAGAAAAGCTAAACAACACTCTCTTAGAAATCATAACTAATATTTATGAATACAAAATGATAAGTGTGTACACAAATTGCAAATGAAAGGAAAAGATTATTTTTTTGATAATTAGGTAGAGAAACCATTATACTGACGTTTGCTGGCAATAAATCACTGAATTATAAAATCTAGTGATTCCTACAAGCCCATAGACTCATATTTATTCAGTCTGGGAAAGATACTAATGGAGATAACTCACTATAGGAGACATTTTGTCTGGGTCCGAAGGTCATTCTAATTTTGGATTTCTCTAACTCACCTATTTAAGTTTTCTAACTAATAGTTCCAAGATTTTGCTACCCTGGTGGACACTTTTCATATTTGGTCCAAGTACTTTTACGCTGGGGGGTATGTGGCCCACTTGTACAGACACTGATAATGTTGGTACACTTGTAACAGATACTTTTGGTACACTTGTACACTGATACTTTTGGTACTTTGTAACGGATACATTTGGTACACTTGTACACTGATACTTTTGTAAGAGATACTTTTGGTACACTTGTAACGGATAATTTGGTATACTTGTACACTGATACTTTTGGTACACTTGTACACTGATACTTTTCGTACACTTGTACACTGATACTTTTGGTATACTTGCAGTGAAGATTATATAAATGGACGAGTTGGAATTTGGAACAAGTTTGAAATCACTACTTTTCTAGTGGTTTAAAGTAATAAAGTCAAAACTACTATTGCTATTTAAATTATTATTATTAATTTTAAAGTATTGTTATGAATTAAGGTATCTTTACTTTTAATAACTTAATAAAATCGTGAGAAGGTGATTGGCATGCCACACTCAGTCACACACATATAGACAAATACATGCACACACAGCCATACGTATGCATGCTGACAAAGGTGCGTTCATGCACGTACACACACACAAACACACACACACACACACACACACACATCAATGTTACAAGTTATTTAATTTTCATTATCGCAAGTGCAATTTCCTAGATTTCTCAAATGTGCGATCCATTCCACCCCCACCTCCCTGCCCAGCCATAACTGGAAATGTTTTACAAGTGTGACTTCCCCCATCATAAACTTATACTTGAAAATGTTTTCACAAAAAAATGACCCTGCACCCGTAAATAGAAATGTCATACACCCGTCATACATTGAAATGTTTTCCAAATAAGTCGAAAGTGGAAATGATTTATAAATAAGTTACTCCCAGCTGAAAGTGGAAATGTTTTCCAAATAAGTGACTCCCAGGCGAAAGTGGAAATGTTTTCCAAATAAGTTACTCCCAGGCGAAAGTGGAAATGTTTTACAAAAAATAAAGATACCCTCCTCCAAACATTCACACCTAGGAAAATCTTACAACTATTAGACCTCCCCCACTTGAGAAAGACCCATGACGGTAGTATAGAAAAGATACATGATTGTAATATTAAAAGACACATGATTGCAGTATAGTAAAGATACATGATTGTAATATAAAAAGACACATGACGGTAGTATAGAAAAGATACGTGATTGTAATATAAAAAGACACATGATTGTAGTATAGTAAAGAGGCATACGTGTAGTATAGAAAATACACATAAGTGAAGTATAGAAAAGACATATGACTGTAGTATAAAAAGATTCTTGAGTTGGTAAAGAAAAGACACACGACTTTTGTTCGTTATAAAAGACACACGACTTTTGTTCGTTATAAAAGACACATGACTTTTGTTCGTTATAAAAGAGACACGACATTTGTTCGTTATAAAAGACACATGACTGTAGGACATGATCGAAGTCTCTCAGACAATGCGATTAAGAGTCACGAAATAATTAAAGATTATGAACGACAGTTGGTTAAGCATGAAAAACTGTTTTGGAATACAGTCTTGTTTCTTTGAGACTTTCGCATCGACCCAAGCAATTGATTTATGTTACTGCAAATATCTAATTTAGTCCAAAGTGTATTTCCTAATTTAAAAAAGTAAAATTATGTTATTTGCTTTTGTTATCAAAGATTTTAGAAACAAATCACGACTAACATTATATCAATTAAAGCAAATTTACTTTAACTTTGTATTTGAAAACATAATACATTTACCTCTGTTAATTGTAGATTTTTAGACTTTTCATTTTTTAAAATAAATCTTTTTAAATAATTATCATGAATGTGCTATCATGAGCTAGGTTTCGTATCTTTCATACACTATTTATAGTGAGAAGAAAATGTTAAATAATTTTCAGCACACAAACACGCTGCTGCATGAACGATCGCGAGATACAGCGAATATAAACACAAACACAATTTCCTGTGTTGTTTTTCTCCATCACTTTACGAACACTCGTAAAACAGTACACCTCTCTGACAAGAAGCAAATTTGTGAAAGCCAAGTTCTGCTCCATTTATGAAGCGATGACGCGATTCCAGAATGTACTAAAGGCGTGCAGTGCTGCTCGTACAGTACTCGTGTACCAGTTTGCTCAAACAACAGGGGCAAGGGACATCAAGCAAAACGGATTGCCAACGCGAATTCAGGCCCCTTGCAAACAAACAAACAAACTGTCTTCAATCGTGTAGCACATAAGCTTTAACTTTTAAATTGTTTTTCCAAATGGTGCGTGTTTTGTCTAGCCTTGAGTATTCAGTTATAGATTACGTTTCCACATTGCTGTATGTATTGCCTCGTCATTTGTATTTAGTTCTAAATTATCTCTGCAATTGCTGAGTCTTGCTTCATCTGCTGCATTCATTTATAGATTCTATTTTTTAATTGCTGTATGCCTTGCTTATCTCAGTAGCGAATTCAGTTTCAAGATTTTTTGTTTTTTTTAAAAAAACTATCTGTCTCGTCAGAAATCGCTCAAAACGAAACAAGTCCAAAATTTGTAAGCAGTCCATGAGATGTGTTTGTTGGTGGTTGTTGGTGATCGTGTGCGATTACAAGTGATTGTGTGTGATTACGTATGCTTGCAAGTGACTGTGATTGTGAGTGACTGTGATTGTAAGCGACCTTGTGTTGATGTTCTGTATACGTGTAAATAAATTTTAATCTAAATTCTTTATTTGATCAGTGTACATCTCTAGCATAACAATCTAAATTCTTTATTTGATCAATGTACATCTCTAGCATGTTATAATTACTGAAATAACTGTGAGGTGTATCTATTTATGATGGCTGAAACTCCTTTACCGGGACGTACGCAAAATGGGTTTTGGCTGGAAACATTCCCTTCAAGAAAAAGACAAATTACATGAAACCTGCAATAATTAGAACGGCACTCGCTCCATGCACAAAGAAGTGCTTTGCCTCTGAAAGACCAGAGTAACGGTAGCGCCTGCTCAGTAAAATATTTATAAAGCAGATCCATTCGTAAAACAGCGCTATGAACAAACGTTAATAGTTACACCCTGTCAAGACGAGTTACCATGCGAGAGAACTGTGATAGAATGAACATCTCGAACAGGGAACACACTGTTTTCATTTCCATGGTGTGTGACAGATAGGCAAGCTTTCCGGTGACTATCAATACGCTTGATTGTCTTCATAATTAATTCTGAAAGTTAATTCACCTTAGAGAGGCAAAAGGTAATGTTCCACCTAACCACACACACACACACATATATAAACATGTAGGCACCACACACGCACGCACGCACGCACGCACGCACGCACACACACACACACACACACACACACACACACACACACACACACACTGAGGAAAAACAATCCAGGTAAGGCGGCAATGTTAAAGAACTAATAGACGTTTCTAAAGAAATCAAATAACTACAGGCGTACGAGGTTTTGTGTCGTGTGCAAAATCACTGCTTTAATGTATTGACAGCTATAACAGCTGTCGGTTCAAACAACAGTCGATCTTTCTGCACACGTCACATAAGGCTTCGTTTACCGGTGAAAATACCGAGTATTTATTTTTAGTTCGCTTTCAATTCAACACAAACTTGGCTTGGACTGCACGTTACTTCGAGTCTCCCAGTATATAGCGAGACGGGGTGGGGGTGTTAGGAAGAGTAGGGGGTGTCGATTGAGATAGCTATCGAGTAGATCACCGATTCCATTACAACAGTCGGACTTAATATTTCGGCACAAGTTGGTAAGGTACAAGGCGAAGCAAGTCGATTAAAAAAAAAAAAAATAGTGTGCTTGTTTCTAACTCTCGCCCGGGCTGGTTTCTTGCATAGGAAATTCGTTATTGTGTCTCGGACCGCGATTTTAATACTTCTTGCTTAGTAACATGCTATAACAATGCTTTTAATATTCCTTACATTTCTTGCATTAGACAGAAAGAACTGCCACTTTAGAACAAAATTGTTTCAACGTTGCTTGGATTAGTTAACGACAACAATACAATGAAGATAATTAGATATTGCATTGTCATTAACCAATGCTGGTCATTAAGTACTTTAAGCTGCAAGCAAATGGTGTAAATCTGTTCATTATTTCTCGGACTTTTCATTTATTTTTTTTTAGGAAAGGCATACGTCACATGAAAACTCTGTTTCCCTTAGTTCAGCTACAATGCCATCAGTAAACATCTCAGGAAAACTCGCTTTCCTAAAGTTCGGTTCTAGTGTCATCCAGTAAACGTCACAGGAAATCTCACTTTCCTAAAGTTTGGTTCTAGTGTCATCCAGTAAACGTCACAGGAAATCTCTCCTAATGTTTAACTCTAGCATAATTCAGTGAATGTCACATGAAATATCTTGTTCCTAAAGTTCGGCTCCAGTGCCATCTAGTGAACGTCACAGGAAATATCTTGTTCCTAAAGTTCAGCTCCAGTGCTATCCAGTAGACCTCATGGAAAATTTCTAATTCTTAAAGTTCAGTCCTGGAGACACCCAATAAACGTCACATGAAGTATTTAATTCTTAAATTCATTTTTAGAGCATTCCAATAAACTTCACATGAAATCTCTAATTCCTAAAGTTTAGTTTTAGCCACCCATGAACGTCACATGAAATCTCTAATTCCTAAAGTTTAGTTTTAGCTACCCAGTGAACGTCACATGAAATCTCTAATACCAAAAATTCAGGTCATCCAGTAAATGTCACATGAAATATCTCATCCTTAACGTGCCATCCAGTAAAAGTCACAGGAAATCTCTAATTCCTAAAATTCAGATCTAGTGCCATCCAGTCCAAGCTCAAGGTAAGCAAACAGTTCTAAAAGGGGTAAAGAAGTGAGCAGACGTGTTAAGGGGAAATCGTATTGTAGGCAGACATACTTCCGGCAGACATTCAAATGTTAAGACTCTAAGTTTTTAACATATGTCGTCATGCCGCGGTGAGTCAGTACACGCTACTTATCATTGGGTCGTGACATTTCAGGCTTCATCCTAATGATCCATCTTCCAAGCCATACAAGCATATACACGTGCTTGTATGTGTGTATGTGTGTGTGCGCGCGCGTGTATGTGTGTTGAGAGGCTTCTGGGGAGAACACCAATAATCAATCATAAAACCCTTATTGTACTAAATTATTCATTCTTATGTATGTGGGAGCTAATCTTGCTCAGACGATATTATAAGATGCCCATATCACGATTCACACATTTTCTCTCAGATAAATTCATCTTAGTATTAATTAATTAGCTTGTTCCATAAGCTCCACATCTATGAAATACATTAATAGTCTACACTAAATTTGGCTCAGAATAATTAATAAAATTTGGTCTACAACTCCAATGCCATGTACTCGCTCATTACTCAATCACAACTCACTCACTCAAAACTCGCTCACTTATCCAAATAAACAACTAAGATCCTAGCAACAAACTACTAATAATTAAGAACAATTCAAATTAAGAACAAACGTTAAATCACAGCTACAGTATCCTCATTTAATTACAATTTCAAATTGCTGAGAAACCTATGACATACTTTTATTCACTCCAACTAGGCTAAAATTCTGACATGTGCCTGTACTGGCCTGACGTAAAATATAAAATAGATTTGTGCCAAATGACGTTGTAGTTAAATTGCCTAAGACATATCAGTTAACTATTCAACAATATAGAACATTGATACTTAGCCATTAATCATACACTATATGTACCTCAGAATAATGTAAGAAACAATAAAAGTATATGTCAAAAATAACAAATAAAAACAATCAAGATACATAATAGAAGAGGAAAAATAATGAAGCATACACAATAGAAAGGAAATTAGATAGCTTCTTTGCCTAAGACGATAATGTGTCCATAGTTTCCTCCCCTGAACAACAAATGTTGTTGATGGCAAGGTGACATCTTGCATCGATCACAGGCATGCATACATGCATTTCCTGGTTCATCCAATCAAAACCTTGGCCCTGTTTCTCCAAGAGAAGGACCTTCCACTTAGGAAGAAAATGACAGTATAAATAATGCCCACCAGGTAACTGTTCATCAGACGGTTAATAGATAACCGTTGGACATTAGACATATATACAGATACAGTTAAAAAAATTTTGAATACTGGTTGAATGATCCGGAACTCAGATTTTGATTATTTCGTCCGTAAATAGTGCAAAAACAAATTATGCCTGAGCAATTGGTGACAGTTGACAGTTTTACAGATTCATTTAACACTTTTAACGAAAAGATGAAAAATGTGTATTTTAACGAAAACAATTAGTTTTATAACAGCACCTTGAAAATGCCAGTAATCTGATTGGTTTCAACACTTTTCTCTTCTCCCTGTAATAAATTCTTGCTCGCCAGAGCACATGAGTAGTGGCTCGTATGAGTTTTATTCAGAGAGTAAACAATTAGCCAACTAGCGTCAAGTGGAGTCGAGAATTTACACTAATATAAGGTTCAGATTTGCACGCCACGTGGAAAGATGAATGTTGACTATAAAAAAAAAAAAAAAAAAAGACCCGCAGATTTGCACGCCACGTGGAAAGATGAATTTTGACTAATAAAAAAGAAGCAGATTTAGACGATGAAGACTGAATTCTGAATAATTTTACTAACCGGTTAATTAAGAACGTTACACAGCACTAAGTATGATCTCCAAACACTGGCAGAAAGGGAGATGACCACGATGTCAGGTACAACGCCAGCGTCTCTCTGTGCATCATCACAAGGGAGAGCACTTTGCATATCCAATATCACCTGAAGGTGGATGATTCTTAAATCAGTTTGAAAATAAATAGTCGATGCCGGACTAAGTGTATAGTGCAATTAATTTTCTATTTCATTTAATGACATTAATGAGATGCCTATGGTCTAGGACGCATTACGTATTGTAACTTTGACAATATTTTAATATCTTTCAAGCATATAGTGTTACATTAAATACTTTGGGCTTAAGCACTATATTAAATATTCTTGGTAAAAGTAATAAAATTACAGGTCTGCGTTTCACGGCTAATTGACTAATAATAAAAAGAATATTCACACATTCCTGAAGGATCTTATTTACATGTAGCCAATACCAACGAATTTTTGCAACCTCTCCTTACAAGAGTGCAAGACTTGATCAAAGTTACTGTGTTACATTACAAGAGTGCAAGACTTGATCAAAGTTACTGTACATCTCTGGCTGAGACTACTGGCAGACAAATTAGAGTCTTAGACCCATAAGCACATCATGGCAGTTTAATAATTCCACTCTGACAAAATTGGTTAGTAAAGAACCCACCAAATGTCATAAACTTTGATAGACACGGGGTCTGCTATCCTGTCCAGAAACAAGTTTTCGTCCATTACTTAACTAGACTCAATATGGCATTCCGTACAAGGGACATTAAAAAAACAACCTACCCATCCGCTGTATGACGTACTTATTAGGTAAGGCCAGTTTTTGCACTGAGTACGTCTGTCTTTGGAACTGACCTCATAATCTTCCTCACAATCTTTCATATCAAGCGTGTACTTGCTGTCTAGTGTCACATTCCCAGTCAGTCAACTGTCACCGAGGTAGTTCTGTTGTGTCATGGATTCTAAAGCCTTCTGTCTGTCAGACAGCTACTCATCCAAAAAGAATTATTCTTAATATCTGTTGCTGGGCTAAAACAACAGCAAATAATTGTAACACAAGAATTTTAATACGTAAAAGTAATCATATGTGTGTGTGTGTGTGCGTGTGCTTGCGTGTGTACGTGTACTATTAATGAACATGTCTTTGAATCTTTCAAGACATGGCATAACGATTACAGATTACCAGTTGGAAAACTGATCTATGACTGCTTCTTGGAATGGCTGAGGCAATGGTGACTCAGTGAAAGGAATTAACATAAATATTTTTTATTGAAATCCAACATACCGCGGCCGGTCCTCTGCACATATTCAGCCAGCTGTACATTCCATTTGTTGCATTGGTTTTAATTCGGCGGACAAGTTGCAGTTTGTTGCATTGGTTTTAATTCGGCGGACAAGTTGCAGTTTGTTGCATTGGTTTTAATTTGGCGGACAAGTTGCAGTTTGTTGCATTGGTTTTAATTTGGCGGACAAGTTGCAGTTTGTTGCATTGGTTTTAATTTGGCGGACAATTTGCAGTTTGGTGTATTGGTTTTAATTCGGCGGACAAGTTACAGTTTAGTGTATTGGTTTTAATTCGGTGACTGATGGTATGATGGTATATCATATGTGCGTGTGTGTGAGAGAATGTACTAAAGTAGATGCATATACGTATGCTTGCATATATGTATGTGTATGTATGTTTGTAAATGTGTATGTATGTTTGTATATATGTATGTGTATGTTTCTATATATATATATATGTTTGTATGTTTGCATATAAGTATGTGTATGTATGTTTGTATATATGTATAGGTTTATTAGAAACAGCAACGGAAATTATATACTTTTATTGTTATTCTAGGCCTGCATATATGGCGAGAATAACTCAAATAGCACAATAAAATATTTTATTTTAGTACTTTAAACGTGCAATTTGGATGACAGTTTCGACAAATATAAATCTTTCGATACAACTTTAAATTCGAGTGTTTATGCAGAGGGTCTAGAAACCTGCACATCTGCAAGTAGTAGGTTTTGCTCTCGCTCAGTATATCTTTACAGACTTGAAAAAATAAATATATGCAACTTAAAAAGACGCGCGCGCGAGTGTATGTGTGTGTGTACTTATGCACGTGCCTGTTTACTCATGTCAAACTTTAGGACTGGTTATAATTAGGACTTTAGGACTTGTTATAGTTAGAACATTATCCCTGGTTACAATTAGGACTTTAGCACTTGTTATAGCTACGACTTTACAAATGGTTATTGTTAGGACTTGAAGACTGGCTATAGTTATGACTTTATGACTGATTATAGTTATGCCTTTAAAACTGGCTAATATTAGAGCTTTAGGACTGGCTAAAGTTAGAACTTTACTCCCACTGAGGTTCCAATTAGCATGCTGTCCCATAACGTCAGTATTTCCTTAACATAAACAGTCAAGAAGTGGATGTAGTTAATTTATCTTCCTTATCTGTCGGCAGCTGGTAGAGTGTTAACTTTACTGTCAAAAACCAATGTAACCTAAAATTTTAAAAAGCTTTAATTGATATACAAGGCAGTTGGATGAATCAGTTGAACATGAACTTTTTTAAGGCCATTACTGATTAAGAGCAGATGAACAATTAAAGTGCATAAAATTATGGTTTTGTGAATCGCTTCACATCACAATTTTCTGTTTTACATAATTTATTTCATCTACTAGTGTATCATAACTATGAGCTTTTCATGTGTGCATGAGTATGTTTGTATTTGTTTATTTCCCAATAATTTCGTGATAGAAAACGAATATTGCTGAATAAGCCATTGTATTGAAATTGTGTTGTCTTGAGTAAGTCTTTGACAGAAAAAAGGACAGCTAAATAAGTCACTGATTGCTGAATTAGACACTGAGAGACATTGAGGGTCGCTGTATCAGTCAATGATAGAGACTTGGTATTGCTTAAACAATCAGTGATAAAAAGTTGTTGAATCAAGTCATGCAAGGACTCAACCACATCGTCATCGGACTCCAGGCAAAAGAGAGGTTCGCACTAACCAACTCCACAGTGCAGGAAAAAAATAAAATAGCTCGAGTAAATACCGGCTAAAGTTCAAGAGCAAGTTTAATGCATGCTAAAATGTCAACACTGTGAAACAGCAGATAACAATGGTTCAGAGTTAAGACTTTTATTTCTCATTTGTGCTGTAGTCGTGTATTACTACACAGCACTTCTTCTTCTTTCGATTTTGAAAAAATATCTAATGAAAGTCTAGAGAAAAATGAACCAAATTCTTACAGATTCTGCAGATCGGTATCTATATGATTTACTTTTGTTTTGTTTTGTTTAAAAAAACAACAACCACACTTATGTTTTCTATAAAAGTAATCTAAAGTATTCCCGTTTCATGTTCGAACGAGGTGAGTCTGGCACATGTTAAAGGTCAAATGTAGCTATCACTGTCACTGACAGATACACATTTGCAGATTATTATTGTAATTTATAACAGTGCTCTTCGACTATTTTTATTTCTGTTCTTATCTTCACGAACCCAAATTCCACCCCTTCCCTAACCAATTCAGTATAGAGAAACTCAGACATCCTTCCGAATGACGTCACGAGCACGGCTAGAGTGTTTTCTCATATTCCACCACTCTTCTACTACAGCACACATTATTGTCTCTGTAGACTTTTGTTTTTATCCCCATGCTGGAACATGCATCCTCATATGCTTAATTACAAGAAAACATTAATTATTGGTCTTAGTGCAGATGGCTTAGACCAGAGATGAGGAGAAATGACGGAGGAGGGGATTAATTCGTGCTTTTTAAAAAAATATTTCTGTCATTTATGCATTGACTGTTCTGTACCTCCCTCCCTCTTCCCTTCCTTCTTTCTCTCTTTTTCACTCTCTAATGACACCCTGAGGTGCTGTTGTATTTATTTCCCTTTACGAGTCAGTTGCTTCCCCTTTCGGTGTCGACATGTGGTAGGTCTTAGCATTCTATCCATGTTCTTTTCGACACACATGTTCACGTGTTGTTGTAGCAGATATTGATGATTGTGATTAGTGTTGATAAGGTCAAGAGGTTTGTGCGGTAATGTTTTTTTGAGTCGTAGAACTACCCGGATACATGCATCCAACCACGTGACATTTATGTTCATTAGGCCGACGTTACGTCGGGTCTCTGTTGATGTCCATCTGTGTGTACGTGTGGGTGTGTTCTCTCCTGCAAAATTACAGATAGAGTACGCTCTCTTATTTTCTCTCTAATTCTCTTATTGCCAAAGTGTAAAGTTGTGTGACTCACACTCACACACACACACACATACACACTTTCAAGCACACAAGTGCACATATGCGTGCACACATCTACACCCATGTGTCTGTACACGTACGCACACTCATTTAAATGCATACACACATGAAGAACTTAAATTACTTGCTACTATTTGCCCAACTACTGCATAAACATTATAGTTTTTAATTTCTGCATTACTTAATTGTACATAGTCATAGTTTTTAATTTCTACGTTACTTAATTGTACGTACACATTAACTGCACTTAGATATATGCACGTGCTGGGTCAGACCAGTGTCTGTCAGAAAGTCACAACATCTACTGCTTGAAAGTTACGATGCATAATTCTATGCACTCATTTATCAAGTCTGTCTGAATAAATCTGGATGGGGCAGGGACAGTGCTATGAGTCTCTCTTATCTGCTCAAGCCGTAATTGTTGTGAGCTAACCAGCAACTTCGAAACTCTCTTATGTGTCTCTCTTATGAGTCTCTTAGGCAATGTATTTCTCATTTTCATGAGAACCGTATCAGCTTAGAGGTCTTTGAGGCATCATGTATAAAGTCTCGCTCTTTAATTGTGAGGTTAGTGCATTGTTGTACGGTGTCCTTACCTAACTACATAGGAAGATAACTATTCTTGCTTGTCGTGCAAGGAACGTGACAACTCACAGTGAGTATCTTGAACTAGAGATAGTTCTTCAACTACGCACACTTTTGTTTTGATTGAGCAAATAAAGACATGGACTTTGAGCGAATGTCTTCATTACAATCACTGTCATGAACAAGCACATCGAATACACGGGACAAACGGCAGCACAGATGGTAAGACACTATAACCTGTCTCCTGTCGTTTAAGTGATTAGGGTTCGATCACTGATCGAGGAGAAAAACTGACGGGTGAATAGGGGTGAACTTTAACTGTTTCGTTGTTCAAGGTGATGGGCTTAGAGTCTAATCTATCTATGCAGTAAATATTTTTTTATTTTGTACAATATTCACACAGTGAATGTATCTTGTATCTCGGCAAAGTACATAAATCATGTCTTCATGCCTTCTCACAGTGCATAACAATTGTCTTTGACTAACTGCACACTTTAAAATTCTGTCAACTTGCACAGTGCGAAAGTCTTATAGGTTGTCAAAGTGTTATCTATCTACACAGTTTAAAAAGACATGTCTAAGTGTAAAATTCTAGTATACGTACACAGTGTAAAAGTCTAAGTGCACAGTGTAAAAGTCTTGTCTCGATGTATTGGGTTTTGTCTAAGTGTAAAAGTCATTGTCTAAGTGCAATGTGTAAAAGTTTTTTTCTGAGTGCACAGTGTAAAAGTTTAGTCTCATTGTAAAGTCTCGACTAAGTTTACCAGTGATAAATGTCTTGTCTAAGAGCACAGTGTAAAAGTTTTGTCTATGTGTACAGTGGAAAATCTTTATCTAACTGCACAATGTAAAAGTCTTATCTCAGTGTAAAATCTTGTCTTAAGTGCACAGTGGGAAATACGTGTTTTAATGCACAGTGTAAAAGCCGTATCATATTGTACGAGATTTGTCTTAAGTGTATAGTGTAAAGTGTCTTACCTCAGTGTAAGAGATTTATCAAAGTGCATAGTGTAAACGTTTTGTTTATGAGCACTGTAAAATGCTTCGAGTCTATATATTTTATACCTTCCTCGGGCATGTAAACCAGATAGACCAAGAATTCACTGGCAGAAAGAAGAAGTAAATTATCCAGACATGTCTGACTGGGTTTTCTCACTCGTTCGAATGGAAGACAACGTCTTCTACCTTCTGGAAAGCCAGAGACTTCGAATGAGTCATGTTAAAAATGCTTGCTGCCTTGATCAGATCAGACAGATAAGATAACTGTTTCCGACGAAAAACGGATATGCACCATGCCATGCAATAACATAAATTTAAATATCACTAAAATTAAACGAACGCGTGACTATTAAATTCCAACATACATTCCACACTAGCTTCCATTTTCTAAGAACTCAACAATGCCCATGAGAAACTAGGAGAGCATTCAATGAAAACATATGAAAGTAGCAGCTGTATCATGTAAATCTTGTGTCTGCTAGTTCCACTCCTGACGGCGTGTGCGTGTTAACAGTCAAATCTTTTGTGTCTGCTAGCGTCACTCTGACAGCGAGTATATACAGTGTATTAGCGGTCGTCAAAGCTTTCGTGTCTGCTAGCGTCAATCTGACAGCGAGTATATAATAGCGGTCGTAAAAGTTTTTTGTGTCTGCTAGCGTCACTCTGACAGTAATGGGCGTGGTTTAACGTAATTCACGTCCTGATTAGCGTTTGTCGGGCATTTTCCATTAATTTTATTTCACCTACTGGGCGTGGTCAAACGTCTTGGTATGGTCTGTGGCTATATGCTATAAGGGCATGTCACTCAACGTTACGAAATCACTACAAAAACAATTCATTTCTATCAGTTTCACACAAAGAAACGTTTTTCTTTCTACCCATAAAAGGTTTACCCTTCCTTTGATTTCTTTTCTCATTTTCACCATCGAAGAAAACTCAGTATGTAAATGTCTTATCACATGATAACGAGAATAACACGTCTCAAACTAGAAAACTCTAATTAAAGCAACTGTTATGCTGTCTTGCATCTAATGTGAAAATAAATTTTGGTCGAGTCTCTACTTATTTTTAATTATTACTTCCGGTGCTGTTTCTAGTAGATCGGTGCTAATTCGTGTATCGGTCAAGAACTATTGTTTAAGGATATGTGTTTATTAAAATAATTATATCTCCCATCAAATCTCTATCTGCATTAATGTAATACATTGCATACAGGAATATAATACATTAGACACAGGAATATAATACATTAGACACAGGAATATAATACATTAGACGCAGGAATGTAATACATTAGACACTGGAATGTAATACATTAGACACAGGAATGTAATACATTAGACACTGGAATGTAATACATTAGACACTGGAATGTAATACTTGAGTGTCAGCAATGTGGTACATGAGTCATACGAATGTAATGCATTAGTCAAGAAACAAATCAAGAAACAAGTCAAGAAACAAGTCAAGAAACAAATCAAGAAACAAATCAAGAAACAAGTCAAGAAACAAATCAAGAAATTCAGCGTCACGGGTGACCCTCCAAAATATGTCTATTCCTCAGACACCACCAACCATCACCACAACCAAAAGCAACAACGCCTACCCCCCCCCCCCCCACGAACTCTCTTTTATACTCTAACTGTACGTCACACTGAGCAGAAACCACTATATGCAAATGACCTATCAGATTATGCCACATTGATTAGCATCGCTAACAAACAGCGAAACACCCAGCAATGTGCAAATATTTACCCAGATCTTAGGAAGGAAACCCGCTACCTGCGATTAATACGGAACTGGCAGGAGGTGGCAGATAACTAGACAAGAGGACCGGAAAAGCATGCTTTTGATTCTAAGACCGATGTAGCGCCCAGTTAGACTCTGTGGGCGTAATTAAATATGCCCCTCCTATCCTGACATGAATCTTGATACTCTTCAAAGTACAGTGGCATCTCACCGGGTTTCCGGCAGGTGCTTGGGTGGCTTCAGCCGCGGCTCTCTCTGCACCCACCGCCCACTCTGTAATAATATTTGGCTTTCTTCTTCAGCTTTCAACATTTCCACTAGTGTTTGCGTTCTTGACTTATCGTCCCACTCTGAAACTTCTCACCTGGGCGCTAAACATATCTTGACAGTTATCTCTGGGTTTTCTGAGAGAAACAAATGGCCCAACAAACAGTTGTAATGAGACGTCAGAAGGTCGAAGCAGTACTCGTCCACGTGATACCACGTGATCCAATAAATCTTAATCAATTTTTACGTCAAATGGTCCAAAGACCTAAATCCACTTTGACGTAATTCGTGTCCGACTTAACGTCAAGAGACTGACCAATGGTCCAGCGAATCGTAATCTAATTTTCACTGACAGTGATCCAATTAATTGTAGTTAATTCACTGACAGTGATCCAATAAATTATAGACTAAATTCACTGACCATGATCCAATAAATTTTAGTGTAATTCACTGACAGTGATCCACAATTGTGGTCTAATTCACTGACAATGATCTAATAAATTGTAATCTAATTCACTGACAATGATCCAACAAATTTTAGTCTAATTCATTGACAGTGATCCAACGAATTGTAGTCTATTCGACAACAAATGGTCCAGTAGATACTAGTTTGAATTCGACAACAAATGGTCCAGTAGATACTAGTTTGAATTCGACAACAAATGGTCCAGTAGATACTAGTTTAAATTCGACAACAAATGGTCCAGTAGATACTAGTTTGAATTCGACAACAACGGGTCCAAAGTAATCTTATTTGACAAATGATTCAAATACATCATAATTAGTTTCTGCGGCGGTTTTTCTTTAGAAAGATGTTATAGAATGACTTAATACTTTAACTTGCCTAAAGATAGTTAGTTTTCTATGTATTTAAGATGTTTGTATATCAAGATCTTGTGTGTTTGATGTATACTTTTTGTTAAGCGTTGAGAGCTCATATAAGATTAAGCACTTTATCCAGATTCCATTATTATTATTATTATTATTATTATTATTATTATTATTATTATTATCCTTTTTTCACGATTCCTGTTGACTGTCGGTTATGGACCAAGGTCTCAAAATCTTAATAAGATTCAGGGAGATCGAAGGTTTTTGCAAAGGATGTGAGCACTTCCCCTGAAGAGGGTTGCTTTTAGCAATGGGGCTATTATTATTATTATTATTATTATTATTATTATTATTATTATTATTATTATTATTATTATTATTATTCAGCCTCTTTCCACGACTTCTGTTTGGCTGTCGGTTGTGATCCAAGGTCTGGGAATCTTACCAAGATTCTGGGAGATCCAAGGTTTTACGGAGGATGTGGGCACTTCCAAGGAGCGCTGCTTTGAGTAGTGGAGCGAGTCTGTGGTTTCCAGGAAGTTTATTCAGATAGCCTTCCAATTCAGATGTTATGTTCCCCAAGGCTCTTATCACTATAGGTATCACTTCTGCTTTTACATTCCACAGTCTCTGAATTTCTAAATGGAGCTAACAAAATACAAGCCCTTAACGCTTACGCAATACCTAAAGTAAGCTACACTGGAGGTATCATAGATTGGACAGCAAATTCATTTAGCTTGGACTTCAGGACTTGTCTAACACGTTTATCACACTCTAACTTTGGACCTCTCTCTGCATATTTTCTTAATGCTGTAGTATCAAGATGCTTACATCCCTTTTCCATTGATACATCATTGATTTTTCCGATATCGAATTGTAGGCCCTCGGTTGTTTTGACCTTGCCTTTCTGGATGACAATTCTTCCACATTTCTCTAGGCCGAATTTCATGTTAATGTCCTTTGAAGAAATCACCTCTCCGAACTCAGTGCCATCTTCCAGAAATAAAAATATCAGTCCTAGCTGAAATATCTTGAGAAGATGAAATCATTTAAGATCAATCAAGTTCAAGATTATCTTCAAGCAATCAAATCATCAATCCCACCTCAAAAATTATCTTAGCAATTAGCAATATAATTAGCTATCCCATCTCAAGCGATAAAATCATTCATTCCAAAACTCGATGATTATCTTGAAACAATATAACTAACTATCCCAGCTCACAGTTGTCTTGCAGCACTAAAATTCCGCAAAATTTCTTAACGCTCTTTTTTTCCATCATCGGAACCCGTCCAATGGTACCGCAGGTTATTTTTTTTTTAAATAATAATATTCTACGGAATTACACCATAAAGGCAATTCGACCATCACGTGATCCAGGGCGTCGTCACCTTGTGCTGACTGCGCTTGCTGATGCTATTATTAGCTGTCTTTGATTTCATGCGTTCACTTCGGTACTGGCAATGCTCTTTTCAAATCCCGCGCCCTTCTCAGAGAAAAAAGTTCTTCTTTTGGGGTTCACTGAACACGCTATGCTCATCAATGCATTCAAACACACACCTTGCCTGAGTTAGCTGTGAGTTCAAACAAGTGTACAGTCCTCCTTAGCTGTTGCGTCAATTGGAACACGTTCAGTTTTACTGTTTTACTGGAAGTTTGCACGCGCCAAAGAACTGTCAGGGTAGTTGTTTTTCGAAGCTTTATGTTTGATTTCATTTGGTCGATTAAGTTCACACAACCGTGGAATGTAATTCCAAAGACATATGTTTTTCTACAATGCGCGGGCGCAACGCCAATAGTTTGCAAGGTAAATACGCAACTTGACTAGCCCCACTCCACTCTCACCCACCCCACACACATCCTTCGTTCCCTAGAAAGGTGTACTATTGAACAGGTGTTATATATCGTCCATTGCAGAGTTATTGATGAAAAAAACACAGGTGGCTCTGACATGAAGACAAACTTTTCCATCAACGTTGGGCCTCTTTCAATAAAGGAGTCAAATTGGAATCCGCACAACAAACACTGGTATACATTCTACATAAGACCAGGTGTTCATTTAAAGCTCACTACGCCTATTCTCTTCTGCTGCAAAAGGGTGTGATGTCACTTTCTGCTGCAAAGGGTGTGATGTCACTTTCTGCTGCAAAGGGTGTGATGTCACTTTCTGCACTAAAAGCACGTCCCTGTTTCGATCTATGAGTTGTACTATCTATTGTTCTAAAACATGTCACTTTTCTTGATACAAAATAAATAAATAAATAAAAGTTGAGATAATATTAGCGCACATTGCAAATGTTCAGATATTAATTTAATAACGCCAACAATGTTCTCTCTCTCTCTCTCTCTCTCTCTCTCTCTCTCTCTCTCTCTCTCTCTCTCTCTCTCTCTCTCTCTCTAAGTGCTTCACTTAGACATAGAACAGCATACATAAGAGCAAAGAGACATTTTCTATATACATTCCAGCACATGAACTCAAATTCGGGGGGGGAGGGAGAAAGCAAACAAACTTATTCTGCACAAATAAATTAAATGCTGCCATAGGAATGTTCATTTCTGACCACACACACACACACACACACACACACACACACAAACTGATGATAAGAGATTTCTGAAAAGCGCAACATCGCCACCAAAGCCCGAAATGTGTACATTGATTCTAATCATGCTGTATACGGGGCCTGTCAGGTCGAAATTAACTTCACGGTATGTGCCAGTGAACTTTAACTTGTAAAGTAAACCTTTCAATCTGTGCAGACAAAATGCATTGTATAAATAAATGCAACCTATAAAACTGTGTTCCTTGTTTGTTATAAATATGTGGATTGTTATGTTCTAGCAATAGCATGTTAACGTGTGCCTTTATTGGCTTCATAATTAAATACGTTTTGAAGGGATGTTATATCTCTTTAGACAGTCTTATAACTTACATCACCTGACGCAATTTATAACGTATTGCAATGATCCGGCTCTATCAAGAATATAAATTTAGATGTATTTCATTGGTGGGCTTGACAAATGTCATCCAATTTAAATTATTTCATTGGTGGGCTTGACAAATGTCATCCAATTTAAATTATTTCATTGGTGGTTTGTTACAAATGTCATAAATTTAAATTATTTCATTGGTGGGCTTGACAAATGTCATAAATTTAAATTATTTCATTGGTGGGCTTGACAAATGTCATAAATTTAGATGCATTTAATTGGTCGGGCTTGACAAAATGTCACCAATTTCAATTAAATCATTGGTCGGGCTTGACAAATGTCATCAATGTAGATGCATTTCATTGGTAGAGTTTTAGAAATGTCTACAGGTTAGACATATATCGATGGTCCGGCTTGACAAATTACATCATGTTAGATTTGGCACCATTTGATCCGAATATCTATTGATGACGTAAAATAAAATAATATCTCGTTTCGTGCATTATGCAATGACAGTTAGGTATAGTTTAATAATTGGTAACATATTTATGAAGATATATCTGTACAACATATATTCCTTTTATTAGTAGTTATCTATCTGTATCACGATACTCTGAGCAAGTACCAGGCTACACGAGGTATATCTACAGTACCGAACATATGTCAGGCTACACGAAGTATATTTACAGTATCGAACATGTGTCAAGATGCACAAGATTAAACTATAATCTGCAATATTCGCAGCATCGTGTCAAGCTACTTAAGGTATGTCTATCTATACCACGACACACTAAGTACGTGTCAGGCTACATGAGGTATGTCTATCTATACCACGACACACTAAGTACGTGTCAGGCTACATAAGGTATTTCTATCTATACCACGACACACTAAGTACGTGTCAGGCTACATGAGGTATTTCTATCTATACCACGACACACTAAGTACGTGTCAGGCTACATGAGGTATGTCTATCTATACCACGACACACTAAGTACGTGTCAGGCTACATAAAGTATTTCTATCTATACCACGACACACTAAGTACGTGTCAGGCTACATAAGGTATGTCTATCTATACCACGACACACTACGTGTCAGGCTACATGAGGTATGTCTATCTATACCACGACACACTAAGTACGTGTCAGGCTACATAAAGTATTTCTATCTATACCACGACACACTAAGTACGTGTCAGGCTACATGAGGTATGTCTATCTATACCACGACACACTAAGTACGTGTCAGGCTATGCAACGCACTACCCCATCTTTCAAAGCGCGTTAGCGTTGCTCCGTCCCGGTAATTCTATACCCATCATAAACACATAAAATCTGACATTCCCTATTCGAAGCAATTCTATCCCTCTCTGCAAATGACAAGACCTTTCCCAATCGCCATGAATCTTTTACTCATAAATCCCTCGCCAGTCATTTTCACATTTCCAGGAGATGTTAACACTTTACCAGTCATATATTTAGCAGGACATACCCCTTGCTTTTCCTAAACATTTACCTGATGGTGCCTGATCTTTCTAGATGCAACATTTTCATAAGTGTGGCTAACATTTTGCTTATTCTGTGGAATTTACAGTTCGTATAATGTTCTTTACTAGCTTTATGCACGATATTTTCGGTAACAGGATTTCTCTCATATTATGGTGTAAATAAAGTGTTTAACCTCTTTGAATGGAAGCGAGATGTTTGGTCTTTCTTCTACTGTATAGATCACTGGGATATCCTATATACATTTTTACCCTGTACAGTTTGCTTAACACATCCAACTTAGAGGCCTTTCTCCACATAGTGCAGTTCACACCAATATCGTATTTTCCGTCTCTAGAATACATTACAGTTAAAGTACGTATCATAGACACTTTACCCTTACAATATAATTACAATAAGTATTCTGTATACTTTTACCCTTTCAGTATCATTCATATGATGCTTGTGTTCCTATATACTTTCATCTACAGTATAGTTTTCAGATAGATAGATAGATAGATAGATAGATAGATAGATAGATAGATAGTGTGATGCCAACGCCACTTAGTTAATGATCATGATTAAAAACTAATTACTAGTGATGAGAATCTTAATTTATGTTATTAATAATTCTCCAGCAGACACCACTCGTCTCTCTCCATTGGTGGATATACAGGCACTGTAAATGTTTTCTCTCTTTTACAACATTAAGACAACATTTACCGTCACACTATATTCCGTAGGTTGAAAACTTCTTACTAAAGGAGAAGACAAATCCATCTTTAATCTATATTTAGCGAGCCCCCATCCAACCACTTTCTTCTCAAACATAAGGTAATCAATATATGTAAGAAGGTCAATAAATGTTACAATAAATTTCTAAAAGATTACTTGACATCAATATTTCCATGAAACAACATTCAAATCATTTCTCTGTTCAAAGAGTCTTATATCCTAAATACAATTCAGCAATAGTGTCAACACAAATCACAGGAGAATTATGAACAGAGAACAGAAATGGAGTTATTAGAGATAGCAATAATAATTTTACATAACCTGAATTAAGCACTATCTTTCATGCTCATTTGCAATGTCACAAGTCTGTTGTCCATGTCAACATGTGTCTATGTTGAAAACACTGATGCGCTTTTATTCACTCGAAGTCAGCTTGAGTGCCCTCTTTCATTCAAGCAGAACAACAACTATAGCAATTTCTATTAACTTCAATGTACCAAGCAGAACAACTATAGCAATTTCTATTAACTTCACTGTACCAAGCAGAACAACAACTATAGCAATTTCTATTAACTTCAATGTACCAAGCAGAACAACTATAGCAATTCCTATTAACTTCACTATACCAAGCAGAACAACAACTATAGCAATTTCTATTAACTTCACTCTACCAAGCAGAACAACAACTATAGCAATTTCTATTAATTTCACTGTACCAGAAATTGCCCGATGTAATCAGCCACCATTGCCACCATACATCAAAGGAGTGTAGTGTATTCCTATACACTTACACACACTCTTCTTCCTGCCTCTACCATGGTAAGTCATAGCAGTTTACAATCAGTGAATCGGGAGATTCAAATAACATGAGGAGAGAAAAACAAAAGGCAGCTTTACCTGAAAAATATAATCAGGGAGCAACGCTGTTTTCCAGTTTATAGCTTTATAACTCCATTCCTTCTAACATTCCAGTCTCAACTTACAGTTTCCTGCAATGTATTTATTAGCCCAATACATGCACACTGCATAATAAATACAACATATCAAAACAATGTCAAGTATTAGCATGAGCATTTTACTTCAAATATGTAGAAATACTAGTCACATCTCTACATAAAACACGAGTTTTAAATATCAATAACAAAAGTGCATGAAATATTTATAAGTCTATTCTGTCTCAAACAGTCAGTTAACTCACCATTAAGCTAACAGCCGCATTCCAAGACTGGACTTCTTTGCCACTTTAAATTCAAGTGATCCGACAATAGATTTCTCTACAGCATGTAAACACTGATTTTTCACAGACCTGAATGTGCCAAATACATACTCATCTTGGTCTGTCAAGTAATCCAATACTTATTTCAAAATAACTCTGAATTTAAAATATGTCTGTACTGAAATACACTAAAGCTGTACACTCGGTAGAATATGCCGATTATTATTATTATTTTCTGCAATAGTTGATACATCTCATTTTAATGATCGTGTAGACAGCATATGTACAGCCCATAGGAATCCCAGACTACACTTCCAGAGTCAAGCTTCTGACGTCATATGCAAGACACCCATAGTTACCTATCATACAAACATACATTTGCATTGTTACCTATCACAATCATCCGAACTATGGTTTAATTGATGTCGCACTGTAGAAGAGGGTGGTAGAAATCTCAAGTTTGCAATCTGCCCCCTAAACTGTCTGACGCGTGCTGATAATAGAAACAAACAAACAAACAAACAGTGCAAACACGTGTTGCCCTTTAACGAGTGCCCGCAACTCGGATATTGTCCCTGGGTGATTTATTATGACTAGCCTCACAGTTATACTGACACGTGGGCGAGTTGCGAATAATTAACACTCGTAGGAGAGCGATAACAACAAACTTGCTCACGCTTCGCCACGTGCAAAATGCTACCAGACAACAAACACGTCAAAAATCAGAAAGATTTTCTGCCACGGCCGGGACTGGAGAACAACTGTGATAGGTGTCACAAACGCTGGCATGTTATTGATAACCCCGCACTGCACCGACTTTATCGACAACCCCGCACGACGTGCTCATCTAATGATTCGTCAAATCTCTGTTTCCATTGACAGCACACTGGCCTCCAAAAGTAAAAAATATATACAGAAAAATAGGAAAGGTAGGATTTTTGTTCCTCTAGCTGACATTTCCCATCAGTGGCCGCAGTAGATATTTTTATTGTCATAATAATTTCTCGTGCGGGGGTGTATGTATTTATATGACCAGAGTAAGTGACTGGAGGATCTCGTCAGAGGGACTGAAAATGAGTGAAGAAGAAAACATGTTTCATGTGGAAAAGAGAACCCATCGCCTTGTGCACGTGTTCTCCATTCTTCACGCATCAGGTTCAATTCTTTTCCAAGTCCTTTGAAGCATTTTCTTCCGCAACGAAGGTTAAGTATTATAAAAGTTGTTGTTAGGTTTGGGTTCCTCTGCATGACAAGATGTGCCGTTTGGGTACAAATTCCCTCTGTTTGTATAGAGTGGGCACAAAGTCCTTTTGCATGCTACTGTTTGTGTAGGATAGGCACAAGTCCCTTTGCATACCACTGTTTGTACAGAGTGGACACAAAGTCCCTTTGCATACTACTGTTTGTGCAGGTGGGCACAAAGTCCCTTTGCACACACTGCTTGTGCAGGGTGGGCACAAAATTCCTTTGCATACATGTGTATGTGCAGGATTATGACAGAATTCCTTTGCATGCCAATTTTTGTGCAAGGTGGGCGCACATTACATTTATATACCACTGTGTGTATACAGGAATGCTGATCATAAGATTCATTTCGCAAAATTATTTTTTGTCATTTTAGAAAAATAACTTATATATCTATATAACTCTCTGTTCGTCTCTCTATTTGCCTGAACACTTACATATTTCTTTTCCTATCTCTCTATCTATCTGTCTGCCTATCTACTATAAAAATGTTTAAATATTAGTATATCAATCTATTTGCCTATCTGCTTATCTATCTCTCAATTTATCTATATATATATATCAATATTTCGATCGGGCCGTCTCTCTCTCTCTCTCTCTCTCTCTCTCTCTCTCTCTCTCTCTCTCTTGTATTGCAGATACAACAGATGCCGCTTATTTATCAAATTTGGATTCTGTGAAAGGGCGGGTGTAATTATCAAAAATCGTAAGAACAACACATTTAGTATAAAACACAAAAATACAGTGTATACATTTAAAACACATACACAAAAAAACACACACAAACCTGCGTGCGTGCGTACGTGCACTTGATATCAGTGCAAGTATTATCATGTATTTCGTCTAGTTTTTTACGACAGTTTATCGATTGTGTGCGTGAACGCAAAGTTCAAAGTGTTATTGATGTCTTGGTGGAGGTGGCGATAACGACGTATGGAGGTGGTGATTAGGAGGGATGGTGGGGTTTAATGACGGAGGTGGCAGCGGCGACGGTGATGGTGGTGATGGTGGTGGAAGCGTTAGGTTTTGTATTAAAATTATTTTGGGGCTCATTGGGTCCCTTCCTCTGCTTTGTGTGGGGTTTAAATGTTATTAAAACTATTTTATATAATTGGATCCCTTCCACTGCTTTGTGTGGGGTTTAAATGTTATTAAAACTATTTTATATAATTGGGCTCCCTTCCTCTGCTTTGTGTGGGGTTTAAATGTAACCCTGTAATACTATTACTTATTAAAACTATTAGTTTGAGGTTATTAATAGTAACACTAATAAAAGCCCCACGGCCAAGTCTACTTTTCCAATAACATCGGACGCAGTAATTGTAAGGGGAAGTCACTCATCTTAGTGTAGCTATGAGCAGCTAGTTAACGTAATCGGCGACTTTTCACTTTCCTTTGAATCTCATCCATCAAATTTGCGGCTCGTCCCCCCAAGACTATCCCAATTACCGATTTTCCAAAGAACTAATTAAGGTAGGGTGAAAATAATAATTTAATAAATAGGAACCGATTTAAATAATATTTACACGTAGCTAGAACCTAGTCAGTTATTCATCAACACAATGGCCAGAGAGCTGACTTAACTCTTGAACATGAGTGGTGATAGTAGACGCAGTTATGACGTCTCCATGGGGTATTGCACACTCCTGGTTCGATTCCACTGACTGTAGGCAATTAGAAGATTGCTTTCAGCCTGTCTCATGAAACCTCTTCCACTGGCCTTAGCAAGCAAATCTGGAAATGTTGGTCTACAGTTCCTCACTTCACTCAATTGAATTATGTCTCATATAGGTCGTAACCCAAACATCCAGCTATACACAATATAAATATACCTTTTTTAGTCTAGCATATCTATATCTCTAATAAATATAAGCAGTGATGATAGCAATAATTCATTATTTATTTCCTTATAATGTCATTCTCAAAATCAGTAATAATCTCGGTACAGTTTGCACACATCACTTGCATAAAATCAATTAATGTTAGAATACCAGCCAACTCAACAATTAAAGATTTCTCATAATTTATAATTCACAATCCCCTCAGTTGTCATACAGAGACAACAAATACAATAATATTTCCAAATAGTCCAAAATTAATTTATCATTACCATGCATATAATATTCCATCTAGTCTTCACATTTCACTTACGTGTAAATAAAGAACATGTTTTACTAAAAATTAGAGTTTTCATCCTCCTCAAGGTTTCACAATTGTATATAAAAATTGTTGCTTACAAAATATACGTGTACAATGTATGTCATCTTACAAACTTGATAAATTCATTAGCAACATTATTCGCTGGTGCCATTTATGCATCTCTGCAGATACAAATCTGAAACAGCATTCACAACATATATAATAAATCATGGTTAAGAAAATAACACAATCTTCAAACATAGATATTTTAAATAATAAATTTTTTTTTAGTCCACTCTCACACAGTTAATATATACTTACTACTTGATGAGGCCACAGGCTTCGTTCTTAACGAGTTCTTGGACTTTCCTCGTCGGCATGCGGGCGTCACTTAGAATCTTTGTAAAATTACCACGTGACTTTAGTCCCTGTTCTGTTGACGTCACACAACGGAACACAATTGTCCATGTATGGTAATCTAGCGTCCAGTTTATGACTCCCTTCCCTCAGTGTAGCAATGCCCCATCTCTCTGAGTAACCCCTGTAAGGTGTTCACTAGTTATGACTAACCGCTTATCGTATCTCTTTGTCGGCAGATTTAACGGTGTGAATGTAACATTGGCACGGCTGACTGCATGGCTAAATAAAAGTGGTTTACTTCGCACTAAGGGTCAGCAAATAAACATACACACTGCTGTTGAGACAATGCAAGAGAAATACGTAGACGAAATATAAAATTATAAATAATAAGTCATAATTTGTACATTTACCATATTTGTATCCTTACGTTCACAGCAAGATTCGTGGTGACTTCTTTATGTCTGATACAAAATCACTGCTGAAATAACGACGACAAATTGCGTTTTAGGAACGAGAGAGAAGAATAGAGTGGGGGAGGGGAAACTGGTTGAGGAAAGAAAAACCACAAAATTTTATGAAAAATTCCACTACTGGACCTAATATTTTCAATCTTGACCCCTGTCTCCGAGTGAGGTTTTAGCTGCAAAAGTGACCTGAATAGTATTGAAGTAACCGATGGTTAAACTGAGAATAATAGTGCTGTCTGTTTTGTCTGTGGGTGTTTTCTATTTTAGTTCCGCCAAACTGGAAGAAGACGTAACGAAAGAAAACAAAACAAAAGTTGTAGTCGGTAGCAAATGAATCGAGTTTTTGCGCTGAAATGAATCCTCTTCAAAAATACTGAAGAGTATTTTTTTTTCCTCTAGTGTTTTCTAAAGGTGCTTATATGTGTTAGTGTGTGTGTCTGAGTATAGAGAAAAAGCATCGTGAGTGAATATATTGTGTGTGTGTGTCTGTGTGTTTGTGTGTGTGTGCTTGTGTGTGTGTGTTTAAAGTGAATTGAAAGGAGGCACTATATATGAAAATATGTGCATTGTACTCATGCATTTACTGTGTGTGAGCATATGTGTGTTCTATGTGTGTGTGTGTGTGAGTTTGTAAATTGTTTGCAGTATGTACAGTGTGTCGGTGCGTGATATTTTGTGAATGTGCGCCACAAGTGAGCAGGCGTTTATAATTAATTTGTTTGTGTTTGCACCTATGTCTGTGTATCTGCATTCTCTGTTTGTCTGCATGTGTTGTAAATTGATTCCAATGTAGACAGATCCAAGAATGAATGGGTTCTCTTGAAATGAATATTCTTTCTAAATGGGGTACGCTGGAGGTCTTACACACATAGCGCAAGTTGCACTTTTAATTGGAGGGTAAGAAAGGCAAGAATAGCAGGTGTCGTGTTATTATACTCGCAGGTTACAAATAAAGACAATAATAGTAAGGCTTATGTTCCTATACATGCATTTAAATTTTGGCCAAAAGTGACGGGTCTTTCCAGGTTAAATATACAGGAAATGGTAAGGGACCTTAAGTACTTAAAAATTCTAGCAGGTCGCAACTAAACGCAAGCGTAGCGATCCTTACGCACTTCTAGATTCATGGTGGTTTAGAAAATAAATATAAGCAGAGTAGCGGGCCTTACGTACTTCTAGATTCATGGTGGTTTAGAAAAATAAATATAAGCAGAGTAGCGGGCCTTACGTACTTTTACTTGCATGGAGGTTAAAAGTATAAATATAAGCAGAGGAGCGGTTCTTACCTACTTAAAGCTGCAGGTTAAACAAAGACAAAAGTGGGGTTTATATGCACAATCACTTTAAAATGCAGATTAAATAATAAGGCAAAAATAGTACTTAAAACTAGAGACTTTTTCAAACGGAAAATGGAGTAAAGCGGGCTTCAGGACAAGAGTAGCATTCAATGTGTCTTTGAAACGAGCAGAAAAATACGATTTGAAACTAATTCTACAGACGAACATGTTTGCATTAAATTAATCAACGAGCTTTCGAAGAGAGCTTGTTGATATCAGCAGTTTCACTCTACCAATCAAGCACCAACAATTAAAAGAAAAATGTACATGATAAGCTCTGAACATAATCAATAGAGAATTGAGGGGGTGAGAGAGACAAATAAATAAATAAATATTTATCTCTGCATATGTGTACATTAATCTAATTTAAGTGGACTTTCAGTAGATGACCAGATCTTTAAAATATGTACAGAATGTCCCCCCCCCAAAAAAAAAAAAAAATTTCTAAAAGACCACAAAATGAAGGACTTCGATGAAAACAAAAGAAGAAGAAAAATCTCGTCTAAATTTGTTTTCCTTTTTCTTCAAGTGGAAAGATTTGTTTCTCTCTGAAAAGAAATGCAAACTGACGCAAGACAAAATAAAGAGCACGTTGAATTTGTTCCGTTATATATTTTTTAATCTGGAAAAGTGCCGGTCGGGTAAAAGACGTCATCTCTAGCCACGTGGAGATAGGGAAGAAAATGCAATGATGGATAATCATTCTAATGACAAAGGGCGCCTCTCGGTTTTAGTTCCAGTTCCAGTTTAGATATAACCAAAGATGAAAACGGAGCCTGTTGCATATGTACTGTTTTCCTAAGATTTTTTTTTTAAAGCCATTTCTGCCATTCTTTCTTTCTTTCTTGTTTAGAACTAAACTTTTAGAAATGCAAAGACCTAATTGCATTTCTCTTTTTATTACTGTTAGTATCCTGTTGCTTTCCTTGCCGTACTTGAATACCGTCTCGTTCACCAACGGATGAAAGGAGTTTATTTTGCGTTTTCCGCTTTGGCAACTTTTACAACGGCACTTAAGTCAGGCGCAGAGTTTACATTCTTGGAGATCTATGGTTTTTCAACTTCCGGCCCCTGTAAATTTAAAGACCAGTTGATAAGAATTTTGTTTTTATTGTTTGTGTTCACTCAGTCCCTTTGCTGGCATAAGGGATAACCAAATAATTAGAACGCCACATCGCTTGCCTTACGAAAATATAATAATTTTTAAAATACAAGTTTTGTTCATTTGTTTGAGGAAAGTGTAGTCTATACACACATGCAAATAGTTGAAGGTGATTTCTGAGCCAAGATCAGTGACTATTCCCCTATCTGTGTGTGTGTGGGGGGGGGGGATGAGACAAAATTCTCTGTCTGAATTTAGAAAAAATCAATACAACACCTGCACAATCAGAACCAGAACAGGATAATAGATGTTTTATCAGAAGAAAATGAAATGCACTTAAACAAATGTAAATTTCAATAGATAGATAGATAGATGCTTGCGAACACAGTACAAATATAATAAATATCACTGTGCCTAAACTAGTCCAGTACCGATAGAATAAGGCCTAACAAACCAGAGACAACCTCTTTATAAGTGATAGAATTTTCAATAACGATTCAATGAATCTGCTAACTGCAGAGATGTTCCAAGATAAAGTCGATTAGAGAAGATTGAACCCTGAGCTGAACTCAGATGTCTATGGACCAGCTAAATCTAGTAATCAGACGTTAAACCCCATTAATGTTTCAACGATCAGGCACAAGTAACAAGCAACACCCGTGCCCTGCCCAGATAAGGACGAAGGTTAGTAAACACCTGTCCAAAAATAATCCACATTTTCTCCGCCTTGACATGCAGGGCGTTCTCCATCTCTACGTCAGCTCCAAGTTTTTTCTAATCAGAAAAATGTTTGATTACAGGTTATTTCAGGGCACGTCATTATTCATATTAATAGACGTCGTAGGCTGTCCATGTTAAACATAAAGGAGGTTCCTTAATGATCAGAGAATCTGAAAAACAGCATGCCAGATGGGATTGATTTTCCTGACTGACGGGGTGGGGGGGAGAGAGAGGGGGTGATGTTAATGTCGTGGCGGCGTGTATCAAAGATCGAGCGCGTGATTCGTCGAGTGTGCGCTTGTGGGGGTACACGTGAACTTGACTTTGCTCGACAAGTGTCAGGTTTGGGTTTAAAGTTTAGGCAAGGTGAGAGAACAGGTCTGGTGAAAGTGTTTGATATTAAAGTACAAAATCAACTGCCAGTAGATGATAAAAATACTATCAATACATAAGTAAAGTACAAATAAAATTTTAAAGAGTAATCAAGTGCTAATAATTTTACAATAGACTATTAAACACAAATTAAATTACTGCAGACTATTGAAATACACAGAAAATAAATTAAATTCAAATACACTGACAAATAGATCATACAAATGCAGTAGAGTATTAAAATACATATTAAACGGACAATAGGCAATTAAAGCATAGATGACAGTGAAAACCACACCATTAAAGTACAACAGAGCACTAAACATAAATAAAATTAACTATACCTATTTAAGCCTCAAATACAATGACATAGAGTATTAAAGTTTAATAAACTAAAGCAAATTGTCAGGGAATTTTAGGCAAATTATGCCGAGTTATGGAAACATTATTTTCAGTTTATTAATCGTTTCTTACCTATCTATTTAATTTATGAGAAGACACTTCGGTTAGGCTACTTGCGTTTGGATGGTGCAATAACGTGTTTACGAGTTGAGAGTATGTAGGTCCTCTAGAGGTGAAGGAAAGGCCTTAACCGGATACGAGACGCCCATATTTGGTCACTTGCGTTCCGTATCGTGACGTAGTGTTAATCTGCCAGCTGACCTAGAGTCATTCATTTATAGTGTGAATGAATTGAAATTCCTCAGACGCTCAAATTCATTCACAGTGCCCATGTCCAGGGGTAGGCCATTGCGTCCAATAGACCGAGTACGACTTTAGTGGTAAATATAGTTGACTTCTCTAAATTGTTGTATTTCCTATTTGTAGAATATTATGTCAAATATTTATGTGATTGTTAAATGATTGATGTATTTTTCTCACAGAAGCTAAGTGGCATTAGTGATTGATACATTTTGTAGAAATGATCAAAATAGAATAAGCACGTGTGTATTGCTATATTCCCGCTGTTAAAATCGTTATAAGGGGAAAGCGCTAACAGTGAATAGACGATTGCTAATAAGCATCATTGTGGACCACAGGTTAAAATATATTGTATTGAGAAGATGTACATTTGTAAAGCGAAATCATTTTCATTTGTGTATTTTTATTGATTTGGAATTATGAATTAGCTTGTAGCTAATTAGTAGAGATTGCTCATTGTAACATGATACTGTAGAATGATGTTATTCATTTACAGCCAGTCTTGGAGTCTTATACTTGGAATCTTAGCTTGGAATCTTCACGTCCTGATACCAATTGCTTTGAGGAATACGCCAGGAGTCATGTCTGATGTTGGAGTGACCAGACGGAAGATAACTGCCTTGTGACATCAGGACTGCGCAAGTCGATTAGATGACGGCAACATTTCAAACACTTCATAAACAAACAGATGAGTGGAATAAGTCCAAAATTATAAAAAGAATGGACTATACTAGTGTATCTATAGCCATTCGGAATTTGGGTTAAGCAGGATAGATTAACTCTAATTATCCATGTACCATTAATGTTCTTTATTTTTATTATTATGAATTGTTGTTAAAATTGTTTTTATCTTACCCATTGTTACATAATCATTTGTATCATGACTGATTATCTAGCTGGGATCCAGCCAGGAATAAATGAACCATTAATTCTAATTAATAAATAAAGGGGGAGATAACGTTGCTAGCTTGGGCAAGTCAACTGATTTATCTGGCGATGTGTCATAGAGTAATAGCCTGAATCGTTGGCATATTCGTGATAGATTGGTCCGGCTGTCCGGCTGTCGCTATTGTTAGAGATTAATCAATAACCAATATTGATAACTGAGAATCTAAAATAGGACAGAGTCATTAAACCTAAACCGGACACATGACACAAATATAAAACAGACAATAGACAATTAAATCTCTAATAACTAAATTGATAATAGGCAATAAACAAACAGCAAATATTTTATTAGAGTGCAAATAAAACTGACAGAAGACTTTTCAAGTTCAAATAATTCACTAACAGAACTTTAACTTCAAATATACGGGTAAATAAACAATAAAGAATAAGTAAATTATTAATTTATTATTATTATTGACAGCGAGTTATTTTTTTAATATCAGTGAACAAATAACTTGGAAGGTGCTGCCAATCAGTACTTTCTTCCAGTTCTATTGTCTGAGCTTTTAATCTGACACACAGGTTATCTAACTTCAAAACTATCCAGTGTGGTAAGTTAGTAACGATAACCCATAACGCTTGCGTCAGTTTTGTATACAGGAAAACTGTTATGAAAAACGTGCTTAAAACGTCGGCTAGATATACACGCGCTCTTGTTCTCGAGTCTTTGGGGAAGGGGACGGGACACGGATGGGGAAGGGGGATGTCTTTGAGCAGCGAGGCAATATTTAACGCCAATGGCTCCGGCACTCGCTTGCATGTAAAGTTCACGTAGTGGGCAAAAAAACAACATTGACGCTGTCTTCAGAGCCATTCCTGCAATAGTGGCACCATCTCGTTTCGTATGTGATCTCGCAATTCCGTAAGGCACAGAGAGAGAGAGAGAGAGAGAGAGAGAGAGAGAGAGAGAGAGAGAGAGAGAGAGAGAGAGAGAGAGAGAGAGAGAGAGAGAGAGAGAGAGAGAGAACACACAGTAAGAAAAAGAGTTTTCCGTATACTGTTGGGTGTATAAAGAACTCCTTCTTGAACTTTTCTGGGGAAATTCTTTGGAGAGGGGAATGGCCAAGGGGTTCTCCGTCTGCATTTTATGATGATACTGACTTTAGGTCGGGTAGCACAAACACCCCACAGAGAACCTGACTGCTATATATATTTTTTTCTCGAGTTTTAATCCCAAAGGAAAAGCTCATTTCCTTCTCTCTGTCATATTACGCCAAGAACATGAATTGCGCATGCGCCGTCGACTGATCGTAAAGTTGCGTTGGCAAGGCTTTTCAGCTTTATATATATATATATTTTTTAAAGTGAATATGAGCTCAACGCAATTCGTTCAGCCTTGATCTCCTTTGTATATCTATACATACTACAAACAATTCTTGACCGGTTAAGAACCTCAACTAATATCAATATCTGCAAACGTGCTTTCTTTGATTAATTATCAATGTAACATGAAAATTCAAAACACTTTATAAGCATAACAACACAGCAACAAAAAATAACTACAAGAACAGACGTTTCGGTCAAACAGCCTACATTAAGAAAATTCAGTTATTAACAGCAATGATATGTGCACAGTGAAATGTGTAAACTGTAAGGTATGTGAGATACACGAAAATCTTTTCTGAACTGACGGCGGTACTTACTTCGCAAACACGTTTCAGGGAACAAAACAGAAATGTATCTGTCGCGATTGGCCAGTTGAAAAGATTACTTACATTTCAGCTATTGCTTTTTTTTTTTAAAGAGTTCTTCTATCATGGGTTGTCGTTCGTAACTCTCTCCTAACATGGATTGCTGTACGTAACTCTCTCCTTACCACTGAGCTTTATATGTAACTCTGTGTTCCTAATTTGGATTGTCGTTCTTAACTCTCTCCTACATAGATTGTCGTTTGCAACTCTATCCTAACACAGACAACACCCTTTGTCGTTCTGAGTTTAATGAGGTGAATCACTTTTTGTTCTTTCAGGTTTTTCCTTCTTTCTTGCTCTTAACTCTAAGCAGGCATGATAGTCTAAAAATGGCTGAGTTAAGAGCAAGAAAGAAGGAAAAACCTGAAAGAACAAAAAGTGATTCACCTCATTAAAGGTTCCATTAAAATGAAATCTTATTCTGATATATATTAAATTGGAATGTTCAACAGATTTTTTAATTCGATTCTAGTTCTAAACCAGTGGGTGGTAGCTACGAAAGATCTACATCTTTACTGCAGTTCGAAAAGTAGCATTGTACGCAAGACTAATCAAGCACTCTCTCCTTAATGACGTATTACGTAAGATTTCGATAGAACAACATAATTTCGGTATGGACTGCCGAAAGTAAAAAGTATATTTAGATTTCAATAATTTTGTTAGGTGATTAATTAATCTGATCATCCATTTAATCGACATGTGCAAAGATCATTTCTTGTTTCGTTCGTTCGTTTGTTCGTTTAAGATTTCTTCGCTCTTCTTTCGTGAGTTTATTTGTTTGTGAACTAAACCTTGATTTAATCTCTGAATTGCCAAACTCTACTTATAAAAATAAGAACCGCAATTTAGTATATTCCCCTGGGATGATTCAGAATATAAATATTCTGTTTATAAAAAAAGAAATATTTTACGGTAATACTAAGACCTCTCAGGCGGTTTAGTAAACATAAACGGTTCTAGTAAATAAAACGTCTGGAATTTTACTTTTATAAATTACAAGACTGAAATCTCATTATGTGAGCTATTTTCACACGCGCGCGCGAAGCCTCTTTAATATCAGTAATAAGCATACATAAATTACCAAGGTCTGAAAAAAGCTTATATACATCTTGATATCAACACAGACGTTTTTAGAAAGTACGACTGGTAAACAGAAGTCAGTATAATGTTAGAGTAAACTGGCTACATTCACAGTGAAGAGCCGTGATGCTAAATAATTATAATAATAATTTATTTTCATTGACATATCGCGCACGCACGCACGCACGCACACACACACACACACACACATATATAGTATAGACACTTAACTATGTATGAGGGAAGACACTTGATGCCTGCATGAACACCTGACTTTCAGAACTGGTGAAGGGTTGTCTTCCACCTTCCATTGACGGCTGCAAACAGCTGTCCAAATCATCGCGAGACAACTCGATGCTTTTCTTTTTTTTTTTTTTTTAATCTCACATCTAAACTCGCCTCGTTATCTCCTTAGGTCAGTGTTGCAGCGGGATTAATAAATAATTGTTGTTTGCACTTTGTATTGTCGTCTTCCTAAGTGGGGAGTCTTTCTTATTGATTGACAGGACCGAAGTTAGTACTGGACGCACCAGTAAACGCACTCGTGTGTGTGACTTTGCATATTCGTGACGTATGTAGTGTGCCGTTGGCTGTGCATATCATTGCCTTTAGTTGTTTGTTTGGAGAGGGGACTGCGGTCCAAGATGCGTCATCTACAGCAAAAAAAGAATCAGCTATGTTTGGGCATTTTTTTTTTTAAGTGGGAATACTTGATTTGTGTTATTTTCTTCTGCGTGTTGTATTATTATTTTACTGGGGGAGTTAAAAAATATTCTTTTGAGTACAAGTTGCATGATTAATGTTGAACTTGGACTGTCTGTAGACATATTTACAGATTTGTTTTAAGCCTTGGATACTGTTACTTCCTTATCAATTAGCAGAAGACTTTATATTTACGAATTAATAAAATGTAAATTTATAGAAGGGACAGTTTGCTATAATATTTTTGCAAACTTTAACAATTTTGATGTATTAGAAATTGGAACCTTGAATAATATCTGTTAATTGGGTGAACGAACGACTTAAGCGTGAGCGTATGACAATGCTGTGAGTTGTGTTGTAAGCTATATATTTTTTTTTATTAATTATAATGAATTATATTTGGCGCAGCTTTTGTTTTTAGCACTGTTAACGACCTTCAATTTCTAATCTAGCTTGTGTTGTGAGCTATATATATATTTTTTAAAAATTATAATGAATTATATTTGGCGCAGCTCTTGTTTTTAGCACTGTTAACGATCTTCAATTTCTAATCTAGCTTGTGCAAGAAGACTTACATCAGCACTGACTCTTGTGGAATTGTAGAGTATAGGGAAATTATCATTAGTTGTAACAAGTGCTGTTAAAAAAACAAAACAAAAAAAAAATGGTGGGGGTCATGTCATAGAGTTGATGCAGGAAAAAGAACGACACTTGAGCAAGGTGAGTGGCAATGTAGCGCATTGTGCTGTGTGTTACAGGTCAGAGAGCTTCCTGGTTCTTAGGATTATTCTTAAGCAGTTTTAAGTTGTAATTTAAATAAAATCATTTATTTTTTTAATTCCTTTACTAATTTCCTAATTCATGTGTTTCTTATTAAAGAATGATGGGTTGACACATTTATGATGAGGGATTTTATGAATTAGTGAACTGAGTCAGGCTTATAAATCCTAATATGATATTTCACAGGCGTAAACAATATGCAACAGCCAAATTACTTAGTTTTAAGATTAATTAATTTAAGAGACGGTAATAATAAAAACCTGGTAACGGATTTGGAAAATGACCGAGAGGGGAGGGGTGTCACCTTGTCTGGCGAAAGGTTATCTCGCGTATCGCCTACAGGATACTAAATAATTAATATAATAATAGTTAATATTATTAAATTACAGTTCTTAATTACGAAGGCCTCCTTCCCCGGAAAGTGGTGTGCTTTAAAATACAGTTTACCAATAGTTACATTTATTGTGTAAAGGTAGGCAACTCTTAAAAATATCCAAATTAATTCACCGTAAATTGAAATTTCCCATTAGTTTTAATTACAAACAGACAAATAAATACTCAAGACACGGCTTTTTTCCCTTCGCTACTGTTGAAGCTGAGCAATGCCATGTTATGTTTGCTACATAACTACATTACTTGCTGCTTCTAATGTTTGAAACGACCGAAACGTCAACTAAGCATCTTTAAAGATAAGCAACTAGCACACATGCGACCCAGTCGAATTAGTCACGTGACACAAAGCTTTAAGGGCTGAGCGATACATTGACGGGTGAACAAAAAAGCTGTTTACACAGACATTATGCCAACGCATCCTTTCTTTTCCAGTTACCCTCACTGGGACTCGCCTGCCTTAAAAAACAGACAGGAGGCAGGCGCACGTCACAGATCACATGACAAACATGTGGGGTTTTTTTGCCATTTGTCTGGCAAGAGACCCACAAGACACAAAACAGGATAGCATCATAGATCAAGTATACTTTTATTATTGCGCAAGTAAAACTTAACAACTAAAACATTGATTCATATTTTGAAGCATATCTTCACACAAATGTATTCTAATAAATTCTACTTCTGATGTAGGAACTTGTTTCACTGATATGGGTCCCATCCATCTGCCATAGTTTATTGATTACGCTCTGCAGTGTTCAGCCTATCTTGCCTAAGTTAATTCTTCCAAAATTAATACGCCCACAAACCTTAATAAGAGAATTTCACTAACATTAAATTATGTCCCTTTGCAAAGCTGAGAATTAAAATAACACCATTTTAAAATTTAAAAAAAACAACTGAAGCTTGCAGTTCTCGCGCGCAAGCACACAGACAGACACACACACACACACACACACACACACACACACACACACACACACACTTACGCAAATAAACATATACATATACACATGTCTGATAAATGAAAATTGAATTGTCATTAATATTCTAAGCGAACCTAATGTTCTCCATTGTAACGATACCGTTCAGAGATGTTACCGGTGGCAAACGTCCAGGTGAGAAGCTTAACAGTACTTGGCAAGGTCACATGATGTTCACGGAAGAATGTGCTGGCCTTGGCTTTGTCTGACATAAACACGTGACACGTCTCTTCAAATTTAACTGAGAAAATCGTCAAAATTCAAGGGTGAACACTTGATATTTACTCAATGTCGTCTGCGTTGTGCTAGATTGTATAGAGGAAAAACGTTTGGGCTATCTAATGTGATGATTGTGGAATGAGCTTTAGGTGTGAATTAAGTTTGTGTGATCTGAGCTTGTGATATGAACTGAGTTCGTAATGTGAGCAGAACGAAACGAATTAAATTTATGCAATGGATGGTTTTGAATATTTCGGTTTGTAACCAAGCAATCAATCGACGGATTATACCCAAAGCATTCCAGGACTTCAGAGAACGGTGGGAGGTGGAATTCAACAACACAGAGAGGTTCTATTTATTTTGTTTTTAAATGCAAATATATTTCCAGCAATGAAGGAAATCATTGCTGCAGTAAAATGGTTTTATATAGATAAGCATAACAATTAACACTAGCGGCCTCCCGTATGCAATCCTTTTCGACCAGAGGTAGTATAGCAAGGGGTGTGCAACTCTCAGCAATTATTTCACAAGACACTTCCGCTTTATGCTCCGGCCACTGTAGTTTACATACTTAGTTGTTTAGTTATTTTATACAATGATACAAATGACCATCCCTATCCTATTTAAACTTCAAAATGTTTATCGTGATTTTAAAATTAAAATGCTTATTTAAGCTAGAGATAAAAACACAAGCACTACACATCACAAGCAAGAAATATAAAATCAGAACACTTAAAGAAGGTCAACGCATGTTTTGCCTCTCTACAGAGAAGTACTCAGAAGCTCAGTGTAAATTAAATTTCTCCTGTTGTCTTTACACTTGTGTACCTCCCTCTGACTTGTTCTACTACGTATCTGAATCCGATTTGGTCCAGTTCTGGTTCAAATCTACAAGCTACCATTACCAGATTGAGTGCTTCTAGATGATTATCGCTATACACCTTAGAGATCATGCTGCGGCCAACCTTTCTCAGTCAGCGTTCTTTTCATGTAAGATGTCAACTGCGAGCAAGATGTCTACAGCATAACAAGATGTCTACAGCATGGTAAGATGTCTATTGCAAGGCAAAATGTCTACAGCATGGCAAGATGTCTATTGCGAGGCAAGATAGTTACAGGATGGCAAGATGTCTATTGCAAGCAAAATGTCTACAGCATGGCAAGATGTCTATTGCGAGGCAAGATGTCCTCTGCGAGGTTTTGATTGATCGACTAGATTCTAGAAGCTTTCAGTAACATCCTTTCGATTGTTGGTCCTAATATGTGAAGATTCATTGCTATTAAGAAAAGTACATATTATATTTACACCTTGTGAAAATTTTGTTTTTATTTTACTATAAATGCGAAGACTCGTTGCTATTAAGACAAGTACATATTATATTTACCGTGTGGAAATTTTATTTTTATTTTTACTATAATGGCTTTAAGTAGGAAACTTCCTAGCTCTGAAATGAATAATGGATAAAAATCCCCAAATTACGTTTTTAACGAATTCATTTTATTTATTTTATGAGATCATACAATAAAAATGTGGGCAGCAACCTATCAAGTCCACAACCTATTTCGGGCACAAAGCATCAAACAGATGTGACAGCACACACACAGACCTCTCTCCATGCTCTGTAGAGACCCAGAGCTGGGTGGGGGGCCTCCAAACACGTGCAGACCATAAAGCAGAAATTGTTGTCTGATTACCTTGTGCACCTTTGGACTGAATACAAGCAAGGTGCAAAACTCATCAATTCTTTCGAGGTGAGGATGAAGTTTCAGTCAAACGACTGATCTTCGTTTTGTCAAGGTAAGATGAAGAGTATGAATGCCGCTTTAAGTCGCTGATGACGAGGAATATGGATAACTGGGTTACGTCAACAATGCGGAGACAGCAACGAACGCGTTAATAAGTAGTGTGGGTGGGAAGGAAGAAGGGAAGGGAGGAAGGTAGGCAGGCAGGCAAGACGAAAGGAAGGAAGGAATAGAAGAGAAGAAAATGAAAGAGAAGGGAGGAAGGCAGAAAATCTGATAGATAAAAGAATGGATAAACCAATGCAAGGGCTGTTAGACAGAGACGGAAGAACGGATAGATGAATGGGTGCTTGGCATAAAGAAAGAAAGAAGGAAAGAAAGAAAGAAAGGAGGAAGGAAGGAAAAAAGAAAGAAAGAAAGAAAGAAAGAAAGAAAGAAAGAAAGAAAGAAAGAAAGAAAGAAAGAAAGAAAGATTGAACGAAAGAAAGAAAGAACGAACGAACACGAGCACACTCGCGCGCACATGCGCAATAATGTGCACATATTAAAAGTTACATTGAGAGAGATAATAAAGATGCCAAACAAAATGATGTTTATACAATGCGCTATTCTTTCGAGAAAAGTGCCCTCATTGTTTGGGTGGTACGTTTCTACCTTTTACGTCTCCTGGAGATGGTTATTATAAAGGTAAGGAATTTAGAACAGAAGGGCAAATGTCAAGTGCATGAATCAGGTGAGACACCACCCCAGAAATATGCAATGGCAAATCAGTGAAAGGTGCAACGGTGCAGAAAAGCGCATAATTACTTCTAATGGACTGTGAAACTTCCTTAACAAGCTGCTTGCCTAAAAAGAAAGGAGTGAATTACAGGGGTCGTCATTTATTTAGTTCAGGCAAAAAGTGTGTGTGTGTGTGTGTGTGTGTGTGTGTGTGTGTGTGTGTGTGTGTGTGTGTGTGTGTGTGTGTGTGTGTGTGTGTGTGTATTGGTGTGTGTTTGTGTGTGTAGGGTCTTCTTGTTTTCACATCTCACTCTTCCACAAATGACCGACACTAAAGTCAGAATAATAACAGCCATTGCTTTTTTCCCCTGTAAGCTAAACAAAAGCATTTCCGTGTGTGTTTTCCTATGAGCATAAAAATTCGCGCCTTTACTCAAACTAACAAAGGCCATTCCGTCTTTTCCTGTAAACGTAGCAAAAGCTATTCGATCTTTTTTCTGTATACATAAAAAAGCTATTCTATCTTTTACTGTAGGGCAAAATAAAAGCCATTCTTTTCCTGTAGGGCAAAATAAAAGCCACTCATTTCTTGTGCACGTAGGCAGCAGAGGAAAGCGGTAAAATTTGTGGGACCAGTGATAAAATGACATCCCTTCGTTGATTACATTTCCATTTACATTATTTTTTTAAATTATATTATTCTAACTTTTCTGTCAGCTTTTTCGTTTCGTTTGGTTTGAATGCACATCAAAAACAAGAACAACAAAAAATAATACTGCAGAAACCGACTAAGAAAAACATGCTCAATTTATGCCTCTCATTTCACCCGTTGTCAGCTTTACGATGTTCACAAAAGTATTATAAAAGTATTCTGTAGTTATTTTTTTTTTTTTGGGGGGGGGGGTGCGGGCGATTTTTTCCGACCTTTGCGTCTTCGCGCATAGCTGGAATAGGGAAAAAAATCAATATTAATCTGCAAAATATTAAAGTTGTATTACTTTATTTTTGGTCTTTGCACGATTGTAAAAAAAAAATTAAAGATGCATATGTAATAATTATTTATTTATTTAACCACTTTTAGCAGGAAAACGAAAAGTTAATCTAAAATCTCAATATAAGGAGTATATTGTGGTATTAGACACAAACATAATTATTCGCTAGCTCAATGAAAATTTAAAAAATAATGAGAAAGAGATGGGGGGAGAGAGAGAGAGAGAGAGAGAGAGAGAGAGAGAGAGAGAGAGATACCAGAGAGAGAGGGGGGGTGTGAAGGGTCGAACCAAGAACGAAAGTTTATTTCCTCAAGAGCGTAATCGAAGAAAGAAAGAAGTTATTAGAAAAAGGAAAGCTGGCTTTAAAAGGGAAAAAAAAGTTATTAAAGACTGGCACTTAGTGCAGAAGAGAGAAAGAAGAAAGAAAGGAAAAAGGCTCTAAGGCAGAGAGGGAAAGAGACCTGGAGACTGAGTAGATAGAAGGGAACAGAGAGACGGAGTGGGGAGAGAGGAAGGGAGAGCGCGAGAGAGACAGAAGAGGAGAAAATGAAACTAGCAGGTTGGTTAAAGTGTCACTTTCCTAGCGACAGAGGGTAACTTCACGACACTGAATACTTATTCTTTAGAGACGTTGTAGCTAGTGTGTGTGTGTGTGTGTGTGTGTGTGTGTGTGTGTGTGTGTGTGTGTGTGTGTGTGTGTGTGTGTGTGTGCAATTTTACTGGAAGAGAGCTTGTTTCGGACCAAGCCCAAGTCACAGTACAGTAAACAGTCGATCTTTAGTAGATACCAGCGCCTATACCCATGATAGAAGCCGTTGTGAGCAATTTGCCGTAGATCTCTGGAACATGTGGCCTTGCAGCGGAGACTGAGTGACATAAATCTGGAACATGCTAGTGCATCGTGACATAACTAAGCAAAGTATCTTTAAGGAAGCCATAGAATGCAGAGTTATGTATTACATGTATTTGAAGTTATGCTGCAACAATCCAGAGTGCCAGTGAATGACAATAATCTGCTGACTTTGCGGAAACAACCTGTCACTTCCAATATTTCTAGGCGGTTTGATGTTACCAAGTCTGACGTCAGTGTTCAGACACATTTAGTTTGCATCTAGCATGACTGACATCAGGGTAGAGATTCGCAAGATCGAGTTTACTAGTAACAGATATGAAGTTAATGAAAGTTTCTCATAGTGCATAGTTTGCATCTAGCAGTCCTGCATCAAACTAACAAAATTCATTTTTCTTCTAATAGCTCTGATGTTAATACTTCTAGTAGCTCTGATGTTAATACATCTAGTAGCTCTGATGTTAATACTTCTAGTAGTTCTGATGTTAATACTTCTAGTAGCTCTGATGTTATACTTCTAGTAGCTCTGATGTTAATACTTAGTACCACAAGACTGCAATGGCATCTAGAAGGGCTGGCGGATTTACATCTCACGGTCTGTCGTCAGTGTTAAGTTCACAGATGTAGTTGATCTCAAGCAGGTCCTGCGTCAGTGTTTAGACTTAGGAATTAGTTGACCTCTCCTGCGTCAGAGCTTAATCTCACAGGATTTAGTTTGCTCCAAGCAAATCCTGTGTCACTGTTTAGACGTATATGTTCTAGTTTACTCCAGCAGGTCTTACAAATTTGAGCTCATTAAATTTAGTCAGCCTCTTGCAGGTCTAAAGTGTTTAAGCTCACTGGATTTAGTTTTGCTTCCGGACAGTTAGTCAAGATTAAAAATCACAGGTTCTAGTTACCTGTTACAGGCCTGACGTCCTTTTAAACTCAGGGTTTAATTAACCTCTTGTTGGTCTGTCATCAGCATTTAGACTTTTAAAAAAATTAGTTTGCTTAAAGCAAGTCTGAAATCTGATGTCTCACAAGAATTTTAGATGATTTAGATTAATTCTAGCATGTCCTACATCAGTGTAAATTTAACAATGTTTTGTGTGTGGAGGGGGGGGGGGGTAATTAACACATCGCGTAAGTATCGTGTCAATACTCGCTGTTCGGTGTAGAGAGAGGTTTAAAGGGAAATAAACAGAAGTGTCACGAACTGATAACTGTTGTTTAAAATCTACTCCTCTCTCTCAATCTCTCTCTCTAATTTTTAATTCAAGCTACAGTTTACTAACGGTTTTCTGGCCCTAGAAGGAATTTATGTGGAAAGGGGGGGGGGTGTAAATAATTCTATCGTTTTGAACTGTTCAAGTCTGTCAGGAATTGAACATTTAAATCAGAATTTACAATCCGTTACCGACACGATATCTGTTAAATATTGTATTTGTAAGTTATCTGTTAAATATTGTATTTGTAAGTTATCTGTTAAATATTGTATTTGTAAGTTATCTGTTAAATATTGTATTTGTAAGTTATCTGTTAAATATTGTATTTGTAAGTTATCTGTTAAATATTGTATTTGTAAGTTATCTGTTAAATATTGTATTTGTAAGTTATCTGTTAAATATTGTATTTGTAAGTTATCTGTTAAATATTGTATTTGTAAGTTATCTGTTAAATATTGTATTTGTAAGTTATCTATTTGAAAAGTCGCTGCAAATATCGACCTTAAAGTCGGGCGTCCCACATAGAAGCGCTAATGATTTTAGTCACATGACGTGACACCATCTTTTACTGTATATTTTTTTCAGGCACCGACACGCTGAAAGAAAGACGGTGGAGAGAGATCAAGGACACGCATTGCCTCCCCAGAATCCAGATGTCTCCTTTCAGGGACTACGGTGGTGTGTGGGTACGTGCGTGCATTCTCTCCTGTTCCCATTTTCTGTCTCGTGCATGTCTTCTAGAATAATGCTAGCGAAACACGATAATTTCATAGTGCATTTGTGTGTGTGTGTGTGTGTGTGTGTGTGTGTGTGTGTGTGTGTGTGTGTGTGTGTGTGTGTGTGTGTGTGTGTGTGTGTGTGTGTGTGTGTGTGTGTGTGTGTGTGTACACAGTCATTTATACGAATTTGTATCTAACTTCAAATAGTATAAGTCATTGAATCTGAAACCAAATTATAAAATGAAGATTATAAAGAAAGAAAACTGATGCAAAGATGTAGTCATGTTTCAGAAAACGTTGCTCTCACAGAGTGATGTATGAATCTTGTTATAGTCTCAAACAATCTATTTTAAAGAGAGAACAGGGTACGATATCATAAAATAGAATAATTCATTAACAGTCACAGAGAGCTAGCTATGATATAAAAAAAAATAAAGTAATCATTAATGGTCACAGAGACCTAGCTGTGATTTTAACATTTCATTAGCCTAAATCGACACAGTAAAGGGGTAGGACTTCAGCTAGGTATTATCTTCAAATGACGTTGAAAACGGGCTAAGATTAATATTTCAGCAAAGATATTATCCTCAATTCATATTGCAAACTGGCTAAGATTAATATTTCAGCAAATATATTATTCTCAAATGACGGAGAAAACTGTCTAGGATTTCAGCAAGCATTATTATTATATCTCAAATGACGGAGAAAACTGGTTAAGATTAATATTTCAGCAAAGATATTATTCTCAAATGACGGAGAAATCTGGCTAAGATTTCAGCAAGCATTATTATTATTATATCTCAAATATCGACACCAGGAAGTAAGTCTCTAAAGCTCCAGCTTAAAATACATGCACAAAGAAAACATGTTGAAGGCACTAAATACAGCTAGAATAAAATGGCAGTATACTTCTATGAATGGCAGGAATTTACTTCACGCTGTCGACAAAAATGTATGCATTTATCAAACATAAGGAGAATTCGGCTCTCGGAATTATAGCCGTCATCACTTCTGTTAACACGTCCATGTCATCAGTTGGCAATACGATACTGGGGATGGGAATGGTAGCTTTATGGCCTTAGAAAGCAAATGTTTATTAAGGATTTATATAAAACTTAAGTAAACCTTCTTGAATAAAATATATTTATTCCAGTTTGGGTTCACCTTGCAAACAATAAACGGCCTTGGTACAAGCGAGAATTGAAATGGCTGTCTTCTGGCTACAAGAAGGTGAAATTCCTGTCCACTGGAAGTAAAAAATGTCGTGCTTCATTGCCTTAAAAAATTAATAAATTTGCTGGTAAAATTTGTGTAAAGTATTTTTTTCTTCATGTGACACCTGCTATCTACGGACAACTGCTTAATGCCGCCAGACAGACTAATAACTCAAGATATTACTAATAATAATAATGTGGAGTTTTATTAGCAATTAGATCCTAGTGTCTTCAAGCGCTTTATTTTATCGTAGGATCTCTAAATGTTTATGAATTCTAAGCGCTTTAAATCCTAATATCTAGAAGGATTTGATATACTGAGTTCTCTAGACATTTCTAGGATCTTTCTAAGTGCTTCATATCCTAAGATTTCGTTTCACATACCAAGATCTCAAAGCGTTTCACATAGCAAGATCTCTAAGCATTTCACACTTAAAGATCTCTAAGCGTTTCACACCATGATCTCTAAGCGTTTCACATAGCAAGATTTCTAAGCATTTCACACTTAAAGATCTCTAAGCGTTTCACATAGCAAGATCTCTAAGCATTTCACACTTAAAGATCTCTAAGCGTTTCACACTTCAAGATCTCTATGCGTTTCACACCTCATGATCTCTAAGCATTTCACACCTCAAGATCTCTATGCGTCTCACACCTCATGATCTCTAAGCATTTCATATTTTTTACACTCCGCTCAATAATCCTCGCCTAGGAACTAAGGGAGTGTATCGATTGAACAGATCCCACCGATCTGGAGGGGTTTTGAACCCATCATTGAACAGCAGACCCCCACCTGCACCCCCTACACGAGAGTTCAGCGCCAGACCTCCCCAGCCACCCAGCTTTCACCCTTCATCAAAATTATGTTCTGTGTTTGTCCTGCATGTCTCTCCGCTGCCAGTTGCTAACTCGGAATAAATAAATACGGCTACGCTGAACACCATAGTATGATTTGCTTCTTCATAGGGCCGCTTTCAGACAATTCAATACTGACCGACAGCGCGTTTAAACGCCAAGTCTAGCAGCTCACTGCTATGAGAGACAACTCCACCTGCTTACCAAAAAAGAAGAATTAAACCACAAGCATATCGAATCGAACGCCGTCGCAAGAAAGTGTAAAACTCTTAGCCTCACACGGCTCGAACGCAATCCAAATACTGCGGTATATTCTATGACAGTTTATTAGTGGTTGAGCAGAATCTGTTACAAATAAACCCGTTATATGTATATCCATTCAGTCAGTTCGGTATGTCATTTGAAACGAAACCCGTCATTGCTCAAAGCAATACACTGTAGTCTGTCGTTTAATTAAACCCGTCACTGGTCAAAACTAAAGCCGTCACAGGTATAGTCGAACAGTGTAGTCAATAACTAAAACCGTCATAGTTACAAGCGAACAGTGTAGTCTGTCGTTCAACTAAACCCGTCACAGGCACAACTGAAAAATTAAGTCTGTCATTAAACTAAACCTATCGCAGTTACAGCGAACAATTTAGTCTGCCGTTAAACTAAACCCGTCACAGTTACAGCCAAACAATTTAGTCTGTCTTAAACTAAACCCGTCACAGTTACAGCCAAACAATTTAGTCTGCCGTTAAACTAAACCCGTCAAAGTTACAGCCAAACAATTTAGTCTGTCTTAAACTAAACCCGTCACAGTTACAGCCAAACAATTTAGTCTGTCTTAAACTAAACCCGTCACAGTTACAGCCAAACAATTTAGTCTGTCGTTAAGCTAAAACCGTCACAAGTAATGCTATACACTTTTATACAGTCTAGTTTGACATTAAACTAAAACCGCCACAGATAACTGCACACTTAACAACCAAATTGGTGTGTTAGTTATAACCGGAATTTTCAGTTGATAACTACGACAGGTTTCTGTGGTCGATTTATAGAAACTGGAGGGAGAAGGATATATTTATCTACTGGGGTTCAAATCAGTTTCGAATATGTGTCCACTTCGTTATGTCTGTGACAGAGAGGATTTGGGAGAGAGAGGAAAAACTATTTATCTGTGACAGAGAGGATTTGGGAGAGAGAGGAAAAACTATTTATCTGTGACAGAGAGGATTTGGGAGAGAGAGGAAAAACTATTTATCTGTGACAGAGAGGGTTTGGGAGAGAGAAAGAAAATATATTTGCATGTAAAAATCGTAGCTGGGAGAGAGAAAGAAAATATACTTGTGCATATTAAGAAAGTGGGAGAAATATATTTGCAAGTAAAAAGCGTAGATGGGAGAAAGAAAATATATATGTGCATATAAAGGGGGTAGGTGGGAGAGAGAGTATGAGAGAGAGAGAGGGGGGGGGAGGGAAAATATATTTATGCAAGTAATGAGGTGGGATCGGTGCGCGTTGGAGAGAAAATAAGGACTGATAATATAAGGGAGAGACAGGTGAGATATTTAACTTCATAACTACTTAAAAAGTACAAACAACTCGGCGTACCTGTAGATACTAACGTTGAAGGAAAGAAATACGGAACTGAAACTGGCCAAGAAAGGTCACTCTTGATTGAAGACAACAGCGTAACTCCAACAAGCGAGACTGGCTCACTGACTTCCCTGAGCGAGAATGTGAAACTCAAGTGTGATGCTACTGGGTCTTTGGCGTTTGGGTACCTACCTGTCTGTCTATGGGGATGGAGGTGTGAGGGTGGGCAAGGTGGGGAAAAAAGGTATATATTAGGGCCGAATGAGGCGGGTCTCAGGGCGCGGTGCTTTCTGCCAGTCAAACACCCACAATTCGCACGTGCACACCTTAACAGTTGAGAAACGACTGAAGACGTAAAACTAGAAAGTAACAGTTGAGAAACGACTGAAGACGTAAAACTAGAAAGTAACAGTTGAGAAACGACTGAAGACGTAAAACTAGAAAGTAACAGTTGAGAAACGACTAAAACTAGAAAAAACTAGAAAAACTAGAAAACTAGTAAAACTAGAAAGTAACAGTTGAGAAATGACTGAAGATGTAAAACTAGAAAGTAACAGTTGAGAAACGACTAAAACTAGAAAAAACTAGAAAAACTAGAAAACTAGAAAAACTAGAAAGTAACAGTTGACTCCATCAAAGGTAAGTTAAAGGCCTCTCTCTTCTGTTCTTTGTCAATTTTTATGATCCTTATATCTATCTATATTTTTTCTTTCCATCTCCCTCCTTTTTCTTTATCATTTCTCACATTTTCTCTCCCCCTCCTCTCCTCTCACTCTCTTTTCCCCTCCCTATATCTCACTGCTGTTATTATTCAACCTCTTACCGCATTATCCACACACTCCTTTCCCCCTTTCTCCCACCTTTATCTCCCCATTTCTCGTAAAATCTCTCTATTTTTTTTCTCTCTCTCCCCCTCCCTTTATCTCTCGCCACCCTTCCCGCCACTCCTCTCTCTCTCTTCTCTTTCTCTCCTTTTCTCTCTCCTTGCCTTCCCCCTCCCTCTGCTCTCTACTTCTTTTTATCAATCATTCTCCCTCATTCTTTCTTTTCCTTTTCTCTCTTCCCCTCCAACACTTATTTCCTCCTTTTCCCACCTCTCTCCCTCCACCTCTTTCCCTAACCCCCCTTCACTATTTCTCAGTTCTTTCAGCTCTCTTTCTCTCTCTCTCTCTCTCCTTTCTAATATTTCTTGCTTTCACCTCTCCATCTTTCCCTCCTCTCATTTCTCTCTCATACACGCACACTCGCGCAATATGCACACACTCACACACACACACACACACACACACACACACACACACACACAAACACACATTGTCATCAGATGATTTCTTTAATTAAATTATGTATCAAGATTATAAAGTTTTGTATTTATTTATTTTGCAGAACAAGGCATTTTTGTGAAAGCATCGTGATTTTTTTTCTATTTTAATCGTCGCACACATACACACACACACACACACACACACACACACACACACACACAACACGCACGCACGCACGCACATATAAATTAATACAGACACAATTGTGCGCATGCATTTACAGACTGACAATCACAAACGCATACAAACGTCTTCTTTTCTTGACTTTTAGGAATACTCTGAAAATGTTCTCGGAAATGGAAAGTGACGGCCTTGTACAATATGAAGGGAAATTGTAATGTTTTCTGTTCATTATAAATGTAGACTTGTAGAGCAATAAAAAAATATAACTTCATATTTTTTTATCAATAGTGTAAACTCAGGGATTAAGAACGAGAATATGCTATTGGTGTAATGTTAAATGCTTATGAAATTAATACACACGTTTGGCAACTCATTCTCTTTATTACTGGAACGATTGATAGATTCTATAAAATACAAAAGACATTTTTAGATGGATGGATGGATGGATGGATGAAAAGGTAGGTGGGTGGATAGATGGTTTGGATGGACAAACGGATGATAAATAGATAGATAGATAGATAGATAGATAGATAGATAGATAGATAGATAGATAGATAGATAGATAGATAGATAGATAGATAGATAGATAGATAGATAGATAGATAGATAGATAGATCACACAAATTGTACCATCAATTAATATATTTATTCCAGTAACTGGTTTCTGCCCACTCAGCACAAATATTATCAATAGCGAAGTGAGTCATGTGCTCCTCTTTCTGTCCAGCCGCCAATCATGTATGACCATTAATCTAAACACCTGTGCATTTTGAATTTTTGGAGTCGTAGAGTTTACTTGGGGTATTTGGTACCATACTGACTCATCTATATGTATTATTTTCCATTAAGAAGCTGACGATAATATGTATGCTGTATGGACTGAATCGTATGGCAATGTAGTAGTAATGGACATGAACTAAGGGTTGAAACTCACAGTGATATAGTTACTAATGAGCGTGACGTATACACTGGGTTAGGAAGTAATGTTTCAAAGTTTGAAAGTTAACAATTGGCTGAATTGCGAAGTATAAAATGGATATTGAAAGTGGTGCAGGGGCTACAATGTAATATATTGTGTGTGTGGTATAGTTATGTAATATTGGTGTATATATATATGTGTGTTTGTGTGTTGAATCCCATCGTATATGGACAGGATTGTTCAAATAATGTAATAAACTTAAAATCATTTTAAATTAGACAGGCGCTTGGATTATTAACACAACAATGAACATGCACTAAGGGTTGGACGGCAATGTGTAATAATGAACAGGAACTAAGGATTGGACGGCAATGTCGTAATAATGAACACTAACTAAGGATTGGACCCCAATGTCGTAATACTGAACACTAAGGATTGGACCGCGATTTTCGTGTGGGCTTCAAACAAGGAACGTCCCATTATCAAGAAGGATGTGAATAGCGTATGCAATCTTAGATTTAATTACAATGTGGATAATTGTTTAATCATCTCCATTCTGACAATTGAAAGGTATTTCCGATGAATTTATCCTCGTGCTGTGGTTATCTCCCTTCCAGAGCACACTGACATTACAATGAAATACAGAAAAAAGTAAAATAAGTACCTGGGACAGTTTTGTCAGTTTAATACATCAAAATTCCGATAAATCTGAGTTTGGAACCGATGACAGTGTGCCTAGTATGTTTTAATCAGAGTTTCCTGGAGAGTGGACAGGTGTTGTTTGTGCTTTATGCATTGTTTCTCTTTTATTCTTTTTTCCTTGCTTATTGTTTACTCTTTCGTTTTTTCTCTTTATTTGTTCTATAAAACTGTCATTTTGTTGTTGTTGTTTTTCTTTATTTTATGAGGGGAGAAAAGTCTGCGAACAAGAAAATAATGAGAAACATTTTTAATAAAATATTATTTTAATGCTACAGTATGCATGCCTACGTAAATCAATATTTCTCTATTGGTTAGTGGAGTGTAATGGGTGGTATATTTTACGGTTAGTGGAATGGTGGGTTTTTTACAGTCAGTCGAGTGGTATGAAGAGTATTTTTACGATCACTGGAGTGGTTTGAACGGTACTTTTACGGTCTGTGCAAAGGTTTAAATCCTTTTTGTACACATCAGTAGAATATGAATGGTGCCTCTTACACGTCAGTAGAATACTATAAATGATGTTTTTGCACAAGTCAATAGATTTGTATGAATTGTGGGGGGTTTTTTTACACGTCAGTAGGTGGTTTGAGTTTTGTTGAAGCTGTCGATGCCGAGAATGTTAAGTCATCAAGAAACGGCAAAACGAGCGCAGGGTTTTATTTCCTGAAATCGATGCCGTGGATGGTGGTTGGCATGAAACGCCGCAAGATATGTCTGCTGACGACTCCGGCTCTGGCAGTGTTTTGTTTAGGACCTATCTGCTGACGACATCACTCTGGCAGTGTTATGTTTACGACGTAATACCGAACTAGTTCTGTATTATCATTCCTGTGCTGAACCCTCAGGCGGCCAAGCGAACAAGTGTGCATTTGTTCTTGCCATTATGTTATCCTTTGCAATGTGTGTGATTATCATACAGTAACGCCCATGATAACGATATGGAGTCTAACAGAGCAACGCCAGAAGGAGAATTACACGAAGCCGACTGCCGTGTACGCAAAACAGCAAGAAATGGAGGCAGTGTACTTCTAAGTCTGTTTCTGTTGATCTTCCGTGAGAGAAAGGCGAAGTTGACGTTTGGTTCAATAGCGACTGTATGTGCATTTGATCGAGAAATACTGAGGGCTACAAAAGGCTGCAAAACTACTTTTCACACGATGTTTATGGCAAGAATATTATTTATAAGTCCTTTCTTTTCCTCGTGTCGAGTCGCAAAACAAAAGCGCACCACGCATTCTGCTTTGGAGGAAACAGCACGACCACAGCACGTGTACATGACGATTGCATCACTGACATAAAAGTGTCGGTGACGTCTCATTTATTAATATGTGTATGTTTTTGGTTATGCTTAGACATATGATCAGGATTTAGGTTACGTAACTGTCATTATGTTTGCACTATAGACCTTAAAGGGCCAATGACGTCCCATTATTAATTTGTATGCTTATGGTTATATTTAAAGATAGATATTAAGGTTACTTTTTTGTCATGGCATGAGTACCATAGATATAAAAGTGTTAACGTCTCGTTTATTAATACGTATGTGTGTGGTCATGCATAGAGACAGGATTAGGATTAGTTTCACCCTCCTGTCAGTGCTGTGTGCGCTTGGAGGTGGGGTGTTGTCCTGCCGCAAGCCCAGTGCAAAGAATAATGTTTATTTCCAGGGTACATATCTCCTGTTCTTGGTAATGTATTGCGGTTGCTTTTTATTCTGCTAAATTGTGCAACGGGAAACTACACATGGTTTAATGTCCCTTCATTGGCTAAGTTACCGAGTTTGTGTGCTAATTTTCCCATAACTGAATATTTTTTTACTAAACCGTTAGCTACCCAACTATCTGAAACAAGAAAAGTTGAACTGAATGCTAAAATCATCCATGCAAAATGTCAGTATACCGAACCTTTGTTTTATCTCCCCTTTTACCCAAACGCTGCTGTTGTTTGCCTTCTGGTCAAAATATTGATGTTGTCTACTCTTTGGTCAAAAACGCTAATAATTGTTGTCGTCATTGAAACAACATTATACACATATGTAGCTGTTTTTGTCAGGGTTTTTTTTGTTTTATTTGCTTCTTGTTCGGCATTTCTCCCCATATTCATCCGTCCAAAACCACTTGTGTTCAACACTTTTTCCAGCCCAAATATTTTTTAGTTCGGCGCTTTTTCCAGCACAAATATTATATTTGTGTGTTCAGTGCTTTTCCAGCACAAATATATGTGTTCAGAGCTTGTTTCAGGCTAAACACTTATATTCAGAGCTTTTTCTAGCCCAAATATTTGTAAATTCAAAGCTTTTTCCAGCCCAAATACTTATACTTGAGCTTTTCCAAGCCAAAACACTTGTGATCAGTGCGTTTGTAAGCCGAAATACGTGAATACAATTTTTCCTCAACCCAAACATAACACCTCATTTTTTTACTCTAAATGCTTATTTAAGTTTTTCTGCTCATACACTTACACAGACTTCTCAGCTCCAACACTTACACAGACTTCTCAGCTCCAACACTTACACAGACTTCTCAGCTCCAACACTTACACAGACTTCTCAGCTCCAACACTTACACAGACTTCTCAGCTCCAACACTTACACAGATTTCTCAGCTCCAACACTTACACAGACTTCTCAGCTCCAACACTTACACAGACTTCTCAGCTCCAACACTTACACAGACTTCTCAGCTCCAACACTTACACAGACTTCTCAGCTCCAACACTTACACAGACTTCTCAGCTCCAACACTTACACAGACTTCTCAGCTCCAACACTTACACAGACTTCTCAGCTCCAACACTTACACAGACTTCTCAGCTCCAACACTTACACAGATTTCTCAGCTCCAACACTTAACACAGTTTTCTCAACCAAAGCATTTACACAGTTTTCTCAAGCAAAATGTGTAGACTGTTTTCAACTCAAATACTTAAGCAGTCGTCTCATACCAAACACTTAGTATTTTTCTGTCCAAATACTAAACTTAAGTGCTGTTTTTCTCTTTTGTTTCTTTGTAGATCTAGGTTTTGTTTTGTTTGGGTGGTTCTGTTTTGTTTTGGCTGTTCTGTGTTCATATATGTTAGTTTGGACTTGTTTGGGTAGTTCTGTATTCATATATGTTAGTTTGGACTTGTTTGGGTAGTTCTGTATTTATTTTTGTTAGTTTGGTCTTGTGTGGGTACTTCTGTGTTCATATATATTAATTTTGTCTTGTTTAGGAAGTTTTGCTAGTTGTGTCTTGCTTAGGTAGTTCTGCACTAACATATATTTGTTTTATCTTGTTACGGTAGTTCTATGTTAGTTTTGTCTTGTTTAAGATGTTCTATGTTCATATTTGTTCGTTTTGTCTTGTTTAGGTAGTTTCTAAGTTAGTTTTGACTTGTTTAGGCAATTCTGTGTTATGTTAGTTTTGTCTTGTTTAGGTAGTTTTTCTCCTGTTAGTTTTGTCTTATTTAGGCAGTTCTGTGTCTTTTTATATATTTTCTTCTGTTTTCTTTTTATTCGGATGGTGGGTGGTGTGTTATTTCGTTGGAGATCGGAGCTAATGTTAGTTATTTGTTTTATTTGTTAGATTCATTATAGGCGGTTCTTTTCCGTTTGGGTAGTTCTGGATTAATTCAGATAGCTCTAATTCCGCGTATAGTTTAGGTAATTCTGTTTTGTGTGGGTAAATCTATTTTGATGAATTCTGGGTTCAATTTAGGTAGTTTTGTTTCGTGTGGGTAAATCTGTTTTGATGATTTTAGGTTCAATTTAGGTATTTCTAGTTTGTGTTGGTAAATCTGTTTTGATTATTCTGGGTTCAATTTAGGTAGTTCTGTGTTGGTAAATCTGTTTTGATGATTCTGGGTTCAATTTAGGTATTTCTAGTTTGTGTTGGTAAATCTGTTTTGATTATTCTGGGTTCAATTTAGGTAGTTCTGTGTTGGTAAATCTGTTTTGATGATTCTGGGTTCAATTTAGGTATTTCTAGTTTGTGTTGGTAAATCTGTTTTGATTATTCTGGGTTCAATTTAGGTAGTTCTGTGTTGGTAAATCTGTTTTGATGATTCTGGGTTCAATTTAGGTATTTCTAGTTTGTGTTGGTAAATCTGTTTTGATTATTCTGGGTTCAATTTAGGTAGTTCTGTGTTGGTAAATCTGTTTTGATTATTCTGGGTTCAATTTAGGTAGATTTTCTTGTTTGGATAATTCGACATTCGGTTTGCGCCACTCTAAAAAGCAGCATAGATGCTGTAGATTTTAATAACTAATAATATATATATATATATACTTTTGTGGGATATAGGACAATATTAATCAACCGTTCAAGAATAGTAAGGTATTTAGTTTACGTTTGCTTTATTAGTATATTATTTTTGTTTCATTTCAGAGAGAAATACTTTTCTTCATTATTTGGTAGCTCCAGATTTTACACAAATATATACATGCTTTTATGGTGTGTCTTAAGGTCGCAATATATGCATTTATGGTGTGTCATAAGGTCGCAATACATGCTTTTATGGTGTGTCTTAAGGTCGCAATATATGCATTTATGGTGTGTCATAAGGTCGCAATACATGCATTTATGGTGTGTCATAAGGTCTCAAAATGTATTTATGATGTGCCTTATGGTCGAAAGATTAACCTGTGACCCTTCTAGCCCGGTAAAGACAAAATTCATTTTCATGGTAAGGTTTCAGAACTAATTCCTTGACGTATCCGTCTCATGCTTGCACTGACCAATACATTGCACACACTGTAGATCAGAGTTCGAAATCATTTGTTGAGTTATCGATTGAACTACACACAAGTGTCTGGGAATACCTGTTCCATTTACTATTTTACTGACTGAAAACATCTTACTTTCTCTTTTTTCTTAAGTTGGTGAATGTTAATCTTTGTTTCATTTTATATTGTCAAAGACATTTTCACGTTTTATAACGTTATTTTCACTTTACTTTCAGAAATTTTAGAATGCAGCAATTTTTTTCTTCTATTTGCACTGTACAGTTAGAAAACTAGTGGCAAATCTAGACATTCGGTGTTACATTTAAATTTAGACAAGGCGCTTTCATAGTTACACGCGGACAAAAAAAGTATATATTTCTGTTTCTAAATTTTAAAGATTTCTTTCTTTGCTCGATTCACTTCCTCATCACTTTCTTCGGAATCAGAGATGGAAGAAGGGGGGGGGGGGTGGAAGCAGGAAAACAGAGACAGAGGGCACAAGTCCTTATCGCGATATTGTTCATCGTCCTCTAATTTGTTACGAGGTCATTGACCATCATCAACCCTTACACAGGCGACCACTTAGCAGTGATCGCCAGTTAAGGACATCTCCAGTCACCACCCAAAACAAGCGAATGTAAGGTTGGAAAGGGGGAAATCACTCCTTCACCACGATATGAAAAATACCTTTGGGATAAGCCATTAAGGATGATGCCATTTTGCATTTTAAAAATGTATTCGCATGAGGACCGTTATCATGAAGTTGTAAAGACCAGGAAGTTCTGACTTGAAAGTAAGAGATAAGCAAACGTGCGCTCGACAAATTAGAATTTCGTGCAACGTATGCGTGCTCCGTTGTTTCCCCTTTCTCCTTAATGCATGTATCCACATTATCTTAAGGAAAACCGTTCCAAGCCGGAAAGTTAAAAGTGTCACCTGTGTGTACGCGCGTGTTTAGGAGAGAAAGAGCCTGTGAATGTGCTGAGAATGAGAGTGGATGAAGTGTACGTCAGAGGGTGTTTGAACGTGTTGTGAGAGGGCGTGTGGATACAGTACTGTGATGGAGGGCGCGTGGATGTGCTGAGAGAGTGTAGATGAAGCGCTGTGTGAGAGGGCGCGTGGATAAAATGTTGTGTAAGAGGGCGTGTGGATGAAGTATTTTATGAGATGTATGGATGTTGAGAGGGCATGTGGATTCATTGTGAGGAGTGTGGATGATGTGTTGTAAGAAAGGGCGTGTAGATTATGTTGGGTGAGGAGGCATGTGTATGCTGTGGTGAGAGAGGGTGTGCGGATTGTGTTGTGTGAGAGGGCGTGGATGTGTTGTATGTCGAAGATGTGTGGGAGAGGGTGTGTAAATGAGTTGTGCGAACATATCACAAGAGTGTGTGAATGTGATATATGTGAGGTGTTGTGGATGTGGATGTGTTGTGTGGGAGAGGGTGTGTAAATGAGTTGTGCGAACATATCACAAGAGTGTGTGAATGTGATATATGTGAGGTCGTGCGAATATGGTGTAAGAGCGAGAGTGTGCTGTGTGTGAATGATTAGAATGTGCGAGAGTATTCATGTGCGTGTATGTGTGTCACAAAATGTCACCGATTTGTTGTTCCGTGCAACCCCTTTATTTAAAGAGGATGAGAGCAGTCGACAAACATTAGGAACTGCCGTTTGAAATGTGATACATGTTCAGAGATCTGAAGTAACATTTTACAATCTTACAGTTCAATTTCCATAGGCAATGATTAGCAACTTAACCTCTCCGAGCCATGCAAACTAGAAGAAAAGATGAATAAAAAATAAAGAAATCGGTGCCAAGAGACACGTGGTTGATGCCTACTTTGTCTCTTTCTTGCAGACTCTCAAGGGATGTTCACCCCCCCACCCGTTCAACCAGTTATTGTTCAACCATTTACCAAATAGTGCAAACGAACCTTTTTCTTCTTTTTCATCAGTAAAAATAAATCATCTCTGACAGGTGGCGCAATGTTTACCAGCTCTCCATCTTGTCTTCTTCCATAGCTGTTCCTGCCAGTAAAGACAACGCCTTGTATTTTGGTTTTCTGCCATTCATTGCAGACCGGTGTTCCTAAAAGAGGTGTGTGAGGGTGGGTGGGTGGGGTAGTGGGGTTAGAGAAAGAGTACGTTCAAGGTGATTCTCTTCTCCTTAGTTCAAATGTATACTTCTAACTAATAAAAGCCATGGGTTTACAAACAAACATGCTGACAGATTAAATTGATTGGTGCCAGGAACTGAAATACAGTTTGAATTATTCCGAAATTTGAATTAATCAATCATTTAGGTTTTAATAAATTTTAAAATCAATTTGGGATAACTTTGTACTCTGTGTGTGTGTGTGTGTGTGTGCGCGCACGCATTTATTATCTCCATGCTAAAACTAAATACCTAGCAATAATTTCAACAGAAAGTTCCAGTTACGCACAACACCAGGAGCACCTTGCTGTCTCAGCATCTAATTCGCAGCTTTACTACAAATATAACCGAGAACCTAAATTTCATCATAACTTAAAATTTGCATGAATAAAACATAGAACTAAGGTTACAACATACATCAAAGCAATGGCTATGTTATGCCATTAGTTACCAACCCGGTGCCAAGTATGAAGTACATGGTTTGTGACAGTAATATTAACCAATCACAACTGGTCAAAACTTCTGAAGCAATTTGAAAAGAAATTTCAACAGTTCAGCATCATTGAGCTGTGACATAGAGGTAAAAAGAAATGGCTACCTCACTTGTAAGCTTCATTCAAGTAATAAAAGAAGTGTAACTGGAGATTTTGGATCTTCAAAGTGATATTGTTTTAAATCATGCTCTAAGTCTTCAACAGATATTTTATAAAAGTCTAAACGCGGGTCTTGACTTAGCAATGCCCATCTTGATGATTGTTTATGCACAGGAATATTATTTTTACTCTCTCAACTGCAAAAAACTGGCTGATGAAATGCAATGGCAAAAATCACACTGACTTGTTTCAAAAAGTATGTAAATTAATATTGCCTTTTCTCCAATTATGAATGCTTATGATTAAAACTTGTATTTTTTCTTATTTATATGCTTGCTTTTTGAAATCCAGTTACAAGTAACAATACAAATAACAGTTTTAATTACCCATAATTATTCGTGTTAAAGACTAATAAATATATTTCAACCACTTCTTTAACAAAATTATACTTGTAAAAAATAAATAAGATAAGAACGGTTTATGATATTTATTTTGTAAAACTACTTATTTTATGTGCCAGTATGATTCAAAAAGAGCAAATTCACATAATAATAATGAAAGGGTAATTGCCAAACAATTTAATAAAACTTTTATGTGTCAAATTACTCCTTTAATGTTTAATATTATATATATTACTAAATATGTTTTGCATGTTATTTAATATCCAATACAAAATTAGCTTTGAAAAATTGTTGGCATTTGAATGCGCTCTTATAAGATGAAAAGGTTATCTCCCTTTTAAAAAAAAAAACCTCTCAAGTTAAAATTACCTACCTTACATATGTAATGCATTGAAAATAAAATGTGTACCGAATTCTATGTAGCTCAGCAGTCTATAGAGAAAACATTATAAGAAATAAAGTGAAGAAGCATAGGTAAGGTTGGTGGGCTTTCTGTTGGGTTTTATCCATACAAATGCTGCTCATTATTCTTAATTTCAGCAAATAAATTTGTGACTATGCACAGTTTATTATCCTCTATATTCACAAGCAAAGAGTGAGTTTACAAACGTGATTTTTATTGCATATTAATTTTATTTTTAAGCAAAGTTATTATCATAATAATTTACATTGCCACCAGAAATAAAATAACACATGTACCTTGTTTCTGATTTTATGATATTGCCTTTATATCAATAAGATATCTGATGAGTGTAAGTCTTGTTTTGATTTTTGTTTTTTAAGTGGAACAATATTCTCTTTTTAAGGAGTGGGAGATGTGTGTATGGGAAAAATCAAAGATTGTGTGCTTTAGATCAACTGACAAAGCACAAAGAAATGATGACATCAATCTGCTAGTCTATTTTCTTCAGATTAATGTTTTGACCAGCTTTGTCACATAGGGGGTTTTAGGGCAGGTTGGAAGGATTCCTACATTACTAGATTTGAGAAAGCATGATTAAGTAGAGCAATGACATTATTAAATCAGACATGGAAAGAGAATCATAATCCAGCTGACACAAGACAAAGTGAAGTAATGACAGGAGTTCATTTTAATCTCAGGAAAATATATTAGCAACTGAGATGGTAAGCCAATCACAACCCAGCTGGAATTAAACACAGACACAGTGAAGTCAGGAGTTTGTTTTAATTTCAAGCAAAGATGTTAATAACTGAGATTGTAAGCCAATCAAAACCAGGCTGGCACTGGACAAAATGAGGACAGAAATAATTTTTGTTTTAATCTCAGGCAAAGATGTTACTAACTCAGACATGGAAAGAGAATCCCAACCCAGCAGGCACTATACAAAATAAACAATCATTTGACTAATAAGATGTAAATGTAGATTACCAATAAAGTCTGAAGGCTTTTAATTATAATGAAGGAACTAAAACAACATTTATGTAAAATATCACCAGAATGCCCAGTGCTACAGTTAAAGCATCCTATCCCAATATTATGCATTATCCCTAAAGTCAGTTACATGGCTAACACTGAATGTTTTTATGTTCTGAGTTTACAGTTCATTAAGTAATCAATGTCCTGAGTTTGCAATTCATCAGATAGTCAATAGCCTGAGTTCTCACCTCACCAGGCAGTCAATTGCCTGAATTCTCACCTCACCAGGCAGTCAATAGCCTGAATTCTCACCTCACCAGGCAGTCAATGGCCTGAATTCTCACCTCACCAGGCAGTCAATAGCCTGAGTTCTCACCTCACCAGGCAGTCAATAGCCTGAATTCTCAGCTCACCAGGCAGTCAATAGCCTGAATTCTCAGCTCACCAGGCAGTCAATAGCCTGAATTCTCAGCTCACCAAGCAGTCAATGGCCTGAATTCTCAGTTCACTTGATAGACAATGTCCTGAGTTCTCAGTTCACCTAATAACCAATGTCCTGAGTCCTAAGTTCACCTGGTAGTCAATGATCTGAGTCCTCAGTTCACCAGGCAGTCAACAACCTGCATTCTCAATTCACCAGGCAGTCAATGTCATGAGCTCTTAGTTCACGAGCACCACAATTTATTAAAACTGTTGCTATAAGCAAGCTCCTTTCAACACATATACAAGTACAAATTTGCACATGCACATTCAAATGCACATAAGTATAAGAGAGCAGTAAGAAAGAATGATTTTTTTTAAAAATGCACATAAGCATTCAACCAATCCATCAAATTTACATAAAATTAACTTGTTGGGGGAAAACATATAACATATGCCTTCATGAGTTTAAAGAAACAGTGGGTTCGCCTTTATGGTTAGCTTTTGCTAAAGTATTGAATAAATCAAGATATATTTTTTAAGAAAACATTAGAAACACTTTTTTACAGCTACCAATGAAATATTTACAGGTACATATTTCAGTTTCTATGCATTGTTATCAATCTTTTGATGCTCACCAATAGCAGAAGTAAATAATTTTACAAAATTCTTATTAATATGAGGTCACAGTTCACAGAACAACCAATTGCTTCTTCTTATAAAATACTTAGAATAATAGTGGTAGCCAAAAGACAGAAACTGAGGGATAAGAAAGGTTTTAGACAAAAGAAAAAAGAAATAAAAGAAAAAATATAATAAAGAGAATAAAAAGATTAAACATTATATATTAACTTTTTTCATTAGACAAAACAACCTTTGATTGATTAACGAACTCAGGGTAACATGATGAAAAAAGGTTATAATGTAAAAATACTTTCTAGGAATGACAAATACTACAAAAGGAGTATAAAATTAGACATATGTATATGATAAAGGTATATGATATGAATACCTCAATATCATTTTGCAGTTAATAATTTTCTTTAAATTTTTATATAAATGTTACATAATGCTTATAGGCTATTTTAACCAATGATGCATAAATATGTTTTGACGGAGACCAAAGGTGTTTGTCAAAATTAGGGTTATTTTTAGCAAAATAAAAATATAAACATGAAGCCTACATATTAAATAATGTGTTTAATTTCTGTTACATAAAATCATTTTTAAAAATTTGCTGACTTTTTCATTACAATATGGATCTAATTTCAAATTATTTTAAACTTTATTTTTTTTACCACATACATAATGACTTGTCATAAAGCAAAATTTTACTAGGATTAAAATATTTTAACTAGAATTCAACCTGAAACAATCACTCACTTTTTAACACTCAAACTTTCTAATACATATATATATGCATGTTTACACACAAATATAGACAAGAATTATCTAAAATAACAACATTCAAATTCTGAAATTCACATAGAAGAAAGAATGTCTCTCTGTACTTGACTCAAAGCAATATTCTCACTCTTCAGCACTGTTTGTACAATGGTCCTAACTCCAGTCATCTCCATGGAATCCATGAAAGATAAAACTGCCAATGCCTGTTCACCCTCACCACTCTTCAAGCATCCATCCACTAACTGCTTCATAGAAGCCTCACTTAGTGAGCCAATAAACTTCACCTTATTGTTTCGGTATATATCAAATACTGTCCATGCCAGATTGTGATCATCCCCATTTTCAGCAATGACTATCAGGTAACCCAGCATTGATCCTGTGGACAATACAGATTGTCTCCCTTCCTCTTGTTCTTCTTTCCAGCGCTCAGCCAGTTGACGAGTAATGTGAACATACTGTGACTGAAGTTCAGACTAAACAAAGAGAACAGTGAATAATGAAAATAAAAAGATGTATGATGGCATTAAAAAATGAAAATAAGCAGATGTATGTATGATGTAAAAAAAATAATTAATGAAAATAAACACATGTATGATAAAATAAGAGAAATCAAAATAAACAACCTCACTGATGACATTAAACAATGAAAATAATCACATTAGGATATAAAAAAAAATAAAAATAAAATGAGGTAATTATGACATTAAAAAAGTAGATGAAAATAAACAGATGTAATAATAAGATAAAAGAAATTAAAATAAACAGAAGCAATGATGACATTAAAACAAATTAATTGAAAATAAACAGAAAGAATATGACATAAAATAAATTAAATAAACAACTGTCAGATGAAATTTTAAAAATTAAAATATATGAAAACAAACAAATTTAATGATGACATTAAAAAAATAAAAATAAACAGATGATGACAAAAAAATTAAATGACAATATGCAGATAATCAATGACATGAGAACAAATTAATGAAAATAAACAAATGTATGATAATGTGATGATGACCACACAAAAAAAAGAAATGAATGAAAACTTATAGTGTTTCAATAGTTAAGAATAAAATATGAGCAATAAAAATATTAAAAACCCATAAAATATTGTAATGTGACAAAGTAGTATAATGAGAGGAAGAAATCTTATTAATTAACTTGTGTACCAGCCATCTAAATTATCTGTGCAAATATCCATGTCAGCATTTGCTAAACACCAAGGAAAAAGTACTATAGGAACATCGTTTCAAATGACACTAAATACAGTAGAAAAATGTTGATTCTAATCACTGTCATAATAATTTTCATGAATGGCACTCATAACCTGACAAGATGCAGAGGCCATTTTACTGAAAATGTAAACAGAGTCAATAGCACAGAGTTCAATTTATAATATAAATATGACAGAAATAATTTTAAAAATCTGAACTCACATTTTACCCCATTAAAGTTTACTTTGTTTTGAAAGTGTCATTTAAAATTAAATTAGTACTAAATAGATTTCCAGTTATGGCATAATGCAGAAACATTTAGGACATATGTATAGAAATTATAATACCTCATTTCTTACTAGTGATAGTACATTAAAATGATGCACAAATCAAACTTTTACCAAAAAGCAAGTAAACTATCCATTGGTGTAAAATATAGGAGAAGAAATGTGCACATTGTAAGTTTAAATTAGTTTAATTAGTAGGAATATGAAAGCAACATTGTTGCAAAAACAAAGGATTCCAGTAAAACGTTCAGAAGCTGCAACGCTCTTAAAAGTCAGAATTTTAAAAAGAGAAAAGAACCATATATACTCCAATGTAAGTCAACCAAAGTTTAAGTCAAAACCTACAATATTAAAGAAGAGAAAAGTATCATATATACTCCAGTGTAAGCTGACCTGAATTTGAGTCAAAACCTACAGGGTTAAAGAAAAGTACCATCTATACTTCAATATAAGTTGACCTGAGTTTAGGTCAAAAACTACAGTATTTATATAAGAGAAAAGTATCATTTATACTCCAGTAAGTCAACCCAAGTTGAGTCAAAACCTACAGAATTAAAGAAGAGAAAAGTACAATATATACTTAGATTAACTAAGTCAACCAGAGTTTAAGTCAAAATCTACAAAAATTTTAGAGTTTAAAAATTTTCCCAAATTAATGGTCTCAATATCAAGTCTAAGTGTAAGAAAAAAGAAAATTAGAAAGCATTTAAACAGAATACTAAGATGAAGTATGGCAAAAAATATATACAATTAAATTTAATAGTGAAAGTAAGGTAAACATTTGCTCTCTGATATACAGTAGGCAAAGTAATGCATACAAAGCTATAGTGAAAAGAAATGAAATCTATATACAGCAATACTCAAACTGTTTCAGTGTAACTGCACTCCATGTGATATTTTAAAAAAAAAGTTTGAAAATGTTAACAGAAATTTATACCTAAATGTAAATATTGTTGAATACATTAATCAACAGCATGGTACTATGTCAATAATTTATTCAACCCTAAACTAGGAAAAGTAAGTTATATCAATACTGCAATGATGTTTACAATCGACTGCATATAGGAGCTCATAAGTGTATTTTGTTTATAAAATCTGCATTCAGTTAAGGAAAGGATGCTTTAATGACTGCTGGAACTTCATCCCACACCTGGTCTAAAGTCTTTTGTAATCAGGCATATTGGTATAACTGCTGGAACTTCATCCCACATCTGATCTAAAGTCTTTTGTAATCAGGCATATTGGTATAACTGCTGGAACTTCATCCCACACCTGATCTAAAGTCAGTCTTTTGTAATCAGGCATAGTGGTATAACTGCTGGAACTTCATCCCACACCTGATCTAAAGTCAGTCTTTTGTAATCAGGCATTTTGGTACAAGTAGTACTAAACAGAAATCTACACTAAACACTCCTTTTATTACTAACATTAAGACTAAAAGGTGAATTTTAGTTGGAAAAAAAATAGCTTGAATTATATCTATTCTGAACCCAAGTAATGAGTACCTACACTAGCAATTAAAGATGCCAGAAGGATCAGGATTCTGCAAGCAAAACTAACATTAGCATACCTGAATATCAAAGTGCCCACAAAAGAGGCTAAACAAAAACATCAATATTCATGTACAGAATAATAAATATAAAGTGTCATATTAACAATATATTTTCTTTAGCAAGAACAGTATCAAATAAACAGAGTGTGTATGTGAGCATGCCTACTGGAAGGTGTATGTGCGTGCACGCGTGCGTGTGTGTGTCACTGTGTGTGTGTGTTTGCTTAACAAACAAAGGAAAAAATACTTCTTGTTTCTGTTTAGCCATGAGGTATAAAAGATGCTCCAGTAGCTCTTCCCGTCTCAGAAAATCAAACAGTAAAAGGTCGGTCCATATCAGAGGTAAATACTTGAAGCCATCCTGCAGTTCCATTGCTTTGAGAAGCTCTCCAAGGACTGAGTAATTTGGCGTCCATATGTGTGGTGTAACACGTTGGTACACCTCCATAATCTTCTCCAGTGATTCAAATGTACAGACAAGCTGCAAGAAGAATGTATAATACACGTTCTCAAGACGGCTGTCCACCATCAGTTGAATATTATTATCTGTATTTAAAAGTTTGTCAATGCGATAGGCAAGTTCTAAATCATGAAGGTTATTGCAGCAACGTTTCATGGCAGAAAGGAAAAACTCTCCATCTTCAATACTCTGTAGTTTAAATTTCTGACCTGAAAAAAGGGAGATATGAATCAAGAGAATGCAAAAACTGTCACTAATTTTAAATTCCTGAGAAAAAAGGAAAAATGAATCAAGAGAATAAAAAAAAAACCTGTCTCTAATGTTTAAATTCCTGACCTGAAAAAAAAAGGAAATATAAATCAAGAGAATGCAAAAACTGTCACTAATGTTTAAACTGCTGAACTGAACTGTCACTAATAGCTTAATACAAAATTTGTGTCAAAAAAATAAAACTATCCATTTTTAAAATGCACTCTTGAAATTTTTATAATATTATTATAATAATAATAATAATAATAATATTTTCCTGTGAGTTTATAGCATTAAATTTTTTAGCTAAAGACCAATGCAAGTCCTTATCCACTAACAAACTTAAATTGAGACAAACTCTACTGTTACTAGAAAACAAGATAAAATGCAATCCAAAGTCAGCTTTAAAGTAAATTAAAGAGAACTTTGTACAACAGCACTGCTGCCAGAGGAAAAAATGTCTATTATTTTTAGTGTTTGTTTCTGTTTGGTTGGATAATGTAGCCAAAATTTCTTTATTACTAGTGAACATATTTACAATTCCAACAGAAAAATAAAATAAGTGCTTTTGAAATTGAACATGAAAATATATATGACATGAAAAGTTTACAAATGACCATAACAATGTGCAACATGAAACTTTGAAAGTATACTAATAAGCACAAAAATGCGGATGATGACAAGCTTGCCAATGACCATAAAAATGTGGATGATGACAAGCTTGCCAATGACCATAAATAAATATGTGGGTGAAGACAAGCTTGCCAATGACCATAAAAATGTAGGTGATGACAAGCTTGCCAATGACCATAAAAATGTGATGATGACAAGCTTGCCAATGACCACAAAAATGTGGGTGATGACAAGCTTGCCAATGACCACAAAAATGTGGGTGATGACAAGCTTGCCAATGACCATAAAAATGTGTGATATGGAAAGTATGCAAATGACTGTAGCAATTCAACAAATGTAATGTATGCATTTATACCACAGACAGTATATTACTATATATGATATGACAATGAACCACTGAGTAAAATAATATTATGTATTAACAGTATTACAAATACAAAGACAATAAATCATTGAGTGCAAGACTATGACTACAAGTATAATTGCAAAACATCTATACAAGTTTGTGTTGAGAGGTTGTCTATATGGGCGACAGCCTTCAAAGCACAGTTTAACAAGAACTACAAAGTACAATGCAGAGAAACAGGCTAGACTGACAACTATCAATGAGTATCAATTTGGTTATTCAAATGGACAGACAAGTAATACAATTACAATGTGCATGTAATTCTAAATAACCAAAATAACCAAACGTTTTAAACAGGCTAGATCAATTATAGGCAATTATTGATTTGGTTATTCAAATTCAGACAAGCACTGATGTAATTCTAAAACCATTCTCTAAAACAGTGACAAAAAAATATAGGCAGCAGAATATTAGAGCAGACCAGGTAAAATAAATTGCAGGATTGTTGTATAAGAATCATAAAACTACCTCTTTAAGTACACATTTCATTGATATTTATTAACTGGAATGATAGATCATAGAATGTGTGTCTTTTGTTTGTTTTCATTATCATCATGTGAATTAAATATTTCATATAACTTAATAAATTGGGTAGACAGAGAAGACAGCTGATACAAAATATGTGGAGTTACCATAGACATTAAAATTTCTTGGGATTAGCAATATGTTTGATAGGTAATAATGTACTGGCCCTAATGTCCTCTTCTATATATATGTGTGGCTCGTTTTGGGGGCAAGTATGCCACAAAAGGTGGGTCCATTTGAAATGTGTTTTCTTAAAAATAAAGCACTGAAATATCATGTAATAATATTCTATATATTTAGAATTGATGTGAGAGATACATATGTGACATGATAGCTGCTTGAATTTGTGTTTATTTTTTTATAATTATTTGCAATACAAATTTGTTTAGAACTGAAAAATGGTACCTCTTTATGTGATATGCACCTATACTGCTATAGCCATTTTCTTTCATTTTCTTTGTTATAAATAATTCAACAAACTTATCGTATCAAGGTTTTCTTAGAAGTGATACATTATTAACGCAACATTTATTATTCCTTTTATCATGAAGCAGTCAATTTTGTGAAAAATAATATTTTGAAAAGGCACATTTTCATTTTGGGACACACTCGGATCTAAAACGTTTATTCTTTTACCGAACACTGACATTTCATACATAAACGCCATGTGCTATTTAAACAATCCAGATAATTATAATCAAAATATTCATACACTAATATTTTTCAAATTTATTAGTTATATTCAGAAATATGCAGTTTTATGAAAACTATTTTGGCTTATCTCCATTTTAACACATTATAAAAAAACTTCATAAATTTGTAAATGTAAAATAATGACAATAAATAATATCATGAATTAATTCTTACATTTTTCAAAGGCACCATATTTCAGAAAGATAACTCTCATGTCGTTTTGTCTTGGTCTTATGTGTTTAAGTAACAAATAAGAAAAATAACTCTCATTTCCATTTAGTTCATGCTGATGACAACAGCAATGGAGGGAAAAGTTTTAGAACCATCAATGTTTCAAAAGAGCTAAGATTTCTGATAATCTCAATATATTTTGATAAAAATTATTAACATTGTAAATAGCTTAAATATTTATTTACATATCCATGTGGTTTCTTTTGCATTTAACATTTTCACATAGCTTTGTGTATGTTTTAAACCTGAGCTAGAAAGGGTAGAAAAACTGGTCCATTACATTCAAGAATATAAACATTGTGATTAGGCTTATTGAATATTAAATTTTTAAAAGAACATTATATTTAAATAGATAACTTGTTTATTACTTGATATTTTCACAGCATAACAACTCAGCCCATTTTAACTTGTTTATTACTTGATATTTTCACAGCATAACAACTCAGCCCATTTTAACTTGTTTATTACTTGATATTTTCACAGCATAACTCAGCCCATTTTATTACCATTATGATGGTTAATAATTTTGTCACTGGAAGACAAATAAGGTTTCCACATAATGAAGTTGGAGTTTTATACCCCATGTTAAATAAACGTGCATCCAGATTAAGTTAATAATTTAAAAGAAAATATATTTGTTGTAATGAGATAATTATATTGATTATTTTTAAGTATTTTTTCTGGTAATAGGCGTCTCACTCTCAACCTTATTTTCTACGTTTTCAACAGAAACATGCTTTTTACATATTTCAAACTCCTATAACATCAACATTTTTATAATTTTTCTTTTCTTATGTTTTTATTTGAGCATTGGGCCTTTGTTGTAGACTTTAACATGTAAAATAACTAGATTTAATCCACTTTCTGCACTTCATGTCACAAAATGTGTGCCCAGAGAATGAGCTTAGAATGATTAGAAGAGATTGCTGCTCCTTTGTCTGAACAACAAATAAAACACATGTAGTAGCTTGCATTCAGGGGTTAATTAATTACAAAAATATGTTTGTATCTTTAAATACTAGAAATACAGTCAGTATGATAAGATGCTAACATTATAAAAAAGTATAATGGGTAATAGGCATGCTGGGACTGAGACCAATTGAGGAAACAGCAGATATACGTCTTTCAGTTTCACCTCACTGCTTAGGTGAGAGCAAGGAGTTGTTTGTTTTTCCGTGAGCGCAAAGTTAACTTTCCGAAAGTTAAATCTAAGCTGTGCATCTGCTGTAAAAGTGTATGTCAATGATGGATTTTGAGTTCTAAATGCAATATAGTGACAAAGTTAATTATGTGATAAACTCAGTCTAAGACATCTACAGTTGCTACTGGTAAACTTTTTATTTTAAATGTTAAAATGTTCAAACTTTTGAACGCAGTTTAAAATTTATGAAAATGAAATGCAGAACACTAAAAAAGAATATGGCTGATAATTAATCTCAATAAAATAGCGCTTTTATTTATTATGAAGTGATGAAAAGTTACAAATTTATCACAGGGAAGGCTGCATCCCTCCTATGCATTGTACTGAAGGACTGATAAATTGGTTTTATTAATAAAAAATATCAATAAATTAATCTACTTTTGTATTCAGAATTCTGTAAAGAGCAAAATCATTCTAGCAAAAAGCTTGTATTCCATAAAAATCTCACATTTTAAAAGTATGGTATGTTGTGGAATGAATGTGTAGTACTCACTCTTCTCTTACCTTGCAGCCAGGGAACATGCCTGTCATGATTGGACAAAACCTGATACACAGTATAAAGAATGAGAATGAAATTAAAGAAAATCATGCAAACCTTCAATCTCATCCATTATCTTGTAAAGCATATTAGAATCAGAATTCTCATTTGGATAGAAAATGACCAGGATGAGAGACCATGTCGCCAAACTTGGCTCTATGTCCAGTGTCTTCATTTCTACAAGAGTCTGAAGGGCAAGAGTTGAGGCTTGTCTGAACATTGATATGCGGCTCAAACAAAATAAAACTGCATTAAAAGTATCTAAGTTGGGACGCATCTCTGAAAGCTGCATATCCATCAGTAAAGTTTGAATCTATAAATAAAAATAAGATTTACAAAAATTACAATTTATCAAAATATTAATTATAATTAAGAACAGTTTAATGATTACATTAATGATTAAATTTATTTCAAACACTCTACTAAACTGTACATGGACTCTGCTAATGGCCATAATAAAAATAAAATATTACACAGACTTGAATATATAAATTAAAAATAAATAAACAACAAACAAAAAATTGCTTATGTGCATGACAAAAAGAATCCTAGACAACTTTTGCATATTATTACACTGCGTCACAAAATAATTTTTTGAAAGTTGTCCAAGATTTTTCAACTGATTTAGAATAATTTTGTACTGCTAAATTTGAAAATGACATCCATTTATTTTAATCAGGTCAGGTTTCTGATCTAATTTGATTTTAAAAAATCCGATCTTATACTATAGCTATATCAATTACATTTTTGTAATATTAGGCAATTTTTGTTAATATTTCTCTTCCAAAATAGGTTTTTAAATTTAAAAAAAATTAATTTAAATTTTTTTAATTGTTTTCTAACACAATTCATTTATTAAATGTTACAAAAGTTGATTAGTGTACATTGAATAGTAGACATTAATAATGATAAGTACATATAAATTCAATATTAGGTCATCATTGTTCAAAATTCAGGGCATGAACTTCTAGAATGCTCATCAGTAGGAATGTCTCTAAGTATGGGTCCAACAGTAATCAGCCATCATGACTGCATCCCAGTGTCCCTGATACCTGGTTTCCATCTTTTTCATATCCTGATAAAATCTCTCCCCTTGCTCGTCACTCAATGATCTCAGGTTTTCAGGAACCAATCCACATGTGAGACTGAGAATAAGTAATGCACTTTGATGCTCATGTTGCATCCTAGGTTTCTGAAAGCAGTCAGCATATTGGCAACAAGCTCTGCATAGTTCCTGGCCTTATTGTTGCCAAGAAAGTTTTCCACGACCAGAACAAAAGCCTTCCACGCTTCCAGTTCCACTTCATTCATTGTTTTCAAACTCTGGATCTCTGATTTAGTGATTAGCTTACGGAGTTGTGGACCATCAAAATTGCCAGCTTTCAACTTCTCAGTGGTCAACCCTGGAAAAGCATGGCACAAGTAAGTGAAAGCCACCATCCTTGTCCAGAGCTTTGGTGAACTGCTTGAATAAGCCAAACTTTATGTGCAGCAGTGGGAAAAGTATCTTGTCTCTGTCCACTAGAGAGTTATTTATGAGGTTCTTTGCTTTGCAAGGTACCAATTCCTCCCATACAGGCCAGTCCTGCTTCGTGTAATGCTGTGCTTTGTCCCTACTAATGTACTATCCCACATGCACAGAAAGCATGGATACTTGGTGAATCCAGACTGTTGTCCCAACAAAAACGTTGATAAAAAATAGCTAAAAAAGTTGACCTGATTGAACAAAACCGATGACATTTTTGGATCCAGCTCAATAAAACTGTCATAAATCCGTCAAAAAATCAAATTTGTTGTTGCCCAATGTTATTAATAAAGCATTTTCTTTTTCCAGAAGCAGAGCCTTTGAAAATTATACTTAGAAGAGTATCTACACAAACTTACTTTGCAATTACAGTGAAAGTGTTACTCTTTTATATCAATAACTATCCATAACATCTGAAAGCAAGAAGATACTTCCAACTACTGAACTAGCTAGAAATTAAAATGCTTGTAATCTCAAACTTAAAGGTATTAAAACTAAAAGTGTGTGGAAATGTCTTCTACGTCACTATTTGTTCAAAGTTTCAAATTCAATGTAAAAATTAGTTTTATTCATGTTTTCTTTTTTAAATTTAAGTACAGCTATTTGATATATATAATATACTGTCATTTTCAGATTTTGCATGTAGATGCAATTTATATTAATATTTTCATGTGTTAAAGTAGTTTATTTAAAGGCTTTGTTTATTTTAAGTGTAATTATATAAGGAAACAGAATGCCTATTTAGTAAAATCAATTTTATTATTATTAATCATAGACATATGTGACAGACAGATGGCCATACTTTTGACCATGATCTTTAGCAAAATAAATTAAACTTCAAAATAAACAGCACCTGATGCCACTTTGTTTCATAGGTATCCTTGTGGAAAACAGCTGCACGGATCAGTTCATTGTATGTTGATAAACTCACTTTCATTTTCTTTTCAACCATTTCATCATAAAGTTGAAAAGCTTTCTCCGTCTGAAGATGCTTAGCCATGCCCCGAATAAGATGCTGATAAGCTTCTGCTGGTTTTTCTTTCATCTCATCAAAAAGTCTTTCTGCCATTCCATTATCTTTCCAAGTTTTGCTAGGTCGTTTGTTCTCATAACCTAGATCTCTACGGAAAAAAAACTCTTCTTGGTCTAAACTCTTTGGAGGGTCCTCATTATTAAAAACGCACAAAAGTTCCAAAAGCTTCAAACAAGCACCTTCCGAGAGATTTTGCTTACCTTGTTTTATTTTCTTATATACTTCTACTGCATCCGTCACACGTCGTTTTTCAATGCGCTCAAGAAGAGCAGCCTCGCAAGCTTCTGTGTAAATGTACGTTTTGGGAGATGGCATAAATGCTGCCACTGGTGGCTGCGAGGGATTCTTATTAAAAAATTGTGAGTGGTTTTCCAGAATGTACTTAGCAGCCTTTTTCCCTGATTCTTTTGCCAACGCATAACTACGCTTTGAGAGGCTGGAAGAAGGGATGAGATATGGATCATCTATGTATTTGTAATGTGGAGAACTGGGATCTCTTGTCACTGTCGATGCCAGGGCACGCAGAACCGAGAGGGAATCTCTTTTCTTCTTTAACGGAATGACGATTTCATTTGCAGTATTCTCACTGGGCAACTGTTGATCTCTCACTGCAGGTGTTGAATAATGCTGATGCACACATGAGGGTGTGAAGACTCCTCGACGCTGCAATACAAAAGCCAGCAATTTTTGCTGAGGGCGCATGGACAAGGACGCAGCCATTTTGATACTTTACTTTAGGGGACACAATTCTTATAACAATTCAGAGTCAGTTCCCATGTTTTCGCAAAAATTTAGGGAAGAGGTGGTAAATAGTCGATTCTTTAGCGGATTTTTTTCCCCAATATTACATGAAAATTCAAAATGTCTCATAAGTATACCACAGATTTGAACACTTAAAAAAATATGGCGGCTTTTTCTTTCCATACATCACAGTAATTTTATTGTATCATTATTCATGAACTGTCCTGTTGAGGGACATTTATATTTATATATATTAGTCAAAATGACGACTCTTGTACCTATAAAGGGTATTGACTTTCAAATTGATTTGGTTTCTTTTTTTTTTCGACGTCGTACGTTTGTGTCATAATTCTTTAGTTGACTTAATAGAGCAGCCTTTCTCAACCGTTTTTCACCCTGGAGGATAGAAGTGATTTTCAGGTCTCAGGAAATCCCTGTATAAAAATTATGATATCGACCAAATAACTGTTATAAAAAGTCCAAAATGCACAGTAAAATCATACATTTCAAAACACACACACATTCCTTCATCATCAGAACGAGAGCAGGATGGATATACACGGTCTAAAAAATGACAACGGTATCCAGCCATCACCTCTACAACTGCACTAAGGGGAAATGCAGCACCTGCCAAGATATAGAAAACAAAATATGGAGGGATGATTTCCACATACTAATCAGACCTTCAGAACTATACATGGCGTTAGACAACACGCTCCAGTCACTCCAGGGAAATTATCTGAGCCGCAAAATGGCTACTGTAGAAGCCAAAGCGGCTACCTATGAAATTATTCAATACTACGGCAACACAGAAGGAAAGAAAAAACATAAAGAAGACAGCAAAGCCAGAAACCAGACAACTCCGCCAAAAAAGAAAAACAACGCCACGCAGACAGTGAAAGACGAAAAAAGACAAGCCAACACAGAGAGCAGAAAAGTACAGCCACCAGCCACAACAACTTAGGAAAAAGAAATGCAAACCACAACAGACAGCCCAAAGGAGGATGAAAACAGAGCGGAGATCGAAGCTGCCATCGCTGACATGGACAGAACACGAGTGGCCCCACCCCTCTCACCGCTGCCAGAATCACCTCCAAGAGCTACAACAACCAGAGCAGACAACCACAATGGACAAACAACACAACAGAACACTAAAACCAAAAGATGACGTCCACCACCACACATAAGAAGACAACAACAGCAAGATCAGCAACAATGACAGGAACCACAACCACCACAACAGCAACAACAACAAAACAACCACCGCCAACAACAACGACAACAGTGGCGACGACATAGAGAGCAGCAGCAGTACATGCAATGGGGATATTTCAACCACTCCATTGCCGACATGATACAACTGCTGTTGGACCACCTCTACTGGCCACCAACGCCGACATTCACACATCCCAGCGGACACCGGGGATAACATGGACGCCAGCGTCAACAACAACGACAACACCGCTAGTGAGGAGGATAGGGGGTTGAACATCCTGGGCGCATGTACACACTAGGTAAAGACTTGGTGCGTTACTCTAAGACATCCCCTCCCATCCTCTCGCTCGAACATCGGATGAGACAACAACAACATCGCCAAGGAGAGAACTAGTCCACGGATTACCGGACTAAGGTATGCCCTACCAGCCAGTCAGACGGACACAACAGACGAAAAAGCTTCCAACTCAACCACTCCAAGACTCAACAAGAGACAGCAGGCATCCAGACAACGCCACCACAACAAGGACAGAAGAAAAAAAAATCCACTACAGCCGAAACAAGACATTCACAAGAAAAGAAACACAACAAAAAACAACACGGAACGGCCGCCACCCTCTTCAGAATATAGTGAGAAGAATCCTCCAAAAACTGAGAACATCAAGAAGATGAAAAGTTTTCATGCAATTACTGTGGGGAAAAGAAGTTAACGCAAAGAAAGGAAGTCAAATCATAAGCAGATGGTTGTGAGCTTAAGAACAGTTTTGACGGAGTACTTGTAGTAAGGGCAGAATAGTCGCTGTTCACCGTTGGCCACAAAGCGTGCCTTTAAAGTTTGGCAATAATCAAATTCGATTAAGGTACTACATCAGTAGAAAGTCTTAACCGAGTCCAGCAAATAATACATTTGAACAATCTATTGCGAATTGCCAGTCGAATGATTTAATACAAATTATAAACGTGGAGTCGGTCATGCAATAAGAATACCAGAGAAAATATTGAATGACGGAACTAACCGGCTCTTCCGTTACACTCTTCGTCAAAGGTGCAGCAAATAAAGACGATCCGTTTAATTTGCCAAGTATTACCATTTTCAACCATTGTAAAGTGGGTTAATAATACTGAGATGATCATCAAAAAGTTCAACAAAGACACTTTTGTGAAGACCTAAAGGTCTTATAAATAGATCTTATTTACCTAAGTCCTACAACTTCTTATAAAGACTTTAGTTAACGAATTCCAAAAATTTCTTATATAGATCTTAACTAATTCAAAAAAATTCTTATATAGATCTTTCTTAACTAAGTCCTAAAACTCCTTATTTAAGAAAGATCTATATAAGTTTCTTAAATAAGTCCTAAAACTCACTTATATAGATCTTTCTTAACTAAGTCCTAAAACTCCTTATATAGATCTTTCTTAAATAAGTCCTAAAACTCAATAGATCTTTCTTAACTAAGTCCTAAAACTCCTTATATAGATCTTTCTTAACTGAGTCCTAAAACTTTTTATATAGATCTTATTTAACTGAGTCCTAAAACTTCTTATATAGCACTGGAATGGACTTTGTTTTTTTAAAACAAAAGTCATAATGGCAACAAAATAATGTCAGACGGTGACAGTTCTATAAGAAAATAAAATCCATTACCTGCACAAAACACCAATTACCATTGAAGAATATTGTGCTACTCAGGAATAAAGACAACTAAATGTTTTCAGAATTGTGCCATTAAAAAATATAAATAGCAAGATTGGTTATAGTTTAAAAAAAGCCTAATGTTACATGAAAATTCAAAATACATTATAAAGTTGTCATTTCAGCTCAGTAGCCTTCCTCAATTGTTAATGTCATAGTGTGAAACCAATTTAAATGCAAAATAGAAAAGTTTTTCATACTTTATACAAAGGACTGGAATTTAGGCTCTCTTTTACAGGTTTCAAGTGATCTCATTTTTCTAGAGCTTGATAGATATGTGAACAAATTTATAAAACATATCTGCATGATGTTGAATGCTTAGGCATCACCTGCAAGAGTAAAGCTGTGTATTACTTTTACCAGTAAATGTGGAAACATTTAGAGTGCATGTGTACTAATATAATTTAATCCTTTGACAGGATGTGATATTCAAAATGTAGCTATTAAAGACTATCTTTTTTCATTTACTTGATTACCTAAGTCCTTGTAAATGTTTGAATGGAAGCCAAATAAAACTTCTGGATTGCACAATTATGATAACTTCAAAGGTTAATGTTTTAATTTCTAAATGGATAGTATGTTAAGAAGTTTAGAAAACTTAAAACCACATCAAAATGGGTAAGCAAATTCTTTGTTTATAAAGATGAAAGTTAATTTTGTTCCATAATCTTTATTTGATCTTGTGAGACGTAAACGTTTCTAAGTCAGAACAGAGATTAAGTATAAATGATTTACTGTCAATTTTTTTCCCCTTGTATAACTAACTTTTATAATGTTTACTTATTAAATTGTATTACCTGTTGCCTTAGTTAAACTTATGAGATCTAGTATCTACAGGTGATTTTCTTTAGGAAAGAGGTAGAACTATTAATACTTTAACAGACATCTGAGAACAAGTCTGAGGTTATTTAAGAAGCAAGTTATTCTATCATATATGTTTGGACATAAATGGGCATCTCTCCTTGAGATTGAGTCTACTTTTGTTTTCATATAAATGTGATACTTTCAAATGAATCAGCAAGAGCAAGACTCTAAGAACATATACAGATTAGTGTGGCAAACGCAATCCTGGTGTTGACCACTTCTACCAGTATATTTGTGGTGTCTCAGCCAATATTGTTTTGGTGTTTTACTACATTATTGACACAACTATCAGTATATTTGTGTGGTGTTGCAGCCAATATTGTTTTGGTATTTTACTACAGTATTGACACCACTATTATCAGTATATTTGTGTGGTGTCGCAGCCAATATTGTTTTGGTGTTTTACTACACTATTGACACCACTACTATCAGTATATTTGTGTGGTGTTGCAGCCAATATTATATTGTTTTGGTGATTTACTACAAGTGTACTTGTTAAATTTAAGTTTAGGTTAAATAAATGAATGTTTTGCTTAATACTTTGTGGAAATTGTTTTGTAAATTTGACTAAACATTTCTTTGGGAATTGTCTCTCCAGAGGAAATAGAAAATTAATTAATCCACAAACCACACTGTATTTGTATTTGTGAAAGTCTAGTGTTGATGTCCTTAAATATAAGGTCCACCTCCTTAGAGGATATTAATTTGATGAGTTTGTTAGCAGGTTGAGAAAGGGGAAAGTTTGTGTGTGTGTGTGCGTGCGTGTGTGGTACACAGTGGATTCTTCTTCATCCAGTCTTTAAAGATGAAAAAGGAAACAAAGAACAATACCAAAAATATATAATTATAAACACAATTGAACATTAAGTTAAAATATTTTATTCACTGAACATTAAACCAAGATACAAATACAGCAACAATATTATGTGTACATGAAGACTAAATAAAAACATGTCAATGTTTTGTCTTTGCTAGTGAACAATAATTTTAATTTACAATTTCTTGTGTATAATAGAAATAATACAGCACAGTTTGAATGATATCAAGCAAGCAGATAGTAGCTAATGAAAAACTGCTTTAATTTTTTCCCATACATTTTTTTTTTTAGATAATTAAATAACAAAACAAGCTTTGATTTTTTTTAAAATTTACACTTGTTGCACATACAAGTCATAGTTAAGTTGTTTAGCAGGCAGTTTTGAATACAAAATACCAAGTAAACTGTAAAGGAACGGATTGCTTCTTTCTTTATTTTTCATGTTTTTTGTAATGTACAAGGATTAATCATTAATTACATCCTCTCTCTATATATATATGAAAGTGTAAATCTACATTTAAAAAAAAAGAATTTTAAAATTCACCATAAATTGTCATTTGGGCACTACTGTAAGAGATAGCAGAATCTAAAGACTGTTTGTTTCTAGGTTGCCTGTCAGTTGTATTCAGTTTACAATGTTGCTATATTTTCTGTCAAAACTTACTCAAGTGCAGCTTACAATGTTGCTAGATAGTCAGTTCAAAATTTATTTAAGTGCAGTTAACAATGTTGCTAGATTTTCTGTCAAAAATTACTCAAGTGCAGTGTACAATGTTGCCAAATTTTCTGTCAAAATTTACTCAAGTGGAATTGCAAGACAACCATGCAGCAAGTTAGTTTTTAAATGATGACTGCAGAGTAAATATTAGGTCACTTAAAGTTAAATTAAGTCATTGTGATAAATATTGGCTCAGATTACATACTGCTTCATTTATGCTAGTTGCACCTTTATGTAATACACTAAGCCTGGTTGTATCTATGAAGAATTGTGTGCAGAACATACCTAATTTTAATCTTGCTGTTAGTGTTACAGTTTCAGAAATATTTTGGGGAAGTACTTTTTCAAAAATATTTTAAAGGACTAATTTAGTTTGAAAAGGAAAAAGTATTTTAATACAAATGCTAGCCTAGAGCTCTTTATTTTACAGGTCGGCTTAATACCAGGACTGTTTTTTTTTGTTCTGCATCTTTAAAAATCAAACACTGTATCTGAGATTTTTATTCATCCTGATAATGCACTTTGCAGATATTTATTAAAACAGTAAAAGTTTATAACTGTACAATTTTGAAATATTAGTAATAAATATATCCAATGAAACAATGATTAGTATCTTTCTTCTCATTCTCTCTCTCTCTCTCTCTCTCTCACACACACACAAACACAAAACACTCAATAAAAAGTGAAACATTAACACTTATACATAAGTATACTAACACAAACCAACCTATTAATGCATTACATGTTTGCGTTTGCTACCAAAAAAAAAAGATGTGGAGCATTTCACACACAAAAATGAAGAAGTGGAACACTGCAAAAATTCTTAAAGGGGCCCCATGAGTTACATAAGTAAACAAAATAAACTTGTCTCCAGTTATGAATAGCAGCATAATACAAACAAATGGATTCTGAAAGAAATGTTGGGTTCTAATAGTGAAGCATCGTCCTTGTACAAATAAACTTTAAATGAAGTTGCATTGAAGGATACCACTGATATGCATGTAAACTTGGCAAAACGTATAGATTGTGAAATGCTCAATTAGAAGTGAAGTGAAGTGAATTAGTTGATGGTACAAGATATATATATATAGGCTGTTAATTCCTCACCAAAAAATGAAGTGAATTAATCGATGGCACAGGATGTGTTTATGTTACAGGCTGCAAAATGCTACACAGGAAGTGAAGTGACTCATTTGATATCACAAAATGTGTATAGGCCGCAAACTGCTAAGCAGGAAGTGAAGAGAATCAGTCGATGGTACAAGTAGATGCATGGCCTTGCATGTGAAAAAATTTCCTGTCAGGAAGACTTCAGAATGAGTATAAAAATATTTTCCTTTTGTTCACAATTATATTAAAATCAACTGGATATGTTGAAATTAAGACATATTCTTTACTCACCACTGATGCTTACACCTATTGTCATAAAAGTTCAACAATCCATGATGAATGTATTTAATTCAATGAATCATATATGCCTTGAATGTATTTAATTCAATGAATCATATATGCCTTTAACTAAGAATTATACATACATGTATAGTGACTTTTTTAGTATTTTACTAATCAAAACATATCTAATCTGGTATTTTAAATTTGATAATAAAAGAATGGACTGTTTCATGCATTCTTTATGTACAAATATTTTGTATAACAAAAATATTAATGAGAAATTAGCTGCACATGAGTGCAACTCAAATGAACTTGTAAATGATTTTTAAAATTACATGAAAAATAACAATATCCCTTTATAATTATTTTATTTTTTTCAAAATAACTGTTGCACAATTGATATTTATTATGTATACTCATAATCAGTTTGAAATTAACATTTACAAAAGTACAAGTTGAAATAGAAAAAACATTTTTAAGTGCAAGCAATGAAAAACATCAACACAAGAAATGTTATTCTAATCTAAAATAATTTGCTTCTAATAATCCATATTAAAAATATTATCAAACAAAAAAATGGCACATCTCATTAAAATGTGTATATAACAAAAATGGCACAAGTCATTAAAATGTGTATATAACAAATTACATTTTAAAAGAAAATTTATTCTTAGCAAAATTTCATACAATTTTGTTAAATTATTTTTCTTCCAAGTGTATATCTATTAACTTAATAAAACTATTTTAAAATCAAAACAAAGCAATGAATTATAAGAAAAGGACATGCTTATGCTCACAAAAATATTTGGTAATAATGAATTCTTGAGCTAGCACCTGCTAGTGTTTGCTTTTCATAAAATCAATAAGTTCAAGTATTATATTGCATTCATTTACAATAGACTCCCAAATATCCAATCAAAATGAACATGAAGGGTATTAAACAATACAGAATATTAATTTTAAATCCACAGTAATGCAAATACTATACATGTATCTATAAACTAAATTTATAGACTACAATCTTTATCAATTCCAACACAAACAAAATGACCATACAAATCGGGGCTTATATATTATTTTAAATAGCATTTGAAATACAATTTTCTGAATGCACTGGAAGATTCATTTCTGCTCAGCACTGAAACATTCAACACAAAGGATAAAAAGGAATGCAGAATATTTAGACTTTATTGCATACAAATTATTGAAAACACAACAAACACATTTTAACTATTGACAGAAATATACTTTCTAATGACCTGAATATATTACAGGATTTTATTTTAAATTACTGACAAAATGCATATTATAGAGACCTGAATAATCCAAAGGATGATTCCATATATAAGACTGGAATTCAACACTGACAATAGAGGCATATCTCAAATCCAATAAAGTGTCAACAGTATGTCATTATTACTGATGATTAATTCAGATATTTTAGTTAGTATAAACTAAAAGTGTATTTGCACATGTGTATGTGTGTGTGTGTGTGTGTGTATTCATTTTGTGAACATCAGAATATGGATGTCATATCTTGTGGGAAAGTTATGAGTGGATCTTCATCAAATTTACTTAATTTATTCTGGTATATTTTTTTCTTGATTTCTGTCAATAATTTATATTATTTAAATCTCAGTATAATTTTTGCCATGATTTATAAATTTTTAGACACCCTAGGTAGGCCCCTAGTCTATAATGTACTGTTTGCTAGGTCTATTGAGCAAATTCTGGTTAAAATAAGATATTATTTTACTCTTTTTTTTTTTTAAATTCATCATCTATAGGAAAAGAATATCATATAAAAGTTTACCAGTTAATGTTGGTACAAAGTGTCTACCATAGCTATGGATCATTGTGAATATCACATTATCTGCCAAATTATTAGTTTCCATAACTGAAATATCTACCACAACTGTGGGTCACTTTGAATATCACACTATCTGCCAATCAGTTATCATAAGAACTGAAATATCTACCAAAACTATGGGTTAATATGAATATAAAATTATATGCCAAATTATCACAATTTCAGTTGTCTTAAGAATTGAAATATGTACCACAACAAAGGATTAATGTTAATATAAAATTATATGCCAAATTATCAACTATCTTAGTAACTGAACTAGCTACCTTAGCTATGGTCATCATGGGTACTAAACATCTACAATATGTATGAGTTATCTGATTAAAAAAAAACAAAACAAAACTGCTGTTTATCACAAGTATGCTGTGAATGCCTAAAGTATCTGCAATATTTATTGGTCATCAGTTGTCTTCCAAATCCTTACCAAGAAAATACATCCACCTACAAATTATAACTAGCAATCAGGTATCATTATAATTCTCAATATGAGGCTATTACAAATTACAATCTGTTTTTTTATATTAGAATAAAACAAACATGAATTTTACTACCCAGAAGCAAATAGGACACATATTTCTGTAAATTAGTCTATAACTATTATAAGGCACAAATTTGAAAATAATAGTGTGCATGCATGTGTATGTGTGTGTGCGCGCACGCACACACATGATAAATATTACAGTAATAAAGTTATCATAAACATTTCAGAAGAAATTATAGCAGATAATTAAAGTTAAATTTTTAACTGTCACTGTACATTAATCTGTTAAAAACTCACATCTCCAACAGGAGCTTGTTACAGTTATTTTTAAACCAGCTCCTTCTATACTTAGGTTGATGGCGGTTTCTAACCTAGGTTGATTGGCACAAGGTGTGTCACTGTTGGGAGAGTTGAAGATGATAGTAGACAGAGTGGAGGGTAGATGACAGAAAAGTTGTAGACTCCTGATCCAGCCTCAAAAGTGACAAACTCCACATTGAATTATAACAATACCATATATATACATGCCTTTATAATTTTTTGATGATTCATTAGTGTGCTTTTTACTAAATTACATCTCACTGAAGAAATGAAACCTGCAATAAGTGACATACTTCTCACTAAATAAAGAGACATTAAATGTGCAATGATACTAGCTATGTTATAAATGAAAATTGTGCAATGATACAAGCTGTCATAACTGACATACTTCTCACTAAATGAAGAGATGTTAGATGTGCAATTATACAAGTTATGTTATAACTTGCATACTTTCGCTAAATAATGAGATGTTAAATGCACAATGATTCAAGCTATAACTTCTCTTTTATACTTCTCATTACAAGTGCAATGATTCAAGCTATAACTTGTATACTTCTCACTAAGTAATGAGATGTTAAATGTGCAATGATTCAAGTATAACTTGTATACTTTTCAATAAATGTGCAATGATTCAAGCTATAACTTCTCTTGTAATTGTATACTTCTCATTACAGGTGCAATGATTCAAGCTATAACTTCTCTTGTTTACTTCTCATTACAGGTGCAATGATTCAAGCTATAACTTGTAAACTTCTCACTAAATAATGAGATGTTCAATATGCTATTTTATAACTTGTCTTGCATACTTTTCACTAAATAAGGTTTTACTTGCATAATAATTTAAGGACTGTGACCAACACAAGTCTTGCTACAGGCATTTGTAACAATGAATATCATACAGATGCTTAATGCTACTTCTCTGGATTAAGAAAAAACTGGAAAAAGTTACTTTGTGTTTCTTTTTGTCAATAAAAATATTGTGTAAGTGACTGAGCCATTCTGGATGCGACTGAGCTGCTGCCTTGTCCTGCGAGGCCAGAAAATAGACAGCATACAAGCTGTTCACACACACCCATGGGCTATTTTGTACAGCATGATAGTTTGCAAAATGTTTACTGAAAATGTGGCCATTTAGGAAGTGTGGGGCAAGGTAAACAAATATACACAACTTCCGAGCAAGTTTGTACAAGATGCCGGGGGGGATCAAGGTCTGGACAGAAGATGCAAACTGTCCCCAGTTCAGATACAGTTTGTCGTCAAACTTCAAGCATGGCAGCTCAATAACAGATGATCGTACCACACCTGAAAGGACCAGGTGGTGACTGTCCATCAAGTTACTTAATGATATTTTCAGATGCTCCTCATCTGCTTTGCATTGCAAGAGTTGGATATCCTGGGAACTACCATTTACCATAAGGCCTTCCACTACAAGACTCTCCTGCAGGTCTGTCCAAGAACAAGGAGTCTGAAGTGTTTGGGGCTGAAAACGGACAGAATGGACTTCACTCCTCAAAAATGAAACTGATACAGTGTGTCTCAAAGAATTGCTCAGAGTACGAGATGGAAGGGAAGTATATAAATGTTTTGAAACATGTTTGTTGGCATTGTAACCAGGCATCACTAGTTCTGTCTTAGAAACAATTCTAACCAATATCATGGCACCCGTTTGTGAAACAATGGATGCTGTCATTTGTGATGCTGCTTTCCGAGAGCGAGTTAGAACTGAATACTCTGTTCCAGAATTTGTGTTAGCTACAGTCAAATTGTCTTGAGATGACTCTTTGCAACCCACTTGTGTGGTAAGTGGATCCTCAATTTCATATCTGTCTTGTTGAGTAAATGTGGTCTGATCGAGAACAGATCCTGCAGTAGCTTGGAATGTGGTTTTTGGGTGAAAATTTTCTTCTGCTGACTCTGTAGTATTTACATAATCGTTGGCTTGCTGCCACATGAAACTCTTCATCCAGGCTCTGGTGATTTTTGGCATAAAAATAAATCGGCTCTGGATCCGGTGCGCAAGAGATGAAGGATCTGGACAGATGTGGCCGACCTGGTGCAGATAAATATCTGTTTTGTTAATGGCGCCCTGTTTCCAAATGCTGGCAATGTGCGACAAGTGACAAACTGTATCTGTGCTTATCATCAATGTGCCCAGTGCTGATGTTTCCAGCAGTCCAAGATCTTGCAAAAATTTCTCTTCCCTGTCATTCATCTTGCAAAGTTGATCTCCACAGTCTTTGAAATGCATTAAGGTGCAATTAGCATGAATCAATCCAGCTCTTTGTAAATCTGAAAGGTTAAAGAACAAATCATGCTGCCTCTGAAAAGCAAAGAGTAAACAATTTAAAATAATGACCTGTTGGATGTTGTCGTAAACAGCTAGTGTCAGTGCCAAGTCACTTTTCACACACTGTAGGACAGAAAAACTTTTAAAAAGACTGTCGATTCGTTTAGGACAGTTGCAGGAATGAGGGTAACCAACTGTAGTGAATAAGTATTTTATTTGACCCTTCTTGGCTTCCGGTTTGTCCACCTCTGGTTTACAAGTAATGTTCTGTGCTGCCTTTTTCGTCATGTGCTGGATCACTTTCTTTACTGAATTGCACACCAGTGGTGAGTTCTCCGCTCTTTGTGTATGCTTACTAGAAATGTCCTCTGATCTACTATCTAAAGCTGTAGGAGCAGATCTTGCTCTTGTTATGGGGGACACCTGTTGAGCATTAGGATCTAGTAGGTGGGGAGTCTCTTTCTCAAAAGTGGGCACATAATGTCCAGAAATTGTGTTTGCGCTATTAGTTTGGTGTAGCTCTCTGTCCAAATCACTCAAACCAATGGGTGTGTCCAGAATTTGAACATCATCATCTTCTATGGCAACCCACACTTCCTTCCTGTTTGGTTCAATCACACTTGGGCTTGTGTCGGATCTGGTTTTGGTTTTACTCGGCAAGACATTACTTGGTGGTGCCTCGCTTTCCATGGAATCTGCAGTGGTTGCACTAGCTTGTACAGATTCAGTAGGCATACACTGTCCTTCTGTTTCAGGATATTTTTCACTTTCTTTGTGTTTGGTTAATGACTCTGTACTGCACATGTGATCCCAGTGTTTGATGTAAAACTTACTGCTCACATATGCATGCCATCTCAAGTCACTGGATTCTAGTGTTTTGTACATAAAATTGAGATATTTCAAATTTATTAAAATGGTGCTTCTGGCTTGTTTATTATTAGTTTTAATCTTTTGAGACTTCAGCTTCTCTGAATTCACATCATTGCTTTCTGCTGTATGTGGTTCTCCTTGTATTTCACCAGTGTCCAGGCACACGACACCACCACCCTTCTCTGCTGTTTGTGTGACTCCAGCCATACCCAGAGAAATGACATCATCACTTTTTACAATGTTAAATTTTCTGCCAATTTCACTTTTACCTAAACAAATGTCTTCATTATGTTCTGCTCTTTCTAGTTCCTCCACTTCGACCTCTTCCAGGCAAATGACATCAGTGTCTTCTGCATCATATGCTTGCTCGTTTTCTGCATTAACAGCTTCTAAGCAGATGACATTATCATCTGTATCAGTCCATCTTACCTTCAAATCCAGTCTATCTTTAGTTCTTATCCTCCTTGCTCCAATCTGTCCATGGAAGTATAATGTGTCTCCATTCTTTTTATTTTGCAAAGTCTTGTGACTCTCTGTATATTGTTTACTTTGTTTGGGACACTGTGATGAAGAAGTAAAGGTTTCTAGGCCAGGGGCACAAGTGAAGCTTGCGTTGCAGTTTTTATCATTTTTCTGGTTTGCACAGTGATGACAAGTGCCCTTACAAGATGGTGCTATCGTCAGCTGTTTGAGAAATACTCTTTCAAACTCCATCAGATGTGTAATGTTGTCCACGAAGTACTGGTTGCTGCATTTGTGCACTTGGTGCTCTTTGAGGAGTTGTGCAATGATTGGATGCCTTTCACCCGGTAAAAGATTGTAGACTTGTAGCTCCTCAAAACTAACAAAAAATCCATTGTTTCGCTTCCAGCAATGGAGCTTATCACAACCAGCAAAAGTCATTTCAGTCACATGGTAGAGTGTGACACCATCCAGTGTCAGAGGACTGAAAGCAAACAGGAAAAAATAAACTTTATAAAACTTTCATGGCAGAGATGGGGGGGGGGGGGGGAAATGTTTAAATTATTTAAATTATTCTAGTCTCTCTTCTCTAAATATATATATAAAAAAAAACCCACGTAATTTCATTCCAGCATATCTATGGATTACACATCATTTAGTCCAGCAAATTTATGGATAACATCAATTAGTCCAGTAAATTTATGGATAACATCAATCAGTCCAGTAAATTTATGGATAACATCAATTAGTCCAGTAAATTTATGGATAACATCAATCAGTCCAGTAAATTTATGGATAACATCAATTAGTCCAGTAAATTTATGGATAACATCATTTAGTCCAGTAAATTTATGGATAACATATCATTTAGAGCAGTACATCTATGGATAAGATGGCCTAATCAAGTCTGCTTAGTGTCAGAATTATTGGAGATTAAATTTTAAAATGTAAAATGCACACAAGTGGCAGGTTCTGGATGTTTAAAATACAATGTAAGAGCAAAAATGGTATGCACATATTTAAAAAAGCAATAATTTTAAAAAAAACTCTTATTTATAGTAATACTTGAAACATTGTCAAAATGGCAGAATCAAGCAAGTGTTAACTTAGTTAATGTAACTTTTCATAGTAACACTTCAAACAATCAAAATATTAGAATCATTAACAACAGAGTTCAAGGTTTTGCAGTAAACTGATGTCCTAGATTATTCATTAATTTACAGCTGACCAACAAACTGATGTCCTAGATTATTCATTAATTTACAGCTGACCAACAAACTGATGCAACAAATGCAATGATCTCCTGGTATGCAGCTAACAAAAAAAAAAGTCAAATCAATACAATGTTGTCCATGCAGCCCCAGAGAGATTTAGTTAACAATCTGTAAAATTAAATAATATGCTTTTAGAAGGAATAGAAAGAAATAACTTATCCTGCACACTGGATGTGCTGATTCTTAAATAGCAAATGTAAACAATTTTTTTTTTAATTTAAGGTGCAACCAAATTCTTTGGCTGAAAAGTAAAATAATTCTTAAAAGAAGTTTTCTACAGAACAACAACAAAAATTATTTCCTTAATATTTCCTTCATATGAGCCAGTGGTTAATGCAGATACATCCAAGCAGCTGAAGGAAAAACACAGAGGCAGAGTATAAAGAGTTCTCTCAAATTATTTGTACAACTAATGTTTCAATATGCAATGAAATGTATAGAAGACTGTGTAAACTTCTTGAATATGAAAGGCATTGTGACCCTGCAGTCTCATACTGAAGAAGCATGAGATAAAGCAAACTCTATCCTGAAATGAACCTTCTCCCAAGAATATACAATTTCACTTTATTTTTTTAAAATCTGACATTTTAATTAACCCACATGTGTAATGCAAACCTTGCAACTGACTAGTGAAAACATTTATTTCAAAGTAATCATTAGGGTGAGGATTTCACTGCAAAGTAAAAACTACATGGCTTTGTATACACATACTGGTACACATTTTGTAAAGTTTTAGGAAGTGAGGGAAAGAAAGACAATTCTAAATTTCATAAGGCACAAATCATACTATTCTGAGGTATAACTACTTTTCAGTATACATTTTAACAATCATCAATTTTACATTTATTATAAACATTAAGTACAAATAATGAACAGGAGACCTTGGGTGATATCTTTTCAGTCTTGCATGACAATATGCTGTGAAGTCATGTTCAGTTTTATGTCAACATGTAAAATGCTGTGAGGTCGTATTCATTTTCATGTCATAATGTAAAATATTCTGTGAAATCATATATATTTTATTTCAAAATGTAAAATATTATGTGAAATCTTGTTCACTTTATGCCATAAAGTAAACTGATTTGTTACATTTTTCTGTCATAATATTCTCTGAGGTCATGCTCACTATTTTGTCATGTTAAATGTTCTGTGAAGTCATGTTCATTTTTCTGTCATAATGTAAAATGATGTGAAGTCACGTTCATTTTTCTGTCATAATGTAAAATGATGTGAGGTCGTGTTCATTTTTCTGTCATAATGTAAAATGCTGTGAGGTCATGTTCATTTTATGTCATAATGTAAAATGATGTGAGGTCATGTTCATTTTATGTCATAATGTAAAATGTGAGGTCATGTTCATTTTATGTCATAATGTAAAATGATGTGAGGTCATGTTCATTTTATGTCATAATGTAAAATGTGAGGTCATGTTCATTTTATGTCATAATGTAAAATGTGAGGTCATGTTCATTTTTATGTCATAATGTAAAATTATGTGAGGTCATGTTCATTTTATGTCTTCATGTAAAATGCTGTAAGGTCATGTTCATTTTATGTCATAATCTAAATGCTGTGAAGTCACATTTATTTTAATGTCATAATGTAAAATGATGTGAAGTCATGTTCATTTTTATGTCACAATGTAAAATGTGACCTGTCACCACAAAAAGATACTTAAGTCGCGCAAGGCTAAGCCGAGAAAAACGGCAAAAACGAAGGTGGGGGTCTACATGGGTGAAATTGAGATTTTCATTTTAGCGTGTTCCCAAACCATCGAACAACAAATTACTAGCGTGTTTTTCTTTAATTCGAACTAGAAATAGCTTTATTATTATTTTTTTGTGACCTACTGTCTAACTTCGAAGGAAAAATATGGCCCAAAAGTGCTATAATCTGACGATCATAGACGGTAAAATCCCTGGCTGAACCTCATCATGTTGTATATCAGAATGCTCAGGAAAAAGCCTATTTTTATGCTGACGACACTGGTTATTTATTTATTTATTTATAACGTCTAATCAGAATGTTTTATAAGGCTGTGCTTGGCGTAAACAAAGTGAAAAGCGTCAGCCAATCCGCAGACAGTTTATCAAAGCTTGCTATAAGTTACCAAGCATGCTCTCATAAAAAGACGGTCGCGATTGGTTGAAACGCACACAAGGGAGACAGTTTCGTCCTGTAATGCGTAATGTAAACATGGAGAAACGAATCGCTAATTTGTTGAATTCATGTAAAGAAAGCAACATTTTAGAAAAAGAAAGCATTCAGATTAAAGATTTGATATCTGATTATTTTGCTAATGAGGATATAGCTGATGGATTTTCATCTGAAAGTGACACGGACAGCGAATCGCGTGATCGAACAACGAAAAAGACGAAGCAGACGACAGCTGACGATAACTGACTGTACACTGAAGTGAAAGGTGTGCTATAATTATTGGATTATTTAAACGATATTTTTTTTAAGAATGTGAAAGTAATGCAGCTTTAATCTGTGATTTATTTAGTGGAGCTAGCATCAGATTTAGAAAGAGGTATCAATTCAATATTATGCCTTAATTTTTAGAATATTCTGTGAGCCACAATAATCATTCTCGCATACAGAAATTCTAATCGTTATGGCTTAAAAAGACTGTTGTCTGTAAATGATGTAACAATATATTTGTTGTTTATAGTTATTACAGTGTTAGCTATTGTGTCTTCTTCAACTCTGATTGCAAATGAAGCAGATTAATATATGGTTGCTAAGGAAAAACCTCTCAGAAATGTGTTCAATCTTTGAGGCCGATTTTCTCAAAATGGCCGTCCGGACAGTAGTGCACTTCAAACAAACATAACTTTTCCATATTTTGTCCTACACTCTTTATTTTTATATCAACAGAAAGCCCTTTCAATTTTCTTTCTATTGATATACATATCTCAATACCCCCAAAATCCGACTTAAGTATCTTTTTGTGGTGACAGGTCACAAATGTCTGATTTGTGGAAGCACTTTGCTCAATGTGTGTGTGTGTGTGTGTGTGTGTGTGTGTGTGTGTGTGTGTGTGTGTGTGTGTGTGTGCGCGCGCGCGAGCGCACGCGTGCATATATGTATTTGTACATATTTTATGTATATATATGTACATATCTTATAAGTATAGAAATAAATAAGCTTAAAGATAATATAATGTAAGAATTAAAAGCACTTCAAATACAAACTAGTTTGATTCTGGATAATAAAATCTGTTACTATTCTACCAAGGTTATATGTCTTATACCGAAATCTGGCCAGGTCAGTTGCTCTAATATCACAGCAGCAGAAAGGTTCTGCTATGTCTTGTAGGTCAAAAGTCTGGATGGTACTTTGCAATGCCATCAGCAAATGGTCAGAGATGCGAGGAGGTGTACCGCCACCACCGTCATAATATCCTCTTCTTGGTTCATCATACTGATAATAATTTATGTAAACATTATTTAAACATTTCCCTCAAACATCATCTCAATATATAAATTATAATATCTGATCAAATATATTATTCAAACATTCCCTTATAAATGCTGAAAAGCATACCCATATTACAAAATGTCATTATAACAACCTCTGATATCTGTCATATTTTGTTTTGTTTTTTAAAATTTCAAGTATTCCATTAATAACATCTAACTTTTTGAAGATTTAGGATTTTATAATGGTATTATTTGTGATGAAAGAATTACAATCCCTAAATAATCTCAACATTTAATCAATAAGAAAAACATTAAGTTCATTATGTATGTTAAAAATAGAACATAAAGTTTAGGTTTCTAAAGTACAAAATAACAAATATTAGAAGTAAAAAAACCCTCTATTTGTTAGTGGGCTTTAGGAGAATCAATATAATACCCCCAGGGAAAGGAAAATTACATTAAAAAAATTATACACATAATGTGTATTGAAATATGTCATTAATTAAAATTAAAGTAAAACTGTACAGGATGGGGACAGGGGATTGAAATATGTCATTAATTAAAATTAAAGTAAAACTGTACAGGATGGGGACAGGGGAAACTATACAAACATTTGTTAGAAGTAGCAAGAATAGGCATTTCTGTTTAAAAATAACTCAATTTTAAAACATGGCTAACAAAGATAGTTTCCACACTGTCCAGATTAAAAGAAACACGTTTATTCCAAAACCTAATGACATGTTTGTCTTAGGGTGTTAGGTTGATGATGACTATAAGTGCACAAAAACATAAGTAATAATACAATGATGTACACACTCTGCGATGTTAGTATACAGCAATGTAACTGTAAGTACTCTATGATGTTACACAGCAATTTAAGTACACAATGACATAATTACCACAACAATGATGCAAGTACAATGGCACCAGTACTGTATATAATAAGTACAGAACATAATGATATAAGTACACAATGAAATAAGTACATTATATAATGATGTAAGTACATAATGACATTAATATATTATATAATGATGTAAATACATGATGACATTAGTACAGTTGTCACAAAACGGGAGGGCTCGTTACAAGCCGACCCCGAGCTGAAGTTAGAGATGCAAAGGGGGAAGTCTATTTTTGGCCTGCTCCGGTGCACCTCCAAGATGTAACTCGTGTGACGTATGCCAGTACTACGTCGTGTCAGGTTGTTACATAGACACACATGACATACACCATTGATGTTTGGGTGGGGCCCAGTTTATTAGTGTCATGCCAAGGAACGTTTTATTGGCGGTGTGTGTTGTGAGTGTGTATCATAAATGTGAATAAATGGACGAACAGACGAACGGTGCAAAACAATAGTACAAATTCTTTCGTCCCTCTCAAAAACTATGAATAACAAGAGAGTTGAAAGATGTTTAAATCAGGTTATTTATTTCCCGATTTAAAAGGGGCACTACTCTTTCGCACAGTGATTAATCATTCATTCAACTTTCCAATGTCATACACTCTGTGGGAAATAAGGGGAGATGAAAATGATGAAATTCAAAATATAAAATAAAGATTAATTACACAATTCTTATGCGGCAAATGGGACCGCTTTAACAATAGTTCACATGTAAAATAAGCATTACTTTTAACATTAAAGTTCGTATTTCACAAATGATATAATAGTGTTCATTTTCTTAGAGTCCTAGGGTTAAGTATGTGCGCGTTAGCCGTGCTAATTATTACTCACTATTAATGTCAGAGTTCCAAGGAGATGACGTAAGCTCACACGTCACTTATAAGCGGCACTTCAAAGTGAAGATCACGACGCAATTGAGGCGTCGCATTACAGGTGAAGATTCTGCAGAATCTAGGCACCACTTTCAGATTATCACTGGGGAGAAATCTGAAATTTAGCTGACTGTTGTCAGCCTCGATAATTGTCGCTGTAAACGGACATGCCAATGACGTTTAGCATTATCGGGTGGAGTCGTCCAGTGGGATGTGTCGTCGCATTACATTGAGTGTAGAAATCCGGATATGTATCTCCGGCGCTAGCCTTCTCAATCGCGGGATAGACTGCCAAACGAACTCAGACAGGGGGGATGACAAAATTGGGTCCCTCGTGTCGTTAACTGCATACAACCAGTGTCGCATACATTGGTTTTTCTTGACAGTGAACTTTCCACTTTGCCAAAAATTATACTGAGTAATTTTGCCTCGTTACTCAATATATGGCATCAGACGGATGGAAAACGGATGGAAAGAGGTTTTTGCAGCTTTCCTTTATGAAATCTCTGTACATGAGATAATTCATACGTGAAGTTAGACTGGCTTCAGATGAATCGACGTTTTCAACATTGAGAGTAAAAATCCTCTTTTCGCCTCTTATATAGCTTCCACTGAAGGTTTCCAAAACTTCCAGAAGCTATGTCCTGTGACATGATTTTTGCCTTGGATATATAGTGGTAATCGTGATGCACGCTTTTCTGTGGTCAATTCTAATGCGCACTGGCCATTTCTCTCGTCAACAACACGTGACTCGTAGTGCGCAGTTGTCCCAATTGTTCGATATACATATTCTTCATAAACTAATATATATATTCAATATGATAATTGACACACACTGCGTCACGAACGTCTGTCTACTAAAGAGATCTTAGGTGACCGTTACTGGAAGTTACATGCTACATACGAAAAATAACAAAACTCGGGTTACTTCAACTAGTTTTGTTAGCGGTTTATTAAAATGAAATAAAATATAATTTCTGTCCCTCATTTCCTGTGACAACAGTATATGAGGAAAAGTACACAAGTATGGTATATAATGTTAGTGTGGCAGAGTAAATTTGCCTATCCCTATTTCTATACTTGTTTGTTATATAAATTGTTAAATGTCAAAGTGAACTGACCTTGGGCAGTGCTTATGCAGATATTTTTAAGTGCCAGAGTTGGAAGTAAACAACTCAGGTGGAGGATAGGCTAGTAATTGCTGACACAAATCCAGACCAATTCTAACTGGATGAGTAGTTTTTATTATCCAGTGGTTAAGATGTACAAGAACAAGATGAGTAAATGGGTTCAGATCAAAAGTTTAACTGATGTAAAGAATTATATTGTCTAATCACTTTGAATTTGGAATGGCAAGAAGGCCAGTCATAAAAGGCAGCCATTAAGTTAAAAGACTGATTGAGAGAGAATGGACTTAGAAATATTTCATGCATTTTTGCTACTAATATGTTCTACTTATGTTTTACTAGAGATGTATTATGTGAGTAGACTATTATTTTTACAAATTGTGAACTAAGGTGCTCTTTACATTGTTTTTATTTCAACTTTAGAATATTAAATATTTAAATATTACTTTTTAAAAATATACTATACTGTCAAAATCTAAACCTGAACAAAGATTTCTGCAAACTGTTTCTCTTATATTGTTATAATGTCAACAAAACATTTAAAACGTTCTCCTGTACCTCTGAAATTAGCAAACACATATGCATGCATGCATGCATGTATGCACACACACACACACACACACACACACACAAAGAATAGAGAAAGTACAAGCAAACACATTCCACCTTAGCCTGCACACACCCACATTCTTGGGCATCTGCAGAGAAATTGTTAGAGATTTTTATTTTTTGTTGTTAAGTTAACAAACCTGCTCAACAGTTGCACTCTGTTTGCATTTCAATGATGTGAAATCCTTTGTGACTGGAACGATCATTGCTGCTGGCTGTTCTGTACCATCTGGGTGTTCATATCCAGGTATCTGGTGAAGCTGTGTTGTTGGTGGAGTAACCTGAATGGATTCACATTCTAAAGTCAAATGCTGTTTATTTGGAAAACTGTTTTTCTGATGATCTAAGTAAAATCTTGACTTAACTTTTATCAATGGGAGTAATTTTCAGTTCAGACACTAAACAACTGATGCTTATTAAGAAATGAGCAGCTTCATGTTTCAATATAAATCAATACTGTCTATAACAATAATACTGAGCAAGCAATTTCCTGCTCAATGGCTGGGATTCATTTATTTCTCAAATTGTAACATTTACATATCCTCCTGTATGTTATCATTTGTGTTATTTTATTGTTTTAACATTTATAGCAAATTTTATAATCAGCTTATTTTAGTTTAGTACAGCAGTACTGAAGACAATTCTGTTAGTTATCATTTGTGTTATTTTATTGTTTTAACATTTATAGCAAATTTTATAATCAACTTATTTTAGTTTAGTACATCAGTACTGAAGACAATTCTGTTAGTTATCATTTGTGTTATTTTATTGTTTTAATACAAAGCAAATTTTACTACTTAATATCATTATATAAAACACAATTTTAAATCATTATAACTATAACAGTGTATGGTAAGAATAAATTCTTTTTTTAATCATTTGGTGAGTTTTAATTTTAAAACGGCGCAATCAATATAAAGGGAGACTATTCTTTATATGCTGCAGTGTTCCAAATAGTACAAGCATATAAATATGAGGGGGAAAAAGATATAAATGTCATTCAAAACAATTGGCTTTAAATATTTATTTACAATAAATACAAGTAATTAATCTTGACTCAAATCTCAGTAGTTTCAAGGATTGTTTTTTTGAAAATTCAAACAATTTTCCAAATTTAAAAAAGGCACCCTCAAATAACAAGCATAGTAAACCTTTGCATTGATAATTAATTAATAAAAGTGGGTATTTTATAATTGCACCAAACTACCTAGAAAAAAGTGTAAGGCTTTTTTAAAAATTTCATTGGAACATGTGGCTTTTTTTTAAAAATGTCATTGGATTTCATTATTAAGTACTGATAGGTTGAATTTTTACTGTACTTTTTCTTTGACCTGTTATGAATGATCATACATGGGTCTTTTAATAGAAACCTTAATAGAGACCATATATTTCACATGGGAAAAAATTTAACATCGTGATATATAAAACTGTTGCTGAGTTAATTACTACACATCTTTATGACAGCCTTTCTTTCAAAATCTATTCTAGTTACATTTCAGGTCTAATTATTAAGACATGATATAACTATTTTTAACATTAGCTGCCAACTGTTTAGGATAAGTTTTTCAAACATCAACAAATGTACTCATTGTAATGTTCACATGTCACAGTTCTTAATAACTAATTGTCTTCTCAGTACAATGCTTCACTCAAATACATTAATATTTCCAACTCTATATAACTGTCATTGTCAACAGAATGATATACAGAATAAAACCTTACCTGCATTTAACATCAAAAGAAATGTAATATTTAAAACTTTCCAATGCATGTGCAGCAGAAGTTCAGAAATGTAAATGCTAAATTCTAATCTAACAGATTTTGAGATGAAAGCATGCAGAGATTGTGATTAGACAACAAACTTGATCAGTACTTCTAAAATGGTTAAACTGATGAAAATTACTGAGCTAATCCGCATACCTATTCAAACTAGGATCTATGTATGATGAATAGGTCTACTTAATCAGTAAACCCATTGGAAATCAAGAAAGAAAAACATAAGTTAGTTAACATTTCACGTATCAAGGAGAATTTGCAAGGAAATTCATCCATGACATCCCAAATGTATTCCCTATCAATCAGTAATTTTTGATTATATACATCACTTCATACCAAACAAAATTATTAAAACAACAGTGGATCAGACAAAAAAAAAACAAAAAAACCCAGTCCCGTAACTATTATTTTATCAAACCTGTTTCTTTTCTTAAGTAAATTCAACTCTATTTTTATTGATTATTATTATTTGTAAAGAAAAATTAATATCAAAGATTGTTAATTATCATAAACAAATCTGACAGGATTCTATAATAATAAATGTCAATTTCTGAGACTTGAAAAGCTACATAGTTTGAAATTTGAGTCTTGTACCTGAAAGGACCAAAAGCATTGGTGACCCAGAATCATTCTGTAGAACAGTGAAGATGCATGTACTCTGTAAGTGCCATCAACAATGCTTAGCTGTCGGTAGACAAAACTTAATGCACAAGGAGTAATGAGCTGATATGACAATGAATCTCCTCCCTTGTCAAAGAATTCTGTCAGAAATTCACGCTCTGTATCTGATGTGCCAACAACCTAAAAGAATAAATTTTAAATTGTCAGATCTCTTCCAATAAAAAAAGCACAATAAACATTTTGGCACAATAACTGTTTTTGGTGCTGAATACATTAGAACAGCTACAAAAAAAAAGAAAAAAAATGTGTCATTTGAAAAATTAGTTATAGTTATATGTTCAAGTCTGATGGTCACTCTTTTGCCATAGAACCATACATAGATTTGATATCTGCAATAACATACCTCAGACTCTTATATGTTTCAATATTTCATTAAACTACTCATATCTAATAAGGCATGTTCAATATCTACAAACAATTTGTCTAATTGAAATAAAAATATCACTCAACATTTTATAATCTATTTTATAAGAGAATGAAATTAAATTATCAATAAATCATTCTTATTAAGAAAATGTTGGCTCATCAAGACTTGCATGTAATATTTTTAAAAACTGCTTATAATTAGAAAAATGGAACTTTTCCTATTACCTCTGAATGCGGGACAGACTCCAGAATTTCTGAGATAAGTTCCCTCATATATGGAGTGGTAGGTAAAAGCTCACGTTGGAAAAGCTCATTCACACTGATGTAAATTGAACCATTATGCTCAAATGTAAAAATGTTGTGCCTCATGAAACGAAGTAATCCAAGATTGTCCAACTGTTAAATTATTTAATTTCTTATGTATTAATTAAAATTTTGTAAAAGAAAGAAAGAAAGAAAGAAAGAAAGAAAGAAAGAAAGAAAGAAAGAAAGAGAGAAAGAAAGAAAGAAAGAAAGAGAGAGAGAAAGAAAGAGAGAGAGAAAGAGAGAGAAAGAAAAAAAGAAAGAAAGAGAGAGAGAGAGAGAGAAAGAAAGAAAGAAAGAGAGAGAGAAAGAGAGAGAAAGAAAGAAAGAGAGAGAAAGAGAGAAAGAAAGAAAGAGAGAGAGAGAGAGAGAAAGAAAGAAAGAAAGAAAGAAAGAGAGAGAGAGAGAGAAAAAGAAAGAAAGAAAGAAAGAAAGAAAGAAAGAAAGAAAGAAAGAAAGAAAGAAAGAAAGAAAGAAAGAAGGGAGGGAGGAAGGGATGGAGGGAGGGGAAGGGAGGAAGGAAGGAAGGAAGGAAAGTAATCAAATCTTTATAAAATAAAGAGACAAAGTCTGCATTTTAAGTTCAGAAAAATTAACTTTCACTACCATAAACATGATATATTAATGATTTGCTTTATTTAATAAATTTATGATGATATAGCTTACATTTCTGAGTTGACTGCCAACTCTGACAGATTGCCATGCTTCTTTCTCATGCCTATCTGCAGCAGAAAAATCTGTACAAAGACAATGCTGATAGATCAGCCCACAAATGTTGACAAATGTACACTTCATAGAGAGACCAGTTTTAGGTTCAGCAGTAAGTGGTAATGGCTCCTGACTAAAATGCAAATCAGTTTCTTTTGTTGATAAATCATTATTTCCTTGAAGCAAATCTACCTGTTTAGCCTCAGTACGATCATTTTGCAGTTGAGTATATACAGTGATTTCATCAAATTCACTCTCCTCTCTTGTACATACAGTTTCTTGTTTAGTCTCACTCCGATCACTGGTTAGAGTATCTGGCATACTAGTCTCATTAATTGAAAATGCATTTGACCTGGGTGTGGTTGTCAACTGAGCAATTGCATTCTCCAGCTGTCGAAAGTGAGTGGACTCATTAGTAAAATAAGGTGCCTCACTTTCACCAGATATGCTCATCTCCATTTTCTGCTTGGTATCTATGACTGTGCTCTCCTTTTGCAATACCTCTGGCTCTGTTGGTGGCTGTGGGTAGGAGATACTCTCTGCTCTGTTGGCAAGATGATATGTTTGTGTCTCAAAAGAAGTGTCAGATTGTTCAACTTGTTCTGAGTCTGCAGTCATCATCTGCATGCCCCCATGAGGGCAAGCACTAATATTCTTATGATTCTGGTTCAACACACTCTGAATCAGTGTCTTGTTAACCATTTTCTCACAAGGAACAAAATCTTGTTTGCATTTCTTGTGCCCACTATAGATAATATAGATTGGAGTTTTCAGGAGCATAGACAGCCGATCGTTCATCTGCTGGCTAACAAGGGTATTTTTTGTCTGAATAAACTGCTCCATGACATAAACAAAAAACACAAAGTTAATTAGCACCTTGTCTTTGATTGCACTAACACCCTTCCTTGAGCGAATTATGTCAGCTTCTCTGTCTGTAAGTGTGTACCAAACACTGGGGTAGGTTTTTCTGTCCAGAAGTGGGTGTGAAGCCATTTGAAAGTTTATTATGTTTTCTCGGATTAAATCCATCCACAAAACCATTTGAAAATCATGCCTTAGTGCGACGAATTCATGCCTTCCCCACTTTATTGTGGCCACCTTTTGCTCTGTAAAAAGAATTTCACAAGAGCAGGTGGTAAATTTGGACTTTTCCCATTCAGCAAAACAAGTACGCAAGGTGCCAGAGAGGTCTGTTTGTTTCAAATCCTTCAAAAATCTGTGATCCTGCAGCATCAGTAAGTTCAAAGTACAGTTATTTTCAACAGCCTCTTCATCATAAGTGGATGCCTGTGAGCGTGAATTTTCAGAATCAATTAAATCTTTGCTCTCTTTTGAGACTGAAGTGTCATTTGCTCTATTTTGTATGTTAGTAATCTGACAGGTAATGTTATTATCTTGGGTGCCTGAAGAATTTGCACCTGAACACTCATCTGTAATCTGACAGGTAATGTTATTATCTTGGGTGCCTGAAGAATTTGCACCTGAACACTCATCTGTAATCTGACATGTAATGTTATTATCTTGGGTGCCTGAAGAGTTTGCACCAGAATATTCATCTATAATCTGACAGGCAACATTATTATCCTGGATGTTTGAAGAATCTGCACCAGGATAACTGTCCATAATCTGACATGTACCATTATTGTCCTGGCCATTTGAAGAATCTGCACCTGAATACTCATCTGTAGTCTGACAGGCAAAGTTACTGTCCTGGGTGTTTGAAGAATCTACACCAGAACGATTGTCCATAATCTGACAAGCACAGTTATTATCCTGGGTGTTTGGAGAATCTGCACCAGGATAGTTGTCTGAAATCTGACAGGCAAAGTTACTATCCTGGATGTTAGAAGAATGTGCAGTAGAATAAATGTCTGTAATCTTACATGCTAAGTTACTATCCTGCAGTGCACTGGCAATTTCCTGATAAAGTGGCTTGACCTCTTCATAAGATTCAGTGTCATTCTGGCTTCCCCACTCTGTTTGAGGAGCCACTTCTGATTCACCAACTGACTGAGCTACAAGAAACTTGTGATCTGCTTCACTAGGCACAAAAGTTTCCTGACAATTGAACTGCTCTTTCATTTCACTACACAGGACATTATTCACAATACTTGAATTGATATCTGAGGGAACTATTGGAGATATTTCCCCAACTGTATCAGTTTGAACTGGATGATCATCAAAGCAGGTGCCATCATCAACATATGACTGAGATGACTCTCCAGGTGGCAATGGCATATTTCTGTGTGGTGATCTTCCAGATGGGCAAGAAGGCAAATGGTTTACTAAGCTGCGCACTGGTAGGATGTTCCCACAACTTTCTGACTGTTCTGAATGGCTAGAACTACATTGTAATGTGTTCTGGTTTCTTTGCTTTGCAACCGTTTTCCATTTAGATGCTCTCCTTCTGCGCGATTTGAACCTGCTCCTATTAATCCTTCTCACTTTCTGTAATGCTGGGCTGCCCAAATTCACACATGATGATGGGACATCCATTGTCCAAGAAAAATCTGTTATTTTTCTTTTTGCTGTTTTGTTTTGTTCGAGAAGACATCTGCAGTCTGAGGAAATGAGGCCAATGTTTTCAAGAAAGTTTATTTTTTCTACTGGTAGAGAAACAACTTTTCTCCTTGTATTTTCTTCATCATCAAATTCTATCAGAATAGGTTTGGTTTCAGGAATTTCATCTTCAGAGACAATGTCCTTGCAGATATCCATTCTCTGGAGATGTGGCATGGCTGGATCAGCATCTTCTAAAGATGCATAAGATTCATTGTCAAAGTTATCATCTTTCCTGTAATCTTGTTGATATACAGCAACAGGTTCATCATTTCCATCACCTCTTAAACTTTCATCACTGAATATACTCTTGGCACCAAATGTTAACTTTAGTCTATCATCATTACCATGAATATCTGTAATCTGCAGAGAAGTCACATCACAGGTGTTTGAATTGATATTTTTCTTAAGTGCTGACATGTGTCCATTAAAATCACCCTCTGAATAGTCATTAAAATAACTTTCTTGGTGCTCTTCTGTCTCTACAGTATGAACAGTCTTCACTTTTCTTAAATTACTACTTAACAGATTGCTTGTTTTTTCTGAACCTGTATTACTAAATGTTATAGCTGAATCATTATCAACACCACAAGCAGCAGATTCGTTGACAAAATGCCTGTTGAAACAGGTCTCTGTTGGCTTTGATAACCTAACTTCATCTTTACTTTCAAAATATAGATCTTGGTCAGAATACCTCTGCTCTCTAAGACTAACAGGTGTAGGGGGTTGAATTTCATCTGTAATATTCTGAAGTAAAATAGCCCTATCATTACTGCCATGAGAGTCCTCCTGCAGATATGACACTTTATTTTGCTTCATTTCAAGAGCTTGGTCAGCATCAAATATTAACCACTGTCCATGGGATGGAATAAATTCCAGAAATATTTCATCAGAACTGGAAGAATGATTATTTTTATTATCCATGAAGTGACTTTCTGAATTGTCATATTGTGGGTTGGTCAAAGATATTGAATTTTGACCTACTGGTTCAGAAATAGCCACTGAAGGGTCAATGTTTAATTCTGAAACCCACATAACCTTCCATGTTGAATCTTCTGTATCAACTGTCAATCCTTCAATACAATCAGTTGGTGTTTCTTGCAGAAGACTAATATCTATTTTGGCATCACTGTCACTGCTTTCCATTCCTGAACACTAAGACCAGATGTACTGTTTATGGCTGTGCAGAAATGGAGAGAAAAAAATGTTTATTATTTACTGCACTCAATATAACATTTTTTTTCAATACTACCATTTTGAAATTGAATCCTTACTATTCACAGTTGCATAGGATGTGTAACTGAAGAGTTATTTAAAGTCATAGTATTATTTAGAGGCTAAATGTTGAAATATAAAGTAAGGATGTAATACCCTTACAAATGAAATACAAGTCAGTTAATTACTTTGAAAATGACTACAGCTCAACAATATTAATCATGGTAATTATTTAGTCTACAGTGTATTATAAATATATTTGACTAAGTATAGGTATCACTGGCCAAATCGTTTTTTAAATAACTGAACACTATCTGCACTATTTAACTAATATTACTAGGGGGTGCTTTCGTGACATTAAAGAGAGTAACAGGGTGAGTAATATTAACTGTAATAGAGTACATAATATTACGGATAATGAACTTATTGTTTACATGAACATTATACATGAACCCGAGTTCACATATGCTGATTATTTTCTGTTTTAAAAAACTAAAATAAACAAGGCATAGTGCTGACTAAAATGCATTCAATCGATCGTATGCTATGTCCGTTAAAAATCCATCGCTTCACAATCAGTCAATCATATAAACGAAGTGGTTGACTGCATGCCTATATTAGTATTAGATAAACATGTAGGTCACGTTAATTTTACTTTTAAGCAAACTACTCACTGGTCTTATTGTTTTATAATATTGTCAGCATAGCATACACATATGTTTCTCGCTAACAAAAGACGATACACACACAAGAGGTGTCAGATTTTCTATTTGTTTCAGAATTTTATTTCCTGTCGTATTAGCGTAGCACACAAGGCGGCGTTCATTCTTCAAGGAAGCCATTTCTAACATAGGTCTACTCATCGATGTATTTAATCTGTCAGCAAAGTTAATAGCATCAGTGACAAAAAATATATACATATAATTACATACGTTTTCAACGAACAATTCAGAGAGATTTTAAGGAACTCTAAATCCTGTTTTCATCATAGGAAAACGCATCTGTTTCTCTCTTTCAGCAATCGACCAGAAAAAAAACAAGTGTTTAGAAAGACAACTCTTGCTGGCAACCGAATTTCTTTAGCAACAGTATTAGTTCCCCTAACGTGCTTGAGCAAGCAGTGGCTGTCATAGATAATTTATTTAATATTTTATATGTGAATTTATTTTTAAATATATGATTATAACAACATAAGAACAAAATATTCTTAATAACTTTTAAAATTATGTTCTTGTATTAGCACAAAACAAAGTCAAAAGGCAACAAAGATTATCTAATGACTGAGGCCAAAACCAATGTCGATACTATGTGTAGGTATTTGGCCGTATATCGAAAACAACCGGACATTTCTAAATTATTTTTAAGAAAAGTATTACCTGAACTGAAAAAAGCCAATTCACATTCTATGTGCTTGTGAAACAATTTTGAAACAGACACTACGTGCACGTTATACTTGTTACTTGTGAAACTCCCGTAACTCTTGCTGAAAGCGATTATTTGTTCACGACCTAATAAAACTATTCGACTCGGCCAGTGCTTGAATACTGAATTGGACTAAGATCAACCGCCATTCTACAGATAGTCTGATCACAATGAGAAGGACAAAACAACAAAGGCCTACAAATATGTATGTTAGTGTCTATCGATGGGTATGTTCAGAGTTGTGTCCCTTTCAGACGTATATAACTATAAGCCTTGTTTGAAGAACAGAAAAAAATATGGATGTAACTTTTTTTTTCATAACTAAATAACAAAGTAAAATAAACATGTTTGGGGTGAAATACATTTTACTAAGATAGGAGACTACCAACAGTCAAACGTTTTAAGGTTAAAGTAATAATGTATCAGCCATTGAGTATGACATGCAAAGGAAAGTATTTACTAATTTAGTATGGGTCTGGAAAATGTGTGAAATGCTTTGACAGTTGGGAAAGTACACAAAATATGTGTGACATCACATTGTGTTGTTTTGTGGTCAATTAACAAGCATCATCGTATTTTCACTTTTATTAATTTTTAATAGAATTAACCTGTACACAATATTTCAACATGATTATAATCACCACTATCAAAATAGGAATTACCCTTGTGATATAAATAAGAATGCCTAGTCTTTCACCTTTATAAAAAAAAAGGGTTAATTGTTTATTAGAGCTAAAACATCTGATGGGAAACAAATGGTACACACTGACATACAGAACAAATAACTTGGTGGACTGGATATAAAACAAAGAAATAGAGATCAAGAGAGTGAAGACTGAATTTGCAAGAGTAAAAGATGTCTTTTAAAATCCTTGAATGATAAGGTGCATGTCTATGTATGTATAATAGGCAGCCTCTTCATTCTAGGTAGCAAGTCCACTATACAAGACAGAACACTGTCCATAGGTCTTGGTTTTTATGATGAGTATAGTAAAGTTACAAGAACCAGAAGAAGAGTGCAAAATCAATTTTATTATGGAGTGTATATATATATATATATATATATATGCAGTGAGATCGATAGATATTTTTGACTGGCATCCAGATAGTAATATGTAGCACAAAAGAAGAGATTATGTGTGATAAGTGGTGGAATGTATGACTATTTGCTGGTCAGTGGCTTAGCAAGGTTTCTACGGGGGCCTTTGTGCAGTGTTTCAGTGGTGGGCCTCTTTGATTACATTTTGAAATTTAAAAAAACAGACTCCACTCATTGCCAGGGGACTCCTGACCATTGGGGCTCTTGTGCAATGCACAACCTGCACTATCTATTGCTAAGCCACTGTTGCTGTTGCATTAGGGAAAATTCTTGCTGCAGCGCTTTCAACCTTTTGAAGTTTCTTTAGAGAAATCTGGCAGACCAGAATGAAATGAGTTACAATAGTCAAGATACTACCAATGAAACAAGAGCTAGTCTTTGTGTCCCATCATCTATGAGAAGGTTGTATTGAGTCTCACTTCACTGCTGACTTAGTATTCAAGATATGCTAGTATAGTGACAGAGCTGTCAAAAGTGGCATATAGATTTTTGAGTGAGTGTCTACACTTAACAGGGTTATCACCAATATTTTAATTGATTCTGGCAAAATTAAGGTTGTTAAAAATTCTTTCAGAGTTGAGCACTACCTCTGTTTTATCATACACATTCAGTTCATTTAAAGCTTATTACACATCGTCCATAACTATCAGAATCACACTTCTCTAAGCTTAGGACAGTGAAAGCAATATCATTATGGCATCTAGAACTGTGTCCCCTTTGTACACTTGAGTGTCAATAGCATACAACTGGTGACACAGGTTAGCAATTTATAACACTGGGACATAATTTTGGAGCAGAGTCCTATGGGAAACTATAACAAAGATAATCTGAGCTGGATTGTTTATTATTTATATTTTGTTTTTTCTTATAACATGATCTGAAATAAGATATAGCAGTGTCATATATTGAAAAGAATTTTAAAATAAATATGTGTCAAACAATGAAATAAGATACCAAGATCAGTAACCTGGGCTGCAGATAAATCCAGACTTGTAAAACTTGAAATCATTGCATCATCCAAAGCAGATATCATTAACAGCTTTTTTTTTTTTAAGAGGACAGCATGATCAACTAACTAGAAAGTATCAACAAGATTTCTTGAAACTGACATGTTCTAGGACATGGCATAGAGCCTAAACTAATCAGTGTCACTCACAAAAGTTGATCTTTAATAGTTTTAATCTTATTATGGAAAAAAAAAGAATGCAAACTGATTTGGAAGAGTATTTGGGGAGGCAGTGGGAGAAAGGGGTGTAGGTCTTGCTTCATCCCATTCACAAAAAATAAATTACATTAAATTTGTATATATATATAATAGTCATTCTATCATATGAAATATTTGGATGCCAGTTGAAAGTGACAAAGTCACATCTCGCATACCAGTATTATTCAGTCTTGTTCTTCTGCATGTCATATTGTAATGTTCTTCTGGCAGATTTATAAATCTGTTTATGCATGATCTGACAAGATGACATCCACTCTTGAATAGCTTGTCACTTATAATACTATAGTGTACCATAGACAGTGTGTCTGCACTGAGACAAGACCCCTTCAAGACTTGGCTCCAGATGGGGCGTGGGGGTGGAGTGGAGGTATGCTTTGAGACTTGGCTCCACTTTGGGGGGGGGGAGGGGGGGCAAGCTTTGAGACTTGCTCTACTGTGTAGGGCAAGGTTTCTTAACTGAGGTTCAAAGGAAACATAAGGTTCTGTGATAGGTCACTAGGGGTTCCTTGAGAGGTCATGATTGAAAAACAAAATAAACATCTTTTTTTTTAACTTTGCTTGATACTGGCACTTTCAGTGGTGGGCAGTGATTCAGCAGCCTCAATAGTAATTTCATTAGCTGTCTTTCAACTCCATATGGCAGTGTGAAATAGGACATGTTCATCTGGTTGAGACCATTCTCACTTTATGATGTGTGATATGGGAGGCTGTTGATAACTGGTGAGTGCTGTGTTGCACAAAGAAGAGGATGTTAGATTAAAGATGCCCCAGCCTCTCCCTCCTGAATTAGCAATACATGGGCATAATAATTTTGTAACTGCTAGGCCTATATTTGAGCCTGATTAAAAAAAAAAATTCCTACTGAGTGCCATGATCATGTACAAAAGCTATACTTTTATTCATATTGCTTTGGCTTATAGTTTTTAGTAATCGTACAATTCAACATTGTCAATATATTTTCATGTTATAAATTGCACTAATTGAAATCAATTTACAGCCTTTATTTAAATTAAATGTATTGAACCTACTTTTAGTAAAATTAAATCCATTGTGGCATAAGCCAATTATTTAACAGAAATTTATTATGTCTGCCATGTGAGTCTTTAAAATTTATGAAAGAGAAAGAGGTTAATTTCAGAAAAGTAAGCTAAACTTAACTACCTGTGTTTTTCAAAGAAAGACTGGCTAAAAAGTAATTTTTAGTTTTAAATTGAAAAAGAATACTCTTGCATACCCTGTCCCAGAAATTTGTGATAAGACTTTTGGGCCTACTTGGATAAGGTTAAAAAAAATTGAGCAGGATTTTTTTTTAAATAACTGAAGTTTTCTCTACCTACACTTTTGACTTGCATAATATTTGAAATCCTTTGTTTGGGGAGTTGGAGGGAGGGAACCAAACAAAAAGTGTAGACTACTAAGTTGGCCAAAATTAACAGATTAACAGTTTTGACAGATGCATACTATTCATGTTGTTTTGACAGATACACTCCATTCATGTTGTTTTGACAGACACCATTTTGTTTTAGCAGACACACACCATTCATGTTGTTTTGACAGACACCAGTCATATGGTTTTGGCAAACACCATTAATTTTGTTTTAGCAGACACATACCATTCATGTTGTTTTGACAGACACCAGTCATGTGGTATTAGCAAACACCATTCATGTTGTTTTGACAGACACCATTTTGTTTTAGCATACACTCACCATTCATGTTCTTTTGACAGACACCATTTTGTTTTAACAGATACATACATCATTCATATTATTTTGACAGACACTAGTCATGTGGTATTGGCAAATACCATTCATGTTCTTTTGACAAACACCTTTCATGTTGTTTGGACAGACACCATTTTGTTTTAGCATACACCATTCATGTTGTTTTAGCAGACACTCACCATTCATGTTGTTGTGACAGACACCAGTCATGTTGTTTTAGCAGACACATCATTCATTGACAGATACCAGTCATATTGTTTTAGCAGACATACACCATTCATGTTGTTTTGACAGACACCATTCATGTTGCTTTGACAGACACCATTCACGTTCACAAATTTCATTCTTCATTTATGCCTATGCTGCTTTTTTTTTTTTTTTTTTTTTTTATCAATATGACCATCCGTCATCATTCAGGTATCTGTCATATGTACTAGAATGAAAGAACACAAAGCATCTTTATAATTTAAGTAGTAAATGCTGTCATAGACTCACAATAGATGTACTTTTATTCAGCCAGAGCATAAGCATAGTCAATAGCCAGTCATAATTTAAAAATAATTTAGTTCAATAATCGCGCAGTGTTTCCTCTCCAACCAGCAAGTTTGAACTCACAATTGTGTCTGATTATTTTGTATCTTGTTTTGTTTTTTGAAATCTAAAAAATTTCGTTGTTTGAATATGAAATTACAGACACCTTCCGAAAAAGTATGCTTGTTTGATTTAAACAAAAAATGTGTTTTAAGAATCGGCGCAGTAATAATATATGAATGTAGATTTTTGGCTACTATGAAAATTTGAAATAAGTACCAGTACGAGTTAAATATAAGAACAAACACACACATTATTTCTCTCTCTCTCTCTCTCTCTCTCTCTCTCTCGCACACACACACACACACACACACACACACACAAACACAGGTACACATTCGCAAAAATCCTTCATGTGCCCCTAACAGGAAGCGGTCAGCATTCTGGCCGCAACGTTTTACATCAATCAATAAAGTAAAGTATGCATAAGCCCTATCAGTCCGTACGATTCACTGCCGTGTGGAGAGCTTTAAAGTTGAATTTTTGCAAGGAAGCATGGTTTACCCACGACTCGGACATATGGGGGTGATCAAGGGTTTTCCTACTCACCGGGATACCCCATCCAATCAAATGCAAATTGAGGAGAGAGAGAGGTGTGAAATTTTCATGGAGGCATGCTTTATTCTTAGTAAAAAAATAAAATAAAAAATTTAAAAAATCTCGTATTTTTTACGAGAGAAATGCTTGGGTTATTTTGCTAGTGTAAAACGAAAAAAAAAACTTTAAAGAGAATTTTAGTTAACCAAATTTAAGTTTGAAGAGTGATTAAAATTGCAAATATTATATACATGATATAGTAGTTTTGTTTGAATTGCAAATATTCTTTGTTTGAATAAAGTCAGTAGGTAGTTATTTTTCGCTTGAAAGTAAATAATTTAACAAAAAAGCACCGGTATTTTACAAGGTCTTCGGACCAGAGTGAAAGTAGTAGGTCTAATATATATATATTATTGGGGAAAAAATTCAAAAGTGATTTTCAACACACTCAACGGGCTACCGACCAGTCATGACAGAGGTACTATTAGCAAAGAATGTACAAAGCTAATTCAAATAGGGAAATAAACCCCACAACTCAGCGCAGAATGCGGTCGACACGCGACTCAAGGAGTTTCAGAGGCACATAAGCACTTTCTATAAATAATGAGTTATAATAACTAATCATTTGCCCCTTATTGAATCATAAGTGACTTATTTACCCAGTGTTGTACTAAAGGGGGAATGTGAGGGCGGGTGTTGTGGGGCAGTCCGCCCCGGATGACAGCCAAATGTACATTTTTCTGCGGGTTCACATTTTAAAGTGCTGCTGAATCCTCAGTCCGTAACTGTGCGCGCGCGTGTTGCGGTAACTTGTGATGAGATGTGGTACGGTGCAATGATTGTGGTGAAAAGATCTTGTGCTCCACTGTCCTGACCTGAGGTTCAACCTGATTCACTATATTTTTATATTATGCTTATGTGCATTTTTCTAGGATGGGGTCCATATCTTTCACAAGATTTTCAAAGGGATCCGTGACTTAAAAAAAAAAAATTTGAAAGGAGATCCGTGACTCAAAAAAGGTTAAGAACCACTGCTCTGGACTGTAATGAATCAATCAGTGCTTGCACTTACTCTATATTGAACTAGTATTTTAACTCGTTAATTTCTTTTTCGCCAGAAAGTCGCAACTAGTAGCCTACTGAATTATGTCGATGTTTGACGCTTACGCCTTACTCTTGGTCAGCCAAAGAACACTGATTGCCTTGACTGACCTATTTGCACAATATAATTGCTGGTGCGGTTGTGTGTGTGCTTTTAAATTTGATTTACAAAACAGCTAGTATTTACAAACAAATCAATGTGACAATAGCGTTCGCAGTGAATGAGTAAGCCTACAAGCAACTGTTTGTTTCATCTAACTAAGTAACGCTAATGACGTCAGCTATGAATCAGTTTCCACCAATCAAAGAGCCCGATCGATGAGGCAAGGAAGTGCGTATATTTCTTCTATGGTGAAAACTGCGGCAAAAGTGCGGAAGACAAGATGAACGCGTACGAGTTTTATTTATCAACCTGTAAGTACGTAATGTTAGCTGATCCTGCCAGGAAAAGTTCATGGGTTGACCTCTATAGTTATCTTCCATGTTTACGGCAAATGTTATCGTGCTGTGTGTGCGGAAACATTATGTTGAAACCTAAGGGTCCAAGTCATAGCATTTGTTTACATCATGTCTGCTCTTCGTGTATAGGCGGTAAAATGCGACTCAGACCTGCATGTAGTTGGTGCCGCACACATGAAAGTTTTGTGGAAAACCCAGGAATGCGTTTACTCATCCTCTGCTTCAAAAAAATGTGTGAATTCATTAACAACACAGCCATTGGACAGGAAATTCGAAAATCTGCGATGAATGGCACACAAACAAACACATTGATAAAAATTCTCGATGAAGCGTCATCTTTCGAGGATGATTACGTCATTTGTAACAATAAAATGCCGACATGTGTTCCTACGTATGGCATGGCTCCAGAACCGAAATTGGTGTCACTGCCCAGAGGTCCCACTGCTCAGAGTTCAGGTGGAGGTCGTGGTAAAGGTATCCGTGTTCGTAGCGACAGTGCGGCGTCCACAGTTTCCCTCACAGGTAAAGATTCAGGCTCTTCAGTAATAGTTACTAACGTTGAGCCAACATCGAAATCTTCGGAAAAAGATAAGTCGACGACTTCCATTGTCACTATCAATGGGACGGTAAAGGCGAATAAATTTGAGGATGATTTGGAAAAAATGCCTGCATTGATGCCACCGTGTAGCAGAGGAGTGGAGCCACAGGAAAAGCTTTCCCCACCTTTGCCAGTTCCACAGAGAGCAGATGTTCACGAACAGCAAAAAACCAATCGTTGGTTGCAGTCAGTGCACCCTCGACGAGGTGGTAGGACTAGACACCCAAAGGTATCATTCAAAAGACCTAGCAAGACAACCTCAAGAATTAAAAGCTCTCAACCATTATCAGCAACCAAACCACAGCCCAAACTTAAAAATGGTTTGCTTGCACAGCAAAAGTTAAAGATCAAGGGAAAGTATCAACGGAAAAAAATAAATATCAAACATGAAATAGACTTTGAACCACCATGCAAAAGAACTCGTTTGGCATCAAGCTTAACGAACTCTGACAGTCTGCATCTGCGCAAGGTGTGTAAGTGTGCTAGACTAAATCCACCCTCCAGTTTGACATGTTTGGGTCAGCGATGCCCATGTTACAGCAATCGGCTTCCTTGCGTTGAGTGCATGTGTCGAGGTTGTAGGAATCCTCACAAAGGGCCAGTTGTGTTTCACCGAAAAGATGAGGATGCCAAGGATAGGTGGGATGGTGAACATGAAGCTGATCCTCCTATGCCACGGCTTTCTCCTGAACCAAGGACTTAAATAGAATGGTGTTTTGACAAATGACTTTGATTTATGAATCACTATAAAGTATTTCTGAGTCTTTATAACTATAAATCGTGTAATATAGATGGTTATTTTTAACTAAGCTTTTAGTGTTTATAAAATCATAAATATTCTTATAATATAAATATGTCATTTCATGTTTAAATTTTGTCCGGTTTAACTTTATTAGCTGCTTAATTTATATTATAAATTGATTTTATGAAAACTTTGTTTCAGCTATCATTTTCTTTTTTAGTTTTTATTTAAAACTTCATTTTTTTTTATTGATATGAAGAAAATATGAATGTTATAACATGAATTTTTGTTATGCTCACCATAAATCTTGTTCACTAGGAGTAGGAGTATGATTATTCCTTTTGATTTACCATGTGAAGATCATTATAAAAGTGAAAACTCATGATCCAAATAATTTAGGCAGAATATTTTTTTAAAATTTAATTATATTTTGGTTATTTTTATTGGGTCATATAAAAAAAAATAGAGAGTGGCAAAAGTGAAAACAGTTCACATTAAAGTCATTAGTTTGCACTGTTATCAAGAATGAGTTGCATCCCTTGTTTTGTAACTTCACCATCATTTTAGTTGTAAAATATAATTATATTGTAATTATATTTTCTGATAATGTCTGTATTTTTTATTTTTATAACACTAGCAAACATTGTTTGATTTAAAAATATTGTAGATTTAACTGAATTGATTATGACACAGTTTTAATAAGTAGTCATTTTCTAATAAATAGTCAAGAAATTTTCCTTGGCCATAAAATATTTTAGATTAAAAAATAAATTATTTTAATTTTTAAATTTCACCTACATTGCAAATTATTTATTATAAGCATTTCTGATTATATCAGATAATGGTGGGGTATGTGTGTGTGTGTAAGATTGGGATGAGTGAAGTTATTTTTAAAATTGTTACAGGAACAGTTACTTATTGTTTTTTAAAATTTCATTGTAATAAACTCATCATTTTCAGTTTAATGTGCAAATATGCATGTTTTAATTGTCCTTAATTGATTTGTTTTTTTAATTTCTATTGCCAAGTCCTGGGAGGTTTTTTAAAAATTTGAAATAGTGATGGTTTTGAAACAAGAAATATTTTAATTGATTCATCTTATAAATAGCTTGCTGCCTTTATTTAAAAATTTTATTAGCTTCATTGTGGACTGTAAATCAGAATTTACCTTGATGATTTTACATCTTTAGGTTTAGAGTCACTGGTCAGTAGTTGCCATTAAAATTACAACAATGTAGCAAACATTTTGATAAAAGCATTACATATAAAATTTTCTGTTCAGAAACATAGTGGAAAAATGAAACATCTGTTACTAAGTTGTATAAATGTTTGTTGCTTACTGAATGTTTGCTTAAAGTTATGTGTTGGTTTATATACTGCTTAAGACCTTTACATATTTTGTATGAAGAATAAAACTAGAAGAATTTAGCTGAGTTTACTGTAGAGTAGTATTTTCTCACCTAATAAAAATTAAAATTGCGAATGACACTGCAAAAAAATTATACATGATTCAGAGAGATTTATAACTATTACTGTATTAGTAATATTATGGTTACTGCCTATGTTTAATGTTAGTGAGGGTTTTTTTTGTTTAGTTGGTTATTTTGGCCGGGGGGGTGGGGGTGGGGTTATTGTCCAGTTTATCAAGGATTTAATTTTCAATGTATGTTGAGCACAAACTCATGAGAAAAACAATTGAATATATTTGAATGATGGTAACTCTTGTATTTAGCAATATAAACAACATTTTTTTAAATTGTACTATCTTCTTATATATTAGCGTAATGATGTTAATTGAAGAAACAATCAGGTTTGAGGTTGTTCAACTACTTTTTATTGGATTTGTTGACAAAATACAAATGAAAGATATTATGTATATACTGATTAAATGGCAGCTTTTTCCTTCTTTAACTTTCTGTACTGTTGTTTTGCATAAATGATTATAATTTATATTTGACATACTTTTAATATCTTAAAACTAAATAATTGAATATTTTTTATTTATGAACATATGGTCTTTTAAGAGCTAGTTTTTGTTTTAATAATGAATAATTTACTGTACTTCATTATAAATCTGTTTAAAACTTTTTTTTTTAGAAAGGTGTTACCTTGAGATAAACTAATGTATGTTTACAAGGTAGTGCAAAATTTTAAAACTATTGAAGAGATTGTCTTTGAAAGGTTTATGTAAATAATTTTGTACTTGTACTGTCAAATGTCAATAAATGTGTAAAATTTATGTAAATAGTTGTCCGCATTTAATGTACATGTCCGGTGATTGGACACCATGCATGGCGTTATGCTAACTAAAGTAGCCTAACATTTATTTTTATTGTCTCCCCACAGTTCATCTTCTAGTCATTATGATCGATTGGTTGGTTCAACTTGACTACTATTTTAAAGTTATTTTGAGCAAGCAGATAAATACTTTAGTTTTGTAATACATATGTTACAGTTATTTATCAAACGTGCATTCAGCATCATAGTGATATAAATGAAAAATAGTTTTAAAGTTGCATCAGTTTGTTGAAGGCATAGGGTTTTAGCTATATCAGTATATGTATAAATTCATATATCTTTTCTCTCAAAAAGGAGATAATCATGTAAAGGACACACTTTAATGGGATTTTTTTTTCTACAGTGTTAAGTAATATATTATTATGTATATAATAAGTACTATAAGTATTAATATGTGTATATACTTTTTGGAAGTATTTGTTCACATGTATATATAGTTTTATCAGGGCAGCAAATGTTGAAAATTGTTAATGATGACAAATTTGTTAATTTTACTATTTTAGGCCCCTTGATTTGGGTCTGCTGTAAATAGTATTTTTATGAACTACTGTAATATTGTTGATAGTTGGAACAGTTTTGTTTACAAAATTTCTCACTTTTTATGTAGTTTTGAAACCAATTCATTTGGATTTCTGCTTGTGCACATTTTCTTTTTCATAATGTATTTGTTTAAAGCACATAAATGGTTTCTGTTTTCATTGTTAGTGACTTATATAATCAAGCTCCTCTCTTAAAAGTTAATCATTTTCATGGTTCCTGCTTCAATGTATTTGCCCTATTGACCATTACTTACCCTGGCAGCAAAATAAAAGCGCTACCCTTGCATGCAGATCTCGAGTTTAAGCCCAATTTTGTTTATTGAGATTTTCTTGATTGATCCTTTTGAATGTTGAGCTAAACTGCTAAGTTTGTAAATGCAAAGAGCTCTTTAATGAGAATTAGTGCAAATACCTGTTATTATATTTATAATTAGTTTATGCAACTAAAAGACTTCTTGTTTCAGTGGTTATTGATTGTCTTGCAAGTTGCATACCATAATAATTTAATATGTAAATAGATACAAAATTTTTAATTTTCTGTTTGAATGATAGTTAAAATAAAGGATTTTATTAACTAAAACTGGCCATTATTAGTAGATGTGTTAAACTAAAGAGGGAAACAATGATTTTTGTCTAAATGAGCTAAGCCACTAAAGATATGGTAATGATCGTTTTTTTTGTTTTGAAAAAGCTAGTTATTTTTTTGTGTGTGGCAGTTAATAAAGATTAGTTCTGTGTGATGACCAGTTTGGCCTAACTACCCTCCAATTTACAGAGTTGGCAATGTATTATGATAAGTAATTTCAGAAATTTTTACTGGTATATACATTAGTTGCTACTGTGTGTACTTTTAATAACACATCAGCAACTGAAATTAAGTAGTAAAGTTTAATATATGCAACTCAATTGTCTTAGAACAAATCACAAAAATGTCATTTTCAGTAATATTCTAATAATATAGATAAAATATCACACAATAGTTTTTATAATAATTATACATTGCACAGTCTTCATACAGAAAATTTCTTTTAGTCTTTAGCCATATGGAGTAAAACATAGTACAGTGTACTGTACTAATAACTGGTCAATAAATGGTAACTTTATTTTAAGAGAATGATTTTTAAGAAAAGAATCTATGCAGCCATGAAAAATCAAATTTTTTTTCTTTTAAAAAAAAATCTGTTATTGAAATAATCACAAATTCAGGACCTATTTTATTCCTTTACAAATAACATTAAACTGAGTGTGACCTGACCTTTCAATGCCATATCAAGTGGAATATGAAGAAACTACATTGGAATTTTGCATCATAGAATATTACTCCTCGCCACTCTTATCCCAATCAGTTTTATTTTACCTTTAAAGCAGAATAATAAGCATGCCAAAACCTTATACTCATTGCAGTACCCCGGTGCGCAGTTTTATTAGCGTACTTAAACTTTTCAGCTCAAGCTAAAATTAAAAAAGAATAAAAATTTTATAATGAAAATCATTTTACAAAATATTATAAATTAACACAAATACCATTTTAGATGCACATATAGTGACTCTTCTCTAATGGAATTCTTAAACTTTGTAAATATATATCTTTATAAAACTAGCCTTTATTAAAAGTCTCTTAAAACTAAAAGGTTTCTCGTAACTGTTAAAATAATTTCTATTTGAAATTATATACCAATTACCATGAAAGACAAAAATAAATAGTACAAAACACTTAGTTCAGATTTATAAGATACTCATACTGAAAGCAAGATGATCAATTAATAATAATATTGTTTACAATAATTAGAAATGGAAAAACCCATATGAAAACAAGGGGGTGTAGGTTTTTATGATGGTTATACTATATATAATACATGAAAAAAGTCAGTAACTTATTCTGAGAATGCACTGTGTATTATTTTATAATTATAATTCATTGGAAATCAGTCATAGATATTAGCCTTCCTTTCAGTCTGGAATACACTTTTGTATAGCTGAATGTGTTTGTACTTTTTTGTGATGGCATAGATATGGTTTGCACCTATCTTCTCCCCCACCCACCCCAAAATTGTAGATTAGCACAAATATCTGATTCTGACAGAGCATTCTTTGTTTTGAGAATTTGTAAAATTTGAATTACATGTTTAGTTTTCTTTTCATTTTATTTTATTTTTGTGAATATTTGTCTTGGTATTTCAATTGTTATTTTTTTTTTTTACTTTGTCATATCCTGAGGTAAGTTATGGCATATTCATGATTTGGAGGGAAATTGATTATCGAGGAGTTAAATGAGTCATTTAGAGCATGGTGGGTTTGAATCCATTGTGGATATAAAAATCTGTTGTCTTTGTTTTCAGAAAACTGAACTTTGCTGTGTACAAGACATTAGTTTCCAAGTTTTGTCCTGTGAAACCATTTGCTTTGGTTAGAAGTAGAACCAGTGAATTTTGTTCTGAAACTTTGAAACTTATGCATTGGTAAATTTATCTCTTGATCTAAACTCATTAAAGTCCTAGAGAATTAAAATTACTAGTCAAATGGAATATCATGGTACTTTTTTGTCAGAATCTTATATTTTTATCACTTACAGAATTTTAAGTGACCATATTTGTTTTTAATTTTAACACAAACACTTTGTGTACTTTTCTGTTCTGCTTGGTAACATCAATGCTCTGAACAAAACCATGGCATTGACTGATTGAGAAATGATTTCTAGGGTAGATACCATAACAAAAGCAGTTGGCTGGGTAAGTTGACAATTCTAGCAAACTTAAAATGGACTTTCTGCCTTAGTTTAAATACATAGGATTATGTATTCTGTAATTATTTTATACACTATGCAAGAAGAGTGTTTATATTTTATATAACTTTTTAAAAATTATTTTAAATCAAGGTTTGATTTATATTAGCATGAAAAGTGTGTTGCTATAATTGTTGCAGTACTAAAAACCACGTTTTGTTGCAGGAAATCACATCTGTAAAAAAAAAGAAATCACAGCAGTGATGTTCATCTCTAACTGCAACATAGTACTCTTTTAAGATTACTGCATGAATATAATCAACCTCTTAGTACTTACACAGATTTAATCCTACACCCCGTATTATGAAAGATAACGTAAATTGTAATCAATATCTTAGCAGGTGAATCGAATATTTATTAATTTTTTTCCTATTAGGAAAGTGTGAAAGGGTCTTAAAGAATAAATTATTGACTGCAGTTATCCTGAAATGGTATGAAATCAGATTTGAATTTGCCATTTTTATAAATTTAGCTGAATCAGAATTGTTTCTTGACATCAGCTACCCACCTTTTTCTTTCCGAAGATTAGTCATTTTTTTATAGATCTGGCATTAGTGGAACCTTTTTTTTTTAATTGTGGTGGTAATTTTACTATTTTAAGATATATTTTCTTTTTAAAAGTAGCATTGTCTTTAGATCTGAAATTGAAGTGATAGTTTATCAAACTTTTTAAATTGAAAAAAAGAAAAATGTTTGTTTCATTTTACTTCAAGATTTACACATTTTTAGCACTTTGTATTTTTTTAAAAATAAGGCATATCTTGTGCACAAAAATATGCTGATTCTAATTTGTTTTTGTTTTGTTTTAAATGTTCAGTGATATATATTCTTCTTTACTATATGCAGAATGCTTATATCATTTTGTGTTGTATTATGGTCTGAATGTGATATTGCAGTCGGCATACATTTGTAGTATATAAAAACATTTTCTTATGGATGGGGGAAAATGCTACCAACTGCTCTCACAAGTTTTTGTGTATATTAAGAGCAATTGTTTTAGTAAAATATGTGGAAGTATGCAACCCACAACCACCTCCAGATTCCTTGCTTTTCTTTTGTTAGAAAAAATTCACTTTCCTGGGTATTTATAATTATTTGAGCAAATAGTTCGTGATACTTGGGTGGTCATTGGAAGTAACCTATTGATTATCACTAAACTTAATTGGTTTAGATTGATGGTTATCATCCAGTGTATCTTAACCCATATTTATAATTGATTTTGAACAGTTGTTAGGTGTATGCATGACATTGCCAGAGTTTAGATTCAATGTTTAAAATTTTGGGGGTAATTAATGAAATGGATGTTTAACAGTCAATATATTATTTCAGTACTGTACAGAAACATTTTTAATTATGCCAAAAAGTCAATGAATCAATAAGTCTGAAACTTAGAAATGGACAGATAACTCATAACAAGAGGTCGGTTATAAAGTGTGTGTGGGGGGGTATGAATTTTTCTCTCTGCACTGGACATGATGGGTTTTGTATTGGCCTAACTTTTGAAGTCTTAGAATTCCAGATATTATATGAGTTTGACCAAATGGCTCCTGTAATTTAATAAAACAAAGTGGTTAAATAGAGCCTGTTCAAATGAACCAAGAGAAGTTTTGATTTAAAAACAAAAAATTAAAGTCTTTAAAAATAAATATTTATTTTAAAAAAGAAGAAGAAATGTAGTTTTTTTTTGCATTAGTTGAAACCATTGAGGCAAATGTATTCCTTCATTTCCAATGCTACATTTTACATTTTCAAAATTAAAAAATTTCTACATGCTTACCGTTAATTAGTGACTGTTGAAACAATGATTTAGCTGAACAACTGTAAGTGTTATATAAAAGATGTATTAAATTTAACTGTTGGGCGTCAGATTCTAGCAATGCAGACCAAATCCTTCTTAGTGTAAGTGGATTTTATGTTCCAGGGTGTAATTTTGTACTTTTGCTTGATCTTTGATATGTAGGATTTCCACCCATCTGGACTCCACTAAGAGTCTAAATTAACATTCTGGTTAGTGACCCATTTCATTTATGCTTAGGTTACCCATATATAGGAATGGACCTTTGCGACTTTTTTTTAATTGTTGTGCATGTCTTTGAAAGCAGTATAGATTTGTCATGGGTCAAGTTTATAACTCAAAATATAAACCATTTTCTTTAATGAAAACTAGTTAATTAACACTATTTTAAAAGTTTAAGTATAAAAGATCCAGTTGTACAGAAAAAATGTCTGTAAGCATTGAATAAAAATTTTGCTTTCTGAGAGATGGAAACTATAAAAAAATATTTGAAATATTAAGTAAAAAAGCATCTATATCTAGTATATATTTTATGCACACTCATCTGTCTTGCATGTGTATATACATGTTATATAAGTGTGTATATGTATAGTGGTGTCACATATTGCACTCATTAATTTAGGTGAATTCAACTATGCATCTATGGAATGGGAGTCGGGTGGTGAGCTGAAAGACCTGACTTTCTTCCCTTGGGCTCACTGCCTGCTTTCCTAACACAGTAACAGTGTAAGCATCTTGCTACTGTAATTCTAGTATAGTGTATTTAACTATTAATTCCGTGGTTTTTTGTTTAGCATGACACTTGATTAACTTTTGAATATGAACCCACTTTAAAATAAAACCTTAAAACCACACTAATAGTGTGAGACCTTTACCAAGAATTGTTTGAGTAGTAGAGTTGGTGAGCACCCTGTTTTTCGAGAAAAACAATCAGCAGATGAGCCTACACACTCATCTTCTCAAGTTGAATTAGTCAGCCACTTGTGTATGACTCACTCTCCATCACAGATCTGGCTCATCATCTCCTCACACTCTGTTGATGATCCTGTAGAATTGTGAAGGGGAGAGGAAGATTGATTAGCCAGCATTTGTCATATCATAGCTCATCATATAGGCATTATACAAATAATCATTGTTAATTACATGATTTATGTGCTGATTTCAGAGGATAACTTCCTATATAATATGTGACACAACTGCACGCACACGCGTATAAATAAAATAAATATAAGGAAATCTCATCACTCTGTTAATTACAATTTATATCTTAACCATGACTTGCTTGAGTATTGTATAATCTGGCTGTTTTTTTTTTTAGCTTATAATTAAATCAGTACTTCAAGTACAATATTAATAAAATTGGAAGAATACAAAATAAGGAAGACTGTTGTTGGTACACTCAAATTGCAGATGGTGCACATATAGGTCATGGACCTGGTTTATTGCACAATGTATATATCCCTTTTAGTTAGTCCAGCAAAGATCAAGAACAACTTTCTGTTTATATTGTTTTTGGTGTCTATAAAATAAATTTTGTTGAGTTGGTCTATTACTGTGTTCCATTTATATCTGCTTTTGTAATGTTTGCATATATGCACTTTAAGACAGATAAAATAAACACTGCTGTGAAATAATCTGATTAAATGTATGTTGAAGAAAATACCATATAAACGTAATACAGTACGATGCCATTAAATCAGTCTATGGATCATCATAACTAGATCAAATGTCTCACTTCAGAAATTTCATGCCTTTTGCTTGGTAAAATAAAGACAAATTCAGTTGGTACCTAAAAAATACATAATGATAACATTTTGCTTTAAAAAACTATGGTTTTATCTGATTTATAAATGTGTAAAAATAAAATACAAGCTACAATCATAAGGGTGCCAAAGATGCCAGCACAACATTTTATAGGTACAAGTAAGCACTGGGCTACCAACATAATGGGGTAGGACAAGCTACTACAGAGTTCTGAAGTATCTTATTTAGTTTAATGAATTAAATTACTTTTTGAGAAACTAATAAATTTTATTATAAACAAAATACTACCAAGCAAACAAGGTTCACTTTTAAATTCTTTCTCTATATTTATCCAAGTGAACGCACATTTGGAACTACACAAAATTGTTACAAAATATTAATAACTAAATTGCTGTAATTAATATATGAAAATTCTTGTGATAAGAAACTTATAGTGGTTAACCATGATGTACTGTAATTGGAGGAGTTGTGCCTTAAATCTTCCTTCTTAGTTGAAGCTTTGCACACATGTTTAGAACAAATTTCAAAAATACCACATTAAATGATGGCTTGCTTATTTCCTTGGAGTCCTCATGGAACAAAGGGCCTCAACAACAGTTCTCCAGCACACTTGATTCTGGGCAGCCCTTTTCAGTTCACTCCACAACAGGTTGCAGCTCTTCATTTCCTCTTCGCAGGATCATCTCCAGGTGGTCTTAGGGCGACTGACCCATCTCTTTCCCTGGGGGTCCCACTGCAAAGCCTGCCAGGTGATATCCTGTGGGGGTTTCCTCAGGGTGTGTCCTATCCATCGCCATTTCCATCTGGCAATCTGCTGGTCGATGGGATCTTGGTTTGTCCACTGCCACAAATCCGTGTTCTTTAGTTTGTCTGTCCACCTATCTTCAGTATGTTGTGAAGGCAGCTGTTGACGAATACTTGGACCTTGTTGGTTAGGGTGTTGGTGACTCCAGGTCTCTGAGCCATAAAGGAGGACACACTTAAAGTTGCTGTTAAAAATTCATACTTTGTTGCGGACAGAGGATGTTGACCTCCAGACTGGTCTCAGGGTTATGCTGTCAACGGGTACCCGTGATAACTCGGCCAATATGTCTACACACCACCTAGGGCACTGCACAGCTGAGGATGAGGCACAAAAAAATGGGTAATGCAAAGAGGGTGCAAAAAAACCGACAGAGGGAGCTAGCCAAACACGCTTTAAATGAGAGAAACAACACTGGTGGCATTCAGCAAGTAGACTTCGGACTGCTAAATTGTGCTGGTGTTTGAAAATAATTCCTCCCCCAAACAGAGTCTACCTACGGTGGATTCATTTAAAAATAAAATGACCCATGGATGTAAAATAAATCCACCCCAAAATAAATTCATTCGGGGGGGGGAGAATATTCAGACTTAATCAAATTTACATTGTTGCTTCAGTTTTTAAGGCCGAGCTATTCCATAATTCTTTGTTCTAGGCTGCTTTTGTTGAATTGTTTATAAAAATCTAAGTTTGAGAATTGTTTTGAGTGCAGTTAAACCTGCATCTCAGCCCCGCCCCATCAGCAGAGAGCTTAATAGTGGCTACGTCATTCTGCATAGCCCTGTTGCCTTATGCAGTGCATTGTTAATACAATTAAGGGGGGTTATATTTTAATTAGGAGCTTTTATTTTAAAACAAAATATCTGTCGGAGAATTTGTTTTAAAATAATATCTCCCTAGGAGACTTTGTTTTGGGGGAGACACATTTGATGACACCGGCCGTGGGTAGGCTCACACACTGAGCAGCCGCTATATCTAGATCTAATTATGGACAACATTGATCACCATAGCTCGCGCCACTCCTTTTGCTTGTATTAACACGTGTAGCAGGCTAATAAGACTTCAGTAAACAAACTTGTCAGTATTTTAACGTCAATAAATTAAATAATAATGTAATATTTTTAATTATTATGAGTAAGACATAGTCAAGTGGAGTCACGCCAAGTGATTGGGTAGTAACATGGCGAAATGCAATTTGTATGATGAAATCATCAGTGAATGTTTGTGTTGTATATATAAAGATCATAACTAATAGTAAGTCAATTAGGTGCACACAATTGGCTACTGTGTGAAATAGAGTGCATGCCTAATGGTTAAATAGCTTTGTGTAGAGATCATGAGGTGCGATGGAGATTATGATGCTAATTTTCAAACGGGTACCTAGGCAGCTTTTTAGAAAAAACTGATAGCCCTACTCAAGGTAATAAAAGCGTATCTAGTTTTCCCGATTCTGGCTTTGATGTCTTCGTCAGAACCACCTGTTTCAGACTGTTTCTGAAACAATGCTGCCCAGGTAGGTGAAGAAGGTAACTTCTTTCAGCTCACTGTCTCCAAGGGTGATTGGCTTCTGCTGCTTTTTTAACAGGGTCATGGTTCCAGTCTTCTCTAAGTTGATCTGCAGTCCAGTCTTGTGTGTATACTAAATAGTTCAGATTGTAATTTTGCAGTTCAGTTTTAATTTCACTTCTTAGTTATAAACAAGAAAAACAATTGGTTGCATTTAACCATCCTTTAATATAATGAATAACTTTTAAAAAAAAATCTTTAATGAAAGTCAGAGAAAGATGAAAGCTTGTATTTATTTTTAACTGTTCTTTGTACATCCTCTGTGAATCCAGTCAAACCTTCTCAAGGATAAACTAAAAATATAAAATCCTAAGTCTAGGCCTGACAAGGCTGTCCAGTAGGTTCTTCGTGTAATACTTTAAGAGCATGATTAATTCGTCTCAGAGTGCTGTCTCTACCCATTACCACCATCATCTCAGCCACAGGAGGACCTTTCTGAGAAAATGAACAGAAACAATATAAAAAGAAGCAATGATACTACCAAATTAGAGGCACTTAGTAACATTAGAAATTAGATTGCATACTGTTATACGTTTTAATCTAAAAATGCCTTTGATTTTGTAAAACAAATGTGAAAAGTGGGGCTGTGCAACATTTTTTTTTCATTACTGGTATTGTTTTATTTTTTGCAAATGTTAATTTTAAAAAAATCTAGCCAGGATTTTTTCATATTGAAAATTCAGTCTGCTATACATGCTGGCTAGCTATGCAGCAATATCTTGCATATATTATGTGCATTTTTTAATATTTCACAAATTAATAATTTTAAAATCCACCCAGGACTTTTTATATATTGAAAATTCTGAGGGCAATATACACTTTGATTAGCTATATATTTTTTAAAAGTAATACTCTTATATTTTTCATTAATATAAATACTCCAGTCTGGAATTTTACGTATGAAAATTAAGAGATTGCTGTTTACTTATTTTTACTAATAATTTTTGCAAATAAAAATACAGAACTTATATAATAATGAAGAAAATCAATTCTCTCAGATAGTGTGCTGCTAACATAAAATTAATTTACCATGGCAGAGCCGTAATTTTTTTCATTTATTTTGTTTTAATCTGCCCCCAAAATAACCCCAACAGATTAAAAGAATTTCAATGGTGGGAGAGAAGTGTGCTTAAGCCATTCCTAATATTTTTGAAAACAGAAAAATAATTTAATCCAATTTCAGAGACAATTCAAAGTCATCCATAAATATATAAACAGATTATCAAACAAAGAACTAAACAGGTAACTTGCTAAACCAACAAGGTACAAATACTGCATACTGCTTTCTCATCATTCTAAACAAACATGATACAAAAACTTGCCTTCAGTCCACTGATTACATCTCGTATCAACTGCATGTATACATTTATTTTGAAACCTGCAGCCTTGGCATGATCTCGGAGTTGTTGTGTCAACTCCTCCTTTCCAAATGTTTCTATACCTTGTACTACCTGTTTTAAACCAGTCAGAACTTCTAGCATCGGGTGCTCTCTGTTGAGAGCCAGTATTTGGTCATTGTGTGGAGTCTCCCACAGAAAAGCGAACTCAGGTCCAATCAAATCTGTGAGCTTAGAAATTCTAGCCTGGAAAAAAATATTTTATAACTTTTTAAAAAGATTGCTAGATAAAGAGTTCAACTTCAACATTAGGGATTGTAAGTTCTAAATTTTGTTAATCATGTAAACTTACTGTTTTGTTTTATTTTAAACCTTACATTTGTTTGTTTTTTTTGAGTAACCATTCATTGTGTCAGAAATCACACAAACTGTACATTATTAACTTGCCCAATAAAGACCTAATGAAGAGGAACTAGTTCAACCATGCAAATAAACTAAATCAATAATGTTGTGTGCTCTGATTATAAACAGCAAATATCAAACTCAGGTCCCAATGGATATTAAATACAAGTGTTTGAAAAAAGTGTTTATGTGACATTTTTGGTGTTACTAATGGTCACAAAGTAGCTTGATGATAACAACAAAAGACTGGCTGCAAAGTCACTCTTTTTTATACCGAAGGTATGACATTTGGCAACAGAAAAATATCTTCCCTATCATCTTGTGCTTTACTGTATACATGTTAACAATGCAAGCAGGGAGTTTTATGCTAACTACATCAAATACATATTATTTTATATATTAATTCAATCATAAATGTGAAGACAACTTTTTTCCATTAAGTATGTATGCAGTATGCAATGAAATTCAAGGTCTTATGCTGTCTAACTTTGTTGCCTAACTTTATTTTGTTATCTCTCCTCATTTTGTTATCTCACTTTGTTGTCTAACTTTATTTTGTTGTCTCACTTTACTTTGTTGTCGGAGTGTATTTTGTTGACTCAATTTATTTTGTTGTCCTATTTTGTTTTGTTGCCCAACTTTATTTTGTTATCTCACTTTATCTTGTTATCTCTCTTCATTTTGTTATCTCACTTTGTTGTCTCACTTTACTTTTTTGTCAGAGTGTATTTTGTTGACTGGCTTATATTGTGTCTCACTTTATTTTGTTGTCCTATTTTGTTTTGTTGTCTCACTTTGTTATCTGATTTTATTTTATTGTTTCATTTTGTTTGTTGTCTGCCTTTGTTGTCTAACTTTGTTATCTCACTTTATTTTGTTGTCTGACTTTATTTTGTTGCCTCACTTTGTTGGAGAAAGTAACAACTTTTCAAATGGATGTTAATGAAATGACTTTACCTGATATGCATCTCATTATATAAGCCCTATGCAAATTATTCTACCAACTTTCAGGTCAATATATCTTTTTAAGTTATTGATCTACATACCTCATCTATACTCCACTGTAAAATGCCTGTCAAATATTCATCACACAAGATGTCCTTTTGCAAGTCAGATTCAAATCTAAAATTAGTAAAAACAAACAGGAAAAACATTTCCATTTTACCTTACAAAGATAAATGTTGAAATAATACAATTCTGGTGATGACCCCATATATTTCTCAAAATGTCCAAGTGAAAATAAGTCAGACTGAAAACAGAAAGTTTTGTCCAGAATTTAAAAAAAAAAAATGAACACCATTTGAAAACTAATAAAACACAAATGATTGTTTTAATGAACAGTTGACATACAGAATCTTGTAAACCAAGCATCAGAAGTTTATAGTCAATATTGAGGCCTATAACAAGAAAACTGTTTGTTTATACTTATGTATGCTTAACAAATAAAAGGAGGTTGGTGAAAACTTTTAACTTTTTAAAAGCTTAATTTATGCATATTATTCATTCAAAATATTCTTAAAATGTAGGCATCAGGATAGAGTGAAATAAATCATATAAATTTTGTATGCACACTTTTATCTAAGACCAACAACAGCAATGCAAATTCAACATTGATTATGATTCAGCTGTTTTGTACTGCATTAATAAAAACACTAAGAGAGGTCATTTTCTTGTTTCATCAGCTTAAATCAGTAAACACAACCATTTTGTACTACTAATACTACATTAACAAAAACACTAAGAGAGGTAATTTTCTTGTTTCATCTGCTTAAATCAGTAAACACAACCATTTTGTACTACTAATACTACATTAACAAAAACACTAAGAGAGGTAATTTTCTTGTTTCATCAGCTTAAATCAGTAAACACAACCATTTTGTACTACTAATACTACATTAACAAAAACACTAAGAGAGGTAATTTTCTTGTTTCATCTGCTTAAATCACTGAATACAGTCTTCAGGCTTCTTTTGTTTTGTCTTAAATATTTCTATTGTTGGTTTTCCAAAAACCAAAGTGGAAAAAAAGGCCTAGGGTCTACAGAAAATACACTGGTCTGTTAACATTAAACCAACACCATTCTTTCATAGGCCTAAATATATCTCCTTCCCTTCACTCATGTGACTAATCAGTCTATGTAACTCATGGTTCACCCTGAGGTTGGATAACCAAGGTTTTACTCTATAAAAGAACAATGGAATTATACTGTTTGAAAATGTGTACATATAATTACAAAACCTACTTGTTGATATACATCTTTGTCACATGCAAGCGGAGAGTAGCCAAAAGCTCAGAACGACGTGCAGAATTAAACAAACGAGAAAGGTGGACTTTGTTAGCCTCCTCCAAAAAGAGTAGATCTAAACGGCCAGGGTTGCGTTTCACATGTTCCAGGTCAAACTACAACAATGGGAAAGCATGGGACTGATATCATAAATGACACATTGGGAGCCTATTTACATAGCTTAAATTGATATCTTATGCACTTTTTTTAAGTAAACTTGGTTAAAGACATTAACAGTCTAATCACTTCACTAAACATGTAATCAATATTGTTAATGATTTCATGTATAATTTCCAATAAGAACTAGTGCGCTACAACCAAAATGTAATGATTCATGCAGAAAACAGACTAAACAATCATGGATGAAGAAGTCTTTATTATCATTAAATCCTTAAACTGAAAAGAAAATTTTAAGTCATGAAATTATCCAACATATAAAGATTAACAAATTATTAGGTATTCCAAACAATTTTTTCAAAATCATTACTAATACTTTAAAAGTTATTTGTTTTTAATTCTTTTTTATTTTTGGCAGCACGAAATTTTGACATATAGCTACCTCTTTCAAACCTAATGAAAAAGCATTAAATATAATGTTAAGAGAAAACAAATCACATACACAGAATGATAAAATGATTTTAGTTTGAGCAAAAGTGAAGGTATGAAAACGTGTTGGAAGTTAAGCAAAAATCACGTTTTTACAACATTTCTCAGTACTAGCCTAGCGGTGAGACTACCTAATCATAAGGCAGGGGAAGAAATCTTGCTTATGAAGAATTGTGAGCAAACAAATCTGAGAAATAATATGAAATAGAATTATACAATGGATGTGTAGTCTGGGGGGAAAAAAAATACTATAGTGCTATAGTGCCTGAAAATAATTCTCAGAATCACCACCATCTAAAGTTTAATGACTTTTCAGCATAATGTCAATTTTTCAAAATACCAGTGTCATGATCAGCTAGCCTGCAAGAAAAAGCTCATGAAGGATTAGTAGATGATTAAATCCGTCTGTAAGTTTAAAAATGAATTCAGATGAAGTTATTTATCTTCAACCTCTTCAGCCTAAACTTTGGAATCTTGTGTATAATTTTGGATCAGCTATTACTCCTAAGAACTCTAGACACTGCAAATTAGTTGACAACATGTATTGTAATCAACCAACAGTTATAAAACTGAGTGAAAAATTGCTTATTTCTAAAATAATCATGCAAAACATAAAATCATACAATTATTTATCCCCAAATCACAGGCTAGAGAACAATTCCAAAAGAAAAAGCAAGAAAACTCACATGGTTTACAAGCTGATCCAGAGTAAGTCCAGATGTATTTGTATGAAAGCCACCTCCAACTGTGCTTACAAAGCTGACAACAGCCTCAGGAAGATAGCCCTGCTCCTTAAGAAACAATAAAAAAATAGTGATAGCATGCTTCTTCTATTTAAAAAAAACTAAACTAGGGCACTTCTTTCTCCATCATATAAGGAAAGCATTCAGACCACCTAAAAGTGTAACTGTTTACCACAATCTTCTACAGGTTCAAGGAAATCTCCAAGTTCTGGCTTTAGGCAGTGGATTTGAAGATTTCTAAAAAGCCTCAGCTTTCAGAAAAATGCAGACATGTCAGACCTAATACTGTCTCAGATATGTTTGTACAATTAAATATGATCTTCAACGTGACAAATGCAATGTTCAGTTATGGATGCTTGTACTCAGAAAATTATTCAGACCATGACAGATATGATAGTAAAGTGCACAGTCAGCCTTATATATGCTGATCATGAAAGACCTTTTAAACTCTACATTAGACCTAACAGTTAAGTTCCAGTGGAAATAAAGACAAATATTAACAAACAAATGTTACACCTGCTTCTCTACTGACATGCCCTCAGTGTGAGCAGATAGAAAATGGCTAGAAGCAGAAGTGCCCCTCTTCCCCCAATTTATCCTGTCAGTGTGCACAGATGCAAGCCATTTGGGATGTGGGCAGTCTACTTCCCAATTATTTTGGGAATCAATCATAGAAAGATTTTCATATAAAATGCCTGAAAATGTTGATAGTGCTTGCATTGCACACTCAGGGCTTGAGAACAAATGATTCTGAACAAAAGTTATTATGAAACTTTCAGACTATTTCAATGTTAGTGGTTAAAATCCCACATTAAAATAGGGAACCAGATTGACTGATTTTCGCCAGTTAGTCAGATAGTTCCTATTATTGTGTTCGAACAACAACATATCCATATACACAACAAATTTTTACAAGCACGACAGTAGACAGTCTCTCCCAACCACTCATTTGCATTTACATTTCATGTGATTTATCTCCAATGGGACATGTTTGTGACAGGCTGGAATGATTGGCTATTGGCAATCATCTCATTTCTTAATCAGACAATGTACATAGCTTGTACATAGTTTCAAGCAGCTGGAATATGCTGCACCCACAAAGTGGGGAAAAGAAGCTTATCTGCAGTAGGTCCAATGAGTAATATTCTTTCTTTAGTACACTTATCTCTCTCCATTTTTCATCCCATACCTCATTAAAGAAGCAACTTGCTGCAGCTGAGCTCTCTTTTGTTTGACTCCCCCTGGGTGGGTGACTGGACCCACATTTGAAAAAAAAAATATTTTACATTGAAAAAAATCCTTTTACTATAGAAGAAACTTACTTTTATTTGTTCAAGATAGTAAACCCTATATCCACTTTGTGGTATTAATCCTAAAGAAAACAAGGGAAATAACTTCCCAGCAACAATGGCCCCAGCAGCTTCTTAGCAAACAGTCAAACAGATATTTATGGCGCTGTAACAATAAATAAACCACCAAAATAAACAAATGGAATCTTACATAACCTTTTATAAATTTCCTTATGCTTAAAATTCCTTCAAAGTGCTCCTTTGTTGATGTAATTCCAAAACATATACACAATTGTGAAAAAATTATCAACTGAAATTCAAGCAGTCCAATGTCCTAAAATTACATATAACAATATTCTTAAAGAGAACTGTTAAATGTTAATATATCTGAATTAAAGTGCACATTTGAGTTAAAAGTTAAAGTATTTACAATACCTTGAAGTATTCAATGTGCAAATCGCCCTGTCTCTTGGAAAGTTTTAATCCATCTCTGTGTAAACAACAGATACAAAGTAACAAACATGAACATTAGGCTGAAACAATATGAAAATGACACACACGAACACATAATGAAACTATATAAAAAATAGACATACGTGAGCACATAATCAACCCGTTCGTTGTCCACACTGATCTGCCGCTAAGCGATAAATTGAATGGGTCAGTGTGCTAAAAAATTAAAACCGACTGTAATTATCAATGGATTTTAAAATTTTAAATTACTACTTATTATAGACATTTTACTTAATTTAAAAAGTATAATTTTGAATTTATTTCAAGTTCAAAAATATAAAATAATAAAGCGTTTTCTTATACTTTAGTTGAAAATGAAAATTATATGATTGTTTTTTTAATATTATTATTTTTATTTTATTTGTATTATTATTTTTTATTACTATTCTACAAAAATTTTGAAAATTTTTAGTTAATTGAAAACTATTATAGACTAAGTACTATAATTATTTTTAATTTATTTCAAATTAAAAAATGAATAATAATTAGAAAAAGAAATGTCTTACCATTTTGTAGAACTTGTGAACTTGCCCAAATCCATGAAAATAAATCCAATAAAATCACTGTCTATTACCTTTTTCCAGATGTAAACCACTGTCAATTATCGATATTATTTTTCAGATGTGAAAAATAAAGTAAAATATATGCTTTTTGCAAACAATGAAAATCGTACAAAGCCACGTGGTACTTTGACAAATGATGACTGGTTTGGGGTATTATCACATGGTCACATCAAAATTTCCAGTAGGGGCTAGTTGAATTTAATCTACAGTTCATTAGAATCAGCCACACAATTCACTATATATCAAGCAGTCAAGACGCCATCAGCCTCCAAACTTGCCAGGCTATCAAAAAAACTTTGTTCAAAATGGCTGCCAAGCGTGTACCAAGCATGGGTTGTTGTGAGAAAACCCCTTTTTGAATGACAGTGATCATTCCAAATATAGTATCCAATGAAAAAATTAGAATACATTGGCTGCTGAGGCATAACACATGTTTACTTCAGACTGATTGGTTAAAATTTGAATGGCAAGCACGCTAACGCTAAGCCTGTGTGTTTGCATAACAATTTCATCCTGACACCAATGAACGGATTAAACAATATGAAAATGACACACACAATCACATTCTTAATTAAACAATATGGAAAATCCATATACTTCAGCATATAACTTTTATAATTTATAAATATGCTTATTTAATTACATAATCAACTAGGAACATATGTCTAATAATAATAAAAGTTTGAAATAAATATTATAACAGTATTATAAACAATAATGACAAGTGACAATTTAGTTCATAATACACAAATCTCAGTGCAATTAGTCTGCCACACGCTCACATTTTTTTTTTATAGAAAAAGGAAACAAAATACACATTATAATACCTTTATACTACCATAGTCCTGCCAATACCACTGAAAATTTATAAGCACTGTAAGTTTTATTATTACAGTAACAATAAATAGTTACATAGCAGGGGTACTGAAGTGGAAATGTTTTAATTGTAATAAATCTATTAGACAAGAAAATATCATCTACACTCACTTGTTCATAATCAAAGGAAGGTGTGCAAATTGAGGTGCCTGCCAGCCAAATGCTTTGTACAGTAAAATGTGTTTGGGTGTGGATAACTGCCACTCCTGCAGATTACCAAAAACAAAAATGTTGTACTGAGATTTTGTTTTTGTTTCAATAAATGAATTCTTGGCAAATTGGTACAAAAATATCCAAGAGCAGAAAAAGAAACCTTGATTTACATAGCTTAATTTAACTTGGTTTTACAGTTTTAGTACAATGCACAAAAAGTAGGATTCAACTTGCTATCACATTGCACAACTAAATTCACTATATGTAACTAAAATTGCTTTCTCAATTCCCTAAGTTAAATAAAACAAGTATCAATCTCAAAAATTAAAATAAAACCATGAAAAAGTATTTTATTAATTGAAGTACGATATTAAATTTCTATCATGACTTAGACTTTTAAAAAGAAAATAACTTTGTTGTCTTGTTCTGGAAAAGGCTAGCCAGTGAACTTTTCAAGAGACCAAAGATCAAAATGCTAGGATAACTGTCTTTAGGATAGGATAAATTCAGTAGCCTAACAAGGAATACTTGCAGAAACTGACATCGCCACGTAAAACATGAGAAATGTTCATGTAGTGATCATCCACCACATTTGCCAGGTGATATGTTGGGTATCCATCTGATTTCATGAGAACCTGTTACAGGCAGAATAGAAATATAATGTTAATAGTAGGGACTACTTAAAAGGTTTCACACTTAACAGTTTTGTCTACACACAAAGTGTTCTGATGAATTTTTATATAACTCTTTCTCAAATAGATAATATCAACATATCACAGAGTTAAAAGATATTTAGTGAAAATATGTCTTCAAAAAGAAAGGTTTTGCATTTGGACATGTCCAATCCAAGAACATACCAAGTCACACCCTCTAACCCTGTGCTGTCTGATGTCAGTGTTAAATATTTTACAATATCTGTAATATTATTAGAACCTATCTGAAATTTGTAAAAGGCAAAATGTTTATCCTGATTTGTATATGATCAAATTCTTGTGTTGATGACATCTCTTTCTGACTATTTGTCAAAACTTTCCTTCTACCACACACAGCTTTTGAAAGTTTCCACATCTCTAGATGATTTCAACAAAGAAATGTAAAAAGATCATTTTTTTGCCACAAGTGAAAACACCCATATGGAGAGCTTTCACTCCTATGGAAATTATGGATATCATTATTATTAGTTGTTGTATGTGTGAACAGAGTATTCCCAAAACTTTGTCGCTACAAATTTTTTTTTAAAAGACTGAATCAGTTCAAATCAACTGAGAATCTTTAAGAAACTATTAGACATTCAACTGCTTCCAGAACCTCAATTCTGTCAGATTTCATGACATTATGGATTACTTGCCACCTGGAGACAATCCTTTCCTATGAAAATGGGGGTGTCAATGCTAGTGCCTTTAATGAAGTGATATCCTACTTCTGAATTCCAACATGTACATTGATATCTGTCATTCCAGTAGGGGGGTTTGGGGACTTTCTGGAGCAACATGTGAGTGATATCTGTGATTTCAGTAGTGGGCTTGGTGACTTTTTTCAATAGGTAAATATCTCTGATTTCTGTAGGAGATTTGGAGAATTTCTGGAAATAAAATGTAAAGTGAATCTGTGATTTCAGTAGGGAGTTGGAATTTTACTTTTTTTTTTTTTTTAACAATATGTAAAGTGATATTGATATTAGTAGAGGGCTGGATATTTTTTTTTGTGCAATATGTACAGTAGACTCTCATTCATTTGCTGCTCAGTGGATAGCAGCACAGAGTAATTGGAGGTCTCTCAAACTTCATTTTTTTTAAAACTGTTTTACTGAGCTTGGGTAAGCAATACAACATGAATGCCCTTACAATTCATACTATGGCCTGTCAATAAGTCACTCTTATTCATCTTCTAACCAGTCTGTCTCACCACATTAAAATTTCTAACTACATATATATTTTTTGTATGCTTTAGATATATTATTTTTAAAAAAGCATAAAAAATAATATACCTTTAAACATATGAGCTGGTGTTCTTTCTTTAAAATTTTAATAATTGTCTCACAGCCTGCTGATTTCACTAATTGACAGAACCTCTGGTCCTGAGGGATGCCAATTATTGAAGAGTCTAATGTACAGTGATGCAATTTTAGTAGGGGACTTTACAGAACATGAACAATACCCGTATTTTCAGTAGGGGATTTGGGGATTTTATGGAACAGGTATATATCTGAGATTTCTGCTGGAGATTTAGGGACCTTAAGGAACAGGTACAATATCTGACATTTCTGCAGAAGATTTAGGGACCTTAAGGAACAGGTACTTGTGTGAGATTTCTGCAGGAGATTTAGTGACCTTAAGGAATAGGTATAATATCTGACATTTCTGAAGGAGATTTATGGACCTTAAGGAATAGGTATAATATCTGACATTTCTGCAGGAGATTTATGGACCTTAAGGAATAGGTACAATATCTGTGATTTCTGTAGGAGATTTAGGGACCTTAAGGAATATATAAACAGTCCAGTGCAGACTAAGGGTCTTAATTTGAAAATATATAAAATAATAAAATATTGTTAATAAAATAACAGTTATATAATATCCAAGATTAATGGGGTCAGTGCAAATAAAAAAGCCAGTACTGCAAAATGAAGTTACTTATAGAGATTATATCCTTTTTAATAAGGAGACTTATCTTAAAACAAAATAATGTTTTATGGTATATGAAATTCATTAAACAGTTTGACAAAAATAACAGTTAAGTAACATGAATTAAACTTAAAACATTTCAAAGTGTTGGGTGTGCACAGGAAGTACTTATTCTTAAACCTAAAATATAAAACGATATGCAGAAGTATGTTTATGAATTAATGCCAAGCAAGGTGGAAAACTAAGGAATAGTCAGTATATCAGTTTACATACTATTTAATCTATTAAATATTTAATTTTTATAAAATAAAAATGGCTATGAAAATATTTTTTTTAAAATCATGCTGCTTTATAATAACAGTTATATAATATTTTCATATTCTTTTATATTTTAACATTCAGCAATAATGAAGATAAAGTAATGTTGAATATTATACAATAATGAAAATAAAGTAATGCTGAATATTATACAAAATCCACAGAACCATTAATTAATACAGTATTATGCAACTCTTTCCTTTCCCTTGCTGATTAAAAATTAAAATAAACATTTATCAATAAGCAATATATGAACCACTCATCATTTTTTCAACTAAGAGCATCCATGAAAACAACATTTTACAAAGAATAAATAGCTTGCATGTCATGGTGAATTCAATTTTCTTGCTGTCACACAAATCAAATGCAATGACAACATAATAAATGTGGAAAAAAATCAATATTTTAGTCTCTCCGACATGAAAAATAAAGATCTTACTGGATCCCCTTCAATATCAGCCACATTGTGAGATATTGATCCCTTGACCAAATCATCCCAGGGTTCAACTGTTGGCTCAAGCTAAGAAAACAGTGATAATCAAGAATCAAAATTACCTCAACAGAATACCAAGGGGATAAATCATGTTTAGAAAATTGAAAAGAATCTACTTTCAATACTTAAACTGCTAAAAAGAAATAAACAGAAATAAGAAACAAACAGAAATACACTATTTTGAAAAAAAAACACCAATGGCTCAATATGTAATTAGGGTTTACTGTTACAGATCTAATTTGCACAACTAAAGAAACCTGCAAGTGAGCTCTTATGTATTAAAATGTTGTAGACTCCTGATCACTATAGGAACTAATTTAACAAATTGGTAGGTATCAATCCAAACTAAAAGTTAAAATTATATTTATTTTTTCACAAACACACACATATGCATACACACAAGCCTTCATATATGTAGAAGTATTGTGGGATCATGTCAATCTGCTTTTTTAATATTGATAATTAGTATCGATATTTTTAAGGGAAATGGGTGACTGAGAGGTTTGGAAATGGAAAATGTGAGTTGCAGGTTCAAGAATTGTGTGGAATTTTCAAAATGAAATTCATTCTCTAGAGAAGGACTATAGAGCTTAGAGCTCTGACTGTGAAGTGCTCACTGACTGAATGTCATAAAGTTATTATAAAAATCTATGAGGTTATTAAGTTCTTTGTGCTAAAATGAAGGAGTGTGAAATACATATATGTAAGATATGCTGGTAAAAATTAAAAATAACTATATAAATAATTCTGATGCCAACATTTCTCAACAACTACTCAGTTTAGTGGAAGTGTTGCCAATGTTTCACATTATAAGCATAAAATGGAAAAAAATATTCTGACAATCAAAATTTTTTGTTGCTGATGGTAGAATTGTTGAGAGTTCAGATTCAGGGGAAAGCATTCTGCAAAACCATACTCAATGATTACAGGTGTCTAAAAGTAACAGGTCTAAATATTGAATTTAGTGCACCACAAATATATTTTACTGTTGTTAAAATTTAGTTACCATGATTTTTTTATTCATAAAAGAATTATGCTATTAATCTCTCTCAAATGTTCAAACAAACTGCAAAGAACAGTTTAAATTCTACTGCAAACTGACTAAATCAAACTAAATGAAAACAAAAGAATCAAAATTACAGTCCACTCTTGATTACCCATGACATTGGAGGAGAAGGGTGGCTTGAAAAATTTAAGAGCATAATTCCAAACATTACTGAAAAAATTGATTGTGGTCTATAATAAACTTAACAGATTGCACAAAGTCAAAAAAAAGGGATGACAAAACATTTTCCCAAGTAAATAATGATGTTAACAGAAACAATAACAGAAAAATTTAAGAGCATAATTCCAAACATTACTGAAAAAATTGATTGTGGTCTATAATAAAGACTTAACAGATTGCACAATTTAAGTTAAAAAAAAAGGATGACAAAACATTTCCCCAAGTAAATAATGATGTTAACAGAAACAAAATATTGTGTTACTAAACTTGTCAAAACTGTCTGCAGGCAGAAATTTGTCATTTGCCATAGGTGTACATAATTAACGATTGATCTTGATTTCAATCAATTTGCCTAATATTAGTTTTCAAGTTGAAAAGCACACATGCCCAGCATGCATACTGTATTTTAATATGGCAGCCATGCATTATTCATCACAAGGAAAACTGTTAACATGTTGGTAAAGCTATGAACTATATGCTCTATCCAAAGACAAGAAAAAGCTGACTGTGTGCACATATTTTGCGTACCTTTAAACGCACAACAAAGGGAACTTTATTTGCAAGATTCTCCTTAACAATCTCAGGTGATATGTGACGACACCTGTTATCATAGCCAGATACTTGTCCTCGTCGAGAAGCATCTTTTCTCAACAAATCCAAGCGTTTTGGTGTGCAGAAACAGTGATATGCTGTTCCATTCTTTGAAAAAAAATATCAATATTATTAAAAAAGTGAAAAATAGCATATGTTTTATGTTTAACACATCATTAATTTGAAATAATATACAACTATCTGTTATTTCTTTATTTTTAATTGAAGCATTTCTGACCCTTGTGTCTATACAAGAAACATGAAAAATGGCTAAGCAATATAGAGTAAAGCATAGTACAAACAATTACATTAAAATTACCTTTTCATAAAGCTCTTCACTTAAATGGCTTTAAAGATTTCACATATTGGAAAAAATGTTATGAAAGACAGCTTGCCAGATAAATCATCATTAACACTTCTCACACTAGGTCCTCACCATACATCATATTTGATTAGAATTTTAAAATAAACACATCTTAACATTTAACTAGAATTTTAATTCAAGAAATAAACAGCATGTTATGAAGCTCAGGTTCTTGGTACTGGAAAAACAGAAGATTAAAGAACTAGTATGATGTAGAGTAATACAATTTGTGTAAAGATATTTTTCAATCTATGAGAGTTATATGACCAAGGAAACATATTATATGCATAAAGGTGATTCTCTGGAAAGGTGACGCACAAAGGCCATTAAGGGGTCACTTACTTAGGATGAATGTAAAAAAAATTATTTGTGTAGGAAATTGTCTGAACCTTTGAATTTCTGTTAAGATAATATTAAACTAAGAAAATTAAAAACCTTTCTGTGTTTTCTGTATGTTTCTTTTTTAATTTTTTTTTCGGGGGGTGATGAAAATGCATAATTAGATAATATCAACATGGTGGATTTGTGACACGATGCGGTTTGCTGCAAAAACATTTGATGCATACATTTAATATATAAAAATGAAAACCCAAACACACATAAATTGAATAAGTAAGTCCAATGGGTTTAATAAGTCCAAATAATTTTTTAAAATGTCCTGCTAAATTTTAAGAAATGAAGCTGATAATCAATAGTCAAATCAATAATTTATAGTGCTGACTTTGATAACAAAATGTAAACAATTGCTCTATATAATTATAAGTACACAATACTAAACAACTATAAAGAGTTGATGTTTTGACTAAATAGCCTTCATTAAGACAATAAAGTTATAAATAACAATGACATACAAAATAACTTTCTTTGTAATAGTTACAAATAATTAGACATGGGTCTTTGAATAGAGACAATACAATCCAGAGACTATTCATGTGTGTGCATGTATATGTGGTGTTGTGTATGCACATGCTTGTATGCATTAAGTCATGATATATGACATCTTCAAACCATAGACGAATCAATCACTAAGTAATATATGAATAATTTTTCCTTTGTTTTAAAATCTCCTATAGTTTCAAAATAGGTCTTACAACAATGACCTGATGTAACTGAGTTTAAAGTTAAAAGCTACTGACTTTTCAAATTAGTTTATCATACATCACGAGGTTTACTCATTTTAATACTCATTTCACTGGTATTAATAACTCTATTGTGCTGATGAAAGCTACTTAGCTGATTGTAGTTATTTTTGTATTGTGTACATACAAAGCATTTTGAATTAATATGTTACACTCATTTCTTTTTTTAAAAGCTTAGAAGCCGTGCTGTTTATACTGGTGAAATTACTCTGAAGACAATGTAAAACTAAAATAAAAAATCTAAATCATAAGTAATATACATTCATATTTTTAAAAAATACACACCTGGAGAAGAAGCTTGATGCTTTCCTGGTACAGTTCTAATCTGTGTGACTTGAAGAAAAAGAATCATTTACATTTCTCTGCATTACTTTTCACATTTTATCTGGACCAAATTAAATTGCAATTATGAAGGTTTAAGTTATTATCTGAGTGTGCTCATTGCTATGTCACTTAAATGATCTAAAATTGGCAATGACCCAGAAAAATGCAGTTTACTGAAAGTAATTAAGTATATGAAATTTAAATTGCATTATAATATATTCTTTCTGGCAGTAATAATTGCATGTTTAAATAAACCAAACTCAAACTTTTCAATTATATATCCACAAAGTGATTCCCCAAAACAAAGGGCTAAAGTATGAGCATGAATGTTCTTGAGCAAAAATTATCTTAATTTTGAAAAAAGGAAATAATGTTGATATTTTTTCTTTAATTTTTAAATTAACATTTTGATATTGTTGATATATTTAGTCTCTGAATGAATATCCCAAATAAATGACAGACAATTTTGTCCTGAAAAATAAAATCACATTGAAATGAAATGAATGCTTGGGAAGCAGGGTGATCAAAACTGGTTCTGGCTAATACAGAAATATGAGACTAAAATGGCAAGGAATGGAGTGGTAACAATTTACAAACAACAAAAAATATTTTGTGAAAAGAAAATATTACTGACTTACCAAAAGAACCCAACAAACCTAGTAGTAATAACACTTCCTTTGCTATGATACAGCCAGCCTCAGTAATGATGCCTACTTTGCCTAGGGTCTGTTATGTAAATAATATACCACTTGCAAATAATAAAACTAAGCTTAGCTGCCCATAACAGCTACAAAAAGTAAATTCTAAAATTTTTAGTTTTAAAATCAATATACTGATTTAATGGAATCTCTAAAAGTAAATGTAATGATTGCACATGCATTGATAAATAAAATATAACAAACCAATTCCACAAAATTAAACATATACTAGAAATATAGTATTACTATTAGTAAGCAATGAAATCAAAACTGATCTGCGTAAGTATAAATTGACTCTATAACAAGGAGGGAATAAAACAGAAACAAACATTGAATGAAAAGTACATTTCTTATTTTAACAACAATCATGAATCACAGCTTTGCAAATTCTAGGTAATAATTCCTATATTATTATTACATTGGCTACATACATAAATCATAAATCAAAAACTTTATTCAACAAATCTCATGAAGGAAATCTCCATGAAAGACAGAAATTAATGGTTTTTGAATGTTTTCTATAATAAAACTGTACTAAAAGTAATAATACAGGATAAATAAACCAACAACAACATATGCATGCCAGCTGAGTAAATATCTCAACTAAAATTTTTGTTTAATAAATTAATTTATGTGCATGCACATTTAAGTGCAATTTTTTTTATTCTAACAGCATCAGAGTTAAGTTTAAATTAAATTATAATTCCTTGACTACTGCTTAGATGTGTGTGTGTGTGTGTGTGTGTGTGTATGCTGCAAACTATTATTTTTTTAATCTGCAGATTCTTAAAAATTTAATTACCACTTTTTACTATCAAAGAATTTTCTTTAAAATGTATCATATTAATGGAAAAATAATTCTATAAGAGTATAATGAAAAGCAAAATGTATTCAATAACAGTATATACCTCATTCTCTGGTCAAGTGTACCATTTTCAGACTTGAAGTGCAAAAGATAAAGTGGATTAAATCTAATTATTTTACATGTTAAAGTCTACAACAAGGCCTAATACTCACATAAAAACATAAGAAAAGATAAAAATTATAAAAATGTCTATGCTATAGGAGTTTGAAATACGTAAAAAGCATAGGTTTCAGTTGAAAACCAAGGAAATAAAGTTGAGATACATTTTACCAGAAAAATACATTTTAAATAAGCAATATAGTTATCCCATTACAACAAATATATTTTCTTCATTAACCTAAATTATTAACTCAATATGGATATATATTTATTTCAAATAGGTAAAAAAAAAAACTATAACTTTGTAATGTGGAAACATTGTCTCCCATTTACAAAATTATCAACCATCATAAAATAAGATCTATTTTCTTCAAATAAACATAAAACTGGCTAAGTCAATATTAAGCAATAAACAAAGATAACAAATAACATTAAATAACATAATAAGCCTAATCGCAATGTTTATATTCTTGAATGCAAGTCACAGGTTTTTCTACTCTTACTAGCTTAGGTCTAAATCGTACACAGAGCTATGTAAAACTTTAAATGCAAAAGAAACCACATGGATATGTACATAAATATGTAAGCTATTTACAATGGTCATCAATTTAATCAAAATATATTGAGATTATCAGAAATCTTAGTTGTTTTGAAGCAGCAATGATTCCAAAAGTGTTCCCATCTTTACTGTTGCAGCAATGTTATCTTAATCAATATAGAAATGAAAGTTATTTTTCTTATTTGGTACTTAAAATTCATCACAACAATACAAAATGACATGAGAGTTATCATTCCAAAATATGATGCCTTCGAAAAATGTAAGAAGTAGTTTGTGATATTTATCATTATTATTTTATATTTACAAATGTATTAATTCCATTGTAACATTAAAATGGAATAAAATAATAAAATAATAATAATAAAAAAGGTTAAAATGGAAAATGAAGTCAAATTAGTTCTCCTAAAGCAGAATATTTCTGAATAAATAAAAAAAACATTAATGTATGAATACTTCTGGTAAATGAATTATTTTAAAAGTACATGGCATTTATAGCTGTTGATTTTCGATAAAATTAATAAAACTAAAGTTTTGGAGCTGATTTATGTGGAAACTAAGCATTACAAATAATATGTCTTTAAAAATATTATTTCTTTACAAATTCAGGAAATTGGCCATTTGCAGAAAAAAGAAATATTTGAATGTTGTTTAACTGTATTATCAATTCTAAGAAAACCTTAATATGGTAAGTTTTTTAGATTATTTATAACAATGAAAATTACAGAAAATGGTTATAGGTAAACTAAGCAGCATGTCAACAAAAAGAGGGACCATTTTTCAAAATAAATTTGTATTCAAATAATAACAAAATAAATAAACACATTTTCACACAACTATATACAGTATATCTCCCACACCAATTCTGAATATACGGAATATAAACATATTTCAATGCTTTATTTTTAAGAAAACACATTTCAAATGGACCCTGCTTAGCACTAGCAGTACACTTGCCCAGAAAATGAGCCATATGCTGGGTAGATATGCATCTTGTGTAACATTGATTACTTCTTTAGTTTTGTCATAAGGAAAGAAAATGATTTATTTATTCTTAACAAACCTGAATATAAGGACCATAATTTCCACCCTGACTTGGGCCTGCAGTTGATAAAACAAAAGAAGAAAAAAGAACCAGAAAACATTATCAAACAGAAGATTACAAACCAAAAAAAATTGAAAACACACTACTCCAAAATAATTAATTCAGTAATTGTTCAGAAATCAAACAAAAAAATATACTGTCCTGAGCACACACAAAACACACAGACACACTCGCATGGAGAACATCTCCCCAACTTCACAACTGCAACTTGTCCTATTTTAATAAACACTGGGAGACGGGGGGGGGAGGCGTTTGAGTGAAAATACTGACTACTGTATAATATTAATAACACTTTAACAGTGACTAAGTAAATGAAATAAATAAGTGAAGTAGGACAAGTGAATAAACAAAAATCAGTCGTTGCATATAAATGATATATTCACTGCTTTAATCATATTTTAAGAGGGAAAGACTGCTATTTGTTTAAGATAAGTTTGATAATAATAATAATAATAATAATAATAATTAATAGGCAACAACACAAATATTGCAGACATAGCAATAAATTGTGGAATCTTCCAAGGTGATTCCTTATCGCCACTGCTGTTCTGCATTGCCCTGAATCCTCTCAGTCAAGTGATCCAGAAAACAGGGTTAGGATACAAAATGAAAGCAGGACAGGTCATCAGCCATCTACTGTACATGGACGATCTCAAGCTGTACGGAAAAAATGAACGTGACATCACATCCCTGATCAATACTGTCAAGATCTGCAGTGAGGACATCAACATGAAATTCGGCCTTGTGAAATGTGGACGAATTATCATCCAGAAAGGCAAGGTCAAAACAACAGAGGGCCTGCAATTCGACATCGGAAAAATCAACGATGTTTCAATGGAAAATGGATATAAGTATCTTGGGATACTACAACATCAAGAAAATATGCAGAGAGAAGTGAAGTCCAAAGTTAAGAGAGAATATGAAAAACGTGTTAGACAAGTCCTGAAGTCCAAGCTAAATGGGGCGAACAAAATACAAGCCCTTAATGCATACGCAATACCTGTAGTAAGCTACACTGGAGGTATCATAGATTGGACAGCAAATGAAATAAATGAACTGGACAGGAAAACAAGAAAACTACTCACAATACATAAAGCCTTACACCCCAAAGCAGACGTAGACAGGCTCTATGTATCTCGAAAAATGGGAGGCCGAGGTCTCAAGAAAATCAAACATGTCATTGAAGCAGAAGTCATTGGCCTTGTGGACTACATCTGGAATAACAACAAAGATGATCCACTGATAGAAGCAGTAAAAATGAGTGGACTATTCCAACCCCCAGAAACAGACAAAGAAACATGGAAGAAAACAACGAAGCAAGAACTAGCACATACATGGAGCCAGAAACCTCTGCATGGCCAGTATGTACGACAAGCCGATGAAATATCAACAAAGCAATCAACGTACAAATGGTTGAAAGAGGCAGGATTGAAAGCAGAAACAGAAGCACTCATAACAGCTGCACAAGATCAAGCACTCAACACCAAAGCACACAAAGCGAAAATCATGAAAATTTCAAATGATTCCAAATGTCGACTCTGCAAATCTATGGATGAGACAACAGAGCACATACTATCTGGATGTCAGGTTCTGGCTGGAACGGAATACACCAAACGACACAATGAAGTGGCAAAACACATACATAGAAATCTGTGTGAGAACTATGGCATACAAACCCCAGAAAGAGCATGGATGCATCAACCAGAAGCAGTCACCGAAACAGAAGAAGTCAAAATACTGTGGGACTTCGAGATAAGAACAGATCAGGTGATTCCTGCATGAAGACCAGACATTGTAGTTCTCAATAAGGCCAACAGAACAGTATCAATCATTGATGTCGCTGTTCCAAGTGATAGAAATATAAAAACAAAAGAAAGAGAAAAAATAGAAAAATACCAAGACCTCAGATTAGAAATCCAGAGATTGTGGAATGTAAAAGCAGAAGTGATACCTATAGTGATAGGAGCCTTGGGGAACATAACATCTGAATTGGAAGGCTACCTGAATAAACTCCCTGGAAACCACAGAATCGCTCCACTACTCAAAGCAGCGCTCCTCGGAAGTGCCCACATCCTCCGTAAAACCTTGGATCTCCCAGAATCTTGGTAAGATTCCGAGACCTTGGATCACAACCGACAGTCAATCAGAAGTCGTGGAAAGAGGCTGAATAATTAATAGGCTAACCTTCGTCAGGCAGCACTCCTGTCCACTCTAACATGCTCTCTATTTTCTCTAAAGCACCTGGCACAACACGATTCTGAAATAAAGAAAAAGAATTATTCATCATAAAACAAATTTAATAAAAGTTTAAACATCTAACCAAAACAAAATGAAGTTGACTTTTACCTGGTCTGTGTCTTCTATTCTCAAAATAAAAGTTCCTCCTTTAGATTTTGCAAACAAATAATTATACAGTGCCGTCCGAAGGCCACCGAGGTGCAAAAATCCTGTTGGACTTGGTGCAAATCGGACTCTTATACTTTCAGCAGTAGCTGAATGCGAAAAAAACGACTGTTTTGATACTTGTCTCAAATGTGATCTTAAAGAGATACACATTGTTCTCATGAGCGCATCCATTTTGATTTAATTTTTTTAAAAATAATTTTAAAAAAAACAAGTGAGAAAATTACATCTATTTGAAAGGTTTTAATTGAGACAGATAAAGATAATTAAAGTAAACAAAATAAAAAAAATTACACTATGCGACAGTGTGTGTGAAATACTGTATTTTCTAAAATTATTTACGTCATGTATTGTTTACGTGATGAAACTTCAAGGGCATGCACTCTTAACAGAATCTTAGTTTGTGAGCAGTTCGCCAGTTGCAAGGATTTCTTTGCTTATTACATGATAATTATCTTTAATATTTGATCCTAATAAATAATATTTTTCGAACTGGAAGGGTTTAACTCCACTCCCAATCCACGGGAAGTTAAGCCCAAGATGGTGAGTATAAAATAAACTTAGTCGCAGCTGATTTAGTAATATTCCGACTTCCACTTGCTAGATTCGCACGTGTGAAATAATAAATTTACTAATTTGCAGAAGCATCAGAATAAACAGAATAAAGGAATGTGCGTTAAATGTTGCGTTAAAAAAAAGCCTATTTATTGTTGATACTGAAAAGCATTTTCTATATCTTGAAAGTTTTCAGTGTTTAAATATTTTATTATTATTGTTTTAAAAATTGAATGTTCAGTACCTATAGACCTACTTATTAGTTATTTATTTGTGTCATAAACAATACGTTGAATGCTTTCATAATGTCAGCATATTAATGGTTTTGAAACTGTAACAATAACCCTGCAATATTAAATTTTTAAAATAAACAAAACAAAGTACAACTTTAAAAATTCAACCGACCTAAATTTAAGTTATTCTCTTAGTTACAGTCTTAGTGAGATTTTATCACTATCAGTATCATATATTTTTTAATCAAAATTTAATTTACTATTTAGTCTTAGTGGTATTTTATTTTATTTTCTATTTTTTAGTTAATTTGATCATACATAAATAACTTTGTTTAGTGTTGAACTTGAAGATAGAAATTATACAATAATTCTATTTAGCATAAATCATAGTATTATTATATTAAGAATAATGTATTTTCACAAGCGTATATAATATTTTATTTTTCTCAGAAATATATGTATTTAACTCTAATTCCACAATATGACTATGAACAGTATGAGAAAGAACATTTTGGTTGAATTGCCATACACAAAAATACTTTTTTGGTGCCATACACAAAAATGCTTTTTTTGTGCTATTTATTGGAAAAGTGAATGTTTGATTCCTGAGTCAGTGTAGTGATGGATCAGTTTCACTTTTTGAGTAATTTGTCTTTATAGCCCTGTAAAAAGAAAATTAATATTATTTTAGAAGCAGCACAAACAAATTAAATTCTGATACTATGATTATTTTGGTGCATTCACCGATTTTCCTTTGTCAGATATATGATTACATTAACATATGTGAACCGTAATCTTTTATTTATTTTTGAGCATATAATGATATACAGTGGAGTCACATCTTATGGGAAAGGGAGTGCAAGTGCATAAGGCAAAAATGTATTTAAGCAAAATTAGTATAAATAATGTACAGATGATGAAAATAAATGCTGTACATACTGGGATAATTAGGCTCCTTCTTCCCATGACAGCCATATTGGGGCATTTAGGCTTGATGTTGATCCAGGGGATGATGGGCAGTAGAAAGCAAGTCATACATGAAGTGTCTGGATTTGATTCAGCTCAAGAAATGATTGCCTATATTCTGCTTATGTTTTTCCAAGACAAACAGGATTGGCAACTCAGACATTTTGGCATATTGTCAAATTGTCCATACTGCAAATAATTTTAAGGCTTCATCCTTAATTAGAGGGATCATATTCAGAAATTAAATCATTCAGGTGTGTTACTGCTTATAACTCTTCAGTATATTTATGGAGATTCCACTTTTGTTGCCACTTCCTCTTCATTTTCTCATCATCTTGTGTTATGGGGCTATGATGTTGTTCTAATACAGTGTAATATGTATGTATCTTTAAATACTAGACACAGTCAATGCAGTGAGATGCATTGGCATGCAGGAACAGACAGACTAAAGAATCAGCTGATTGATGTCCTTTATTGCTGAATACTATAGCAAATGGAATTGCCCACACAATTTTAACATAAATATAATTTTCAACCAAATTTGTGACTGAATTCACATAAGTTAAATGCAACTTCACATTGCTAATTTCAGTTATAACTTATATAGTTTTTCAGAGTCCTGTTATCTTGTAAAAGTTGTAGCTTTTTTGAATTTCAAAGAAAATGTACGATGACTTTAAAAAAATATTTCAGTGTTGTTTTCCCTTGCTGTCACTAGTGGCACAGTCCATCTTTGTTGCTTTGCAGAACCATACAGTAGAGGTTATTTAAACTTGTGGTCATAACATAATAACAATACATACTGTATAATTTTTCGTTGGTGTACTTTTATTTTTAAATGATAAAGTTTGATTTGTAAATTGTGTACATACTTACTTAGGCTGATAGACTTTCATTAGCTGAAAATTTTTACAAAAGGCTGATGAACTACAGACATATCTGGAAAATTTAGAAGCTGCCTTGTAGAAGAGAGAAAACCTGTATAAGATAGTGAAGAAATAGCAAGGGAGTAGAGAGCAAAAAAATATATTTATTAAACACTGACTTTATATTGTACATTGCCATCTAGAACAATCCATATTTTGAAAAATAAAAATGAGTAAGTATAAACAGTCCATTGACTGCTTTTGATTATTTCATATTCATTAAAAAAAAAGTCAGACAATTGCAAGTTATATTCTGCTTCAACTCAGCCCAGAAATTCCCACTCACAAGCTCACAGTTTGTGAGTAGAAAAGTATCATTTGCGAGTTCAGAAAATAACAAATAGGCTCTCTTAATGAGATGTTTAAAAAACTTTAAAAATAAAAAGGCAAGGTGGCATTAGCTGATTTATACTTATAGGTTAGTTGTTGTTTTTTTAAAGAAGGAAGTAATAAAACTGAATTATTTCTTATTATTATAACAAAGACAAATACATAATCAGACTTTTGTTTACCTGAACCTATTAATATTATTATATATTGATCACATGTAAGCAATTGTCATTGTCCCCACCCCTTCCCCATTGTTGGCATTCTTTTTCTAGTGAGTTATAACAAATTGTAAGTAAATTATGACTACAGTTTTCAAGGTTTTCTCTGTGATAAGATTGCATAATAATCTTGTAAGTTTATGTCATCAGTGTATAAAACAATCTATTGAATAATTGTGTGTTTGTGACTTGTTTGTAAAATTTGAAAATAGGTCTATGCCCTCACTTACACAACCATATCTTTTGCAACCACATGTACTTGTGATATATAGTTTTAAATGTTAAATATGGTGCATGAATTTTTTTTTAAAATAAAGAAGGCAATATCTTTAATAACTTCATCATCAAGACTGGAGTATTTGATCTATACAAAGAACACTTATAAGTTATAGCAATGAAATTTGTAGTTGTTTGACTTTGAGTGATTAAGGTAGCCAGTCTTTGGTCAAACTGTTTAGAAGTATGAGGGCAACAAATATGTGTGGCAGAATATATATATCTTCGATTGTTTTAATTTGTATTTTGTAATCACTCACAATTTCACACACCTACACATAAGCCTACACACACGCACACAAACACATTCTTTTGAAAGGTTTCACATTTTGTTTGTAAGTCTGTGGGTGTGTATAATTTACACACACTTGAAAAAATATAAATGTTAATACAAAACATTATATATACAACATTACAAATGTTTTTATTTCAATTTTCCATTAAATCCCAATCAAATTATTATTAGCTTCACATGTACTTACGTGGAAAATATTTCTTTATAAACCACATTTTGTTGAATGTTAAATCATTATCAATCACCAGTTTTCCCTGTTCAGATCCATCAATAATTTTAATTTTGGCATCATAAGCCTGACATGCTCTTGCTCAGAACATCGCTGCTGAACCATGACCTCGTGAGCTGTTTGCTTATTAAGAATTATTTTTTTAGGTGGCATTCTAGGGGTAGGTGAATCCATTTATGGAAATATTAAGTATCCATTGGATTATTCATTTATTGTGCCAACTGTTCAAAATGCATTTTCTATGATTGGTCTGTGCACTAAACATTTCATTTGTTTGTATCAAGAGGGCATGGCTTCCAATTGAGCAGCGATTTATTTAGAAATGTGACTGGTGTCCCTTGAGTTGCAATGTTCTATCCACTAAAAATAAAGAAATATTTTCTAAAGGCTATTGATTGTCTGACAAAAACTAATTCTAGCAAAGAAATTTGTGTGTGTGTGTAATTTAATTTTGTGTAACTACATGGCGCCTAGAGTATATGTATATGTAAAATTACATTTAATTATTGTTTCATTTTTATTTTTTAAATTATTTATAGCAACCTGGTTGATACTTGAAATAGTACAATCTAAAACAGATTATATTAAATCTATAATATTAATTACTGAAAGTTAAAATTAAAATTTTCTTTTCGCTGAACCACAGACTACAGGTCTGATCTTGGCAGGTCTTGGCCTTACAGCTGTTGGCTTTGCAGGTAATGACATTTTTTGCTATTTAGTCTTAAAATATCTTTTTAACTTTGTTTTTTGAAAATATTTTCAGATAGTGGTAAACTAAAACACAAGTATGCTAAGAAGATGATTAGAATGGTCTATGATACAAGCTAATTTATAACTGTATCATTCTACTCACCCACCCATTCGGATTCCACCCATTCTACTTTTCAAATATAAAAAGAAACATTAAGTACTTTTAGTTTTCAATGCAATTCTATACTTTCATTATTATCATTTTTTTTAAAAATCAAAGATAGAGCAATTTGAACTAATTGAAGAGTGTCAATAGAAATGTCTGAATCAAATTAAAAGGCTTTATAAATACCATAAATCTTTTAAAATAATGTCAGCTTAAGACTGGTTTAAACAAAATCTTAATCAATGTAACTTTTGTAAGACATCCAGTTTAAACAAAACTGAATGTTGTCTTACAGAGTAAAGTTATCTATGCAGTAGATTATATTAATTAAGAGTTAACATTGATTTCATCATTTCAAGGCATCATTATTTGAAGATGTAATCATTTAATTATGATGAATTGTAATTTTTATAATACATCAGAAATGTACTGTAAATAATGACAATCTCATAAAAATATAATGTCCACAGATAGTGAAATAGAATTTTAACAAAAATAAAATAGTGACAAGAATTGAAGAAAGGAAGACAAATCTTTGCCACCTATAAGTTTTATAACTGTATATTGAATCAGTCTTTCAATGAGTTAGTCTATAAAACTATTAGTATTAAAATATTGATTCTTCAGAAATGAAAGAACTGATGTCTTATTAATTTTTATTATTTGAATTATGCACAATATTATATAATAATAATTAATACTGGTAGTGACTGCTTAAAACAGTTTGTTCTGCAGTGTCTTCATTTAATAAATTGGCACTTTTTAAACAGTAAAAAAAGTACTTATAATCTCATTTTGAGTCTCTCTTTGTTGGGAAGAGGGTAAGAAATGTTCTTTGTTGGACTTTTAATTTTTATACAGTTATACTGTATTTTCTGTCAGAGAAATATAAAAATAAGAAATCTGACCCCTATGCATTATATTTGAAAAGATTTATTTGATTTCATGATAATATTTTAGTGTGTTAAACACTTTATTTGTGAAATTATGATATCTGGTGCATTAGAAACATTGGAAGAGTATTTGCCTCTGGTTTAGACTTTTGTTCAGACTGTTTATTTATAACATATTATTTTTATTAATATTATTTATTTTTATGTATATTCAGGAGCAGATAAATAAGTTTGATTCAAATCTCATGTCAGCTATAAGAATTTGGGAAGAGGATATAGGATTATTTTTACTGCTTTTATTATTTTTGTATCGGATGTTGCAGCATAGTCATACAAACAGCAGTATTGTTTAGCTATTGTAAATTAATTCAGAACATATATTTCAAGATGAAAAGTCTTAATTATAGTTCTAGTAGTGTGTGTATAATTAATACTAGTTTAAACTAAAATTATCATGATTTTATAATACATGTAATTTTATTACTTTTTACTAAATCTGTAATTGAAAATAATAGTTTCTTTGAAATAGATCATAAATAATTCATATTTTATTTTTTCAAACCTATATATTTTGTTTTCTAATTGTATTCCTGTATAAAACATTAAAAGGAATACTTACTAATATGTATATAATATATTTTGTTTTCAGGGAGGTATGCCTTACGGTATGGAAAATTGGCCCAAAACACCATCAGACAACAGCTAGATTCTATTCCATCAGGCCCAGTGAGTTGAATAATTGTGCATTTATCTTATAGCATTTAATATCGGTTTAATATTTTCACAGTTCTATTTCACATGTATTCATCAAAATTAATATAGTAGAAAAAAAATCATTTCAAGGGAAAATAGTTGCCTTGCTTGGTAAATATCTTTTAGATACTGTTTCTCATTTTCGTTTTGAGCAAAAAGTATATTGATCAATTCTGGAGATTTTTTGCAGATTCACAGGTCTTCTGTGGGAGTATGATTTGTTTTCTATCGATTTTATTTTCATTTTCCAAGAAAAAATCCACAGGAAAATATTAATCTATGTTGAGTGAGCACTGCTAACACTAATGATTGATCATAATTGCAGCTAATGCAAATTCTCATTTATCATTGTCTGCATATAATCTTTAGATCAGATGTGATGCATTGTTTTCAAATCATCAGTGGCATGTCAAAATAATGTCAAGTGTGAAAAAAAAATAGATGAACAAAACAGATCTCTCTAGCAACAGGATTAGGCAGAGAGAAAGTTTTAAGACTGTCATTGTTTATTTGGAAGATTATGACCCCGAGCTTTGCATACTGTTTGTTTGGTCAAAAGAAGTTAATTATGCCTCCCAAGATGCAGATGAAGACCATGTGTAATCCACTAAGCTCAGAAACAGTATAAAACTCAAATGAACAAATCTACTTTGGACTGGTGATGACAGGCTTACCTCCCTTAAAATAGGCAATGTCACAGCATATTGTCAAATAAGTTTTATTTAAGGCTTTCAGTATCACACATAATTATAGCTTTAAAGTAACAGTTTATTTTTTTGTAGTTTATATAGTTTATATATGAACAATGCAATAGATTGTAGTTACCTATGTCAACATCCAGTACCAGAAATAATCTCCTTCCTGTAATGGCTTGTTCATCATTTCCTGTAATAACTATTCACATTTAATTTTTTACTGACTTGCACAGGAAGTTGTAGGTGTATTATAAACATAGCATCACCTGAAATGTTTCAACTGTTCAAAATACTATTATATGTTTTAAATTGCCATCTTTAGGCCAACGACATTTTTTTGAAAAAATATTTTTAAAAATTGACATTTCTGCACATTCTTAATTACATCCTTTGCATGTGTTTCTCTAGTGTACAGTTTATTCTTAAGTTAACTTAATTTATTTCTCAACATCAAAGATTTTAAAAATTATATGAGGTCCTTAATGTTCACTTCTTTTAGACTTTCAGCAAGTTCTACAAAGGAGGATTTGAACCTAAGATGTCAAAACGGGAGGCTGGTCTCATTTTGGGAGTCAGGTATATATCAGCTTAGATCATATATTTTCACTTTTTATCATCTGTTATTATGTAAAATTCTTAATAATTTTGCATTATTTGCAGATAATATAAATCTGTCTCTTGCCATTTGTAAATCATATTCTTTTTACCTGTATTCCTAGCATTTCTTTTGTCACTAATGGTTTTACTGTTAATATATTTATGCCATTACTCTTAACATTTCATCTGTTTAAATTTTTTACATACAGTATATATTTCATTCTCTTTTGTTGGAATGAATATCACGCAGAGTTTATCTCCAATAAACAAAAGGACAATACTAAAATCACAGTATTGTAAACTGTTTATCTTAACTTTTTTTGTCATTTGTGGCAGAGTAAATTTGCTTGTCCCTATTTTAAAAAAACTTAATTATTATATAGTTTGTTAAATGTCAACTGTCACCGCTGTACTCTGGGGTGACTTTGTAATAATTATATCAAATATTGGTAATTAGTTATGATATAAGACATCTGTAAGTGCCGATGCAGAGTATGGGTCACTGGTTATATATGTATAACTGCAACTGTTACGCCGATATACTAGTATTTAGTAGTAAGTTGACTCACGGCCCCCACTCAGCTGACAATCGATTTTATGAAATGGATATATAACAATTATGAATAGACAAACAGAGAACAAGACGTAATCATTAGATTATCACTTCAGACTATGATAACAAACGATAGAAATTACTTTTCACTAACAAATATGCGAGATTAAAGAGTTAATAACAAGAATTTTAATAAAAGAAAAGTTAACAAGAATTAGAAAAATAAGTAATATATATTATATAATAGTTTTTTGCCATAATGCCACATAGAGCAAGTTTAAGCCACACTGTAGTCACGTTCACGATTATAACTTATCTCAATGCACTGGAATGACGTACAACATGCTGATAGACTTGCAATAGGACATGACATCACATCAGGAACAGATTCCAATCCCACATTGAAATCAAAGATCAAGATGAAACCATAAACAAAACCAAAAAAAACCCCTGAAACACAAGCAATTGCAGAGTCTAAGTGTCCATGTCATTTGCTCAATTAATAAATACTAAGTTTGGCATAGACCTCTGGAAGAAATAAAGGTTAATATGTTCAAAATAAAACATAGCATATAACCTCATAACAAAACCTAACCATTCACACCATACAAAGATGATTTTACCTTATCCAGCCAGGGTTTACTGCTCCATGTACAACCTAAATAGGGAGGGACCCAGTCTCAAAACACATCCCAAGAGACAATTGGAAAAAGAGTAGAGTAAAATTCTCTATCACTTTTGTCTCCCCTTGAAATCACAACTTCTGCTAGACACACCTTCGATCTAGCCAGTTATCTAAAGCTAATACGATTATGACTTTCTTAACAACTTCCGACCACCTCTGCTGGCCAGGTAACAACGCTTCCCATTGTATACCCAAAACACACACACACACACACACACTGCATTAATCACTTGCCAAGTTTATTGGCCATGGTCATTAGCTGGCCATGATTACGCAAATTTAAACAACAAAACCTTTGCTCACCTAATTGACGCAAATACCAAACACAGGTCAGTAAATCTGCCACCATGCATGACTCATTCATTTAGGACCTCACTTCTGAAACAAGCATTATGCAGTGTCCACGTCATTACAAATAGTGTTCAATTAAAATTGCACGTCATGAAAATTTATATAAAATATATGGGAAATTTCCCATCATATACATTAACATGACATGATCTTCGGGTACTGCGCATGACGATATTTTTGTAAGTACCAGCATTAAAATAACAACTCAGGTAAAGAATATGAACTTGCTGATGTTATCCAAACCAGTCCAGATTGGATGAGTAATTGTTGCTATCCAATAGTTTACGGTTTACATATAGTGAACTAACGAACTAACCAATGGGTAGAGACCAAGATTTACTTGTTGAAGAAAGTTCTACTTTCTGATCACTTTGATTTTGACATCTCAAGTCTGGTCATGAAAAGGCAATCATTAGCTTATGATGAGTTAACTTACTAATGAAATCAGGCCAAAAGACATGATATTAATTTTTATAAAATTATTGTATCATATTTTTTGCATTTGGTCCTGTAGGAACAGCAATTGACAATTAAGAACTTTAGTTTTGAAAAAAATGTTAGATTACCTTTGATAATTTTAATAAATTGCTTTTGATATTATTTTTCTTTCTCTCCACCTATTTTGCACTAGTCTCTGTGGATCAAATGTTTTTATTTGAGGTCTTTTATTTTTGGTATATTGATGACATACTATTTATGGGGTACATAGTCAGCATTTACTGGCAAAATATTAGTATTTATCAGCAGAAATCTCACAGATATCATTATATTGGAATTGTAGTACATGTGTATTATATATTGAATATATTATTTTATATATATTGTTTCAGTCCATCAGCAAGCAAGGCAAAGATCAAGGAAGCTCACAAACGTGTCATGCTGCTAAACCATCCAGATAAAGGTATAATCATCTTTTATGTTATTTCAAGAAATAAAAATTCTATAGAATTTTGAGAAGAATCGCTCTCTCTGTTCATTTGTCATTGTTTATTTAAAGTATACTTGTAAATGTACTTTATGTTTCTGTCAATGTATTTATTTATTATGTATTGTCATTTTGCTTGTGGATTCAATATCTTATATTGTTATATTTTCATGTTATATTGTTATATTTTCTTTATTATTATCTAAATGTGTAAAGCACTTCACTTTATTTTATTGTTGTTTTGGGGGTATAGATGGTTGGTTTCATACTGCATATGCCACTCCTTGTAATCTTATTGTTTGATTTTATTTTGTTTCTTTTTGCCTGATTTGTTAATTGTCTTTATGGTTCAGATTTGTTTTCTATGGAAACACTATACATATTTGGAGTAATCTTGTATGCAAATAATGGTACAAAGAACATATTTCAACATTTTATTTTAATTTGAAATTTCACTTTTGCAGTTAGCATTAACCCATACTCTAAAAGTAAAACCAAACTTTCCATTTTTTTGTCCATATATTTGATTATATGAAAATCATAGACTTGAATGTTTATTTTTTAAAAATCATTTTTTTTTATTTGGCTTGAAAATATGTACCATGAATATAATTAAAATTTTATGTAAACCATACCTACTGTACAGTTAATAACCTTTATTATCATTTAACACTATTTCACTCTTTCCTCCCTATTTTAATCATTCTTTAATATTAATTATGGCTTAAAGAAATAATAATTTTCACTGATAATTTACTATTTTCTGGCTAGCATTTGTCTCATAATCTTAATCGATAGAGGAAGTGGATTTTGAAGAGCTTGAACTTTTGATGCATCTATAGTTTCTTGTAAATAACATAAAAGTTTATTATTATTACAGGTGGTTCTCCTTATCTGGCAGCAAAGATAAATGAAGCTAAGGATTACCTGGATAGTTCTCGACCTGGCGGCAGTTAATAATAAATTAATATTATAGAGCCTGGAACATTTGAGAATAAATACAATGTATATGTATACACTTTTAAAAAACAATACTATATAATTAAAATAAATAGTTAATGACTTTTTGCCAGAAGTGGATATGTGAATCTGTTCCTGTGGTAATCATAAGGGATCTTCCGGTTATGGCATTTAATTTATTTGAAGGTTTGATAAAATGATAATTGGATACTTTACTCAGTGTTAAGAAAGTAACCTTTTTATGGAAAAAAAAACAAAAAAAACAAAAAATATTTGTGATTTATGTGTGTTTGTGTGAATAATTCATGTTCAGATATTGATAGTGTGAGTTTGCATGAAAATGTGAATTGTCAAAATGGTAATAAATGTTAGTATTAATCTACTTTCCATGTTTAATATGTTTGTTGTTTGATATAACCTAACCACATTTTACATTTTCTCACTTTGCTATGTATTAGCAGAAGTTGCAACAGTGTATGAGAGAGAGGATTAATGCAAAATTGGTGTGAGTGGCAAGTTGGCAAAATTAATGAGCTGTCTGTCAAAACAAACAGAAATGAACTTAATCAAATGTGTGGGGTAAGGGATGTCTAACGAACAGAAATGAAATTAAAACCTGTGGGATAAGTGATGTCTAACTAACAGAAATGAACTTAATCAAATGTGTGCAGTAAGGGATGTCTAACAAACAGAAATGAACTTAATCAAATGTGTGCAGTAAGGGATGTCTAACAAACAGAAATGAACTTAATCAAATGTGTGCAGTAAGGGATGCCTAACAAACAGAAATGAACTTAATCAAATGTGTGCGGTAAGGGATGTCTAACAAACAGAAACGAACTTAATCAAACGTGTGGGGTAAGTGATATCTAATTAACAGAAATGAACTTAAATCAAACGTGTGGGGTAAGTGATGTCTAACTAATAGAAATGAACTTAATCAAACGTGTGGGGTGAGGGATGTATAACAGAAATTAACTTATCAAACGTGTGGGGTGAGGGATGTCTAACAGAAATGAACTTAATCAAACGTGTAGGGGTAAGGGATGTCTAACAAACAGAAATGAACTTAATCAAACGTGTCGTGGTAAGGGATGTCTATAACAAACAGAAATGAACTTAACCAAATGTGTGGGGTAAGGGATGTCTAACTAACAGAAATGAACTTAATCAAATGTGTGCGTTAAGGGATGTCTAAGAGAAATGAACTTAATGTGTGGGGTAAGTGATGTCTAACAGAAATTAACTTAATCAAATGTGTGCGGTAAGGGATGTCTAACAGAAATGAATTTAATCAAACGTGTGGGGTGAGGGATGTCTAACTAACAGAAATGAACTTAATCAAACGTGTGGGGTGAGGAATGTCTAACAGAAATGAACTTAGTGGTATAATACTATAAATTAAACTTTTTGCATAAAAAGAATAAGTATGCATTTAGGACACTAATTGAAAAGGTTTATTCACATATTTTCAAACGTGGGGTGAGGGATGTCTAACAAAGTAACGATGATCAACATACTCGCTGTGCTAGGCATGCTAAAAAAAACTTTTTTAGCCATCCTATAAACACTGATCCTCGGAAACAATTTTCTTTCATCAATTACAGATTACTGATAATTTGTTTTATGTGGTGAACTATGTATCACTCTAACAAATTGTATATTATTATTAAATGTTTCTTTTTATGGGGGGAGGGGGTTGGTGGTGTGGTGAAAAATTAAAAACACCACACACACATGAATCTTTCTTTTAATATATTCTTTCCTTTAGTTAGTCTATATGCAATGTTTGATACAAGTGATCACGACAGCTGCTTTAACCTTGCATCATTTAGCGAAGCTTGTTTGGATCCCTACCTTTCAATCGCTTCCACACATGTCAATGTCCTCTTTGTTGGGCCTTTCATCAATCCCCAAAACAACTTTAAGACTTGCTTTGTTCGTTTGCCTCTGTTTTCACAAACACTTTTACATATTCACATTGACTCACAGAACACATGATTTAAAAGTGCATTGTTCCGACTACGTGATCAGCTCAATAAAATTGTTACCCTTCCCTCCCGCAAAAAAAAAACAACCTGACATAATTATCACTCCCGTAATGATTTCAGAACTGCCCTCTCATCCTAAAATTAATTAAATCAGCATAGAGGTTTCTTTCCTTAACGATCACAAATATTTTAAAAATTAGTCGGGTTCTGGCTGTGGATCGAGGGCAGTGTCTCGTTAAACGAAACAACCAGCCAAAACAGACAAGCACTGTAAGTGTAACTGACATCGGCTAAGCATCTTACACGGAACTAAGATAAAATCTGCTCGATGCGTCACAATCTGTGAACTGATCCCACCAAGGAACACTTCCTTGCATTCTAGGGACATCAGAAACTTGATATGAATAATTTTATTTTAGAAGGCCTACTAAATATCTGTTCGCCATAAAGCCGAAAATAGCGCTGGTCGTATCCTAGTTTGTAAAAAAAAGTTTAAAAAAATTAAATAAATATTTATTTTTTAAAATGTTGTATTTTCTATTCCACTGCTTTACCGGTATAAATCAAATACAACTGTATTTGTTTTTCATCATTTACTGATAAAGGACTCAAATATATTCTGAACTGGTGATTCGTTATCATCGGTCACTCCGTTTCCTAAAACAATATCTCATGATTCACGTAGGTTTTATTATGCCAATGGGGCAGTAACCTCAAATCCACTGCATTGCTCTATGTCAAGGGTGCACAAACTTTTTAGGTCAGAGGGACAAATTTCCAACTGATAGTGCGTGGAGGGCCGCCACATGGATGGCTCAGTAGAAAAAAACAACACAAATAATGAAATAATGTGCTTTACATTCCTAATAATGGTAACATCCAAAAGTCCTCTGGGGCCGCGGTTTGGACACCCCTACGTCGCCGCTATAACCTGGGGTGACTTTGTAATAATGAATTATATATAATTAGTTATGATACAAGATCTCTACAAGTGCAGAGTATGGGTCACTGGTTAGATCTGTATATCTGCAGATATACTGGTATGTCGCCACGTTGGCTCCGCCCCCACCCAACCCTTTGTTGAGAATCAATGTTTATGAATATATGACGATTATAAATAGACGAATAAAGGACAAGTTGTAATCATTAGATTATCACTTTGGACTACAAAACACTTCACTAAAAATAATAACAAGAAATTTAATAAGGAAAAGTTAACAAGATAAAAATTATAGATACAAAGTCATTTTGCTACACTGGAGTCACTTTCTGGATGGGCACTTATCTTATGCGCTGGAATGACGTCACAGTCTTGTAGACTTAGATCTGCCACAGCCAATAGATTAGAATGTTGCACTCAAGCCAGGGACAAATAATAAGCAATCAGCCACTAAGGCATTCAGCTACAAAACAAGCCACAAAGCTCAGTCAGAACTAAAAATAAAAACCCTACTTCAGCCAGGGTTTTGCTCTGCATATATGATCCAATATGTCTGGGAAAGACTCTCCTCCAATTATCACCCTCAGACAATTTCAGGAACGAGTGAAGATAAAATTTTCACTTTGGGACTTTTATCACCCTTGGGATCACACCTGCGTCTATTTGACACGCTTTCGATCTGACCAATTACTTAGCACTAATACGGATTATGTCTTTCTAACGACTTCTAAACGCACACGCTGACCTAGCTAACAATGCTTCCCATTGTATTCCAAAACACACACATGTGCCACAAAAATAATCTCTAGCTACGCTTATCATATCGGCCATTGATCTCGCAACTTAAGCAACAAACACTCGATCACCTATCTGCAGCAAAATACGCACACGTCATTCAAATTACAATAACGTTCAATTTAAATGCAACAATGAAAATTTATATAAAATATATGGGAAAATCCCCCATCATACAACACCCTGCTCTATGACTTTGTCCTCTGTGCTTAAAGTGTACCTTCTGGTTGTGAAGTAATTTTCCAGATGTGAGAGTTTAGAGACTGTATTTCAACCATAGAATCCGAACTGTTGACATTAATTGTTGAGTGTAGTTAAATTCGTATTTTATTCTGCGAACAATAGAAATCATGAAATCTCTAAAATGGAGGTGACGTACTGTCAGGCCATCACCTGTGCTTTAGGGCCTATCACAGCTGACAAAGTGTATAGAGGACTTGATTGTATTTAGTAATTTGTTGTGTGATGCAAATTTAGAGTACTGTAAAGCATAAAACACCAGTACAATATCTTTTGGTTCGTACACAATTTATTTTTCCAGGGCATGTAGAATTAGTCTCCTATCAAGATAAATTCAATCAGCTCGGATGAATACTGAGTGACAGATGAAATCAGCTCGAATGAATATTGAGTGAAGGATGAACAACGAATGATCAGATTGTGTACGAATTGTTGACTTTTTAGAGAGGTTTTAAAAAGCAATGACAGTTGTAATTGATTACAGAGCAGTGTGTCAGTCATTTTTTTTTCAAAAACAGTGCTAGCTATCAATTTAGTGGCGTTTATTTTGTTGGAAAGAGAAATTGCTATGAAAAATAGTGTTTATTTTGTTGGAAAGACAATCAGTTCTAGCTATCAATTTTGTGGTGTTTATTTTTGGGGAAAGACAAATTGTTAGCTATCAAATTAATGGTGTTTATTTTGTTGTCAAGACAAATTGCTAGTTATCAATTTAGTGTGCTAGCTATCAATTTAGTGATATTTATTTTGTTTCTTGTAGAGCGGCCCTGTATTTATACCGTCGGCGCTAGTCTGCAGGTGAAACGTTCTCCGATCTTTCTTTAATCTGCAGAATAACGCGATCGATTTGTTTTTCGATTTTATTTTTTATTACAAAAGTGATCAGTGTCTCTCGCCATCGTCTAAAGTAGCCGGTCTGGACAACTAGCCAAGAGAGCGTCTCTGAATGCTAGGCACTTGCAGCTAGATTCCTGTCAGCTAGTCAATTGACGATACTGCTTACGTTTGCAGTAACTTTGAGAGGAAAAAAAAAAGTAAAGTTCGTTTCTGCTGGATTTCAGCCTTGAAAACAGCTACGATTGATGAATCGATTTTGAACAGAAAACCTGTTTCATCCGACTTTGAAGAAACGTTTTTTTTTTCTTTTTTTTTTAAAGAAAAAGAAGAAAAAGAGCAACACAGACTTATTGCACTTTAAATAGTCGTCCGCACGTGAGCCCCTCATTAACGATTGCCTCGCAGCGTTCCTTGTTCTGTTTTCTGTCTATTGATCATCGCGTTACAGAGCAACTCGACAGTCGCCTCGTGCCTATTTGAAGAGTTTGATAATACCACGAACATCTGCACTCACGCACGCGCACACACCTGTAATAAAATAACCTACTCTCTTAAATGTCATTATATTTTTCGCACACTTCAAAATGTGATTACATGCAGAATTGGCAAGACGCCTGCCGTCTTCATGTGCTTCTGTCTCGACCGTCGCCGGCATGTGACATAGCCGCACCCATCATAACAACTCGTGACCGTGTCGCCATTACAAAACCGTGTGTGGCTCTGTGGGTGGAGCCAGTTTAATTTATCGGTTTTTATAATATGCCAGTAAGTGCCGACAAAAGGTGATTTTGTCCTTTCTTTTTTCAAACATATTTTTCTTTAGCCATGTTTGTCAATTCTGTCTGTTTAAAAATAGGCTAAGTCGCTTTGTTTTCAGCGAAAGGTCTAAATATTGTTGTCGCAAAGACGCGGTATAATTTAAAATAAGATTTAAATGCAAAACAACGACAATAACAAACACTTATCAAACTTGACTGGCCTGATTAAGCTTCTCCAACATTCCACTGAGCCTTAGGTCAACACTGGCTGTTTATCTCCCTGTGATTTGCCTGAATTAGGCTTACCCCTCTGATGCACTTTCTTACACACACACACACACACACACACACACACACAAATCTGTCAAATCTGTATTGCTCCTCAAACTGAAGCATATTATCTTAATTACCGATTACATTTATAAACACGCATATACACATACATCGATGATGAATCCAACTTATATTATTTTTTCTAAATATATTCACAACACAGATTTTTAAAAAATATATTTATTGAAAGTTTTTGCAATACTAACTTATCTCCGGAATGGTCGTTGATCGTCCTAATTTTCCACGACTAATTAAAACAATAAAATGTCAGTTACATGATAAAACTGCATAAGTCGTTTTCATCAGGGGACACTAATCTTAAGATAATTTTGAGTGATTGATTAGAGTTGACGTTCTTTGGCAATTCCAGGCGCGGACGTAGTCAACGAACGGTGAAAGTGGACGTCAACAAGTGAAAATATTTTTATATTGGCCTTGCGGCATGATTAATTTTGAGAAGTTATTCACTCTGCTTATAACTCGCATAACGGTGTGAGCCGATCTCATTCCAGTCTAGACAGTACACACCCACTTACATATACACACACAGCTTGTTAATAAATACTGTTGTTTTTAGGCCAATTCTGTCAATCCACACCAATCAGAGCATGTGGTGCAAAACTTCAACTCCGGAACTAGACTTAAGTGTTTGTAACCGGAATTAGTGGTCACAGCTGTGCTTCTGCAAATAAACTTTGACAACTCTGAGCAATGATGGATAAAGCCGGTATTCGGATATGGATCGTAAACGCTATTTCCGATGTAATTAATGACACTGTGATCTTTGTTGGCTGGTAACTAAATTAAAAAATATTTGTATCTCACTCTCCGAAATGTTAGTTACATATCGACAAAAAGTAGATTAGAAACCGCTCGCTTGGTAAAATAATCTCCCTTTCTTTAGCCAAATGATCGCCGGTCTGCTAGTGCTTGAGAAATAAACGTTTCGATGCAGTAAGTCATTTAGTTCAGTACTAAAGCAATCAAAAACCATCCATTTGACTAAATTAGTTTGTCATTCAAGACTCGTTGTGCTGCTTAATGTCGCTGAGTAGGTTAATTGTGGGACCGGAAATGGGGTAGTGGGTGTTTCTGGCTTTGATTCCATGCAACGTCGGATAAGGAGAAACTTGAATCACAAATATCGCAGTGTGGAAATGCATCAAATTAGCAATTTCAAAGACCACTCTTAAGATGCATTTCTTTATATAACTAAAGCATCAACTTATGTATTAAGACAAAAATAGTGTAGTGATCCGTATTAAAGTGTACGAAAGAAATTAACTCTATGTTTGATTGGTTACTGGCTTTTAGTGCGCTTGGTTAACTGGCTACTGTTTTTTTTGTGCGCTTGGTTGACTGGCTACTGGTTTTTTGTGCGCTTGGTTGAGTTTTTTTTAATTTGTTTACTCTTTAAAATGGGTTATACCATAAAACATTTTGCTACGGATGTACGGTGAAATAAATTTACTCTTAAAATTATTAATGATCTATTTAATTAATAATATTATATGTGTCTTGTGATTATAGTTTTGTTCCTTTAAATAATATTTAAATATTTTTAAAATAAAAAAGTGGACCTTAAGCTACTTGTCAAGTAATTAACTGGCTTCAGAGGTGGTTCCAGAATGAAAATATTCAAATATATTTATATATATTCACCTTGCATTAATTAAAATTACAGGTAGAGTCCATATTCCAGGACTGAATCGCAGAGTAACTATGAATGATGTAGTGGATTTATGAGACAATTGTCTATAACGGCTCTACCCCCCCCCCCCCAGCCACCCAACAATCCTTGTTATTTAGAAGATAGAAGATATGAATAAAATAACATACTCTGTGGTTTTCTAATGGCAACTATTTATTGCAGAATAAACATTAGCTAAAAGTGTGATAACGATTGATAATATAATTAAGATACTAGAATGTCACTTTATTATTAATCATCGAAATGACCAGGCATTAAACTCCGAAAATGTTCATTCAATGATAGCAGTAAAGTTGTTGACTTAGTTGTAGTAGAGGCCTTCTCTTCAGCTCGCGTTGATGGGCTGGATGTTTTAGCAGCATACACAGTGGCTGTGGTGTACTTTGGCAGTCACAGGCCCATGGAACAATCCTTGGTGTTTATGCTGGAGTGCATAGCTGCTACAACTGTTGGCTGCTGCAGTCTAAGGAAAAGGGTCACTTTTACGAGTTCACTCTAGCCACAAATGACTCAGTCTCTCTCAGTGAGAGACACAAAATTAATAATGATAACTACTGGTTATCAAACGTTTTTCAGTAGAGTTGGTATGAAAGACCGTGATAAGATGTTAGATGACATGATATTTCCCTCTGTCAGTATACTAGTTAATTAAATGTCAGTACTTACTTGTACAATACTTAAACATATGTATAATATTCAAAGACAATCAGCAGTGTTAACTATTCAAAGAACATGAATTTGTAAAAGAAAATCATTGTGTTAGTTTAAAATTATCAATAAGACACTTGGTTGATTATGTTAATCACACAGTGAAACAAGTAATAAACACTGATCTAACAATTGTTGGAACAAAAGAGTTTCATGTATTTTAAATTACTAAGAATGAAATAGTAATGTGTTTAAAATATAATTTGTAATTCCTGCATTCATAGAGAAGTAGATTTTCTCACCATGATACTGTGGAGTTAATTAATCCATTAGGATTTTTTCACATTGGCGTAATTATTATTTAGCTAAGGTAGGCATTGTCTTTCATTGAAGATGGTGAAAAATGTCTGCCCGAGTTTGTTGTGGTTGGTGGTTCCGCTGACATTCACCCCAGAAGCTGCAAGAGACCTTTCATCTTCTTGATGTTCTCAGTCTTGGTCTGCTTCTGGGGGGATCCCCACAGCCTCGCGGTGAGATGGAGGGCGGGAGGGCTGGCGGAAGGGGGTGAAACAGGCAGCACCAGTTTGGCGCACACCCTCAACCGCCCTCCTTTGGTGGGAATGGTGCCCGAGTTTGGTGTACACAAGGTTTTTAAATGGTGTTGAGAAAGCTGCAAAGGATTCCACTATAGTTTCAGCCTACTGATAATATATGGAAATAAGAAAACGTTATGCCCTTCGTTAATTAAACTCGCCCATACGGTACCAGCTTCACCATTAGTGTCATCAAGTTGTGTTGACAATTCGTGCATAATGTGTTTTGGTGTAATTGACAATGAGGTCAAAAAGTGAGTTTTACTTTTGTTTCTGTGGTATTTTGGGGTACGCACATGAAGGTGATGATAGATTTTTAATGCAAGCAGTTTCAGTTTATTAATTAATTAAACAGGAGGGGGTGGTTAGAATATGACAATATATATGTATGTGTGACACGACACAACCCTAGTTATTGGTTATTATTATTATTAATCACCCTTAACTAATTGCAAGAGATGAGACTTAATTTATATTATTAATAATTCTCCAGAAGACACCACTCGTCTCTCTCATTTGGTGGATTTGAGGGCGCATTTGTCTATCTTCCAAAACATTAAAGAGAAACATTTACTGTCACACAATATTTCTGTAGGTGGAGAACTTCTTACCAAAAGAAAAGATAAATCTGTCTTTTAATCTATATTGAGTGAGCCCCCATCCACCCACTATCTCTCCAACATATGGTTATCAATATGTGTAAAAGGTCAATACATTTTATTTAACAATAAATTTTATAAATCAATAATCATATATACATTTAGCAAATACAATGAAAAGATTATTTGACATCAATATTTCCAATAAAGTTTCAATAGTTTCAATGTTTACCCAATGTTATATCCAAACATATAATCAGCAGGTTAGTGTAAAAATAAATCACAGGATAATTCTTTTCAGAGTACAGAAATGGAGAAACCCTCTACATACCCTTTCGATTCATTATCACTTATCCTGTTGTATTCATCTTTAGCTGTATCCTGTAACAAACCTGATAAATTAATGACTCAATGTTCCTGTGGAAACTTATTAGCTTTCACAATTTTTTCAAATGTAGTGAGAAAAGTGTCATTACGGGTCTTTTTGCTCCTGAAAAGGTAACATATTTATCCTAATGGAGTAACTCTTTTGTCTGCGGTCCATTCCCTCACTGGAATGCAAACTCCCTTTGCTATCTTTCCAGTTTCAAGGCTAGAATATGTTCTTGTTCTAATTGCTTTGCTTGTGCCTCTATTCAGTTTGCTTCTTTGTCTGCCTCTATTCGTTTAGCTTCTTTGTCTGCCTCTATTCGTTTAGCTTTGAGTTCTCCTGCACATCTGTTATCATTGTGTTCTGCTGCACGTTCTTCTCATCCTATATCTGCTTGTTCCTTCTCAATTCTTTCTCTATCTTTGAACTCGGTTCGGACGTAGTTTGCTAGATCTTCATCTTTATATCCTAGCAATGAACCTTTCTTCTGCAGATTCTCAATAATCTGTTCAAAATCCTTCACATTTATTTATTTAGAAAGCTTTGTTCTAAAATAAATTTCACACACACAAAATCTGTTCGGTAAAAGAAAACATGCTTTTCTGAACCATAAAACTAGGTCAACAGTAATCTACACTATTAATATCTTTTGAAGTTTATTGCTACCAATCAGTGCAACACATCGACTTCTCTCACAATGATTTACTTAGTCAACACACCAATACATCAATCACAGTTAACAGGCACACACTAGTTCCAACTAAAATGTATTACATGTCAACATATCAATATTCGCTATTCCCTGCAAAAGAATACATACACAATATACAACAATGAAAAGTGGAAAAAGAAAACAATATATTGCTCTGATCAACTCTAAAATCAGTAAGTGTTACGATTTGTATGTCGTTTGTCTACGCAATATTTACTTTCCCTTGGTTCAATAATTCTTTGTTACAACTTAGAAAATCTGAAAAATATTCTACTCATTATAACACTTCACAAGTTCTCACTTGATACCTACACATATATCTATTTATCCCACGACCATTTCCCAACTGTTAATTCCAGTGTTTGTTTAAAGACTCTGCCTCAGCATGAGGATTTAAAGATTATTAATTTTTAACGTTACACCTATGCTGATGACAGACTGGTTGCCAGACTCACTCTTCAGTCTCCTTAATTAATATCTAAACTGAGAGAATTAATAGTGACAATGAATCAGTGTAATATTGTGCAAATTATGTATGTTATCCTAATAATGACTAATTATGCATACAAACATTCACATTTGACTCAACCCCAGCCTAAGTCACTTTTGGTCTTCCTCTCACTAATAATTAGCCAACTTCTGTTATTTGGATAACAAAAATATACAAATTTAATATTTAACAAAATAGTAAATCCATAAATCAATCAATACATACAAACATGAAGGTCATTAGGACTACCTATTCTGTCTTTAAATGTTTATATGGATTGTAACACAAATTTCTGACCTCAGAGTCTATTAGACGCCCACTTATCTGAACATCAGTAGTTATTAGAGAAGTCCCTCTGGCAATTCACACTTAGCTTGTTCACTCAAATAATTTGATTTGATTAATTCATTCATACACGGATAAAGACACAAAAAGACTAGAAAAATAAAGAAATGCACAACAGTTTTCTGCAGCACTCGACCCTTTACATATGAAAAGTCAAACGGTTCTTTTAATGTGTCTAATTAATTATCAGTCCCGAAACAATAACATGCACTCTAGCCGTTACATATGATAAGTCAAATGATTCTTTTAATGCGTCTAATTCTAATTATCAGTCCTGAACCAACGACATGCACTCTACTCATGAATAACCAGCGGCAGTGCCGTCTTAACGAATGGGCACGCTGTGCAGTTACCCTGTGCCCCCATGCTAATCTATGTATGTTGTGACTTGCTGCCAATTTTTATTCCTGTGAGTGGTTCTGTAGGTAGGGGGCCCAGTGCACTGCTTTACCCGTGGGACTACAATGCTGCTAAGGCGGCCTTGACCACCAGTTTCAATACTCCGTTGCAAAGAATGTCTTTTAACTTTAACCTTGCTTTTTCTTTCAATTCAGGTTTGAACTTCAAATTTCATTTAGACTGGAGCAAGTATCAACTTTAATTCGCTGTTATATACAACCCACAATACAGTAAATATCGTTAGAGAGATAAAGCAAAACAAAACAATATACAACCCACAATACAGTAAATATCGTTAGAGAGATAAAGCAAAACAAAACAATACCAGAGAAGCTTTAAAGTCAGTTTTAGCTGTCACAATTTGCCCGTCGTCTTCAGCCACTGATATCTCTTAAAATTCTGATACAAACATCGACTTCTGTTTACAGAATTTCGATCTGTGTAGCAGAATATTATAAAGAAAGAAAGCAATCAAAACCAGAGAAACCAAAGTCCATTAACTCACTCCTGGAACATCTGAAATACACAGCAATTAATAATATTTTAACATAAAGAACAATCACTCACTATTATTCATACTTCACAATATACTTTGCAGGAGGTGAAATAAAAAAAATTATGAAAAAAGTAAAATTCTCATCCCTCCAATCATGTTAGAATTTGTCAAGCTGTTATGTTGCATCTGGACTCATTTAAAAAATGTCAGGGTGGCGAATACACTGGGTAACAACAAATTTGCTATATATATTAGATATAAATGGGCTCTAATTTCTGGCCAGGGATTAATAAGCGTCGATACAGAAGTCAGCACCTCTGCTAGACAACATCCCTACTTATTCAGCCCTCACACCTTCAGTTATGCACCCCCCTCCCCTCGTCCAGTCGATGCTTTTCATTCATTCACTAGTCAAGTAAAACCAACTGCTTCACGCTCGACCAAAATATACAACGAATTGGAATAAAAATGATAATTAAAATGCAACTAAAAGATTAGAAAATTGGTTGACTTGATTATTATTGTTACAAAATCATACGACCTGTGCAGTGTATAACTTTATAGTTAGCCCTATATATTCCATAGTTAGCCATATATATCCCATAGTTAGCCATATATATCCCAGTTCTCGTCGGAGGTCACCAGGTCGTATAATCTGACGTTAAGAGCAACAGATCTGGTAAAAGTTATAACAGATGCGTCTAAACTCCTTACACAGTAATAATTAAAACATACTCTTATGACTTAAGCAATATCTTTATTGACAAGAGCTCAAAGAATTAATTAATAGCATTAGAGAAGTTTAAAAACAAACGTAAAGATTTATCTTTCATAAAAAAAGGTCTTGTTAAAGGTCCTACACGATATTTAAGAAACAGCACAGGGTAGAAATGCATTTAAAAAATTAAATATTTACCCGATATTTTAATAAAAGAATCTGAACACATAGTTATGGTTTGTTCAGTAAAGAATAATGTGGAGGTTGACGGACACACCACACTAATCAACAATGCAATTTAATGCAACATTCCTTTCGAAAGTTAAAAATCGAGGCCGGAGTGAATGAGCGCAATTTGGAGAGTTCGTCTCAGGAGCCAAATGTCCTTACATAGATAGACCTGTGTGTATGTTTGAGTGTGTGTGTGTGTGTGTGTGTGTGTGTGTGTGTGTGTGTGTGCCATTGGTGCAAATGTAATATTCTAAGATCTTTGATTGAAGATGCTAGTTTAACCTACCAACTACTGAAATTCACTAGCATTGAAATGCATTATTGATATGACATTACGAGAATGCCCTTTGAAAAAGTTGTATTCACTGCTCGAGATTAGAAAGTGACAATAAAGTAGGAGGTTTGTTGGCCCTTCAGGATCCGCTTCTCTTCGATTGATGTTTTAGTTTAGTCTCTAAAATAATGTGAACCGGAGCCAGACTCAGGCCATACGCTGGCTGGATGTCGAGTCTCAGTTCACTCAGTCGGAACGGAAGAGCCGCAAAAAAGCTGGCTCTGGCGCTGCCCACCAACCTGAACAGTTAACTTTGGATATTTGTAAAGTATACGGTAAAGCGGTGATCAATATCATCGAATACGCACGAAAGAAATTTCGAAGAAAAAGACAAAAAGAATTGAGTAATAATAATAATTTAAAAAAAAAAGGATAAGTTCCACGTGGCGCATCATATGACAACCCATGACTCTTATGATATTTAAGCATGCTAGTATATGCAGGTCTTAAACCAGTCATCTGTTTTATGTTTATTTTATTTTATTTTTCCAGTTAACTGGAGCGGGTTGTGCTTATTTCATCGAAATGAATTTATTTTTTATTTTAAAATCCATTCCTTAACACAGTTATTTTTATGCTGTTGCCGTCACGACAGAAATCCTTTGCGCAGGAAGAATTGTCTTATGAAGCGCCTGATATTTATCTTTATGTGCGGTATTTATACAGAAAAATACTTTGCAAGTGGCACTGATGTTCGTGAATTGCGATTTAAAGGGGACAAAACTGTGGTATGTCGTCATTGTGTGTTTTGGTCACATGATTTTTAGTATCCGCCATCATGGTGCAGAAAGTCATTTATTTTAGGCGTCTTGTGCGCAAAGTTTTGTAACGTTTGTTGCTGCTGACATATAGGAAAAATCGGTGACATTCGTTGGATCTAGACTTCGGTAAGAAGTTATAAGACTCCATATTATAAGAAAAATCATAGTAAGACAGCGACTTCATGTCTAGACGCTGTTAGTACTGACGAACGTTCTCTTCAACAGTTACTTGGACAAGTAGTTCGTCCACGGATGCTTTAAGTTATATGTATATTATTCTAATTGTTATAGATAGTACACATCCGTACTCTGTCATAAAAGTGTTTGGAAATATATTTAATATTATGTTTTTTTGTTTCATATCTGTATATTTGAGGTATTATGAGTATGACTTGATATATTTATAATGACTGATCCCGTTATTTTGATATGGTGTTCCTAATTTAGAGTACGGAATTTCTTAATCTTATAGTTATACTCTAGTCGCTTCACTATTTTTAATAACAACGAAATTTCCAGCTGGTGACAAATAAATTGCTGTCTATTTTAATAACGGTTATGAGAAATGAGATAGGCATGGTCGTTGATTTAAGACCAAGTAACAGCATAATCTGAATCTAGTGTGTATATTTTACTTTTTTTTTTTTTTTTTAACACGGATCACTGAGGTTTTATGTCAGACTATATAGTTTAAGGAGGAATTAATATTAATGCTAATAAAGAGTTAGAGCTAATTATGCTTTCATTTACTGTTATTATAATGTTCTGTTTTTCTTTGTACATTTGTGTGAGGAGGTATTTTATAGATTTACATATAATAATACATGGGAATTAAAAGTAAGAATTAATTATACTTTCTTTTACAATTATTGCAAACTGTCATTTAATTTTTATTATTTTCTCTCAATGTATGGTGCACAAACAGGATGTAATTTAATTACCTACAGTATATGTTTATTCACTTATTTATTATATATGTTATTCACTTATTATTTGATGACAAAAAAATTAATACATTTTGTATGTTTAGGAAACAATAGTGTTAATGTTAGGAATTCTAGGTTTAATATTGTAATGTTCATTTGATAAGCCTTACATTTCTAATTAATTAAAAAATATTACAGAACGAATATACTATTACTAATAAAGTAATATATTATATAGTAGTTTTTTATGTTGTGTATGTTACTTTGTTAGAAAGCACATTTTATTTGTTACATTGTTTGTACTTTTTAAAGTCATATAAATCATCAAATGCTTTAAAAGTGGACAGAATTTTTGAGTATAACTATAAACAACACTTGTAAATGTTTGTATTTAGAACCATCCATTTTTAGTATACATAAAAATTTGGCTTTTTTTCCACTGTCCTTTTTGCATGAACTTTTACTCCTACCTATATCCATTCTTACCTATACATTAAACCTCTTGACAAACTTTTCATATTTTCATTAATTGCATATATTCATTACCTGAATACATGTATTTTAAAAATTAAATTACATTGTAAATCATTCTTAATATCCCAGTTTCATAATCATATACTTTAATCGCAGGCTAAAGCTATAACAAATTACTTAATTAGTATAATCTACTGATAACATTTGGTTTACTTTAGTGATATGTTTATTATTATCCTCATTTCAATATATATTTTAGCAGGAAGCAAATTATAAATGGGAATTAAAAAGAAATCCTGTAAGAAAAACAGTTTAATTTTTATTATTATGCTACAGGATACTGAAGTGACAGTGTCACTTAAGATCATGTTGTTAGATAGTAGTTCATGTCATAGTAAAGTTTATTTCAATGAGAACTGTCAAAAGTAAGATTGCATTTGATTTGCACTTTTTTTTTTTTTTTACATGAAGTGTATCTTCTGTTTTGCACTTATTCATAACAAACTGATTATATATTAGATATTATTGCTATGCAAATAGAGTGTACAAGAAGATCATTTTATATAACAGATATGATACAAACAATAAATGAATGGATCACTATTCACATGTTACTAGCCAATTTAATTTTCTGTATACATTTTATTTGGTCTTGTCCTACTGCCTCACCTTGATATATATAGACTTCAGAATCCCTTCCATTTGGATGGTCTCTTAGTATACTATAATAACACAGTCAGAATGGGAAAAAAAATATTTACTCAACTAGTTTGCTTACGGTTAAAATATAAGTATGCTTTAGTGCATTTGTTAGAAATAAATTTGATAATTTATAAATATAATAAACCATTTCTTTGCAAATCTATCTGTCTATCTATGTGTATTCATATGCACCTGTCTTGTTCTTTGATTTTAAGCAGGTTTGACAGTTCAGAGTGGTTCATAGTATTGGCCTTAGTGGTCAATAGTCCAGACATTGCTTACCATTAATACCATTGATTTATGAAAGATATATTTATTCACTTTATTTCTGATTAGTTTCTGATAATGTCATAATACTAATACACATAATATCAAAACAGTAAGAACTAAGATTCTTGTCTTAAAACAGCACTCATCTTTCTAATGAGATATTTATTCACTGTGTATCTATTAAGTTTCTGATATTGCCCTAATACTATAATAAAATGTATAATAAATAATATGAAGATAAGAGACATTGGCTTTAGTTTATGAAAAAAGTATTACATATTGTTTTATGACAACATTTATTCAGATTTATTTTTAATTGAATGTCTACCTTCTCTTTGAAGTTTTATCCTCTCTCCCCCCCCCCCCCCCATTGAAATGACATTAGTACAATCTCTAAGTTGGATTAGCATTAGGAGATTAAAAAAAGAAAAATGTTTTGCTTTTGGATAATTAATTTATTTTTGCCAGTTCTGTGAATTTTCTCTTAGTAACACATAATGATATATGCTATAATTAAACTTAAAATATTCAACAACTTGCATATTCCCCACCTCCCCAATAAGATTAAGTAATATATGTAAATAGTATTTAATCAAAATGCTATAAATTATTAAATATTATAGCTGGGATACATGTATTATTACTTGTATTACTATTATTAAATTATCTTTATGTTTGAAAAGTAAAAATGTAGATTATTCTTTGAATTATAGGCACAACATAATTAAATCTAAGAATAGATTTTCATCATATTTTGTTGTTGATTATTTTATTGATTGCATCAATTTGGTTTTTTTGTTTACCTTCATTTGTATTAACTACTTACTCTAGAGTTAACTAACTTATTGACTTACAAATACATAAGTTAAAATAGTTTTACTCTAATTATTAAACACTATCTTAATTAATTAATTTTGTTATGAAATGTTTTAGCACATTTCTTTGACTTTTGGTGTGATTCTTTCCAATTTTCTACTGTTAGGTGTAAGAGAGCATGATGGTGGGGGAGTGCAGAATACCAGGTCACATCACAGGCCTGTACATATTTGCTGTTCTGAACTTGTTTGTGCTGTTTCATGTTAGTCTCGTCAGTGCTGAAGTTATTGTGGTAAGTGTTATACATAGTCTAAGAAAGTGTAAACTGTTCTAAACTTATTTTAGCTGTTTTCTTGTTAGCCTCCTCAGTCCTGTAGTTATTTTGGTAAGTTATGAACAAGTTAAGAATAGTCTTAACAATTTAATAATCTTAATTCTTATAAGGTTAATAATGATATAGCACCTTGCACCAGTGAAAAGTAAATGGGCTTTTCCTTTCAAATTATGTAATTGTAATGTGATTGATGATTTTATTTATAAGAAACTCTTAAACAAGAAAGACCTAATGTGATGTCAAATATTGTATTTTGATAAAAAAAGAAGTTAATACTAGTATGATCATTGTTCATTTTCTAGTTTTACATTGTACTGATACAAGTGATAGTGAAGAAACTTTTAAATTGTATTTATTTAAAAAAACATATACTAATAATTATTTAATAAATAACAGTAAAAGCTATTGATGAAAATTAATAAACAGAACACATTTTATTTTTGGATCTGGAATTGACTCTTATCTTGGATCATTGGGAAGAAAAATGTTAGTTATAATTAATAGTACCTCAACATAATATTTTAAATTTGACATTGTAATGGAGAGGATAGAGAATTATTGCTGTATTCAAGATAAGAAAGTGTAAAAACAAAAGAAAGAAAATTATAAATCAAAACTTTTGATAGGAATTGATAGCACTGACTGAAAAGAATTGAGATAATAACAAGTAAAAATAATGAAAAAAAAGCCAGTCTGTACTTTTATATATTTTATACCTATTTGTGAAGTCAAGTTTATGTAATGGTTATAATTTCAGTACTCGTTATTGTTGTCTTTTGTTTGATTTTATATTTTTATAATTAACAGTGTTGATTTAAACCAAATTTAGGTCAGAAAGAAATATTTGGACTTTTATTAATTATATTTTATTTGAAAATTTTTCTTTCAAGATTGATTTGACCACAAACAAAACCATTACCACCATTCAGGATCATCAAGCTGAGTTTGGTGGTGAGATTCCAGAAGAAGGGATTGCTGTAAGTTTCAGTCATTTAAATAATTTTAAATCTTTCCTTGAACTAGGTAAGCCCACTCGATATATGAAGACTGGAGACGTCACATATCGGCTGATTTCACTCTTTTTCAAAACTGTCCATCTCGGTAATTAGAAGAAAGAAATGGGTGAAAACTGTTTTAATAAATAAAGGAATCTTTGAACATTAAATATAAGTTTTGTTTGTACATTTGAAATATGTATTTATTACGTTTTGATCGATAAGAGTACAGCCAGTAAAGCGTACTGAAGTGCCCGTAGCGAAATTTGAACATGTCTGACCTCCGACATCGTTTTGGGGTATGCTCTCATAATGTGCTGTCGACTTTTCGGGATTCAACCAAAAAAATTAATCTTATATCAACAGAAAGCTAAGATAATGACCTTTAACACAAGCATTGGTTCATTTCAATTTAAAAAAATTTTACTGTAGCAAATTAGAGTCCAAATTATGTGTTATGTTTGACACATTATAACTTCGGAACCCATTTTCATCTATCAGCCTCCTTTATATTGTTAAAAATGTAATTTTTTGCCCTTTAAAATGGTATATAACATAAACCAGAAGTCTCTATCTCAGAAGAATGATTCACAATGAGTGCGGGAGACCCTAATAGTTTGAATCACGCTCGTGCCAACGGTGATGAGAGATCGCCATCTTGGACAAGACGTGTTTTAAAATGGATCGATGTAACAGATTCAGACAAAAATTCTGTGTCCTGAACTCTTGCCCCAGTTCTGCAAGTTTCAAATTTGAAACTTCAAATATAGTTCTTTTGTTAGGACATTTTCCCACACACACCTGTGTTGAAACAACGGAGAGACTCATGTGTTATTGTAACCCTTAGGTCAATAGGCAGAGGGAGACTCATCCCATGTTATTGTTATTTTTGGGACCATAGCCGACCGTACATCGAACCCATAACGTCACGACTAGTCACGTGACGAATTCATGCACCTTCATAAATAACGGACACGCGCAAAATACTTTACTTACACGAGGGACAACGGCCGATTGAACTTACAAGCTTCGTGCCTCCGATAATTCCGTGTAAGTCGTTACGTAAAGTACAATAGAAGACCCGCTGTCTTTGTTTGAAGCTATCTACTGAGAAGGTAAACACATCGATTTCTTAAATTACTACTTACATTTTATTTAAGTTATCATTGTGTGAATGTGCGAAATTGGTAATGTAGAAATTATATCCTTACTGCAACCTTCTCTAGACACGTGGCTTTGTAACAGTACGGCTAAGCTAGAACCATTACATCCTTTACACATTAATTGTCTAATTGTGAGATAATGGGTTATATAATGGGTTATAATGCTAAATTGATGGGATTGTAATCACAGAACGTTGATGCACGTTCATAGATTTCTTTTATGTAAAGATCCTTTTGATGTAAACAATGTATAATCGCGTCTATGCTTGTAATGCGTATGTGCGTGATTTTAATTCATATTTACTTTCATTGTAAAATCTAAATGTTTTCTTTGAACGATTAAATTCTCTTGTGTGTGTAAACGTCGCATTTTAATTGTAACACGCATGAGCGTGATGCTGATTGTATTTTCGTTATTATATTCAAACTATTGAATGTGAAGATACAGAACGGTCCTTTGTAAAGCAAGCTACGCTATTATCAAAGCCACTTGTGTAGATTGCGAATCAGTAGGAACTGTCGCTCATAAGAATTATTGTATTTTCAGAGCGGGTCTGAGTTTGTATCGTTGAGTTGAGATTCTATAATCTCTGCGTCCTGAGATCTCTAGAGGAGTCCGGGGCTGGTCCGTTTAAGTTCTGCTGAACTTGATGTGAGGATCGGGCACTGATGTTATGGATCGTCGCTGAAGCCACAACTCATACTAGTTGGGTGCGAGTGTTGCCATAGCTGATGATAGAGTGTCGTCATAGCAGTGGGAAGTTGCAAGTTGAGTAATGACAATAAACTGGAATCACTAATCAGTATTTGACATTGAAACTATTCGCAGAGCTGATAATACGTAGTCTTGTTAGACCGAGCATATGATTCAATTTTTGTTATTTGTAAATCTTTTATTAAATCTTATATTTGTTGATCAATTACGTAGTCGACTAAATCATTTGCGAGAAAGACCAAATTAGGGCTGGGTGGGGGCGAGCATCAAGAGCGTGACGAATGCAAGTATGATTAGTTGTAATTGATTAATGTGTCCCAGTCCGTGCAATTGTCACACAGGTTTATCTGTCTCTAAATTTTGGGTCTTACTACGAGATTAAATTTAGTCAGACTGAAGGATAGATCTGGGCAGCCAGTCTGTTTCAGAATAAACGAGGAGATTTAATTAATCTAATCCTGGAATTTAATTAATCTAAATCTTAATTCTGGAGCAGGGTCTCTAAATAAATACTGGCATGTAACAAAGTGGGTACTCGTCGCGGGATTTGATAGAATAAATCGGAAAAATTTGTACCAAGGGAAATAATTGTTCTCCTAGACAAACTTAGAAGCGAATTGCAAAAAGAAATTTACTGATTCCATGTTATATTGTTCTTTTTTTCTTGTTTCTTCATTTTGCATTTTTGCATTGAATTTTGTACATGTATTATTCTATTGCAGGGAATAATGTACATTTTGATTGTTGACATGTTGTAATACATTTTTAGTTGTAGCTAGATGTATGCATGTTAACTGTGGATCAATGATTTTATTTGGTAGAGCGTTAACTAAGTAGATCATTGTTTTAAGAAGTCGATGTGTTGCACCACGGGACTAAGGTAGTTAACTGGTAGCAATAGACTTCGGAAGTCGGTAATACCGTAGGTTTAATTGTTAACCCTAGTATTACGGTTCGGAAAGCACATCTCTTTGCCGAACGGAGTGCACGTCGCACTGTGAGGAGTTTATTTTAGAACAGGCTATTCTAAATAAACCGCGATGGATAGGAAACAGATTATCGAGGAACTACGAGAGGAGGGCACCTTGTTAGGATATAAAGATGAGGAGCTAGTGAAATTTGTCCAAAGCGAGTTCAGAAAACGAACAGAGAGAGAAGAACGTGCTACTGAACGCGAACGAGAGAGATTAGAGAAAGAGAAAGCAGAGAGAGAGAGATTAGAGAGGGAAGAATGCACAGCTGATCGCGAATTGAAACGAATAGGAACTGAAACATGCAAATCTGCTAACGAAGCGAAATGGATCGAACACGAAAAAGAGTTAGAATGCATTAAGGCCGAGTTAGAACGAATGAAACTCGATTGCGCGCTAGAAGGTGAACGGTCAGAGATAGAACATGATCACCTTATGGCTTTGTTAGACCTAAGGATCGTGGATCAGGAGAATAGTGTAGGGAGAGTACAACTCATGGAGATTCTAAAACGCGAACAAGAGGTAGGCATATCACTAGGATATAAAGGTGAACAGCTACGTAATTCTGCCTTGCTTGCACTCAATGAAAAGGAAATAGAACACAGGGAAGAAATTAGATCTTCAATAAGCTCACGCGTACAACTTGCAAAAGCGCGAGTAAAACAGTTGTTCGATAGAGATTTCCGATTCAAAGGAGACTGGATGGAAATGAGAGAAAAGGAATTTCTAATAGGGGAAGATGAGGCCAAAATAAGAGATCTAATTTTCGAAATTAGAAGGTTGAAGGAAAGGAAGCTAGCACTTATCGAGAAGGAAGAAAATCTAGAATTAGAATGGTTATGGATAAAAATCGAAACAAAGTCTAAATTCGCTGGTAAAGATGATGAATCGAGTCTGACTTATGGTGATTTGCACAAACCACACACGCAGACGCATAGATCCACTAGTTGCATGACGGACCAGGAGAATAGAGGAAAAGAAGACGTCCAACAAGACGCGAAGCGTAAAACCACACATCTGGCACACTTTAGTTGCGATGGGCTAGGCCACGGTACTGTTAACAGATCACAACAGAAGGGTCAGGCTGTGAACTTTGACTTGATGAGGTCAAACACCAAGAGCTTTGAAACCGATAGACAGAAATTCGCTGCGTTATCAGACTCAGCAGACGAGTTAGACGTTTTGATTGAAAACAAAAGCAAATGTTTTGACGAAACCATTCCAATTCATTTTGCTAACCAGTGTACAGAAACAGTTAGTGCACCACAGAAGCTTGATCTTGAAACAGAGACAAGAAAAGACACTGTTGTTAAGGACTTAATAACACGTGTAGAATTTGGACAAACACATGCACCGCCAGGTACGTGTGACACCTTGGTTGACGGACTGAATACGCATGAGAAGATAGAGGCAGATTCTATCAGTTGTGTACCGTTAAGGTGTGGTGAAACTTCTAGCAACACAGTGACTGATTTTTCTGACAGGACTAATACGCATGAGAAGATAGAAACGGGTTCTATCAGTTGTGTATCGTTAAAGGGCAGTGACGCATCGACTGAGTTTACTGACCGAACTGTTAGTTTAAGAGAGAGTCATGAGAATGTGCTCGCTAGGAAGACTGACATCGGTAGATCTCCATCGGTGATTGACGTGAGTCATGACGTAATTTTGAAACACAAGATTATTGCGTTATGCGAGGAGGTTTCGAGTGCTAACCCATTGATAGCCAGGGAAACAGAAGTATTTGATCCAGATGACAGCATAGGTAGCAATACCGACGGAGACAATGTGCCTATGGCAAATTCATTTACTTCAGATGACATGACAGTTGTCAGAGCTGAGACAGAGTTCTTTTCCAAACGTGACATGGAAGAAGATATAGTCGAAAACTGTACAGGGACGAAATCTAGTATTTCTGGGGTAGACTTGCTAGAGACGGTCGATGACAATGCAGGTATACTGGTGAGTATGCATGATGCTGTTGTCGGAGACAAGGCAGGACTGCTGTCTGCAGATAAATCACTTAAAGGACCTAGTGACGTAGACAGAAACCACAGTACATGGACTACCTTTATCGACTCACCTGTCGAGATAAAGGAATGTCATGAGTACGTACCAAAACCAGAGAGAGAGGAGGTGAGTCGTGTGACAGAATACACGAGGGTGACAAGTGGAAGTAAGGAGGAGGGGGTTTCATTAACTGATATGTTCCTTGATTCACTAATGATAAGTGCGGAGTGTAATCCTGAGTTGATCGAAGACACAGTACAAATGAGTGACGGAACTAGATCGATAGACAATGAAAACCGGAGTGACGGACTGATAACCAGAGCAGGTGGGACGTCAGGGCTGTTACTGACATCAGATGCAGAAATTTATGATAGAGGAAACAGTGGGAGTGTAGCCTACAACACACAGGGAGTAGACACAGTGACGTTATTCAGTGTGATGGTGACAGGTAACATTCACTGCCAGTTAGTGACTGAAACTGACAGAATTTCCATCATAGATTCTGACGATTTGATGAGAAGACATATTGAATTAACTGAGTCAGTGGAGACAGATTATGTTAGTTCAATAAACGGTATGGTCCAGGGAAGACAATCGATAACTCTTGGAGAGTTTAAGACAGAACCCTTGTTCATACAACCGCAGGAATCCGACTTGCTAGCTAGTGAGTCTGACCACACACTGACTATAGAATACTCGAGTGGAGAGTTAGACAATTCTAGAGTCACAAGAGAGACACAGACTTATGTTGTCAAGGAGAGAGACAAGCTGACAGACGTAATGACAGTCGAACACCTAGTTGTGAATGGGTTAAGACAGAAGGCAACTAGTGCGGTGAGGTATTTCAACTCAGTCTATGATAAGATCAGGAGAACAGAACCTCCAGATTTAGAGGGGAAGCTAATGTTGCAATTCAGGTACTTCAGAGAGACTGGTAGCCACGACAGGACACATTTGCGAACCTATGACGTTAGACTAGATGCGAAATGGACCCATAGTAGATCTGACGCCATTCCGACAAAAGACGTTGAGTGCATGCGAACTAGAGACGTTCAATGTGTACACAATGACGTAACTACAAATGCACGAAACACCAAGAGAGCAAATTTCCATTTGCGTGAGTTCAGTGACAAGGCTAAGAGCGATAGATTTGGAATTCTGACTTCGCATAGTCAAGGCCACAGTGACACTGACACGATACGAAACGTATCGAGAAGTTTGAAACTGTTAGAAGGGTTAGAGAGCAGTCATGCAGAAACTGACACTACCAGAAACATTTTAAACTTGACAAGTACTTTGGAGAGTTTTGAAAGAGATCATGAAGATAAAACACTTCAAGGACGTACTTACTGGACAAGAGATGGAAAGTCTAAACTTGACATGCAATATATTGCACCTCACAGTAACGTTCTGACGAACAGAGTAAGAAAGAAAGAGTACAGTTGTCGTACCGTAGACATGTTGACACACATGGACGATGACGTATATTGGGATTGGGATAGAACTACGAAGATTGTGCTAGGCAGGATAGTGCAACAGTAGAAATGATGATTGACACTTCTTTTGAATTTTCATTATTTTCTTGTTGTACCGTAGTTGGTAGTTGTTACTGTAAATATGTTGGACATTTCATGAAACTTTGTTGACAAGCTATAACACTGATTGAATTGTTTTAGTGTTGTAACTCTGAAGATGACAGGTAGACTGATAGATGGTTCATTGAGTTGGCAATTCATAAACTCTGATATTTGGTTGATACAGGAAATCAATATCCGGAACTTTTCATAACCTGCATATTGATAGTGTTGTTCATTGGAAGTCAATTTTTTTGATCACACTATTGTTGGATACGTATTCAGTGGAATTGGCTGTTGCTGGATATCTATTTTGAATAATTTGGCTAGAACAAACTAGGTTGCGTAGTGAACTATTGATTATTGATACAGATAGTGAAATTTTCAGAACATGTTGTTCCATTGGATGGATGTCTATTAATTTAGGCTGAACGTTTTCTTAAATCATTTTTATGATTTTCTGTAGTATGAAATATTGTATGAGAGTGCAGACTAATCTAGAGTCGATTCTTCTGTCACGTTACATTATTTCTAGTGTTTGTTGAAATTTTTTAACCGTAAATTTTTCTTCATTTTTTCGACTTCTACATTTTATGACACATAATTTGTAGGAGGCATTTATCATATGGTATGATAAACGCCTAAAAAGCAGAGGGGTGTAACAGATTCAGACAAAAATTCTGTGTCCTGAACTCTTGCCCCAGTTCTGCAAGTTTCAAATTTGAAACTTCAAATATAGTTCTTTTGTTAGGACATTTTCCCACACACACCTGTGTTGAAACAACGGAGAGACTCATGTGTTATTGTAACCCTTAGGTCAATAGGCAGAGGGAGACTCATCCCATGTTATTGTTATTTTTGGGACCATAGCCGACCGTACATCGAACCCATAACGTCACGACTAGTCACGTGACGAATTCATGCACCTTCATAAATAACGGACACGCGCAAAATACTTTACTTACACGAGGGACAACGGCCGATTGAACTTACAAGCTTCGTGCCTCCGATAATTCCGTGTAAGTCGTTACGTAAAGTACAATAGAAGACCCGCTGTCTTTGTTTGAAGCTATCTACTGAGAAGGTAAACACATCGATTTCTTAAATTACTACTTACATTTTATTTAAGTTATCATTGTGTGAATGTGCGAAATTGGTAATGTAGAAATTATATCCTTACTGCAACCTTCTCTAGACACGTGGCTTTGTAACAGTACGGCTAAGCTAGAACCATTACATCCTTTACACATTAATTGTCTAATTGTGAGATAATGGGTTATATAATGGGTTATAATGCTAAATTGATGGGATTGTAATCACAGAACGTTGATGCACGTTCATAGATTTCTTTTATGTAAAGATCCTTTTGATGTAAACAATGTATAATCGCGTCTATGCTTGTAATGCGTATGTGCGTGATTTTAATTCATATTTACTTTCATTGTAAAATCTAAATGTTTTCTTTGAACGATTAAATTCTCTTGTGTGTGTAAACGTCGCATTTTAATTGTAACACGCATGAGCGTGATGCTGATTGTATTTTCGTTATTATATTCAAACTATTGAATGTGAAGATACAGAACGGTCCTTTGTAAAGCAAGCTACGCTATTATCAAAGCCACTTGTGTAGATTGCGAATCAGTAGGAACTGTCGCTCATAAGAATTATTGTATTTTCAGAGCGGGTCTGAGTTTGTATCGTTGAGTTGAGATTCTATAATCTCTGCGTCCTGAGATCTCTAGAGGAGTCCGGGGCTGGTCCGTTTAAGTTCTGCTGAACTTGATGTGAGGATCGGGCACTGATGTTATGGATCGTCGCTGAAGCCACAACTCATACTAGTTGGGTGCGAGTGTTGCCATAGCTGATGATAGAGTGTCGTCATAGCAGTGGGAAGTTGCAAGTTGAGTAATGACAATAAACTGGAATCACTAATCAGTATTTGACATTGAAACTATTCGCAGAGCTGATAATACGTAGTCTTGTTAGACCGAGCATATGATTCAATTTTTGTTATTTGTAAATCTTTTATTAAATCTTATATTTGTTGATCAATTACGTAGTCGACTAAATCATTTGCGAGAAAGACCAAATTAGGGCTGGGTGGGGGCGAGCATCAAGAGCGTGACGAATGCAAGTATGATTAGTTGTAATTGATTAATGTGTCCCAGTCCGTGCAATTGTCACACAGGTTTATCTGTCTCTAAATTTTGGGTCTTACTACGAGATTAAATTTAGTCAGACTGAAGGATAGATCTGGGCAGCCAGTCTGTTTCAGAATAAACGAGGAGATTTAATTAATCTAATCCTGGAATTTAATTAATCTAAATCTTAATTCTGGAGCAGGGTCTCTAAATAAATACTGGCATGTAACAATCGACTAGACAACATTTTGCATTAAGTTTTAACAAAACTGTTAAATCTCATCAAAATATTGCTACAGTAAAATGATCAATCATTATTTTTAGGTTACGATTTGTTAGAAAGTTTTATTTTGATCACTAATGAGGTTAGCTAAATATCGGCCATTTTAAATATGGTTGCAAAAGGGTGATGAATTGTTATGACAAACTGTTTATATTAAAAACAATCCTATACAAGAAATACAGACTGGAAATGATTAAACGATGATTCATGATGAGATTAATTTTTTTGGAAAATATATTAACTAATTGGCGATATTTTAAATTAATTTTATAAAGCACCAATCCAAAATAAAGAACAAGAACTCTTAATACTGAAGGATTTTTGTCTGTGTTCATCTGTAGCTGACCAGTACCTTTTATTATTTTAATATAACTCGGGCCTTAAGAAACAATCTAGTAAATGATAATTAGAATTTGTCATTGAGCGACTGATCATGTTTTAGATCTATAATAATAAGTGTATGAGTCAGTGAGTGAATGAATCGATGTATGGTAAAAATTGAGATCAGGACAACGATGAGGAGTAACATGCTAGTTGCTACTCACATTACAAACATACACTAATACAGTAGGCATACTAAGTAAAACTATGAAAGACTTTAGCTTTCAATTTTCAAGATATTTTTAGAATGTCAACGTCTTCTATTATGAAACAAATAGACATATTAAAAATAAAGATACTAATAATTACAATTGCTGTTGAACTACAAAAAAAGTAAACTGTAAATAGTAACAACTAACACTGTAATAGTAATTTATTAAATTAAAGAACATCAGTTTTGCTAGTTTTGAACTGTGTTTTAAATTGTTAAAGTACATGCATATATTGTGCAAAATATAATTTATGACTTTATTTAGTTAGAATGATCATGCTGTCAATAACAGAAATTAGAAACACTGCATTATAATAATAAATGTTTCATTTTACCTTTTTCCTCTTCAACAACTGTGCGGATGTATTGCATGAAACTAAATTTTTGAGATATTATATTTCTAAATCTATGCAAAAAGATTGTCTAAAAATTCACCCTCTAAATATCTATACTCCAAAGAGCAAATATACCAAATTTGGATGGTGTACACGAAGTAGTTTTTATTTTACAAGATTCCAAAAGAGACCTTTTTATTCAGTTTTTGACCACTTGGCGTTTGAAAATTAAACAAAATGCTATTTTGAGAGGATTGTATTTCGTTTTCTATGCATCTGTGATCCTTAAAAAAAAATCAGCAATATATTTGTGTTACAGAGAGTTGAAATAGCAAAGATGAGCTGTGTATGTTTCATAGTTTTTGTTGTGTGGTCATTTCAAAAGGGGGGGTTCGTGAAATCTGTGTTTTTCTACAATTTACGTCAAACTTTGAACTGTCATAACTTTTTTTCTATTAAAGCTATTAGAGCTTCAAAATTTTGTATGCAAACTTACTTTGAGGTAGATAACATAACATGCAAATATCAGCTTATTTGACCAGACTTCAAAATTTGAGTGGTCTTACCTACTTGAACCAAACATGTGATCTCATAGCTGTAAATGCACAAGAGCTCATTTTTGTCTTATAGCTGTAAGTACATTAGATCATACTATTTTTTCACAACCATAAACACATTTAAGTATGTCTCTTCAATAGCAGACAACTTTACACATAAATCAAAGACAATAGAACATTTTTACATGATCACATCACTAGACACTTGCCTATTAAAAAAGCTAACCACCAAATCGTTTTTAGTACATGATTGCAATGCTTTGGTTTGTAATTCACAGAAAGTCATGTATTTTATGGTGACTCCAAGATGCAATAAAAAATGTTTGATGTCCTTCATTCTAGCAAAGACTTATTGTTTCAAGGCTGCCAGATGGAGATATATAGACTTTCAGATTAATTATTGATAAATATTTTATATCAGTCCAGTGACAGAGAGTAGTAAGTACGACTCCTACTCCTAGCTTGGATCAGATGATGCTCTAGTTGAACTAACTCCATTAATTTAGACTTTTCAGTAAAGAAATTGTGTGCTTTGATGCAGTATTTCATGTCACCATTTTAAATGCTACTGGTATACAAGAGTTGTTTTCTTTTAGATTTAATACATTGATAACATAGTTGCCAAGTTATTTATTAATTAAGATAATATCTGAACAACTTTTATTGCTTTTGTAAACTGTATAAGTTTTTATTTGTGGCTATTATTATTATAGTTCATAGAAAGACTATTTTTTTGTTGTTGCTTTTTTAGGGATGTCATAGCTCTATGTAAAGTGACCAGTCAGTAGTAATCAGCTGTTTTTACTAAATGAGTGGCCTGAGAAAGTATAATAGTATAAAAAGCAGCTGTCAAGTAAAGGGTTAGTATAAATTGCAACAGTTTAACATTGATAGTCCTGGGAGGTATGTACTTTAAAAAAATGTATAGTATAGAAAAAACTATGTGACATAAATTATTGTAAAAAAAAAAATAAACACGAGATTCTGAACTTTAATAAATTATAAAAAAACCCACTTTTGAATTTTTTTCACTTTAGCCAGGTTTTCCCAGACAGCATCACATATAAGTGTTTATAATTCAGTGAGTAAAAACTCTGTTGATCCATCGCTTAAGCATTTAGCAAATGACATATATATTCAGTAGAAAATGGCAAGGACTGTCATGTATCCAAGTTTCAGACCAAAGTTAATCTATTTCATCCTCATATAAACTCGTCAGTTTTAGTGCAAGACTTTGATCTTCAACAAGAAGGGATTTTTGTTTAACCAGCCTGATAGCAGATTTGAATCTGATAGACTCTATATTATCAGAGGTTTCTGCTATTCCTTGCCATTTATGATTGACATGGAAGACTGAAACTGTTGATTAATTTTGAAATGGAGTAATTCTGGATGATTTTTTCATTTGAAGCCATATTTCTGACATCCTTTTTGAAAGTAAAGTTTATGACAATATAGTAGTATACACTTAGAGTAATAAATGGCAAAGTGAACATTTGATTTGTTGTATTGTTTTAGTTTCTCTAGTGAGGTTGTAGTAAAGTTTATGACAATATAGTAGTATACAATTAGAGTAATAAATGGCAAAGTGAACATTTGATTTGTTGTATTGTTTTAGTTTCTCTAGTGAGGTTGTAGTAAAGTTTATGACAATATGGTAGTATACAATTAGAGTAATAAATGGCAAAGTAAACATTTGATTTGTTGTATTGTTTTAGTTTCTCTAGTGAGGTTGTAGTAAAGAGGTGACACCAATAATGAGCCCAGTTTCAGATTGTGTAGGGTATGAAAATAAGTGGCTTTTTCTTTTTATGCAATGATATATTGGAAAGACTTTTGATATATATTTCCATGTTGAGATATACAGATTTAGCTAGTATTTTAAAAATCTTATTTCTAGCTTAGAACAAATAGCTTGTATTTTGCATAGATTTCACTGGCATGTCATTTCACTCATAGGAAGCTAAATCCTGCCAAATGTTGTTTATGTATTATGCATATGTAGTGTTTGAATTGACCTTTCTCTGATTTTTGTTTTAATGCTTAGCTTTTTTACTATATATTTGTATATTTACAGGGTCACCTGATATATGTGATACCTCATGAAGCCTGTAGTTGTAATGTGACTACCCCTCCAGAACCAAATACATGGATTGCTCTCATTTCCCGTGGGGGCTGCGAGTTTTCTTTAAAGGTATTGAAGATTTATTGTGTTATTCTTATGCTTATTGTGTTATTCTTATTTTATGTTCTAATCCTCATCCCCACCCACTCCCAAACCTTCCTATCTACTCTCAACCTTTATTTGAAAAAATGGAGAAAGGGGAATTATTTTGAAAACAAAACTATTACTTGATGTATTAGTTTCATATGGAATGCTGAAATACACTTAACCTGTTCGAGTGCCAATTACTTTTTCAGCTTTGTTTATAGTATCAGTTTATTCAGCACCACCTAGATTAATATTATCACTGGTCGTTTGATGGTGCAAGCAGCAATGAATGGGTATATTATTATAAAAATAAATATCAAAAACATATTCTTTTATTTGTTGCTGGGGAAAAAGTCTTTACTTAAAAATGAAGTGAGTTTCTGTTATTATAAATCATCATTTATGCAGCATCAATTATGTACACTTAGTTTTGCAACTGGGCATCATTTTGACAAATTTTCAGCTAGCTAATTTATTGACACTGAACAAGTTAATTGTTGAATGCATGAGGCATTTAAGGTTTGGTCTGAATTATTTATTGTATAGTGCAGTTCTAGACAATTTGTAATCATGAAAAATTGCTTATTTTAATTTTAATATTTAATTTGATACAATTTTGCATAAAATTGTTTTATTAAATATATTTGCAGAATTATTTTAAAAAAATTAACAAATATATATGTTACCATCATTTTTATATCTTAAAACTTGATTTAATCTCTTTAGAGTGGAATAAACTTTTTGAAAAGTCTCCACAGACATGTATGCATTTTTTTTTGTGGTGATTTGTTTAGTGTGCATGCTATTGTTGCTGAAGATTTGCAGTACAGTTATATACAAAGTAGGCTGCTACAGTGGGTGTTAGTTTTTGTCTTTCAGAGGATGAGCTAATTGCTATTCCCATATGTGATTATGACAAAATATCGTGACAATTTTACAGCTAAAATTAAGTAAATATTTATGTGATGTAACCTAGCCATAGGGCATTATTTTGGCACAACAAGCAATGACCTATTTAAGAAAAATAAATAATATACTTTTTATTTACTGGGGCATTTTGCTCTTTCAATAAATAAAAATTCTGTTTTGTTCCACCAAGGTGTATGAACACAAGTTGGTTTTGTCTTCAGTTATTGTTTCCAAGTTTTCTCTAGTACAAGCCTGATTTTATTTATCAACTTATTACCTGGATAGTCATTTTAAATATAAGATCATTTATTACATTAAAGCAGAATTCTTATTCTTAGTGGGGAAAAAACTGACATTATGAGTATTTATTTTTAATGATGATTGATTCTGGTTGTAAAAATTGACATGACTTTTGTGCTACAGACTTGTTTACCTAAGTCCCAGAATATGCTATCTGCTAACCATGGACAAGTTTTGATTTTACTTTGTATTGAATTTATCTTTTTTTCAGTTAATTCATTTTGATTTTAAATATTAAAATCCCATTTTATGGTTAATTGTTTAGGATACATTTAGTCAGTATATTTAATCAGTGTAGTTATTGAAACTGAAATACTGTTGATTATAATTTCTTAATTGATGCTATAACTTGTATAAGGCCATTAATGCGCAAGGTTCTGCTGTTTTACTTTCATTGACATCATTTTGATGGTCAGCTGATTGAAATGTTTATATTAATTATTAGGGTTTGCTGTCAAATTGAATTAGTAATTATTACTGCACTAATAGAAATATAGTGCATTTTATTTCGTGTTCAAAGTTTTGTTGCTCATTAACATTTTCAGTGCATTGCTGTGTTTAATTATGCATTTTCTTTGTAGCCAGTATGATCATTAAACAAAGCATGCTTTTTATGTTTATTTTACATTAACCAATCCAAGATACATTAACTCCCATCCCTCTGCTAATTTCAGCTTTCATAAAATTGTTTCATTTGTACTGCACAGGGCCTGGGATTCTTTTAGCCTTGTTAGTTGCACTAGAAACCATTGCTTTATCAATATCATCACACTTATAATTTGTTTTCTTTTTAGATTATAAGCTTGCAGTTTCGAAACTCTGATCATCTGAGCTATTTTTGTTTGTTTCTCAAATATCAAGCATTGTTTGGGTTATCAGTGCCATATCATTTTCAGATTTCTGAATTATTTCTAGTTTTTGTTCTGTGGAAAGATTAAGCTTATACATTTTGTCATGTTTTTGTTTTCTTTTTAACTTTCAAATTACATGTATGCAAAACACCAAACTTCCATATATGTCTCCATGCCACACATTACTAATGATTTGAACCTTTGTTAAACTTTCTCACCATTTTTTATCTATCCAATGTTTTTTGAGTTGTTTTTAATATAATAGCCACTTTTTTGTATTCTATCTTTCTTACATACACGTTTGGGTTGTAGAATTTTTTAACATTTCCAGTTAACCTGATCCTGGATTTATGAGATAATGATTTTTAAGTTTGTTTTTTCTTTGTTTATTTAAAAAAAAAAGTATGAGCAGTGTGTTTTAATATAAGTTTTTCTCTCAAATTACCAGCATGCATAGTTCTGAGTGAGCAAGGACACTTGAATCTGTTATTCAGGGTAATGGGGGAAAAACTAGTATAGATAATCCCATAGCAAAAGGAATGCAAACCATTGCAGAAAACCATACATACTGTAGTTTTTACTGAGATTTACTTAATGCTTTATTATACAAACAAGATATACCTTTAAAAAAAAGTAATTTACAAAATTCTACCACTGCATATAATGCTACACAGTTTTCATTTAAGAGTTTCATTAACCACAAGAAAATACTATATATCTTGCTTGCAGTGTCTCATGGCTATACTTTTAGCCACCAATGTGATTTATGTCATAACACTCTTTTGCTATGAAATAATAAAACCGGTTGCTGATATGAGATTTTCTAGATATAAAATGTACTTTTAGTGTTTTACATGGAAAGAAATTGAGTATTACCCTCTGTGTATAAGATTTTGCATCATAATTTATATTATATATAATATGGCTCATTCTCTGGGCAAGTGTACCACAAAGGGTGGGTCTATTTGAAATTTGATTTCTTAAAAATAAAGCATTGAAATACCATGTGCTTATTTTCTGTATATTCAGAATTGATGTGAGAGATAGTCAGATATATAAGATAGTTACGTGAATTTTTAAAAAATAATTATTTGTAATACAAATTCGTTTTGAACTGAAAAATGGAATCTCTTTTTGTGATATGCATACATATAGCTATTTTCTTTAATTTTTCATTGTTATAAATAATCTATCAGACTTACCATATTTAGGTTTTCTTAGAAGTGATAATGCATTAAAACAACATTCAACATTACTTTTATCTGCAAACGGTAATATTTTAAAAAGGCACATTTTTTGTCACACTAAGTTTCCACATAAATTGGATCTAAAACTTTTGTTCTTTTACTGAACATTGACATGTCATACATAAAAGCCACATGCTGTTTAAACAATCCATATACTTGAAATATTCATATGCTAATGTTTTTCAAATTTATTAATTATATTCAGAAATATTCAGCTTTAGGAAAACTAATTTGACTTTATATTCATTTTAACATGTGACAGAGAACTTCATAAGTTTGTAAATATAAAATAATGACAATAATATTGCAAACTACTACTTATATTTTTCAAAGGCACCATATTCCAGAAAGATAACTCTCATGTAATTTTGTCTTGGTATGATGAGTTTAAGTACCAAAGAAGAAAAATAACTCTCGTTTCCATTAAAATCACGTGGATGATGACAGAAATGGTGGAATATTTTTCAGTATCATCAATACAGCTAAGTTTTCTGATAATTTCAATACATTTTGATTACATAGATTGATTAACATCGTAAATAACTTTCCTATTTATGTACATATACATGTAGTTTCTTTTGCATTTAAAGTTTCACATAGCTGTGTGTGTGTTTTAAATCTGAACTAGAAAGGATAGAAAACCTTTGAATTACATTCAAGAATATAAACATCGTGATTAGGCATATTATATATTAAAAAAATTATATTTAAATAGATACTTTGTTTATTGCTTAATAACTTAGCTCGTTTTGTGTTTATTTGAGAAAATAGAGCTTATTTTATGATGATTGATAATTTTGTCATTGGAAGACAAATAAGGTTTCCATGTGACGAAGTTATAGTTTTCTACCACATTTGAAATTAATATATATCCAGAATAAGTTAATAATTTAGGTTAATGAAGAAAATATATTTGTTGTATTGAGATAATTATATTGCTTATTTAAAAAAAACATTTTCCTGGTAAAATACTTCTCAATCTTACCTTATAAATTTTCAGCAGAAACATGTGCTTTTCACATATTTCATACTCCTATAACATAAATATTTTTATAATTTATATATTTTTTTCAATGTTTTTTATGTGAGCATTAGGCCCTGTTGTAGACTTTAACATGTAAAATAATTAGATTTAATCCACTTGGCTTTTTGCACTTCATGTCACAAAATGGTACACTTGCATACAAAATGAGCCACATATCTTTTATTTTCTCATTTTTTTAAATTGCTCAGTTAAAAGTTAATAATATACTAAACATCTGAAGTTTTCAGCTGTTACTGTCAATTTTATTATAAGATAATACCCGTTTCATAATCCTTATAATTTTATATTGTTGATGTACTCACTCTATACACATATTTATTTACTTGCTTTATAAACTTAAAAATTATAATAAGGAATAATATTGAAAAAAAGAGACAGATAACTTATCAGAAACAGAGTAGTCTTAGAAATTTAAATTTGCCCTTTGAACAGTAGATAATTGTTAGATATGTTCATCTTCAAGAATTTAAATATATATAAATAACATGAAAATAAAAAGACTACTACTAAAATACATGTATAGTATATATACCATTGACTAAGAATTGTAAAAATTGTTTAATTTCCTCAACAACACAAAATAATTGATACATATTTAAAAACCTGTATATATTTGTGACACATTGATGTTCCAAGGACTTTTAGTGTATTTTGCAGAATTTAAATATCTGCAATATAATTTATGGAGAAAGTTCTTATCATCAGCCTGAAATTGTTCAGTACCAAGGCATCCTTTATCAGGAATTTGTGAATCTTATGCATTTAGTTTCAATATTTTATTAAGTTTTATTCATAGTTTAAAAGACCTGCTACCCCTTCTCTCATCTTGTCGTCATCCCTTTCTCCCATCCTGGATAACAAATTTTTAAAGGGCTTAATATTTTGTATTGTTCATATTAGGATGTGACACAATCAACTCCACGTGCTGTTATTTTTCAGGTGTTAAATGTGCAGAAGGCTAACTTTTCAGTGGCTATTGTTCATAACTCAGAATATGATGACAGACTAGTCCCCATGGGCACAGGGACATGTAAGTTGTTAACACTGTTGTTTTTACTTCCCCTCCCAGCATCGTCTGACCATGCCCAGGCTTTTGTTCTGTGCTGAGTCAAACTACTCATGACCAGAGCATTTGAGCAAGAGAAATTGTTACAGAAAGTTGAGCGTTCGCTTCTTAAAATGACTTTTATAGCACATAAGTTGCCAGATTTATCTTAATTTATTTTTCAAAAACCAATAATGCTGTGTGCTATATATAGTTCATCTGTTTCCAGTTGGGTAGTGCAATGCACCCATTTCTTTCCACTTATCCTACTTGTGGCATCCTCTCCTGAGAAAATAACAGTAATGTTTCCACAATTCTCTAAAATTAGCACAAACAAAAACATTACTAAAACTTGCTTAAAAATTAACTAATTAAAAGCCATTCATTTTCTTTTCATCTGGCTTAGGGTTTTAAGTTGTTCTCAATAAGCTTGCTCTTTGTTCATTATTTTAATCACAGCTTTTGTCCTGAATATATTTGGCTTTGCACGGAACATTTCCCAATAAATATATCTGTATTGCAAGAGGGTAAAATCTTGTCGCAGGAGAGTCATAATTACTGAGGTACTGTCAGGTTCATAATTAGTGAGAGAGGATACCGGTCTGTTTTACATACTTCTCGTAAATTCCCCCCATTTTCAATTAGCTATTTGTAATAAACTGAAAAAAAAATCTATTCCCTACAAAACTAAAAGACACACTTTTATGTTGGATTTGCTCACTGTTACCAGAACCTCTCTTGCATAAAGATATATTTGTGCTTGACCATAAATGTGGTGTTTGTGACATGAACACCGCCTTTTTTTTTGGTAAGATTTATCAAATCCCACCTGATCCTCTCCACACCATCCAAATTGTATATTTCCAGGTTTATAATGTTCAAATACAGAATTTCAAGGCTGCTATTGTGCATAATAACCATGGAAATGAATCTTTAGAGCCAATGCAAGCATCTCCAGAAAGTAAGTCTTGCAATTTTGACAGATTATAAAGGTATATATAATTCATGACAAAAAAATAAATGCTAATAATAAACAAAACATTATAAAAATGTCTGTTTCTTTTTAGCAGTCTATTCACATTACTGTAAAATTTAAAAAAAAGTCATTGTTGATTCATATCCGATTTGTTTTACCATGTTAAAAAAATATAGCTTGAAATTGAATGACAGAATGATCTGGCATTGAGAGGGTGAGTAGAAAGAGTTCTCAAATAATATGGTTTGAATTAAAAACATTTTAAGTTATTGTCATCATTTTATGAGATGAATAAATGCTCATTTTTGATACACTGTAAAAACTAAAAATCTTCAGTTATAAAATGGCATAGTTACAATTATAACAATATTCTAAATGATAGAAATGCATAATTTCTTTTCAGAGAATGTATTATATGAACTCTGCAAACATAGCTCTTCAGTGTGTAAATGTGCTCATATTATAAAGTGTATATTCAAGACAAGTAACTTAAAGTGTATTCTTTCTGTATTTAAAAGAATAAAGTACCTAGGTATTTTCAGAGGTGCTTATCTAAAAGCCAATGATGTATTTAGTCTCTCTCAGACAACATCAAACAAGCAAATTTAATATATTTGGACTAAAGATTGAAAAGCATTAAGACACACATTATAAAGTGTTCTATCTCTGAAATTCTGTATCTTACAGATATGGTTCAAATATGGAAAGAAAGGAGAATTTTTATACATTATGCTATTGGTTTTAGTTTTTGCATATTTATATAACACTTTTTCAAAATTATTTAAATGTTTTGAAAGTGGTAAAACTTGCTGCACTGCAACTTGCTTTATTTTTTGAATGTATTCCTCTTTTATATTTAATTACACATATTCTACAGTTTAGAAAACAGTTTAAAGCTATTTTTATTGTTTGTTGTGATATGCTAAAGAAAATTAATATAAAGTTAAGAAAGTAGCAAAAAAATGGTAGAGGGTAATTTAAATTCTTAATCAATCATTCACTTGATTGTCATTGTAATATACAATTTTGATACTGTTACGGTAAAGCTTATATGCAGTTTTATTTTTAAAGAAAATAATATTTTTATTTCAATAAAATTAATGCACTTTCAACTAAATAGTTAGAAAAGAAAAATAATCTTGAGGGGGATGGGGCATCAAACCTTTTAAGATGTGCAATAAAAGAAAAAAAGTTTAATGATTAAAAAGCAAAAGTCATTTAAAAACCAAAATATAAATTAAAAAAGAAAAAGATAACAATAATATATGTATTTAAATAGTAACTTACTATAAGTGGGAATTAAATTTTTAATGTTTTAGAGAATAGTTGTAAATTCCATATTTGTAAAGCCAAGATCCCGAAAATATAATTGCTTGATTAAGTTTTATCGCTAAATGAAATGAGTGTACGAAATATATTTTAATGAAATTAAGCTGCAAGAGACTTCAGCTCAGTTGTCACAGTTCATTGAAAGCATAGTGCTATTCTTTTCTAGCTTTTCAACCAGAAACAAACTACAGAAAATTGCATTTAAAAAATACTCATAATCTCAATAAAGTTTAACTTTAGAGTAAAATATATTGTTAATCAAATAAAACACCTAAAGTGTCTTCATTCCTTAGTTATTCTCTAAGAAGAGTATTTTAAAATATAATATATACATTTTTTTTTGTTAGGACTTATGTTGTAATTGTTTTAATGTGCAGATGGTTCCAAAGTAACAATACCCTCAGTGTTTGTAGGTTACACAGATGGCATGATTCTTGCAAAACATAAGTAAGTGAACATTTTGATAAGTTTTATTAAACAAGAAATTAAAAAGAAATTATTCTTTTGGATGCATTGCATATCAGTCTCTGTTTCTGCAGAATATTTAATTTTATATTTTAAAACACCTATTAATTAATTTAGAGTGAAAAGTAGAAGTCTTGTATGGCAAAGTGTAGCATACAAAGCAAAATCAGAATGATTATTAATGGAAAGAAATTGAAGCTGTATCTTTAGAAATTGCTTAAAACCATAGTATAACCCTGGATTTATTTAGGAAGTCAGAAATTCTTACTTGTTAAATTGATTGATGTCGTTTTGTAATGGTATGTTTTGATTTCTTTTAAATAGAAATTAATTAGAGCAGCATTAATTTTATTTTCATTTGTGTCAGTATAGAATGAAAATACAATTGAGCATTAGTTGTAGTAGATATTATGGATGACCTTTAGCAGCACATTTTTATCCACATTATTGCTTGTCTGGTAGACAGACTGTCTCTTTTACCACAGTTTTCACCACACAGGAGGCTGACATTCAGAAGGTGAAGAGTGCAAGACGTGTTTTTATTAAGTCTTGAAAATCCATTTGTCACACATCTATGAGCCTAGTATCTGTGGCGTAGTAAATTTACCTATCTCTATTTCTAGACTTGTTATATAAATTGTCAAAGTGACCCGACCTTGGGCACTCCATTTGATGGTAGTTTTCTCAGTGAGTTGGAGTAAACAACTCAAGTTCAGAAAATGCTAGAATATTGCTGATGCAGTCCAAACTAGTTCCAACTGGATGAGTAGTTTTTCTGACTAATAGTCTCACACTTGTTCATATCAATTTCATCCAATGGGGATGGACTGGAAGTTTCTTTGATGAAGAAGTACTTTATTCTAATCACTTTGAATTTGAACATAACTTGAGTCCAGTCATAAAGATCATTAGCTTATGGTAAGTTAACTGACTGATGAAGGAAGAATGGACTTAGAATATTTCATGCTTGTTTGTTATTGATCTATGATTTGAATTGGAGAATGCTTATGTAATTGAACCATTATTTCTATGTTCATTAATTTGACTACATTATACATTATATTTGGGAATTTTGATTGATGTTATATTTCTTATGCTGTGTATGTATTGGGCTAACGAAATTGTTTCAGGATTTGTAAGTTGAGAATGTTTGTAAGAGAGAAAGGAGTTTAGAGATGAAATATGCCTGAAATTTAGTGCTGCATTAATTTGACTTTTGCAGAGCATAAGCAAGCCTTTTTGGTTGTCACTTCATGCTGCAGTGACTACTATACTCTACTTGAATATGTCAATGTGTGCATCCAGCATTAATGTCAACTTTTCAGTAAATCGTGTTGCTGTAAGTTGATTCTTGTGAATTCCATTTGAGAACAAATATGGCGGAGATTTGCGGCCTGAGTTTGGTGTTGAGAATTCATGAAGATCATTGTGAACATTCTTTGTGGTGTGTTGAGTAAACGCATACGAAACTTTGAGAACACTCATCCTGATGTGCTTGATAGCGCATGTGAAATTCAGGACAATTCTCTATGACATGCTTGGAGAGCACATCAAAGATTTTGAAACATTTGTATAACGTGCCTCTAGAATAAGTCAGTCTGAGTTTTGGCATTGCATTTCATCGCATTTAGAAGAGTGAAAACATATTCCTATTTGTAAGAATTGTTAAGTTGGGCATTTGTAAATCAAGATTGTATTTTGCATATATATTTTCTATTATAAAATGTTAATTTGCAAATACACGTATTTATTGATAAAATAAAACTAATTTTTGTTCTAACCCACCCTTTTTGTTGAAAAAAATTCTCTTCACAGTTATAGTTTGTCTGTGCTCATCAAAATAAAAGAAGATAGTTATGACATTCGTCTCTACCTGTGGCCATTTGCAGTAGTCATTGGCACTTGCTTTGCTATGATGGCCATTTTCTTGGTAAGTTTAAAATATTAATACAGTAACTATCCCTTTGTCTTTTATGTATTTAATCTGTTTTTTTAAAAAATATTTATTTTGTAACTAAACTTATCAAAGGAAGGTGAGGTCATGAATCATGAATTTCTTAAACATTTTTTCAGTACTGTAATAGTGAATATTTTAAATTTGAGTTTCAAATGTGAGATATGAATATATTTTCTCTCTTTACTAATAACTAGGATTTATACAATTTGTATTCTATTGTTCATGAAGTTTTATAGTCATCATATATTTCAATTCACACTTTCATACTTTGCAGCTGGTGAGATGGTGTCGTGATCTGCATCGTCGACGTCGATCTCGCTTATCTTCCAGACATCTTAGAAAGATTCCCACCAAGAAATTCAAGAAAGGTGAGTATATAGTTCAGTAATAATGAATACCAAAATAAGCAAAGGTCCTGATTGATATAGGGTTTCAGTTTTTGTTTAGACATATTTAGGTGTCGGATGTATAGTCTTTACAAATCTGTCTAAATTCAGAATTAAATGAAAAGATTGTTTCTGACAAAAATTGGCATGCTGAAAAGGAGAACACAAAATGTTATGATTTATTAAAACACTTTGTGTTCTCCTTTTCAGCATGCCAATTTAAAATATTCACTATTATGGCGCTAAAATACATATTTTGTCTTCACCCTCATCTACTGCAGTGACTCATGAGGATGGTGGCATATTGGTAACATAAAAAAATCCATAAAAAGTACATATCTATAATATTAAAGCAGCCATTGGAATGATGACATTAAATATATATTACAGTTTAAAATTTATTGAACTTAAATTGTAATATCTTATACTAAGATTTAGTTTCTTTCCACAGCTGATTGATTCCTCTTCACTTGATCTTTACAGAAAAATCTAATCTTTATATTTATTTTTTTTAATAAATAATTCTTCCTAGCATCTTGATATGAATTTCCTAGGTATTAATAAGTGTGTGTGTGTGTGTGTATGATGGTTTAACAATTGACTCTTGATTTTTTTTTACTTAGGTGATAACTATGATGTGTGTGCCATCTGTCTTGATGACTATGAAGAAGGAGAGAAGTTGCGGGTTTTGCCTTGCAATCATGGTGAGTGTTAGTTTGTCTCTCTAGGCAAATTTTGTTCATTTTCTTTCCTTATACTTTATTTGATTATAAGAAAAGTGCAGTATGAAATTTTGATTCTTCCTTTGATTCTTTCAAAGTTTTGGAATTTGTATTTCCCTTTTGTTCAGGACTCTTTTTTTGTTGTTGTTATTATAATTTAAGCATTATTTGTTTACAAGGTAAAGGTCCTGGATCTTCACTGTTTGTTGTTAGGTTACCACAATATTATGACAATATTGATGCATTCCTGCATGTCAGTGGTTCTTCATGCTTTTGTTGTAATATGCTTGTTTATCATATCCTTATATCCTTTCATTAATTTTTAATCCAAAGCATATTTTTTGTCACATTACTTTTTTCATTATTAGAATAAACATACATTGCATTTTGCTAAACAATGATGCCAGTCTTTGTGAAGCAGTAGCTTTGTTAAAAAAACAGTTTCTTGGACAGACTTTTCTCAGAAGTTGATTGGTTAGTGGCAGCAGATGAGGAATGGATATAGAGACAAATCATCATTGACACTGAATGTTGTCTCTTGCTTTTATTGGATTTTCCACTCCACTTTGGCTATTTGTACACTGAAATTGTGTTATGCAGGTCAATTGGTGTTTTCTAACAACTGACGATCTCTTTTTTGTACAATGGAATAGTGAAATGTAGGCTACAGTATGATTGTACAGTTTCTGAACAACTGATTACCTCCCTCCTGCTTTCTGCCCTATGGAGTGGTGGAATTCTGATTGATTGTCCAGTTTCTATAATTGATTAAACCCAAACAATGTGACCTGATACTTCTAATGTTGGTTTCTAAATTTTAGTTTCACATCTGCTTCTAGTGTTAGCTGATTTGATAGAAAGATGCAAAACTTTCATGAAAAAAATTTAATGAGGAGGTTAAAGTTGAAGGATTCTTAGGATAGAGGATGTAGAATGGGAATGATGACAAAGTGAAGTGGCTGCTTATTTCCTTACTGCTGTCATGTTATTTGTTAAGTTGCTTTTATGGAGGTTTAATTTTTAATTTTTCTCATTTAGTGTTTATTTCTGATAGCTTGATGTTATTTTTTTTTTTTTTTTTTTTTTTAGAATATGGGGATGAAATTAAGAAATGAATGTAGAGCTGAAATTGACTGCATAGTTCTGCATAATCAAAATATTCCTTTGATTGTAACTGTACACTCTAAATCCATTCAGATTGTAGCATATATTTAGCATTTTTCTTAGATTATTTATGTAGATTCTTTATGCTGAATACGATATTGTATAGTCATGCAATGTGAGAACATCTTTACATTTAAAGATTAGAACATCCGTATGTTTAAAAGTATGGCAAAATTAACATTTTTATATTTTTTCAATGGAGCAAAATTGAAAATAAAACAGTGTAATTTCCTTGGTGCAAACCACCATTTATTGAAAACATAAATGATGTTTAAAAGAAAACACATTTAAAAGAAATGTACATGTATATTCATTGGTAATTATTTTATTAGTGTTTTTAAAGTTAAATTCAGGCTTTGTTTGTTTTTGCATTTCTTTTTGATAAAATTGTTAAAGTTGTTTAAGTGATATATGAATTGCAATTATGTTTTCTGTAACCAATGTCACAGTTTATATGAAATATTTTTTCCCCTAGCTTTCCATTGTAAATACATTGACTTGTGGCTTTTTTAGTTTTCCATTGGAAATGCATTGACCCATGGCTCTTGTAATTGTTTCATATTTTATATGAAATATACTTTGTTCTAGCTTTCCATTGCAAATGTATTGACCCGTGGCTCACTAAGCGCAAGAAGACCTGTCCTTGCTGTAAACGACGGGTTATTCCTGGTCGCAATGCTGATGACACAGAGAGTGACTCTGAGAATGAAAATGGTAATGATGTACCAACTGAAAGTACACCATTGCTGGGTAGCCAAAACCCAGGTAGCTCTACCCATGGATCCACGTTTGACCAGTCATCTACAGGTAATTTACATGTTTTAAGAATTGGGAAGATATTACACTGAGAAATCTTCTGTAGTTGTTTTGTAACTGACATCTGTGAACACAAATGTTTTATAGATTGTTCTTTAAATCAAATTGAAATACTTTAGGTATTAAGTTATTGTCATTATTTGATTTCATTCTTTCAGGAGCTCTTTAAATATATATTTTATAAGTTTCCTAAATACATATTGATTTCTAACTTTTTGAATCTTTTCTTGAAACTTTTGATGAGTTATTATGCTTTATAAGCTTATAGTCGTGTGTATGAGTTGTGCTTTACGGTCTTGCATATTTTACATATTCATTTTGTGTGTTAAATATACTATTATATGCTTATAAAGTGATTAGTTCTTTTCTTGAACTTATGTGAATTCACATTGTGTACTTGTGTTAACTATGAGTTGTAAATTACTTGGGTTGTTTCTTGTACAAACACAAAGTGGTTTTGTATACTTCTTGGTTAATTATATTTGTATAAATTGCTTAGATAAAAATTAAGATAGAATGCATTATTATTTTTAGAGCAATTACATTGCTGTGCCACCTTATTATTTTACAGTCATGTCTTTTTCAAATTTTATTTGTTTATTTCTATTGTGCTTTTTTTATTTTGTCAGGTTTGCTTTTTGCTGCACCTACAACTGTACAAGTGATCACTGAAGAGCCAGAGGAAGATGACTCATCTTATGCATCATTTGAAGGAGCAACTGGTGGAGATGAGGTTAGTCCAGTCTTTATAATCAGAATATAACGTTTATGTACATATAACCTCTATCTACCAGTTTCATATTTTGCCTGTTTTGTTTGATATTTCTTTCTTTCTGCTTATATTTGTTTCACTTAGTTTTTTTAATTTTTATTAATAGTTATTTTGTAGATTAGCATCAAATTTCACTTTTGTGCATATTTTAGAATTTTTCAAGAATGAAATTTCTAAATTATTTCCCAGAGCTGTCTTTATATTGCACGTTGTCAAATTTTAATTGATAACATTTAAAACTGCATTGTAACTCCTGAATTTAGGTGGCTTTTATCACATTTGAGACTAGACATGTGGTGACTCTAACTTGTCTGTCAATCTGGTTGTATGATTACCTGTATGTAGTTAAAAGGCCAGACTACCATTTGGAAAGAAATAAATATTTTAAGGGGGAATTTTTCACGAATCTTGATATGTAAATAGAACACAATAATAATAGATTATTGAAATTGAAACTTTAAGAAATGTTGTTGTTTAAATTTTTTATGAATTAATCAAATGCACTCAGCACAAACTTAATGACAACCAGTTGTGTTAGAGAGCTCTAGTTTATCTCCTCAATTGGATACATAAGTGTTTTATAGAATCATAGTGAAGATATTTAAGTAAATATACAATGATCTCAAATTTGAAAGAAAAAAAGAAATCGATTTTTTTTCCCAGTCAAGCTTTAATGTTTCATAATTAAACTAATGTTACATTTGAAATTATTTGGGGCAGGTTGTGGTCGATGTGCGGACTGCTGTGACTGAAGGTGATGACCCGTGCAGAACAGTCTCTCTGGCCCCAGCAGAGGGTTCTATTAACAATGGCTTCACTTCCAGTGAAGATGACCTGAATAATGTTACAGGCAGGGACCAGGCCAAAAAGAAAAAACGCAAACCAAACCAAGTTGTGTAGATGAATGGATGGTAGCACATTTTGGCTGACTTTGATGCATTTGAATGTGTGTTGTGTGCATTCAACCATTTTAGTTGAAGTAGGCATTTTCATTTCAGAAGTTATCCCTCGAAGATAGATTCCATCTTACAACTGATCCACTTGTTTTATATCTTGGCCTTCCCATCGCTCTTTCTGAATAATTTTCTGCCAGTCAGAGTTTGATAACTGGGTCATTAATAATTTTTTAAGAAAACAAAGTTCTTGCAAGAATTTGTTTTAAGGAATATATTTAATGAATTAATTATTTTAGATTGAAATTTATTACTCCTTAATTTAAATTAAGGATTTAAAAAATGCAATTAATGGATCTGTAGTTTTAGTCTATTCATTTAAGAATAAAGTTAAGAAAGGCAATGTGTTTTCATTTTTTATTGTAAGATAATTAATTACAATTTACTTTGGAATTTAAAAAATAATTTAAAGGAAAATAATTTAATAAATTAAGTATGTATATATTTTCTTTTTCTAGTTTAGCATGCACTTAATGTATATTTTTTATACAAGGTTTATGCTGTTCACCTGTATTACATTCTACAGATGATGGACAAAACTTAAAGCACCAAAAACTGGAGAACATTTGTCCCATAAGAAAAATAAAATCTGCAGGGGAAACTTTACTTTTCATATTGTCATTAGTTTTTATTGTTCATGTATTGATTACAGGCAAATTGATCATGGTAAGGAATGATATAAAAGCCAGTGCTCTTTGACTTTACTATATAGTTTCTTTACAAGAAACAAAAAAATGAGAGGTTAAGGAAAGTAAAGAGTTTTCGCAACATTAAACACTCTCTGGTATCCATGAATCAGATAATTTGTGGAGAATGGAGATGTAACATTTATGGCTATAACGTTTATGCTTAATAGTAACTGATCTGTATAAATATTTGTAAAGATAAGTGAATAACAACCTATTCTGAGAGCAGAATTTTCATTAAGTGTGCAAACATTTTAGATGTTAAAAATCGGTGCTGGTTTTATGAGTGCATTAAACATTATTTGTCAGAAAAAACCCTCCCCCTAAAAAGTTAAAACTGATACCTAGATGAAGAGCATTCTTTAATTATTTAACAAAGAGAACTACAAAAATTGAGAGGTGACTAGAAGAGATTTCTTCTTTGCCAGCCTGTGTGTGTGTGTGTGTATGTTCATGAGCTGTTGTGACTTCGAGTTACATTTTAGAGCTCTGACAGATCTTTGAAATAGTGTGTATTGAAATATTTAGTTTTGATATTATTTCATATACATAATATAATTGTTATTTTCTAATTTCAACTAGACTTTTCTTCACTAAAATTACAACTTATTTTATTTTATGTTGTATTCATTGGTGTCTATTCCACATGTGTGTGAACTAAATTTAAAAATGAATTTTGAAGCATACATTTGTATTTAGTATGAAAGAAAGTTTAATGCTGAGTTCAGTTATATTTTTAACATTTCTATACTAATCAGAATTAAGTTACAGCACATAATTTATTCTTCATAATCTTTAAAAAAACAAAAATCCTTGCTAACAGGAAATAGATACTTTTGTTAAACAAAAAAAAAGTTGTCAGAATATAATATTAAGATAAAATATAAACTTTTATCAATTATGAATTTTTGTACTAGTCAGAATGCACTATTATATTTAATCATTAGCTAATTTTTGTTTGTTTGTAAATCGGTCATGATATTTTGCTTATAATTACAATATGTGCATATATAATATTTAAAATAATAATACATTTAATTTGATGGAAAAACTATTTGATTTTGACTTCTACAGGATATTTGATCTGAAAAATTAAATATTTTGGAATATTTTTTTATAATGTAAATAAGTTATAATTAAGAAATACCTGCATAGTTTATTTGACCCTAATAATGATCTTGACATGGTTATTTGTGTGCTTGTTCATAGAGAATGAACAGTGCACAGATAGAAATACATAGTAAAATGTATCTTTTCATGTATATATATGTATGCATTTTAAAAAAAATGAGTTAAAAAAAAAATACTAATTTTTGTTTTGATGCATGATACATGTGATTTATGTGTGCATGTGTGTGTTTGTATGTATTTAATATGTATGCGAGTGTATGATTAGTGTTTGTGTGTATGTTGTGCATGCAACCGTGAGTTTGCTGTATTGCATATATTAGCTGCATTTGTAAAAAATTTTGTTTTATATACAATGACTCATTGTAGTTGATGTAAACTATTGCTGCTGCCTCATCCCACTTGCACAATTCCTTACCGGGTACCTTGTCTTTTGTAGAAATCTTTCATTTTGTTTTGCATCAGAGTATTTGTTGCTTATTGTACTTGATAAGTACAGGCTGATATTTCCATGAAAATGCTGAAAGAATAGGAGAGAAGTTGCTTAACACACTCAATTTGCTGTCTGCTGATCTTGAAAAATTTAGATTACATTTATGCTTATTTGTTTTGTTTCCTTGGATGGCATTTGAGCTGAAGTGTAAAAATATGTAAAGACAATTATGTATATATTGTCTTTTGTTGTCTAAAATTATCTTTTGTAAAGCAATCACTTTAAAACAAATTTTTATGATAAATGTTTCATTTTAAATTTAAAAATGATTTCATTATATTTTGGATACTGTTAAGTATTATAACTGTAAATATAATATTTATGAAAATTCAGTACAGATTGTCTTGTATGTTGTTTGATCCTTTGCGTAATTATTTGTATCCTTTTTGTATTTTTGGTTGTGCCCATTTTGAATGTGCTTATCATACCTAGATTACAATGTTTCCTGTATTTCTCCACTTTTCAGAAGAATATTACTTAGCAAAGTGCAATTTTACTTTTTGTGATTAATAATTTTTCTGGTTTAAGTGACAATGTATTATTTTAAAATACCTTTATGTTGATATTTCATTAAAAACGAAGAAAAATCTTTCAGCATGATTTGTTATTTTGTATTTTTAAATGTAATTTATATCCTAGACAAATGAAGTTATTACTGATTATTTAATAACAAATGAACTTTTGCATTGTATTATTAAGGGTACTAATGTTAATGATTTTATTCTTTGTACAATTACAGTATATTTTAATATCTAATTTAATTTAAAAATAGGAATGGCATATTTTAACATACTTTTTTTTCTCTCTGTTCTCTGCTTTTCTTGTTTTAAAAATCTGTATAAGTATCTGCTTTAGTTAGACATTTTATAACATGATTTGTTTATGATGGTGATTGGATTTTGTAATACATCCTTAAAATTCTTATAATAATTGTAATACAAAATATTTACTAAAAAACAAACGTTGAAGTACATATCTCCACCAGAAACAAAGAAAGAAACAAAGAAAAGATTCCTTAAAGAGAAAGAAAAGAAATGTATACTTTTTGATCTTCATTCTTTTGAAATGTTAGTTCATTTTATTGAAATTAATATGCAATGAAATTAATTTGAATTAATTAATTCACTAAGAACATGTCTTTGTTTCAGATTACGAAGTAATATGCTGATAATTTGCTTGGGTACTTGGGAAAATATCTGCATAAATACACAGGTTTTATTAATTGCATAAATGTAGCCAAATCATTCATAAATTGTTGATTTTAATAATGTATTAAGTAATTTAAATCGTGGGGGTTTTAAGTTGTCAGGAGCATTTCCCATAAATATTTTTAACTAAGTCTTTTAATGAGAGTTGTTTCATTTAAATAAAGATTTTAAAAAAATTGAATTTGTTATTACGAGAGTCAGCTCACTATAAAGGCATAAAAAGTTTGTTTTTTCAATTTAAAAAAAAAATTTATAAACAACATTTGGACAGTTTTGAATAGCATTTTCTCTTTGTTTTGTCATCCTAGTCAGAGAACATAAGTGTTTTGAAACTGACATTTTTTTGAATGTATTCCCTTGCAGTGTAAATATTTCTTAGTGTGTGATAAATGAAGTGACTGATTTTTCTGCAGAGTTGTAATGATTAAAAGGAATAATTAACTCATCTACAAGAACTTGTTTCCTTGTTTATAAACAGTCTTAATAATTATTTTCTTCTGATTTAAAATAAAATCCCTTATTTTTTATCTTTGACTATGAAAAGCTTTTATCTAAAATGTTTCATTAAAAAGTATAAGTGCAATTATCTGTGAGGTTCATTTTTTTGTTATTCTCTCATTTACAGTGGTCCATAATATTGAACAAAGATATAATATTATGAATTTTTGGCTGATAATGCATTCTGAGTATGCAAAAACTTCAGCTAACCACTGAATGGAATTGGTATAATTTAGCGCAACCTTTATAAAACCAAATTTGGTGACAGGATTTGTCATTAACTGTACACCATAGAAGTCTTTCTGTCAAAAATTATCTTACTAACTGAGAAGCTTTTTGCAAGAATGTTGTTTGACATGCAAATAGAGCTGTTGTAAAAGGTATATATAATATATATAATATTTATTTAAAGTTTTATATGCCAGTATTATATCTAATGAACTACCCTGTCTAAAAAGAAAAAAAAAATTGTGAATGAAAAATACTGAAATTCTTAGAACTTGTAAAATTTACAGTTGTTATTAATTTTTTAAAAAGTTTACATGATCTCAGTTATAAATTTCACATTATATAAGTAGTTTTCCTATTTTTCCCAAACAGATACTATGAACTACTCTAGGAAGAAAAATAATTGACATAGTATCAGGAAAGTATATTTTGGCAGGTAGAACTAACGAAACCATATGTACATAAATTTTTCTGGTTTTAAAGCCAGGTTGCCACTAACTGAAGTACATTAGTTGGTAGTTTACAATGTCAGTCCTTTTTGATATCTTTGATAATATAAAGTATGTAAATCAGTGTTGCCACTAGTCAGTGATAACATGAATAATGTACATGTAAATTGTAATACATATACTTATATGTAATTATTTTTTTAAAGTTCTTAACAGAATCATTCTTGATGTAATATTCATGTGTGTCCAGCAAACAGGGTTGTATTAGTATGTGAATTCATTAGTAGAAGTTTTCAGCAATGCAATATAAAGTAGTTAACAGTAGGTGTTTGTAAGTATTAATCATTCCATTTACTTGTATAACTGTATTCTTGCCATTACCTGATTACTTCTCTCTTGAAATGTGGTGTTCAGGATTTGTGATCATATAGCATTCCTGCTGAATTGTAAGTTTTCATTTCTTATTTTCTCACAGTAGGGTTCCTTGGCTAGGAGGATTAGAGTTTGATTCAGTATTGTGTTGTCATTTTACTCCCGTCTATATTTAGAAATGTTCATGTCACAGTGTTGTACTTAGTTGACTACATAAAATTCCATGACAGTCAAATACTCAGATATGAGATTTTACTCCATATAAAATTTTATGGAATTTTTTTTATATACTTAAACCATTTCTGTGACATGTATCAAGATTAGTCTTTTCTTATGTACATGAAAAATTAAAACGTTTTGATGTTTCAAGTGACTGAATTTTTTTCATGACCTCTCATCATGTTTCCAGAAACTATAGTTTGTTTAAAGTGTAGAAACCAAATGATAATTGCTTAAATGATTTTATTTCTTGCAGCCTAATTAGATGCACTAGTTTACATTTACCCTTAGGATTTATAAAAGTGAATATACTAGAGTATGAAAACTAACTAGTGTTTAAAGCATCATTTAAACTATAATGTTTATTTTTTATTAATTATTTTATCTTTTTTGCTCTGCTTTTCCCATGGACAACCCTCTTTACATTTTCATTAGTCTATGTGCTGTCAGCCTCCTATTTTTTCGCGTCCTTGTTTTTACATCCTTGTTTATGGACATATTTCAGGAGAAACATTTCTTTCATGAATGCTTTGCATTGTTCATATTAATGATTTTTTAAGGATTTTGCATTAATTGATATCACTTCTAATTGTCATGATTTTATATATGTTCTTGTGTATTATGGAATAGACGGGGAAGATCAGAGATGTAGAATATTTTAAATGATCTTTTGGACACTTGCAGAAGTAATAGAGTCCCAATTATTTGTGACTGACTTAATTGGGATATTAAAAACATACCTGAATACATGTATGTAAAAAATATAGCATTAAAAATGTGCCTGTTAAAAGATTGATCCAGAAACATGGTAAATAAGTAGGTGACTGAATAAAAGTACCTAGACACATCATAACAAATTGCTGGTAGCTGTAGTGTGTATCGTGCTACTTTGTTGTTTTGGCATATGTGTATTTTAAAAGTTGTAAAACAAAAAAAAAACATTAAAGGATTGTTCTTTCTGTAGAACAATGCTTAGAGATACATGTAATTTAAAAATCTGAAGAAGTGTAACAATCAAGATGTTAATGAATGAATAAAATGTTAATGGTCAAACAGTGTGTTATTGTGAGAAAGGAGTGTGTTGTTTCACTTGACCAGATTTTCAAAGTGAATGGCATCATTCCCCAAAGAAGTGAAATCTTAATGCATGATGATCTATATGAAGCATGGGTTAGTGACAAAGGGCTGAGAGCTGAAGGAATACCAGTTTCAAATGCTACTTGAGAAGTTGAAGCTAAGCCTTTTACCAAGAGTTGAAATTAAATGGGGAGGGCTAATTAGCACATTTTCTGCAGAAGTATGTAGCATCTTTGCTTTCTTATTTCAAATGAATAAAGTACTTTTAAATTCATACAAACTAATTTTTTTCCATGTAAATGCACAATATTTTGCAATTTCTTATTATATTCATTGTATGACTGGTGGATTGTCAAGGATTTCGATTATCTTGGAAATCATGTTTCCATTTGTCCTGGATAATTGAGAATTTACAAGTTTCTTATTTGCATTTTCTTTTAGAACTAGTCTAGCTTTTGTCTATGAAGAAATGTTTGCTTTGTTACATTTATATTTCATAATTAGCATTTGTTATGAACTATTGCGACATGTTAATGTTTATTTATGTAATGTTCTACTTTTAAACAGGAAATGTATATTTAAATAAAATGTGAGAGTTAAATAAAATTTAACAAATTTATAGATACAGATTTGGGGTGTTTGTTTATTATTAGATATTAGAGATAGTTTAAACTGCTTTAGGTGCATATTCTTATATTAGATTTTAGGCATATGGTGTTGAAGAGTGAATGATAAGGTTAAGTTGGTTAATTTTCAGTTTGAGAATTCACAATTACACGAGCAAAAACAAAAACATTCAGAAATATATAAATATATACTGCTGTATTAGTAAGCATTGGCTGATTAGGATTAGGGCAAGTTGTACTGTAGTACACATAAAGCATTCATTCTTAGTGCCTACAGTTGTACCATAGTACATAAAACATTCTACACAGAGCATTTTTAGTATCTACAGTTGTACCATAGTACACATAAAGCATTCATTTTTAGTATCTACAGTTGTACCATAGTACACATAAAGCATTCATTTTTAGTGCCTACAGTTGTACCATAGTACACATAAAGCATTCATTTTTAGTATCTACAGTTGTACCATAGTACATATAAAGCATTCATTTTTAGTATCTACAATTGTACCATAGTACACATAAAGCATTCATTTTTAGTGCCTACAGTTGTACCATAGTACACATAAAGCATTCATTTTTAGTATCTACAGTTGTACCATAGTACACATAAAGCATTCATTTTTAGTATCTACAGTTGTACCATAGTACGCATAAAGCATTCATTCTTAGTGCCTACAGTTGTACCATAGTACATAAAACATTCTACATAGTGCATTTTTAGTATCTACAGTTGAACCATAGTACATATAGAGCATTCATTCTTAGTATCTACAATTGTACCATAGTACATATAGAGCATTCATTCTTAGTATCTACAGTTGTATCATAGTACACATAAAGCATTCTACACAAATCATTCTTAGTACATACAGTTGTACCATAGTACACATACAGCATTCTTAGTACCTACTGTTGTACAATAATATAAAGCCTTCTTAATATAGTTGTACCACATTACACAGAAAACATTCTTAATACATACAGTTGTTCCATACTACACATAAGCATTCTACACAAAACATTCTTAGTACATACAGTTGTACCATAATACACATACAGCATTCTTAGTACCTACTGTTGTACAATAGTATATAAAGCCTTCTTAATATAGTTGTACCACAGTATACAGAAAAACATTCTTAATGCATAAAGTTGTACTAAAATACACATAAAGCATTCTTATTAAACAGAGTTGTACCATAGTACACATAAAATTCATTCTTAGTACATGTAGAAGTTTTACTATAGTATACATAAATTTCATTCTTAGTACATGTAAAAGAAATTCTTAGAACATGTACAAGTTGTACCATAGTACACAACAAAATAATTCTTAGTACATGTATATGTACAAATTGTACCATTATCAAAGTACACATAAAAGAAATTGTATCATAAAAGTTGTACAATAGTACATGTAAAAGAAATTCTTAGTATATGTAAAGTTGTACCATAGTACATGTAAAAGAAATTCTTAGTACATGTAGAAGTTGTACCATAGTACATGTAAAAGAAATTCTTGGTACATGTAGAAGTTGTACCATAGTACATGTAAAAGAAATTCTTAGTATATGTAAAGTTGTACCATATAAGCATAAAAGAAAACTCTTAGAAGGCATATAAATCTTTAAGTAAAAGAAATAAGTTTGCTGGCATGAATTACAATAAAAATGTGCAAGTGAATTAAAAAAAAAACTTAGCAAAACTGAATCAGTCACAAGTTTATAATAGCAAAAAATAAAACAGCAGTAAACAAATATAACAACACTATGTGCTGAAATAGAAGACAATGAAACTCTTCCATAACCTCACAAAAGGTAAATTCAGTTGACCACCACACTGGAGTAATAACCAATGACCTAGCCGAAGAACAACAATGCTTTTAGAAGATATAAAATATTTCATGGTCAACAATAAGTCACATGTAGGCAAAGGCTCCAAACAACAAAGCTCTAAAAAGAGCAGTTCATTATTCATATGAAGTAGTAAGGCATATCCCTGCAAAAGACATAATGAAACCAACAGTCTAATATATGCTACTGCAAAAAATAATTGAAAACACACGAAGCCAGCCAAAGTATAGAGAAAGCATCAGTACTACCAAGACTAGAAAAGAAAATAGAGTGCATTAGAAAAGAAAGAATCCAAATGGCAGCAGCAACATATAATAAAGGAAAACTAAAAGATACATTATTTAGCAAACACCATCTCAGTTATAGAAATATTAAGACCACAACAGAAGATGTATAACAAAAGCTACTAGGACTCAACCTCCGTCTGAAGATATACTCTGCAAGAGGTCAGCAATTCCAGCTCAGAATTCCTCAAAACAAAACATTATACCAAGAATTGAAAGAAAATTCCAGAATAGAAAAAGAGATGCCAAACATTTAGGATACCAAGACCTGAGAAAACATTTGGTGCAATAATAATTAAGACAGATGGATTAAGCTTGAAAATACTTTATACACTGAGAGAAAAACCGAAAGTAGGTTCTTTCTTTTTAATTGAAAATTTAAAAAAAAAAACGGCTGTCGATTCTTGTTTGGCAAAGACGTAATGTAATATGTATCCAATAGTTACCAATCAACAGATCTGCGGTAGGTAGCGAATCCAAGATAGGCGACTTTTTGTAACCCAGTTATAACGCGTGTGGATTTATAAACTATTTCTAGCTGGCGTCCCAAAGCTCCAATGAACACGTAACAGAGCAGGTCTTGGGCTATTACGTACACAGGCCGTCACTGTACACGTTAAGTACAAGACCTTGTGAAGAGTCAGTGCGGCTTACGAAAATACTTTTCTCAAGTTTGAAATTTGCTGTGTCCGGCTCTGGACTGGTCTCCTTTGCGGGTAATGACATTAAACTGGCCAAACAACACGACCTCGGAAATAGACAAGAACTAATACTGACAAAGGTTATACAATTTGAGAGAGAGAGAGAGAGAGAGAGAGAGAGAGAGAGAGAGAGAGAGAGAGAGAGAGAGAGAGAGAGAGAGAGAGAGAGAGGAGAAATGTCCTATGCAAAATGCACTGTTTTTATGTAACAATTAAAATATCTTTATACCTCAAATAAATCTTAATATGCAATGCCTATTTTATATCAAATAATATATATGATGAAAAGAGGAAGAACTTATTTCTTGTTCTGTCGGCCTTACTACATCGCCAGTGATAAGACTACTTATCTTAATATTATATTATTTTATATTAATGAATCCTGCACTCTTGAAGTTTCATTCTGCAACAAGCTTAAAGGCTATCTACATCTGGACTTTGGGGAGTTGTCTTAAGCTGTTGCTCTGGTGAAAAGTCTAAGCTTTAGCCCACGAGCAATAATGATTTTAATTCCTCCAAGGGCAGTGATAGCGAGAGTCTCACCCACCCACCCCATCCCCTATCACAGGCAGAGTCCTATGTATTTCTACAAATTTGAAAACTTTACCAATTTCTTACTTGTTCCACAAATATATGACCGTTTTTACTGTACCAAGGAAAAGCTAATAATTATAATCATGACCACATGTACTCTTTATCACTGGTGCAGGCTACAGTGACCATGTCCTTGGTGCATTTGCTGGTGTGCAGTTGTAGCAGTTGTTACAAATTTTGCATGCTGCTGTCTGAAGAACTGGGTCACTTCACCATGAGTTCATTCTAGCCACAAATTGACACAACAACATACATGATAACTACTGGTTAACACACAAGGTTATTTAGCAGGGGTGACATGAAAAGATGTGTGATAAGACATTTGTTGACATGACATGACACTTCTCTTAGTCATTATACAAGTTAGTTAAATGTAAAGTATTTAAACACAATTAACAATGCTATTAATACTTTTAAAGAATATAAAAGTCAATTTACAATTATCAATAAGACACATGATTTACTTAATCACAAAATGGAACAAATAGTAAACATTAATCTAACAACTGTTAGAACAAAATAGTTTTATGACGTTTGCTTCTACCTCCTCCTCCACCCCGGAACTCTAGAATCACCGACCACTCACTGACCTTTGACTTACGAACTCGGTACAAGTGCAAGATAAGGAGTATTTTGTACTTGAACCTCATACCCAGTGAAGGCACCAGGGCTCACACAATCGTCAAGGGTTGCTGTTAGTAACAGAGCTTCGTGTACAACCGCTCGATAAGCGCTATCGAGAAAGCGGAATGGCAAGGACAAATCTATGGCCGCAGTGGGATATTTACAGTTGACACACTTTTCTAAACTGTGGTGCTGTTGGTTTAGAGGTTAGTGATTTTCTGGTTTTACTTGTGACAGACGCATTATATGTAGGCTAAAATAAATACCATGCACACAAACACAACAACAGTTGTGTACAAATAGCTTAAAACAGGCGCACAACTTGCGACCCCATGTGAACTTACTCGTATGCTACAGGTTTGCTACACGAACCTGACACAACAAAGGTGATAGTTCCAGACATTGTTTATTTCAAACCGAGACGTCTTTTGGTCTATTACTTGGGGTAATGATCGAAAGAAAGATTCAGTGCCAATGATTTCTGATGATTTTTGTTGTTGACAGATGTTTCATGTCCAGTTTTTATTTAAAGACTCTGCTTAGGAATTTTACAGAACTTTAATTTATTTAGATAAATTAGTTTCTCCTCTTTCCTCAAACAGACTGGTTGCTCAAATTATCTTTCGTCTCATATGAAAATGCGCCTTTGTAGTACAGACAGATTCACGAACAGACAACTTGTGTACAATAGCCGGCTTGGAAACCGTTAACACTCTCTTAAATCTTTATGCATTCAAAATGTTACATTTAGCTCAGTCGATCCCCCATCCAAACCACGTTTAGGTCTATATGCATAAAAATCACTACGAAAGAGGTATTAACAATAAAGAATTTAATAGTTAATATTTAACAATAACAATCAATTACGAAGACACAGCTTCAGATCTAAACTAAAGCAAGTTCAATCTGCTTGAAAGTTAATGCTCGAGAAAGTTATTTTTGCCAGCACATTCAATGGATTCAGAGTTCGGGTTAGTTACTTATCTTTCTTAGTAGTCTTGATGAACACGTGGTCTAAGGTCAGTTCGATCCTTCCACGTATCAAGCGATGCTTGCACTGTACGATCCGTAGTTTCCAATAACTTGTCATCTCTCGACTTTGTTACACTAGGGTTTCGTCATGGCAGAACACCATCAACAAAGGCGGTATGGAATTATAACGTCGTCTGTCCAAGGTTGAATAAAGGAACATGCACCCAACATGATGCGAAGGTGGCAATAATACGTAGAACGTATTATAAGGCAGAGAAGGACCCGTTCTGAAATAAGAGTGTGGTTTCTATGAGCGATTTGCGTTTACATTCGCAAATCATCCAAGCACATGACTGATACAATGCTCTTAGTTTTAAATCTTCGTCTATCGTGTCTTTTACAATATATTTATATTCATAAAAGCTACAATATAATTCACATGTGTGTTATTTTTAACATTACATGAATGTATGAATTTCCAAACATTTACTTCATCAAAAATGGAATTCATACAAGGAGAACAAAATATAATTCAAATTGTTACATAACAAGGGATGAACTCACTGTTGTTTCCTCATGCTGGTGCACGACGGGAGGGTTCTAACAAAGGAATTCAATTCGAATATGATATTCGAGTTTCGGATGTGGGTCAGAAGTTCGTGACACAGAATCTGGTTAGAGTCTGTCACAACAGATTTTTTATAAAATTATGTGTTTCTTAATTTTTTAATGATATATTGTTATTTTACGTAACTGACATTAAAATATCTTATACCAAACTCTGATGAATAAGATAGGCTGTTCTACAATAGATTTTCAATTTTCATTTGAGATTTTATCAATGAATGAATAGATGCGTGTGAATGATGCCTATCTATCTATCTATCTTTCTATCTATCTATCTGTCTATCTATCTATCTATCTATCTATCTATCTATCTATCTATCTATCTATCTATCTATCTATCTCCACATGTGAGAAAAATGAGCAGAGGTATATTATGATATTGGTCTGCTCTGTAACTTTTCAGTGTGATACTGTGCACTTATAATTGTCAATATATTAACACAATCTACAATCAAGGAATTTCTGACCACACCTGTCCTCATTCCTATAGGCAACATTTTCACCAACAACATTATATCTTCGGTTACAGCCCTTGGAAGCGTGAGGATCGGCGTGCTATAAATGGCAATTCGTCACGCTTCTAACGATTGCACAGTGTTAATTGTGACATAGAGCAAGATGACGAATTTTGTCCCCCCCCTACTGTTGGCAATGTTAACATCAATGCACTATATAATAGCATCGTTCTTATATCAACTAACATTTCTACTTTTTCGTTCTAAATTCTGCGCCCTTTTCTGCTAACGACAAATACTGACAGAACTTCTACTATTGCGTCAGCTTCTGTGATCATTACGACTCGTCCTTGTAGACCTTATTACTGACTACTCGTCCTTGTAGACCCTACTACTGACTACTCGTCCTTGTAGACCTTATTCCTTATTACCGACTACTCGTCCTTGTAGACCTTATTACTGACTACTCGTCCTTGTAGACCATACTACTGACTACTCGTCCTTGTAGACCTTATTACTGACTACTCGTCCTTGTAGACCCTATTACTGACTACTCGTCCTTGTAGATCCTATTACTGACTACTCGTCCTTGTAGACCCTATTACTGACTACTCGTCCTTGTAGGTCCTATTACTGACTACTCGTCCTTGTAGATCCTATTACTGACTACTTGGCTGTCTTTACTATCTTGATTGCTACTGCGACTACAATTACTTTGTTACTTTATTTAAAACTACCTACTGCCTTATGTCTACTACTTTTTCTACTTACTTTACTAGGTTGCCAATGTAACTGTAATTTACATTGATTTTGGAGTACTAACACCTTATTACTAATGACAGTAATTATTATGAGTGTAATAGCAAAATACTACACCAGTTATTACTACAGCAACTACTACTTAAAATTACTAATACAGTGCTACATCCATTAGGTCTACTACTCCAGTAACTACTACTTAAATTACTAATAAAGTACTTCACCATTTCTGCTGTATAAACTGTCTTGTTTGCTGCTTTCGATTCTTATATATCTAAAGGAGAAGATAAACCCGTCTTTTATTCTATATTTAGCGAGCCCCCCATTCACCTACTTTCTTCTCCAACATAAGGTTATCAATATGTGTAAGAAGTCAATAAATTTAACAATAAATTTCTTAAATCAACAATCAAATATACAACATATGAATAAAATTAAAAGAGCACAACAATGTTCTGGTGACTGTTGAAATCTTACAACGTTTGTTGAACTGGTTACCACACAATTCTCTGCTCGACCTACATTCAACATGATCTAATTTTTAAAATTAGAAGACCGGTATTTTTTCAATGACCCTTTTTTACCCTTTTTTAACCATTTGACTTAGCCTGCACACGTCATAATTATCAAGCTTAGAGATTCTTTTTGTAACGTTTTCATGTGTGGTTAATCAGGTCGTAAATGGTGTGTCGGTTGTGTACTACGTCACGCGAATGGGTTGTTGCTGTGGGACGAACAAAGTGGAAGACACCAAGCCTCTCATCATCGATGTCCAGAAGGTCATTGAGGACATTGTCTGGAAGCGTTTTATTGCCTCCACTGGAACGTTAGCTACAAATTGTTTCTTTATTGTCTAGTAAATCCTTTTTTTCTTTCTGTATCCCATTTTCTTGTTTCCTTTCTTTCTTTCTTTCTTTCTTTCTTTCTTTCTTTCTTTCTTTCTTTCTTTCTTTCTTTCTTTCTTTTGCAGTTTCCTTTTATTTTTGCACTTTCTTTCTTTCTGTTGAATTGGTGGAAAAAACATCTAACCTGGACTCATTTTATCGAAGGTGAAATGCTTTCCCCGTTTTTATTCCCTGTCCCCACCTTACTTCCAGAATTTTAAGAAGAATGTTTAACGTCTCCACTTCGATATAGCAATTGAATAAAGCAGTTTTATTGCAAAGATACAGCACACTTTGTTTGTATAAAAATAGTTAGTGAAAGCATGTCAGAAAGTGAAAACAACAATCTTGTAAGTTAAAATAGTTTTCAAGCGCACACATTATATAGCAGTTTGATAAGTTTATCGTTTAGTGCCCACAACTGACTCCAGGGTCACTGGTTTAGCACTTCACTTTAATGCACTTTTTCCCACCAGCCCCGTGTCTTCCTTCCACTCTTAAAGTGTCGCCATTTTTTTTTATTTTTTTTTTTTATAGAATTTTAGGTTCAAATATTGATATGAATTTTTTTTGTTTTGTACGCATGCGTGTGTTATTGTTATTGTGTGCGATCGTGTACGTGTGTGTGTGTGTGTGTGTGTGTGTGTGTGTTAGATTTCGAAGGAGGTTTATTCGGAGAAAGGACTATACGGTTGAAGTACCTATGAACTATTATTTGTTTGAGAAAACGAAACAAGAATTCTTCACACGAGACCGTCTCTCAGGTACCGCACAACCACCGGTAAGTAACAACTTTTGTTTCTGTTCACGACTGAATTCGAGACCATTATAATGTAGAGGTAATTTACGACATAGAATATAATCATAATGGGTCATTAGGCAAATGATGAACTAGAATATACAGAAGAGATGATGACGCAAAATATGATTAAAATGTAGATGATTGCCTAGGACATTATTCAGATTTAATTGACTACTACTACTACTACTACTACTACTACTACTACCGCCCACCAATAATAATATTAATTATAATAAAAATACGTTAACAATAAATATAACGACTAGAATAAAATAATATTACTAGCAATATATAACACAAGTAGTACTATTAACAATATATAACACAATTAGCACTACTAGCAATATATAACACAATTAGCACTACTAGCAATATATAACACAAGAAGTACTACTAGCAATATATAACACAAGTAGTACTACTAGCAATATATAACACAATTAGCACTACTAGCAATATATAACACAATTAGCACTACTAGCAATATATAACACAAGTAGTACTACTAGCAATATATAACACAAGTAGTACTATTAACAATACATAACACAAGTAGTACTACTAGCAATATATAATACAAGTAGTACTACTAGCAATATATAACACAAGTAGTACTATTAACAATACATAACACAAGTAGTACTATAGCAATATATAACACAAGTAGTACTACTAGCAATAATAAAACGTCGACAGAGAATAACGTTTAATGCAAATGATCACCTGGAATATGCAATTATAATGCTATTCAAAATCAATATTGTTGAATAAGAACCAAATGCTACAAAATATAAAACGTTTATACACTTTTAAAACAAGACACTAACGATTTTCAGCTAAGTAACCACATGATTCAAATTATACAAATAAGAAATCTGATATAACGACAAGTTACGTTTCAGTATTTATTATATCGTCGAATTCTGTTTGTGAATGCTATTAGTACTGAATATTTACAAAGCATTTTGGCTTTAAATATTATTATGATAAATGATACTTGTTAAGTACAACACGTTATTACATAGGTTATGACATTATTACTTGAAGAAGTCTGTAAACGTATACTTTCCGACGTCCCGTCAGTGAAGAGTTTTTTAAAATTTATATATATATATATACACACACCTACACTCTACTTTTTAAATTTATATATATATATACACACACCTACACTCTACTTTTTAAATTTATATATATATATATATATACACCTACACTCTACTTTTTAAATTTATATATATATATACACACACCTACACTCTACTTTTAAAAAAATATATATATATATACACACACCTACACTCTACTTTTTAAATTTATATACATATATATACACACACCTACACTCTACTTTTAAAAAAAAAATATATATATATACACACACCTACACTCTACTTTTTAAATTTATATATATATATACACACACCTACACTCTACTTTTTAAATTTATATATATATATACACACACACCTACACTCTACTTTTTAAATTTATATATATATATATACACACACCTACACTCTACTTTTTAAATTTATATATATATATACACACACCTACACTCTACTTTTTAAATTTATATATATATATACACACACCTACACTCTACTTTTTAAATTTATATATATATACACACACCTACACTCTACTTTTTAAATTTATATATATATATACACACACCTACACTCTACTTTTTAAATTTATATATATATATACACACACCTACACTCTACTTTTTAAATTTATATATATATACACACACCTACACTCTACTTTTTAAATTTATATATATATATACACACACCTACACTCTACTTTTTAAATTTATATATATATATACACACACCTACACTCTACTTTTTAAATTTATATATATATATACACACACCTACACTCTACTTTTTAAATTTATATATATATATACACACACCTACACTCTACTTTTTAAATTTATATATATATATATACACACCTACACTCTACTTTTTAAATTTATATATATATATACACACACCTACACTCTACTTTTTAAATTTATATATATATATACACACACCTACACTCTACTTTTTAAATTTATATATATATACACACACCTACACTCTACTTTTTAAATTTATATATATATATACACACACCTACACTCTACTTTTTAAATTTATATATATATATACACACACCTACACTCTACTTTTTAAATTTATATATATATATACACACACACCTACACTCTACTTTTTAAATTTATATATATATATACACACACCTACACTCTACTTTTTAAATTTATATATATATATATACACACACCTACACTCTACTTTTTAAATTTATATATATATATACACACACCTACACTCTACTTTTTAAATTTATATATATATATACACACACCTACACTCTACTTTTAAAATTTATATATATATATATACACACACCTACACTCTACTTTTTAAATTTTTATATATATATATATACACACACCTACACTCTACTTTTTAAATTTATATATATATATACACACACCTACACTCTACTTTTTAAATTTATATATATATATACACACACCTACACTCTAATTTTTAAATTTATATATATATACACACACCTACACTCTACTTTTTAAATTTATATATATATATACACACACCTACACTCTACTTTTTAAATTTATATATATATATACACACACCTACACTCTAATTTTTAAATTTATATATATATATATACACACACCTACACTCTACTTTTTAAATTTATATATATATATACACACACCTACACTCTACTTTTTAAATTTATATATATATACACACACCTACACTCTACTTTTTAAAATATATATATATATATATATACACACACCTACACTCTACTTTTTAAATTTATATATATATATATACACACACCTACACTCTACTTTTTAAATTTATATATATATATAATATATATATACATACACCTACACTCTACTTTTTAAATACTATTGTGGGTCTTGCTAACGTCAAGAAAGCACCCCCCCCTACTATTGTGGGTTTTGCTTTGATTGCTGACGTCAAGAAAACCTACACCCCTATTTTTTAAATACTAATGTGGGTTTTGCTTTGATTGCTGACGTCAAGAAAACCTACACCCCTATTTTTTAAATACTAATGTGGGTTTTGCTTTGTCTGCTAACGTCAAGAAAGCATACACCCCTATTTTAAAATACTATTGTGGATTTTGCTTTGTCTTCTGACGTCAAAGAAAACCTACACCCCTACTTTTTAAATACTATAGTAAGTTTTGTTTTGTCTGCTGACGTCAAGAAAACGGAACTGAAAGAGCTTACGACCAAAGGCCACACGCACCCAGACCGGTACGAGCTACAGACCGAATTCAAGAACGACACTGACGCCGAGCAGGAATACAACTTCGTCTTTTCCAAGGAGCGACGCGCTACTGTCCACGTGACGTACCACAAGGGATTTTCCATCGGCACCAAGGCCAACTTCAGCATTGGGCTCCCGAAGCTGCTCGCTGACGGCTCCGTTAGTGGGGAAGTCAGCACTAATTTTGAGGTCAGTCATGCGGGGATATGATTACAACTGATTGCGCACCCCCCCCCCCCGGTTCATCGCAATATAACGTTCTTAAGTAATCAATATCATTGATGTTAAAATACTCGCGATATTAGATATCTATGCTGTTAAAATATTTATTTGATATCCTATCAATCCCAATCTCTTCTCCTGTTTTTCATCGTATGTTTGTTTTGACTTTTGTGCCTAACCGAAAATGCCATCATGACTGGCACAGTTTGCACGTTATTCTTTACCGGAAGTTTCATCGTAAACAGTTAACCAACATTAAAATTAAATATACAAATACTGTTTTGAAAGTTATTCTCATTTTAAGTCTGTCCTTTCCATAACAGTCACATAAATACATTAAATTATTACTAACTTTAAATACATTACTTATTTTTTAACTTTTGAAAAAAATATTTTGGTCAGATTTGTTTAGAGTTTAATGTTTTTAAAACTTGTTCGTATATTTTCTAACCTGTACTTTTGCATTATTTAAATTTGATCGTGATGGTAAATACCCTAACAAGATCATCTGCCAGTAGTATTAATGTTGTCTTCGATTGTTTTGCTTTTAAATAGAATATGGTAAACGAAGATTCGCTACTGTCTTTGTTTCTGTAAACATTTGGAACAGCTTTAGAAAAGGTTCTTGAAAATAAAAATTCTGTCTCTCTGGCAGGTGTCGAAGACTTCTGGAGAGACGTTTGAGGAATCGTTAACAACATCCGCCACCAGCAGGATCACTGTCTCAGCGCACAGCAACTACGTGGCATCCGTTGTCATGGAGGAAAGCAGTTTCCTGGCAGATTTTAAGGTTAGTACAGGAATATAGTGAACATGACTGCTGTAGATTTATAGGAACACAGTGAACATGGTTACTGAGGACTTACAGTATAGGGACACTGTGAACAAGATTGCCGTAGACTTTCAATAGGGGAACATAGTAATCATGATTGCTGAAGACTTATAGCATAAGATCACAGTAGTCATGGCTGCTATAGATCTATTGAAATTATGTGACATCTGTTGTCAAGGCGATTATGAGTTTAAAGCAAGTATACAGTAAACACAGCAAACAAAAGACGTACTAGATGACGATAGTTGCTATGTAAGTTTATTATTTCTGGCAGTTTCAGTTTTAGGACAAAACTGCCAATGAGCATTTCGGAAGACAACAGTGGAAGGGGAAAAAAGGACATTGGTCTATGAGAGAATAGATGAAAAATGTATCATGTGGTAGATTACTAGATTTAAGTGCTATATTAGGTGTACATACATTACCTAAATACAAAAGAAATAAACGAACGAATGAAGAAAACTCACTGGTATTTCTATCAGTCTTTACGTTGTTTTCTGCAGCAACTGACGCATTTTTATGGAAAGAGAATACGAAATGAAGTACAAACACTATCGCCAAAAAAAAATCCACATAATGACCATAATTAATTTTTATTTCTTATAAAATACTACGATACTAATAAATTAAACGATAGACTAACATTTAGAAACGAAACAGGCAGCAGACTAAAGAGAATGACAGGACAGTTAAAAATGTCACAGTTTAAAGAGCATGACGGCAGTTCAGGACATCACACTCTAAAGAGCATGACGGGCCATTTCCAAACGTCACAGCCTAAAGAACGTGTCAGGACAGTTCAGGACGCCAAAGACTAAAGAGTTTGACAGGGCAGTTCAGGACGTCACACACTAGAGAGCATGACAGAACAGTTTAGAACTTCACAGACTAAAGAACGCTACAGGGCAGTTCAGAACGTCACACATTAAAGAACGTGACAGGACAGTTCAGAACATCACACACTAAAGAACCTCATAGGACAATTCACAGACTAAAGAGGTTGACAGGGCAGTTCAGAACATCTGAATTGTCCAAACAAGGTCTCTGAGCCTTGCCAGAATATCGTGACATAATGATTCGATGCCTAGCATAACGTGACTTATGCTCTTTACTGGAAGGGCTGAAGATTAAAACTTCACTGGTAAGGTAGCTGTGTGTGGATACTATAAACGAGTTTAAAAAGCACTGCTATGAAATCCATATTTTGTCACATCTGTAATTTTGATTAAATTGATAAAATGTGAACTCGGTGCTAATAAAATAAATATTAGTACTGTTAAAAAATTTAAACAGAAAAATTCTAAAAATACCACGTGCATTTCCTTGTAAAATACCCCGCCCCGCACACACAATTAAAAGGTCAACAAAACGATTCCGACCTCCCCCAAAACATAAACAAAATCCAAAACAAAACAAACACAAAATTCAGGCTGTAGTCGTCATCGTCGTCAACTCCATCATCATCATCATCATCATCATCATCATCATCATCATCATCATCATCATCATCATCATCATCATCATCATAATCAGTAATATTCTCATTTACTTAATAGGTGTACGTGACCATGTCGATGCCGGGGAAGGAAGCCCGGGCGTACGTGAAGAACAAACAAGGGGAGACAGTCGGCTTCCAGAGCATCGTCAATCTCGCGCGCATGTTCCCCAACAACGTCATCCTCGACGGACCTGACGGAAGTCGGCGAATAGACGCGGTGCAGTTTGTTATCGAAGGGGTCGTTGAAGGCGTGCAGCTGGCCAACCACAAAATCAACCTCAAGGGAGAGAAGATTATTAAGCAGGCGGAGGAGGAAGTAAAAAGTGCCAGTGTGAAAAAGTCGGTCAAAGAAGAGGCTGATGGAGGGCCTAGTGTACATAAGGACACCCAGGTCGTGAGTACAAAGGGGTGATGTAAGGAACTTCAGATCATGAGTACAAAGAGGTGATGTCAAGAACATCCAGGTCGTGAGTACAAAGAACTGACCTCAAGGACACCCAGGTCGTGAGTACAAAGAGGTGATGTTAAGGACATCCAGTTCGTGAGTACAAAGGGGTGATGTAAGGAACTTCAGATCATGAGTACAAAGAGGTGATGAAAAGGACTTTCAGATCAAGGAGGCGGTGAGATGGTTCAAGAACTCCAAAATATGAGTACAATTAGGCGATGTAATTCTAAGAACTGTAAAAGTGAAATCATGGGTATTGTAAACTGATGTCATGGTCATTCAGACCAAAAGTACATTCAGGTGATTAAAGACAAATCAAGTATTGAAAGCAATCAGGTCATGTAAAACCTTCCATTCCTATGGTGAGTTCAATGAAGCAATGCAAGTACTGCATGGGCAGTAAAATGTAATAGTGAGTAAGCAGCGAACTCTTTCAATGTGTGAGTAACTTTCATCTGCGTAAATAAAGACAGGTTGGAAAATGAATAGATTAAATATGAGGACAAGTCGCCTTTGAAGAAAAGGATGGTACAGGTGCAATATACTTTGAATGAAGTGCTGATGAGTTATATGTAATTAAAAGGGTGATGATTTGCAGTGTTATTTAATATCCTTTGAATTTATTATAAAAAGATAATGGGTTTTGTTTCGTTAATGACCCGAATCGTGCATGTAATTAATTATGCGTAGAACTTCAAGATTTTCTAAAGTCAATACGATTATATTTTATGAGGAAGACTGGGACGTGCTCTTTGTAGGGCAGTGTAATATTAGTAAGGAGACTGAAAGAAAATCGGTCGATTACTGTCTAGAGCGGGAGCACTCTAAGCGATAAGTTCCAAATAGGAATGTTAGACTGTGATATAGGACGATTTCGTGAGTGGAATACACATTGTTCAAAGTCCAAAGAAATGAGTGACGGTTTTATGTATCTTTACGCACACACATTCACAAGCAGAATTTTTTAAAGATATATATTAAAATCTTTTTTTGAAATAAATAAGTGTTTCTGTGAATTTTGCACACCCATACATACAAACATACATACACACACGCACACACACACACACACATACACATATCCACCCACACACTGTCTAATACACAAACATTCTGACTCTCACAAACACACGTAATGCAAAGACCCGATCTGATATACACGAATTTTCTTCCTTTCTCACAAATAGCAGACACATTACACACAACACACACAATACTCACAGCACACACAACACTCAATACAAACAGCTCACACAGCACTCACAGTATAAACAGCTCACACACAGCACTCACAGTACAAACAGCACACACAGCACTCACTCACAGAACACACTGACACCGTCTCATACACATTGATACGCTCACGAGCATTCGCACATCATAGGAACGCTTCTTTCAAATGGAATTATTTGATTTATTTATTTATTGTTCATGTTTTATAGACTAAGGAAACATCCATTTGATTTATGTATTTTTTATTGGTAATGTTCTCCAGACTAAAGAGACAGCAGTTAAACTATTAGGGAAAGATAATAATGAACCATTATGAAAAAATAACTCTTGAGGTTTTATTGTTCATGTTACCATTTAATGAAAGCGTGCATTTGTTATCATTCGCGACAAAGTAAAAAATTCTTAAAGGGATAATGAGCTTAATTATAATTTAAGCGAAATTAGTATCTTGTTATTTTTATATCATTATTTTTGTCTCTTTTACAGTAATAACTTCTGTATACCCTTTTCTTTGTTTCCTTTCTTTTCATTATCATTGCTATTAAATAGAATATGTTTATGACTGCAATTCAGTATCCATGGCTTTATTTCATAGAAGAATAAGTCAGACTAAGGCGATGTTCTTTATATTCAATATCCATGGGCTTATTTCATAGAAGAATAAGTCAAAAGAAGATTAATTAGGAACACAAATTTGCATTGTATGATTTTTAAAAATTCATGATCAAACACACAATAAAATTCATGCATGAAACTATTGATCGTATTACTTTTAACATTCTCTCTAGGTAAATATTTATTGTTCTTGATATATTAAAAAACTAGCTAGAAAATGAGATATATATTCCTTGTCTTTTCTATCAGGATGGAAACCTACTTTCAAAAATATTTTTTGTCCCCATTCTAACCAGAAGCTTAAAGAAGAAGAGATATACATTTTTTTATTATCTACGTATAAAAAGAATGTTTATTTTCCTCCCTATATTAAAAATCCTACATAAGAAACGACATTTTGTCTTTATTGTGATAGGAATCAACCTACAAAACTATTTATTGTTTTCGTTAACAATAAAACAATTAACAATTAACCCACGCTTTGTTACTATTGATAGAAACCTACCTATAAAAAAGCGTTTATTGTCTTCATTATGATCAAGAACCTAACTAAAAATTATTCTTATAATAATCAGAGATCTAATTAAAATATCAACAACGATTTGTCTCTTTTATTATCGGAAGCTTTACTAAGAAACATATTTTTCCTAACCTAACTACAAAGAGCCGTCCATTTTAAACCAGGACCTAACTAAAGAGTATTGTCTTGGATAGAATCAGACACATATTTGGGATGATTAGAACAGGAAAAAATAAACAAAAACGTGTCCATATTATGACCAGAACCTAACTAAAATCATCCAATCAAAAAGTGTTGATTTTGTTAGCTTCAGACAGTTGGCTAAAAATATTGCCCAATGCTCAAACCTTGCGGTCGTGTCATCGTCACAGTGAAATTTTCACCGTCCTTTCTGGCATTGGGCTGTTTGGAATAAATAAACAGTAAATTATTACGTAGCCAGCAGGCATTTCGTAAGCATTTCTAATGAACGTTTAAGTAATATTTATATATTTCTTGTTTGAAAGAATCGAGTAAATACAAAAAGGATTTCAATAAATGGAAGCGTTCGCACAATATTTGTAATATCGACTAAAATAAGTTTTTAATTAATTGTAATCTATGTCCATCATGCAAATCTTTCTTCAAAGGTTGATCCTTGTTGCTAGATTAACGATTTGGTCCTTTTAATTGATTTATGCACACCAGCTCAAGAGACAATGATGACATTAGTTCATACACAATAATGATTAAAAATGGCGACCACATATTCCCAGCGTATCATACTCTTTTGAAAACTGCTGCATTCTGTCAGAACCAAACAGGGGACTGCATTCAGTAAGTAATGGAGGAGATGGCAATTTAGTATTATGCATTTGGTTTTAAAATCTAAAATAGGCCACTTAGTATTATGTATATAGATTTAAAATCTAAAATAGGAAAATTTAGCATTATGCAAATAGACTTAAAATCTAAAATAGGTCAATTTAGTGTTATGCATTTGGTTTTAAAATCTAAAATAGTCCAATTTAATATATTGCATTTGGTTTTAAAATCTAAAATAGGCTAATTTATATTTTGCGTATGGATTTAAAATCTAAAATCGGCCAATTTAGTAGTAATCATATAGATTTAAAAATCTAAAATAGACGTACAATCAAAAGAGTTTTGTTTGCTTCAGAAAGATGGAAACTTCTCCCCGACTTAAGGACTATTGTGACTATTTATTTTGGTCAGTCATCTCTTTACCTTTCCTAGCTGGGACTTCACGTTTTCTGGAATTACTTTAGAATTATTGTACACTTCCATACCATCGTCATCCTTTCCCGTCATGCTAGCTACATAGCCACTGTAATAAAGGAAAATTATAAATGCATGGATTAAATGCTAACATGAAAAAGAATAATAATTTTATAGCAAAATTAATTTTACATTTCATGTTGTGATATTGCAAAATAATCTTAATTTTATGGATATAATGAAGAGAATTTATAGTATCATAATGCATTTGTTTGCATATATTTAAAATAATTTCAGAATTATTTGTCCAGAGGAAATTCATTTATTTTTATTAGCTCTTAGCTCCCCCACATTAGTAATTAGATATTTCATTAGTTGCCTGCTAACACTAAAAGCAGAGTATATTAATATTAATTTACCAACTTAAAACAGTAAACTCTTAATCACATTACAGTATATGATTTAAAATCAACCAAAAAATCTCTTACCCTTCTGATGGAGTCCATTGAAATTGGCCACGACCACGAGCACCTACATCGTATAGCAGTGTGACAGACTTTTTGTCGCCCTCATTAACAAAAACATTAGCTGGCAATGTAGGAAAAAAGAGGTAAAAAACTCAAAAGGAAATTTTAAGACACATTTCTCTACTATCTATCTACCTATCTATCTATCTATCTATCTATCTATCTATCTATCTATCTATCTATCTATCTATCTATCTATCTATCTATCTATCTATCTATCTATCTATCTATCTATCTATCTATCTATCTATCTATCTATCTATCTATCTATCTATCTATCTATCTATCTATCCATCCATCCATCCATCCATCCATCCATCTATCTATAAACGCAGAATATGTGTGACTAAAGGAAAAATATTCATTTACTCGTACCGTTTCTTCTGTCAAGACTAGATTTAAACTGCCAATCAACCAAACATTATCAAATATAGATCCATCTAAATAATAAGTCAGTCATCCACACAACTATCGGAAACAGACATTCTGAAACCAAGCAGTACACCATTTAGCAGGTTTTATGACTAATGAAAAACAGATTTGATTAATAGTAAAATGAGGGAAAGAAACAAGAGCACAAAGAGACTGAGGAAGAAAGCAAGAAAAATAAAGAAACAAACAATAACATACTCAGTTCTGGCATTTTTGATATAATCTGCAGAAAGATAATACAAACATATACATTTACTAAGTTAAAATCATTATTTTAAAATAAAATTTCTTTTTTATTTTCTTGACTTAATCACTTCATGAGATATACCCCAAATCAGTTAGTTAATGTCAACAGGTTAAACATTACGTAGTTCTCATTAAAATATTGCAAAACAAGAGTGCATAATCTGTTTGCTATATGCTATTAATAGAATTGATATATTTTTCTCAACACGTCTCGACATCAAATTATTAAGACCGAAATTGAAACCGATAGCTAAGGGGAATAATTCTTTTTACTCTATTTAAATAGCACATTAACTGAACTCTTGTGATGACTCGATCATGAATTCTAATAATGTCGGATATACACAGTCAAAAATATTTTCCCTACGGACGCACGAGTATATAAAAGGACGAAAATTTTGATCCAACAACAGATGGGCATTTAAAACACTGAAAACTGTCTGAATGAATTTCTGAAAATTTTTGAGATTTATTCTAGAAGTTAAACAAACATCAGCCAGATGTGCGAGTGTATTCTTTAAAATTATTTGATTATTGGAGTACGAGTGCGTGTGTGTTTTGTAGCGACATGCTTTTTGCAAGCTAAAGCTAGTTTGTATTTGTTTTTTTCCCCCAGCCATGTAGACGATTTCAAGCGGACTCCAAGATGAGACAATAAAATTGGTCACTGTTAGACTACAAAGAAAGTGCGTTTAATCTAATAATACGCTAAGAACAGAAATGAAGGAACCAGAAAACGAAACCCACCACCAATAACCAATTATGAAAAGCATTTTTTTCTGGCTGCATTTTGTTTATTTCTTTTAGTATTTGCTTTAAAAATTTAGTTATTAAACACCACGTATTCTTTTTCTTTGAACAGGATAGAATAGATTTTGAATAGATCACAGCAGAATTTCTAAATTACCCGTAATGATGACACTAACTACAAGGTCACGGAGCAGTGAATAAATCGATTACAATTTTGATTTTAAAAGCCAGTCAAAGAAGCAATACTCTACGGAAGACAGATCCGATCACTACTCATTTACAAAATTTTAATCTGAAAGCGATGTTTGTCTTTGAGGTAATTGTACTAAGATGCGAAGGGATGAAGATAGGAAATTAAAAAAAAAATATTGCGAACATGAAAACGGAACACAACTCTTAAGAATGCACTAGAATTCGGACAAAATTCACCTCACTGATCAAAAACTGGCCCAGGTCTTTTACGCTTTGAGTGTCACGCTTTTCATTATGTTTATATTTGCAAAATATGAATTAGAAAAAAATAAACCACATTGGCGCTAAACCAAAGTAATCTACAGTACTAGTATTATTTAAACCACACTGACGCTAAACCAAATTAAACTACAGTAATAGTATTATTTAAACCACACTGACGCTAAACCAAATTAAACTATTGTAATAGTATTATTTAAACCACACTGACGCTAAACCAAATTAAACTACTGTAATAGCATCATTAAATGACTTAATATATTCATGTACTAAACTAAATTTAAAAACAATCCTAGAGCATAAAGAAAAGAAAAAGAATGAAGAGAAATATCCAGAACAGAAATAAATCAACTTTGGTACGTACCCAAAGACTGAAATATCGTTGAAAATTATAGTTCTTAGCTTGCTTCTCTTTGGTAAAGAAATGAGAAATTAAAAACTGCGAGTAGCTTACCAAAGTGGAATTTTTAAAGTGGTCTCACCTTGTCTTATATACATTTCTGAGTTCAGTATTACACAGTATGGCTTTTTTCTGGTTGGACGTATTATACAGTTGTGCATCTCTGACCAATGAGAGATTTCCTGTTTCAGAGCAGTGTGGTGGTTGAAATAATCTGATTGGCTGATAGATAATTTGATTGACAGGAGGACCGATAGGCGATCTAGTCAGATGGAGTTTGAATCTGACTTGGTATTCCCTGTACACCTCATTTAGCCACGACGCCATGATGACTGCAATGCTGAAACGAAACTTAGATCATCTAAACTTTCTCCAAGTGTGAAGAATTTGAATGATTTCAGATCATGGCGTAACATAAGCAGTTGAGGGGTATTTTCTTTTTATTTTGCATGGCTAAACGAACACTTTCTTTGAAAACTGGATTCCAAGCAAATCTTACGGTGGTCAGTATGTTTCACTTACACATTTACGATTTATTTCGCGATAACGAATTATCTGAACTGAAGCATGAGAACATTTCTAAACAGTGTCTCGACATATTTCAAGACCAACTTTAGTTGATGCATAAAAAATAATGAAAAACTATATAGATGGTGACATATATTTGTGTGTGTGTGTGTGTGTGTGTGTGTGTGTGTGTGTGTGTGTGTGTGTGTGTGTGTTTTGTTAGACTGCTGGGTTCAGATTTGATAGGAAAAACATGGTAACATATATATTCAAACTTCTGCCCCAGCAGTCTAACAGCACACTACCAACTAGCATATTTATTAATCATTTTAAAAAAAAAGCAAATGAATGAGTTGTATTAATATTGTTGCCCAAAGAGACATTTCAAGGACATGACTAAGGTGATTTAACAACGTCCACTTTGCATAACTGACATCGATATACATCCTTGTTATCTACCCCTGTTTATCAGTTATTCCTTGATTCATTTACCAAACAGTGTACAAATACTGCAAATCAGATATACGATAATTTAAAAATAGAAACATGTAACCAGTCACTAAATGAAATCATTGTTGCGATGTTCAGAGGAAACAAAAGTTTAACGCATGTATTTAATTAATCTAATCCCGACTCGTGCTTCATTTTAAATTTTAGATTACAATCTGTGAGAACATATATATATGTAACATATGTAATTATAATTATAACCCAAAACAGAAAATAACGCCAACTTGATTAATCGCATAATTAAAAGCTAACAGAATAAACTTCACATTGTTAATTGTTAATTATTTATTATATTAATATTTTACTGAAAAGCATTAAAAACATAACAAGAACATTTTCAGTTTCTTTAAAATTCAGAATAAAAGGTTATATTGAGAAGAATATATAGAGAAGAGAGCATGTTTCAATTTTGTGCAGCTTGTGTTTTGACTGAAAAAGGATTCCATACTTCTTCAGTTGAGCAAGATTTCGACTACTTGACGTGTCAACGGGATATGCCAGTTTCTGCCTGTACTCACTAATACAGTAATTTAGTGTCTCGGATACACACGTCTTCTTTATCTAGTCTAAATACGCACCCACCCAAAATACTTGCCCATCACTCTCTCTCTTTCTCTCTCTCTCTACCTACCTACCTACCTACCTACCTACCTACCTACCTACCTACCTACCTACCTACCTACCTATCTATCTATCTATCTATCTATCTATCTATCTATCTATCTATCTATCTATCTATCTGTCTATCTAAGTTACTGTCACCACCCACCCTCCCTTCTCCGACCGGAGGGGAGAGGGATGGTGGCTTGCCGGCTCCACGTAGGACTTGCATAAAGAGAATGACAAATCCACACACAGAATACCAAGATGTTTGTTTGGCTCGAATTTAATTCTGCGTGTAGGTTACGTATTGCCGACATGTTTGCATGTGTGCTTGCATACGGGTAGGGGTGAAGTGTAGACGGCACAGACGACACAACGTATAACAACGACAGCAACCACTCTTTCGGAACCATAGACAGGAGAAAGGCCCAATGTCAGGGTACAAATTTTAATTTATTGGTCTATGGGTTCCCTCTCACACGTTGGTTAGTCAGTCAGCCATCCACACTCACACCCATGGGAAAGGGGAAGAAAGAAGAAAGAAAAATGATAAATGATGAATTAAAATCAAAGAAATACAAAACTCAATTTCTTCATGCAGTACTACTTCTAACGTTGCTTAGGCATTTTATAACATAATAGAACAGTCATTATTTCAGAGTTCTGGCACCGCAACTTATATCAATGTTCAATAATAATACACAAAGTTCAAAACAAATGTCATTTAACTTGCAAGTCATTTCAATGGTTCCACCAATATCTCTTTCTATCAAGGTTTACTTCTAATTTTAGGTTTTAATGCTTAATTAAAATTCTAGTTTTAGTTTCTAGTTTATATTTATGTGCTACGTGCTCTGAGATTTCCCTAATTAGTTAGAATTTTCTTTTACTCACATAATCAACGTTACTTTCTCTTGTGCTGGGCTCACATCGTTACACTTTCTTCTTGTGCTGGGGGGTTTCGATGACACAACAAAAACATCGTCGACGTCTCGACCTGGCCGCCCTCACTGTTACGACGGCTGCTACACTTCACGCTCCCGTGCGCTTCTCTCGTTAGGCCTAATTTCTCAACTCTCATTGCGTTCTCTCTTCTCCCTTCTTCTCTTCAATTTCTGCTCATTTCATCTCATCTCTTAACTTCGTTTCTCATCTCTTCTCTTCATCATAACTTCGTTTCTCATCTTCTCTTCCCTTAACTTCGTTTCTCATCTTCTCTTCTTCATAACGGCCAACCTTTGCCGTTCTCGGCGGTATGCCTCATGCATGACCGCTACTGCTTCCAACGATAGTTACTACCACTATGTAACATCTCGTTCTGTAACATCTCCCAGCGCCGTGACATTAAACTTCCACCAGGAATTTGCCTTCTGCCTGGAAAATAATCGATCACCCGCGGTCTTTGACAGAGTCTTTGAAAACCTGAGATGGCTATCTGATTTGATTTGGCCCATCTAAAAACTGCAGCGGTCATTACGACGCGCTCATACGCAGTCCAGGTAGACATTTGTCACACTGTTACAGTGTCCAAGAATCCTCCTTCTGTTTTGCCTTCAGAATCGTAGAGTCTTCTTGATCCATAAAGCAGGGAGAAACTCAGAGGTGACCTTCACCCCTGTACAACACGCTACATTTTCCACGTCTCTCTTCCACGTTTCTCATCCGCCCCTGGCTCTGTCTCCTCTTTTATACACAAACTCTCGTACGTCACTTTCTATGAGATGACTCGAACACACCCCTTCTTCCAGCACAGACACTATCCCCCATCCAACACTGCCCATTTACAACCAGCACTGTACATGCTCACGAATATTCTCTGCCCATCCTGGCTACCTCTGGCGTCCAGTTCTATCAGTGCCAAAGTATCAAGTTCCCAGTTGACACTGTGATTTACGTATCCATTTAACCTCTAGCTAACTCTCAGAGCACACACTAAAATCTCAGAGCAAGCTGTCCTACTCCTATTTTATTTTAAAAACTATAGTTACTGGCAGCTCATGGCCACCTGGCAAGCTATACATCACTCACATGGTTGTACACACAGACCAACCCTTTTAACTTAACACACAATGATTAGCTTTCCAATAACTCAACTTAACTTTCCAATAACTCAACTTCTATTTCACTAGTACTTTCTCAAACAATAGTAATTTCACAATAACAATCAATATCAACCTACTACCAAACATTTATAGTGGTGATTCTTAAAAAAAAAGATGTTTACATTTCAAAAACTTAGTCTGCCTCCGTCACGGACATAATTGGCGTCCTAGCACCTTCTCACGTTTTCCGTACACTGGCCGCCTGTGTACTCTACTCTGACACAGATTTATGGGTGTGGGTTCCTGGCCAGCCAGCACTTTAATTATCGTTTTCCTATTCTCCTGCACGAAATTAAAGCTAATGTTTAGACAAAGTGGTCATTTTCACCCTATCCCTCTTTTAATTAACTTAGCTGTTTCGTTCATAGTTTAAAGTTAGAAGTTACAAAGAGGGAGAGAAAAAAAAATTATTAATATTTCTTGATTTTCGTGACAGTTACATATCGTTCATAATAATAAATTTGCACAAAGTAATCCGAATTAAATGATCAAGAGAGCTCTTTACTCGGTAACTCTCATTTTTTTTCCTGCAGACACCGATGCACTTAATTTAGAAAGCCAAAATAAGCAAGCCTCAAGGTCTTTGCATTTGTAATTTTTTGGCTGTCTTGTGTCGCAGCTATTTTGTCTATCTTGTATCACATATATTTTGTCTGTCTTGTGTCACTGTTTTCTGTCACAGTTATTTTGTGTGGTGAAAGAAAGCAATAGGAGTCAACATAAAAACTTATTCCAGCACTGGTAAAGATCAGTACAATGGCCTATTACAAAGGTGTTATTTTTAACTGCTGGTAATGAACTCCAAGTCTCGTGTGCAAACTCCCTCTTCATAGAGTAGTACTTCAGTATTGAAACAAAATTGTTTGGAGGGTTTCACGAATCTCTTTAATAATTTTTATTTCACGAAAAACCTTATGTATGTTTAGAAAGAAGAATGATTCATTTACGATTGGTCACTTCACTGGATGCAAGCAGTCGTTTCGATTATTTCAAAGAAGAATCACCCAGACGGTTTGTATAGTCCATTGCTTTGTCTGAATAATTAACATTTCTCTAACTTAATTACTTGGCTATTTCAGCCTGAAATTTAAGAACCATTTCAACATTACAGTACAATATTATTTATTAGAAGTATTTATTTAAAATCAATACTATACCTACAATTCAGCACAGTACAGTACAACACAATACAATGCAGTGCAGTACAACACGATACAATATAAAAGAATTCAATACGATACAACGCAGTACATTACAACACGATATAATGCAGCGCACTACAACACGATACAATGCAGTGCAATGCAACCCGATACAATATAGAATAATTCAATACGATACAATGCAGTGCACTACAACACGATACAATGTAGTGCAATACAACACGATACAATGCAGTGCACTACAACACGATACAATGCAGTGAAATACAACACGATACAATGTAGTGAAATACACGATACAATGCAGTGTACTACAACACGGTATAATGCAGTGCAAAACAACATGGCACAATGTAGTACAAGACAACATAGTAAAATACAGTTTAATACATGTTATAATGCAAAGCAGTACAACATGGTAAAATGCAGTGCAAGACAACAGTACAACAAAATATGGACCACTGCTGCTATCCCGGATGCATTTAGTCAATTCAAAGCGAATCCTATCCAGCCCATTCACTCTATACGTATTCAGATTTTCCTATTATAACAACTATAGAACTAAATACAACACCAAGAACAACGGCAAACACAAACAATTCAAAATTATATATAAACAATAGTCTACGACAAAACAATGACACCATTTTTTTTCCTTGAAATTATTATCTTGAAATGTTTTTGCATTCGTTGTGTAATAAACGGTCGTACTACAAGTATAAATACTATAAATTCTAAATCTATTTGAAATAGTAGTGGATCATTTTGTTAAAAAATGTTGTGTTTGTATTTGTGTATATTGGTGGTATTCTGTCTGTAATATTGAAATAATTTTTTCAGTTTTCCTTTCATTGTGTTGTAGTTCCGATTCGTGGAAAGGAACAGGAAGACGATGCTCTCAACATATTGTTCTTATAGCAGACATTGTAGTCGTTGATACAGATGGCAGTGTTTGTCGTCAGATTACCTTGGTGTAATTGTCAAAGAAGGCAACAGCACACAATACAGAGATATACTTAAAATAATTAGCAAAACTTTACAAATATACTTAAACAGTTAACACAGCTTTACAGATTTACAGATGTATTTATGTAGCTAGCAAAACCTTACAAATATACAGTTAACATATGTATTTATGTAATTAGTAAAACTTTACACATATACTGAAACATTCAGGAATGGCAGGCGTATTGATATAGACAGCAAAACATTACAGATGTACTTAACAATTAGCATAACTTTACAGGTCTACTTAACAAAAGTCTACAAAGTTAGCAAAATATTACAGATGTATTTTTATACAGTGAGCAAAATCTTACAGATGTACTTATAAAGTGAGCAAAATCTTACTGATATACTTATACAGTGAGCAAAACATTATAGATAACAGACTCTCGGGAGCTCATTTCTCCTCCGTGAAATATGATATAATTACTAAGGAAAGGTACTTTCCCAGGAGTGCAATATAATATAATTTCCAAGAAAAGGTACTTTCCCAGGAGTGCAATATGATATAATTACCAAGGAAAAGTACTTTCCTAGGAGTGCAATATGATATAATTACCAAGGAAAAGTACTTTCCCAGGAGTGCAAAACTTTAGGACACAAGAATTTGAATGTGTACCAATACGTCATACGGATGCGAAGTATTTCAAACAATTATCGTTATTTTAAACTACTATAAAAACGAATTTGTATTATGCTAAGAAACAGACTTAGTATTCCTTAAAGAAAATATTAAGCAGACGTGCCCCTTTCTGCTTTGTATTTGGTTAATTGAATAAGATTAATTTCTAATGTTTAATGATCAACAACAAAGGAGTTTTGACACGCGCCATCATACTAGTTTGTGTCCACGTAAAAGAAAATTTTGTTGAAAGCTACAGAAATTATCTTTAATTTGTAATGCCTTCAATTTCAATAACCAGCACCCTCAATCGCTGGACACCTACAACTTTGTCCTGACGCTAGCGATCGATATGAAAGTCACAGTGACCTGCTCTATTCAGTGCGACACAACAATGACCTTGGCAAGTGCTTCGTCCTTGAGAGACGTGCCAACCTGCACCACTTTTTATTTCCACTGATACCGTACTTGATCTGTGCATTTCACTGCAGTCAAGTGTGCTTCTGAAATTCAAGGAATAAAAGAAACAAACAATATGCAAACAAATCATCAAATGGCGATTTTAGAAATAGTAAGAGTTGGAGATTCAGGTTTTCAACACAGGAACCTATGTTAAATTGATACACTAGAAGCACATATGTTGTCACTGATGTATTTCTCAGAGGTTAACGCATATTTATGTACAAACATAATACAGACACATAAGTAAGCAAACGAACAACTTGATACACTCGTGAAGGCTTGGATTCACATTAACAATTACACTGGCCAACACTAACACGCACGCACACAAACTTTGCTCCAGTTATCCCGCCTTGGATAACACGCTATGTATTGAGGAACCACACTGTGAAATATTGCTAAGTGGAGGGAGTATTGGTGTTGCAGTTCTGTCTGACTAGGAACGATTAAATATATTTAAGTCCTTTCTGGAAAGTATTCTAACAGCTACCCCCCATCAGTTGAATTTCGTAACAGCCAGTTTCGAAGAGCAAAATAACACCTGAGAGTTTTGCAGTGTCCTTGGATACAGGTAAACAAAGCAGTGTACTGAGAGAGTATAAATTATGCAATGCTGATCGACAAATGAAAATCTAGTGGTTATTTATAAAGTGTCATGGAATTCTGAGAGACTGAACTTTTCTGGAAATATGCCGTTTCAGTTTCATTTCTCGTAATTAATTGCAAAGTAAAATATATTCTAAATATAGAACTCTCTAAGCATTTGTTCAGTTTCTCCAGTTATTTACTACGTACTCGGAACAAGATTTTCCTCAATGCGATCGATATTTTATGATCGAAAGTTTATTTTAGGCATAGGCGTATATAGGTGTGTGTGTGTGTGTGTGTGTGTGTGTGTGTGTGTGTGAGTTATTTATAGTCTTGAAAATTGTGCACATATTGTGTTAGAGCGTGTTGATTGTATGTATATTCTTGTGTGTATATACTGACTATGTTTAATTGCCACGCGCATTTGACAATATAAGTGAAAACGTGTTTGAAGTTTTAAATATTGTTTTGTTGATTATTTAATTAATTGTAGAGCATCATTTGGTTGATATGTGGATGGGCCATTGTTCTCCAGATAAATTCACCTAATTCCATAATTTAACGCCATTTGAAACAGCGCCCATGTTTCAGTTTTTAATTTATCATTTTCGTTTTCAAAGATTATTTTTTTTTATTTTGCAGATTAGACGAATGTACAAACATTATAATCACCCCGAAGGAGTGTTACTCTTCATAATGTTTCGCTGAGATCACTTCTATCACAAGAAATCAGTGACCGATCCAAGAACAGTTGCACCCGTATTCCTGTGTTCTACTCACCACTCTGTCAAGTCTAAATTTAACTGCAACGTATGAACATTCCAGTGAATAAAAGATGATGGGAAAAATCCAATTGGTTTTAGCGAATTTTTGTAACATAACCAACTTACACATATGAATGAATGCTACTTTATTCACTTATACAAACACACATAAATACATATGTTTGCATGTGTGGTGTGTGTGTGTGTGTGTGTGTGTGTGTGTGTGTGTGTGTGTGTGTGTGTGTGTGTGTGTGTGTGTGTGTGTGTGTGGGAGAGAGAGAGAGAGAGAGAGATTTAGCTCTGTTATTAACAAATAGCTTCTTGCTCTATTGTTTGATGTGAACATCTCGCTCAGCTATAGATGCAGGAGTGCTTTTTCAGATAAGTGTTACAGGACTACGGGGAATCTAGCCTTGATGATACACCTGTATCGTGCATGCTACAAAACTATAAAAGACTGAGCCTCATGATATCATGTGTCATGCATGTTACAAAACTATGATAAACTGGGCCTAATGATGTGCCAATATTATGCACGTTGCAAAAATATAAGAAACCGAGCCTCATAATATGCCAGTATCATGCATGTTACATAAGTTACTGTAACTAACTCAGCCCCATGATATTCTAGTGACATGCATGTTACAAAAGTATAAGTAAATGCCTCGATATGCTAGCGACATGCGTGTTAGAAAAGTAATGCAAGAGATTTCTACATATCACTCTCGACATGTTGCAAGCTAGCTTAACAACAAGGGTGTTGTGTCGCTGAAAATCGATAAATCGATAAATCCTATTCACCCGTCTCGCTAGCAGGTCCGTTTTTATGAGTCAGACTATTCAATACACTATAAAATCGATTTCTGCACACTGTAGTTATTTACAGCTAAAATGAGAGTTTTGGAAAATTCTTACTTTCACTTCATTAGATAAAACGGAAGTCCAGTTGTTTTTAGGAATTAAAATTTTCTCACAACTGATATAAAATACTGAATCAATCTGACAAAGTAAAGAAAATAAAATAAAAGAAGAACTGAAAATACTAATGCAAAGCTAAAATTGTCTATAGTGTCGACATTAACTGTAATTCCTTAATCCTCCCTGGGTTTTCATGGACAATATAATTTATCCCATCCTTCGGGGATCCGGCTAAGAGAAAATATAATTAGGTAGACATAAATTAAATCGAAAGTCCATAACCATTACAAAGAGTGAGGTTGGAACTCAAGGTCAAGGCTTTCACACAACTCACTACGTCATTTGATTACGTGGCTAGATAGACTCCATGAAGAGTGAAGTTCATTTTCTAAAGCTGGAGCTGTACGGAAAGCTGACGCTGAAGAGAACTGTTTCTGTAAGGTGAAGATAAACAATCGGCTTTGCATTGTTTGTTTACGTCTCAACCCTGCGTAAGAAACATTAACCCGTTCGCAGACACTAAGTTTTCGCTAGTGACAATTGAAGGGGTCACTGTACTAAAAGATAAAAAAGTTACTTACTTATAAAGTGATTTTAAAAAATTTAAAATACTCTGTAGTATAGAAATGTGTTAAGGAATTAAAAAAGTAACTGATTGGTTGTTTGGAATGAATAGTGTAACTATAAATAGTGACCCGTTTTGAATAGGAATAAAACAAGATTATTAAACTAAGCACATACACCAGTTTCAAATAGGAACACGTTTTAGACTAAATACTTATAGCACCATATGTGTATAGGGACAAAACAAACTAATTACTAAGTCAAATATAGCCCACTACAGGAACGAAATAAGTATATTATTAATGATCAGGACCATTTCCGATTGGAATTCGCATATTGAAGGCCTACCCTTATTTTGGGGAACCACTCCACTAAAACAAAAGTAAGCTTTAAACATTCACAGCTCCTTCTCCCCAGCCTCCAAGGAAAAAAAAAGAGAAAACAAACACACAAACTCACTCCTACCAAAATAAATTAATAAAATATCTAAAACAAACTGAACAACCGCCAGAAAATACAGGTAAAAAAATCCACAACAAAATTAATACTATTTAGCAGCAGGCTTGTTCTTCTTGTCCTACTGAACTATAAATAGAAATGTATTATGAAAAAGCAATGTAGACTGTTGCAATACAAGTGGAAGGAAAGTATTACAAGAGTTAGTAAATGTTTATTCTAATGGCACGCACGATAAAGATTTGTAAAACGCATATGGACATGCAGCTTTCTGCAGAAGAGAACGAACTGTAAGCCACTTGAGACATAAACAAAATATTGATTCATTGGTGTCTTTACATACTACGTTCAATTCCCCACTGACCCAACTGAAGTAGGCATGTTGGTAAAAAAAAATGGTGGTTATCGTCAGTTGGCTGGGGACTCTTGAGAAACCGACATGAATAACTATGTTAGAAATACATAACTTACAATTCGGAACAACTGTATTTTTACTACATAATGAGGGATTCAAAAGTTAAAACCTTGAAACCATCTCACAATTCTCTCTACCTACATCTAGACATTTTCTTTCCTTTTTGTCCTTTCTTGAAAATAAATTTTCCTTGTGTGTGCCAGCACCCTTCCGCAAAATGAGCGACTGCTGGTAGTGGACGTAAAGAAGGAATAAACCAACTGACCAACCAGCCGACCGACCAACTAACCGATCGACCAACCAATCAAACAAAATAACAATCAAACTGGGCGCACTTCAAGCTGACACTTATCGTCACACTGGGTAAACTTCAAGCTGACGTTTATTGCCACACTGGATAAATTTCAAGCTGACGTTTATTGCCACACTGGATAAATTTCAAGCTGACGTTTATTGCCACACTGGGTAAACTTCAAGCTGCCAATTATAGTCAATAGGTGAATTTCAAGCTGCTATTTATCGCAACAGTGGCTGAACGACAAGCGGCCATAGATCGCCATACCGGGTAAATTTCAATCTACCATTTATCGCTACACTGGGTGATCTTCAAGCTGCCATTTATCGCAATAGTTGAAGAACTTCATGCTGCCATTTGCTCCATCTTGAGAAACTAACTTACTCTCATACTGGCCACCATGTTGCGACCATTTTGTATTTTTTCATCCGGGCCCAGCTCATGAAGTTATCCTACTTTACGCCGGCATTCTACATCTATGTGATATTATGGCAATGCCAATTACAAGATTATTCTGCACGAACCTTTCCAATATCTAACAGTGATAAACGTGACAATACCTATATATATATACTTCATAAATCTTGAAACTACATAACACTCTAGTATTCTTTTCTTAATTGAACACTTCTAAGTAATGTAATTGTAACCCACGTAGACAATAAAATGTGGGATATTTAATTGACCTTTCTAAACTGAGTATTGTATATATTTTTATTGTATGTAATATAATTTAGAGCGCGAGAGAGATTATGTTCATAGCTTTTGTTATACAAACATTGATTGACAATTCAGTAGATAATGTAACGGTTGTGGAGAAAGTTGCTTTGTAATAAAAAATTGTGGATAGTACTTGTGTGCATGCGTATTGGCACTTAATAAATGTAAATACTGTTCGTAAACATTTGCTGAGTGTATTTGCTTGTATGTAAGGTCAATTCTACGAGGCCCAACCCCACTTTTACTTTACAGATTAGTGTTTACTGATCAGCCGGAGTGTGTATATGATAAGTTAGTGTATACTGACCATTCAGAGTGTGTATATGATACGTTAGTGTTTACTGACCATTCAGAGTGTGTATATGATACGTTAGCTAGCCTTACAGGACTTGATTGTCCTCACGTTCATCATGTTCGGGTGGTGTAAGAACGTAGTGGTACCCTTAGTTACGCCCTCGGATATCCTACCATTTAATTGTTAAGTCCGGGAAGTCGCCTCATCACTGGATAATATTTATCTGGACTGTTTATTTTTGTTTTGATTATTTAGCGCTCTACAGAATTAATTGTTTGAACATTTTAAAATTACTTTTTAATGAAGGTTTCGCAATAATATTTCACTGAAGGTAATGTGATGGACCAATATACTATTTAATATTATAAATTAATGTTTATATTTTGTACACAGTACATAACAATTACTCGCTCTATAGAAACAATTATATTAAGTATTTGAATTTTTGCCTCTTGTCAGGAAGTGTATTACTCACTTTTGGTGGTGATATATTCAAGACAGAAGCATGTCCTCATTAACCTCTGCAGGGTTCTGGAAGATGTTGACCGAGAAAGGAAAGGATTGAGATTATTGGTGTAGACAGAGAGAAATAAACCCACATGTCTGGTATAAAGAGGAAAGCTGACGAAGAGAGAGAGAGGGAGAGAGATAGGGAGAGAGAGAGAGGGAGAGAGAGAGAGGGAGAGAGAGGGAGGTTAGGGTTCAAGCACAACTACACGATCACATCCAACATTCTGTTACTGAGGACAAGTCAAACTTGACCTTAGATAAAAAAAAAGCCAGTATTTAACGAAGATGCTGATGATATTAGTGCATACTGTTGGTACCCCGTAAGATGGACAATACGAAATACACAACAAGTGAGGTCAATCGTTCTGTCGACTTGTTAGCCTCCAGATGGAGGTCCTTACATATAAGACGGACGTGGACGGACGGACGGACAGACAGACAGATAGAGATGGACGGACGGACAGACAGACAGACTGAGATGGACGGACAGACAGACGGGCGGACAGACGGACGGACAGACAGACACGAGTATGGATACAATGACAGAAAACAATGGCTATGATTAAATGAATTTTACATGAAATGAAGATGGTAAGAAATGAAGATGGTAAGAAATGACATGAGACAGATAAAAATTAATAAAATATTAATATTAAAAGAAATTAAACAAATTAAGAAAATAAAACAGCAATCAATTACATAAACACAATTAGCACAATGCTCATAATGTCTATCAGAGAAAAGTTTAGCCTTCCCTAGCTAGTTATGTTTTCCCTGATCAAGTTCATAATTCTCAGTTCTCCACTATCAAAGATTGCACAAAGTTCCCAATAGTAAAAGATTTGCACAAAGTTCCCAATAGTAAAAGATTTGCACAAAGTTCCCAATAGTAAAAGATTGCACAAAGTTCCCAATAGTAAAAGATTGCACAAAGTTCCCAATAGTAAAAGATTTGCACAAAGTTCCCAATAGTAAAAGATTGCCCAAAGTTCCCAATAGTAAAAGATTGCACAAAGTTCCCAATAGTAAAAGATTTGCACAAAGTTCCCAATAGTAAAAGATTGCACAAAGTTCCCAATAGTAAAAGATTTGCACAAAGTTCTCAATACTAAAAGATTTGCACAAAGTTCCCAATACTAAAAGATTTGCACAAAGTTCCCAATAGTTCACTATTGTTCCTACACGATTAGAAACCCTTCTCACACTCTTGGCCAATGTACTATTTTCACTTAGTTACACTGGTGGAGTCTAGTGTCGAGACTGGCTGAGTCTATGTAGACGTCCCGCTAAGCGGAGTAATATGGCATTCTTGTGAACCAATGGCTGATACACTTCAGCAAACTGTTGCCAAAATAGAAGCAATGTTACCAAGATGCAAGCCTCCAAACATATGGTGAAAATCCTGCAATTAATAAATAAAGCAATCAGAGACTGCAAACATTAACTAAATAGCGCTCTTTATATAAAGGCTAGCACGATCTCACTACCTTGAAATAAACATAAATTAATTATACATGGCAATTTATCATAATTACATTCTACACAAAATTATTAATCAGAACATATTGTAAATGTAACTCTACCTTCATTCTGCGAAACCCAGGATCCAAGTAATCTGTAACAATAGCCTACAGATTTCCTTAAAAAACTCATACGCTCTTTTTTTTCAAGCCTGTTGGCTTATGATTCAAACTTTCAGATTTACACTATGTTGAAATCTGAGCTTCTGCTACACACCCGGCGTATGTTTTTGTTGTGGGAAAAGTGCATGGCTTGGGTTTACTCCCCTATTTAAAGGCTATTCAGTTGACCTAAGGGCAGGGCTGCATCCTAGCTTTCATTCACACATAAGATTTACAGCGCTTCTGGCTTTCCATCACATTGAACTTGCGCACACCAAACAACCCTCTCCCTTCCTCTTTCATTAAGACACTCTTACGATCAAGGATGCTTCTTACTAGGCGTGTTTACTTTAATGGACCGGTCGGAATTTTGCTCCAGTGTCCACAACAAAGTCTGGCTTGCTGGGGGAAAGATACAGTGGTTAACGAACTTACTTTTCCTTAACCCACAAAAAAACCATCCTTCTGTCTTATAGGTGATGCCATAGCTACGTCACAAAGTGTGTATATACTCTCATTAAACTCTCTTTTATATCTACATTTTTATTTACTACTCATTTCTTACATATAAATTTTATTCCTTTCTATATTTCTTTTTTTTAATATTTATTGATGGGATCCGGGCAATATTTATAAATATCTTGACACATATCTAAACAATAAAAATAAATGGCCTGAGAATACTTGGGTTACATTTCTACAATCTTACAAGGTCAGGAAGGGAATTGACTGTGTACAACAATTTAGTGCCTAACTTTGATATTACTTATGAAACTTAAAAGACTGGACTACTCAAACGATCACCTGATGAAGGATTCTGTCATAAATTCCAAACTCTGTCCGGAAGTTGATGAAACATTTCAAATATTTGCTATCGGAATACAGTTCTATTTTAATCGAGAGACAGAGTTATCTAAAATTACTAACACAAAGGAGTCCATAATTGAATTGTTACTTTGGGAACAACTATCACGGTCGAGGGGAAGTAAGCGGCTGAAATTTATTTTTTTTATATTTTACTTAATTACCTCCCTTTGCTTTGTGACGTTTTGTTTACGTTTTTGTTTCATATATTATTGAGAGAGTGGCGTGATGCATGCATTGTCAGTCAGTTTGCGAGCGTGACTACTTATTTCTTATTTATAACATTGTTACTTGATTTGTTTACTTGTTCGTTTATGTTAGGTGATAATAACTAGATAGTATATTAAATTGTTAAATGTACATTAAATAGAAATTTAATTAGGGATTATTTTAGCCGATGCACCACTAAATAAGTGCACCTAATAACAATAGGCGTCCATCTTTTCACGTGCCTTATATTTCTAGAAGGCCGTGGAAGAGTTAGGTTTTATAAAAGGAAACTGAAGGGACTTTTTCGAGAGAGTGTTGAGCAATTGCGCGCAGAGCAACATCAGAGAGTTTAGACGTTTTTATCGTCACGTTCTGGCGCCGTCCATTTTGTCTAATTTTTCGTAGTTAGCAAAATAGGACTGGAAGAGTGCTCACCCTTCGTTGGCAAGACTTGGCAGTGTTTGCGTGGGTCAGGACCAGCCGGCTTCTACCCTCCCAGCCATACGTCGGGCACCCTCCCTAGATTGTCAGCAGGAACCAGGGCTGCTATCGTATTACAGACTGGGGATCCTGGGACAAGTCTGGACGGGGCATTCTTCGCTCATACTCTGGTCTTCTTGAATGAATGTGGGGGACGCTTCCGGGTCTTCATTGGTTCATCAACCACTTATAACTTCGTTGCTGAAAAACAGCGAGTGGTACTTTCTGCGTTTATCAACGTGAAAGAGAGATAACCGGGTTCATCAACCTGCGTTCCTGCTATTTTACCCCCATCCCTGTCCAGGGGGAGATCGTTATTTTTGTTCCCGGTTTTCACCGAGGAACATTATTGACATTTCCTGTTCCTGTGAGAGGAAAGCTGATATTCATTTTCTGGACTTCATTTGTGGCCAGTGTGTTGGCATTTATATAGTTAGCATTCCCAGGACTTTCTTTATGGACAAGTGTACAGTAATATTCGTGAGTAACTGTAAGTAGCATAGTTAACCTAGTGGTGCATTTATTTAGGTAGGTAGTTTAGTCATAGCTTATTAATTAATTAGAATTTTAGAACATTATTAACATTTATTTATAGGAACATTTTACCTATAAACATTTATTAATTATTTGGGTATTTACCCTAAACTGTTTAGAAACATTTTCTCATATAAACATTTTCTTATAAGTATTTGGTGAACTGATTATTGGGTTTATTTTTCACCCTAAATACTTAAGACATTATTATTAACTTTGGGTTTTCACCCATCAGTCTAATTTAAGTGCTGATATTTGCGGTTTTCACCGTCAGATATACTGTAAATTTGCTTTTTCATCACCACTTTCTGTGTTTATCTTTTGTGGTGGGCTTTTACCCACAGATTGGTAGTAGTAAATTTTGTGTACTATTTGTTAGAGTATTGCGGTTTTCACCGCAACTCTTTTCAGTGCTGATATTTGCAGTTTTCACTGCCAGGCATATTATTAAATTTGCTTTTTTAAAAATTTTATTTTATTTTATCATATACATTGCTCTGGTCCCCCATTCCATGAATGTTGCTGAGTGGATGTTGCTGAATGAATGACTAACACCGTACGAGAGAGTAACCCATTTTATTATTAGAATAAATTTTTTTTTAACTCTTCATCAAGAGTTGGGTTCTTTACTCTCTCTGTTGTGAAAGTGTGTTGGTACGGCTGTTTGTTTGTTCGTTCTGTTCGTCCCTCACAATACATTCATTCCGCAAGCATACATACACGCTGATTTCCACACTTTGCCCCACATGCAGAATAAACATTCTCCCCCACAAGACCATCGTTGGTATCTGTATGTGAGAGTGATTTATTTTTAACAACTTAAGTCATTCGGTGTGGTCTCAGCAAGTCGCGATAGCTGAACCCCCCCCCCCTACCCATCGAGGAGGCGAGAGGCGGCGGCTAATCAACAACACCCACCCCGCGACAACAACTCTTCCACTCCTGTCATTGTAATATTTCATCTTATCTGCGTCCGTTTACAAATCTGAAATGGTTCGACAAATGTAAAGAAAAAAACCATTTGCTCTTAGACCAGGTAGTAGCATTTCAATTCCGCCTTATCTCACGAACACAGGTCCCAAGCAGATGAACGTTAAAATAATTTTGATCGACATTTATACCAGGATATCCTATTAATTCCTTTTATTAATGTCGTCAAAAGTTGAATACAACTTCCAGTTCGCCTAGCAGAAACAAGGTTCATTCGTCCGGGATATCTCGTTCCTTTCTGCCATAAATTACCATATGTCGCTAATGAATGTGTTCATTTGGTCCACGTGAGGGCAATCCTACTAGTCCCATCCCCACCTTTACTTTCAGGCTAGTACAAGGGAGACCAGCGTGAGGACAATCCTACTAGTCCCATCCCCACCTTTACTTTCAGGCTAGTATAAGGGAGACCAGCGTGAGGACAATCCTACTAGTCCCATCCCCACCTTTACTTTCAGGCTAGTATAAGGGAGACCAGCGTGAGGACAATCCTACTAGTCCCATCCCCACCTTTACTTTCAGGCTAGTATAAGGGAGACCAGCGTGAGGACAATCCTACTAGTCCCATCCCCACCTTTACTTTCAGGCTAGTATAAGGGAGACCAGCGTGAGGACAATCCTACTAGTCCCATCCCCACCTTTACTTTCAGGCTAGTATAAGGGAGACCAGCGTGAGGACAATCCTACTAGTCCCATCCCCACCTTTACTTTCAGGCTAGTATAAGGGAGACCAGCGTGAGGACAATCCTACTAGTCCCATCCCCACCTTTACTTTCAGGCTAGTATAAGGGAGACCAGCGTGAGGACAATCCTACTAGTCCCATCCCCACCTTTACTTTCAGGCTAGTATAAGGGAGACCAGCGTGAGGACAATCCTACTAGTCCCATCCCCACCTTTACTTTCAGGCTAGTATAAGGGAGACCAGCGTGAGGACAATCCTACTAGTCCCATCCCCACCTTTACTTTCAGGCTAGTATAAGGGAGACCAGCGTGAGGACAATCCTACTAGTCCCATCCCCACCTTTACTTTCAGGCTAGTATAAGGGAGACCAGCGTGAGGAAATTAGGACACAATGACGATGCCGTCAGAGATTAAACATTTATTTTTTAATGAATATTTTATTAATTATGTTTTGTTATTACTTATTTTTATTTACACGAGGGTCATGACACTGAGAAATTATAGTACCCAACTCATTCTTTTTTTTACCCCCAACGCACGTACACCCATTTCATTTATAACGTATGCAAACATGAAATCTTAAATTGTTAAATTGTTTTGAAAATTGAAAAATTCTTGAAATGATTTGATAACACGAAAATAATTTCTAATTGTAATGTTACTCTCCATATTTTCATGCAAAAGTACGATAACTGCTCGGAACTGTGTACGATGACAATCATGACAAAAATTAACTGCTAAGAAAGTTTGCATGACAAAGTCAGCTGCTAGGAAAGTTTGCTATGACATGCATGACAAAGTAACAAAACTGCAAGATAAGATATGTAAGATAATACTCATAAAGTCGTGTTTAAGCAGACACGCAAACACAAGAATGAACATCACTCTCTAAGGGACCGTTGGCATGTCGACAAATACTTTTCATCCGTTGTTATACCTAACGACCAAAAATATCTAACGGAGAACTAGCTTAGTGGCTGTTTATCTACTCACTCACTCACTCACTCACTCACTCACTCACTCAAAAGTTGATAAGTTGAATACTATATTTTAAATTATTAAGAAACGAATTAACTTGGAAAATAAATTTAATAATTAACGATGGTTTTAAATAATTAAATGAAGAATGAAGAAAGTAACTGAGTAATTCGCGACCTCTTTCCAGAAGAACAAAAATAAATTTCTCTTTGAAGGAAGTTTTAGGAAGATATCGAATAAACAGACAATAAAGAGAGTGTAGTATACAGAATTATATGAGAAGATAAATGAGTAAGAAGTGTACGTGATTTATTCCCCCTTTCTCCCCAAATATATTTGCTTATAACTAGTTTATTTTTAAAATAGCAAAGAAGCAGGAGTATAAAGTTAAAGGCACGTGAGTAAATGTCAGGTTCATGGTAAAATATGTGACAATTAATTTCTCTGTGCTCATTCACCGATAAAAGCAAACAAGTTTAGCGTTGGCGGGAAGTTTGAAAATAAGCACTTGTTCTAATAATAAATCGATTTATTTAAAATGAATTACGACCTTAGATAGCATTATAATATTTTATTTAGAGTTACAAGTAGAGATTCTAGAATATTACATAACATTAAATATTAAATTCATATCCTCACTCGCAATATCATACAGGAAGTAAATGCAAAATTAGACTGTTATTTAAATATCACTTATGCCTATAGTCACCTAATTATTCTTCAGGAGATTTACCATATGTATTGTCTTGTTTTAAGTGAAAAAATGCATTCGAATGTTTAACTAACAACGTAATCTGGACAAAAGGTGAAGCGTATTTGAAAAAAAAACCAGTCACACAGATTATGGACTTACTGAACAATTCTGTCCCTTTAAAGCAGTAGCACAGATTATGGACTTACTGAACAATTCTGTCCCTTTAAAGCAGTAGCACATATTATGGACTTACTGAATAATTCTGTCCCTTTAAAGCAGTAGCACAGATTATGGACTTACTGAACAATTCTGTCCCTTTAAAGCAGTACCCATCAAGTACTCTGACATCATTAAAGTGCAATCTTGTTCATTTAATTATAATCCAAATTAATTTGAGCCTATTCCGTGCTATTTATCAGAAAATAAATATTATTGTAACTGAACTGAAATAATAGTAAAAGCGGTAACCGTAGATAGTACAAGTCAGTTATCTCTTAAATTATCTCACCTTTGTCATTGCCTACATGTTCGATATGTGTCTGTCCTCGAAATAGAGAAAACTGCTTTTGGATATTGTAACACTTGTAATAATAGCCCGAAACAATTGTTTTACAAGGGAGAAAATCCCAAGTAAATAATCTAAATACTTTTTAAATACTTTAGTGTACAAGAAAACCGTGATTTATTCTAAAGAATGACACAACACACGGACATGTCTGGACATGTTAGACGATCAATTGCATGTTTCGGAAATACCTAGCCAACAAAGGATATCTTTATCCAATCCTAAGTCTCCATCCAAAACACGCCATTACCAGAACTGCATGTCTAACTTAATACAACGACTTTGATTGGCTGTTACCTTCTTAACACACAATACGAAAACTGAAGCATGTTGTTACCTGGCGTGAGGGTGGAGCTTGATAGTTGCTTCATAGGAATTCAGACATCAAGTGAACGCAATATTTGAACGAAACGGCTTAACAGATCGTTTTTGCAGTTTAAGAATCTGCTGGCTAAAAAATTGAACATGATTTGATAAAGTCTTGAAAGTACCACGAGGATAAAACTTAGAAAGTTAATGTGCACGAACGCTTTTTTCTACCCCAAAAGACGTACGTACTAGGAAGTCGACGCCATTTATTTTGTGCATTTACAGTAGTCCACCCAGACGCTACAAATTGTTCAGACTGTCCTATCATAATGCATTTTAGGGTCAGCATCGCTAAACGGAGGTAAGCGAAAACAAAATCAGTTTATTTCTGTACAAAACAAAAACTTATGATGTCTGTAAAACCTATAAATCGTATGGAAACTACACTGAATTAGCAGTTTAAGGTTGGGAGAGTTTGTATTTCGGGGCGGATCATGTCATGAATTTTTTAAAGAATAGTTTTAGGTGTCCAATCGTATGATGGCACATTATGCATGAGTCTTTCACATCTTAATTCTCTTTAGCACTGGAGCCGTGTACTGGCCAATATAAGGCAGGATTTTTGTACAGTTAAATTAGTTGTCTTTAGTATTGGAGCCGTGTACTGGCCAATATAAGGCAGGATTTTTGTAAAGTTAAATTAGTGCAACGGTATATTACTAATGACTCCTGGTACGTGACTTCAGGTTTTGAAGTGTCATTCATTTACGATAATTTGAATATTTTTTTTAACTAATACGTTTGACATGTGTGATTGTATTATGATAATAAGCACTAATTTTGTTATTTTAATTCACCAGCGAGCGTTTCATAAAAATGAAATATATATAGATTTGAAAGTTTCAGCGTTATACTTAATGTAATGTTATTGACTGTTCGCCTGAACCAACCTATGCAGTCAAGGGCGGTTCATTCCGGAATAATATTATCGTAAAAAAAATGAATTATGAATTTATTAAATCATACTTTGATTAACTTAACGTTAATACATTGCATTAATTAATAATGTTATTTGGATTAATCGAACAATAAAACATTTACTTTATTTTTATTTACTGTTATAAATTTTAAGAAGGATGTTTGATTTCGGTTAATTTGTTTTAAAAGAGTACTAAATCACCACAACTTGCTCGAGGTAAGACGAGTTATCTATTTCTAATTTTTAATATTTTAGCCTTTTCTTATATAATTTGAAGTTTTTTGAAAACTTAAAAACAATTACTTTATTCTTTTGTGTACATTTTTCTACAGCATCGGATTATCGCATTTTCACCTCGAATGTTTAGTTAATTATATATGTCTGACGGTCTGTTTATTTGTATGTTGCATATATGTATGTTTTCATGTATATATGTGTAGATGTATATTTGTATGTATGAATATATTAATGTATCTACGTAATCATGGATGCTTATATGAATGTATGTATGTATGAACGTATTTATGTGATTATAAATATATTTATGACTGTACTTATGTATGTGATCATAAATATATTTATGAATGTATTTATGTATGTGATCATAAATATATGTATGTAGATATGTGTACATTGTTTGTCATTCTCTTTGAAAGTATATTTATTGGTTACACAATATATTTTTATTTTCCATGTGGATTCATGTTTAAACTTGTTATATGTTTTAAATTTCTTATGTGATCAAGCAAGCAGTTTGTTAAAAGATATTGAAGAATTTTCATGTAATTTCTGTAAACGCTTAGAACTTTTATAAAAGTGCTGAATAAATTCGCTGAGAACTTTTATAAAAAATGCTGTAATAATTCGCTAAGAACTTTTATAAAAGAAAAGTGCTGTTTCAATTTGTTGGGAACTTTTATAAAAGTGCTGTATTAATTCGTTGAGAGATTGTATAAAAAAAGTGCTGTATTAATTCGTTGAGAACTTTTATAAAAGAGCTGCATTAATTCGTTGAGAACTTTTATAAAAAGTGCTGTATTAATTCGTTGAGAATTTTTATAAAAGAATAGTGCTGTTTTAATTCGTTGAGAACTTTTATAAAAAGTGCTTTAAAAAAAAAGACACTAGAGCTTTTATAAAAATTCCTTATCAAATCGCTTAGACTTAGAGCATTCATAAATAGTGCTTTATTAAGTCGCTTATGACTTTTATAAATACTGCTTAAGTGATCAAATTCAGTAAAATCTTATTTTTATATTTTTAGCCTAAAGCTTTGTTCGCGTGGTTTTCTATTTGAGTTCACTATTTGTTGACTGTATTATAAGTAAGCTTGATCCTTTCTGCACATATTCATAGTTTGTTATTTTAACAAGTTTAAGCTTTAGTCTATTTTATGTTGTGATTAACAAGTCAGTCACGTGTGAAGGCAACAGAAACATTAAACATCATGGGAAACCAGGAAACGACCGGAAATCAGAGAGGTAATAATTTCGCTTTTAATAATTCTGGACAAATGAACCAATAACAATTAGATACAAGGAAATGTCAACAAGAAAGATTGAAAATAAATCCAACCATAAATCCAGACAACAATAAGATACTTTGAGTTTAAGCCAGGTAAAAAAAATGAAAGTTATAATCGAACACCGTTACATTGTTCCTTTAGCGATACATTTATTTGTGTTTCCTTATAACGTGCAAGTAAAAAAAATGAAAGTAGAAAATCAGCATATTTGCATCTAAGATAGATATGCATAATAACACAACAGCAATAATTATATTTTTTATTTTGTACAAATAGTAGTTTGAAAAGATACTTTTGCTCATTCTTTTCAGCAAATTGTAGAGTTACAAGAGAAGTCGGGTGTGCAAAAATTAGTTACAAAGTAGGAAATGTAAGCTCAGTCACGTGGAAGACTACAAGGATTGGAAGGTAAATATCTCCATCAATGCCTAACATTTTTACATATCTAGACAAATACCTGCCAGCTAACTGTGTACTAAACTTCATCAGTACTTAACATATCCTTTTGATCTAGTTCTTTGTACACCTGCACAAATACATACCCTTTTATCTAGTTCCTTGCACACGTGCACAAATATACACAATATGATCTAATTCCTTGCACACCTGCACAAATATACACAATTTGATCTAATTCCTTGCACACCTGCACAAATACACATCTACTTATATCCTTTACCAATTTATTTACTTAGACAAATATCTCCCTACCTAACTCAAACCTATCTAAATAGCATTTTATCAACCTAAATATTTACTTATCTAATATTTTATATCTTCTCTACGGTAAAGAGGAAGGAATAATCTTACCCATTTTTATGATACTAACATGATTGTATATGTTGTATTTCAATATTACAAGGAGGAAAGAAGTAATGATAATGATTTGCGTTTGTATTCCTTACGTGTAGCGGCAAAACGGGTCATGTCTCTAACTTATAACAAGGAAAAGTACGGTGATTTTCATGATAAATTATACTTATATCTCTTTAAGTGTGGAGACAAAACGGGTCTTTTTCCAACTTATGAGAGAAAATAATGTGATGTCTCCAAGTTATAATGAGAGAAAATAATATGATGTCTGATATTTTAATGCTCAGTGATTATTGAGGTATGTAAAAGTACGCTATCTTTGTTTCAAAACATGTTTAATTAACTATGTTTATATCTTAAAACCGACATACATTTTTGGTCTTATGTCTATGCGTATGTTTTAATAACAGGCATAGAATTTGGTCTTGTGAATAGCTATTCGTTACGTGTTATGGCGGAAGCTTCACCAGTAATGTTTGAAATTTACTCCTAATAAAATAGATGTTAACAGGATGGTTAACATATCAAAATGAGGGGGTATGTGGCAGAATAAATTTGCCTATCCCTATTTTAAAATTTATTTGTTATACAAATTGTTAAATTGTCAGAGTAACTCGACCTTGGGCAAACTCCTTATGACGGTACTTTTGTAAGTGTCAGAGTTTGAAGTAAACAACCCGAGTTGAGAATATGCTAGAAATTGCTGATGTAATGCAAACCTTCCCAATAGGGTGAGTAGTTATTATCTAATAGTTATGAGTTATGAGAATGAGACCAGCCAATGGACTGAGATCTTAAAGTTTACCTGCTGTGATCACTTGAATTTAAAGTGACAAAAAAGTCTGGTCTTGAAAGGTGGGTGTTAGCTGATGGTGAGTTACCTGACTGTTTGAGAGAGAATGGATTTAAAATATTTCGTGCATTTTGCTATTGATGATGTTATACTTGTGTTTTAATAAGATGTATTATGTGAGTAGACTATTATTTCTATAAATGTTTGAACCAAGCTGCTTGAATACTGTGTACTAATCACTTTGATATTGTTTTGGTATGCTGTATTTATTGTGCTGTGCGCTTGTATCAGCTTAATAAATACCGTTGCAGGAAATTGTAAGTTGAGATTGGAATGTAAGAAAGAAATGAGTAATAAAGTGATAAACGGGAACTTAGAGTTGGTCCCTGATTATATTTTCCAGGCAAAGTATCCTTTCCGTTTTTCTAATTTTTCATTTACTGGTTCACTGATTGTAAAGCACTATGATCATGTATTGTAAGTACTTTTCTTGTTTTTCTGTCCAGTTCATTAATTTCATTTTGTTGTCCAAATTATGATACCTCCTGTGTAACTGACTAAGGGTATTGCATATACATTAAGGGCTTGTATTTTGTTAGCCCAATTTAGCTTAGATTTCAGGACTTGTCTAACTCGTTTTACATACTCTATCTTAACTTTGGACTTTACTTGCATGTTTTCTTGATGTAGTATCATCAGGTATTTAATCTTTTTTTTTTTTTTTTATTGAAGCATCATTGATTTTTCAGCTGTCAAATTGTAGGCCTTCTATTTTTGTGATCATGCTTTATGCCACATTTCCCAAGTCCAAACTTCATGTTAATGACCTCACAGCAGGAAATCTATCGGTCAAGTATCAGGCTTGGGTATGACCCATATCTGCTTGTCGCCTGCCACCTTCTCTCGGATAAGGGGAGGGTGGTGGCTTGCCGGCTCCACGTAGGACTTGCGTAAATATAATCACAAATCCACACACAGAATACCAAGATGGTTATTTGGCTCGAAATTTATTTCTGCGTGTAGGTTACGTATTGCCGACGTGTTTTGCATGTGTGCGTGCATACGGGTAAGGGTGAAGTGTAGACAGGGGAAAGCCTCAATGTCAGAGTATATATTTATATTTATTGGTCTATGGGTTCCCTCTCGCACGTTGGTTAGTCAGTCAGCCATCCACACTCGCACCCATGGGAAACGGGGGAAGAAAGAAAGAAAAATGATGAATGATGAATTAAAATAAAAGAGATACAAAATTCAATTTCTATATGCAGTAACACCTTTTAGAGTTGCCTAAACATTTTGTAACATAATGTAACAGTTATTATTTATAAGTTCTGGTGCCACCGCTCTTGTATCAAAGTTCATTAATAATAAACAAATGTCATTTCTCGCAAGTCTCCAACAGTTCCATCAACATTATCTTATATTAAGGTTTAATTTTAATTCTAGGTTTAATGATTAAGGTTCCTACGCTTTAGTTTAAGTTTTAGTTTTGTGCTCTGAGATTTCTACTCTAATTAGAATTTTCTTTTACTCACTGGTACTGTCACGTTCTCCTTGTGCTGGGCTCACAGTTACTTTCACTTTCTTCTTGTGCTGAGGGGTTTAAAAGATGCTCAAAAACACCGTCGACGTCTCGACACGGGTCCGCTCCCTGGAACCCAAATACAGTAGCCTTCACTGCCACTGTTTCACCTCTTGTAACGCTTCTCGTTAGGCCTATTTCTCAACTCTCACTTTTTCATTACTTCGTTTCGCTTCTCTTCTCACTCCTTAACGGTCAACCTGGCCGTTTTTCTGCGATATGTCTCACATAATCGCAACTGCTTCCTTCTGCATCATCTCCCGTGCGCGACAACATTAGACTTCCACCAGGAATATATCTCTGCCTGGAAAATAATCGATTGTCCGCGGTCGTTGCACAGAGTCTTTGAAACCCAGGTGGCTATCCAATTGATTGGCTCACCTAAAACTGGACGGCCGTTACGGCGCATTTTTTCATACACAGCCGGGTGACGTCTGGCACTCTGATGCAGGGTCCAAGAACCCTCTAGTTGCTTTCCTCCCAACTTCAAAGAGTTTTCTTGGTACCTAAGCAGGGAGAACTGAGGACTTCTCATCCCCTATCGAACACTACATCCCTGATGTCTGTTCTCGTTTCTCATCGTTTCTGTCTCCATACCCCATTTATATACACCAACTCTTGTACATCACTTCCTATGAGATGACTAGAAACACCCTTCCAGCACACGCTATCCCCCATTCATAACCACTGTGCGTGCTGACGAATAATTCTGACCATCCTGAAGGTCCACTTCTATTAGTGCCACAAGTATCAAGTTCCCAGTTGGCACTCGAGATTTACGTATCCATTTGACCTACCTAGCCTAACCCAGAGCACAATAAAATCTCAGAGCAAGGGTCCTACTCCTATTTTATTTTAAAAAACTACAATTACTGGCAACTCACGGCCACCTGGCTAGCCGTACATTAATTCACAGCAAGCAATGGTTGTCACACAAACCAACCCTTTTAACTTAGTAATACAATGATTAACTTTCCAATAACTCAACTTCTATTTCACTAGTACTTTCACAAAACAATAGTAATTTCACAATAACAATCAATATCAACCTACTACCAAACATTTATAGTGGTGATTCTAAAAAAATGTTTACATTTCAAAAACTCAGTCTGCTGTGTTTTTGTAGCTGTCTGCTATACTGACTATCTCTGTTTTAATGTGATTATATTTGTCCCTGGCTTGATTGGGACTTCTGATCTATTATCCAGGTCCTCGTCATATCCAAGTCTACCATACTGTGACGTCATTCCAGGCATAAGTCCCATCAAGAAAGTGACTCCAGTGTAGAAAATTGCCTTGATGACTTTGTACCTATAATTTTTATCTTGTTAACTTTTCTTTATTAAATGTCTTGTTATTATTTTAAACCGTATTTGTTAGTGAAGTAATTTCTATCATTTGTTTTGTTAGTTGAAGTGATAATCTAATGATTATGTCTTGTCCTCTGTTAATCTATTTATAATCGTCATATATATTTATTCATAAACATTGATTTTCAGCGAGATCTGAGTGGGGGCTGGAGTCAAACTTGGCAGCGTACCAGTATATCGGCGTAACAGTTGCAGATATACATATCTAAACAGTGACCCATACTCTGCACCGGCACTTGTAGATGTCTTGTGTCATAACTAATTACACATTATTTGATATAATTCATTATTACAAAGTCACCCCAGGGTATAGCGGCGACAATCATCATCTTTGATTATATCCGTCATTCGTGGAGGTGGTGGTAGTAGGTGTTATTTTCTTTTTTTTTCTGATTGTGGCTGTCTTGTGTTGTTGAGACGTTTCTTCTGATGCTGAGGCGTGACGAGGCTGTTTCTTTTTTCTTTTGTTGAGATGTCTTATCTTTTATTTTGTTGTTCTAGTTTTTTTGTGTCTCTGTTGTTGTCATTGTTGTTGGCTCTGACAAGGACGAAAGAGGAGGAGCCTCAATCACTCTTGTGCATTCATTGAGGACGGCCTCGATTTCAATCAGTGCCTGTTTTCTTGATGTTGTCTGGCTCAGACTGCATTATTTTTTCTTTCGTCTCGTTTTTATTTTGTCTGAGTGTTGGCTAGATTTTGCTGAAGCTCATTTCCAGACGTTGATGCTATTGTGGCATTGATTGTTAACAAAGACGAAATTATATTAAAGACTAGAAAATTATGATCTAAATATTTTAAAATTTCAAATGTATTATTATCGTACAAAACTTTAGAAATACTTAGATTTAATATTTAAAATTTTATGACACATTAAAGCGAACAATTAATTTTCCATGATATTTTTTCCCAGCGGTTTCATAGCAACCATGAATGCCAGAGAACCAGGAGGAGATTGTAGGTATCACGAGTCTGATATAATACCGGAGGACGTATACAGTCAGCTCGGCAAGGTAAAAATGGAGAGCACTTAGAAAATGTTGTAAACGGCGTTAAATTTGCTATTATCACCTTTTTCTGTTCTCTTGTAATTTGCTATATATCATTTTACCACTCACTCACTCACTCACTCACTCACTCACTTTGAAATTTGATAAAATATTTTGTTTCTTCCTTAGCCCAGAGATGTACTAAGCGGTGATTACTATATTGTGACCATGAGTTGTCCATGGGATGTCGACATTGAGAGATACTTCTCTTGACTTTGACCAGTTTGAGCTTAATTTTAAAAATTCATGTGTTAGTTAAGGGACTTCCACACATATATATTAAAAACTGGCAGATAAAACAATTGCGAACACATACTGAATTAATAAGACTTCACTTCTATCTATCTATCTATCTATCTATCTATCTATCTATCTATCTATCTATCTATCTATCTATCTATCTATCTATCTATCTATCTATCTATCTATCTATCTATCTATCTATCTATCTATCTATCTATCTATCTATCTATCTATCTATCTATCTATCTATCTATCTATCTATCTATCTATCTATCTATACATCGAGTCTGATATTGCTGATGACACTGCAAATAGTGTTTGATTAAAGATAAACATGAAAATCATGATAATCCAGAATAAACAATACCACCTGTAAAATTATTATAATGAAAATGTTTAGAATGAAATGCAGTCATCAGGCGGATTACAAATTGCTTGTAGAAAGACAACTTGGCCTGTTAGCAGGTCCTTGATTATATAACTTAATATTCTGTAAAGTCCAATGTTCATAGCCTAAAGATTAAATAGATTTTCTTGTATAATTTCAAAGAATAAACGTTTCTTTTCTCTTTGTGTATATAAGAGACTAACAACGTGTTCCATTTCACTTGTATGAATGAATGTATATTTATAGCACTGCAAGTAATTCGTTCAGCTCAAAACGATATAATTACTATACTGCTATTATATCCCAGTTCAAAACTTCAAACAATAGTTGTTAGTACATCCACAATCATAATATTTTTCTGTTGCATAAATCCCAAATTTCTTCTTTTAGCCTTAAGCATAAAGAAACCTTCATCAAAGAGAAAGTCACATCAAATGAATGCAGAGCGAATATAAATACACACAGAAAATTTCCTTTTCCTTGTATCTGAACATTAACCCCCCCCAAAAAAAAAATTAAAAAAATCTTATGTCGTTAGATGACACGCAGACGTGACACAACCGAAACAAAAAACAAAAAACAAGTAGTTATCTCAACCGGTTCTTGAGAGGTCACACTGTCAATGTCACTGTTATTGCTTTTTTTATTTTCCTTTCTTCTTTTGTCATTTCCTGTCCTTGATTTTCTTTTTCTTCCTTTTTAAATATTATTCACTGTCCTACACACTATCAAAGAAAAAAAATAATTAAATCCTCTAGAAAAGAACTTGCGTACGCCCCGCCATTTTTTCGAACACGCTTTACAAAAATAATGTGTAAAAAAACACGAAAGTTTGTTAGTATTCTCTGTCTGGCATTTGGAAATTCCCTCGAAACGGCTGAAGAGCTGGACTCTTGAACTTGCATAATCTGGGGAGGGCGTGTACTGTCACTGTGCTGCTGTGTTGGCTGGAGACATGGGTGATATGTGTATCTGCTTCTGGCCTAATGTTTCCTGTCCATACAATGTTTTAACAGGTCAAGAAATCAGCTGGGTTGAAGCGCGTGTGCTTGAAGTTATCTTTACTTGGAGTTGCTGCCTCTTGTCCATCACTATTCCTGCTCGCAGCGCCAAAAATATTTGGGGGGGGGGGGCAGGAGGCCTGAAGTGTGGTAGACTGTGCTGATGCCATCCTGTCGACGACGTCATAAATATAAAGGGGAGGTGGTAGTGGATTTGAGGTGGTGGCGATAGATGATGACCACATCATGATGATTATAGCGATCGTTCGTTTTTAAATTATAAACGCCGTCCATGCACTGTCCCAGGGCAGCAAACGATAATGTAAACAGTAAATTTCAAAGAGCACAACGTTCATGGCACCGTATACAAAAATAAAATGTACACAAGTCCATCATTTGAAAACTATCAAAATAATAAGATTCCTACATCTTTTCCCAATTACTTCACACAGTTCTATATTTCATCACGACTAACAAAACTCTCTACTAAATCTAAGTCCTTCCAACCCTAAGCTAACGTGAATCTAAGGGTCCAGGGTCTCTGTTGATTCTCTGTATTGGTTGGTCCTTTATCTCTCTCTTGTCGGTGTTATCAGTCCTGCCTTGATCTGTCGCAGATGTGTTGTTCAGATTACTTCTCTTCAACCTGCGCAAACATGAAAGTTTTCGTCCTTTGACATTGTCGCCTTTCGGGTTGTTCAGGCAGGGAAGGCTTTACTCCCCTTGACTCTGGGATCGGTTGTTGTGGTCCGTCGTTCAGTGGATTTTTTAAAATTAATTGTTTTTCTGTTGTGCAGTTAGTTGACGTGAGGTGGTTCATATAGAGAATCTGGTTCCTTTCCGTACTACTCCAATCATATTCCATTGCTTGACGGTACCGACCAAATAAAAAAAAAAGAAGAAGAAAACAGAAAGAAATTAAATTTAAAATAATTAAAACGTGATCTTCAAAAGCATTTTTTCTTCAGTGACGACCGCGAAGCGTATGTTTTGCTTTTGTGGAAAAGAGTGAAAGAATAAATTCCGATGAATTTTTCCTGCTTGGGAGGGATGACCGGACAGACTTTTGCTACGCACAGGGAATTTCTCGCAATTCAAGGACAACACGTTATTTTCCCTGTGTTGCAGCAGTCCGGGGTGGGGTGGGGGGCGGGATTAATTTAAAAAAGGAAAACGAACGAGTTCTGTCCCCTTATTTAAAGGTATACAGCTTATTATAAAAAAAATTCAGAAATGTGTAGGAAAAAAATGAAGGGCAGACCCTCCAGGCCAGATGGTGCGCGGCCGGAGCAACCACGCCCAATCAACACTGTCACTCATACTCCGCACATCCAGCATCGCGTCATTAATCACTGTCGTTCGTCCGAAAATTATACACGAGCAATGCACGCACAAAGACACACGCACACATAAAACTTTAAGCTCACACTAAGAGGGTTTACGCACAGCAAACAAATCGTCAACCACTCACCAAATAGCACCAGCCCCGCTGTACACCAACCACGCACTTCACACTACACACGAATCACCACACATACGTGTAGACAGTTTGTGATGAATGTAAAGAGTAGACTTAAGTTTGAAAGAAAATATTTCACAGGAACAGTCTAGGTACGGTCTGTTATTGATTCTCATTATACAAATGTTCGGGGCAAGATTGAAACACAAAATACTGTTATTTTTAAAATAAATATCACAGAATCTGTTAAAGGATTAAGAAAGTAAAGTAAAATACAAGAATTTAAATAATGTTTAGTATTTTTCTTTTAAGATGAACGCTAGAAGTTGTATAGTGGGAATTTCCCGACATATGTTAAAATAAATTTTCAATTTTAATCTATAATTTTAAGATGTTATGTTACTTATAATATTTACAATTAAGAATGCACGAAAAAGTAATTGTATAGTAAAAGTTGGGGATAGACAGAAGGGGAGGGAAAGGGGATAGACAGGAGAGGGAAAGGGGATAGACAGAAGGGGAGGGAAAGGGGATAGACAGGAGAGGGAAAGGGGATAGAAGGGGAGGGAAAGGGGATAGACAGAAGGAGAGGGAAAGGGGATAGACAGAAGGAGAGGGAAAGGGGATAGACAGAAGGAGAGGGAAGGGGGATAGACAGAAGGGGAGGGAAAGGGGATAGACAGAAGGGGAGTTGTTTTGACTATGTGCACTTTGAGTTTAGCGGTGAGTAGAAGTGGGTATGTGGCTGATGTATGGGACCACTAGGTAGGAGTCATCTACACTGAAGCCCAGTCAAGTGAAGGTAGAATAATGGATTATATTAAATTTTGTGTCTTATTTTTTTGTATCAATACCTTGCTCTGTGGTTATCTAACTTTTACGCTTATTTAACTGTGAGCTTTTTCAGTGAAATGTGTTGGCAGAATGCGGGTGTAGAAGATGTGAGAAAGTCATCAACATTAATTATGTCAAGGTGTATTCTTGAATTCTACTGATTAATAAAGTTAGTCAAAGTAGACGTGGTGGGTAAGACTGAGAAAACTCGTGTGCAGTGCCCCCCCAAAAAAAAACAAAACAAAACAAAACAAAACAAACTCTTCGGGTGAGGTGTCCTGAATATTAAATCCCTCCTACCACAAGCTGTAATGCTAAATCCTTAAAGGAACTAAACGACAGACCTTTGGCTAGAAAAGGTAAAAGCATTCCTGTACTTTTATGAATGGTGAAAATGCTATATTATAATTAGGAAGTGTTCTATTATTATAAACATGCCTAATTATATTTTGTTGCACAGACTAGTAAGCTTGTAACATATACACGAAGGACTGGATTAAGAATGTATTTAAAAAAGAAAACTATTGTTAACCTTTATCTTTACTGACTGTTAATTGTTTCCCCATCGCGTATCTGTTACTGTAGCAAAACTTCTTTTGTTTGTCGAAAATTGTAGTGATAGTATAATTATATCGTCTTGTTCTCTGTTTGTATAATTATCAGCTTTATGTCTATTTCTCAGTCTATTATTGAGTGGGGTCCGTGAGTCTAATCAATTGGTGGCGTCACCATAATATTAAATATATATATCAACCCATATCTTGCATTGGCACTTTGTAGATGTGTTATATACTTAATTAGTAAAAATTTGGTAGAATACATTATGATAAAATCATCCCCAAGGTACCTCGCAAGTCTAGTAAAACAGGAAGAAATATTTGTAGAGTAATTTTTTTATAGTTTAGTTTGGTTCGATAGATGTAACCCGAAGCTATATCATCTGAGGTTTAAAGTTTTAAGGAATATTTTGAAGAAAATTTTAATTAATTAATTTTTGTGCAGATTTCTTTAATTCTTTATTGAAAGCGCTTCAAGAGAAAGACTTAAAGGATATAAAACTAATTAACAAATATGATTTCAGGAAAGATAGTGGCATTGTCAGTTTAAAAGTCGAGTTTCTTGATGGTAAACAGGGACAGTACAATCACCTGCATTTTGCACTGCGCTGTTGAAAAAGCTCTTATCAGATATGACCTAGTTTTTCCTGGTTATTTCCACAAAGCATGTCATCAAGCGAAATACTTTCGCTATGTCATGCCACTTTCTCAGTTCCGGTGTTTACAATCACCTCGAGAAGATAAGCGAAGCGATATAAATATTAACGACATGTAAACGTATGTGTTTATTAATCATTACTTTGTTTTGTATTTTTCAACACATCCATTTAATCACCCATCTGTCCATCCATGCATCAAATTATCCGTCTATTCGTCCATTCTTGTACTAATCTATCCAACTATCCATCAGTGTCCGTCGTTTTACATTTCGAAATCCTTCTCACTGGGCACGAAATTGTGACACGTGAACGAGTTTTGATTTGATCTCTGCTGGCTTCACTGACAGGAATAAAACAAATCCTTGCACCAGCATTACATTTTCAGCAGATTTTGGAGGATGAAAATAATCAATGATGGAAAACGCTCCTTACTAATATTAAATCCGTATTATATTTTAAACCTTCGTTTCAAGAGTGCATCATTTCTTTTCTCCTCTAAATATTTACGGTCGTTTTGGTAGTTTGTCTCCTCGCAGTTCTATTTTGTGATTGGCTAATTGCATGCCATTGACCACGCCTTCTACAGTAAACTCAACAGCGTCTTCTAATTTTCTCCCATCACGATCTTTAATGGCATTCAGCGGGAAAAGGTCAGCGAGGTTTCTGAGTCTGTAGTAGAAAACGGTCTCTCCTTGTTTGTCTTTTATATATGCTTGTGCTACCTTGGATGGCATGGACATTTTTACCTTTACCTGAAATAGAGGAATGTAAGAGTATGATCTCTCTCTCTCCACAACATGTAACGAACGAAAAAATTACATGAGTTAAACAGATTCATAGAGAGATAACACAATTAAATTTATTCTTATTTTATTAGTGTCAAAATATAAATTTAAAGAAACGATAAACAAAAGGTAACCTGGCGGATATCTTATTTACCATAAAAATAAAATATTTGTTGAAAACTGTCCAGTCATTTTTAATCAGTTAACAAAAGTATCTTGAAAATGAATAAAAAAAAATTAGGACACGGCCAAAATGCCATTAATTAATCCCACTAATTACTGAAAGAGAAAACAAAACATCACTTCACCTTGAAGTCTGCATGGAGACAGCGTTCCTCCATGATCACACTGGCTGTGTAGTGACTGTATGGAGACACTGTGATTTGACTGGTTGCGGATGTGGTTATTGTTTCCTCAAATACTTGTCCCGTTGACTTGGAGACCTAAAAAGCAACAATTGCTCTGAGTACAACTAACCTGTAAATAATTCTGTATATGCACTCATAAAAATCTGCACTCCTATTTTTTTTTTTGGCTTGTAAACTCTATGTTCGTTCATTCAGTTTGCCTGTCTAGAAATCCTTAAAGATTTGCTTTAAGCATACTGACACCACAAATACATATATATATACGCACAAAAATATATCCAGACACAAGTACACACACGCACACGCAACAGTAACACCCTACAAGAATGTGCCGATGAATAACTTGATGACCTACTTGAAAAAAATCACCTGATAAGGTATGAGAATATAACATCAACATTTTCATGATAGACAAATAACGCTGAATAGCATGGTTGGCGTACTATGAATAATTATATCCGACCGGAACTAAAAAGAAATATTAACACACTAATAAATAGTTTGTATACCTTATGTGCGGGTATTCTCTAAAGGAACATTGTGTAATTTCGGCTCAAAACAAGCATTCTATTTAGTATTTTATTTTTAAACAGACTGTCTGTAGATAGAACTGATAAATAAATTTATTCATTTTTTTTTACACGTTCAGTGTCAATATCCAGTCATTTAATTTTTTTACGATAGTAACAGTTAATGTTCATTTGAGAAAGGAAATATGTCATACTGACTGTAACGTATTATTTGGGTGTGTATATGGAAGGCAATGAATTTTTAAACTTTGTGTAGCGACAGTCTGGCCTAAAATATTGCAATAAAATAGGTAGGAATTAATAACATATTTTTGCAGATCACATATATTGTTTAAATACACTTATTTCGTGGCGACTGCGTCTTTAATGATATAATGTGATGCAATCATTACATGCATTTTAATTTTTTACACATGTTAGCACTAACATTGGTAATGAAGTTTGCCTCAATGATAAGAAATGATGCAAATAGACTTTAATTAGTACTCACGTTATGTAATAAAGTAAAATCAATTCCTAATTTTGAATGGTAAACGCAGTAATGAAGTTATGAAAAAAGAAATTTAACATGATAATTTTGAGTGGTAACGAAAATATCTGACTCTCGGATTGTTGCGCCATTTGAGGTGTATGTGGTTTGTTATGAACTGTTATTTTATGTGCTATTATTAGTTAGTAGGGCCAATATATTGTACAAGTGTTATCTTCGCATGACGTAATGATAAGGATGAATGAAAACTGTAAGTCTTATGAGACCACAGTACATAAAGTGTATTAAAGGCGCATGTCTGATGTGTCTTACGAGATCAGAATACATGAAGTATATTAAAGGTATTTGTTTAAACGTGAGTCTTACGAGACCAGAACACATTAAGTATATTAAAGGTGCATGTCTGCCGTGAGTCTTACGAGACCAGAACACTTTAAGTATATTAAAGGTGCATGTCTGCCGTGAGTCTTACGAGACCAGAACACATTAAGTATATTAAAGGTGCATGTCTGACGTGAGTCTTATGAGACCAGAACACATTAAGTATATTAAAGGTGCATGTCTGACGTGAGTCTTATGAGCTGAATGTACATGAAATGATGTTAAAGGTGCACCTCGTATTGCGCGCTTATTTCTGTATCAAGGGATCCATCCGCAAGAACTTTAGGAAGTCCCAACTTAAAGGTTGCCTTGCCTCCGATGGAAAAACCTCTCTGGTAATTCACCTCAACTGCCGCACGCCGTTCCTTCTGGAACGAAAAGTTGTAGGTTTGCGCTTCCTCTGTATCATTTTTAAATTCTGTTTCCAGGCCGTAATGTTCTGGGTTTAAGGCGTCTTGTCGTCTAATTGCTTTGACGTCCTGAGGCAGACTCTGAAATTGTGATGTTGCATTATGTAAAGGAATATTTCCCCCAACACACACACTCACACACACACACACACACACACACACACACACACACGCACGCACGCACGCACGCACACACACATGCACATTTTCTATTTTGTTTGCAAAGATAAACGACAAGCGCATTAGTTCGACATCTCACATTTACTGTTGTATATTCATTCACACTGCATAACAAGAGCATAACGCATTATCGGTAATGTGATTTATCAATGATGTATTGATAATTTTCATTAGTAGAATGAAGCGTCTTTCAACGTCCATATTCTTGTACCACATGATATAAAATCTTAAAGAGAAATAAGTCACTCACTAGTAAATGATTGTCACTTTGAGTTAACTCGACAAAAGACTTAGGTCAGAATAACTTTGATAGCTTCAATTTAATTGTAACGTATTTTACCAAGTATAAAATAAGTTCTTCAATGTTCCCTTAAAACTGGACAACCACATCACAGGTTATATTTGAATGTTCCATGAAAACTGGACAGCAACACAGGTTATCTTTGAATGTTCCGTAAAAGGTGGACAACAACACCACAGGTTATCTTATATATATCATGAAAACTGGACAACACCACCACAGGTTATCTTTGAATGTATCATGAAAACTGGACAACCAAACCACAGGTTATCTTTGAATGTTTCCTGAACTCTGGACAACCAAACTATAGGTTGGTCTTGCAATGTTTCCTGAAAACTGGAAAACCACACTACAGGTTAATCTGTGAATGTTTCTTAAAAATTGAAGACAACTACACCACAGGTCAGTGCTTGAATGTTTCCTGAAAACTAAAGACAACCAAATTAAGGTTAGTCTTGCAATGTTACTGAAGCCTGGAAAACCACACTGCTTCTTGAAAACTAATGATCCCCCACACTACAAGTTAGTGTTTGTATGTTTCTTGAAAACTGAAGAACAGCACTACAGATTAATCTTTGTTTCCTGAAAGCTGAAGACAAACACAATACAGTTTAGTCTTTGACTGTTCCCTGAAATCTGAAGTCAGTAACATTATAGATTAGTTTTAGAACATTATGGAAAGATAATTTCGTACCTTAACTCTGTCGTCGTCATCAGCTTCCTTGTAATCAACTTTGACAGGACAGTCTGACCCCATGAACATCATAGACTTTGGAGGGCCCTGCAAAATGGTACGAGATGTTCACAACGCATTCATTACTACATTCCAAGTTGAATCTAAAGTGTCTCTCCAATCTCACAGCCAGACATAAAGAGTTGTCTCTTCATTCGCTTCATGAAATGATTAAGTCTTTCGAGTCTAGTGACAAGATATGACCTATTTTATCTATCCAACACAACATTCTTTAATACGCATCTCATAAATATCTTCTGTCTATTAATCATTTAAAAACAAAATATTAAAAATATTTAATACAATATTTCTATTTCCATAAACGTAATTTAATTTTATCCGCTCCCTGCTTAAATTAGCACCAGCAGCAAGTGGCTCGTAATTTAATTTGCATCATGAAAAGCAAAACTACTTAAAGGATTTCAAAAGAGTGTCTTACTGTTTAGTTATAAACACCATCCAGAATTAATTTTATCACAACAGAGAAAATCTCCACCACTCACAAAATACAAAAATGCACACGAACACGTCACAGTTCAAATAGTTTTACGAATGACTATAGTCACTGACCTCACATTGAAATGTATGACGTCATGATTTTCATAACAACCTTATGGACACAAATACAATAGCAAAATAAACATACAAAAATCTACAAGCTTGAACGATTTGCATAGTATACAAGAGTGGTCTCTCTCGTCTTCATGACATCACACGAAACGAATGCAACACGAAAGTAACTGCTGAGAAAGTTGTTGTGTTGCACCTCTTGCTTGGCGCCATTTTGTTGTCTAGTATTGTAAAAACGTCCCTTGACTGTCAGTTCTTGAAATGTCTCCTCAAAGTGGTAAAAGTTCATGGGTACTTCCACGAAATAGTCCTTCCGTTTGATGAAGTATTGCCGGAACCTGAAGTGACACACATATTGGAACAGTTGGAGACCACTCCAGCAATAGAGAAACACTGTGCACAAATATGTACTCTCACACACAAACGTTTAATACATTCACAATGAAGTAAACACAAGTGCACAAGTATGTACGGATAGACTCGCACACACATATACACACGTATAATAAAGTCATATGGAGGTAAACAAGCAGCACGCACAAAAACATACATCACTTACTCTCATATGTTCATAAACACCTTTTATCTGACAGAAATAGGCATGTACATTGAAAGATAAAACTATACTCTATGTATGGGTATGGTTATAACAGTTTACTCACCCCAGACATACGTAATTATTATTGAGACACAGACTTACGTAATTATTATTGAGACGCAGACATACGTAATTTTTATTGAGACGCAGACATACGTAATTATTATTGAGACGGAGACATGCATAATTATTATTGTGACACAAACATACGTAATTATTACTGAGACACAAACATACGTAATTATTAGTGAGACGCAGAAATACGTAATTATTAGTGAGACACAAAAATACGTAATTATTATTGAGACACAAACATACGTAATTATTATTGAGACGCAGACATACGTAATTATTATGGGGACACAGGCATTCCTAATTATTATAGAGACGCATATATATATATATAATTATTATCGAGACACAGGCATACGTAATTATTATCGAGACACAGGCATATGTAATTATTCTTGAGATACACGCATACGATATTATTATCGCGACAGAGGCATACACAATTATTATCGAGGCACAATTTGTAAATATCGAGACAATACGTAATTGTTATTGAGACACATGCATACACAATTATTATTATGACAGAGGAATACGTAATTATTATCGAGACAAAGGCATACGTATTTATTATCGAGACACAATCCGTAAATATCGAGACAAAACGTAATTGTTATTAAGACGCAGACATATATAAATATTATGGAGACGCAGCCATACATAATTATTATTGCGAAGCAGACATACATAATTATTATTGAGAAGCAGACATGTGTAATTATTATTGAGGCGCAGTCATACCTAATTATTATTAAGACACAGGCAAACGTAATTATAATCGAGACACAGACAGAAGCATTTATTAATTATCGAGAATGAGACATAATTATTATCGAAACAGAGACATACGTAATTATTATCGAGATACAGGCATATGTAATTTTTATGAAGTCACAGACGAACGTAATTTTGATTAAGACAGACATACGTAATTATTATCGAGACAGACATACGTAAACAGTTTCGCGTATACTCTATACACAAACATCCCGTCGATCGGTTTGTTACTCGCATTGGAGTAAACGGTTCACATTCAGGTCCTACACACAAACAACATTAAGCACAAAGAAGCACAATATGAAATGAACTATCTACACCATCACTGCAAACACTCACATTTATAACCTCAGTAAATGTATTTACATTATGAGAAGAAAGAGTCACTCCACATATTTCGAAAACTATGACAAGGCAGCTAGAACCTAAGAAAGAAGACAGTAAGAACAACTATAGGACCAGCAGCAAGCGTCTGTGGGGAAAAAAGGAAACATGGAGGAAATATAACCTACACACTCTATCAACACATACACACATTCACAGTCCATCCAAGCATCAAATTATCCTTCTGTTCGTCCATTCTTTCACTCATCTATCCAACTATCCATCAGGGTACATCATTTTACATTTCGAAATCCTTCCACAATAGATATACAGACATGCAAAGTCTTAAGTACTGTGTGCAACTGTTCGTGTCTATTATTGAAAGTATCTATAGTGATATCAAAGATTCCTCATACCTGTCTGTTATTTTAATTATGCAAAACATATACACTTCTGTTTGTTATTATAAGTATGCATGCAATACCTATCTGTGTGTTAGTGTAATTATCTTATATCTATAGTAATATAAAATGCGACATCCCCTCCTGTCTGCTATTATAAGTATCTTCAATGACATAAAATGTAACGCACACTGGCTTGCTATTAGTGTTTACAGTGACACAAAATGCAACACACACCTGCCGCTTGAAACACGAAACATGTTCCAGACCTCGTCGGCAATGACCTTTTGGACGTCCACAATCAGGGGGTCACGGTCCTCCACTTGGAAACGTCCAAAGCAACAGCCCATCTCCTAGAAACAATGGACAATGTAATGAGAATACAAAACTATATTGAAAACTATGAAAAATATGAAATATTGTTTTATATATATAACCAAAACAAACTAAACCAACAAGAAAGCAACGAATAACTGTGCATAATAAACATGCATTATTTAATAAATAATCTCTCTCTCTGTCTCTCTCTTTCTCTCTCTCTCTCTCTCTCTCTCTGTGTCTATCTATCTATCTATCTATCTATCTATCTATCTATCTATCTATCTATCTATCTATCTATCTATCTATCTATCTGTCTGTCTGTCTGTCTGTCTGTCTGTCTATCTATCTATCTATCTATCTATCTATCTATGAGACTGTAAATATTTCAGAATAAATACTACTCACACTATTGTTTAATTTTAAGTCTCAGGTGGACATTTTCATTTTTAATCTTGAATCTGTTTCCGAGCAGTGTGATAGGTAGGCCAATGTATCCACTTGTTCGACTATTAGCATTGTGAAAATGGCACGGTATGTAGGCCTACGTTACTTTTGTATAAGTATTTAAAGTATGTAATAATCACATGCACAACACATGCTACTGCAAAATACACAGCACAACATAATACAACTCATCACAACAGCAACACTTCACAGCTCAATACAGTATAGCACACAACGACCCAATTCTGCCAAACACAGCATATCACCATAGCACAACGGGACCACAACATCGCAAAATAAACAAAACGAAAACAATTAGTACACACTTCTTATTTAATGTGTATCAGATTATCTACAAGAGTACAATAAATTATGATTCCTGTAAACACAACACACATTTTTTAAAAGAGATAATTACTGTTGTTTACAATTATTCATGTTTCTCAATGTATCGCTATCGGTTGTTATGGTTAAATAAATGCTTTGCATGTCGAGAAATGACCTTGAGATCGACCGCACTAAACGTGTAAAGTAACAAAACTGAAACTGTAGACTTAATACTACACAGATGTGTTAATTTGTACATTAAGATAGGGTAGTTATGGGAACTCAGACCCACTCAACTCTAGGTGCAGTTTAACTATTTATAAAATGGGGATAGCGATCGGCTTGTTGACACTACACTTATGTATGACAACTGATCTTGCACGTTGGAACTTGGCTTCGCGAAATGTCACAGTGAACTTAACAAAAGCAGTACGGCGCTCAAAGTCTACATTTCCTCACGCTAGAGACTCATGTTAGTATATGTCCATAAGTATCGATTTGAAATTTTTTTTTTACTGCTTGAGTTCCGGTTTGCGCGCTCTATTCAAGGAAATCGACACGATCTGTTTCATTGACGATAATAGTGGCGTTTCCTGTGTTTGTGTATATAAATATGAATGCATGTGTGTGCATGTTTATATCTGAGGGCGTTGATTTGTTTTCTTATTTTTAGTCAAAAACAGAATTAATTATTTTGCAAACACACAAAAGTTTCACTGAAATTCGACCTGCATAGTCCAACGGACTATACGAAATAAAAGAATATTTAACGCGCACTCGAGTTGTGAAGTACGTACATAAAATAATGACTGTTAACTCTACGTAGTAATGAAAAGACAATCGGGTATGACTTCTCTCTCTCTCTCTCTCTCTCTCTCTGTCTATCTATCTATCTATCTATCTATCTATCTATCTATCTATCTATCTATCTATCTATCTATCTATCTATCTATCTATCCCCCTCTCTCTCTATCTGTCTGTCTGTCTGTCTATGTCTATCTATCTATCTATCTGTCTATCTATCCCTCTCCCTCTCTCTCCCTCTATCTCTCCCTCTCCCTCTCTCTGTCTCTGTCTGTCTGTCTCTCTCTCCATCCACGTGTCTGTCTGTCTGTCTACCTATCTATCTTGCACTAAGGAATATGAACACTTCTTATTTGTGAACGACAAGTCATATTTAACAAATGGCGATAGGAAATGTTTCAAGTGTCCATTTATTGGAAATGACTTTTGGAATTCCTGTATAGGGCAAGGGACATAACTGTTCAGATAATGTGAATCAAGCAGTAACGAGTTATAGAACATATAAATAAACGAAAGAATGCAATAGATCGGTGGTCATTTTAATTTTTATTTACCTTTCCGTCCGATCGACATTAAAATATATCTAAATATCTAATTCAAGTAAGTTTTGATTAAAACAGTAGAAGTCGTGATTTAACGGTGGTAAATAAGAGTAATTTAATGAAGACGAGTCGATAAGTTATTAACAACTATAACAAATTGAAGATACAAGAAAAAAGAAAAAAAAAGACCAGATCCGAGAGGGAGAGAGAGGAATAAGAAAATGAACGAACCAAAGAGCGAAAATATTATTTCTCGAATATGAAATTAAAATACTGGCCTATTTACAAGCTTGCTTCGGAAATTAATAGAAATAATAATAATAATTGTTAATTATAATAATACTAGCAACAACAGTACAATTACTAATTATGTTATTATTATTCAGCCTTTCTTCACGACTTCTGTCGACTGTCGTTTATGAACCAAGGTCTCGGAATCTTACCAAGATTTTTGGAGATCCAAAGTTTTACGGAAGCTGTGGGCACTCCCGAGAAGCACTGCTTTTAGTAGTGGGGCGAGTCTATGCTTTCCAGATAGTTTATTCAGAGAACCTTTAAACTCAGATGTTATTTTCTACAAAGTATCTATTGCTACAGGTATCACTTCTGCTTTTTCATTCCACAGTCTCAAGATTTCTGATCTGGGATCCTTGTAGTTTTCTATTTTTCTTTTTCTTTTATTTTATGATTCTTTTACTTGGAGCAGTGACATCAATGGTTGTTGCTGTTCTGTTGGACTTATCGAGAACTATAATGCTATTGCCTTTTGCAGGAATCAATCAATCTGTTCTTACAATGACGTCCCAAATTATTTTGACTTCTTATGTCTCTGTGACTGCTTCTGGTTGGTGTATCCATGTTCTTTCTAGGGATTTCACTCCATAGTTCTCAAATAGGTTTCTGTGTCTGATTTTTGCCACTTCATTGACTTTTGGTGTACTCTGTTCCAGCCAGAAACTGACTCCTGATAGAATGTGTTCAGTGTTTCATACTTGCAGCATCTGCAATTTGAATCATTTGAGATTTTCATAATTCTTTTGTGTGATTTCGTGTTTAGTGCTTGATCTTGAGTAGCCGTTATCAGTGCTTCTGTTTCTGCTTTTAAACCTGCTTCAGAAAGAAGGCAAGTGCCAGGTTTAGAAAAAATACAAATATTCTGGTTGAAACAGTTTACCTCTTTACATGTTAGACTTGCTGAACAACTTCAAGTCATACTAAACAAACCAGAAACCTTGCCAGCCTGGATGGGCAAAGGAAATAAAACCTGATTATTGATTATGAAAGATCCAGAGAAAGGCACTACACCAAACAACTATCGGCCAATCACATGCTTATCAACTACCTCGAAATTATTATTAGGAATTATATATCTTATAAAATCATACGCCATCTTGAAATAAACGAAATATTATCCCATGAACAAAAGGGTTCTAGACCATGCTGCAATTGTATAAGTTATATCCCATAAGTCCCGTTCTCATGGTCATCCGTAATGCTTTCGCAAAAATACACTGGTGTTCCTATTTTAATTACGTCTAATGTTCCATGAAGAGAGAATTTAACTTTGTCGTTGGTGTCAAATGCCACGCTGCACGACCTTTGCCATGCAGTGGGCACGAATCTCAAAGTCTTCCTGCTGTTTCTGCTGTCTAGGTGTTTTTCAACTCTCTCTCTCTCTCATTTCTAACCTTCAGTTTCTTCCTTTTATCCATTGTTTGGAATTCTAGCAGATTCACATCTTGTGACTTTATTTCGTTGATGCACATGATGTATAATGCACGCATTCCACCACCTAGGCAAAATTCTAAGAGTACATTGGCTAGCTTTCCTACCTTAGCTCGTAAACAAGTATAAAATATGCACACACATTTGTGAATATAATTGCATTCACTCTCTATATAAAATCATCCTAATATATATAAATATATTTTATGCATGACATAATACACATATACTATGTCTACACACCTCAGTCCTAAACTAAATAAAATTTAGTGAACATAAAGCATTTAATATTTATATAGATGCATTAGCGCACATGTAAGCTCTTACAATCACACTTTTTGGTCAGTGGGTTGTTCCCTTTTGACCACAGCTGTCTAGTGCGAACAGTGAAATAAAAATTAATTTTGGCTCCATGCTTTTCTCATGACAAATAATAATAATAATCATGGCAATCAGCTTTGAGAAATGTGGAAGAATTATCATGTAGAAAGGCAAGGTCAAAACAACAGAGGGACTACAATTCGACATAAAAAAAATCAATGATGTTTCAGTGAAAAAGGGATAAACACCTGGGGATACTACATCAAGAAAATATGCAGAGAGAAGTGAAGTCGAAAGTTAAGAGAGAGTATGAAAAACGGGTTAGACAAGTCCTGAAGTCCAAGCTAAATGAGATTAACAAAATACAATTCCTTAACGCATATGCAAAACCTGTAGTCAGCTACACTGGAGGTATTATAGATTGTACAACAAATGAAACAAATGAACTAGACAGAAAGACGAGAAAACTACTCACAATACATAAAGCCTTACACTCCAAAGCAGATATAGATAGGCTCTATGTATCTCGAGAAAAGGGTAGGCAAGGTCTCAAGAAAATCAAACATATCATTGAAGGAGAAGTCATTGGTCTTGTGGACTACATCTGGAATAACAACAAAGACGATCCTTTGATAGAAGCAGTAAAGATAAGTGGACTATTCCAACCCCCAGAAACAGACAAAGAAACATGGAAGAAAACAACAAAACAAGCACTCAACACCAAATCACACAAAACGAAAATCATGAAAATCTCAAATGATTCTAAATGTAGAATCTGCAAATCCATGGATGAAACAACAGATCACATACCATCTGGATGTCAGGTTTTGGTTGGAACAGAATACACCAAAAGACACAATGAAGTGGCAAAACTCATACATATAAATCTGTGTGAGAACTATGGCATAAAATTCCCCCCCCCTCCCAAAGCATGGATGCACCAACCAGATGCAATCACCGAAATAGAAGAAGTCAAAATACTGTGGGAATTTGAGATAACAACAGACCGGGTGATTCCTGCAAGACAACCAGACATTGTAGTTCTCAAGTACAACAGAACAGCAGCACAATCATTAATATCACTGTTCCAAGGGATAGAAACATAGGAACAAAAAATGAAAGAGAAGAAAATAGAAAAACACCAAGATGTCAGAAATCAGAGACAGTGGAATGTAAAAGCAGAAGTAATACCTGTAGTGATAGGAGCTTTTGGAAACATAACATCTGAATTGCAAGGCTATCTGAATAAACTCCTGGAAACCACAGACTTGACCCACTACTAAAAGCAGCTCTCCTCGAGAGTGTCCTCATCTTCCATTACAGGTTGGCTCTTCCAGGATCTTGGTAAGTTTCCGAGACCTTGGCTCACAATCGACAGTATACAGAAGTCATGGTAAAAGGCTGAATGCTATTGTTACTGCTATTACCACCACTTCTACCATACCAGTGCTATTACTACTATAAACAAAAAAAGAGAAATGTTAGAAAAAATATAAGGTTGTTAGAATAAAAATCCAGAGACTGGATTGTAAAAAAACAGAAGTGATACCAATAGTGATATGAACCTTGGAAAACATAGCATGTCATAATACTCATTTCTCCTTGGAACTCCAGTAAGCAGCAGTTTCTGCAATTGGGATATTTCAACCACCCCATTATGGACATGATCCAGCTGCTGCTCGATCATCTTTATTGTCCACCAGCACCCATCTATGTGCATCCCAATGGACACCGGCAATAGCCGCAACATCAACAACGACAACTACATCAGTGAGGAGGACAAGGGGTGAACATCCTGGGCGTATGTCAGACTTGATGTACTACTCGCTTGGGCTCTGTAAGATACCCGCACCCACCTCCATCCCTCCAACATTGGGGATAGTGACAATGGCAATGTTATATGATGGGAAATTTTCCATGACGTCACATTGCATCATGTTGTTTGGGTAGTGAGGTCACGGTGGTTAGTGAGTGTTTGTTGTTTAAATTTGCGTGATCAATGGCTGATAAGCATAGCAAGAGATTAATTTGCAGCGTGTGTGTTTTGGGGTATACAATGGGAAGCTTTGTTAACTGGATTAGTGCGTGTGGTCAGAAGTTGTTAGAAAGTCATAATCACATTAGCACTAAGTAACTGGCCAGATTGAAGGCGTGTCTAACAGACACAGGTGTGATTTCAAGGGTAATAAAAGTTGATAGCGAATTTTGCTCGGTACTCAATTTTTTCAATCATCTCTTTGGGTGAGCTTTTGAGATTTGGGTCCCTCCCTACAGTGGATTGTATTGGAGCAAAACCCTTGGCTGGATAAGGTAAAAGCGTCTTTGTGTTGTATGAATGGTTAGGTTTTATTATGATGTTAAATGCTATATTTTATTTTGAACATATTAACATTTCTTTCTTTCAGAGGCCTAAGCCAAACTTAATATTTATTAATAGGGCAATTGACTGGACACTTAGACTCTGCAATTGCTTGTGATTCAGGGTTTTTGTTTTATTTTGTTTCTGGCTGTTTCTGGCTTGTGGTTGTTTTGTTCCTGGCCTGATTTGTACTTTGATTGATTTGTGAACTTTGAGATCTATTATCCACTAAGTGATGTCATGTACTATTGAGGTCTACCGTAGTGTGTACTTTATTCCAGCCATCCAGATAAGACATGATTGAAAAAGTGACTACAGTGTGGCTAGAGCAGCATTATGATGAACTATGTTACTTATTTTTCTAAATCTTGTTAAATTTTCTTTATTAAATTTCTTGTTATTATTTTAACCTCCCATATTTGTTAGTTAAAAGTAATTTCTATCTTTGTTATCCATAGTCTGTAGTGATAATCTAATAATTACGTCTTGTTCTCTGTTTGTCCATTTATAATCGTTATATATATATATCTATTCATAAACATTGATTCTCAGCGAAATCTGAGTGGGGGCCGGAGCCAACTTGGCAGCGTAGCAGTATATCGGCGTAACAGTTGCAGATATACCTATATAACCAGAGACCCATACTCTGCATCTGCACTTGTAGATGTCTTGTATCATAACTAATTACTCTTATTTGATATAATTCATTAATTCTTTATTACAAAGTCACCCCCAGGGTACAGCGGTGACAGACAACACCAAAGACAATACCAACCATAAAAGACATTAGCCCATGGACTACCGGCTAATAGATGCCTGCGCCGGCTGGCATGGTGCAGCAGACAAGAGACCACCATTAATCATTACCTCTCTTCTACTTTCCTGTCTACCTCACTCCACACTTTCTTAACCTTCAACTCTACCAACAGTGGCACACCTGGTGAAAGTAACGAAATCGGCGGAAGCCGGATTTTGCTCTCACCTCTAAATACCTACCTATCGATGTCTCCTTGCCCTAGTCCCGGATCCTCTCACTTTTGCCACGATCTTAAGTACCCAGTGCAAGAGCAATAGAAATTGAGGAAGTTATTGAGAGAGAAAGAACATACTTGTGAAATGATAGGTGTAGAGCTGTCTATCAAATCCGACTGTCTGATTCAGTGGAATGCTGGCGAAAGAGGGAGAGAGAGAGAGAGATTGAGAGGGCGGGAGAAAGATGGTAGAAAGGAGACAGAACCGGAACAACTAAAGGAAGAAGATCAAGAAAACGAAACATTAGAACTCCACCGCATTCTAGAACTAGAACCTAAAATTAAATGTAGTTCAGAGCCAAATACAAGTAGTTCAAGGCCAAGTACAAGAAGTTCAAGGCTGAGTACAAGCCCAAGCACAACATCTAAATGCCGAAGGACAAGACAAGCTTGACGTTAGAGCGAAGATGGTATATTCAAGGAAAGTAGGCTTACTGTTGATATCGGACACAAGCTGCATTTTGGTTTTGTAAAATAACCTGCTAACAGGCAGTTTACATTTCTATCCATATTGTTGACAGAAAGTAACAGACTGTGTACCACAACTTAGCGGCTAAATCTGATATTACTTATGAAACAAAGACTGGACTACTCAAATGGTCCTCGGATAAGGGATTCCGTCATGAACTCCGAAATATGCGTCTGGAAGTTGATGAAACATTTGAAACACTTGTTGCCCAAATATTGCTCTTTTTTAAATTTGGTGGCCGAATTATCTAAACTTGCCTACACAAACCAGGCCAAGGTGGAATTGCTACTTTGGGAACAATTTTATCAGCCTTATCATTGCGATATTTCAACTTCCTTGCGTTTTCGGCCGTTCACAAATCTTCTGAAATGGTTCCACAAATATCGACAAATATAAGGAAGAAAAACCATTCGCTCTCACACCGGTTAGTAGTATTTTAATTCCGCCGTTTCTGACGTAAACATCACCCCCCACCCCAAGGAGATGAAAACAGATGTTTTGATCAACCAGGTTTAATCCAGGGAAATCCATTTAATTCTTCCCGTTAACAAGAACATAAGCGTAATTTACTAGAAATACAGTGTCATAACAGTTTGCTACAACTTCCAGTCAGTTCAACAGACAAGCTACATTCATTGCTTGTTGAAGATGTAATCATCCGTTATATCCGGTCTATTTATGCCAAACATAACAACACTCGTGGCTATTGAATGAATCCGTTTGTGGCCATTTTGAAAAATGAGTGTGAGAAAAATCCTATCTGACTAAATCCAACTTTTACTTTCCAGTTTAGTTTCTTGCTGACCAGCAGAATGGAATGTGTGACAGTTTTTTCCGGTCAGACAGATACTAATTTATTTTTAATGAATATTTTTCTTAATTATTTTTACTTACACGAAGATGTATAACACTAAAATATTATATTACGTAACTCGTTCTTTTTCTTTCAAACACGACACATTGGAATCTTAGATTTGTTAAGTTGTTTTGAAAATGGAAAAGTTCTGAAATAAATAGATTATTTGTGGTGCTATGAGATGAATAATAAAGTAACAAAAATTTTAATGCAAGATAACGCCCATAATAAGTAGTGTTTGAACATACACGCCACCATCAGAATAAACATCACTGTACTCAAATATTATTTGAAGTGAAGGACTGTCTTCAAATCGACAACTATTTTTCATCGTTTGTATACCCAACAGCGAGGTAACTGGGTGGAAAATTAATTAACTGTAACATGAAGTAACTATTTTTCTATCCGATTAACTAACTAATGAACTAAATGACTGACTAATTAGACTGAAGGCTGATAAAATGAATAATTTATTTTAAATTATTAACAAATGAATTAATTTTAATAAATGTAATAATATTATTTTCATTTGAAAATTTTAATAATTAACACTGATTGCAAGAAGAATAAAGAAAATAACTGATCGTCGATCTTTTTTTAAAGAAGATAATACCGCTTCGAGAGAAGTTTCAGTTTAAAAAAAATAATTAAACACATAATGAATAGAGTGCAATTTACAGAAAAGTACGAGAAGACAAATGATACTAAGCGTAAGGATTTATTTCCTTTTTATGTAATATATCTTCTTATAACTAGTTATCTTTAAATAGCAAAACGTCAGTGATAACGGCTTTAAACACGATGGTGAAATAATATCCGTTCAAAATCTAGCACGTGACGTTTAAGTTGTGCATTCATTGGTAAAAGCAGACAAGGTTAGCGTGGCGGGAAGTTTTAAAATATGCACTTGCTGTAACAATAAATCGATTTATTAAAAATGAATCACGACATTAGGTCGCTTTAATATATTAATTAATTATATATATAATGTTATTGCACATTAATTATTAAATTTGGATCCACACTCGCAATATTAACCTGGAAATAAATGTAGAATTCGGATATGCTATTTCAATATCCCTTACACTTATAGTCACCTAATTTTCTTTAACGAAATTTACTATTATATATTTTCTTGTTCTAGGCGAGAAAATACATTCGAACGGTTATCTCACACAAGGTGAAATGTATTTGAAGAATAGTCAGATTGTGGATTTACTGAAGAAGGTGACCCTTTAAAGCAGTAATCATTTAGTACTCGGACATAATTAAAGGTGCGTATTTGTTCATTTAATTATATCTCCATTATTTTATCATATTTTGAGTTATTTATCAGAAGTGTAAAAAGTATTATTGTAGCTCATCTGAAAGAATATTAGTCGGTAACCATAGTTTTCTTCACAAAAGTTACCTCTTTAAGTTTTCTCACCTTTGTTGTTGCCTATAGTTTCGATATGTCTCTTATCTGAATAAAGACAACTGCTTTTGGGTGTCCTAATAATGATAATAATAAATTTAAGCCTTTGCTTGATAAGAAAAAAAAAGTAAAATGAAATAGTCTCTATATATTTTGAAGTATACATAAAGTGTGTAATAAGAACGTGCACTTATTCAAAAGTATGACACAATACAACTATCTGCTTGTACTGTTAGTCAATCAATTGCATGCTCAAGGAAGGCCTAACCAACAAAACATTTCTATCCAAACCGAAGTCTCCACCCAAAAGACGCCATTACCAAAACTCAACGTCTAACTTGATACAATGATTTCGATTGGCCTTTACCTTTTTAACCCAGCTCGAAAATTGTGAAGCGTGGTGTCACCTGCGTGAGGGTGGAGCTTGATGGTTGCTTCATAGGGATTCAGACATCAAGTGAACGCCATGATATTTGAACGAAATTGATTAATAAATCGTTTTAGGCAGTTAAAGAATCCCTCAGCTAACCTCACACGGTTTGATATTGTCTTTGGAAAAACCACACGAGGGTAACATTTAGAAAGATAATGTGCACGTACCTTTTTCCCCACCCAAAACAATGCAAGGATCAGCCATTTTATTTTCTCCATTCATAGTACTTCATTCAGATTGTTAAGATTGTCCTACAAAAAGCTACATAATGCATTTTAGGTCAGCATCACAAAGCGAAGGTAAGAGAAAACAAAATTAGCAATGTAATTGTAAAAATATATATTGCATGTAGTCTTTTAAACCTACAAAACATAGGGAAACTATATTGAATTAGGAGTTTAGGGTTGGGAGAGTTTGTATTTTGGGGCGGATCAGGTCAAGACTTTTTGAGAATAGTTTCAGATGTCCAATCGGATGATGGCGCATTACGCATGGGTCTTTCATAGGTTAGCTCTCTTTAACACTGGAGCCGTGTACTAGCCTATATAAGGCAGGACTTTGTAAAGTTAATTTAGTTCTCCTTAACACTGGAGCTGTGTACTAGCCTATATAAGATAGAGTTTTGCAAAGAAAGTTAAATTTTTGCAACGGTATATTACTAACAATGTTCAGGTATGTAGTTTCAGACTTTGAAGTGTCAATAATTTTAATTATTTTGTAATTGTTAAGTTTGAAATATGTGATTTTACTCACTAATTTTGTTATTTTATATTTACTGGTGGGCTTTTTGCAAAAAAGAAATGTATATAGACATGTCTGTTTTTAGATATACACTAAATGGAAAGACACTGGCTTATGACCATCTTATGCAGCTAAGGACGGTTCATTTGAAAATAATAATTATAAAACTTCCGAATATGATTTTATTAAATCACAATTCGCATGTCTTAACGCTAGTATACTGGCTTTGCAACGAATAGTTAAATTTAGAATAATCGACGGCTTATTGTATAAACCACAAACATTTATTTTATTTTAATTTCCTTTAACACATTCTGGAGACGGATAAATTATTCCATTTAATCATTTTAAAAAAATACCCAAATCATAACAACTTGTTTGAACTATGGCGAGTTTTCTACTTTTCATTTTTTTTTTCTGTAATATTTCAATTTTTGCCCGTGTGCTTTGCATTCTATCAAACAAGTTTCAAACACTTGATTTTTGTGTGTGCATCCCCCCCCCCCTCTCCACGTAAGACTGACGTATTTTCTTCTCTTTTTCTTTAGATTTCTCATAAGCAGTTTTTTTAATAAGCAGTTTCTAGAAATACCTTGATGATTCTACGTGTAATTCTTTGTGAACGATTAAAGCTTTAATAAGTGTAACTACAGTAACATTAATGTTTATATTTTTGTCCTAAAGTTGAATTCGTTTAGTTTGCTACTTGAGTTCTCTATCTGTTGACATCATATTAACAAGCTCGGTCACTTCTGTACAAATTTAATTTTCTTTGCCCGGTTTTATGTTGAGACTTTCAAGGCAATCAGTTGTGAAGGCGACAAAAGTACTCAATAGCTTGAGTTTCAGCAAGGCCAGCTACTCGCAAGGAAAGGGAAAGGAGTATAAAAGTAACTGTTTCTTTCTTTATAGTCCTAGACAAATAAACCACTAACAATTAAGTAAAAACAAAAATGACGGAATATAAATTCATCCAGATCAACTATAGGTTTATTATCATGCGCAAACATGAAATTTATTAAAATTAAAAAAATCAACAAATCTGTATTTGATGCAGATAAGCATTTTACATATCATCAATAATTTTATTTTATACATTATTTAGTTAAAATTGTAATATGTTCATATTTTGCAGCAAATGTTGGAATTGCAAGAGAGAATGGCTATGCAAGAATTATTTACAATATAGAAAAAGGGAGCAAAGTCACGTGGAACCCTGTAAAGATTGACAGGTAAAATGTCTTCACCAATAATCTACAAACATGCACGAAAACGTTCCCATCACCTACGCATCCAACTTGTATACTTACCTACATACCCACTTAACAATACTTCTTTATACAAAACCTACCTACTTACCTAACTACCTGAAAATAGGTTCTACGACTTCTGGGCGGGCAACATTTTACAAACGACACTTAGTGGGCGACAAGTGGCTAACGTCAAGTAGCTACTGACATATGCCTAGCAACAACTGGCAAACGGCAATTGATTAGTACATAATACGCCATACGACATTTTGCTAAACAACAGAAAAATCGTAAGTAATTATCTAATTTATTCTACAGATGTAAGTTATGTGTAAGCCAGTTGTCGCTAGCCGGTTGTGTCTAGCCAGTTGTCGCAAACCTCTTGTCGCCCGCCCACCTGTCCGTCAATCCTGAAAATCTATGACTTACGTTTTCACTTACCTTCGTACTGTACTTATACTTTCCTACCTGCCTACCAGTCTATGTACGTACTTACTTATCTTACCATCTGTCTATCCTTTACACTAATTATCTTTTCGGAGTAGTACGTAACAACAATTTATTAAATTAATCCCTTTAAAAATATTTAGTATTGACAAAGAATTAATCAACTTTGATATCACTTGTCGTCGACAATAAATTAGTCCAATTTAACAATACTTAGCCTTGGCATTATATTAGCTCAGTTAAATAACATATATTGAGTATTTATATTAAATTAGTGTTGAGCGTTGATAAGAAATTAGGCCATGTTAGCAATATTAGCCTTATTAACCCTTAAAGCTATGACCCGTAGTTAACACGTTAACCTCTGCAGACGTAATATCAATTGAAGCTTTTGCTTCTAGTTCAATTCATTTAACATTTTAACGATCAGCCGTTAGGTCTAGCGCAATCTGACTTAACGCTCCCACTTTTACTACACTCATCTGATGTATGGCAGCAAAATATGCTGAGTACATGAGCAAATTCTGGTGCAGAGAAGTTGTTGGAAGTCGCTACAATTTTTGTTTTGCTTGAAGGAGTTGACAAGGCAAAAAGGAGTGCCAGGATAGCTCGAGAGAACAAAAGGTGAATCTGTTTTCAATGTGTGTGTAGAGAAACACGTGGAAATTGATGTGGACAATTAACCTGTGACTGATACAAAAATCATCTATACTAAGTTAAGTAAAAACCATTATCGCTTATCTCTAATAACTCTATTACTATTCTCTGATAAGAACTATCCTGTGCATTGACATGATGAATTGTATTTTCCTGGACAAAGAATGTGTAGTAAGGAAATTATTCAAGTGTGGTTTCATGAAAATATTGATGTTAAATAATCTTTTTTGTTGTATTTGTCATATGTATATTTATTGTTGATTTAATAAATTGACCTTCTTACACATATTAATAACTTTATGTTAGAAAAGAAAGTGGATGGGGGACCGCTAAATATAGAATAAAGATGGATTTGTCTTTTCCTTTAGTAAGAAGTTTTCCATCTACTGGATGTTTGTCTGGCTCTTTTATTATGCATGCAAGGGTTACGTATGCTGATGTGTTTGTATGCGAGATTGTAGGCCTATGTGGAGTGGAGAATGTCAACAATATAGACCAGTACAATGCAGACACTGCACTCACCCCTTTAAAACAATAGTAGACAAGTTGCTATATTTTAATGAATATGATTGTACCTTATTGTCCTAAGGGGCTCTCTGTCGTGCGGTGGATAAAAGAAAAAAAAATCACTCGTTTTGCAAACAATTCAGTCATAAAACATACACTCTGGGAATAAAGGAGTAATTTTCTAAATGTTGGATGAAGAAAATAAGAAGGAAAGAAAAACAAAGAGAAGTAAAAGCAACAAGTTAAGAACATGCAAAAGTGCAGCAATTTCCACTACAAAAATAGCTACAGCACATGCACCAAGAAACTAATAGGAACTTAAAAAGGTCAAACAAACGAGTTCTGGAGCTATTTAGCTCCTACACAATTGAATAAAAAACGATAGGGATTTCAATCTTAAGTTCAAATCATATGTCTTACTTAGCCCTACCTAATATTCATTCATTAATTAATTTTATGTGCATTGAGGTTTCTAATAAATTATTGAATCTTTGCTTACTCAGAAGATTTGTACCCTTCAAAAATTCAGTTGGGTTTGTCTGAAGAAAAAGATGACACAATCAACTGTGCAGGAAAAATGGGAAAAACAACTGAAGGAAGGAAGGTTGCAGTTTGAATGTAGTCATTGTCATCTCTGTCACTCGTGGGGTTTTTCGTGCTAATGGTTTCCATTGGATAGGAAAATTGCGCGCACAATTTTTCCGGTGACCCGACAAATGCGCGCCGACAAAATCGCGATGGACAAAAGCGCGACGACGCGTTCTGTCCCTAACTCTAACCCTAACCCCTAATCCTAACCCTAATCCTAACCCTAACCCTAACCCTAACCCTAACCCTAACCCTATCGCGCATTTGTCGTTCGCGCATTTGAAGGGTCACCGGAAAAATTGTGTACCACTAAGCACAAGTCCATTAATTAACTATCCTGGTCTCAGCTCAGGAAACTAAACACTAAATAAATGTTGCTAAAATCCATTATCACAGAATCTCCGAGTCTTCTTGTGTCTCCATACAATTCTAGCCTTGTCTTGTTATCCGAGTGTGTGACCTGTCTCCCCATTGTTTGTCGCCACTTAATAGGTTCATGAGATTTCTCGAATTATTTACTACCTCAGGCAGTAAATGGAAAAAAACTAATTACCTCCAGTGCACTTTAAGTTCAAGTACTCCATTTGTTCTAACAGCTTATTCTCAAATCCTTAGTATATGTAATTATAAGTAATACATCTAGTAAAATAAAATTCACACTGAATTGCTGAAAATATGAAAAAAATTAAATAATTCTAAAACAAGAGTTTGAAAAGGTCACACAAGTTTAGCACACACTCTAAACTGCCCTCTGTCATTGGGTTTTTATCAAAAGGGGAGAATCGTGCACCAGTGGGACACCACGGCCTCACACTTGTGTTCAGGATGGAGGGTGGGAGGGCTGGCAGAAAGGAGTGAAGAAGGTCCCACCAGTTTGGCGCACACCCTCAAATGCCGTCTGTTGGTGGATATTTTAAAATCAAAAATTCATGTTTCAAAATGTATAGAAACTAATAATATGACCCTTAGTATTAGAGTATCCACATACGTAATACAACTGTTATTAATAAAAGTTACAATGTAGCTTTAAATTACCAGTAAGTACAAAGAAATGATTTATAAGCCTGCTAGTTATATTCTCAAAATAGGCTTTTAGAAAGAATTCAGTTCTACCATGACTGACATGACACTAATTTTAAAATTACACTAATTTTAAAATTGGCCGGACTATCAAGATAAAATCACGCCCGACTAAAGCCAGTTAAACAGAAACAACTCTGGTGAGTCCACAGCCAGATATTTGTGACATCTCTAATATTGCTTACTTATTTTATGGGGGAGGGGAACTTCCAGCCTAATTCCATTTCGAGCTGGGGATAGGGGGTGGTAGCAGGCCTCTCATATTATTCAGTGTCCACATCTCCATTCGACAAAGATGAATGCAGATTGTTATTATGGTTTATGTCGTAATGTGGTTATTATAATAATGTGGTTAATATGGTTATTACCATATTTAGATTGATCATAGAAACAAATTTGCATATTGGAACATTACATTTTATATATTAATGTCGAAGAATGTTACATTCACTCAAATTTCCTTTAATGCTAATTGCTTTGGTATTTATGAAATATTCACTATAAGCATAATAACTAATTTTCCATGATATACAATTTATCATTTTATAATATTTGTTTTTAGCGGCTACAGAGTAGAAATGAATGCCCAACAAGAAGGAGGAGATTCATGGTACCATAAGTCGGAAGTAATACCACAGGATGTGTTTAAACAGCTCGGCCAAGTAAGATTGAGAGCTTTTTGTATTTAGCTCTTTGACATTTTCCTTTCACTCACTCACTCACTCACTCACTCACTCACTCACTCACTCACTCACTCACTCACTCACTCACTCACTCACTCACTCACTCACTCACTCACTCACTCACTCACTCACTCACTCACTCACTCACTCACTCACTCACTCACTCACTCACTCACTCACTCACTCACAGAAATTTAAAATAAGTTTTTGTTTCGTTCTTAGCCCAATTGTCAACAGAGAGACGTTTACTATATCGTCAGAATATCTTGTCCAAAGAGTGTCGACATTGAGAAATACTTCCCTTGACTTGATCAGTGTCAGCTAAAGTTTAAGTATCCATATGTTAGCTAAGGGACTTCAATACATATACATTAAAGACTTGCAGAAAAATTGTTGCGAAAATGTAAGGAATGAATGACTTTAATATTTTATCTCTCTCTCTCCCTATCCATCCATCCATCCATCCATCTCTCTCTCTCTCTCTCTCTCTCTCTCTCTCTCTTTCATATTTTATTGAACTACTTATGACATCGTGTATGTTGTTGATGAATCTGGTTCTAGAGAATAGTCTCTTGCTAAGTATAAATCACAATAATGCAAAACAGACAGTTTGTAATGAAATATAATATGGAGTGGGCTACACATGCATTTTGAAAAGAAACGCACTGTTATCTGACTCTATATAATATAATAATAATTTGTATAATCCAACAAACATTAGTTACAGATGTAGTATAGATTCCTCTTTATTATAAACATTAATAAAAGATTCTTATGTTTGAGTTCGTATAAAAGATTTATAACATTTTCTTGCAATTCAACGAATTACAATATTTTAATAATAATATATGAAATTACACGTTTTGTTTGTTGTATTCGAACAATGGCTAAATGAATTATATTAGTTAATGTAAGAAGAGATATGAACACAGCATTAATACTGTGTTGAAAAGTAAATAAATTAGCAATATTTTCTAATCTAAATTATACTGAATAAAAGAATGTAAATAATGGCATTATATTTGTTCTCAGTATGATTAAAAAGTCACTAAGCATATAATACAATTTTAGATAAATGAAATCTATAAGTAATTTTTGTAAAAAATAATTATGTAAATTCTTGAAAATATCTATGAAAGAATAAATTAAATATGTTTACATAACTAAACATGTTTAAAGTAAACAACTAGAAATTGAAAAAATGCTGGAATTAAAGTTTTAAGTATAATGCTAAAGAAATCTTTAAAAAGCTGTTGATTTTGCATAAAGAAAATAAAATAAATGATTTCATTCAAAATTTAAGATTTCATATTTGATTTAAAAATAAACATACTAGACAGAATTATGGAGAGGTACATAGTCAAACTGTATTGTAAGAGAACAAAAGCAAAGCTATAAGTCTGTAATGTGTGTTTTTACTACTTTTGCTAAAAAAAGTACCGGTAGATACTTTCAAAAAATGAACGTTTGTAAGTATATACGTACGAAGAGAGACTTCTTTGTTTACATGTATGTATGTCATTTTGTAAGTATATGTTGACATCTGACCAATTGCAGATCTGTTTGTCAATATGTGTGCACGAATGAATACATGCTTAGGTTTGACTGAGTTTCCTCATGTCCATACATGCTTGAATGAATGTATGTATTTGTGTTGTGCGATTAAGCTCCTAATTCGTCCCTTTGAAACCGATAAATTATGGGACTTTTGCATGTACATGGTTTACTACGAAGTAAACAGTAAGTACCATGCACCACACACCACCAACCACGTCCCACCAACCATCAACCACGAATCACCCACCAAGCACGCTTCATTCACCACTATCACCAATTATGCACCGCACGCCACTAACCACGCACCACTCACCATCAACCACTCACCACCCATCACAAATCATCAACCATGCACCACTCAGCACCAGCCACGAGCTAGTCAACACCCACTACGCATACTCCACCAACCACGCATCATTCACCACCAACCATGAGTTATTCAACACCAACCACGCACCACATACCACCGGACACACGTAAACTGACTCCATGAAGAGTGTAAAGAGCAGAATGTATATGTATATTCTACTGAATAATCACACGACGATCCATAATTAACACTCACTATAACATTTTCGGGACAAAGCAGAAATAAAGAGAAATACTGTTCACGTGTTTTGTAATAAATATCACTGATTCTTTTAAAGTGATTTTCTGTCGTAGAGATAACCATTACATAAAACTTTACTTCTATAACAGTGCCTAATACTGAGACACGCTTTTATTACAATAAAAATGTACGAAACAACCAATAATCTATGCATATAATAAAACATGTTAGCAGTAAATTTATTTAATAAAAAGTCACATAGTTGTTTCCATGATATTACATGAGAATTTTGAGTAGTGAGTTAGTTGCATGATAATTTCAAGTAGTAAGTGAATTATCTGTCGCTAGGAACATTGCGCCATTTGAGGTTAAGTCGTTCGATATGATTGGTTGGTGGGGCCAATGGATTTTACAAAAGTACAATCTCCGCACACTATACGATGCATGTCTAAGAATAGAAATATATATGAAATAAAGAATAGAAATATATATGAAATAATAAGGTGCTTGTCTAGCGTGTCTCATGTGAGAAATGTGCATGGAATTATGTTAAAGGTGCACCTTGTATCGCCTGCATTTTTGAGGTCTCACGCAGTTCTATCAAGTGATTAGCTAATTGCATGCCATTGACCCCGCCTTCCACAGCAAACTCTACAGCGTCTTCGAGTTTTCTCCCGTCACGAGCTATGACATTCTTTGGGAAAAGAAGAGCAAGATTTTTGAGTCTGTAGAAGAAAACTGTTTCTCCTTGCTGGTCTTTTATGAATATATCTGCTGCTTTAGATGGCATTGACATTTTCACCTTTACCTGATACAAATGTAAAAGAAATGTAAAAGTATGGTGAACATATCTATCTATCTATCTATCTATCTATCTATCTATCTATCTATCTATCTATCTATCTATCTATCTATCTATCTATCTATCTATCTATCTATCTATCTATCTATCTATCTATCTATCTATCTATCTATCTATCTATCTATCTATCTATCTATCTGTCTGTCTGTCTGTCTGTCTGTCTGTCTGTCTATCTATCTATCTATCTATCTATCTATCTATCTTTCTATCTAACTCAACAAGCTTAAATACCAAACATGAAAAATAAAAGATGAACAGAGTGAAATAGATTCATAGAGAGACATTACAATTAAATATATATTTTTTCACTTTTGCCAAAATATAATATCATCTTCAAGAAATATAAGAAACATATGTTGGGAGATTTGACTTATTTTGCAAAAATATCTTTTGAAAGCTAGGTAGCCATCTTTTAATGAGGAAATATAATTACTGTATCTGTGATACAGATTGCACTTCACTAATTAATCACAATAATTTCTGAAACAGTGGAAACCAGCATTTACCTTGAAGTCTACGTATAGACAGCGTTCCTCCACTATCGCTTTGGCTGTGTAGTGGCTACATGGAGGCACTTTGATTTGACTGCTTGCGGATGTGGTTATTATTTCCTCAAACACTTGTCCCGTTGACTTGGTGACCTAAAATGTAAAAAATGTTCTCAACTCAGAACTGCAGCTGTCTATAAAATACCGGAATGATTCAGAATATACATTCATCTTAAGCTGCACATCTATTGTTCTTGTTCAATTAAAAAAGTGTATATTCATTAAATTTACTCGTGAAGTAATCTGCTAAATGTGGAATTTAAAAAAAAAGTGTCTTTAGAATGTGAACACCACACACACACACACACACACACACACACACACACACACACACACACACACGCACGCACACATACACATGCACAAATTGACACACATGACAAAGATACAATACATGAATGCACCGATGATGCCCCGATGATGAAAGAAATAATCGATGATGTATGAGGAATAACTAGAAAAATTGTTAGTGCTGAAATGAGGGGAGACCATACAAACACATAACCTACTGAACAGACTGTATAATCCATGCAACAAACCTCGACTCAAAACAAGCAGTCCTCTGATTAATTTATTATTCTGTAAAAAAAAGATTGCTTGATACCCTTATTTCTCTTGTACTCCAAGGTCAGCATCGAATGATTTACGAACAGCTGATAGTGTTAAGATAAGTGTTTAAAATTTAAACCTGAACACTTGTAAGAGGTTTTCCAAAAAAGTCGCAATGCTTACTAATATAATACCAATACTCAATATTAGATATTATTTATGCATGATCTGACATAGACTTATTTTCTTTACGTAGTAAACGTTAATGCCTTTTGTGAAAGAAACTGTATCATTTTTTAACTCAGCCGGATCAGCAGGGTATAATTATGTGTGCGGTAGGCAATGAATTTTACAAGTATGGGTAGCGACAGATTGGCTAAAGGTTAATAAAACAAAAAATGAAGAAAACGTGAAATATATAAAAGAAAAAGTTCTTTTCAGATAATGCGTTGTTTCAACACACTAATTTCTTTATCACCCCCTTTCGCCAGCCCCCCTGCCCTCCACCTCGTAATACAAGTGTGAGGCTGTAGGTCCCACTGGGGCTCTCCAGATCAAAGAACGTCTGATGACGAAATGATCAACGCAAGCTCCAGTAGTGACGTAAAACTCCTCTCGATCCCTCCCCACCCCATTATGTACCCCCGAATGAGGGCGGTTGAGGGTGTGCGCCAAACTGGGGCGATCTTTTTAATCCCTTTCCACCAGCCCTCCCGCACTCCACCACAAGTGTGAGGCTGTGGGATCCCACTGGGGCACTCCAGATCAGAGAACGTCTGATGACGAAATGATCAACGCAAGCACCCGTAGTGACTGTAAATACACACACACACACACACACACACACACACACACACACACACACACACACACACACACACACACACACACACAACTTTATATGACAGCGCCTAATACTGAGACATGCTTTTATTACAATAAATACATACAGAACATTATAGGTTGGTGTGGGCCAATGGATTTTATAAGTACAATGCATGTCTAATGATAGAAATAATGTTAAAGGTGCTTGTCTGGCGTGTGTCATGAGAGAAATGTACATAGAAAGATGTTAAAGGTGCACCTCGTATTGCATACTCCATCCAAGGGCTCCATTAGGCAATATCAGTTTAAAGTCAGTCTTCGTCGCGAATGAAAATCCTTTCTGGTATTTCACCTCAAATATCTTACGCCCTTCCTTCTGGAATGAAAAGTTGTAGGTTTGTGCTTCTCCTGTATCATTTTTAAATTCTGTTTCCAGGCCGCAGTATTTCGGGCTTAAGGCGTCAGGAAACGGACTCTGAAACTGTGAAACTGCCGAATGTCAAGGAATATTTCCTCTCACACATTTTCTTCTTTTCTCTTTGTAAAGATAAACTACAGGCACATTAGTTTGACAACACATTTTTAGTGCAGTATATACATTCGCAATTTATAAAAATAATGTCATTATGTACTCTAGGTACTGTGCGTTATCAGTGACGCGCTGGTAATTTTCGTCGGTAGAGTTTATGACTTCCAGTGCCCACGCAAATGTACTACATAATTAAAAAATTTAAATATACGTCACTCATTGATAACAGAAAACTACTATGCACTACCCTCGCTAAAAGGCTTTAGATGAAAACCAAATGTTTGTCAACGTTACCTTAAATTCATTTCATCTTGATTTAGCAAGTATAAAATATGGTTCTTACTTGAATGTTCCCTCAAAACTGGAGACAAGAACACTACAGATTAGTCTTTGAATTTTATGGAAATATAACCACGTGATAAAAGTCGTATTGCAGAACTAATTTATAATACAAACTAAGGGTAAGTTATACATATTTAGTTATGTAATAAACAATAGCACGTGTTCAGTTTATTGAAAGTGAAGGTATTCGTTGAATTTATGAAATCTCTTATGTTAACTTAAGAAGATGTATAAATATAAAATTTAATGAAATGTTAGTACAATCACAAGCATTGGTTCCGAGTTCACTAATCACGCAGTTCCAATGCTTGAGATATGTGGTGCCAGAAATGTGAGTTGTAAACAGTTAAAGACAGGCCTGACTGAAAATTAAAGATGATTTAGTGTAGTCGACTTGATATAGCTTATGAATGTTAAGGATAAACATGCAATTGAAGACTGCATAGTCCTGGTGACGGATGACTATCAGAAGTCGAGTTAATTAATAATACATTCAAGGGTGAAAGGAATACGTTTTCTATGTCTTCTGACGTGACCAGAGAGAGAATTAATATAATAATTGACAAACTGCTCAAAATGCTCTTGCGCTCATTCTCTCCCCTTCTTTCTCCATGTCCACGTGAGGATCCTTGACGAGGAGCAGCTAGACTATACACGAAGCTGGGTTAGTACCGTTAGTTATTTAGAAGAACATGGAATAATGAATATATTGGAATAGAAGAATGTTTACTCATATAATTATGTGCACTGGTTCACAAGAGCAATTAATTAGACAGACGATTTGGTGAGTCAGATTTTATGTATCATTTCTTTAACCGTTTTACAATTGTTATGAATAAAGATTGTAATACCAACCTATGTTTACTCCTTCACTAGAATAAATGTTTTTACAGAAAATACAAGACATGACCAGAATTGACTGGTTACTGAGAATATTAGTGACTGGAAATAGAACACTAATGTGTGAGAGCTGTGAGAATATGATGAGAGCTATTTTATACACAGGGATATACAGAGGATTAACACAGTGTATAGACATATGATTAACCCCTTAAGCGAGTAGCCTTTCAGTATAACTAATAAACAGTTAGGGAATGATAAATCAGTATTAACAATAAATAAAAAATAACTGAGATCCCCTCCGACGATAGAAAGATAACTTAATACCTTAATTCCTTCGTCGTCATCAACCTCTTTGTAATCAACTTTGACAGGACAATCTGGCCCCATAAACGTTATGGTCTCTGGTGGACCCTGCAAAATATCATGAGGTGTTCGCAGACGCTTTCATTACAACATTTCAAGATATATCTAAAGTGTCTCTCCAATCTCACAGCCAGACGCAGAGAGTTCCCTTTTGATTCGTTTAACCATTCATGTCCTAAAGTGTCTTTCGAGCCTAATTACTAGATATGGCATAGTCCTTTGTCCAGTACAACATTTCATATTATGTATCCCACGAATCCTTTCAGTCTATTCATCCATTAAAAAAATTGTTAAAATAGCCACAATAGTTCCAGATCCCATGACCATAATTTCCTTAATTACTCACTTGTATCAAAACGCTGCGAAAATTAACAACAGCTACAAATGCGTTGTAATTGCATTTACAGCATTGCAAAAATAAAACTAGTTATTATCACGCAGTCAGGCTGTAAACACAATCCATAATCACTTTGGTAATCATCATCTAACGTTCCACTACTCAGAAAGTATAGCAATAAATAACAAATATCTCTTTCGGTGGATGACTATGAATTAATGCACAACAAAGTGTTCAGTTTACATAGTAGTATGGGTCCAAGCACAAGAAATATTTCTGTTTAAGTAGTTTACCATGAATTGAAATACTTTCACCCTGAATATATGTACCAAAAATTACGACGATGTATCCACCACTTAAAAAGTATGATAACATAATTGCATAGGATTAACAATAGTAACAATAATAATAAAAATATCATTAAACTTAAATCATTATTCATCATTGCCGATATAGTGTAGAGAATAGAGAGCAGACTTTCATCCCCATAACGTCACACGAAACGCATAAAACAGAGAACGATCGCTGTGGTAAAGTTAAATAAAATCTTGTGTCGCACCGTGGGAAAGTGTCCCTTAACTGTCAACTCTATCGATGTCGTCTGAAAATGGTAAAAGTTCATGGGTACTTCCACGATATAGTTTTTCCTTTTTATGAAGTATTGTCGGAACCTGAAATGACACGTACGGAACAGGTGGAGATCACTCGAGGAGTCACAAAAAAGGTAAATACAAGTGCACAAATATGTCCGCACAAGCAAACGAATAAATATTGCTCACTCATAAGAACATTTCTCTAATTGACAATCATATGCATATAAAGACAGAATAATACAACATATATATTCATAACATTCTATGCACAGGTATGCGCAATTGTTATCACGGCACAGACATGCAATTATTATGGTGATACAGGACACAGACACACGTAATTATTATTGAACACAGACATTAGTAACTGTTATCAAGACACAGTCACACATAAACATAATCATAAATATAATCCAAACACAACCATTCGAAACAGACCAGAGACACAGATAACGGCTGCATATTTCGGGTATACACACAATAAACAGCATTAGGTACAAACACAAACATACGTAAGAAATCAATTGCCTACATACTTTATCGGAAACACTGAAATCTCTAACCTCAGCAAACATAATTACAATGTGAGAAGATTCATGACGAAGTGTGTGAAAATTATGACAGCAGCAAAAGTGTAAGAGACAAGATAACAAACAGCAGGACAAAAACACTACCACCACACTCCATCAGCACAACTTGCACCCAGAAATGCACACAATAAATGTTCAAATGGTGTGAAATCTTTGCGTAGAGTGCAAATGGCACTGTTCATATAATGACATATAACTATGTAATTACTTTGTTACCTTAAACTACTTTGCACAGTTTACATTTAGGATTATGAATACTTGTAACTAAATACATTTTAGAATATTTCTTGTTCTATTATTGTAAATGCCTACAGTGACATCAACATTATACAGACATCAGTAGAGTGCAGTGTTCCTTACACTTACACCCCGTTTCTGCCTTTATCAGGGTTGGTCATAGTGGTTTACAACAGTAAACCAGGAGGTTCATTTATCACATGAAAATAGGCAACTGTAAACTCGAACTCGAAACTTGAAAGTAAAAAGTCTACTTGCTCACTGTAAAATATAATTAAGGAGCAAACCTAAGTTTCTCGTTTAGCACACTATAACTCCATTCTATCATACAATTCATCATCAACTTACAATTTCCTGCAACAGTTTTTATTAACCCAACACACATAGTAAAATAAATACAACATATCAAGCAATGTTGAGTGATACAATCCTACACTCAGGCACCTTAGTTAGAACAATTGTAGAAATAAAGGTCAACTCATATAGTACATCTCTACACACATATAACATATCAATAGCAAAAATGCATGAAATATTTCTAAGTCCATTCTCTCTCAATCAATCAGTTTTAACTCACCATCAAACTAATGACTGCCTTTCAAAGCCAGACTTTCTTCTTCCTCTCCAAATTCAAAAGTAATTAGAGAGTAGAATTTTCTACAGTAAGAGAACTCCTTAAATTCAGCCTGTTGGCTAGTCTGGATTTCATAGTTCATGATCATTAGATAATAGAAAACTACTCAATCAGTTTGCATTAAATCAGCAATCAAGAATGTTCTGCCTGGAGCTGTTTACTTCAACTCAGACACTTTCACAAATAACACCACAAGGACTGCTCAAGGTTGGGTTACTCTGACAATTTAGCAATTTATATAATAATTTAAATTAAAAATAGGGAGAGGAAAATTTACTTTATCACACACTCCACTAAACACACCTGCCTTTTGAGTCATGGAACATCTTCCAGGCTGAATTGCTAATGACCTTCTCAATGTCCACAATCTGTGGATGGCCAAGATCACTGTGACGGTCATGGTATTTCAATGGCCAGTGGTCTAAGAAGGAGCCCATCCTCTGGAAACAGTGGGCAAAAGTAATAAGGATACAGATGTACACTACAATAATACAGAGTACAATAATACAAATGCACACTACAATAAAACATATGTACACTACAATAATATAAAACTACAATACAATAATACAAATGATACTACAATAATGCACAAGTACAAAACAATAATACAAACCTCAATACAATAATAGAAATGCACGCTAAAAGTGTACAAATCTACATTACAATAATACCCAAATACACTAAAATAGTTACACAAGTACACTACAATAGTACATAAGCTAACTACAATAATACAAACGTACAATACAATAAAACAAAACTGTACTAAAATAATATAAATGTACACTACAATAAAACAAAAGTATACTACAATAATACTAATATACACTACGGTTTAAACCAAACTATAATAATAAAAAACTGCTCTACAATAATAACTATACACTTCAGTATTGCAAATATACACTTCAATAATACAAAAGTATATTAAAATAATAAAAATGTACAGTAATGCAAAAGTCCATTCCAATAATTCAAAAGTCCATTAAAATAATACCGAAGTCCAGTCCAAAAATACAAAAGTACATCACAATAACATAATAATACAAATATACACTACAATATGTTAGGTGGGAAAAAAAACCTTCTTACTAAAGGAGAAGATAATCAGACTTGAATTATATTTAGCGAGCCCCTATCCACCCACTTTCTTCTCCAACATAAAGTAATATACAAGGTCAATACATTTATTAAATAAACAATCAAATATACACATGACAATTACAATGAAACAGATTACTTGACATCCATATTCCATGAACTCATATTCGGATAATTTAATGTTTACGCAGTATTATATATACTAGTCAATAAAATTTGCAGGCTAATCTTATCAGAGAATAGAAATGGAGATATTAGAAGTAGGTAATTATAGTCTTTTTACATGACCTAGATAAAGTGCTGCTTCAAAAAGTCTTTCATTTGCTTTTGCAGCAATGTCACAATGTCAAAATATCTGCATGTCAACAGTGTCTTCCTCTGCACACATGGAAAACTCTGATGTGCTATTATATTCTCGAATGAACTTTAGTGCCCTCTTCACCATGACAGTTTCTTCAAGCAGAACATGATTACAGTAATTTTGGTAAATTCAATGTCATACTAGCATACTTTGCTCTGATACATCAAAATTGTATAGTGTACTCCCTTACGCTTATACACACCACAACAGAAGTTTCCTTCGTCTTCTGGGTCGTTCAGGTTCATAACCAGTGAACAAGTGAAGGGTAACTTGAAACTTGAAAGGGGTAAAGCTACCTACTCACAATTACATTTAAAAATAGGAAGAGGCAAATTTACTCTGTCACACTCACCATTAAGCTAATGGCTGCCTTTCAAGATCGGACTTATTTGCCACACCAAACTTAAGTGATCAGACAATAGAATTCTTTAAAGCAATTAAACTTTTGGATCTAAGCCCGTTATCTGGTGTCATTCTCATAAATCATAAACATTGAATAAATAAAACTACTCATCCAGTTGGGATTAGTTTGCATTACATCAGCAATTTTTAGCATATTCTCAACTCAGCTTGAGAATACTTCAAACTTGGGCACTTCAAAAATACCATCATAAAAAGTGCCCAAGGTCGGGTTACTCTGACAATTTAACAATTATATAAAATATTATGTTTAAAAATAGGGTCAAACAAATTTACTCCGCCACAAAGTCTTTTACCCACTCTGTGCATCTTCTTCTATTGGTACAATAACCTAAGTCTGTGCACAACCTAACCTAAACTATCCACCCTAACTGACGATCTTAGGGCTATGATGGTCTTTGTTGATTCCTGTATGGTTGATCCTTGATCTCATCTCTCAGCTGTCTTCTCTACTAGCAGCCATAAGGCCTGGGATCTCTGTTGATTCTCTACATGGTTGGTACCTTGTCTCTTTCGTTCTCTTATCTGTCCTTTCTCTGTCGCAGAGTTCTGACCCTCTATCAGCATGGGAAATTTCGGAAATGCCTAAATGGAAAATTAAGGACACGCCTCTCAGTTTGGATGCTGTGTGGCAGGAACACTCACCCACACAATCAACACTCTTTTCACACCATCATTGTCATTAATTACTGTCACTCACTTGAACAATATACAAGCAATAAATGCACAGAGATACCTGCACACTGGCAGGCAATGAACAGGTAAACAGAACATTAAACTCATTGTAACAGTATTATATGTATACAAATGTTAGTTTGGTCAGCAAACGAGATCAATGGAAGGAAAAGTTGAAAAATAATATTGTATAAAGCCCTACACCTCATAACAGATGTAGGAAGACTATATAACTACGAAAATAAAACACAGAAGACCTAGAAAACTAAAGGACGTTATCAAAAGAGAGGTCAGAAATCTTGTCGAATACAATTTTACTAAGGGCAAAGATGAGTTACCGACAGAAGCAGTAACGCACAATGGATTATGCAGAAGTACTAAACATAGGGAAAGAATCACGGAAGGACGCAAAAACAACAAGCATCAACAAACAAATAAAGTCAGAGATCCCTTCTTGGCCCAAGTGCACCTCGTGGCGCCAGTACGTCTGGGCTAAACCGCGTCTAGCTGAACTGAGACATTTCACTACTAAGCTCTGGCTGGCAGTTATCGGAGAGAGCGGAGAAGAGTGTATAGTAATGACAAGTGAATTGGGAGGGACGGTTCCTCTTTCTTGCGAGAAAATTTCGCATATCCTACTATCAGCTCGTGATAGATACAAAACTTCTTCGCATGAATGCCAGCAGAATAAACTGATACAAAACCGTAGACTTGCTCTACATCTGAAAGCAGCCCTTCATGAAAGTGTCCTATCTTTTGACCAACATTTATATCAGAAGTCGTGAGAAGAATCAATATTAATTATAGTAGTGTCGAAGATATAAATAGTACTCATAATAAGATGTCAAAGGTTTTCAAGGAAATGAAAATGTAAAGAAATTATTGCTGTTGTTTGAAATATACATAGAATGACAAAGGGTAGCATAAAACATAATACATGACACATATTATGGCATTAGTGCAAATGCTAAATATGTTTCTTATAGTCTCTACCGTGATGAAGCACATTAAACTCGGAAGTAGACATAGGGTCGAGTAGACCATCGCAATTTTTCTGTAAAAATTTACGAAATATTGTTTTTAAGTGCGACATTGAGTGTGCTTCGTATTCTAAATTCGAATTCCAAATAGATAGGTCAGTTAATCTTTCACCTTCTTTGATAATACCTAAAAAAAAACAGCTCTTGAAATAAGTTTTGTAGAGCATTATTTTGTGTGTGAGGATAGAAATGTTGAATTGAATAACAGTTTTCCAAGGCTAGTGTTCGTAGAGAAGACATTAGTGCACTGAGATTTTGTGGTACCCTTTAAGATAATAATTTTACAATTAATTCATAGTTGATAAGGATTTAACGTAAAATGGTGCTCGTGTGTTAAACAAACTTCTGATAGTGAAAGGATCGCACACGATTCATCAGTAAAGAGCTAAAGTTTAGTTGAAAGGAACGTTGTGACATATTCAACTAACACACAAGAATCCATGTGCTGAGTACTGAACAAAATAAAATATATTCTATGAAACAGCATGAAGGAGAAGATAACTATTGATATGTCTAATAAGAAGGCGACTACAACAGAGTAGAAATTATCAAAGTTATTCCGATTTTTAAGAGAACATTTATGCTGCTTGTTCCCTTGACTGTCGGAATGTTTTCCGACACAAAGTCACGATGACAGGTTTATGCTAATAAAAATTTAAAAGCACGACTAACTATTAACAGTTGCTTTAAAAGTAAACTTATTTAAAATCATGAATGACTAGAAAATTTGAAAAAATATTTTTTAAAAACTAAACATTAAAAGAAAGTGTTAGAGACTGGCATACTTTCATCTTGTTACGCAGATAAATTAAAATCCTCATCTGATCCAGGCGAAACATGTTACTCGATCAACAAGGCTGAACCACGCAGAATACAATTGCCTTGACCTGAAAATGAAATAACAATCTCTCAGATTTCAAAATCTTGAATCACTATTTTGCGTCTTTAAGAAATGAGTATGCTCCCCACCCCTCTACCTTTTGTAATGCGCTTTCTTATATGTGCTATATAAGGAACAAAACAAAAGATTTACAAAGGAATATCATGTTTGTACACTCGCTAAGGTTGTGTCAAAGCCAAGATCACGAACATGCTGTATGTGTATTCCACTTTGAAAAAGTGCAACAACTTGCAGATGTTTCTTTCAATAATCTGATTCACTTTGCCGTACAAATAAACTCCGCCCAGTTTTCTATATTTAGAAGAACACAGACACTGAAATGACCTACTTAGCAGAGGACTATTATGGACCGTTCATGCAACCTGCAATAATCATGCTTGCTGTCTGCAACTGAAAAATACTGAAGCGAGTTGCATGTAGTCAATGAAATCCTACGTTGTGGTTTAAACTTCAGATTGAAAGAGTTCTAATAGTTATTTTTTCGTATAGTAAATACAGTTTATGAATTAAATAAATGTAATATGAAACACACCACAACCTTTTTTAATCATCAAACAATAGTTGATTGTACACACACACACACACACACACACATTAATGAAATTTAGATCCATTTCCCACACAGTAGAGTGGTAAAGAGGAAATACCCACGGTTTATAAGATTTTAAATAAATTAACATTCATAAAATAAAATCTTTCTAAATGTTTGCAAATTAAATATATTTAATAAGTTTAATTTGTATAGAATTGAGACATTTCGCCTTCTGTAATTTGATAAATGAAATGAGTAAAGTTTCGGGGTTGATAGCAGTCTCTTATTCACTTGCTAAAATGTATTACTTGACATTAAGAGGAAAAGTAATATAATGAAAGCAATGAATCTCTGACATAAATTATATGTCTTTATATGTCTTTATATATATATATATATTTCAGAGTAAATTTGCCTATCCCTATTTCTAGACTTAATTCTTATATAAATTGTCGAAGTGACTTGACCTTGGGCACTCCTTATGGTAGTATTTTTGTAAGTGTCAGAGTTGAAGTGAATAAATCGATATGAGAATATGCTAGAAATTGCTGATGCAATGCAAGAAAAATCCAACGGGATGAGTAGTGTTTATTATCTAATGGTTAAGACTTACGAGAACGAGACCAGCCAATGGGCTGAGATCAAAAGTTTATATGCTGTAGAGAATTCTAATGTCTAATCACTTGAATTTTTTTCTCTCTCCCATCCCCCTTTCTCTCATTCTTTTTATTTCTCTTAATTTCTCTCTCTGTCTCTTTTTTTCTCCACCTCTTTCTTTTCTGTTTTACTCTTTACATTAAACATGCCAGCTCACATAGGCAAAGAGACTGGTAAGTTTACGGACCTTATGCCCATGCTTTTGAAAAAGCTAGATTACCACAACAGAGCTTGCAGGGGTGACAGAAGAAATCTGGATAATGCGTACATCAAATTCGAAACCAAATTTCAATCTACCTTTGAGAAAAGTTTGCATATGAACATTTAAGATTTCCAATGATACACATTTAATAAAAAACACGTTTTGGGCACTATGTATTGTGGTTCATATCAAGCAATAAAATAGTACTTTAAAATATTTTTACTGCTAGCAACATATTCCGATGATTGACATTTACATGAGCGAAATCAAAGTAAAATATCTAGCATAACATAAAAATAATCCTTATGTTTTGTAAGTATACATGTTATTCAATTATTACGTAACGCTCCCATCATCACGAAAAAGCCTTTTCTTTCCCAAATATATGTAATCCAGAAATTTTGGATGTTTTACAAAAGAACTAGAAATTTGTTATAAATATACATATGGACACACACATACTTCAGAACATAATTATAGCATTTAGTAAAATATAACATATGGATATAGATGCACACAACATAAATATAAATCAGAGTTCAGTAATAGTCCTATTTTCTGTCCTACTTAAGCAATAGAGTTCAGTTCTTCTGACAGCCGAATGATAAATATCTTGTTCTTGTTTCCTTAGAGTTCACTTCATTCCTCAAATAATATTTTAGTGTCACAGAGGTAAACACTCAATACCTATTCATTACTTCATAATAGAAAAGAAAGGTTAATGAGGCAGATATTGTGGCGGAAAGGGGGTTCTCCGTGTGCGCCTTGGTTATTAATATCTTAATTAATCTCTTTCATGCCAATCGCTCACAACCTCCTTAAGGGTCTTATGCGGTCCGAGAGTGACTAGGTCAAGCCTCGAGCAGTCCGTCAGTCAATGACCGTCTCCCAAGTGTTACCTGTCTCAGAATAGTGACTACACTGCGTTTATCTTGTCAGTCGTTCTATCACTATTCCGGCCCTACCACAAATCTCATCGCGGTCAATGATGGGAACTATTTTAAAACATGTGTCTAGACCGTCTTCTCAATTGTCTTATGTCATTGGCTGCCCCCACCCATCATTTACACATGTACCTCCGAGAAATGAAGGAGTAAATAGTTTTAAAGAAAACAATTTATTAAAAAGAAATAAAAATAACAATTTCAATAAATTTACATTTGAATTCAAATCACACACTAAGCGATTCTGAAATCACAAATCTCATAAGACTTCCAGAATTACAATTAATGAAAAGATATATCAATACAGTTCCCAGAGTAATTATTAGAGAATTTCCTGTGACATTATCATACAAATTTAGTTAAGCTTACACAATTACTCTTCATACATAAGCCAACTACATAGTCAACACTTTAGAAAAATATAGAATTTACATAGAGGAATCAGACATAGAACAAGGAATGAAAATCACAGAAACATGTACAGATTACACAGAAAGTTCATGTAATTGAATCACCTGATTATGGCCTTGTTCTGTTGTAGCCTCGTTCTCGGCAGGGTGGCTGACAATTGAATGTCTCGTGGTTTTAGCCCGCCTGGTGACGTAAATGAATGTTCCGTGAATTACGCACAACAATTTGTCCATAGAAAGTTAAACACAGTCTGTAATTTGTAATCCTTTCACAGACACTGATAACACATAGTTATCCACAGTTCAGTATACTCAATTTCACTGGTTAGGCAGTTTATCCACGTAGTACAACATGGCAAACATCGACATTAAATTCTTGCTATGTCAGGATCTTCTGTAAATCTCGCCCGGATCCCATTCTATAAATATTGAAAATTAAATATAGGAAAGAATAAAAATTTAGATTAAAAGAATAAGGGGAAAATAAGATTTAAATTTAGGGCTTGTATGGAGAACATGTGCATTGCATCTGCAATGAGGCAGGATGTTTGGTTAGGTCTGAGGAGCAAGTCATGTTGCGAAATGTTTGGTTAGGTCCGAGAAGCAAGCGTGTCGCGAACGCCGGTCAAGCCACTCAAGTGGGAAGTCTGACCAGCCAAGTAAAAAAAGTAAACACACGTAGGAAGAACGCGAGCGCAAAAGTCGGAAGCACCCGCGTTACGTTATGGAAGAGACGGTAGAAGGCTGTTTAAAGAAAGAGGGAGGGAGGTAGACGTAGTGGGCACAAGTGAATGGACAAAAGGAAGTTGGAAATGCTAATCCTTCCTGTGAATGAAAGTGCGAGCATACATAGTTCGAAAAAACAAAAATACTATAAATAAGGAAAATCTCCCCATCCACTTTGCTTTTTCCACAACAAGGACACCCTGATCGGACTCAACGCTGATAGAGTGTCAGGATAGCCCAGTTTTTAATAATTGTTAAAATTTTATCTGTATGGATCAGCCAGAAGGCTTGAAAAAAAAAGTGTATAATTACACCATTACAATTTTTTCTTGAATCCTTGGTTTTTCGCCGAAAACGGAAGGTAAGCTGGTTGCTTTTACATTGCTTTCAAATTAATGTATAGAAGGTCATTTGATAAAAATTGATATGTAAAACTAATATATTCTGTTTCAGGTTAGTGATATTGTACTCAGAGAAATGATTAGCTTTTAATTAGTAAATACAGGAAAAATTACGTTAGTAGTCTCTGAGCCCTTTTACATTATATATTGCAGGATTTTATTTTATTCTTCGTATATGAAACTTGGTTGCTGTGTGGTCAACCTGTTACTGTGGTTGCTGTGTGATCAACCTGAATCTTTGGTTGCTGTGTGATCAACCTGAATCTTTGGTTGCTGTGTGATCAACCTGATACTGAGGTTGCTGTGTGATCAACCCGAATCTTTGGTTGCTGTGTGATCAACCTGGGACTCTTCCTGCACAATTCAACTCCTCCCAGTTAAGTAACATAGTACTTTGGCCAGGAGTGTGCAACGACATATATTTACCTTTTAAGGAAATCGTGAACTTGTCCGAACTTTGAACAGAAATCTATAGATAGACTCAGAGATAGTTAGGGGGGAAGCTAATTTCTCTGATTAAGATTTTGAGCGTGGTGCTCAGCGTAAATGTAATTGCTCTATATTGTTATTTCTTTTAATTCTTTTATTTATTTTATATAAATATTTTATTAATGTTCATTGGCTTTGTGTCAATTCTCGTTCCTTTTCATTTCGTGTAGAATTCATTTATTGTAGCCATCGCGTCTGTCTGTCTGTCCGTCGGTCTGTCTGTCCCTTGTCAGTGTGTTTGTTAGTCCGTCCTGTTTATCATTTAAGTGTGAGGTTTGAACCTCTGGGGGCTGTACACGAGCCAACGGAGCGACGACTTCAAAAATTGTTGTGTATTCGTGACGTCAAGTAGCGGGGTACCAACATGCTAATGCTGGCGATAATGGTAAGAGGGAAAGAAAAAGGTTTTAGGAAATCCATTGCATATCTGTTCAACCTCCCCCGACCTTGGAATGTGGTCTCAGACAAACTCTTCCTGTTTGACCGTTCGTGGGTTAATAATAAATGTGTTACTTTTGTAACATTTTGTTACATTAATTATATTATACTAATTTATTACTTTATTCATACTATATCAAATTGTTACTTAAGTCACGCTATATCAGTTTGTTATTTAAGTCATATCAATTTGTTACTTTAGTCATATCAGTTTGTTAATTAGGTCATATTATATCAGTTTGTTAATTTAGTCATATTATATATGTTTGTTAATTTAGTCATATCATAACATTTTTTAATTTAGTCAAATTATATCAGTTTGTAAATTTAGTCATATTATATCTGTTTGTCAATTTAGTCATATTATATCTGTTTGTCAATTTAGTCATATTATAACAGTTTGTTAATTTAGTCATATTACATCTGTTTGTCAATTTAGTCATAGTATAAAAGTTTGTTAATTTAGTCATATCTCTTGGTCAATTTAGTCATATTATATGTTTATTAATTTACTCATATTCTAACAGTTTGTTAATTTAGTAATATATATCACTTAATAATATATTATTTCAATTTGTTACTTTAGTTATATTATAACTCTGTGGGTCCCTATATTGTCATTAGGTTATCGATTTTAAATCTCATGCATAACTATTAAACAATAGGCGATTAAAAAATTTGTGTTATAAGATATTTATCGTAAAATAATGAAATTGTAAGTAATACAATTGTTTGTCTGAGACGAAATAACGTAGACTTTGCACGAATTTAATGTTAGAAGCTGTCAAGGTTGTTGAAAACTGTGCACACCATTTCAAACATTTGAGTTGGAAAGTATTAGAAAAAAATAAAATTAAATAATAACTGATGTCTCATTCATTCATTCATTCGTTTGTTTAGTCGGTCGATTAGTCGGTCGGTCGGTTGTTCATTTCTTGCACAATATAGATTTTGTAAGTACGACTTAATAAATTTAAATAAATCTAATAAATAATATTCTTACTAATTGGAGTCTGTGTTATTTTTATCAGTATAGAATAATGCGTTATTGGTAAATTAATAATAGTATAATTTAAATTTAATAATTAAGCATTTAGGTTTTACACACACACACACACACACACACACACACACACACACACACACACACACACACACACACACACACACACACATATATGTAAAATGTGTTTATATTGCAGCAAGTAAATAAAACATTTAATTTTCTAATGACAGTACATAACGAAATATGGGCGTCTTGTATCCGGCTAGCGGTTCCCCCCTCCTTCCATTACCCTTTACCCCTCCGCGTCCTTTACCCTTTCGAGTGACCTACATCTTAATAGGTCGTAAACACATATTGTACTACAGGTATGCAACCTAGCTAAAAATATCATATTTCTCATAAACAGTAAAAGAATTAATTAGAAATTAGGAAAATATGTTTTAGTTAATCGGCAAAATTTGCCTAGAACTCCTCTGACAGTAGCAATATAATCATTATTAGCTTTTAACTTTGTATGTAAAATGCTCAAATCTGAATAATTTGCGAATTTGAATGTGATATTGATTCAATAATGTCCTCTAACATTTTACTGTAACTTGTATGTATCTTCAATCTTAGCACATCATTTTAACTGACATCACAGCTACTGAGTGTATATTAAGTGACCCACAACACTCACTTACCTCAATACCTGTAATAAACAGTCCTTACAGCAAATGAAATAAAATCTAACCAACCAAATTCAGCAAAGCAAAAACAACACGATGAGAAGACGACACGAGCAAAACTTTACCATAGGATAACATGAGAGGACAGAAGGCCAAACGACAAAATAGGGAAGGAAATTCCATCGCCCATCCCATGCACCTTTCTCGGGAAAAAACAGTACCTCTTTGAAAGCATACAAAGCCCTCCCTTCCTCCACACACACACATAGATACACACACACATGTACTTATGCTTACTTACACGCACATATTGCACACGAGCACATGCATAGACGCATGTGCAATAAATGTATCATACCGACTTCGTAGAGCAGCAAAGTTTCTGTTACACAGTTTCCAAACATTTTACCACTTGCAAAAATAACATAATAGCACAAAGCACTACCTGTTACACTATGAACTTTGCAAACAGTTAAAAACACAATAAAACGCAGTACAATGACAGCTGGCAAGCTAGTCTACCTACCCTTAATAGTTAGGCAGCAAAGTAAATGCGCAAAAAACTTACAATATTATAAGCAAACAGTACAGTCCATGTTGACTGCAAAACAAAGCAGCAAACAAAAAAACTAATATGCATGTCTTTACTTAAAAAGCGGACGTTACGAGTCAAGCTGCACCCGACCCAATTACACGTCTTTATTTAGGTTGAAAGACAGTCACGATCGAGTGGGATCTGCTTTGATCTCTTTTATTGCTCTATTGCTCTGTGACTAAATTGTCTAGCATCTGCGGGACTAACATTGTTTTGCTATTTGCTCAAAAAATGTCTCTTCTCTGTAACAAAATATCTAGGTGTTCTGTGACTAAAATGTCTAGTTGCTCTGTGGCAAACTGTCTAGGTAATCTGTTACTAAAATGTCTAGTTGCTCTGTGGCAAACTGTCTAGGTAATCTGTTACTAAAATGTCTAGTTGTTCTGTGGCAAACTGTCTAGGTAATCTGTTACTAAAATGTCTAGTTGCTCTGTGGCAAACTGTCTAGGTAATCTGTTACTAAAATGTCTAGTTGCTCTGTGGCAAACTGTCTAGGTAATCTGTTACTAAAATGTCTGGCTCCTCTGCTAGCAAGATATGTAGTCTCTGTTTGTGTTACGCGAGGGGAAAATGTGTCTTCAGACGTGACACTCATTGAGAATGAGTACACATATAGACATTTATCAATGGTCACCATGGGTTTTGCCCGTTTACTTTTAACACCTCTTTACATTGTGGAATGATAATGAAGGGGTCAAGAACAAAATCGCAAACCATATTATTTCATGGTATTTACAATTCTATATTTGAAAGTAATGATTTGAATAATTGAAGTATAGTTCACAGGCCTCCTTGAGCAGGCATTGTCACGAAGTTGGAAGTGTGAGAGGGTAATAATTGAATTGAACGGGAAGCAGGGGAGGGTGGGTCGAACGAATATATCCCTATTAATATTGAATTAATACGCTCACTGAATAGTAAGACTGGAGAAGTCTATAATGTAGTCTCTAAATTATGGTAAAGATGAGATAACTAAGGAACCCTTTTCGAAGGTATAATGAATGGCTGTGAATGAAAAAAAGTAGGATTTAAATTGTATTTTTATATTAAATTGTGCGGTATTAAAATGACAAATTTTATTCAGAGATTGGTAAACGTAAGTATAACAAACCAAAGCAGTGGAGAAGAAACTTAGGACGTCACAAATGATGTATTTCGGGGTCCAGTATACAGGTTTTAGTGTACAGCGATGAAGTGCACATTTGAATATTCTTCATATAATTTTGCCAAGGTGATGGAAAGTGACATTGACTCATGGCATCTGTGCCACAAACTGAGTGCAATGCAGTGAACACAAAGAAGATGACTCACTATTAAGTGAGAAAGTTGGGGCCCTGTTTCCAAAGAATGCACTTGTTTTATTAAAATCTTCAATTGGAAAGCATAGAGACAGTCATTTGACGAAAACTATATTGTCATCACCTAATCGTGTATTATTATCTCTGCTTCTTTATTCTCGTATTCAATTTTATTGTTAATTGTTTTCCACATTTTAGCATCTTTGTCAATGTAGCTTTGTTAAGTGTAGTGTCTCGTTCTGCGTAGAGTTAGTAAATCAGCGTCGTAAGTGCAGCCTAGTGTCTCGGTTTAACGTTTACGTCATTGCTGTTCGTATTTTATATTGCAGTTCATCTGCTCGGGAGTGGACGAGGTAAATTGATCTAAATATAATTATTGTGCCATCGCCCCACGTCATTACCTGTAACGGCACTTGTAATAGATTAGCGCGCAGATTGGATATGCGTTTGAACTAATCACGTAAACACAATTCATCCAGAAAGTATACGACTAACATAAACAAAGTTCAACACTATGAACAAGTGGGTAGACGAAACAGTGTGTCACTATATGTGAAGCAGGATAACTCTGTTCACGTAAAAGTGGTTATGTACGCGCATGACATAATTGTATCACTTCCGGTGTCAGGCAGACGAAAGACCTCCAAAGAGTTAATGTTTACAGATCTGCATGTTCCGTGCAAACTGGTTCACTGGATCCATCACCTCCTTTAGTCATTTAAAAGGCAATTGCATTTATATTTTTACTGAACAGCATTTCCTTTTTTTTTTTTAAATTTGACTCTGGTAATTTGTGTTGTAGTCCTTTTCTTTGTGTGTCAATCCATCGCATTTCTGGTCTATAAGTGATTGTCAGCGAATGTATGACCATAGCAGTTTGACATGTTTGCATATATATATTAGAAATAGTATTTTATTACTCTATATAAAAATATCTCAGTTATGTTCTCCAATTGGAACTTAAGAATTACTTTATTTCGCATTTCTTAACAACTGTATTAAATCCAAACATGCAAGAACAAAAATAAATAAACCTTTGAAAACAACAATTGCATACACATCTACTTAATATGACGTATAATGTATTCTGTTTCTTTTTTAATCATTCATAAACGGAAGCCAGCTTTTTCCAGACAGTAAAAACTTATTGGCAGATGATAAAAGAGAATCTTAATAAAATCATATAAAGTACGGAAAGATTTAAATAATATTAGTTTGCTGCATATTGCAGCTGGAGTGCTCTGTATTATAATATGATTTCACTCTCTAAGTTTAGAGTTTATACCTGTCGCATGAATTGTATGTGTAAATTACACGTCAGTATTATACCTTTCATAAGTCTTTTGTCCCCGACAATTAAAACATATTTGTTTGACGTCATTTAAATGTCCAGACAAGCATGTAAGAAAACCATATTATTTATAAAGTTTAATGATTGTATAAATTTAAACCAGTTTCACCCAATATACTTAAGAGTTCAAATGACCATGCTATTTCTCTAGGGCTGCCTAGCAGATTGATTTCTAGCCATGAATTTACCAATTGTGCAAGTACTAGAGAAAAATTGAAGCTAGAGATGGATATACCGAGTATGCGCACGCCATCCACAAATTGAAGGCTAGTAATGGATGCACTAATACTTCACACACTACCCACATATTGAAGACTAGTAATGAATACACTAATACTTCACACACTACCCACATATTGAAGGCTAGTAATGGATGCACTAATACTTCACACACTACCCACATATTGAAGGCTAGTAATGGATGCACTAATACTTCACACACTACCGACGCGACAGATTCAATGTTGACGTTCACTAACATGAATGAACATATAATGACACAGCATCTAAGATTTTCTGTCTCAAACGAAAGGCTTTAGATATGTGCATAGATATTCTTTGCTAGTCAATGAAGTTCTGCATGAAAGATACCTACTGACAAATCCAAATTAAAACAAATATTTCTTTAAGACGTACACATCGCTAACTATACACACCACATTTATACTATTATTATTATACTATTATACTTTTGCCTTAAATTGGCATAAAGTTGGCTGGTGGTCAAACGCTTTCAAGACATTGCGAGTAAGCGGCATGGCAACAACACATACAGCGTAATACAATATATATATATATATAAAGTTCTATCATAAAGGTGTCTAATTTATGATTTATATTTATTTTTATTTTTTATTTGTCAGGTGGAAGAGGGACGTCTGTCGTCATTTCGGTTTGCATTTTTAGTTTTTCGGACAGTTTTTCCTGGAAAACCTCTTTTAACCCATCACGTGTTTATTAGGTGGGTGTTAGTTGGATGAGTGTTGCTATATTTAATTCTTTTCGCCCAGAGTTAAAGTGTTTATTAGTCTTGTCTATCAAGAAGTGTAAGGTATTTGTCTCGTCTTTCAAGAAGTGTAAGGTTACCTTTTTGTCGAGTCTTTGTGGAGTTATGTGTTGCTGACGTTGGGAAGAGCGTATGAGCATGTTCTAATTACGTTGTTTCGCAGTGATTTCAGTATCTAATGGCAAATTGTGTGTGTGTGTGTGTGTGTGTGTGTGTGTACCTACGTACGCGCATGTGTGTGTGGTGTGTCTAGTTCTTGGGGTGACTCTCTTCTAGTATGCCAATATATATTTTGGTAATGTGAGCGGTAAAGAGGGCCCTGCATACAAGTCGGGCACTGACCAATAAAACTGTCTCGTCTGGCCTTTCTGTGGTTCTAACATCTAAATGTTTAAGAGTTATGTGTTGGTTTATTTATTTAATGAAACTACATTAATTATGCTTCAAAAATATAACTCTTTACTAACATATAATTTGAAAGATTAGATAAAAATAAAATTGAAATTCATATTAATAGCACTACAGAAAAAATTATCTCGCACAAATAATAAGTTATGCAAACACACTAGCATCTATTATCATATGAAATACATAATGAAATCTATTCCATTTCTAACTAAATATACATTTACTAAACTTAAAATAAGTACATATGCAGACACATACAACATATATCATATATATATATATACACACACCTACCTACATACATGTATATACTCGTACATACACTCGCACCTGTATACATATACACGAAAGAGCCATCAATTTATAAGATCAACTTCACTTGAGCAACAAAGTTTATTTTACACCATTTCAAAACATTTTACCACTGCAAGACATCAAAGAGGCTAAGTAAATTCCTATTACATTATCACCCATACAAAGCACACAACACTTTTACCCGTCATGCAAATTTAAATAAAATATATGGGAAAATTCCCCATCATATGGGGAATTTAACATCATATAATATCTAGTAGCACAGAGCAAAAGAAAATCTTTATTTATTGCACGCAAAGTGTATACTATTGAAAGACTTACAGAAGTAAACGCATCCATTTATTAATTTTTTATAAACATACTGACAAATTCTTGCAATGGTACCTACAAATGAGTGAATTAAATTTGTATAATATTTTCGCTGAAAACATTCAATAAAATGGCACATTCAATACACCTATTATTTTTTAAGGAAAGTAATATACAAAAGTAAATCGTTTTGATGAAAACGAAATCGTGGTCTGTGATCATGATTACAATTTATAGATAGATAACATAAGTAACAAAGAGACAAAATAGATAACATAAGATAAAATATAAAATGCGTGGCTGGCTGGCTGGAGGATACTTCTGGGCTTGTTGGAGAAAATAATCCTTGCTAGACCATTCCGCATGTCGGATATAGGATATTGAAAACAAGCAGATTCATCACTATGTCATGAGGTTACGATTAGCCTGAATAATTTTCGGAATATCCCTCTATTAGTGTCACCGCCCCATTAATACCATCATTATTCAAGGTTCCCATCCAACTAGACCAATTAGACATCTCATTAATGGAAGATGATAAAATCATTAACCGTCAGTTTATTTAACAGTAATCACCGATTCATTCATGTAAAAACAAAAATAAAATAAATAGCAGTAAATTTCTATACAAAACATAATAAAATCTCATACAATATTTATATGTTGTCATATTTTTCACTGGCTGTAATAAAAGATAACGGTTAACATTTTCCTCCACTCTGTTAGAGATTACGTTGATTTCTGCGTACGAATCTCTGGGGAACAGATTCTGCGAATAGCAATGCATCTAGTTTATTAAAATGATGGCATATTGAGATATAAATCTACGTCTTTGTCAACTCTAAACCATCAGCAGGAATAGATTAAGTCCCGATCACACTGTCGTATGGTATACTGCACTACAGCTCTTTCATTCACAGCCCTTTCAAACTTCATTTCACCATGAGGAATACTTTCTATTGGCTCTTCAATGAAAACAGATTGCCTCTAGCCGCTACCCCCCCTCCTACTGTCACACCTGAAACGATTATCCATTCTGGTCGTTTCATACCTGGTTAAAAACTTCTATAGCACAAAATTATTTTTACATAACCTCTATGCCTTTCGCACTAATGCTCATTACCCATTAATGTTATTCACTAACATGCAAAATACAACTTAACCATAATAATCGACTTACAATAAATAATATAAATAAATAAACTTGATATTTCGAGTTAAAACATATACAAAGATGCACCTGACTATTTCTGTTGAAAACAAACACACACGCACATATATGCATAGATAAATATATTATAGATAGACAAGTAGATAGATAGATAGATAGATGCACCGCACATAACACGCACGTGACTTGCATTATATTTTACTTATATTCTTTGCTAGTCACTTGTATAGCAACTAACAACAAGGGATATCTGAAGCTCAAGTACACTGTCGATGGTGAAGTTACAAATCAACAGTTTACCTGGGTGTCTGGCGAGTAAGATCTTTTATTTGTCTAGAATATTTAATTACATTTTAAATACTTTCTAAACTTATTTTCAGATAGGTTTTATGTGTATTTTAATGGTGCCTTACTGTACATTAGATTTACATAAGCATTTATTAGTTAATAATAGAGGTGAATCACTGGTTTGAAACACTTATCGAAAATACCCCATATTATTAATCTGTATACATTTTGTCATATGTGTAATCGTACTGGCATTGCCTTGACCAATTCTCTAATAAAATATCTGTCTGATACAATGATTGAAACATTTGCACAACATATGGTAATTACGTCAGGTGAGTATTTAAGGAACTGAACTTAAGCAGATCAGTAGCATCTCAGCTATCTATTGTATATACATTGAACAAAAGACAGTGAACAGTGGGGAAACGTCGCTGTAACGTACCGCTATCGCCTACGCCACGTATCCGCTGTCACAACTTTATTCAGCCCCTTAGTGGCTAGTTAGTACTACACAGGACCTGTTTGTTGTTCGTCAGTGTCCGACATGCATACACCATGGATGTTTATCTTGCGTTTTTATTATTATGCAAGGGTTACGTATGCTGACGTGTTGGTATGCGGTATTGTATGTGGAGTGGAGAATGTCAACAACACAGGACACTGCACTCACCCTTTCAAAAGAATAGTAGACAAGTTCCTATTGTTTATTAATAATTATAATTAACTTTATTGTACTATGTGTTCTTTTCCATGCGGTGACTATAATCACTCATTCCACAAACCATTCGGTCGTAAAACATACACTATGGGTTTGGGGGAGTAATATTTTTAAAGTGAGGAAAATAAAAAGTAAAGAAAAGAAGTAAGTAGAAAGCAACAATTAAGAGAGTGCAAAGTGCGACAATTTCTTATATGGAAATCAGCTACAGCAAAAATACCAAGAAAACTAATATGATCATAAAGTTATTAAAATTGTCAAACAAGCAAGAGTCCTGGAGCTAGTTTGGTTCTCCACAACTGAATAAAAGTAGATAAAGTTTTACATCTTAAGTTCAAATCTTATGCCTTACTTAACCCTACTTAATCAGTCCTATGTGCACTGAGGTTTCTAATAATAGATTAAATCTCTAATTACTTACAGTGTTTTATTTTTTGTAGTCTTCAAAAGTCAAGATGGGTGTGTCCAATGAAAAGATGACAATCAGCCATGCAGGAGAATCAAACAATAACTGAAATAGGGTTGCAGTCTAAAAGTAGTCGCTGTTGTCTCTGTCTCTCGTGGGGTTACTCTGCTTGAGCCTTCTCCCTTCTGGCACACTTCTCGAGTTTGAATGATCAGCTCTCTGCTTGATCCAAACAACTTATCAGATTGATCACCTGTCCATCAGTTGGGTCCATACTTCCCAACATGTAGGTTAAGTCAAGCGGGTTGAGTGGTTCTCATGTGACAGCTAAATTGGCAACAAGTTGGTGGTATTTTTGCAAGTGTCAGGAGTAAACACTTGAGTTGAGAATATGCTAGAAATTGCTGATGCAATGAAAACCAGTTCCAACTGGATGAGTTAATTTTATTATCCAAAGGTTACGATTTACAAGAATGAGACCAGCCAATGGGAGGAGATCAAAAGTTTACATGCTTAAGAAAATTCTATTGTCTAATCACTTCAATTTGATATAACAAGAAGTCTGGTCATGACAGGCAGCCATTAACGTATTGGTGAGTTATTGGTGATTTAGATGATTGATTGAGAGAGAATGGAATATTTCATGCATTTTTGCTACTGATATGTTGTACTTGCGTTTTATGTAGAGATGCTTTATGTGAGTAAACTATTATTTATATTAATTATGAACTATGATGCTTATATGTAGTATGCTAAACACATGACATTTTTTCTAGTGATCCAAGCTAATAAAAGTATAGCACTGTATATATTATGCTTTATGCATGTATCGGGCTAATAATTAATACTGTTTCAAGAATATTGTAAGTTGAGACTTGTATTTAAGAAAGAGTTATAAAGGAATAAACTGGAAACTTAGTGTTTGTTCCCTGATTATATTTTTCAAGGGACAAAGCATTATTATTATTGTATTATTTGAATCTCCTGTTTTACTGATTATAAACTGGTATGACTGTGGTAGATGTGTGGAGTCTCTACTGCAGTTTGTAAGTGTAAACAATACACTACACTCCATTGATGTATGGTGGCAAAGTATGCTAACTACATCGAGCAATTTCTGGTGTAAAGAAGTAACTAGAAATTGTTACAAGTGTTGTTCTGCTTGAGGGAGCTGGTATGTTGAAGAAGCACCCAGGTTGACTGTTCTGCAGTGTGAGGAGGGAATCACATGGAATTAACAGTAATAACTTAATAATAAGCTTATGGCTTTGTTACAAAAACGTGCGTGAAAGTCTATTGAGATAGCACATAAATCAGGTTATGTAGAAACTATTATTGCTTATCTATAATAACTCCATTTCCACTCTCTGATAAGAACTATCATGTGATTTGTATTGACACTAATTGTTGAATTTTATTTTAAGATATAAGACTTATAGTATAAACATTATTCGAATGTGGTTTCATGGAAAGGTGGATGTCAAATAATCCCTTTCATTGTATTTGTTATATGTATATTTGATTGTTGATTTAATATTAACCTTATTGACCTTGCACATATTGAGAACCTTATGCTGGAGAAAAAGGTGGGTTGATGGGGGCTCAGTAAATATTGAATAAAGAAGGATTTATCTTCTCCTTTAGTAAGACGCTTTTACCTACGGAAGTATTGTGTCATGGTAAATGTTTGTCTTTAATGTTGTGGAATAGAGAAAACTTTTATAGCGCCCACCTATCCGCCAAGTGAGAGAGACGAGTGGTGTCTGCTGGAGGATCATTAATAAAGTAAATTAAGATTCTCATCACTTGAATTTAGTTATGGACGATTAATTAATAAATAATAATCATAAACATTACGTAGGTAGCGTTGGCGTCACCAATATGTGAATTACACATCAGTAAGTGATAGCAAAGACCCCTTTGTGAATTACACATTGGTGTGTAATAGCAAAGACTGTTTGTGAATTACACATCGTTGAGTAATATCAAAATCTATTTATGAATTACACATCAGTGAGCGATAGCAAAGACTCTTTGTAAATTACACATCGTTGAGTGATAGCAATGACCCTCTGTAAATTACACATTGGTGAGCAATAACAAAGACAGAATTACATATTGGTGATTGATACCAAAGACCCGTTTGTAAATTACACTTCGAGTGATAGCAAAGACTGTGAATTGCACATTAGTGAGTGAAAGCAAAGACTCTTTGTGAATTATACACTACTGAATGATGGCAATGGAACTATACCTCTCCTGTAAGGTAATTATGATATTCCGGTATCATTAATGAAAGTATGATTATTATATTTAATTTAGAGATCAATACTCCACTCTTTCCTGACGTGTTCTGACTTCATATATAACATATTCTCTTCTGTGCTCGGGACGCCTTACTATAAGGAATAGTTTAAGCTCCCAGCTGCTAATTCCTTTTCATACCAATACACAAATATGTGTAACGATGTATGTAAAAAGAAATAACGAAACATTTATTCAAATTGGTTAAAGAAAATTCTTGATACAATTAACATATATCTTCAAAGAATAAAATAGGTCAATTCTAACAATAATATATCTTAATTGTGCAATTCCTTTCAGAGAAGAAGTTTAAAAAGGGAACTTTCAAGTAACAATACAATCTGATATCGTAGGTGTGTGTAGACACGTCATGAGGTAGTGTTGTGACCGGTCCTTGAAGGGGTCACTGATAATTAATTAAAGTCAGCAATAAAATTATTTTAAGAATATTAATTGAAATGTAACTTCACAATTTCTAGGAAAATAAGATGCGTTCTCCTTTTTTCTTATAATGTCTTAATGTTCTTCTTTATTCTCAGAATGTCTCATGCACTGTTCTTCTTTATATAAATATAAAAATTATTGACAGCGTAATGTTTTGAGTGAATGAATCTTCTCTCTCTTCCTGGTTCAAAGAAGATTTCCTCTCAATATTTCGAAGTAAGAAGTATTGATAAAAATAATACAAATGGCGATTCAGAAAAATATATTAGATGATTCCACAGCCAAGTTTTCATTTGTTTGTTTGTATTTTCTTTTTGCAGGCTGCAATGAGAGTGTGAAAGGTATCCTATATTATATCCTATCTATAAAACTGTCACAAGAAAAGCATGGAGCCAAAATTAAAATTTGTATTTAATGGATCACGCAAGCCAAGCATTGACTAAGAGGAATAACCACTGTCAGAAACTGCGATTGTAATAGTTCACAGATGCGTATATATATGTGTTTGTGTGTGTGTGTGTGTGTAAACGTTTATTTTTTTCACCAAATTTTATTTAGTTTAAGACAGATGTATGTAGACATAGTATTTGTGCATCATGTCATGCATACACACATATATATATATATACATTTAAGGAGGATTTTGTATATTGACCGAATGCAGTTATATTCACAAATGTGTGTGCATTGTTTATGAGCAAAAATACTAAAGTTAGCCAATGTGCATTAGAATTTGCCTGAGTAATGAAACACGTGCAAATACATCACATGCATCAGCAAATTAAAGTCACAAGACGTGAACCTTCTGGAACTCTCAGAAGAAAGTATAAAGAGAGAACCAAAGGAATAGAAAGAGAGAGAAAGTCAAAAACATCATGACAGCACAAACAACAAGAAATACTTTGAGATTCACCCCTGCTGCATGGCAGAGGTCATACAGTCTGGCATTCAACATCGGCAACAAAGAAAATGTCTATCCACAAAACACTAGATGTAATTAAAGTAGGAGCATCAAGAATAGGTAGGAAGAAGATAAGAGATTTTGATGATAACGGGATTTTTGCATGAAGACAGTAGCGGTGAAACTTTGTATAAAGGAAACAACATCATGCTTACTAAGGAGAGTTGGGAATATCTCTTTCCACCCATTTTTTCATCCATCGACTGCCAAGTATCACAAGCATCGAGGCAACTTGTTCATAAATACATCGTGGTGAAGTGAAAAGTTCAACACATCAGGACAGCTTATGTATGCAACGCCATTTGCATACAGTTAATCTGTCTGAGCTTTGCCCTGAAGGTTCTATTCCGCATGTGAAGGAGAGGGTAATTCTCGGATCAGCAAGCCCAGAAGGTGCCACATTCACAGACATGAGGACATGTTCACTCGGTGAAAGTACTTGATAACGCTAAACGTCACTGAGGTCTAGCCATCCAATCATGGAGACCAGAGAAATTAGCAACAGTTATCACTGTTGGCATCAGCCAAAACTGACAGATCCAGTTTCCATACACGGGAAATCTGAAGAAAATGATCTGAGCAGAAATCATCAATGTGAGCGACTTTATGATTTGCATCATTCCTCTTTGAACATTCACAGCATAAGTGAGTAGTTATAAAGGCAAAAGCACATATAGAACATTGTAGAAGATTTAAGAATAAGAACATTTAATCATATTCCTACTGGGATAGATATCATTGTATTTTAATACGAACTAGAATATGGTGGTAAATCCACATTTTTGTATATGAATTGTTTCATGTTAGCGGTGTGATTTACCACATAAGAATTTTGTATTACTTGTATTTTCACGTTTTTGAATTTCATTTTCATCTCCCCCTTCCCTAGAGTGTATGACATTGGAAAGGTGGGTGATTGATTTAACCACTGTGTGAGAGAGAAACGCCCCATTAGGTTAATAAAACCTAATTCACACTTTCTAAAAACTCGTTATTCACAGTTTTTGAGAGGGGTGAAAGAGTTCATATTTGTATTATTTCGTTTCGTTTGTCTGTTTGTCCAGTATTCATTACAGTCATATTTGCACACTCGTACGCATACCCAATAAAACGTTCCTTTGCATGACAGAATAAATTAGGGCCCCATCCAACCGTAAATGGTGTCAGTCTTGTGTCTTTTGTCAAATCTAAAAGACGACGTATTACTGGCACAAGTTACGAGCTGCCCACTCCTCGAGAGAGAGAGAGAGAGAGAGAGAGAGAGAGAGAGAGAGAGAGAGAGAGAGAGAGAGAGAGAGACATTGGAGCAGCCAAACGAGACACGCACCCCCAATGTGACAAAAACTGTATACTTCTTAGGACGAATTGGGTTTACAATAGGGCAGCCTCTCTGTGCTCTCCTCCCCGCCCCCAACTTGATTCTAGTGATCATATTGAAGTATATATTTAGAACGAACACTGATCTGACAGTTCATCAATATACCCGTGGTGGATCACCCACATACAAAGGTTCTCATTTATGTCCAACTTCCTATTCATTACGTAACGACCCCACCAACAGGAATGAACTCTTTGAGCAGTTGAAGTGAAAATTGGGATGAAAACAACAGAAGATAGTCCAATCAGGTAAAGATGGTGTGGAACCCATGTTGCCAAGAAAAGCTACAAGCCAGCAACAAGAATGGAAGACGAAGGCAGCACCACTATTCCTGTAACAACAGAATATTTTTATCATAAGAGTCTAATCTACCTCACATTTTTTATTCTTTCCATTAAATAAAATTTTCAGATTATTCTAGTCAATACGAAATTCTTACTTTCAATTCTCTCAGACTCATTACTGCCCATGGTGTTCTCTTATTTAATTAAATTATACTAGACACTTTCCTCAGAAATTACAAATATATTTGCAAAGTAGTTACAATTAGCAAATGCTGTGTCCTTTATAAAATTAGATCACTACATAATCTTCTTACAGATAAGTATAATTAAATTAAACAAAGGTAGCGTTCTATATGACTTATACCATAGTGGTGTATCTATCTGTCGCTATTAATTGCCAATAACTGTCACTCACTCAAGAGACTGGTTAATTCTCTCGGGAAGCTGGAATGAGCAGACATATCTAATTTTGAAAACATTGGCCACAGGATTTCTAAGTAACAGATGCTAATTCTTTTAGCGCAGTACTATTTTCATTGAATTGTTCCCTTCTAATAAAACTTTAGGGTAAACAGTAGACACTCATTTTAATGAGTGTTGCACTTAATATACAGACATGGCATCTACTTGAAACGTAGCAAAATTATAATAATTAATGGCAAAAAAGTATACAACATTAAAGGTATATTAAGTTGACTATGTAAAGACTTTGTGTTTAAATTGACTGTATAAAGACATTGTGTTTAAGTATACTGTATAAAGACTTTTTGTTTAAGTAGACTATATAAAGACCTTGCATTTAAGTAAATTTGAATAAAGACATTGTGTTTAAATAGAATGTATAAAGACCTTGTATTTACTTAAATTGTACAAAGACACAATGTGTTTAAGTAGATTATGTAAAGACCTTTTATTTAAGTAAATTGTATAAAGATATTGTGTTTAAAAAGACTGTTTAAAGATCATATGTAAGTAAATTGTATAATGACATTGTGTTGAAGTGGTCTATGTAAAAACCTTGTATTTAAGTAAATTGTATAAAGATATTGTGTTTAAAAAGACTGTTTAAAGATCATATGTTAAGTAAATTGTATAAAACATTGTTTTTAAGTAGAATGTATGCATATATTGTTTATTTTCCTTGTAATTATAGAAAGGTTCTTCTAGCTTTTAAAAGATCAAATGCCTTAACGTTTTATTTCAATAACAGTTGTAAGCGTAGGTGTAGTAGTAGAAGTATGTTAATATTATTTTGACTTTTTACATAAACAGTTAAATTTATATTTAATTATTTAATTACACAGAATAAAAATGGCTTAGAGAAGAGATTAGAACTGTAGTTATTTATAATTAGAGTTTATTCTTCCGCTCACGAAACCTGTCACAATATATACTGGGTAATTGCGTCTTTGGAGTTGACGTCGAATAACTTAAATTAACATGTCAGGACGCGAAGATTTTCTGTCCAAACGCAAGGCTTCACCGCCAGTGTACACAAATATTTCTTGCTATCTGTTGACATTCTACGTGAAAGAAAAGCTACCACCAGTTGCAAATTAAAATTCACATTTTTTAAAAAGCGAATTCGACACCACCAACATATCCTACAGTTACAGCCCAATAGTATTGTCTTAAACAGGTATACATCTGGCTGAAAGTTATAAGCTTTCAAGAATTTACAGGTGAGGGGCAGGGCAAAATATACAGCACAATACAATGATATGTTTAAATGATCCTGATGTAAGAACTAACTACATCGTTTCAGCTCAAAAGTACTGCTAAGGGGCCTTGTAGATTGCATACTTCTGTCACGTACTTCACATTGTTTTGGTGTTGGGAGTGAGAAACTGTGACAATATAAAACAAAAAATATATGTATTGATGAGTTGGTCACAAAAGAAATTAAAGTAACATTTATAATTCATTGTCACAGTTTTACTGGACTCCTCTCTTCCCCTTTACAACGCGTTTCTCACCCAACCCTCATTTTGTACGGTAGACTTATGGAATGATTCTTATGGATCTCTTTCTCCCCGCTTCCACCATTTATCACATTATCTCTCTGTTTCTGATTTCTCTCTCTCTCTCGTCTAAGATTTTCGTTCATAGATATGTTTTTATACGCTTAATATTCACTATATTGGGAATGGGTGGGAATTATCTTCAAAAATCTTTGTGACCAAGAATAAAATCGAAAACAAGACAATTTGCATTTAAGGTTATTTGTCACAAACATGAGTCTCGCATTAACAGTTGTGGAAAATAAATGAAAATGAGCTATCTATCTATCTATCTATCTATCTATCTATCTATCTATCTATCTATCTATCTATCTATCTATCTATCTATCTATCTATCTATCTATCTATCTATCTATCTATCTATCTATCTATCTATCTATCTATCTATCTATCTATCTATCTATCTATCTATCTATCTATCTATCTATCTATCTATCTATCTATCTATCTATCTATCCATTCCTATGCGTGTATATATGTATGTATATAGTGGCGGAGTAAATGTGTCTATCCCTGTTTCTGGGCTTAAGAGTTGTATAAATTGTTAAACTGTCAAACTGACCCGACCTTAGGAACTCGTTACGACGGTATTTTTTTGTGTCAGAGTTGCAGTAAACACTCGAGCTGAGAATATGCTAGACATTTCAACTGGATGGGTAATTTTTATTACCCAATGGCTAAGATATATGAGAACGAGACCAGCTAATAGGCTTAGATCGAAAGTTTACCTGCTGTAGAAAATTCTTGTATCTGATCACTTGAATTTGGTGTGGCAAGAACTCTGGTCTTGAAAGGTCTTGTTAGCTTAATTGTGGATTTACTTACTGGTTGATTGAGAATGGACTTAAAAATATTTAATGCATTTTTGCTATTGATGTGTGTAAAGCCGAAAATGCAGATTACTACATTAACCTAATTTAATAAATTCTAAATATTTTGAATTTTATTTCTCTAATTATGACAAAATTTAATTCTAAATTTTGCCGTGTAAATCCTCGTAAGCGGTTTTGGACAGCCGACTTTGGTCCAGTCAGGGGGACAGAAGAACAAAGAGTGTAAATTGAATAGCTGTGGTCTGCCTAGTCAGAGTGTTAGATCAATGCTCACGGTAAGAGCGCTCTGATGACATAACCACTCACATCACAAAAGATACAGCGATACCTGATGCTCTCACGGACACCTTCCAAGAGACGAGACTACGCTAGGAATGCCGATTCTTAGAACACAGTCAGCCAACTGAGACTCTTCAACAAAAGACCGAGACAAAGGGATAAGTTACGCCCGAGGGTAAGAAGGTACTCGAACCCTGACGAAAAAACCAAACTGTTTAAATACCACACCGAGCGAAAAATAATTTCACTGAAATTTTCACAGCCCCGTATGACTTCCTGTGGACAGTAGGGCAAAATAGGAATGTCTAAAATGCTTTGGAAGTCAAAGGTTCCACCAGTCACAGTTACATCTTAAAATTCCATCGCCAGTCATACAGTCGATCTACACTAAGAGCTTCAGCTTTATCTTCGACTTAGAGACCTTGACCTGATTTAACCTTGGTCTAAAGGCACTGTCACTTGAGTACTGCCAGGCTGCTGCGAGAAATCCCAGTTGGTCAAGAGGACAACAGAATGGGAAGGCAAGCAATAAATTTCACTGAGCCAGAACTACTTCGAAAGAGAGAGATACAGAAACGCCACATTGGTGTTATGCGTGACGCAAGACTAAAAAAAATGGGAGGGTATTTCTGAACCTGAGAATGCTATCTAGGAGATGAGTATTGGTATGTGAAATTCACAAGTAACAAGGTGTTTTCTGCCAAGTGGGGAAGCCAACGAAACGGACGTACCAACAGAGTTAATGAGTGACATGCATTAAGTGCAACGAACTTAACAGCTGAATTTTGTGTAAGAATTCCTTTGAATTTGAACTGTAAACCAGGACACTTAGTTAGCAAAGTGTAATACCAGAACTGTGTAGGTGTAACCAAGTTCCTGAGAGAAATGAACTATTAAAACATTCCAGCAAAGAGTGAAATGAAAGACTCACCCAGGCTTGCTAATCTGTAGCCAGCATTGTTCACCAGCAGACTGTGCCAGGCCGTAGACAGAGGACAGCGATCACAAATACATCAGGTGAATGCATATTTATGCTCATGTGACATGTCTGTAATGTTCTTTGATTATTGTAATTTCTGATTCTGATTCTTTCTCTATAGTCAATTTTATAGTGATTGAACGTTGATATATTTCTTGATTACTTAAAGTCATAGTAATTGTTCTAGGAAAAGTACTGACATTTTTTTTTCTGATTGTATAATCTCCTAGTAATTGTTCTAGGGAATTAACACATGATTAATGTTCCTAATTTATAAGTTTATGTGATAAGCTTTTGAGAGATCTGTGAATCTCTAACATCTCGCCTTAAGTGTAATTCATGTATATTATGATTTAAAATAATATTTATATTGATTGATGTGTAAGGTACACGGAGATAAATTATGAGTGTGAAAATTTAGCATATTTTGTACACTGTAAAACCATATCAGACATACCTATTCAGTCAATAGTGTGCGAATCAATTGAGATAGTAACATTTTGTAATTGTGTAATGGGGAACGTGTGTATTTAATAATGTCCACCGAGCGTTACTTACAAAAAGTTCAAAATGGCTAGCACATCGATTACAAGCAAAATATGCATGGCATGGGTGAAAGAGGGAAAAGAATTAGCACGCAAATTTGGCGAGAATGAAAATGAGTATGCTAAAAAAATCGTGTGTCCGAGAAAGAGAAAGAATGGCGAGAGAAAGAGAAAGAGGAGAGAGGGGAAAGATGAAAGAGAGAGGAAAGAAGAGAGAGAAGCGAAGGAGAGGAGAGAGAAAGAAGAGAGAGAAGAGAGAGGAAAGAAGAGAGAAAAGCGAAGGAGAGGAGAGAAAGAAGAGAGAGAAGAGAGAGGAAAGAAGAGAGAGAAGAGAGAGGAAAGAAGAGAGAGAAGCGAAGGAGAGAAAACAGACTCTAGCAAGGGAACAAGACTTGTCGCCAGACGACATATTCCCTGAGGAGAGGAGAATGCAAACTCGCAAAGTCAATGTTAAAATACAGTTTTAACCGTATAACTAAAAGGAAGATCAAATAGATGAGTACATTAGCCTATTTGAGAAGAAAGCTATTTTAACAGGACTTCCCGCATCTCAGTGGTTAAGCCAACTATCATATTGTATGAAGGGGCAAGACACTGTAGTCATAGAAAGAATGACGGTAACTGATGACCCGTACACAACATACAAAACTGCATTACTGAGATACTTTCAAGGTTCCAGTGGTGTCTATAAACAAAAATTCAAAACCCTCCATCGCGACAATCAAGAAAGCTTTGCCCAAGCTGCGAAAAGGTTGAGATACTTGTTAGAACGCTGGCTAGAAGTAGAGAATGCAGACATGGATGATGTAGAGAGTGTTAAGGAACATTTTATTAAAGATGTGTTGATAAACTTGTTGCCTCCCGCATTAATCGCATACACTAAGGAAAAGAGAGCCGACACATTGAAATATTGGACAACCCACTATCTCTCCAAAATATTGTTATCAATTTGTGTAAGAAGGTCAATAATTTTAGTAATAAATTTATTAAATTAACAATCAAAAATACATAATATAACAAATACAATGAAACTATTATTTGTCATCATTATTTCCACAAAACCATGTTCGAATAATTTCAATGCTTATACAGTCTTATATCCTAACACATAATTAAACAGATTAGTGTCAACACAAATCACAGGATCATTCTTATCAGAGAACAAAAAATGGAATTATAGAGAGATAAGTGATAATAGTTTGTACATAAACTTGTAGTGAGGATGCTGCAATAATCTTTCCTATGCTTTCATTACAACCTCAAAAGTTTATTCTTCACAATAAAATTGTCAATTCTTCATGTGTTTCTCTAGCACGTTATAGAATGTTTCCATGAGCTGCTGCTCTCTCAAGACAAATCTGAGCACTCCTTCGCCATATTAGTTCCCTCAAGCAGAACAAGAATGTAGCGATTTCCAGTAACTTCCTTAAACCAGAAATTCTACAAAGTAGTCGAGCATTCCTTACCATCATATGTTAACAGAGTGCAGTGGATCCTTAAACTTACACACTGGAGCAGAAACGTTTCGAATCTACCAGGGGTCATAGCAGTTTATTAATAAATAATCCGGGAAATTCTAGAAATTCAAGAGATTTTAGCATTAAAATGGCTCTTCTTCCCTGTAAAATGTAATCATGGAACAAATCCTAAGTTTTCCAGTTTATTCATCTCTAACTCCATTCTTTCTTACAGTCAAGTCTGAACTTACAGTTTCCTGCAACATATTTATTATCCCGATATATGCATGCAGCATAATAAATATAACAATAGTTTATGAACGTGTTCACTAAAAAATGTCATGTGTGTATCCTTTAACATACAAGCATAATAATTCACAATTGTAGGAGTAATAGTCTACTCACATAATACATTCTCTACACAAAACACAAGTATAATATATTAATAGCAATATGCACCAATTATTTCTAAGTTCATTCTCTCTCATCCGTTAGTATCTTGGAGTGGCTTAGTTAAATACTTTAAATGTGATTTTTGTACTAGGCTTCCTGTACCCCTTGTGTATCTAGGTTTTATTCCTTTTCGTTATTTAATTTTAAGATGTTTATTGATGTAATGCCAGGCGAAGTTTTACTTTCGACTGACAAATACAATATCCACTTACAGGTCTCAACTTACTCTAGTCACCCTTAAGTTTCAGGCGTGAAATGCACAAAAATAAACTAAAAATTCCTGAGGCATAGTATATCCCTGGCAAGGTCAAAATACTGCATGCAAACACATGCCTATAATTAAAAGCGAAGTCGTACAATGACCCAATGATATATCTGTAAATATTTTAGATGTTACAAAGAAGAATTGCTTGCAAAAATCGATAAAAGACAGTCGTGATCGGGTGGGATCTGTTTTAATCTCTGTTACTCTTAAAGTGTAACGTATTTTTATGAATGAAAATCATCTAACACAATGTATTTTAGTGTGCCACGAGGGTTCAAAATACAGTATATGTAGTTCAATATTGCTGACTCGCAGACTGAATTCATACCACTGATGTAATAATAATGCATGCTCTAGAGAGAAAGACTAAAGACTAGCAATGAATACTTCAATAAAGCGCACGCTCCATACGAATTGGAGGGTAGAATTAAATGAACAAATAAAATGAACACTAGTGATAGCATTGGATGCTCACATAATGTCAACACTGTCAGAGGCCAATAATGATACGTCGATACTGCAGACATTACATCTGCCGCTACATTTAGTAGTTATTATTAATATTTCATTTAACAATCAATAAATCTCTCTCCATCATTAATATCTCCATTGATTAATTATCATTGAAACTGGTTGATTAAAATGTTAAAATATTATATACCGCCTAGATCGTCTCCGCCCATCTAGTTCCGCTTGGCGGATCTTTGCAGAATGTTTCTCAGCAATTAGCTTGCTCGCTAAAGTAACTAAGTCATCTGTCATAAGTTATACAACATGGGACACAAGACTGACGTTCACTGACAAACTAACATATAACGACACGACCGATTAGCTTTTCTGTCTTAAAAGCATTCATACATCTATGTGCACACATAGCTCTTGAGCTACCCAATGCAGTTCCGCGGGACAGAAAACCTACTAAGAAATGAAAATTAAAACACATATTTCTTTAATGTAAATTTAACAATAGCAACATATCTTAATCTACTGATGCACGTCAATATTGTTTTAAAAGGCATAAGTTTGGCCAAACGTTTCCAAGAATTTACAGGTGAATGGTAGAGCAGTATCAATTACACCACACTGCATGACGTATAAAAGGCTGTGGACCAAGAAGTAACTTAGCTCTTTCCTGCTCAGATTAGGGACAGCTCTATATTGCTTGTAAGTACATTATTCGTTGAGAAATTCAATTCAAAATATTTTGTCGTTAGTTAAATAAAATCATCTGACGGATACTGAAGTACAGTTTAAAAGCTCACACTTTATTCTATAAAACATATTTGTTGTTTTGTTTCTGACAAATAATTTTTTAAATTCATAATAAGAATTCATTTATAACAATTTTTTGTAAAGGTTCATTATTTCACTTCTTCAATATCAATACATAGAACTCTTCCATGTTGCTGATCTTTTGTTTGTGAAATATTCAGTTTATAAAGATTTTCTCGACAAAGTGTTAGATGAACAACTTTACAGATTAATCCACAAGTATTACGAATTATAGGTAGGGTCAGCGAAGAAAATTAGCTAGTGTATCTAAAGTCTGGAAAAGTTTAGTTGCATTCTTGTGAACAAATATAAATTTATGTGAAATGGACTTATAAGGAGAACATTTGATTACCTTTATAATTCATTGATTAAAGGTACATAACGTGCATTTAAAGAAAGTTCAAGTACTTGGACCAATTGACATGTTTCTAATTCCATTGAAGTGCTTTAATTCCTTTCTATAAATGAACCTGTACTTTTGACTATCACATAATGCATATTGCGCCTGTCGTTATATTTCTCACTGGTTTACAGTGCTTGTCATGTCAATATATATAGTATGGACCGACTAAACCATATTTTACTTTGCAAATCAAAATATTAAGGGTTAGACAGATGCCACTTTAGGGATCAACTTCGGGTCAGTCTTTACCTGTAATATGTTATGAGATTTTATATTTCATAAGATCTATTGTCTTTAACATATCTCTCTCTCTCTCTCTCTCTCTCTCTCTCTCTCTCTGTGTGTGTGTGTGTGTGTGTGTGTGTGTGTGTGTGTGTGTGTTTATGACGGTTGGTTCAACACTTGTCTATCATGCCTAAGTAGCCGCAAATAAAGTTATAGCTTTGGTAGTCATGCCAACTTGCCATTTTCACATTAAGGCTGTATGTCAATCACTCTAGTTCTTTTGCCCATCGCTGGCCGGACTTCAAGGGGAGATAAATACATGTATACTTCAACGCGTATCTTGCTTTATAGCAATTAAGCTTAATGTCATACTGGGGTCAGGTCAAAACGGCGGTATACAATTGTTCAGATTGAAAGACTCGAAGTTTATTTTTTAATTCTTGTCCTTCCTCGCAGGATTTCAACAGGTGCGTTGTCTTATTGTCATCAAATAACATGTGTAATAGAATGTATACTATTTGCTACTTCAATATTATTATAGCAATAATGATATATTTTCACTTACTAGTTGTCTGCACTTGCTTAGTAGGGTGAATGCGTGAAATTCCTTCCCCCCTGTCACAAATACGTCAACCTAGAAAGACGAGGAAGGTAAGATTTGCGACCAGGCTTGATACGAATGTTCTCACGTACACAATAAATGATCTCATATTTCCAAATACTATTTTTAATGTATTAAAGATACACATAGAATAATATTCTACAGTAATTAGTACATCTCCCAAAAGGTCAGCATCATAAAAATATTCATATTTCTGAGTACGCTTGCACTTAAGCTGAATGATTATTACAACAGTTGTAGATACTGCTGGGAAATGGTTCCTATTTACGACAACATAAGTGTATGCCATAAATAAAATAAATTACAATGCCAGTGCAAACATTACATACTGTATCGGGTACATAATGTAACTCTTCATGACGATTAATCGAGCATAGTCGAGTACAGGTAATAAAATGGTGGATAGATATATAAAGATAATGGACTGATCCTTGAGTAGCAAAACTTCCTCAAAGCGATTTTAGGCTTCGTATCACAAAGATTAGTCAAGTTAAAAGTGGCTTGCTCAGTATTTTGATAGACTCCCTCATTCTGTTCAAAAGCTGTTCTGGACTGGCCTGTGTCCTACTAAGTTTATAACTCTTTCAGATTTTATACATATCAATCCATCCACTGTTAACCTTCTCTATCGTCCTGTATACACTTAGGTTGGGTTTTATAAAACTCTCTCTCTTCTTTAATAAAGTGGTCTCATTTGCAACCACCAAAAATCACAAGACACATATGGATATGTATTTTCTATTCCTATATTCTCTTGCCGTAGCATTTCCTACATGCATATTGTCACCATTACTACTATCAACACATTTATATTAACGATTGTCAATATTCTATTCTTTGTTTATATTATATGCGTTTTAATAAAATCTGGACATAAGCTATTTGAATATTTCACATTAGCACACAAACACTTTCTCATATACCTAAATGTAACAATGATTTGAATGCAGGCATCAACAATGCTTTCGCATCAATTCGATTTTATAAATTTGTTATGGATCAATACACTATTTCCTATAGTAGTATATCAATACATCTTTTCTTATAGTAGTGGATCAATACATCATGTACTATAGCAGTGGATCAATACACTATGACCTATAGCAGTGGATCAATAATCTATGTCCTCTAGCAGTGGATCAATACTCTTTGTCTTATTGTAGTGGATCAATACACTGTGACCTATAGTATTGGATCAATACACTATGACTTATAGCAGTGGAGCAAAACATTATATCCTACAGCAGTGGATCAATACACTATATTCCTATAGCAGTGGATCAATACATCATATCCTATTGTTATGGATCAATACACTATGACTTATAGCAAGGGAGCATAAAATTATGTCCTACAGCAGTGGATCATATACTATTTCCTATATTAGTGGATCAATACACTATGACCTATAGAATTGGATCAATTCGTCCTATAGTAGTGGACCAATACACTATGACCTATACGAGTGGATCAATACTCTATGTCCTATAGCAATGGATAAATACATTATCTTATAGCAGTGGATCAATACACTACGTCCTATAGTAGTGGATCAATACACTATATCCTATAGCAGTGGATAAATAAATCATGTCCTATAGCAGTGGATAAATACATCATGTCCTATAGCAGTGGATAAAAACAACATGTCATATTGCAGTAATTCAGTCCTCTGTGTTCTATAGCAGTGGATAAATACACTTTGTTCGATAGCAGTGGAGCAGTTCACAATGTCCTGTATTAGTGGAAAAATACACTATGTTCTATTGCAGTGTATTAATGCACTATGTTATATAGCAGATGATCAATGCAGTATGTGTCAAGTACCATGATATTTATCCACATTCAAGGGATACATGCTATTTCCTTAACGTTTAGTTCTATAGTTTCACTGCATATTTTTCCCCATTATAACATCAGTACAAAATGACATTTGTGTTAATTCCACAACAACTTCTGTTTCCATTTCTACTACATAATTTCTATTTATGTTTCTGCCATAGTAACTACTATTTGAATTACTACACACGATTTGTACTTCTATTCATGTTCTTTTAAAATCAATGTTTTAAAAATTTATTACAACTGCATTTAGTACTTTGCTTAGTGAAACTCTATGTATGTCAGTCACTAGAACAGTAACTATTGCGTGTATTATTACTACTTCTGACGTATATTTGACACTGTTTTATATCTGTTTGCAGTTTTGACATTAATTTATTTATTACTCTTTCCTGTGCTAACACTATAAATATAGCTCTTTCAGTGAAAATATAATATACAATTAATTACTGCTACAATCCACACTAGAGCTAAAATGGCAGTTCACGCAAAGGCTTTTATAACTGATTATTTTAAACTAGGTCTATGATCTTATTACTAGACCAGCAATCAAGAATTCAAATTTCAAACCAAGCAGTAAATCAATAGAATCTGTTTTGTGATACATTTTGGCATTTTAAACATGTATACTATCTCTTTGATCGGTTTTCTATGACTTATCTCTCGTTCATTCCTGTCACCATTTTCCAACTACCAATGGATCTCAGTTTAAAATTGTTTCAGCAAGCCAGAGTACTCTCAGCATAATTACTGTCACACTCTGCCAAATTAAAATGAGTTAAAATTCACAACTCTAAGTGCTGTACACTTTTTAGCATTACCTTTTAATTAATTTTTCTTTTACAGCGAGTATAAATGCGAGATTTGTATCAATAAATAATAGCAAACATCTTTGTTTTGTTTTCAAACGTATATGTGTTTGTCGGTAGGCCAACTTATGCCTCGTGCTAATACAACCTTGACAACCTTGAACAAACTGCAAAGATGTCTTGGGTGTGAATGAGTGTAATGGAAAACGTCATTCGATGACGTCATTCGCCATGTAACCTTTTTAGTTTCCATTGCAAAGCAGGATCACGGGAGTTGATTCTTAATTACAACGTTTTGTTTTTCAATCAAAAATAACACTTTCGCACGCTAGTGACTGTTGAAATCTTAACAATGGTTTGTTGAACCGGTTACTAAACATTCTCTGACCTACATTCAACATGACCTAATTTTAAAATTAGAAAACAGGATAACCATTTTTATTCCAATGTTTTGTTTTTTTCCCATTTGACTTGGTCTGCACACTTCATGATTATAAAGCTTAAAGATTCCTTCCTTTAACGTTTTAAATGTTGTTTCATGTGTGGTTAATCAGATCGTAAAAGGTGTGTCGGTTGTGTACTACGTCACGCGAATGGGTTGTTGCTGCGGGACGAACAAAGCGGAAAACACCGAGCCTCTCATCATCGATGTCCAGAAGGTCATTGAGGACACTGTCTGGAATCGTTTTGTTGCCTCCACTGGAACGTTAGTTACAAATTGCTACTTTATCTTCTAGCAAATATTTTTCTTTCTTCCATTTCCTTCTCCTCCTTTTCTTTTCTTTCTTTCTTTTCTTTCTTTCTTTCTTTCTTTCTTTCTTTCTTTCTTTCTTTCTTTCTTTCTTTCTTTCTTTCTCTTGCACTTTTCCACTTTTTTTCGTTTTTCTGAACTTTTGAACTTTTTTCTTTTTTTGCACTTTCTTTTTGCACTTTTGAACTTTGTTTTGCACTTTCTTTCTTTCTGTTGAATTGGTGAAAAAACATGTAACCTGGACTCATTTTATTGAAGGCGAAATGCTTTCACCGTTTTTGTTCCCGGTCTCCACCATACTTCCAGAATTTTACGAAGAATATTTAACGTCTCCGCTTCGATAACTCGAAATTAAATAAAGCAGTTTTATTGCAAAGATACAATAACTTTGCTTAAAAAATAGTTAGTGAAAGCATGTCAGAAAGTGAAAACAACAATCTTGTAAGTTAAAATAGCTTTCAAGCGCACACATTATACATCAGTTTGATAAGTTTATCGTTTAGTGCCCACAACAAACTTCAGGGTCACTGGTACAGCACTTCACTTTAATGCGCTTTCCCACCAGCCCCATATATTTCTTCCATTCTTAAATTGTCGCCATTTTCTTCTAAGTTTTTGTTCAAATGCTGATGCGAATTTTATTTTGTTTTGTATCATGTGTGTGTTATTGTTAATGTGTGCGATCGTATACGTGTGTGTGTGTGTGTGTGTGTGTGTGTGTGTGTGTTAGATTTCGAAGGAGGTTTATTCGGAGAAAGGACTATACGGTTGAAGTGCCTATGAACTATTATTTGTTCGAGAAAGCGAAACAAGAATTCTTCACACGGGACCGTCTCTCAGGTACCGGACAACCACCGGTAAGTAACAACTTTTGTTTCATTCCACGACTGAATTCGAGACCATTATAAATGCTTTACAACATGTAATATAATCATAATAGTTCATTAGGTAAATGATGAACTAGAACATAGAACATAAATCTAATGTAGAAGAGATTATGTAAAATATCATTCAAATGTAGATGATTGCCTAGGACATTATTCAGATTTAATTGATTACTACCACTAATACTACTGTACTAATAATAACAAAAACAACAAAAATAATAATACTATTAATAATAATAAATATAACGATTAGAATAAAATAATAATATAAAGACATCATGATTTTAAAATATAATGACTAGAATACAGTAATGATGATGATGATAATAATATAAAGACACATTAATAATAAAATGACAACCGCAATAATATATTTGACGGTATATAACACAATTAGTACTACTAGCAATAATATATTTGACGTTATATAATGGTGGGATCAACAACTAGAAAAATCAAAAAAAGGAAAGGAAAAAGGCACTTAGACAATACCGAAAACAACCAAACAATGAAATAGCTAAAAAAAGATACTATAGCATCAACACACAATTCAAAATTCAAATAAATAAAGCAAAGAAAAAATCCTGGGAAAAGGCATGCAATCAACTAAACAGAAACAGTACAACTAAACAAATATGGGACAAAATAAAGAAAATAATGGGTAGTGGTATGAGCAAAAGTATGATACCACCACTAGAAACTCACCCGAAATCAAACATTTACACCACAACTGAAGAGGAAAAGGCTGAAACCTTAGCAGATGCATTTCAAGCAAATACAAACAACACCAACCCTCAGAAAATAAAAAAAACTAGAAAAATTAACAAAACTACTAGAAAAATTAGAAAGGAACAAAAGCAAAATCTCAGACTCCATCAAAAAAATAAACTCACCAATCACATTAGAAGAAGTAGAACATACAGTAAAAAAACAAAAAGAACACAGCTCCAGGACAAGATAAAATACCTTACCAATTTTTAAGAAGACTACCGCAAAATATACTACAAAATCTAACACAGCTCTTTAACAAAATATGGAAAACAGGTGATATACCAACATTATGGAAACAAGCCAACATAATACCAATACCAAAACCAGACAAAGATCACACTCAATCAAACTCATACAGACCAATCTCCCTTCTCCCAACACTAGCAAAAACACTAGAAACAATAGTAAATAGAAGAATCATATACTACTTAGAAACAAATAACCTACTCTCTCCAGAACAACTTGGGTTCAGACCCAAAAGATCCACCACAGATGCAACCAATAGATTAGTAGATAACATCATGATAGATAAACTACAAAAGAAACACACAATAGCAATCTTTATTGACATTTCAAAAGCCTTCGACACGGTTTGGCACCCAACAATACTAATTAAAATGCTTCAAATGGGAATAGGAGGGAACATATACAACTATGTTAAAAATTTCCTTCAAAATAGAACATTCCGAGTGCAAATAAAGCACACACAATCCCCCATTAGACAAATAATCAATGACACCCCACAGGGAAGTTCTTTCAGCCCACCCTCTTCAACATAGCCACACATGACCTAAACAAAATCACCGCAGACACAAAGACACAACTAACACAATTTGCAGATGATTCATCACTCTATACCTCACACAAAAAAATAGAATACTTAATCAAAGATCTCCAAAACACCCTAAAAAACCTGGAAGAATGGACAAATAAATGGGGATTTGACCTTGCACCAGACAAAACAACAGCCATAGACTTCATTGATCCAAGAGACAGAAAGTACCCCACGCTTAAATTAAAACAATCAAACATCAAATACTCAAAGACTCATAAATGTTTAGGTATCACATTTGATGAAAACATTAATTTCAACCAACACATAGAAAACACCCTAATCAAAACGAACAAAACACTAAACATACTTAAAACAACAAAAGGGAAAGACTGGGGGGCAGACACGACCACTCTATTAACAGTCACAAGAGCACTAATATACTCAGTAATAGACTATGGAAGCACAACATACACAGCAACCAACAACCCTAAAATAAAATAAAAAACTACAAACAATTCAATATAAAGCTCTTAGAATAAGTACAAATGCACTCCCAAACACAAAAAATGAAGAAATTTTAAAACAAACAGGACATTTAACACTAATAGAAAGAAGAGACAAACAAACACTCAAACAATGGGCTAATAGAATACAACCTGGGAAAAATCTTCCCACAAATACACATCTACAAAACAAGAAATGGGATAAAAAGGGATACAACATGCCAAAAACGAAAAGAATACAAAAAACAAGTGGACAGAAAATAAGCTACCCCCATACCAGCAAACTAAGAAATTAATAGAAAAATACAAATTGAACTCACTAAAATTAGAAGATCCCAAAAACAAACCTCAGCCTCCATGGACAATCAATACACAAAAAATAGACTTAACACTACTCAAACAACCAATAAAGCACAACCAACCACATTTAGCGAAACAAAGAGCACTAGAACACATAAATAAAAAATATTTAAACCATCACCACATATACACTGATGGATCCAAAAGCAAAATGGGAATAGGGGCAGCAGCACATACACCCACATTCACACAAACATACAAATTAGATAAAAGTCATTCAATACTAACAGCAGAACTAGAAGCAATCCAGAAAGCATTGACAATAGCAAAAAAACACCCTGTGACGCAGAAAATGCAAACTATGAAATATTAAATTTGAAATTATTTAATTTTTTCTTTTCTTAATATTTAGAAAGGGTTTTCCATGATAAGAGAATTCTTTCATGAAGAGAAACAAAGCTTTGAAGTACTTGTCTTAGGTAGCCGGGACAAAAGGGACGCACATGTTGAGTCGGTTAGAAACAAGCTGACGTAAACAGAGTGGGGGAGGGTGGACACTCTCGCATCTCCAGGCAGACCACGACGACAATACTTCTAAAGACGGGGAACACTTTGGTCTCACAATAGAGTCGGAGATTCAAAGACAGACAAACCACCTACAGCCAAGTGCACAGACGCATGAGAAGGGAAGACACTTATGATTACGTAACAGAGACGCATGACGTAAGGGTAGAGCGACCAAAGATTTCAGAATTGAGCAGCTTCTAAGGGGCTAACCGCGTGTACTAACAAGCTAGCCTTTCAGCCAATGCACTGAAGCGAGACTATTGAACAATAGTCGAGCAGGGAGTAAAATCTATCCTTAGGGCAGATTAGCACGTGGAATTTTACGAATAGCTTAAATAGGCCATCTTGGGGCTGCTAGCTCATCTGTCATACCAGGAGATCTCGCGTTTTCGTCCTTCCGCGATTAAAAGCACACACAGATTGTCTGAGATGGTAAAAACTTATGTTTTGTACATAGATAAAATCTATCTTTCTTATTTGCACTTATAGATTTCATTTAATTAACATTGTAAAACTGTAATTGCATTTTTTTCTAGCAAGAAGGAAGTAACTTATGTGAAAAGAATTTAAAATGAGAACTAATGTTAAAATTGCAGGTTTATGATATTTAAATTCACGAGACTGATGCGTGGCAAAAATTCACTTGTATATTTACAGCTGAAGGACGCCTACTGTAACGCCTACAGTAACACCTACTGTGACGCCTACATCTACGTATAATTGTACCGTAACGCACACACAAGTGGAAGAGGATCCGAATGAAGGTTTTACTGAGGGATTCGACTCTGGCCACAACCGCTGTTGAAAAGGGGCGACCAGGACGAATTTTACGAAGTCTTGTCTGTTGAGGGGATAAGCGCATATGTCAGGACCAGATAGATCGGCACTGAAGACCTGGAGCGTTTGATGTTTTGATCTACGTTGGTTGTCATTTTGTTGACGAACAGTGCGAACTATTCTGAGTTGGACTGAATTTTGTGGTAAATTCGGGACATGTGTGAATTCGGACATTCGTGACACTAAGGACCTGAGGTAATTTCAGAACTGTTCCAGCAGCTGTAATTTACGGATATACATACTGGCCGGGAGCACGCAAATTATCAGGTGATCTAAATCCTTGTTTTGTCTCGTGGAAACCTGTAAATGTTCTGTGATTTTGTTAATTCTTGTATTGTTCTTCCTGTCTTCTAATTCTTATGAATGGCTATAAATCTTTTTTTCTATAATGTGTTTCTGAAGTGTGAAGGAGAAATTCTAATTTAATCTCAAATTTCAAATCTTGTAAACTTAATTTGTCATTCATTTTTCCCTTAAATTAAGAATTACTAAATTGTATTTTGTTATAAGAGACAGATAGCAGGAGATATTCTTTTTCTAAAGTAACATGTTATTTTTCTTGTGAGATCTGCGAATCTCGGATTCTGCCTATGTGAAACCTATTTGAAATTTCTTAAACTTAATTTGTTATTCTTTTATATTTTAATAAATTTTGTTAAATTTAAAAACTTGCTCACTCTATGACGTAACTGAGGTAAATGTGTATAGGGGACAGTGGGGGCTCGTAAAATTGACATAATTTACGTTTTGACAAAGACAGTCGCGACACATTTCTTAGAGCAAGTCTGTCACCTAATAGGGGAGAAATTGTGAGGGCCTGGTAACACTTTGAGACTGAAGAATAGGTTCAGTTAGGAGTCGGTTATCTGGACGGGTAACACTTGGGGTGGGAGACGTAATTAACAACGTGCCCCAGGGCTTGACCTAGTCACTCCCAGACTGCAGAAGACAAAGACCCTGTCGTGGACCTAGTGTATGATTGTAGACGGATTGAAAGTGGAGAGGTAATTAATTCATATTTTAATATCATCTTCATTAGATAATCATTGACACTAGCACATCCATTCACATAACTGGAGTCGTCTGGTAATGTCCTTGGAGTCCATTTCACACACCCTAACAACCAAAACAAAATTACTCATACTGACAGACTCACTAACATCACTACAAAATTTAGCTAACCCCTTCCAAACCACAAGAGCACAAATCACCAATGCAATATGGAAACAAATAAATACATTAGAAAAAAAAGAAATAAAAATGTTACGTTTCCAGTATTTCTTTATAGACCCTGCCTAGGATTTTAAGGACTTTAAAATGATTAGATTTAATTAATTCCTTCTCTCCATCCTATGCAGACTGGTTGCTCAAATTATCATTCGACTAAACTCAAAAATATGTCTTTGTAGTGAAGATGACAGATTTATGAACTGACAACTTGCGTACAAAAGCTGGCTTGGAATCATTAAATTCCTCTTAATTAATATGCATTCATTACGTCATTCAGCTCAGTCAGCCCCCATCCAAACCACGTGATTAGTTAAGTCTATTATGCATAAAAAATTACTACGAAGAGGTTTAACAATTAAAAATAAGATTTAATAAGATTTAACAATTAACAAGATAATTAAATATGAGCGCGAAGTCTAATTCTACTCATGGCAATTAAACGAGTGCTATTAATTTCAAAGTCAATTGTTCTTGGTTTGCGAAATATTGCTCAATAGTTCTTTTTGATTTTTGATCTTTTAGATCTACTTAGCTTCGTTCATGACGCCTCGTGGTTTCCAAACCGGTCCAAACCAGTCCACCTCACTTCAATCACCACCAGCCAATGCACATAGCATATGTAGATAACTGTCTCTCAGTTAATACGCAGGACGACAAATGTAAGTGTAGACAAAGGGATGCATAGACCTGCGCACCAACGCACGTTCCCAGTAATGACGGTAGGAATAGGTGGTAAAAGCAGAAGCTAGATCAAGAACTGAAATCGAAACCTGACCTGGAGACAAAGGATGTTTTCCATGATCGTTCTGCGTTTTGGGTTCACCAAACTAAGCACGTTTTCACATTTAAATGCACTGAGTTAGAATCTTCGACTAACGCGTCGTTTACAATTTATATTTAAAGATATAAAGTGATTTTCACGTATGTTATATTTAACAGTACATGACGTACGAATTACCAAATATTTACAACATTAAAATTTAGAATTCATACAAAGGAACAATTCAAATCAAGCAAAGCGCTTCACAATTTAGCATTAAAATTACATGCAACAATTTGAATTACAAGGAAAATTCGTGTCATGCACAGACGCTCCTGGCACTAGTGAATTTAAGATTATATAAATTAAAGTTACAATGGAAAAGAGTTACAATGATTTATATACAATGACTTATAGGCTTTGTCATTTACAAGTGAACCACGTGCTTCGGTTAAAATAGCGATAAATGGCACAAAATTACATACATTGATTCAAATGCAAAATACAATTAATAAATGCAATAACATTTGCAAGAAGTAGACGTGTTACCTCTCAAAGCAAATGAAGCGACGGGTTTCCTCTAGCATGACTCACGGTTGCGGCAGACAAGTAGATGGTTACTTGTTGTCGCTGCCGGTTCTGGATTCGGAGTGAAGAATTTACCGCGCGATACTGTATTTATCAAAACTGCATAGAAGGCGTCACGTGACGGATCACGTGGTATGTTATTGGTTCGAGAAGCTGGACAATGGCCTAAAGTTATATAACATCCTGACCTCCTTGCTAGAAGCTTCTCGATACTGGTGTATCATGGGAGAACTTTAACAAAGGTCCTTTTCAAAATTTGATTTTTGAAAAACAGCAATTGGGTTAAGAGGTCGTGACACAGAATTTGTCAGACTCTGTAACAAAAAACAACACTGTTATGGATCCCCAGTCACATAAACATAACAGGAAATGAAACAGTGGACAAAGGAGCAAAATATGGAAGCAAACATGGAATACCTCTAAACACCCCAATACATATACCAGAACTATAAGCACAAATAAAACAAATCTTTAAAAACAAGTTCCCCACCCCACCCCACCCATGCTTAAAGAACATAACACACAACAGAGCAATATATAGATTAAGATACAACTCCACAAGATTTACACATAACCAAAACAATGAACCAAAATCATGCACACAGTGTCGAACATACAACACAATAGAACACTTTCTACTACATTGTTACAAATACAGAGAAGAAAGAAAATGCTTGACTGACACAATGAGATTATTACATTTACCAGTTACCACACAAACACTACTCTTTCCAAATAAATATCACCAAAATCATATACACCAAGCCATTATCACATATCTCATACACACAAACACACTTCACCTTCTATAAAAAATAAATATTAATAAAACACACCACACACACACCATTACACAATAAGTAATAAAAAAGAAAACCACAAACTTAGAGGAAGTTACAAATAGATTCCTCATATTAAAAAAAAAATAATAATTTCTATAAATTTATTAACAAAATTCCTAGGAAAAACAATGCATACAATAAATGACACAAGAATAAAGCATGCAAGTAAAATGTAAACAATGACAGGCAAGTGGAAAGCTAATTCCATAACTTCCATATATCTTCTATTTTTTTTTAACATTACTACCCTCCTAGAACAGAGTAAGGAGGAAGGCCCCACAGGAAATCTACAGAAACTGAGAACATCAAGAAGATGAAAAGTTTCCACGCAATTCCTGTGGGGAAAAGAAGTGATCGTAAAGAAGAAGATATATAACAAATTAGTACTACTAGCAATAATATATTTTGACGATATATAACACAATTTGTACTACTAGCAATAATAAAACGTCGACAGAGAATAACGTTTAATACAGATAATCTCCTGGAATATGCAATTATAATGATATTCAGAATTAATATTGTTGAATAAGAACCATGTGCTACAAAATATAAAACGCTTTATACACTTTAAAACAAGACACTAACAAATGATTTTCAGCTAAATAACTACATGATTCAAATTATACATAAACAGTGATTCACAATATAAATGAAATGTTCTATAAATAAAAGTCTGATAAAAGATATTTTAGTTATCTCAGTAAGTTATTTATATAATAACCGTCGAATTCTGTGAATGCTATTAGTACTGAATATTTACAAAACATTCTGGCTTTGAATACTATTGTGATAATGATACTTGTTAAGTACAACACGTTATTACAGAGGTTATGACGTTGTTACTTGAAGAAGTCTGTAAACGTACACTTTCCGACGTTCAGTCAGTGAAGAGTTGTTTTTTTTATATACATAAACCTATACTCTACTTTTTAAATACTATTGTGGGTTATGATATTGTTACTCGAAGAAGACAAGTCTGTAAACGTAGACTTTCCGACATCCAGTCAGTGAAGAATTTATTATATGTAAACCTACACCCTTACTTTTTAAATACTGTTGTGGGTTTTGCTTTGTCTTCTGACGTCAAGAAAACCTACACCCCTACTTTTTAAATACTATTGTGGGTTTTGCTTTGTTTGCTGACGTAAAAAATCCTACACCCCTACTTTAAATACTATTGTGGATATTGTTTTGTCTGCTGACGTCAAGAAAACGGAAGTGAAAGGCCACACGCACCCAGACCGGTACGAGCTACAGACCGAATTCAAGAACGACACTGACGCCGAGCAGGAATACAACTTCGTCTTTTCCAAGGAGCGACGCGCTACTGTCCACGTGACGTACCACAAGGGATTTTCCATCGGCACCAAGGCCAACTTCAGCATTGGGCTCCCGAAGCTGCTCGCTGACGGCTCCGTTAGTGGGGAAGTCAGCACTAATTTTGAGGTCAGTCAGGCGAGGATATGGTTACAGCTGATTGCGCACAGACACCTAGTTCACCGCAATATAACGTTCTTAATTAATCAATATCATCGACATTAAAATACTCGCGATATTAGATATCTATGCTGTTAAAATATTTATTTGATATCCTATCAATCCCAATCTCTTCTGTTTTTCACTGTATGTTTGTTTGACTTTAGTGCATAACCGAAAATGCCATCATAACTGGCACAATTTGCACGTTATTTCTTACTGGAAGTTTCTATCGTAAAAAAGTTAACCAATATTAAAATTATATATACAAATACTATTATGAAAATTATTTCTCATTTTAAGTCTGTCCTTGCCATCACATTCACATGAATACATTAAATTATTATTAATTTTTTAATACATTATTTTTTTTGAACTTTTGAAAAAACCCAGTTTGGCCACATTTGTTTAGAGTTTAATGTTTTCAAAACTTGTTCGCATCTTTCCTAACCTGTAATTTTGCATTATTTAAATTTGACTGTGATGGTAAATACCCTAACAAGATCATCTGTCAATAGTATTAATGCTTTCTTTAATTGCTTTGATTTTAAATACAATATGGTAAACAAAGATCCGCTTCAGTCGTTGTTCCTATAAGCATTTGGAACAGCTTTAGAGAAAGTTCTTGAAAATGAAAACTCTATCTGTATGGCAGGTGTCGAAGACTTCTGGAGAGACGTTTGAAGAATCGTCAACAACATCTGCCACTAGCAGGATCACTGTCTCAGCGCACAGCAACTACGTGGCATCCGTTGTCATGGAGGAGCGCAGTTTCTTGGCAGATTTTAAGGTTAGTACAAGAACACAGTGAACATGAATGTTGTAGAATTATAGGAACACAATGAACATGGTTGCTGTAGACTTATAATATAGGGACACAGTGAGCATGGTTGCTGTAGACTTATAATATAGGGACACAGTGAGCATGGTTGATGTAGACTTATAATATAGGGGACACAGTGAACATGGTTGATGTAGACTTATAGTATAGGGACACAGTGAACATGGTTGCTGTAGCTTTATAATATATAGACACAGTGAACATGGTTGCTGTTGCTGTAGACTTATAGTATAATGACACAGTGTACATGGTTGATGTAGATTTATAGGAGCACAGTGAACGTGGTTGCTGTAAACTTATAGAATAATTACACAGTGAACATGATTGCTGTGGACTTATAACATAGGGACACAGTGAACATGGTTGTTGTAGACTTATAGGAACAAAGTGAACATGGTTGCTGCAGACATATATGAACACAGCGAACATGGTTGTTGTAGACTTTTAATATAGAGACACAGTAATCATGGCTGTAATAGACTTATTAAAACTAAGTGACATCTGTTGTCAAGGCAATTATGAGTTTAAATCAAGAATACAGTAATCACAGCCAACGAAAAACGTACTAGATGACAGTTGCCATGGAAGTTAACTATTTTTGGGAGGTTTCAGTTTTAGGACAAAACTGCCAATAGCATTTCGGAAGACAACAGTGGAAGGAAAACAATGACATTGGTCTATGAGAGAATAGATGAAAAATGTATCATGTCGTAGATTTAAGTGCTATATTAGGTGTACATACATTACCTAAATACAAAAGAAATAAACGAACGAATGAAGAAAACTCATTGGTATTTCTATTAGTCTTTACATTGTTTTCTGCAGCAACTGACGCATTTTTATGGAAATGAAGTACACACACGACCGCAAAAGAAAAATCCACATATTGACCATAATTAATTTTATTTCTTATAATATACTACAATACTAATACATTTAGAAACGAAACAGGCAGCAGACAAAAGAGCCTGACAAGACAGTTAAGAATGTCACAGCTTAAAGAGCGTGACAAGGCTGTTCATAACGTCACACGTTAAGAGCATGACAGGGCAGTTCGGAACGTCAAACACTAAAGAACGTGACAGGCCAGTTCAAAACGTCACAGCCTAAACAACGTGTCATAACAGTTCAGAATGCCACAGACTAAAGAGATTGAAGGTCAGTTCAGAACATCTGCCTTATTCAAACAATGTCTCTGCCTTGCCAGAATATCGTGACAGAATGTATCGATGCCTAGCATAACGTGACTTATGTTCTTTACTGGAAGTGGCTGAAGATTAAAACGTCAGTGGTTAGGTAGCTAGCTGTGTGTGTGCAGTAAAGCAAACAGCAAGGTAGAGAACTGGATGCAATAAACAAGTTTAAGGCACTGTTGTGAAATCCATATTTTGTCACATCTGAAATTTTGATTAAATTGATATAATGTGAACTCGGTGGTAATCAAATAAATATCAGTATATTCGTATTGGTATATAATGCTAAGAATAAATAGATTCTGGTGAGGTTACCGATTGAGTGCAAATTTGTTTCAGTGGTGGACACATCTTAGATAATTTGGTTCGGTGTCATTTTAAAAAGTTATAATTGTCCATGTAATTAAAAATATATAGTCTACTATAAACAACAGTTGATATGTGTTGAAATAAATTATAAAACAGTAATGTATAATAATATAGAATTGTATAATATATAGTTAACAATTACGACATAACAATACGATTAATTACAAACAACATGTTGTAATATGAATTGTTGACTTACTTAACTTACCTCCTTGGATTCCCCGTGAAACAAAGGGCATCGACAACAGCTCTCCATCGCACTCTCTTCTGGGCAGTCTTTTTCAGTTCACCCCACGACAGGTTACCGCTCTTCATTTCCTCTTTGCAGGATCGTCTCCAGGTGATCTTCGAGCGACCGACCCGTCTCTTTCCCTGGGGGTTCCACTGCAAAGCCTGCCGGGTGATGTCCTGTTTGGGTTTCTTCAGGGTGTACCCTATCCATTGCCATTTACGCCTGGCAATCTGCTGATTGATGGGTTCTTGGTTTGTCCGCTGCCACAAATCAGTGGCAGCGGGCATCTGCCCACCTGATCTTCATTATGTTGCGAAGGCAGCCGTTGACGAATACTTGGAGTTTGTTGGTTAGGGTGTTGGTGACTCTCCAGGTCTCTGAGCCATAGAGGATGACAGACTTAACGTTGCTGTTGAAAATTCGTAGTTTTTTTGCGCACATATATGAATTGTACAGTGTAATAATACACCTATCATACATACGCACAGTATTGCGTACTAATGCAAACGATATAACTTGAATAATGCAAGAGCACACACACCATTCAAGAAATTAAACATAAAAATCATAAACATACCATGTGCATTTATCTTGTAAAATACCCCATCCCATACAAACACATTAAAACAAATGTGAACAAAACACAACGCCTCCAACTTCACCCAAAACATAAACAAAACACCCAACCCTGCCAGTAAAATCCACAACAAAACAAACACAAAATCAAGGCTGTAGTCGTCGTCGCCAGACACCCCACAGCATAAACCCACCACCACAATCCTCCTCCTCCTCCTCCTCATCATCATTAGTGAAATTTTTATTTACTAAACAGGTGTACGTGACCATGTCGATGCCGGGGAAAGAAGCCCGGGCGTACGTGAAGAACAAACAAGGGGAGACAGTCGGCTTCCAGAAGATCATTAGCCTAAAGGACATGTTCCCCGACAACGTCATCAAAGAGGACGAAAATGAGTCTAAAGATGCGGTGCAGTTTGTTATCGAAGGGGTAGTTGAAGGCGTGCAGCTGGCCAACCACAAAATCAACCTCAAAGGAGAGAAAATTATTAAGCAGGCGGAGGAGTGAGTAAGAAGTGCCAGTGTGAAAAGGTCGGTCAAAGAAGAGGCTGAAGGACACCCAGGTCGTGAGTGATGTAAAGAGTTGATGTAAAAGACTTTCAGATAACGGATGCAGTGAGATGGTTCAAGAACTCCCAAATCTTGAGTACAATTAGGCGATGTAATTAGAAGAACTGTACAAGTGAAATCTAAGTATTGTAAGCTGATGTCAAGGTCATTCAAACCAAGAGTACTGTCAGGTGATTAAAGAACAAACATGTATTGAATGCAGTTAGGTGATTTAAAAACTACTCATTCCTATCGTGAGTTCAAAGAAGCAATGCAGGCGCTGGATAAGCAGGAAACTGTAATAGTGATAAGCAGCGAACACTTTCAATGTGTGAAATAACTTTGGTCTGCGTAAATAAAGTTGGAAAGTTTATGGATTAAATTGAGTCAAATCGCCATTGAAGAAAGGGATGGTGCAGACACAATATGCTTTGAATGAAGGGTTATTTTTATTAAAAGGGTGATGATTTGCTGTGTTATTTACAAACCTTTGAATTTATTATAAAAAATATCGGGTTTTGTTTTGTTAATGACCTGAATCGTACATATAATTAATTATACAAAGAACTTCAAGATTTTCTAAGGTCAGTACGATTATATTTTATAAGGAAGACTGGGACGAGCTGTTTGTAGGGCAGTGTAATATTAGTAAGGAGACTGAAAGAAAATCGGTCGATTACTGCCTAGAATGGTAGCACTCTCTAACCGAGATAAGACAATAGACTGTGATATAGGACGCTTTCGTGAGTTGAATAAACATTGTTCAAAGTCCAAAGAAGTGAGTGATGGTTTTGTGTATCTTTACGCGCACACATTCATATGCAGAATTAATATATATTAATATCTTTTTTTGAAATAACTTCTACGTGTTTATGTTAATTTTGCAACGCCTTACATGCATACACTGCCAAATACACAAGCATACTAGCTCTTTCACACACACAAATGCAAAGACACTGTCTGATATACACGAACTCTCTTCCTCTCTCACACAAACACAATACTCACAACACTCATAGAACACACACCATTCACAACACACACTGGTTTCACAACAAACATAATACACATAGCACACACATCATATAGAGCGCGCACATCACACAGTACAGAGGGGAACAGAACTCAGAGATTACACAGCACACACATTACGCACATCACTCACAATACACACAGTACACTCAGCACAAATCGCACTCACATCACACACAATACACACAGTAGACATAACACACACAACACTCACAGCACACACAACAGTCATAACACATACAAGTACACACAGCACACATAGTGCACATAGCACACAGTACACAGAGCACATATACAGACATAGTACAGATCACACACAGTACACTGAACACTCAGCACAAAACACAGTACCCACATCACACACAGTACACACAACAATAACAGCACATACAGTACAAACAGCACCCAGAGCATTCACAACACACAAAGCACTCAGTTGAAACAGCACTCAAAGCACACACAACACACAAAGTACATACAATACACACAACACTCACATACACAACATTCACAGTACACATGCACATATCACTCACATAATACACAGTACACAGAACACACACAGTACACACAACACGCACATCACACGTAATACTCAGTACTCACAGCATACACAGTACTCAGATCACACATCAATCACAGCACACACAGTACACATATCAGTCATAACTCTTACAGTGCACATAGAACACACAACTCACACCGTACTCATAGCACATATAATATTCACAAAACTCAAGGTACACACTGCACACATAGTACACACAACACTCACAACACACACAGAACACAGAGTTCTCAGAGCACACAGTAACACTCTCAGCACTCACATCGCACACAACACCTACGGTACACACAGTAAACAGAATTCACACACCACTCACAGCACACAGAAATCAGAGCACAAACAGTAAACCCAGCACTCACAACACCCACTCCACCCACAGCACACACAGTGAGTAAATTTGCCTCTCCCTATTTTAAATTTAAATTGTTATATATATTGTTACATTGTCAGAGTAACCTGACCTTGGTCACACCATATGGTGATGTTTTTCAAAGTGTCTGAGTTGAAGTAAATAGTTTGAGGCAAGAATATTCTAGATTGCTGATATAATGGAAACTGAGCGAGTAGTTCCTATTACCCAATGATCATGATTTATGAGGACGAGACTCTCCAATGAGCTGAGTTAAAAAATAATTAACTTGCTGTAGAATATTCTACTCCCTAATCACTTTTGAATCTGGAGTATAGGAAGAACGTCTGGCTTTGAAGGCAGTCATTAGGTTGATGGTGAGTTGAACTGACTGAGAGAGAATGGACTTAGAAACATTTCATGCATTTTACTATTGATATGTTGCTTGTGTTTATGTAGAGATGTACTATGTGAGTTGACCTTTATTACTACATGTGTTGAACAAGGCTGTTCACATATAGTTTGCTAAGAAGACATGACATTGTTTGAAATGCTATACTTATTGTGCCACATGTGTGCATGAGGCTAATGAATACCTTTGGAGGAAACTGTAAGTTGAGAATGGAGTGTGAGGTGGAGTGGAATTATATTGTGATGAACAGGAAACTTAGACTTGCTACTTAATTATATATATATACACATAAAATTGAGTGTAGAGATTAAAGTTTCAAGGTTACAGTTCCCCTCCACATGTTCGCTGGTTATAAGATGGATGATCAGAAAAATGCAGGAGCATCTTTGTGGTGTGTGTAAGCATAAGAGTACCACACACCCCTACTTTTGATGCATCACCACAAGGGATGCTAAGTACATCAGTACAGTGAAGTTACAAGAATCATTGTGATCGTGTTCTGCTTAAGAAGCTGACATGGCAAGGAGAGTGCCAGGTTGGTTGAGAGGAAACAATGTCAGTGTTTTCCACACATGAGGCAGGAGGCACGTGCTGTCATGGGGACATTTTGACATTTTGACATTGTTGCAAAGGCCTTTGAAAGACCATTGAATGAGCACTTAATCCAAGTCACATAAAAAGACAATAAATTATATACTTCTAATAACTCAATTTCTACACTCTGACAGGACTAACCTGCATTTTGTAGTGAGTCTATTGTTGAATTGTAATTATATATTTTTATATAAAGAGAGACTGTATAAATAATAGCTATGCAAATGTGAATTTGTGGAATATTGATGTCAAGGTAAATATGGTGATATTCTGTTTCTAGTATCCTATGCCAGTCATATGTTAAATGCAGTTGAATAGAAAGAATGTCTTGGAATTGTTTGGGCAGTTCAAAAATTCAAAGCCTACCTATATGGCAAGCATTTTGTCATTCAGAAAGATCATCAACCTCTCACCTACTTAGCCCACTCGACTATAGCAAATGGATGTTTGACCAGGTGGTCATTATTACTACAACAGTATAGCTATACTGTGGAAATCATGAAGGGCACTGATAATGTAGGGGCCAACTATTTGTCCAGAGCAGTAGAGATGGAAATTTAAGAGTCCAGTACATAAGTCTTTGTAATTGCTGAGAAAACTTTCTATAAATATTTTGTGTCTTCTCTAGGGTAAAGACTAAGGAATAATCTTACCCAGAGTTCATTTAAATGATGCTAAACTGATTGTGTATTTGTATTTTCTTATCAGAAAAGAGAAAAGAAATGATGGTAATGATTTTTGCCTTTGATTTTCATTTGTATTCATTAAGTGATCAAATACAACGGTTCATGTTCCAACTTATAATGAGAGTAAGTAAAATGATGTTTGTTATTTTAATTCTTAATGATTCTTGAGGGATGTAAAAGTATATTATCATGTTTCTAAACATGTCCAATTAATTATTCATATGTCTTAAAACTGACATTTTAATCTCATGAATATTTCTAAGTATGTCTTGAAATCAACATAGAAGTTTGGTCTTGTGAATTATTATTCGTTTCATGCTATGGAGGAAGTTTCACTGGTATTGTTTCAAATTTACTCCTAATAAAGTAGATAGTAGATGTTAACAGGATGAATAGCATCTCAAAAGGGAGGGGGTATGTGACAAAGTAAATTGGCCTCTCCCTAATTTGAATTACAATTTTATATAAATTATTAAATTGTTAGAGTAACCCGAACTTGTGCACACCTTATGGCGTTATTTTTTGAAAGTGTCTGAGTTGAAGTAAACAGCTTGATCAAGAATATTCTAGATTGCTGACATAATGGAAACTGAGTGAGTAGTTTCCTATTACCCAATGATCATGATTTATGAGGACGAGACTAGTCGATGAGCTGAGTTTAAAAAAATCACTTGCTGTAGAAAATTCTACTCCCTAATCACTTTTGAATGAGGAATAGAAGAAGAAAGTCGAGCTTTGAAGGAAGTTGTTAGCTTGATGGCGAGTTGAACTGACTGATTGAGAGAGAATGGACTTAGAAACATTTCATGCAGTTTACTATTGATGTGCTGCTTGTGGTTATGTAGAGATGTACATTGTGAGTTGACTTTTATTACTACAAGTGTTGAACTAGGACGTTCATATGTAGTTTGCTAAGAAGACATGACATTGTTTGAGATGATATACTTATTGTGCCACATGTGTATATGGGGATAATGAATTCCGTTGCAGGAAACTGTAAGTTGAGAATGCAGTGTGAGGTGGAGTGGAATTATGTTGTGATAAATGGGAAACTTAAACTTGCTCCTTAATTATATGTTTCAGTGAGCAAGTGCCTTTTGGATTTTGAGTCTTGAGTGTGGAGATTCAAATTTCAAGGTTACAGTTCGCCTCCACATGTTTGCTGGTTATAAGATGGATGACTGGAAAAATGCTGGAATGTCTGTTGTGGTGTGTGTAAGCGTAAGGGAGTATGCTACACCCTTACTTTTGATGCATCACAGCAAGGTTGCTAAGTACATCAGTACAGTGAAGTTACAAAACCATTGTGATCATGTTCTGCTTAAGAAAATGACAGACAAGGAGAGCACCAGGTTGGTTGAGAGGAAACAACTCATCAGTTTTTTTCATGCATGAGGTGGAAGACACATGTTGTCACATGGACATTTTGACATTGTTGCAAAGGCCAGTAAAAGACTGTTAAAGCAATGCTTAATCCAGGTCTGTAAAAAGATTATAAAAAGATTATAAATTATCTACCTCTAATAACTCCAGTTCAGTTCTCTGATAAGACTAACCTGCAATTTGTATTGACTCTATTTTTTAATTGTAATTATATTGAGAGAGAGAGAGAGAGAGAGAGAGAGAGAGAGAGAGAGAGAGAGAGAGAGAGAGAGAGACTGTATAAACAATAGTTATATGAACATGATTTGTGGAATATTGATGTCAAGTTATCTATTTCATTGTAATTTTCTTATGAATATTTTATTGTTTATTTAATAAATTTATTGACCTTCTTATGAATATTTATAATCTTATGTTGGAGAAGAAAGTGGGTGAATGGGGGATCGCTAAAAGTCAGATTCGTCTTCTCCTTTAGTAAGAAGTTTTCTACTCATGGAATCGAGAAAACGTTTACAGCACCCAAATATCCACCAAGTGAGAGAGAGATGAGGGGTGTCTGCTGGAGGATCATTAATAAAATAAATTAAGATTCTCATCACTTGTAATTAATTATCAAAGAATAATTAATAATATTAATCATTTCATTAACTAAGTGGCGTTCCTGTTACATTTAGCATACATATCACTCACAGAACACCCAACACACACAGTACACATAGCATAGATCATATATAGTGCACAAAACACACACTGTACACATAGCACACATTGCGCACACATTACACAACACTTACAACACACAGTACACACATCACAAACACTACACACAGAACTTACAGCACACAAAATACACATAGCACGCATAATACTCACAGTACACACTGACACCGTCCAGTACACATTAATACGCTTAAGAGCATTAGCACGTAATAGGAACTCATCTTTCAAATATAATTATTTGATGGATTTATTCATTGTTTGTGTTCTCCAGACTAAGGAAACAATAATATGATTTATGTATTTATTGGTAATGTTCTCCAGACTATGGAGACGGCAGTTAAACCATTAGGGAAGGACAATAATGAACCATTAGGGAAACATAACTCTTGAGGTTTATTGTTCATGTTACCATTTAATGAACGCGTCCATTTGTTGTCATTCGCAATTGGACTAGATTGGAAAGGGATAAAGAACTTGATAATAACGTAAGCGAAATTAGTATCTTTTCATATTTTTCATCATGTTTTTTTCTATCTTTAATAATAATATCTTCTGTATACCCCTTCCTTTGTTTTCATTATCATTGCTATTAAATGGAATAAGCTTATGACTGCAATTCAGTATACATAGCTTTATTTCATAGAAGAATAAGTCAAACGAGGATTAATTAAAAACAAACTTTGCATTTTATTTATTTTATTATGATCACACGCATACAAAAATCGTACATGAAAATATTGATCATATTATTTGGAACATTCTCTCTAGAAAAAAAAATTATTGTCCTAGACATTGTCAGAAACCTAACTAGAAAATAATATATATGCCTTGTCTTTTCTATCAGGATGAAAATCTACTTTCAAATATTTTTATGTCCCCGTTCTAACCAGAAGGTTAAAGAAGAAGAAATATACTTTGTTTTATTATCATAAGTCTAAATATGAAAGGAGTGTTTCATTTGCTCGCTATATTAAAAATCGTAAATAAGAAAATACATTTTGTGTTTATTATGATAGGAATCGACCCTCAAAACTATTAGTTTCCTCGTTATAATAAAAAATTAACTAAGAAACACCACGCTTTGTTACTATTGATAGAAAGTTACCTATAAAAAAGCGTTTGTTGTCTTTGTTATAATCAAGAACCTAACTAAAACGTCCATATATTATTTTTATAATAATCAGAAATCTAGTTCAAATATCAACAACGATTTGTCTTTTTTATTATCAAAAGCCTTACTAAGAAACATATTTTTCCTAACTACAAAGAGCAGTCCATTTTATTTGAGATGATTTAATTAGGACCTAACTAAAGAGTATTGTCTTGGATAGAAGCAGACACATATTTGCGATGATTAGAATAGAAAAAATAAACAAAAACGTGTCCATATTATGACCAGAACCTAACTAAAACCATCCAATAAAAAAAGTGTTGATTTTGTTAGCTTCAGAAAGTTGACGAATGCTTTCTCAACGGTATTCTTTAAAAATATTTCTGAATGCTCAAACCCTTCGGTCGTGTCATCGTCACTTTGAAGTATTTCCCGTCCTTTTTTTGATTGGGCTGTTTGGAATAAATAAACAGTAAATTATTACGTAGCCAGCAGGCAATTTCTTAAGCATTTCTACTGAACGTTTAAGTAATATTTATACGTTTCTGCTTTGAAAGAATCAAGTAAATATGATGGAAGACATAAATGGAAGACTTTGCACAATATTTTTAATCGACTAAATTTACTTGTTAGATTAATTGTAGTCTAGGTCCATCATTCAAATCTTTCTTCAAAGGTTGAGCCTTGTTGCTAGACTAACGATTTGGTCCTTCTGATTGATCAATGCATACAAACTCAAGAGACAATGATGACATTAGTTCATATGCAATAAGGATTTAAAATGGCGACCACATGTTCCCAGCGCATCGTACTCTTTTATAGAAAACTGCTACATTCTGTCAGAACCAAACAGGGGATTGCATTCAGTAGGTAATGGAGATTTACGAGGAGATGACAACTTAGTATTATGCATTTGGTTTTAAAATCTAAAATAGGTCAACTTACCAATATATATATATGGATTTAAAAAATCTAAAATAGGTCAACATAGTATTATGTACATGGTTTTAAAATCTAAAATAGGTCAAATTAGTATTATGCATATGAATTTAAATTCTAAAGTAGTCATATAATCAAAAGAGATTTTGTTTGCTTCATCAAGATGGAAACTACTTCCAAACTTAAGGACTATTATAACTATTTATTTTTGTCAGTCCTCTCTTTTACCGTTCCAAGCTTGGACTTCACGTCTTCTGGAATTACTTTAGAATTGTTGTACACTTCTTTACCACCGTCATTCGTTCCCGTCATGCTAGCTATATAGTCACTGTAATAAAGGAAAATTATACATGCATGGATTAAATGCTAGTTATGTTATGTAAAATTAATTTTGCTATAAAATTATTATTCTTTTTCATGTTGTGATATTGCAAAATAATCTTAATTTTATGGATATAATGAAGAGAATTTATAGTATCATAATGCATTTACTGATGTACAATGTGGTTGATGTAAGTTATTATAAATTATACTTATGATACAAAATGAATTTGTAATATAAAATATGAATTTATTGTAATTTAAAATACACTTTCATATATAATAATGGATAAAATAACTCTACCATATATAAATAGCGTTTCTTATTTGGTATAAGGATCTGAAAGATTCATAAATGATCCGATATTTATTATTAGTTAACAATAATGTTTCCAATAATTCATTTTACGTTTTAGGGAATTATTGTGGCAATAAAAGTATTTATAAGTATTGCAGATAACAGGAGAGCTTTTATGGTTGTTGGGACAGGAAACGTAACATTTCTAAAGATGGACTAGTATCAGACTAACAATTGTTTCATATTAATTCAAGTTTATTACAAATGCTAATGGCAAAACTAACTAACAACTAACTAATTAACTAACTAACTAACTAACTCACTCGCTCTCACTCACTCACTCGAGAATATTTAAATATTAGTTAATAAATATTGTTTATTTGTTTTTTTTAAATAATTTGAGAATTATTTGTCCAAAGGAAATTTATATATTTTATTAGCTATAATTACCTACATTAGCAATTAGATATATTATTATTTGGCTACTGACACTAAGTACATTAATATAAAGTTACAACTTCAACATTAGACTCTTAATCACAGCATATTACAGCATACGATTTAAAATCAACCGAAAATATCTCTTACCTTCCTGATGCCATCCATTGAAATTGGCCGCGACCAAGAGCACCTACTTCATAAAGCAGTGTGACAGACTTTTTGTCGTTCTCATTAACAAAAACATCAACTGGCAAAGTAGGAAAAAAGAGGTAAAAACTCAAAAGGAAATTTTAAGACACATTTTTCTACTATCTATCTATCTATCTATCTATCTATCTATCTATCTATCTATCTATCTATCTATCTATCTATCTATCTATCTATCTATCTATCTATCTATCTATCTATCTATCTATCTATCTATCTATCTATCTATCTATCTATCTATCTATCTATCTATCTATCTATCTATCTATCTATCTATCTATCTATCTATCTATCTATCCGTCTGTCTGTCTATCTATCTATCTATCTATCTCCCCATATATAATAATAATAATAATAATAATAATAATAATGTGTCTCGATAGTCCAGTGGTTAGAGCAAAGGTGTCTCGATAGTCCAGTGGTTAGAGCAGAAAAAACCTCACCCAGAAGGCTACGGGTTCAATCCCAACTCTGGACTATCGAGGGAGGGAAAAGCGGCTCCCTCCAAAATACACGCTTGCCCATCCCATTCATGATGGAGAAAACTAACTTTGATTCCATACCGGATCAGACTTCGCCCGGGTTAACAAGATCTGCGCTAGGCACTGATGTTTCGGGGTGTTCTAGTGAAAAATGGGCTACTGAAACGCAAGCAAAAACTAGGAGGAAATGGACCAGAGAGGAAAACATACAAATCATGGTTTCTTACTATCAAAGCCAACCAACAACAAGAAGATATAGAAAACGAATGTATGAACACTCGCTCAAACACCATCCAGATGATATGATCAGTGAACAGCGGCTCCTGGAAGATAAGAGAGCGATACTACAAAATAGGCTTCTTACAGTCCTAGAAATTCAAGAGATAGAACAGCAACAAGCGAACACTACAATCCGATACACTGACACTGAAGACAATGAAAAATTCACAGCCTCACAACAGTCAATTCCACTTGACAACCTCGCTGGGGAAATTCCATGCGACTTCACTGAAGAACAGCAACGCTTGTTTGAAGACATAAAAAGCTTCATGGACAAAAATAAGTCACGTGAAGGCAGAACCCCAACAAGAAGGCTGCAAAACAACAAAGCTCTAAGGACAGCAATTGAGAATGCAAATGAAGTACTAAAACGTATCCCCACAAAAGATATCACAGAAACCAACAGTCTAATATACGCCAATGCAAAGGTAATTGAAAGTTATATAAGGCCAGACACAGTACAAACACAGAAACCATCAGTACCACCATGGAAGAAGAGAATAGAAAAGAAAATAGAGTGTACTAGAAGAGAAATAAGCCAAATGACAGCAGCAGAACAAAATAATGGAAAACTAAAGGCAAAATTGGTTACCAAATACAATCTCAACTGCAGAAGCACTAAGACTGCAATAGAAGTTGCAAAGCAAAGACTTCAAGGACTCAGTCGCCGTCTGAAGAGATACACTGCAAGAGGTCAGCAATTCCAACAGAACAAAATATTCCGAACTGACCCTGGAAGACTATACCAAGAATTCAAAGGAAATTCCAGAACAGAACAACAAATACCAAACATTCATGATACCAAGACCTTCTGGGAAAACATTTGGAGCAATCCAAATACGCATAACACCTCCGCCAGATGGATTCAGGAACTGAAAGATGATCATAAAGAGACACCTGAACAATGCACCGTCACAATCAGTGAGAAAGACATTAAGAAGAAGGTACGAAAGATGGCAAACTGGAAAGCCCCAGGCCCAGATCAAGTACAAATATTCTGGCTGAAACATCTTACCTCCTTACATGGCAGACTTGCTGAACAATTGCAAGACATACTAAACAAACCAGGAACCCTACCAGCATGGATGGTAAAAGGAAAAACAAGTCTGATTATGAAAGATCCACAGAAAGGCACAACACCAAACAACTATCGTCCAATCACTTGCCTATCAACCACCTGGAAGTTACTATCAGGAATTATAGCTGACAAAATCATGACTCACCTTGAAACAAACAAACTTCTAAACAATGAACAAAAGGGTGCTAGAGCAGGCAGCAGAGGAACGAGGACCGATTGGCAATTGATAAGGCAATAGTGACTGACAGCAAGAAACGAAGAACAAATCTTGCAACGACATGGATTGATTATCAAAAGGCCTATGACTCAGTCCCACATTCATGGATAATTGAAACATTAAAATTGTACAAAGTAGCGCCATCAATACAGAACCTAATTCAGGAGTGAATGAAAAACTGGAAAACCACCCTCACATGCAACAACACAAATACTGCAGACATTGCAATAAATTGTGGAATCTTCCAAGGTGATTCCTTATCGCCACTGCTGTTCTGCATTGCCCTGAATCCTCTCAGTCAAGCGATCCAGAAAACAGGGTTAGGATACAAAATGAAAGCAGGACAGGTCATCAGCCATGAGAAATGTGGACGAATTATCATCCAGAAAGGCAAAGTCAAAACAACAGAGGGCCTGCAATTCGACATCGGAAAAATCAACGATGTTTCAATGTAAAATGGATATAAGTATCTTGTGATACTACAACATCAAGAAAAAGAAGTGAAGTCCAAAGTTAAGAGAGAATATGAAAAACGTGTTAGACAAGTCCTGAAGTCCAAGCTAAATGGGGCGAACAAAATACAAGCCCTTAATGCATACGCAATACCTGTAGTAAGCTACACTGGAGGTATCATAGATTGGACAGCAAATGAAATAAATGAACTGGACAGGAAAACAAGAAAACTACTCACAATACATAAAGCCTTACACCCCAAAGCAGATGTAGACAGGCTCTATGTATCTCGAAAAATGGGAGGCCGAGGTATGAAGAAAATCAAACATGTCATTGAAGCAGAAGTCATTGGCCTTGTGGACTACATCTGGAATAACAACAAAGATGATCCACTGATAGAAGCAGTAAAAATGAGTGGACTACTCCAACCCCCAGAAACAGACAAAGAAACATGGAAGAAAACAACGAAGCAAGAACTAGCACATACATGGAGCCAGAAACCTCTGCATGGCCAGTATGTACGACAAGCCGGCGAAATATCAACAAAGCAATCAACGTACAAATGGTTGAAAGAGGCAGGATTGAAAGCAGAAACAGAAGCACTCATAACAGCTGCACAAGATCAAGCACTCAACACCAAAGCACACAAAGCGAAAATCATGAAAATTTCAAATGATTCCAAATGTCGACTCTGCAAATCCATGGATGAGACAACAGAGCACATACTATCTGGATGTCAGGTTCTGGCTGGAACGGAATACACCAAACGACACGATGAAGTGGCAAAACACATACATAGAAATCTGTGTGAGAACTATGGCATACAAACCCCAGAAAGAGCATGGATGCATCAACCAGAAGCAGTCACCGAAACAGAAGAAGTCAAAATACTGTGGGACTTCGAGATAAGAACAGATCAGGTGATTCCTGCATGAAGACCAGACATTGTAGTTCTCATAAGGCCAACAGAACAGTATCAATCATTGATGTCGCTGTTCCAAGTGATAGAAACATAAAAACAAAAGAAAGAGAAAAAATAGAAAAATACCAAGACCTCAGATTAGAAATCCAGAGACTGTGGAATGTAAAAGCAGAAGTGATACCTATAGTGATAGGAGCCTTGGGGAACTTAACATCTGAATTGGAAGGCTACCTGAATAAACTCCCTGGAAACCACAGAATCGCTCCACTACTCAAAGCAGCGCTCCTCGGAAGTGCCCACATCCTCCGTAAAACCTTGGATCTCCCAGAATCTTGGTAAGATTCCGAGACCTTGGATCACAACCGACAGTCAAATAGAAGTCGTGGAAAGAAGAATAATAATAAATTATTACAATTTAACAATAGAGTCGATATAAATCACAGGTTAGTTCTATCAGAGAATAGAAATGGAGTTATTAGAAGTAGATTATTACAATCTCTAACATAACCTGGATTAAAGGCTTCTTCCACAGTCTTTGCCTGCCTTTGCAACACTGTCACAATGTCAAAATGTCCACGTGACAACACGTGTCGCTCACTTCACACATGGAAAACACTGACACACTGTTTCCTCTCAACCATCCTGACACTGTCTTTGCCATGTCACTTTCTTGAGCAGAACGCGATCACAATTATTCTTGTAACTTTTCTGTACTGTTGTACTATGTATCCCTTGCTAGGATACATCAAAAGTGCATTGCGCACTCCTTAATGCTTATACACACTGCAACAGATGCTTTCCCCATAGCTTCCCGGTCATTCAACTTATAACAGTGAATATGTGGAGTGAAACTGTAACCTTGAAAGCTGAAGCTTGAATCTGAACAATTAAGACTCAAAAGACAAAATCCTGAACTTCAAACTTGAAACTCAAAAGTCAAAAGGCACGTGCTCACCACAACATATAATTAAGGAGCAAGCGTAAGTTTATAGTTCATCACAATATAGCTCCATTCTATCTTACATTCCATCCTCAACTTACACTGTCCTGCAATGGTATTCATTAGCCCCAAACACAGACGTGGCACAATAAGTACAGCATAATAATGTAACGATTTCTTAGCAAAGTACATGTGAACAACCTAGTTCAACACTTGTAGTAATAAAAGTCAACTCACATAGTACATCTCTGCACAAGTATACATATCAATTCGAATGCATGAAGTGTTTCTAAGTCCATTCTCTCTCAATCAGTTTAACTCACCATCAAGCAAACCACTGCGTTTCAAAGACAGATTTTCTTCTACTTAAATTCAAAAGTGATTAGAGAGTAGATTTCTCTACAGCAAGTGAACTCCTTAAACTCAGCCCATTGGCTAGTCTCTCTCTAGTAAATAATAATCATTGGATAATAGAAATATACTCTCTCAGTTTGCATTATGTTAGCAATCTAGAATATTCTTGCCTCAAGCTGTTTACTTCAATTCAGGCACTTTCAAAAATAACACCACAAGGAGTGCTCAATGCTGGGTCACCCTGACAATTCAACAAACTATATAAGTATTGCATTTTAAAATAGGGAGGGGCAAATTTACTCTGTCACACTATCAATCAATCAATTAATCTTTCTATCTGTCACTCTATCTATCTATCTATCTATCTATCTATCTATCTATCTATCTATCTATCTATCTATCTATCTATCTATCTATCTATCTATCTATCTATCTATCTATCTATCTATCTATCTATCTATCTATCTATCTATCTATCTATCTATCTACCTATCTATCTGAGACAGAGTACATTTGCCCTTCCTTATTTTAAAAATTAATTTTTATTGTTCAGTGTTTAATTCAAGTATTACTCTGATAAGAACTTTCCTGTGAATTGCATTGACACTATTGTTGACTATGTATTGGGGAAATTATCCAAATGTGGTTCCATTGAAATAAGTGATGTCAAGTAATATTTTCATTGTATTTGTCTTATGTATAATTGATTGATGATTTAATAAATTTTAATGACCTTACTCATATTGATAACCTTATGTTGAAGAAGAAAGTTTGTGGATGGGGGCTCGCTAAATATAGATTAAAGGCGGATTTGTCTTCTCCTTAATAAGAAGATTTTTTTTATCTACCGAAACATTGTGTGACGGTAAATGTTGTCTTTAATTTTGTGGAAGAGAGGAAATGTTTACAGTGCCCGCATATCCGCCAAATGAGAGAGACGAGTGGTGTCTGCTGGAGAATTATTAATAACATAAATTAATATTATCTTCACTTGTAATTAGTTATGGGCAATCAATTAATTAATAATAATCATTAACTAAATGGCGTTGGCTTCCACTTTCTTTCTATCTATCTATCTATCTATCCATCTATCTATCTATCTATCTATCTATCTATCTATCTATCTATCTATCTATCTATCTATCTATCTATCTATCTATCTATCTATCTATCTATCTATCTATCTATCTATCTATCTATCTATCTATCTATCTATCTATGATATATGTATGTGTGTACTTTTTCTTGTCAACACTAAATTTTGACTGCTAACAAACCAAACATGATCAAATATTGTTCTGTCTATCTAAGAAGTCAATCATCCATCTAGCAATCGGAAACAAACATTCTAAATCCAAACAAGACACAATTTATCTAGTTTTATGACTGATAATGAAATAACTTAGACATGATTAATAGTAAACTGAGGGAAAGAAACAAGCACACAGAGAAAGAGAAAGAAAGAACGAAAAAAACAAATAAAGAAACAAACAATAACATACTTTCTTCAGGCATTGTTGACAAAATCTGTAGAAAGAGAATACAAACTTATAAATTTATTAAGTGAAGTCGTTATTGTAAAATATAATTTGTTTTTCTAAATTTATGACTTAGTAAAGTAAATAGATATACCCGAAAACACTTACATTATGCTGACAGAAACACTTCTTAGTTCGCAGTAAATATTGCAAAAATAAGTGCTTGTTCTGTTTAATTTGCTATTAACATAATTATTTTCTCATCACCTCAAACATACAATTATGAAGACCGAAACTAAAGCCGATAGCAAAGGGGAATAATTCTTTTTACTATTTTTAATTAAATAGCACGTTGACTGAACTTGTGTGATGAATCGAACATACATTCTAACAGTATTATATAGTCAAAAATCTTTTCCATACAGACCCATATATATAAGGAAAACAATTAGAATCTACAAACGATGGACATTTCAAACACTAAAGCCTGTGTGAATGAAGTTTTGAAAATTTATGAGGTTTATTCTAGAAGTTAAGCAAACACCAGCCATATGTGCGAGTGTATTCTTTAAAATTATTTTGTTATTCGAATGCGAGTGCGTGTATGTTTTACAGCGACAAGGCGTTTTACAAGCTAAAGCTAGTTTGTATATGCTTTTCTGTTGCCATGTAGACGATCTCACGCGGACCCAAGATGAGACAATGAAATTGGTCACTGTTTGATTACACTGAAATTGTGTTTGATCTAATAATATACAAAGTACAGAGCTGAAGGAACTTAAAAACCTACCACTAATAACTAACTATGAAAAACATTTCTTTCTTTTGGCTGCATTTTGTTTAGTTTTTCTTGAAATAGCGCTTTAGTATTTGCTGTATTACATTGATTATTAAGCGACATTTAATTCCTAAACTAGCACGAGCTCTTTTTGTTTGAACAGAAACTGAGTAGATCACAGCAGAAGCTTTAAATTACCCACCTGACGCTAACTACAAGGTCAGATTACAATATTTTTTAAAAAGCCAATGAAAGTAGTGATACTGTACGAAAGACCGGTCCGATCACTACTCATTTACAACATTTTTAATCTGAAAGCGATGTCTATATTTGAGGAAATTGTACTAAGACGACTCGAATGGATGAAAACAGGAAATAAAAAAAAATTGCTTACTAGAAATCAGAATATAACTCTTAATTATGCACTAGAATTATAAAAGATCACTTCACTGATCAAAACTCGCCCAAGCCTTTCATGCTTTTCATTATGTTGATATTTGTAAATTATCAAATTGAAAAACATAATTTAAACCATAAACTACTGTAATAGTATCATATAAATAACTTGACATATTCATGTACTGAAATTAGTCTGAACTCATTGAAAATAACCTTAGAGCGCAAATAAAAGAAACAAAAAAAATCCCAAACAAAAATAAATCAATTATGTTACATACGTATCTTTGAATATTAAATGTTCTGTGTTTTCTTCTCTTTGGTGAAGAAAAAGTAAACTGCGACTAGTTCACGCTGTCAGCGGCTGTTTGTAGCCTCACCTTGTTTTATATACCTTTCTGAGCTTAACCTTTAAACCCCGAGTATTTTAACTGTTCAGTATTATATAGCATTACACTTTCTGATTGGCTGTAATATGAATTTGTTCATTTCTTGACCAACGAGATTAGTCATTTCAGAGGTTTGTTGTTGCTAAAATGATCCGATTGGCTGAAAGATAATTTGATTGACACGAAGACCGATAGGCGATCTAGTCAGAGGGAGTTTGAATCTGCTGATGTCATGGTATTCCATGTACACCTCGTTTAGAAATAACACTACGATGACTGCAATGCTGAAACGAAACTCCTTTTATCAAAACTTTCTTCAAATGCGAAGAATTAGAAAGATTTCAGATCATGGCGCAAATTAAGGAATTAAAAGATATTTTCATTTTATTTTATTTGGCCCAAAGAGCACTTTCTTCGAAAACTGAATTCCAAGTATGTTGTACTCATACATTTACGTTTTATTTTGCGATAACGAGCTTATCCAAATTGATACATGATAACATTTCCATACAATACTCCGAAACATTTCAAGACCAACTTTAGTTGATAAATAAACAAAAATAAAATAATATATACGCTATTATATTGTTGAGATAATAGTTTGAAAGGAAAAAACTATATATATATATATATATCTTTTCAAACTCTTGCCCAACAGCCTGGCAGCACACTACGAACTATTTTATTTATTAATCATTATAAAAAGAACGGGTGACTTTAATTAAAATTGATGCCCAATGAAACATTCCAAGAACGTGACTAAGATGATTTAACAACGACCACTTTGCAGTACTGACATGGATTTGAGAGATTGTTATTTGTCCCTATTTATCAGTTATTCTTTGATTGATTTACTAAACATTGTACAAATACTGAAAGTCAGATACTTAAGCAAACAAATAATTTAGTAAGAGTAAATGTAACCAATCGCTAAATGAAATCATTGTTGCCATGTTCAAAGCATATTTAAGAAAAACGAAAGTCTAACGCGGGTATTTATGTTCATCGAATTCAGACTCGTACTTTATTTTAAAGTTTAAAATAACATCAATGAGAAAATATTTATCAGCGACATTTATAATTATATTTATAAGTCAAAACAGAAACTAACGCCAGCATGATTAATCGCATAATTAAATGTTAGCAAAATAAACTTCAGATTGAAGTAATTGTTAATTTATTATATTGTATTTTACTTTGAATAGCATGTAAAAACATAAAAAGAACATTTTCAGTTTTTTAAAAAAATTTCAGAATAACAAGTTAGACAAGAGAGCACGTTTTCAATTTGCATACATTGCGTTTCGACCGAAAACGTTTACTATACTTCTGCAGTTGAGCAACATTTCGACTACATGACGCGCCAGGAGCTTAGTGTTTCAGGTACACTATCTATCTATCTATCTATCTATCTATCTATCTATCTATCTATCTATCTATCTATCTATCTATCTATCTATCTATCTATCTATCTATCTATCTATCTATCTATCTATCTATCTATCTATCTATCTATCTATCTATCTATCTATCTATCTATCTATCTATCTATCTATCTATCTATCTATCTATCTATCTATCTATCTATCCATCCATCCATCCATCTATCTGTCTATCTGTAAATGCGAAAATGAAGTTTATTACATTAACATAAATTTAATATAAGTCTATTTTTATTTTGAATTTTATTTCTTCCTTTATGGCAAAATTTATCTCCAAATTTTGCATGTAATATATTTGTAAGCCGTTTAGACAACTGATTTGATTCCGTCGAGAAAAGGAAGACAAAGGAGTGAATTGAATAGCAGTGATCCGCATAGTTCTTGTATGATCGACAGACACCCGCTCTGATTACGTCATCATACGCGTGTCACAGGCAGGTGGTGAGGTTCGAACATCGGGGTTAGCCCCTAGGGAGTCGAGACAAATGATAAGAATGTCGACCCCTTAGTGCATGCTTGCTCAACCATAACTATTTAACAAAAGATCGGAATAATAGCACTAATTGCACCGGAAGGTAAGAAGGTACTCGAAACCTAACTCGAAAAACCGATTCCTTAAATAGGGCGACAGCGCTAATTAATTTCACTACGAGTTTTCTTGAAACCCGCAACAACTTCCTGTGGTGATAGGGCAGAATAAGACAGAATAAGAGATATCTGAAATGGTAATTATACTTGTAAATAATGCTTCGAATTTTTCCTTATTTCAATTTTTCAAGTTGTATTTTCGTACAAATGCTTGTATTTAAAATGATTGAAACTTGTAATGTTATTCTTGGTGTCAAACAAAACACTTGTAAAGAAATTCAAAAGAGAACCAAGAATGAAATTACAGACTTAACGCTTAGCAAAACATGAAATGATGTACGCAAAAACACTTGTATATTCCACAGCTCGGAAGTCAAAAGGAGTAATTGAAATGGTGAAGTCACAAAGGTTAACTCAAAGGGTTACTTCAGAAGGTTACTTCATGAGGTGACATCAAAGAAATTCTAACAACCAATAATATCAGAAACTTCAGCTTTAACTTCACTAAAGACCTTGGCACTGAGTACCTGGTCTACAGATACTGTCATTGAGCATTACTGGACTGTTGTGTGAAAAACCCAGCTGATCAAGAAAACGACAGAAAGGTTTACAACAGTAAGAATTGTCTGACAAGATTTACTTGGAGAAACGCAATTGGATATTATGCGTCACACAGGCAAGACGGCCTGTGACGGAGAGAGTGACTTTTCGAACCGAGATAATACTGTCAGGGAGACATAATACTGTCGGGGAGACTTGTATTGGTATGTAAATTTCACTAGTAATATGAGTTTCTGCCAAGTGGAGAAATCTACAACTTGACAAATTCACAGAGTAATGAATGACTCAGTATTTTAGTGCAACAAAGTTAATAACTGACTTGTGTGTGTGAGAATTTCATTTGGACTAGAATCGTAACCTAGGACACTTCATTAATAACTAGAACAATGTATGTGTAATGAGTGCCTGACAAGAACTGTGAGCAGTGAACAGTTAGCAGGAGTGAAGTGAAAGACTTTTGCAAGCTTGTTCAACCGTAACCAGTATTGCGCGTCAGCTGCCAGCGCCGGGCGTAGACGGATACAACAACCACAAATCACATCAGGTGAATGCTTACATATGTTGCGTTATATGTCTGTAATTGTTCTGTGATTAATGTGAATTTCTGATTTTTATTCTTTTCTTTATAGTCTATTTTAGTGATTATAACAAGGATAAATTTCTTGATTCATTGAAGACCTAGTAATTGTTCTAGGCAACGTATTAGAATTATTTGTTATTATTATTATTATGTTTATACTGTATTAATTTCTAGTAATGTTTCTAGAGAATTAATATATATTACTAATATTCTTATAATAAAGTTTAGAGTGATAGACTTTGAGTGATCTGCAAACTCCGATATCGCCTTGAGTGTAAATTAATTGTTATTCTATTTGTAATTGATTTATTATTGTTCTTTTTTAAATAAATTCTTATTATTATACTTATCCACTCTTGTCACGTGACCAGGGGCAAATGTGTTAGAGATGACGGTGGGGGCTCGCCAAATGACATAATACATTATGACAAAAGACAGTCTAAAGACACATTTCTTAGGATAGGTCCATCATCTAATTGGGGAGATAATTGTGAGGGCCAGATAACGACTTTGTGACTGACAAGAATAGTTCAGCTAAGGCCGGTTATCTTGGACGAGTAACACCTGGAGGGAAGACATAATTAGTGACGTTCCCCAGGGCTTGACTTGGTCACTCCCAGACTGCAGAAAGACAAAGACCCTGTCTGGACTTAGTGTATGATTGCAGGAGGAATTGAATGTGGAAGGATAATTATTTAAAATTATGAATGTTATCACACATTAAGTAATCATAGACACTAGTACCATTCACACTCTCTCTCTCTCTCTCTCTAATATATATATATATATATATATATATATATATATATATATATATATAAAACTGTGGCAGTGTAAATTTGTCTTTCCATATTCCTAGACTTAATTGTTAAATTGTCGAAGTGACCCGACCTTGGGCACTCCTTATGATGGTATTTTTGTGTCAGAGTTGAAGTAAATAACTCAAGATGAGAATATGCTAGAAATTGCTGATGCAATGCAAACCAATTCCAAATTAATGAGTTGTTTTTATTGTTCCAATGGTTAAGATTTAGGAGTTCTGAGCCAGAAATATTTGGATGTTTAATGTCATAATTAATCAATGGGAAATATAACGTTTGCCAACTCAGGGCATATCAGCTAACTTGTCTGTCACCACGTTAGACAAATAAATGTCCCATAGAACGGGTCTGGCATATATATATAAATTGAAGGATTGATTAATCTACCTGGGCAGTTGTTAATATTATAGCTTATATAATAAATTTAATAATTAATAAATAACCTTTTGTCTGATATTGTGACAGCGTCATTAAATATAGTCCTGCATGTAAGAAATGGGGGCTCATCTGCAATATATTTATATGAACCAATAGAAACTTTTTATATCTGATCTCTTTTTTATATGTTTTTAATTATTTCCCTTGGCAAACAATGCATACACTTTGTAAGAACACTGGTAAGATTATCGATTGTTCTGGTGGGGATATTTTTCATTCTTTGAATTCATTTTGATTGTGTTGTGCATGTATTCTTTCAGGTTGCTAGATATATGTACAGATGTGTTAGCATATTGTGAGATTATAGCCAAGTTGTAGTTTGAGTGCTGTTACATGTCTAACAGTTGGATTGTATAATAGGAAAATTGTAGCATTGCTGTTATACAGGGTGATTTAATGGTTTGTGTGATTGACTAAGTAAATCATTGTGAAGGGATGTCAATATATTGTACTGCCACTAGAAAATTGTGTGAGTTAAGTGGGGTGACAACAGACTTCAACAGAGTATTATATTTAGATGATTTTCTAAACATAGAGATATTGTGTTACTGTAGGTTGACCTAGTATTATGGGCAGGTTTGATTGTGTGCATAGCAATACAGAGATTTCTAAGTGATTTATTTTAGAACAGGGTTTCTAAATAACAAGATAGTGAACAGATTATTGAGAATCTGCTGAAAGAAGGTATTCTGCTAGGATATAAAGATGAAGACATATCAAATTATGTCAGAACGAGTTTAAGGAAAGGGTAAAATTAGAGAAGGCTGGAAAAGGAAGTATGAATGGAAGAATGCAAAGCAAAAGATCTGAGGAGACTGAAGCTAAGAGGTCAGAGCAGTAATATATTCAAACCATGAAACGCTTAGAAAACAAAAATCAGAAATCAAGAAATGTAGAAGATAGTGAGGAATGCCTATAATTCAGTTATTTTTGGGGTGTAGGCAGGAAAATTGTCCTATGGGAATAAATATGTTACCCTTTAATGAACAGAAAGACTGCATAGATACTTTCATACCCGTATAAAAAAATTGCCAAAGATAACAACTTTCCTCATGAACTTTGGGCCATTCACTTATCAGGATTATTGCATGGCAGTTCAAAGGACAAATACAACAGTCTAAGCGATGGTGAGTTAGAAGATTTTGTTAAGGTAAAAGCTGCTTTATTCAGGCATTACAAACTTATTGCTGAGACTTATAGGCACAAATTTAGGCAGTTCAAAAAGCAGCATTCTGAGACATACAATATCACAGGCATATCATTGATCTCTTCCAGAAATAGATGGATCTTGCTAAATTTACTCAAACTTACAATGGAATTCTGGAAGAGTTAGTTAAAGAAATAATAGAGTATCTACAAGACTGATTTGTTAGTCTTTCTAGAAATTTATCCTCATAGGGAGAAATCAGTGAAGCTGCCAATAGATTTTAATTGTTATATAAGATGCTAAATTTTCAGAGCGACCCGACCTTGTGCACTCCGTATGGAGTGAAATGAGTTGAAGTAAACAGCCTGAGGCTAGAACTTTCTAGATTTGCTGACATAGTGGAAACTGAGTGAGCAGTTTTCTATTCAATGATTATGATTTATGAGAATGAGACTAGCCAATGGGCTGAGTTTAAGGAGTTTATTTGCAGTAGAGTATTTTGCTATCTATTCACTTTTGAATTTGAAGACAAAGAGAGAAGCAGCTTGAAGGCATTAGTCATTAGCTTGAGTGGTGAGTTAAAACTGTCTTATTGAGAGAGAGTGGACTTAGAAATGACTGACTGAGAAAGAGTGAACTTAGAAACATTTCAAGTATTTGACTATGATACGTTACACTTGTGTTTACATAAAGATGTACTATGTAAGTTGATTTATTTACCACAAATGTTTGAACTAAGCTTTGCCTATGCAGTGTATTATTATGTGACATTGTTAGATACATTGTATTTATTGTACCATGTATGTATGGGGATAATGATTACCATTGCAGGAATTGTGGAAAGTTTCAGAATGGAGTGTCAGATAGAATGGAGTTATATTAATGAATAAGAAACATAGGTTTGCTCCTTGATTTGTATGTTGCAGTCAGCAAGCAGCCTTCTGCTTTCTCCTTCTTTTGGTTGTAGTTGAGTCTCAGTCTGAAGCCATGACTTGAGTGACCGGGAAAGCACGGGAAACTTGCACAGTGTGTTGCAGAGTGTGTAAGCATAAGGGAGTATGCTACACCCCTACTTTTGATGTACCAAAGCAAAGATGATAAGTACAACAGTACAGTGAAGATAACACAATCATTGTGATTATGTTCTGCTTAAGATATTGATGGCAAGAGAGTGCCAGGTCGGTTGAGAGTAATGATGCATCAGTTTTCTTGTGCATGAAGTGGGAACACGCGCTGAGCATGGACATTTTGACATTGTAACATTTTGTCACTGTAAATTGATTGAAAAAGCCAGTGAAAAGACTGTGGATGCTGTACTTAATCCAAGTTATGTGAAGTTTATAATAACCTATTCTAATAACTCAATTTCTAGTCTCTGATAGGACTAACCTGCAATTTGTATTGACGCTATTTTTGGACTATAATTAGCTGTAATTTTTAAAATTATTATTATATATGTAGAGAGAGACTGTAAACTATAATTACCCAAATGTGGGTTCGTGGAATATTGATGTCAAATTATCTGTTTCGTTTTAATTGTCATTTGTATAGTTGATTTTTCTTTTAATAAATTTATTGTCCTTCTTAAGCATATTGATATTGCTATGTTGGAGAAGAAAGTGGGTGGATGGGGGCTCGCTAAATATAGATTATAGAGTCGGATTTGTCTTCTCCTTTAGTAAGAAGTTTTCCACCTACAGAAAACCTTATGTGACTGTAAATGTTTTTTTATGTTGTGGAACTGTGAACACGTTTACAATGCCAAAATATCTGCCAAGTGAAAGACGAGTGGTTTCTGTTGGAAGATCATTAATTAAAGAAAATTAATATTAAAATTAACAATAAATTTATTAAATGAACAATCAAATATAATTAAGACAATTACAATGAAATAGATAACTTGACATTAATATTTCACCAACTCATGTTTGGATAACTATTATTTACACTGTCTCTCTCTACATATATATAATAATAAAACTATAATTACAGTTCAACAATAGAGTCAATACAAATTGCAGGTTAGTCCTATCAGAGAATAGAAATGAATTTATTAGAGTTAAATGTGTAAATTTAGGCGACCTGGATTAAACACTGCTTGACAGTCTTTCATCTGCTTTTGCAACAATATCACACTGTCAAAATATCCCACCACTCAAATGAAAACTGATGCGCTGCTATATTCTCGAATGTCTCCTTACCATGTCACTTCCTTCAAGTAGAACACGATTACAGTGGTACTTGTAACTTCACTGTACTATAATTCTCCAGAATGGACCCAGCATACTTGCTCTGATACATCAAATGTGCATAGTGTATTCCTTCATGCTTACACAATCTGCATGTTTCCCATGCTTTTCTGGTCACTCACGTTTTGACCCATGAACACACGAAGGGTAGCTGGAAACTTGAAAGATGAAACTTGAGGCTCCATGCTCGAGATACAAAGGGTGAACTCAAAGCTCAAAGTCAAAAGGCAGCTTGTTGACTGCAACATATTGTGGAAGGGTGGATGTACGTGTGTACAGAGCGGTGTGTGCGTAGCGCTTGTTTTGCTTGGCAGCAAAGTAGGTCATCGGCCGCTAGTTTGAATCGCGCGGCGCGGTCTGCTATAGTAATGTGTATTGCTGTGCCACTGTGTACGTGTTTAACCACCTTTATTATATTATTTATTTATTAAGCAAAGTTAATGTTTATGTATTCTAATAGGTAGTGGGATGTAGTTTATATTTATGTAATTTTGTAAGTTAGTTTATATTGTTTTCTTAGTGTATTCTACGATTTATGTATGTGTACATGGTTTTCCCCTAGCAGAGGGATATAGTTATTTATTTTATTTGATAGTTTATTTTGCAAATTATATTGTAAGAAATAATTGTATTTAGAGAGTATTTAGTGTACTATTTTTTGATAGTTCAAGTGTTATATAACTCTAGGTAGTTTAGAAGGAATTTATGTTAGAACGAAAGTACGTTAGCACAGATGTACCCGTGTAGCGTTTGTTTTAGTCTCAGTTCCAGAATTGTCTAGTGGAGTCCCCTTTGCCGCCCGGACTTTTAGTCATATTGTGTGTGAGAGAGTGTGAGAGGGTCGTCTTTTGGGAGTGGTCTTGGAGGGTGATCTTGGAAGAGTGGTCAAGAGATGAAGAGAAAGGCTTGTTTTTGATGCAAACATGTAGCAAGAGAGAGGAAGCGTTGTCTAGGAAAGGCGTGTTCTGATGCCACTGTGTATGTTGAGAGGGAGAGAGACAGTATTTGGCGGAATAAAGAGTACATAGAAATGTAAACACGTGTTGCGTGTTCTGCCTCTTCTGCTGTGGTTGTCGCCGTATCGTCCCATCATCATTGTTTCACCATCTCCTCGCATCCTAGGGTGACCCATAACAACAACACCACACCCCATCACAATATAATCAAAGGTGCAAGCCTAAGTTTCCCGTTTATCAAAATATAATACCATTCTATCTCATACTCATTCTCAAATTTACAATTCCTTCAACAGTATTCATTATCCCCTTGCATGCACATGGTAAAATAAACACAGTGTATCAAACAATGTCACATATTAATACACCACATGGATGCAGCTTAGTTCAAACATTTATAGTAATAAAAAATAATTCATATAGTACATCTGTACATAAACATATGTATAACATATCATAGTAAAATGCATGAAATGTTTAATAATTCCTTTCTCTCTCAATCAGTCAATTAAAATCACTACTTAAGCCAACCGGTGCCTTCATTCTGGACTTCTCTCTTTGTCTCAGTGATTAAAGTGATTAAAGAGTAGAATTCTCTACAGCAAGTGAACTCCTTAAACCCAGCCCATTGTCTATTTTTATTCTCATAAATGATTATCATTGGATAATAGAAAACTGCTCACTCAGTTTCCATTAGGTAGGCAAACTCATACACTTTCAAGAATAACACCATAACAAGTGCCCAAGGTTGGGTCACCTTGACAATTTAGCAATTTATGTAGCAATTAAATTTAAAAATAGGGAGAGGCAAATTTACTCTGTAACAATATGTTATTTGTGTTTATGTAAAAATATCATGAAAAAAAAAAGAATCATGACAGATGCTCTGGAAGACCATGAAGGAACTGTCAGTATTGGAGGCAGAACAATAATGAACTTAACGCTTTGCCAATGACATTGATGGCCTTGTAGGAAATGAGGATGAGCTAGCTCAGTTGGTGGAAATCCTGGACAGGACAGCTAATGCTTTTGAAATAGAAATCAGTGCAGAAAAGACCAAATTGATTATCATCAACACCAGTGGCATTGGCAATGGTTATCAGAAATTGGAAATAGTTAATAAATTCAAGTCAGCTCAAAGATCAGACTGATGTGCTCCTTGGTTGTATCTGTGCTTTTATATGCATTTGAGTCATGGACCCTCACAGTGGACCTCGAAAGGAGGATACAAGGTACTGAAATGAGATGCTTTTGAAGGTTGCTTGGCATTTCGTATAGAGATTATGTCACGAATGAGGAAATGGGAAACAGAATTAGGCAAGTCATTGGGCCCTATGAAGAGCTATTGGCCATTGTGAAAAAACGCAAAAAATGAAATGGTATGGGCATGTCACACGATGCAAGGAGGGCGAAGGAGAGGAAGACAGAGGTAAAGACGGGAGGATAACATCTCAGAGTGGACAGAACTGAAACTGAGCAATACTGTAAGGTTAGTAGATAACAGAATGGAATGGAAGAAACTGGTTGTCAGGGCATCAGTGGTACCCCAAAGGTTGACAAGACTAAGGGACAGATAGATAGATAGTAGATAGATGTAAAGATATACTATGTGAATTGACTTTTGCTACTACAAATGTTGAACTAGGTTGTTGATATGTAGTTTGATAAGAAAACATGACATTGTTGATATGCTGTACTTACTGTGCCACCTGTATGCAAGGGGCTAATAAATACCATTGCAGGAAACTGTAAGTTGAGAATGGTGTGTGAGATAGAAATAATTATATATTGTGATAAATGGTCTCGGTGTAATGTTAGCATTATTGTTGTACATATTTTATATTGCAATTTATCTGCTCGGAAGTGGACGAGCCAGATTGATCTAAAATATTGTACCATCAAACTACCTGGATTTATCACAGACTCACCCCATTACTGAAAGCAGCACTCCTTGGAAAAACCTGGTACCTCCCAGAATCTTGGTAAGATTCCGAGACATTGATTCACAACCGAAAGTCAACAGAAGTTGTGGAAAAAGGCATCATAATAATAATAATTGAAAGGGGAATTTAGTTAGGTGTGCGTGTATCTGACTGATGAGATGATGATGATTTATGCATCCCATTTGGCGTTATTTTCTTGTCTTCTGCACTTAGTGCCATTTGCATATCTTCACCAATATATGCTATTTTTATAAAACGCAATCTTTGAATTGATGTGACAAGGGCAGCAAACAGTAAAGTCAAATAGGAAATGTCCAAAGTGCACGATAATAATAAATCATTCACACATCTAAATCATTTCAATAATAAAATACTATTAATATAATACATCTTAACCTACTCTAAACGTGTTTCTTCTTTTACTTTCACTATTATTTGGCCACAGATCTACCATAACCTAATTTGTCCATCCCGACTACTGACTCTAAGGCCCAGGAGTTATAGGTTTCTCCTATGCAATCAATCCTTTCTTGTCCTTTCTTCATCCCTTCTATTCAGTTCAGTATTTAGGGGTGATAGCAACTTCCTGCTTCTGCCGATTTCGTTGCTTGGCACGAGGAGTGCCGCTGTTGTTAGAGTTGATGATAATGGTGATGAAAGATAGAAGAGAGTAGTAGACAGGAAAGAGTATAGTGAGGATGAATTGCTGCCTGTTGTCTGTTGCACTTATGTCTGGCAGATAGAGGCATCTTTTGGCTCGATATTCCGGGGCCAGTGATGTTGTTGGTGATGTTATAATCATCGTCCCCGATGTGGGAGGATTGGGGGGATGTCTTACAGAGCCCAATGCTAGTAGTACACCAAGTCTTACATAGTGTACATATGCCCGGGATGTTCACCCCCTGACCTCTTCACTGGTAGTGTTGTAGTCGTTGTTGTTATGTCAGGGCTGTCCCTGGTTTCCATTGAGATGTGCGTAGATTGGCACTGGCAGCCAGAACAGATGGCCGAGCAGCAGCTTGATCATGTTTGTAATGGAGAGGCTGAATTTTTTTATCCCTACACACAGCCGAAAGTGCGGCCGTCAATGTACACTCCTGAATATGGATTAAAGGGGTGCAAACAACTATTTCCTTAGTTGCTTTCAAATAATAATTTACAGCTAAATGTCTAAGAGTTATGTAACGCATAAACATTGAATGACACTACTATGATTATACATTATAACGCTATTCTTTACTAATATATATATATATAGTTTAAAGGATTAGACCTAAAATAAAATTTGTTTTGGTGGACTATATTTAGGAAAAACATTTTCATACACACAAATAATAAAATATACAAAATACAATAACCAATGTATTTTAATAATAGTCATCAAGTAAAGATGAGTGGATTATACTAAACTCCACAACAAGACAAAGAAACAAGCATTAGCATATACATGGAGCCCCAAACCTCTCCATGGTCAGTATGTGCGACAAGCTGATGAAACATCCACAAAACAGTCAACATACAGACGGTGGAAAGAACCAGGTTTGAAAGCAGTGACAGAACAGCTGCACAAGATCAAGCACTAAACACGAAGTCGCAAAAAAACAACAATCATAAAAATGTCATTTGATTCCAAATGTCGACTCTTCAAATCCATGGATAAACAACAGAACAATACTATCTGGATGTCAGGTTCTGGTTGGAACAGAATACGCCAAAGACACAACGAAGTGGCAAAATAATGCATAGAAATATATGTGAGAACTATCAAGTAGAAACCAGAGAAAGAGCATGGATGAAACCAACTGAAACAGAAGTCTAAATACTGTTTGACGTCGAGACAAGAGCAGATTGAGTGGATTCCTATTCAAGGACCAGACATTGTAGTTTTCAATAAGTCCAACAGAACATTAACAATCAGGAAAAAAACCTCACGCAGAAAGTTAAGCAGCCTGCGCTGTGTCGACAAACATGTAGGGTTACGGGTTCAAATCCCAACTCTGGACTATCGAGGGAGGGAAAAGCGGCTCCCTCCAAACTACACGCTTGCCCATCCCATTCATGATGGAGAAAACAAACTTTGATTCCATACCAGATCAGACTTCGCCCGGGTTAACAAGGTCTGCACTAGGCACTGAAGTTTCGGGGTGTTCTAGTGAAAAATGGGCTATTGAAACGCAAGCAAAAACTAGGAGGAAATGGACCAGAGAGGAAAACATACAAATCATGGTCTCTTACTATCAAAGCCAACCAACAACAAGAGGATATAGAAAACGAATGTATGAACACTGGCTCAAACATCATCCAGATGATATGATCAGTGAACAGCGGCTCCTGGACAGAAAGAGAGTGATACTACAAAATAGCCTTCTTACAGTCCTAGAAATTCAAGAGATAGAACAGCAACAAGCGAACACTACAATCCGATACACTGACACTGAAGACAATGAAAAATTCACAGCCTCACAACAGTCAATTCCACTTGACAACCTCGCTGGGGAAATTCCATGTGACTTCACTGAAGAACAGCAACGCTTGTTTGAAGACATAAAAAGCTTCATGGACAAAAATAAGTCACGTGAAGGCAGAACCCCAACAAGAAGGCTGCAAAACAACAAAGCTCTAAGGACAGCAATTGAGAATGCAAATGAAGTACTAAAACGTATCCCCACATATCACAGGAACCAACAGTCTAATATACGCCACTGCAAAGGTAATTGAAAGTTATATAAGGACAGACACAGTACAAACACAGAAACCATCAGTACCACCATGGAAGAAGAGAATAGAAAAGAAAATAGAGTGTACTAGAAGAGAAATAAGCCAAATGACAGCAGCAGAACAAAATAAGGGAAAACTGAAGGCAAGATTGGTCACCAAATACCATCTCAACTGCAGAAACACTAAGACTGCAATAGAAGATGCAAAGCAAAGACTTCAAGGACTCAGTCACCGTCTGAAGAGATACATTGCAAGAGGTCAGCAATTCCAACAGAACGAAATATTCCGAACTGACCCTGGAAGACTATACCTAGAATTCAAAGGAAATTCCAGAACAGAACAACAAATACCAAACATTCATGATACCAAGACCTTCTGGGAAAACATTTGGAGCAATCCAAATACGCATAACACCTCCGCCAGATGGATTCAGGAACTGAAATATGATCATAAAGAGACACCTGAACAATGCACCGTCACAATCAGTGAGAAAGACATTAAGAAGAAGGTATGAAAGATGGCAAACTGGAAAGCCCCAGGCCCAGATCAAGTACAAATATTCTGGCTGAAACATCTTACCTCCTTACATGGCAGACTTGGTAAACAACTGCAAGACATACTAAATAAACCAGGAACCCTACCAGCATGGATGGTAAAAGGAAAAACAAGTCTGATTATAAAGATCCACAGAAAGGCACAACACCAAACAACTATCGTCCAATCACTTGACTATCAACCACCTGGAAGTTACTATCAGGAATTATAGCTGACAAAATCATGACTCACCTTGAAACAAACAAACTTCTAAAAATGAACAAAAGGGTGCTAGAGCAGGCAGCAGAGGAACGAGGACCGATTGGCAATTGATAAGGCAATAGTGACTGACAGCAAGAAACGAAGAACAAATCTTGCAATGGCATGGATTGATTATCAAAAGGCCTATGACTCAGTCCCACATTCATGGATAATTGAAACATTAAAATTGTACAAAGTAGCGCCATCAATACAGAACCTAATTCAGGAGTCAATGAAAAACTGGAAAAAAACTCTCACATGCAACAATACAAATATTGCAGACATAGCAATAAATTGTGGAATCTTCCAAGGTGATTCCCTATCGCCACTGCTGTTCTGCACTGCCCTGAAACCTCTCAGTCAAGTGATCCAGAAAACAGGGTTAGGATACAAAATGAAAGCAGGACAGGTTATCAGCCATCTACTGTACATGGACGATCTCAAGCTGTACGGTAAAAATGAACGTGACATCACATCCCCGATCAATACTGTCAAAATCTGCAGTGAGGACATCAACATGAAATTCGGCCTTGAGAAATGTGGACGAATTGTCATCCAGAAAGGCAAGATCAAAACAACAGAGGGCCTGCAATTCGACATCGGAAAAATCAACGATGTTTCAATGTAAAATGGATATAAGTATAATAGGATACTACAACATCAAGAAAATATGCAGGAGAGAAGTGAAGTCCAAAGTTAAGAGAGAATATGAAAAACGTGTTAGACAAGTCCTGAAGTCCAAGCTAAATGGGGCGAACAAAATACAAGCCCTTAATGCATACGCAATACCTGTAGTAAGCTACACTGGAGGTATCATAGATTGGACATCAAATGAAATAAATGAACTGGACAGAAAAACAAGAAAACTACTCACAATACATAAAGCCTTACACCCGAAAGCAGACGTAGACAGGCTCTATGTATCTCGAAAAATGGGAGGCCGAGGTCTCAAGAAAATCAAACATGTCATTGAAGGAGAAGTCATTGGCCTTGTTGACTACATCTGGAATAACAACAAAGATGATCCACTGATAGAAGCAGTAAAGATGAGTGGACTATTCTAACCCCCAGAAACAGACAAAGAAACATGGAAGAAAACAACGAAGCAAGAATTAGAACATACCTGGAACCAGAAACCTCTGCATGGCCAATATGTACGACAAGCCGACGAAATATCAACAAAGCAATCAACGTACAAATGGTTGAAAGAGGCAGGATTGAAAGCAGAAACAGAAGCACTCATAACAGCTGCACAAGATCAAGTACTCAACACCAAATCACACAAAACGAAAATCATGAAAATTTCAAATGATTCCAAATGTCGACTCTGCAAATCCCAGGATGAGACAACAGAGCACATACTATCTGGATGTCAGGTTCTGGCTGGAACAGAATAAAACAAACGACACAATGAAGTGGCAAAACACATACATAGAAATCTGTGTGAGAACTATGGCATACAAACCCCAGAAAGAGCATGGATGCATCAACCAGAGGCAGTCACCGAAACAGAAGAAGTCAAAATACTATGGGACTTCGAGATAAGAACAGACCGGGTGATTCCTGCACGAAGACCAGACATTGCAGTTCTCAATAAGGCCAACAGAACAGTAACAATCATTGATGTCGCTGTTCCAAGTGATAGAAACATAAAAACAAAAGAAAGAGAAAAAATAAAATACCAAGACCTCAGATTAGAAATCCAGAGACTGTGGAATGTAAAAGCAGAAGTGATACCTATAGTGATAGGAGCCTTGGGGAACATAACATCTGAATTGGAAGGCTACCTGAATAAACTCCCTGGAAACCACAGAATCGCTCCACTACTCAAAGCAGCGCTCCTCGGAAGTGCCCACATCCTCCGTAAAACCTTGGATCTCCCAGAATCTTGGTAAGATTCCGAGACCTTGGATCACCGAGACCTTGGATCACAACCGACAGTCAAACAGAAGTCGTGGAAAGAGGCTGAATAATAATAATAATAATAATAATAATAATAATAATAATTTTCATTAAGTGTCACAGTTCCCTTCTATTCAAACTTTATGGTAAACAGTCGATACTAATTTTTATGAGTGTTGCCAAAGCATGGCAACTACTTTAAACATTTTAAAATTAAATCAATAATAGAAAAAAGTATACAACATTTTAGGCATATTAAAGTTAAGTAGACTATGTAAAGACCTTGTATTTAAGTAAATTGTATAAAGACATTTTGTTTTCACAGACTGTTTAAAGATCATTTGTAAGTAAATTGTATAAATCCTTGTTTTTAAGTAGAAGTATGCATACATTGTGTACTTTCCTTGTAATTATAGAAAAGTTTTTCGAGCTTTTATAAGATCAAATGCATTAACGTTTATTTCAATAACAGTTGTAAGCGTAGGTGTAGTAGTAGAATTATGTTAATATTATTTTGACTTTTTACATAAACAGTTAAATTTATATATAATTATTCATTTAAACAGAATAAAGAGAGATAATTCTTAAAAGTATAGTATCATGGCTTAGAGGAAAGATTAGAACTGTAGTTATCTATATATAATTAGAGTTTATTCTTCCACTCACGAAACCTGTCACAATATATACTGGGTAATTGCCACTTTGGAGTTGACATCGAATAACTTAAATTAACTTATGTAGACGCGAAGATTCTCTGTCCGAACGCAAAGGCTTCACCGCCAGTGTACACAAATATTTCTTGCTATCTTATGACATTCTGTGTGAAAGAAAAGCTACTGCCAGTTGCAAATTAAAATTCAAATTTCTTTAAAGCGAATTCGACACCAGCAACATATCCTACAGTTACAGCACAATACTATTGCCGTAAACAGGTATACAGCTGGCTGATGGTTATCAAGAATTTACAGGTGAGGGGCAGGGCAACACACGCAGCACGATGATATGATAACATGATCTGTTTAAAAGATCCTGATACAAGAAGTACCTAAGTCCTTTTCAGCCCAAATGTATTGCTAATGTGTCTTGTAGATCACATACGTCCGTCACGTAATTCACATAGGTTTGGTGTTGGGAGTGAAAAACTGTGACAATATAAAACAAAATTATATGTTTTGATGAGTTGGTCACGAAAGAAATCAAAATAACAAAATGAATTATAAATGAAATGCGATATCTTTGTTTCACTGGACCTCTCTTCTCTTTTACAACGCGTTTCTCATCCACCCTTCACATTGTACGATAGATTTTATGGAATGCTTCTTATGGATCTCCCCCCCCCCCCCGCTTCCACCATTTATCACATTATCTCTCTATCTCTGATTTTTTTTTCTCTCTCTCTCTCGTCTAAGATTTGCATTTACAGAAGTAAGTGTTTATGTATACGCTTAATATTCATTATACTGGGAATGGATGAAGGTTGATCTTCAAAAACCTTTTCGACCGAAGACAAGATAGAACACAAGACAATTTGCATGCGATGTTATTTATCACAAACACGAGTCTCGCATTAATAGTTGTGGAAAATAAATGAAAATTATTTATACATGTACATTTGAAACGTTTTCGTTTCATGACTTATAATTAACATGTTTTCAGTGGGTGCATCTAAAAGTTCATAATTATTGTATAAAATATTTGCCTCTTCTACACAGTAATAAAATATTATGTACCAAAATATAATAAAATTCTGAGTATTATTTCAATTTCTCTAATGATTTATTCTTCCAATGAATAGGCAATCTATCTATCTATCTATCTATCTATCTATCTATCTATCTATCTATCTATCTATCTATCTATCTATCTATCTATCTATCTATCTATCTATCTATCTTTCTATCTATCTATCTATCTATCTATCTATCTATCTATCTATCTATCTATCTATCTATCTATCTATCTATCTATCTATCTATCTATCTATCTTTCTATCTATCTATCTATCTATCTATCTATCTATCTATCTATCTATCTATCTATCTATCTATCCACACACACATACACAAACACACACACACTCACTCACACACACAAACACACACAAACACACACAAACAAACACACACACACACATACACACATTGCACAAATTGCTAATACAATCCAAACAATTCAGACTGGAATGAGTAGTTTTTATTATCTAATGATTAAGTTTTACGAGACGAGAGCAGCCAGTTGGCTGAGATCAAAAGCTTACTTACTGTAGAGTGTAGATAATTCTATTGTCTAATCATTTGGTGCAGCAAGAAGTCCGGTCACGAAAGGAGGCTGTTAGCTTAATGGTGAGCTAACTGATTGAGAGAGAATGGACTTAGAAATATTTCTGCATCTTGCTATTGATATGTTATACTAGTGTTTTACATGGAGATGTATTTACGTGAGTAGACCATTATTTCTATAAATTTTAAAACTAAGATGTTATTATATAGGGTATGCTAAACACTTGACATTGTTTTTAGTGAATATGCCCGTAAAACTGAAATGCTGTATTTATTATGCTGTGTGCGTGTATCGGGCTAATACATAGTGTAGCAGGAAATTGTAAAGTCGAGACTTGAATGTAAGAGATAATGAAGTTAAAGATGAATAAACTGGAAATGGAAACTTAGCATTGTTCCCTGATTATATTCTACAGGGAATAATCAGCTTTTCTGTGTTTTCCTGAATCTCCTAATTTATTGATTATAAACTGTTATGACTGTGGTAGATGCAAGAAGTAGGAATAAGGAATATACTGAACTCCTTTGATGTTTGGTGGCAAAGTATGCTGACTACATCGAGCAATTTCTGGTACAAGGAAATTACTAGAAATTGCTGTCTGAGGGAGCTAATATGGTGGAACACCAGATGACCTCGATAGTATAACAGCTAGTCAATGTTCTGTTGTAGTGTGAGAAGGGAAGCACGTGGAATAACAGCAAACTCTGACACATAAAATGCTACCATAAGTAGTGCACACGGACGGGTCACATTGACATTTTACAATTTATATAACAATTAAGTTTAGAAATAGGAATAGGCAAATCTAATTGCCACACTACCATTGCAATAAATAAAATTAATCTAATCAACCAAATTAAACACAGCATTACTTCACTATAGAACACAACACGAATAAAACATTACTTCACTATAAAACACAACACGAATATGACATTACTTCACTATAAAGCACAACACGAACAAAACATTACTTCACTATAAAACACAACACGAATATGACATTACTTCACTATAAAGCACAACACGAACAAAACATTACTTCACTATAAAACACAACACGAATAAAACATAACTGCACTATGAGAATACAATACGAACATAACACTCTACCACGAATACCTACTCAAGCAAGGACACAGAAAGCAGAACACAAAAGCAAAGAAATCTCATCGCTCAGCCAACAACCACACCAGCTTTCTCGGAAAAATATAGTAGTTTCTTGAAAACATGTAAAGAAAAAAATCCACCCCTCCCCACCCACCACATAACACCCACTCACATACACATATGTGCACACCAACATATATATGTTTATATACTCGTGTACATACGCGCAACTCTGTGCACACAAACAGGAAAGAGCCATCAGTTTATAAGTCCGACTTTGCTTGAGTAACTGATATCTATAGAACACAATTTCAAAGCATTCTGCCTCTGCAAAACATTAAAACTCCGAAACCAATTCCTTTTATTCTGTCAACTATATAGAGCGCAAACCACTTCCTATTACAGTATCAGCTACACAAGGATCAGAAACCCCTTTCTATTACAGTAAGAACACCAACAGTTTAACACAATCAAAAACAGCCAAAAATTCAATATCCACTTACAGGTCTCACCTTACTCTATTCACCTTTAAGTTTCAGGCCTGAAATGGACAAAAGTAAAAGTATAATATATCCCATGCTAATGGCAAAATACAGCATGCAAACGCATGCCTATATTTAAAAGCGAAGGTTTTATTTTTCACCCTAAAATGACCGATTTATATATCTGTAAATACTTCAGATGTTATAATGGAGAATTGCTTGCAAACATCGATAAAAGACAGTCGTGATCTGGTGGAATCTGCTTTGATCTCTGTTACTCTTAAAGTGTAACGTATTCTTATGAATGAAAATCATCTTACGCGATGTATTTTAGTGTGCCACGAGGGTTAAAAATGCAGTATAAATATATTTCTCTAGTGCTGGCTCGCCCAGTGAATTCATACCACAGATATACTAAAAGTGCATGCTCTAAAGAAAGACTGAAGACTAGCAATGGAGACATTAATAACACTATGTAACAAATTTTCACTTTTGTTCTGTTCCTGGGTTGAAAGTGTGGTCCGTTAGGTCTAGAACAGAAAGGAAATCACTGTTATTCCAGAAAAACTTTGCTTCTGTGACCGGGACAATGAAATTTGGAAAATCGCGTGTGTTCGAGAAAATTCTCGATTTGCTTTCAATGCCGAGCTTCCTCCCTGAACTGCTAGAGTTGTCCACATGTTTCTACAATTCTCCTGAACACTCTAGAACGTTCAAGAAACTTCCAGAACTTTCAAGAAACTCTCAGAACTTTCTAGAACGTTCTTGAACGTTCCAAAAGTAGCTGTACAAGTATAAAAGCACAGGTGTCTCGAACCAAGATTCCATGAGAAGTTATTTATTTGATATGGCATCAAGAGATTGTTTGCATCCAGCTGATTCATTCTGCTATGTGTGCGGACAATTCATAAAGACAAGAGCAAAAAAGTATTCAGTGGAAGCAAGTCGTATAATGTGCGAGGCCTACAAGGCATACTTCAGCGTGCCGGTCAGGGACCAAGACAAATCTGGGGCACCGCATTTCACATGCGAATATTGCAAGAAAACACTTGAAGGTAAACTGAACAGTTGCTTCTCGCTTAGATGTGTTTTAATTTATTTTCATAAAATTTCAATGCTTTAGATCGAGTTCATTTCAAAGAGTTGTAATTTACAAAGTTTTGTCATAAGTCGTGTACTGTAGGCAAATACGTTCCATCTTGAAATCGTTCCATATTTTGAAATTTCCTGCCCTCAAATTATTATAATTCTTATGTATTATTATGTGCTATGTTACAGGTTGGTACAGAGGAGAGAAGCGAGCCATGAAGTTTGCTATCCTGCGAATTTGGCGAGAGCCGACGGACCACTCAAGCAACTGCTACTTCTGCATGGTAAACCCCCAAAATCGTCGCACCGGCAAAAATGCCCCTCAGATCGTTTATCTTGACATACCTTCTTCCATTGCCCCAGTACCACACAGCCCCGATCTGCCTGTTCCGACTCCTCCTAGGCGGCATCGGCCATCTTCAGGAGACAGCAGCAAGTCAGATAGCGAGGCAGATACTGGAGATATGGACTACGATTCTGCAGATGAAGTTGGGGATAGAAAGCCGTACTTCTCTAACCAGAAAGACGTGAACTATTTAATTAAGGACCTCGGGCTTACGAAATCGAATGCTGAGCTTCTGATATCCAGGCTCAAACAGTGGAACTTGGTTGATGATAGCATACAAGTCACAGATCAGAGGAAGCGGCATCAAAGATTCTCCAACTTCTTCAGTCAGCATGATGGGCTGTGCTTCTGCAATGATGTTGCCGGTCTATTCCAGGCTATAGGTATTGCATGTAATCCTATTGAATGGCGCCTATTCATAGACAGTTCATCCCGGAGCAGTTTCGTTGCAGTTGTTCAGGGCTTCCTAGGTAATCACAAAGCTGAAAACTATGTGGAGTTGGTGCAGACTCTCATAAAGAATTACGCCACAATGGGATGCAGAATGTCTCTGAAAGTTCATATCCTTGATTCGCATCTCGACAAATTCAAGGAGAACATGGGCGCTTACTCGGAGGAGCAAGGCGAGCGCTTTCATCAAGATATATTGAACTGTGAGTGTCGTTACCAAGGACAGTATAATGAAAACATGATGGGGGACTACATTTGGGGGCTACTTCGAGAGAGTGATTCACAGTACAATCGTAAATTTAGAAAATCTACACATTTCTGAACCTTGTTGAGTGGTTTCCAACTGTTTGTCTATTCTTTGTGCAAATTTTGTTTTTACCTGATCATAATGACGAAAATGAAAACAAAATCGTTCTATTTTCACAAAAAAACGAGTTTTCTTCGTGCTGTTGTCGTGTAAGCAAAGTTTGTGCTTAATGAAGTCATTTTTTCACGTACTTTAGACATAAGCAATTGAAATATAACACTTAGAAGCCAGGAACAAAAATTGTGTTACATAGTGTAATGTATGATGTAGAGAAAGACTGGTTAGCAATGGAGACATTAATAATGTATGATGTAGAGAAAGACTGGCTAGCAATGGATACACTAATAATGCATGCTCTAGATTATAGTTGTCGTGAGTGGCCCTCATGACAACACATAATTATGTGAGCCATGTGGCTTTTGGGGGACCCTCAGTTTGATATGCCAGCTCCAGAGAAAGACTGACTAGCAATGGATACTCCAATAAAGAGCACACTGCATACGAATTGAAGGGTAGAATTAAGTGAACAAATACAATCAACACTAGAGACGGCACTGGATGCATAAATAATGCCAGCACTACTAACACATCAGAGTCCAGTAATGATACTGATACTGCAGACATTACATCTGCCGCTTCATTTGGTAGTTATTGTTATTATTAATATTTCATTTAACAATCAATATATCTCCCACATCATTAATATCTTCTTTGATTAATTAAAATTAAAATTGATTGATTAAAATGTTAAAATATTAGATACTGTCTAGAAAGTCACCGCATGGCGGATCTTTGTAGAATGTTAATAGCTGTTAGCTTTCTTGCTAAAGTAACTAGTCATCTGTCACATAAGATGAAACAACAGGGGACTAAAGTAACTAGTCATCTGTCACATAAGATGAAACAACAGGGGACTAAAGTAACTAGTCATTTGTCAAATAAGATGAAACAACAGAGTACTCAAGGCCGACATTCACTAACAAACTAACATATAACGACTCTACCGCTTAGCTTTTCTGTCTCAAAAACGAGGCATTCTTACATCTACGTGCACACCAGCGCGAAAGCGGCGGAAGCCGGAAGCGTCCACTACATTCAATCAATCAATCTACGTGCACACACAGCTCTTGAGCTACCCAATGTAGATCCGCATGACAGAAAGTATACTAAGAAAATGAAAATTAAAACCCATATGTCTTTAATGTAAATTGAATAATAACACAGTATGCGTTACATTTACTGATGCAAAGCAGTATTGCCTTAAATAGGCATAAAGTTGACCAAACGTTTCCAAGAATTTGCAGGTGAACGGTTTAGCAGTAGCAATTACACCACAATACTTGACGTATAAAAGGCCATGGTCCAAGAAGTACCTCAGCCGTTTTCTGCTCAGATTAAGGACAACTCTGCATTGCTTGTAAGTACATTATTCGTTGAGAAATTCAATTCAACATACTTTGTCGTTAGTGAAATAAAAACCGCTGACGGATATTAAAATCTAGTTTGAAAGCTCACACTTTATTATATAAAACATATTTTTTGTTTTGCTTCTAACAATTTGCGTTTTATAATTCAAAATAAAAATTCTTTTATTAACATTTTTGAAAAGTTTCATTATTTCACTTCTTTGATATCAATACATAGAACTCCTTCCATGTTGTTGATCTTTTGTTTGTGAAGTATTCAGTTTATAAAGATTTTCTCGATGAAGAACTTTACAAGTATTACGACTTTTATGTAGGTTCAGCGAAGAAAATTACTTAGTGTATCTAAAGTCTGGAAAAGTTTAGTTGCATTCTTGTGAACAAATATAAATTTAAGGTAAATGGACTTATAAGGAGAGCATTTGATTACTTTATAATTCATTGATTAAAGGTACATAACGTGCATTTAAAGAAAGTTCAATTTGGACCAATTGACATGCTTCTAATTCCATTGAAGTGCTTTAATTCCATTCTGAAAAATTACCTGTACCTTTGACTAGCACATAATACATATTGTGTTTCTCATTATGTTTTTCACTGGTTTACAGAGCATGTCATGTCACTGTATACATTATGGGCTGGCTAAGCTATATTTTACTTTTGCAAATCAAAATATTAAGGGTGAGATAGATGCCAAGTTTGGGATCAACATACTGTATCAGATACATGATGTAACTCTTCAAGACGATTAGTCAAACATAGTCGAGTGCAAATAAGAAAATGACGGATATATATTGCTGCTTGCTTGCTTGCTAATGTAGGGGGCGCTTGCAGTCTGTCTATGAAATTATTTCTGCTGTATGAAAGCATTGTACCAAATTTTTCAAACACTTTCGTTAAATAATTAATTAAATATTAATTCTGTATTTAATGAAACATTCTGATTCTAATAAATTCTGCATTGTGCTTTTCATTAGGTATACATCATCACCAAGGTTTTTTATGATAAAACAGCACCGAGCCTTAAATTGAATTCTTTGGTTTCCCTTAAGGAATTTTTATCAAATTATAAGTAATGCCAAGCAAACTGTTGATATATCAAATTATAACTGCTGCTAAAGAAGGAATATCTTAATTCCTAACAAAGTTTTAATTTGATTTTTTGTACAATGGATATCGTTACACATTGACTTCAATGCTTATAATTTCTTCATTTTTAAAGATGTGACTTTTCTAATAAGTGCAATAGAAACCGTTAACAAATTACAAAGAAAAAATGATTAAATAATATCAAATTCTACCTTAAGACTAATTTGCATTTGAGATGGAGCTCTAAGCCAGCCAGGTTTCAGGTACGCTATATATAACCCGAATAGATGCAAGTCAACTATTTGGAATGGAAAGAAGGGGATTTAATGTAGTGCATTTTCTCCAGCCTCAACAAGAAGTAAACATTTTATTGGAAGCAGATAGACCAAGTTCAAGTTTGCTTGTTACTGAAAAAGAGGGGTGTTCGGTGTCATATTTCTGCGGTCATACTTGAACAAAAATGTGCGTAGATAATATGGGCTAACCCGAAAGCTCACTGTTAATCATTTTGAAAATGTTTATGACACGATAATGATTATATAGGTAGCCCGTGTACATTTCGCTATATTTCTTTATTTTTTTATAATCATACTAGTTGCTCCTTTTAGTTTTTTTTTGTCTTCATGTAACGCTTTCTTAATTGATTGTTCTGTACTGATACTAGTAAATACATCAGACAACATCACTGTTCTTTACTGATACATGGGATTAAGAAACAAATCACACAATAGATCATTGTATTTTTTCAAGCTCTTCAAAAGGTAGAATGTGTGCAAAAACAAAAATATAAAGCTGGGGACTTAAAATAACCTCCCCCAGTATTTTATACAGATGTGTGAAATTATAGACACGTTCACTGACATTCACAATCACAATGCTGGCGGTTTGTTCTTTTTGGATTTCAGTTCATCATTTGTGAGAGAATTAAAAATGTCGCTGTCACGTCTACGAGCTCTCAGTCTACCTCTGTGTGCTTCTGGAAACTTGGCGACCAGAGCCATTTCTGAAATACTTGTAAGCAAAGGCCTGCTCAGGTAAGTCTAATTGTTCAGGATATAGGACAATATAAACAGTTTCTAAGGTAACACATTAATTAATGCTCTTTTGGTTATGTACGTTTATATCACCAGATGCACTCGTTAAAATAGTGTTGTTTTTGGAGAGCGAAGATCTGCTGGTCACAATTTTTGCAGCCTCTTATGAAATCCTTCAAATCGATGATAAGAATCATTTAATGAATTCGGATGTTAGCTCTTCATAAAAGATATCTCCTAACCCGTGGTACGTTAGCGGTACGAGCAATCCTTGGGACAGCATGCCTGATTACACGCCCTATTGCTGGTCATTAATATACCGTGGGTAGATGTTCATAAACGGGTGGAAGAGTAATGTTCCCGGGTGATTCCCAAAGCCCAGACATTACCTCATTTGCATTTTTTAACATAATATAGCACTAAAATCATTTGTAGACACAATTGCCTCATTACAGTAGATGTTAAGCTTACTGGTGTATAAACTCAAAATTATTAAATTATTCATATTTTAATAATACTCACTATCAGATTATTATAATGAATACAATACATATTTGATTACATTACAATGTGAAGATTTAAGATAGAAATAATAGTTTGCTGCTCTATGCCATATGCTGATTGTAAATTAATTAAATATTTCATACATTAGAATCTAAGACAAGCATTGTTTTAAAAATAAAACGTTACAGTAGCTATTCTAAAATGGGATGTGAAATTGCACGTTGAAGACAAATATCTTGGTTATTTTGTCATTCAGAACAAGTTATAGGAATGCAATCGAGTTCACTACATATTTGTAGAATAGTTCATTGACAATGTACAGGAATAGGCTAAATAACTGTAAAGAGATGGTTATAAAAGTATTCGTTATAAACGTGATGGTTATAAAAGTAATGGTTGTAAAAGTAAGGATTATAAATTTGATGGTTGTAAAAGTGATGGATCTAAAATGAGAATTGTAAAAGTGATGGTTTTAAAAGTGACGGATTTAGAAAGCGATGGTTATAAAAATGATGGTTGTAGTTCTATATTTCATGACTGAAACGAGCTAGAACGTCAGATAGCAACATGGCGTCAAGCTGAGTCAGGCTACAGTGCATTACGTCACCCAACATCCTCTCACTTTTCATGTTTTTTTGTTTTTTTTTCTTCTGAAATGTAATTCTTATTTAATTCTGACGAATGCTCATCTGATCCTTTACTTTAAAAACTACTGAGAAGCATTAAAACTCACTCATTGTATATTAGAAAAAGTACAGTAATACCGTAGTTAACGTAATTATTTTCGAAAGATATTCTTTAGTTTTGAATAAACTATTGCTCAGTGCAATACACTTTACATTACTTAATTTCTTTTCATTAATGTTTAAGTGTTCTTTTAATTGCAGAACCCCAATGTCAAGTGCTGCTTTAGTCCACAGAAAAATGTCGTGTGGATATTGTATGAGTAAGCATTTTTTATTTATTTAAATTCAAAGAAGATGTGAACGTGGAAAGCTTATAAAGATGTTACTGTTACAAAGTACACCTGACAGTTCTCTGTCAACATAACAGATAATTAAAACTGCATTTGAAAAAGAAATTATATGACCTAAAATTATGTCTAACGAACCACGCTGGTTTCTTAAGTAAAGCAGTTCGTTTAATTTTTCCTGGAGAATTCGTTCACTGAGCATGCAGTGCAAAGAATGCATGCTAGGCTAGGATGAACATTCATTTATTGTATAAAACCATTTAGTAAAGGAATTACGATAGTCGACTAGTTTTACTTTCATCAATAAATTTATAAGTTGATAAATAAAACTGTGAATGTCATTAGGGTTTACCAGTTAAAATAAAGGACAATGCATCTGTACCATTTTTATTTCTATTAGCTCTGAGCATAAACAAAAATATTTCTTTCATACAACATATTTACCCTTAAAATGTATAAAACACATGGATTTTTTTACTAATTTGGTTGATCGAATTAGAAAATTCCTTTTATTGGCTAAATTATAAATATATAATTAATGGTGGTGAATAACATTACAATGATTGGCTAAATTATAAATATATAATGAATAGTGATGATTAAAAGTATAATATAATATTAAACAATTTTCTTTTATTAATATCAAGATGGAAAACGCACAATATGAGGCAGTTAATCATTTTATAAAGATTAGCTACATACACACACACACACAAACACACAAACACACACATAAATGTACATTGTTATATTGTATGTGCAATGCATTCTAGTATACATTTCTGTTTGTAAGTTAAACCCGAAGCTACTGATGAGGACATGAAGCTGAAGATCAAGTACCACGTTGATGGTGAAGCTAAAGATCAAACGTTCTCCTGGGAGGCAAACGAGTAAGATTATTTGTGTGCTGAAGTCTTATTTACAGTAAAAATACCTTGACAAAAGTCTGTCATTTCCTTTTTAAACATATCAATGGTGCTGTAATGGATTTTCTTTTGCCACGTACATTGATTTGATTTTGCTTAATTAATATTTCGTGTATTACATAATCCTGATAGGTAAAAGCTCGGGTATATCATAATTCATGGGCTTTGATAATAATTTTAGTGTAATTTCTTGATATTCCCTGGCTGGATCAGAGAAATGATTAAATATTTTAAAAATTATTAATCTATCCTTACTACTGCTATTTAGACATAGAATTTAACTTTATGATATAAATGCAGCTGTTTGTAATTCGATCAGGAAATATAATTATTTGAACAAGATCAGTGAAAAAGTACAAAGCTTGCAATGATCCGTCCGTCAAGGTTACCTGTCACCACCCACCCTCCCTTCTCCGACAGGAGGGGAGAGGGATGGCTTGCCGGCTCCACGTAGGACTTGCATAAAGAGAATGACAAATCCACACACAGAATACCAAGATGTTTGTTTGGCTCGAATTTAATTCTGCGTGTAGGTTACGTATTGCCGACATGTTTGCATGTGTGTTTGCATACGGGTAGGGGTGAAGTGTAGACGGCACAGACGACACAACGTATAACAACGACAGCAACCACTCTTTCGAAACCATAGACAGAAGAAAGGCCCAATATCGGAGTACAAGTTCAAATTTATTGGTCTATAGGTTTCCTCTCACACGTTGGTTAGTCAGTCAGCCATCCACACTCACACCCATGGGAAAGGGGGAAGAAAGAAGAAAGAAAAATGATAAATGATGAATTAAAATCAAAGAAATACAAAACTCAATTTCTTCATGCAGTACTACTTCTAACATTGCTTAAGCATTTTACAACATAATAGAACAGTCATTATTTCAGAGTTCTGGCGCCACACATCAATGTTCAATAATAATACACAAAGTTCAAAACAAATGTCATTTAACTTGCAAGTCTTTTCAATGGTTCCATCAATATCTTTTTACTTCAAGGTTTACTTCTAATTTTAGTTTAATGCTTAATTAAGATTCTAGTTTTAGTTTTAGGTTCTAGTTTATACTTATGTTTACGTGCTCTGAGATTTCCCTAATTAGTTAGAATTTTCTTTTACTCACATAGGTATTGTCACGTTCTCCTTGTTCTCTGCTCTTATAATTCGTTACTCTCGTTCTCTGCTCATATCGTTACACTTCTGGTGCTGGGCTCACACTTTCTTCTTGTGCTGGGGGGGGGGGTTCTGATGATACAACAAAACATCGTCGACCTCTCGACCTGGCCGCCTTCACTGTTACGACGGCTGCTACACTTCACGCTCCCGTGCGCTCCTCTTGTTAGGCCTAATTTCTCAACTCACAGCGTTCTCTCGTCTCCCTTCTTCTCTTCACTTAACTTCGTTTCTCATCTCATCTCTTAACTTCTCTGTTTCTCATCTCTCAACTTCGTTTCTCATCTTCTCTTCCCTTAACTTCGCTTCTCATCTTCTGTTCTCTTCTTCACAACGGCCAACCTTTGCCGTTCTCGGCGGTATGCCTCATGCATGACCGCTACTGCTTCCAACGATAGTTACTACCACTATGTAACATCTCGTTCTGTAACATCTCCCAGCGCCGTGACATTAAACTTCCACCAGGAATTTGCCTTCTGCCTGGAAAATAATCGATCACCCGCGGTCTTTGACAGAGTCTTTGAAAACCTGAGATGGCTATCTGATTTGATTCGGCCCATCTAAAACTGCAACGGTCGTTACGACGCGTCTCATACGCAGTCCAGGTAGACATGTGTCACACTGTTACAGGGTCCAAGAACCCTCTAGTTGCTTGCCTCCCAACTTCGAAGAGTTTTCTTGGTACCAACAAAGCAGGGAGAAACAGAGAGCATGTTCCGCTCTCCTACAACACGCTACATTTTCCACGTTTCTCTTCCACGTTTCTCATCCGCCCCTGGCTCTGTCTCCTCTTTTATACACAAACTCTTGTACGTCACTTTCTATATGACTCGAACACACCCCTCCTTCCAGCACAGACACTATCCCCCATCCAACACTGCCCATTTACAACCAGCACTGTACGTGCTTAGGAATATTCTCTGCCCATCCTGGCTACCTCTGGCGTCCAGTTATATCAGTGCCAAAGTATCAAGTTCCCAGTTGACACTGTGATTTACGTATCCATTTAACCTCTAGCTAAATCTCAGAGCACACACTAAAATCTCAGAGCAAGCTGTCCTACTCCTATTTTATTTTAAAAACTATAGTTACTGGCAGCTCATGGCCACCTGGCAAGCAGTACACACACAGACCAACCTTTTTAACTTAGTACTACAAATATTAACTTTCCAATAACTCAACTTCTATTTCACTAAGTACTTTCACAAAACAATAGTAATTACACAATAGCAATATCAACTTAAACTACCAAACATTTATAGTGGTGACTCTTACAATGATGTTTACATTTCCAAAAACTTAGTCTGCCTCCGTCACGGACATAATTGGCGTCCTAGCACCTTCTCACGAACTTGGTACACTGGCCTGCCTTGTACCCTACACTGACATATATTTATGGGCATGGTGTCCTGACTGCAAAGGGTCAAGCCAGCATTCTCTTGCAAGCTAATTATATCTTTTCCATTCCTCGACACGAACTTAAAGCTAATGTTTCCGACTTAGTTTTTCCCGTTGTTGACAAATGGTCATTTTCACCCTGTCCCTCTTTTAATTAACTTAGCGGTTTCGTTCATAGTTTAAAGTTAGAAGTTACTTAGAGGGAGAGAAAAAAAAATATTAATATTTCTTGATTTTCGTGACATTACCCTAGTAATGAAACGGCACACCATAGCCCACCAACGGTTATATTAGTAATGAAACTGCATACTACAGCCAACCCACTGTTATCCTAGTAATGAAACTGCATAATACAGCCAATCCTCTGTTATACTAGTAATGAAACTGCAAACTGCAGCCAACCCACGGTTTTCCTAGTAATGAAATTGAATGCTACAGTCAATCCACTGTTATACTAGTAATGAAGCTGCATGCTACAGCCAACCACTGTTATATTAATAAGGAAACTGCATACTAAAGCCAACCCATTGTTATACTAGTAATGAAACTTCATGCTACAGCCAACCCATTGTTATACTAGTAATGAAACTGCAACCAACCCACGGTTTTCCTAGTAAGGAAAGTGCATACTACAGCCAGTCTCTGTCACACATCTTAACACCACAACATTTAGTCAGGTGTGTTGCCTTTTTCAAGCTTACATTTCTTTAATACTGCAAATATTAATTATTTATCTACAACCGAATAATAATTCTATAGTCATTAAAATTATAAATAATTAAAAATCAAGGAGTTATACATTCCAGAAACAAACATTAATAGTATTAATGGCTAAAATTTCTAGAAATTCACATTATATTTTGTGTAAAAAATTTACTTGATATTTACACGGCGTTTATTGTCCTTGGGTACTTTGTTTGTTTAATATTTTCTGCTGCTTTGCTGGAAGCATTCCATTAAGGGACCTAAAAGTCTGGAAGCTTTCGATAAAAGTCCAGTGTGTATTCCAGTCAGACGTTTCACCATCGCAAGAATGAAGAATTAATTTTCTGATTACTCCCCACTTTTTTCCGCGACAATGAATTAGAAGGGTCTAATCAGAGTTAGTTGTCTCCTGCAACTGTGATAAAAATTAATCTTATTCCAACAAAACTGCTTTTTACTATTTTGACATTTTTCACGTCACTACGTCACTCGTAAACATAACTAAAGGCGCGCACAAAGAAAAGTCTCTATTACAAAAATATCTGAATATTTCTTATCTTAGAATACAAATTTAATTTCTGAGAGCAACCCAAATCACCAGCGTGAGAGAGGGTGTGGAATATCGAAACTGCGTAAAAAGGTGTAAAGTTTCAAGGCACAATATCCACATATATACGATACCACTTTACGAATATATTAAAATAAATTACTTTGTCAAACAAAACAAATTTAAATAAAATTTTGATGATTAAAGTTACTAAACGACTTTTTTGCCCCAAACAAATATTGTGGTCTAGAGTTATGCATCTTTGATTATTTTCAGCCACTTCTTTTTCTTCTTCTTCTGTTTTCAGTGGACAACCTTAAGCAATTATATTTATTCAATAAATATTTTGTATAATATAAATTATTCCTGAATACATTCGCTGTAATATTTTAATAATAATTTACTGTAGACTATTAGGATAAGGTCAGTTACTGTTTTGCCATGTTATTTAGGTACACCCATCACTGCAGAAATGGAAAAAGTGTATCTAAATGCATTCATTGTTAAACGTAGGTATCTTTGTTTACTCAAACATTTCAACTATGTGACCCTGAGACAGTACAGATCTTATACCTTCACAACTGAATGCTATGCACTGACGTCACCGTCTTGAGAAAAAATATACTTTTTGAATACTACACAAAGGTCTTGTTTAATGGCATTAGGCTATATAACAATCTAATTTCAGTGTACTGAAACAAGATAAGATTGTTGAGAATTTGTTCAACAATTCATTCGTTTTTTGTCGAAAAATTATGATTACAAAGTCGCTTACGCCTGCAACTTATCACTTTTGTACATCCGGCTCACAACGATATACTTTAATGAATAAAATTTATTTTGCAAATAATTGTAGAAGTAAATAGAGAAAGTCGGTACGTTATTTTATATAATATTTATTTAACAGTGAAAATATAACTTGAAGCCATTTGTAAGTCTTGTGACCACATTCCCATACAAAAATGAAATGTTATACTGTGTTCCTGTTACTACCAGTGTGGTTCAACCAAGACAGAAGTAGAATTTAGGATTTCAGAAAGATTCAAAGTTACAAAAGACCCGCACAAACGTAATGAAAAAAACCCCATGGGATAGGTAGCACAAATTTAGAGGTCCTTAGAGGGTGGTGGTGGTGAATTCTGTTTTGAATTCTACTTTACATTTGTTTAGTTGCTCATGTGTTTTTCGTTTCTTAATATGTAAAATATATTCCTTTACAACAAATTGTGAATTATTTGTCTAACAAAACTCAGCCGTTGATTTCTTTTAGGGAATCAAACACTCACACTGCCGTCTTCACAGCTAAGGTTGGACCGAACGTAAAGGTGCACAAGTCCAAACCCCTTCCCTGTGTTATATTTTCTCTTCTCAAGGTAAAACATTTTATTTTTAAAGTAAAGTGTTTATTTTAAATACTATCTAATAATACACCGATTCTGAACAATTAACAAGTTTAAAATTCTAAATGTTACAAATGGATAATGAAAATACAAATAGTTGTAATTATTCTAGCAATAATTACGTGTACTGCATTAAAATTCAGATTATACTTTTGTTTTCAACATGTTAGATAGGTTAGCATTTAAAACTTATAACATATTATTTACAGTTGTTGATTTATTTAACCATTTCTTTAAGTGAAAAAGACAATATTTATCTTTGGTTTATAGACACGTCATTTACAGGGCCTAATTTATTATAACCCTAACTGAACATGACACTTCAAAAGTATCTAAACTTAAGAAATCAGTTTTACGCGTACGTTTACATAAATGTACGGATAAATATTATGTTTTCTTCTGAATAGCTCTGTGGTCTTTATTGCAGAAACCTTCTTTAGATCCTGGGAGCAACACAGTGACCATGGAAAAAACCCACGACGTCATGTTTTCTCATTACTTTACTAAATGAACACTCTTTCAAAAAGAATTCTGATTACTGATAAACTCTTCAAACCCGAACTCAAAATCGCTTCTGATTCACATGCAATTCATAATTTGTAACAAATATTCACTGTATATATAATGTTATATGATACAGTATGTTACGTTAATGTAAAGAAATAAATTATGTGAAATATCGCTGGTAACGTTCTTTGGCTAAAATCGAACTTTAGTAAGTATCGAAAACAAAGTAAAATATTATATTTGTAGGATATAATTGGTCATTATGTAATTAAAATATATATTTGCTCAATCTGAACCTTAAAAGGAACACTTACATTAAAGTTTTCCATTGAATATTATATTTTATAATTAATAATTAACAGTATAAGTAATACATTATATACATTATTTTTGGTTATTAAAACATCTTTGAAATAAACGACATTACTCTTACACGTCTTTCAAAATGACATTCGCTTTCCATTTTATTTACCATGCAAAAATATATATATATATATTTTTTTTAGGTGTGTTGAATGATATAGACATATAGTTGTGTGAAGATAAGAATTTTCTATACTTTATTGTCCTTCATAAAGAATGCTATCTATCTGTCTGTCTATCTATCTATCTATCTATCTATCCATCTATCTATCCATCTATCTATCCATCTATCTATCCATCTATCTATCCATCTATCTATCCATCTATCTATCCATCTATCTATCTATCTATCTATCTATCTATCTATCTATCTATCTATCTATCTATCTATCTATCTATCTATCTATCTATCTATCTATCTATCCATCCATCCATCTATCTATCTATCTGTCTATCTGTCTGTCTGTCTGTCTGTCTATCTATCTATCTATCTATCTATCTATCTATCTATCTATCCATCTATCTATCTATCTATCTATCTATCTATCTATCTATCTATCTATCTGTCACTCACTCAATCACTCTCACACACACAAGCGCATTGAACACTTGTGGTAATCAATATATGCATCAGTAGGTCAATAAATTTATTAAATCACCAATCAAATATATAACAAATGAATAAAATCAAACGCACATTGACATTTACATCACTTTATGACAATGTATTCACGCTTGAAAATGGTTCGGTTTATCCTAGCATAGACACCAGCAGTCAAATTAATACACATATATGAGAGTGGAGTTTTAGAGAAATAATTAAAGTCAATGTACATAACCTTTTCAAGGAAGGCCACTGTCATAGCACGTTTCATAATCATGCAGTTTGCAACAAGTCATTCTCTTTCTTATTTAGAAAATGGTCCAATGGTACATTTGGGGATTAAATTTGCATATCCCTATTTTAAAATCTAATTGTTATATAAATTGTTAAATTGTCAGAATAACCAGACCTTGGGCAGTCCATTTTGAAAGTGTCAGAGTTGGAAGTAAACAATCTGAATCGAATATGTGCTAGAAGTTGCTAATGTATTGCAAACCATCCCAACTGGATGAGAAGTTTTTATTATCCAATAGTTATGATTTACGAGAACAAGACAATCCAGTGGGTTGAGATGTAAAAATTTACTTACTGTAGAGAAATCTACTGTCTAATCACTTTGAATATGGAGTGGCAAGAAGACGACCAGTCTTCAAAGGCAGCCATTAGCTTGATGGTGAGTAACTGACTAACTGGGAGAGAATGGACTTAAAATATTTCATGCATTTTGCTATGGATATTTTATACTTGTGTTTTAATTAGATGTATTATGTGAGTAGACTATTGTTTCTACAAATGTTTGAACTATAATGCTTATATTGAGTATGCTAACACTTGATATTGTTCCTAGAGAAACTGGTCATAACTATTATGTATTATTTATTATGCTGTGTATGTGTGTGTGTGTGTGTGTGTGTGTGTGTGTGTGTGTGTGTGTTGTTGTTGTTGTTGTTGTTGTATGTTTGTTGTACCGATAATTTCTTTACCTCACAGGAATTGCGTTAAAACTTTTCATCTTGGCGATGTTCTCTGTTTTTGGTGGATTCCTGTGAGGCCTTCCTCTCTTCTCTAGTGTTCAGAGAGGGTAGCGATGGGTTGCGGTGTTGCGTTTGAATTTCGTCTGTCGATGTCTGTTCCTTGTAGGAAACTGTAAGTTGAGACTTGAACGTAAGAATGAATGGATTTTAAAAGTGATAAACTGGAAACTTAGCCTTTGTTGCTTGATTATATTTTTCAGGAAACAGGCAGCCTTTCTTTGTTATTTGAGTCGCCTGGTTTGCCGAGTGTAAACTGCTATGACTGACCATGGTAGAGGCAAAAAGCAGTGTGTAAGTGTGAAAAATACACTACACTCCATTCATGTAAGGTGGGACGTCTGCTGACTACATCGAGAATTTCAGGTACAAGGAAGTTACTGGAAATTGTACAAATTGCTGTTCTGCTTGAGGAGCTAAAGATGGCAAGGCACACAAGTCAACCTCATGAGAATAGCAGAGAGTCAGTCTCCTACAAACATGCAAGGGAAACACTTGGAACTGACATAATAATGGCAGACAATAAACTTGTGACATTGTTACAAAAGCATGCTAAAGACTATTAAGACATCCTTTAATTCAGGTTAGGTATAAACTTATCACCTATCTCAAATAATTCCATTTCTGTTCTCTGATAAGAATTGTCATGTGATTTTATTGACACTATTGAATTGTATTTTAGGATATAAGACTTTGTAGTACAAAAATTACTCTAATGTAGTTTCGTGTAAATATTAATGTCAAGCAATCTTTTTTGTTGTATTTATCACTTGTATATTTGATTGATAACCTTATGCTGGAGAAGAAAGTGGATGGATGGGAGCTCGTTAAATATAAATTAAAGATGGATTCGATTTCTGCTTTAGTAAGAAATGTTCCACCTACAAATTATTTTTTGACAAAACGTTTGTCTTTAATGTTGTGGAAGAGGGAAAACGTTCACAGCGCCCAAATATTCCGCCAAGTGAGAGAGACGAGTGGTGTCTGCTGGAGAATTATTAATAACATAAATTAAGATTATCATCACTTGTAATTAGTTATAGATGATTAATAAATAAATAACAATAATAACCATTGCTAGGTGAGTTGGCGTTATATATGTGTGTTTGCGTGTATGTGGTATGTGTTGTATGCATATATTTTTGAGCGTGTCTGTATGTTTATATGTATACATTTGTGTGCGTTTGTCGAGAAATCTAATGTGCTATTGTAAGTAATTTTAACGAGTATCAATTACTTAATTTCGTTTTATATTTTTTAAAATTTAATTTCCTTACTACTGTATATTTCAAAATACGTTTTAGAATTCACACCTAGTTGTTAGTTGTTCTTATATTTCAGCACACTAAACTTTCTTTGCCATAAAATAATAAAAAGAAACTATTGAAATTGTACAAGTACTTCCTTGTGATATAATGCCTGATAAATGTTGTCAGTTCTTTAGCATAAAATAGGCATCAGGGCCTTGTGGAACATGATCTGTCCCTCTTTCAGTATGACACTTTCCCACCTCACGTTCCACTGCAAACTCATAAAACATCTTAAGCAATAACAACAGTAAATAGATGTATACCAGTTTAACATTTTAAGTAACAACAACTGTAAATACCTGAATACCCTTAAAACATATTGAGCAATAACAAATGTAAATAGATGCATACTGGTAAAACGCTTTTAAGAAATATCAACAGTAAGTAGAATGCATTTGTAAACAGCCCGATACACGCATACAGCATACTAAATACAACATAAAAGTGCACGAAGTGTTCACTAGAAACAATGTCATGGGTATAACATATAGCATACAAGCATCATAATTCACAATTGTAAAAGAAATAGTCTACTCACATAATATATTTCTACATAATAAGCAAGTATAATATATCAATAGCAAAAGTACGAAATATTTTTAAGTCCATTCTCTCTCAGTTAATCACTTAACTCACCATTCAGCTAATGGCTGCCTTTCATGACTGGACTTATGCCACAACAAATTCAAAATGCTTAGAGAATACAAATCATTTCAACAGGTAAATTTTTATCTCAACCCATTGGCTGGCCCCGTTCTTTGTAAATCTTATCCATTGGATAATAAAAACTACTCTTCCGCTTGGAACTGGTTTAGATTGCATCAGCAAGCTCTACCATATTCTTGACCTGAGTTGTGTTTGCTCCAACTCTGACAATAAAAATACTACATAAGCAGTGTCCAAGGTCGGGTCACATTGACATTTAACAATTTATATAACAATTAGGATTAGAAATATAGATAGGTAAATTTACTCCGCCACATTACTATTACAATAAATAAAATTAATCTTATCAACCAAATTTAAAGACAACATTACTGCTCTATGAGAATACAACACGAACAAAACATTACTGCACTATGAGAATACAACACGAACAAAACATTACTGCACTATGAGAATACAACACGAACAAAACATTACTGCACTATGAGAATACAACACGAACAAAACATTACTGCACTATGAGAATACAACACGAACAAAACATTACTGCACTATGAGAATACATCACGAACAAAATATTACTGCACTATGAGAACAATGTCACAATACGAACATAACTATATCACGAATACCTGCTCAAGCAAGGACAGAAGGCAGAACACAAAAGCAAAAGAAATTTCATCACCCAGCTTTCTCGGGGGAAAAATAGTTGCTGCTTGAAACATGTAAGCTAATCACTCCATCCACTTACATACACACACACACACGCATGCACACAGGCATGCACACACACACATACATACACATAAACACACACTCGTACAGACAATCATACATACACATATGTACATACCAACATATACACACATGTATGCATTTTCGTGTACATAAGCTCACCTCCATGCACATAAATAGAAAAATGCCATTTGCTTGAGTAACTAATGTCTACTGAACATTTCAAAGTATTATGCCTCTGCAAAACATTAAAACTCCTAAACCAATTCCTTTTATACTGTCAGCTATACAGAGCTCAAACCACTTCCTATTACAGTGCCGGTTACACAAGAAGCAGAAACCACGTCCTATTACACTGTCAGCTACACAAGGAGCAGAAACCACTTAAAGCATAAGCCACTTCCTATTACACTGTTAGCTAAACACGGAGCAAAAATCACACCCTATTACACTGTTAGCTACATAAGGAGCACAAATCACTTTCTATTACAATATGAGCACCAACAGTTTAACACAATCAAAAGCAGCTAAAAATACAATATCCACTTACGAGTCTCACCTTACTCTATTCACCTTTAAGTTTCAGGCGTGAAATGCCTAAAAATAAACTAAAAATTAGGCATAGCATATCTCATGTTAATGGCAAAGTACAGCATGCAAACACATGCCTATAATTAAAAGCGAAGGTTAAGACTTATTTACACAATAAAAAAAACAGCTAAAAATACAACATTCACTCACAAGTCTCACCTTACTCTATTCACCCTTAAGTTTCAGGCGTGAAATAAACTCAAAATTACTGAGGCATAGCATATCTCATGTCACGAGAGTTAAAAATATAGTTCTCTACTGCTGACTCGCAAACTGAATTCATACCACAGATACACTAATAATGCACTCTCTAGAGAAAGACTGAAAACTAGCAATGGATACTCCAATAAAGCACACACTGCATACAAACTGAATGATAGAATTAAATGAACAAATAAAATAAACACAACAACAGATTGCAGATAGCACTAGATGCACAATTAATGTCAACACTACTAACATATCACATGCCACTAATGATACACTTATACTGCAGACATTACTTCTGCCGCTTCATTTTGTAGTTATTATTATTATTAATATTTCATTTAACAATCAATAAATCTCTCTCCCTCACTAATATCTCCATTGATTAATTATAATTCAAACTGGTTGGTTAAAATGATAAAAAATTATGTACTGCCTCTATAGTCGCCGCTCATCTAGTTCCGCTTGGCGGATCTTTGCCAAGTGTTTCTCAGCAGTTAGCTTGCTCGCTAAAGTAACTAAGCAATCTGTCACATAAGATATACAACAAGGGACTCAAGGCTGTCGTTCACTAACATATAGTTACACAACCGTCAAAGCGAGGCACTTATACACATAGCTTTTGAGCTACCCAATGACATTCAGCAGGACAGGAAACCTAATATGAAATGAAAATTAAAACCCATATTTCTTTAATGTAAACTCAACAATAACAACATTAGTTACATCTACTGATGCAAAACAGTATTGCCTTAAATAGGCATAACGTTGACCAAACGTTTCCAAGAATTTGCAGGTGAACGGTATAGCAGTAGCAATTACACCACACTACATGACATATAAAAGGCCGTGGTCCAAGAAGTACCTCAGTTGTTTTCTGCTCAGATTAAGGACAACTCTGCATTATTCGTTGAGAAATTCAATTCAAAATATTTTGTCGTTAGTTAAATAAATACCGCTGACGGATACTGAAGTTCATTTTTCATAGTTTATTATATAAAACATATTTTTTTTGCTTCTAACAAATACTGTTTTATAAAGATTACGCTAATTATTCATTAATAACATTTTTGAAACAGTTTCATTATTTCACTTCTTTAATATCAGTTCAAGGAACTACTTCCATATTGTTGATCTTTTGTTTGTTAAATATTCAGTTTATAAATATTTCGTCGAAAAAGTGTTAGATGAAGAACTTTACAGATTAATCCACAAGTATTACGAATTATAGGTAGAGTCAGCGAAGAAAATTAGCTAGTGTATCTAAAGTCTGGAAAAGTTTAGTTGCATTCTTGTGGACAAATATAAATTTATGTGAAATGGACTTATAAGGAGTTCATTTGATTACCTTTATAATTCATTGATTAAAGGTACATAACGTGCATTTAAAGAAAGTTCAATTTGGACCAATTGACATGCTTCTAATTCCATTGAAGTGCTTTAATTCCATTCTGAAAAATTACCTGTACCTTTGACCAGCACATAATACACATTATGTTTTTCACTGGTTTACAGAGCATATATCATGTCAGTGTACACAGCATGGGCTGGCTAAGCTATATTTTACTTTGCAAATCAAAATATTAAGAGTGAGACAGATGCCAAGTTTGTGAATCAACTCACTCTGTGTCAGTCATCACCTGTAATCTGTTACGTGATTTTATATTTTACACGATCTATTGTATTTAACATATCTCAATGTGGGTGTGGGGTGGGGGTGGGGAGTGAAGCACGGCTGGACCAATTTCTCTATCATGCTTCAGTAGCCCCAAATAAAGTTATAGCTTTGGCAGTCATGCCAACTTGTCATCTTCCTATTAAAGCTATATGTCAGTCACTCTCGTTCTGTTTGCTCATCATTGGCCTGATTTCAAGGGGGAGATAAATATATGTTTCTTGCACACGACAACAGACGTACCTTACACTCTAACAATGAAGCTTAATGTCATATTGGGATCAGGTCAAAACGGCTGTATACAATTGTTCATATTGAAAGACTCGAAATTTCTTTTCCAATTCTTGTCCTTCCTCGCATGATTTGAACAAAAGCGTTGTCTCCTTGTCATAAAAAACACGTGTAATCGAATGTATACCATTTGCTACTTCAATATTATTATGGCAATATTGATCATGTTTTCTCTTAGTAGTTGTCTGCACTTGCTTAGTAGGGTGAATGCATGACATTCCTTCCTCCCTGTCACAATTATACCTGAAACCTGAAAGGAATTTAGACACTGACGTGGAATGTAAGAGTTGCGATCAGGCTTGATAGGAATGTTCTCACGCATATAATAAATATTCTCACGTTTCCACATATTTTTAATGTATTAAAGATAATAATGCATACAATATACACAGAAGCTGAATATTACTCTACAGTAATTAGTACATCTCTATAAAAGTCAACATAAAATTAAACATATATCTGGGTACTCCTGTATTTAAGCTGGATAGTTATTACGTAAGTTACAGATCCTGCCGACAAATGATTCCTATTTAATGCAAAATAAATGTATACCATTAATAAAATAAATTACAATGCCCGTGCAAAAGTTACACATTCTTTCGGTATGCAATGTAACTCTTCATAAAGATTAGTTGAGCATAGTCGAGTGCTGATTAAAAAAATGGCGGATAAGAAGATAGTGGACTGGTCCTTGAGTAGCCAGGCTTCCTGAATGTAATTGCAGGCTTCGTAACTAGACTACTCAAGTCAATAGCGGCTATCTCAGTATTTTGAGGGACTCCCTCATTCTGTTCAAAAAACATTTCTCGACTGGCCTGTATCCAACTAAGCTTTAAACCCTTCCAAACTTTATGCATATTAAAACATCTACTGATAACCTTCTCTATCATCTTGTAGACACTTAGATTGGGTTTTATAAAACGCTTTCTCTTATTCTTATTCTCATTGGCTAAGGCCAAGAGTAACAAAACTCACACGGACATGCATTTTCTATTCTTATATTCTTTTGCTGTCTCAGCAATTTTTAGATGCCTGATTTCATTATTACTGCTATCAGCACATTTATGTTCAAGATTGTCAATATTCCATTCTTTGCTCACATTATATGCGTTTTAATAAAATCTAGACACTATGCCATTTAGGTATTTCATCCTAGCACACGAATACATTCTCACTTATTTAAATTTTATAATGGCTTAAATTCAGGCATTACAGCAATGCTTTAGCACCCATAATCACACACACATATATATATATGTGGCGGAAAGGAGGTTTCCTTCTTGTGCGTCTTGGTAATTAATAAATAATTTATATTAATATCTTTCATGCCAATCGCTCACAACCTCCTTAAGGGTCTTGTGCGGTCTGAGAGTGACTAGGTCAAGCCTTGAGCAGTCCGTCAGTCAGTGACCATCTCCCAAGTGTTACCTGTCTCAGAATAGTGACTACACTGCGATTATCTTATCAGTCGTTCTATCACTATTCCGGCCCTACCACAAATCTCTCATCGCTGTCAATGATGGGAACTATTTTAAAACATGTGTCTAGACCGTCTTCTCAATTGTCTTACGTCATTGTCTGCCCCCACCCATCATTTACACATGTACCTCCGAGAATGAAGGAGTAAATAGTTTTAAAGAAAAACAAATTTATTAAAAGAAATAAAGATAACAATTTCAATAAATTCACATTGACTTCAAATCACACACTAGGCGATTCCGAAATCACAAATCTCATAAGACTTCCAAAATTACAATTAAATGAAAAAATATATCAATACAGTTTTAGAGAATAATTATTAGAGAATTCTGTGTGTCACTATGATCCAATTTAGTTAAGCTTACATAAACACTTCTCATAAATAAGCCAACTACATAGTCAACACTTTAGGAAAAATACATAGAAGAAATTACATAGAAGAATCAGACATGAAACAAGGAATGAAAAATCATAGAAACATGTACAGATTACACAGAAATTCATGTAATTGAATCACCTGATTACGGCCTTGTTCAGCAGTAGCCTCGTTCTCGGCAGGTTTGGTTACAATTGAATGTCTCATGGTTTAGCCCGCCTGGTGACGTTAAATGAATGTTCCGTACATATAACACTTTGTCCAAGAACAGTTATTTCAGTACATGGAAAAATCCTTTCACTGGCACTGAATACCACACAGTCAGAATTATCCACAGTATAGTATACTCCTTTCACTGGCACTGAATAACACAGTCCGAGTTCACAGTATATTATACTCCTTTCACTGGCACTGAATAACACAGTCCGAGTTCACACTGGTTTGGAAAGTTGTCCTTGTTTATTACAAGTGAGTCAGACTCACGCACGCACCTGCGGCAGCTCACTTCGTAATACTGTCTCCCTTGTTGGTCCCGGTACATACGAGTCCACACAAGAATTTTACTCCACACTGGCCTTTACACATTCAGCAGGCTGAGTGGCAGTACTGTTGTCATCCAAGACAACCAGACAATGAGACGCAATGGAAACAAACCCAGGAACCAGGAGAACGACGAAAACGTAAAAGAACAACAACGGCTTTGAACTGCAATAGATAATGTAATGCCGCATATCAGGATCATGCTTTAAAATTCTGCAATCTGTACTTACATCTCAGTTTCTCATTACAATTCCCTTTAACAATTAATTTATCTGATTCTTTCCTTAAAACGAAAATAAAACATCATAGATTAAATTCGTTATAAATATTTACAAGAAACATGATTCAACATATTCAAAAGTAAATGTAAAATCAGTTACAATGCAATTTTCTATATCGGACATACCTTTCTCTCAGTTCTAACCAATGAGCCGTGCATGGGACTCCAAAGATGTGTAAAAGAGTGTAGAGAAATTTGGGTCTGCTCTTTTATGTATTTTCAGAGGTCATGGAAGCTTCTAGAATTTCTTAGCCTCTGGCTACTACTTGTTTTGCTCCCTGACTCCTTTCAAAAATAGTCATGGCTGAGCGCACGCACATAATAGACTAAGTGAGATGGATGCCCAAAATATGTAAGAATTAATGGCCCCTGACTCTAACTCCTTTCAACTACGGTTGTGGGTCAGCGTTGTTTATGCCAAACAAATTCTACTCAACCTTGAATTGTGAACTTCAAATCAAATTTAAATTAAATTTGGAGAAATAACGAAATTAATTAAAGATTAATTAAATTAATTACGTAAGTGTAATAATTAGCATTTTTCCGTTTACAATATATATAAAACCCTACCCACAAACCTAAGCAGACCAAATATGTTTAAAAACCAGCCTTATATCGACCCACAGCTTTAGGTTGTACTATTTATTTGTATAAATAAAACCTTATTTTGCCATTTTTCTCTCTTTATATTAACTTCATTGTAGTTACCTTTGACATATTTTATATTTCAATAGTTTTTCCGGTGAATTCAAGTGTAGTTTGAAGGTTGTATAAATGCACTGAGGTTCACCTAATGCTGGTTTGTTTTAAAGCATTTACATATTACCTTAGCAGTTATTGATCTCACAGTAATCTAGCATACTCTGTTTGAAACAGTTGGTGGCTGAGGTCTGAAATTATTTCTGCTCTTTGAAAGCGCAGTATCAACATTTTTTAACACATTAACACATTAAAAATATATATTTATTATTTATATATTTTTGTAGTATTTGTATTGTGACATTCTTATTCTAATAAATTCTGTGCTGTGTAAAAATTATGAACAATTAGGTAAAAATCATCACCAAAGTGTTATAGTAAAACAGCATCGATTATGAAAATGAATAACTTTGGTTCTCCGTATGGAACTTTTGTCAATTTATGCATATTTAAAGCAAATTGTTGACATATTAAACTAAGTAATACCAGGTAAATTGTAATTAATACCAGGCAAACTGTTGAAATATCAAACTACAAGTAATGCAAATTATTGAAATATCAAGCTACAAGTAATATAAAAAAACTGTTAAATTATCAAACTATAAAAAATATCAAACAAAATGTTGACATCAAACTATAAGCAATATCTAGCAAACTGTTGACATATCAAACTATAAATAATATCAAGCAAAATGTTGAGTTATCAAACACAATATTAAATAATATCTAGCAAACTGTGAACTTATCAAAATATAAGTAATACCAAGAAAATTGTTGACTTATCAAACTGTAAATAATATTTATCATATTGATGACTTATCAAACTATAAATTAATTCTAGCAAACTGTTGAATTATCAAACTATAAATAATATCAAGCAAAATGTTGACTTATCAATCCATAAGTAATACCAAGCACACTGTTGACATATCAAACGATAAATAAAATCTAGCAAACTGTTTTAAATATCAAACTATAAATACTATCTAGCCAACTGTTGACTTATCAAACTATAAATAAAATCCAGCAAACTGTTGACTTTTCAAACTATAAATAATATCAAGCATACTCTTTACACATCAAACTATAAGCAATACAAACATATATCAAATATATCAAATTAAAACTGCTGTTAAAGAAAGAATGCTTTAATTCATAAAAAATAAAATATTTAATTTGATTTTCTAACAATGGCTCTCTTTACACATTGACATCAAATGCTTATTATGTCTTCACTATTAAAGTTACACTCTGATTATTTTAATGAATGCAATAGAAAATGTTAACAAATTAAAATCTAGAAAGATTAACAATGTTAAAATCTTCCTTAAGACTCATTTTGCTTTTGAAATAGTGCTCTAAGCCAGTCAGGTTTTAGGTACGCCATATATGGATGGCAAGTCAACTATTGATAATTGAAAGAAGGGGCGTTTAAAGTACTTCATTTATTTTCTCTAGGCTGAACAAGGAAGTAAACATCTCATAAGACAGGTACCTGCTGGGTTGGGTGGGGGCAGGTAGGCCAAGACCATGTTTGCTTGTCACTGAGGGGTGGTAGGTGTCATATTTCTGCGTCATACATAAACAAAAGTGTTGGGTAGGTAATCAGAGCTGACCCGAAATCCAACTCTTAAGCATCTGGAAAATGTTTATGACATGGTAATGATTATATAGGTTGCACTTTACGTTACGATAGGCTTCTTTACTTTTTATAATCATACTAGTAGTTAATTTTAGGTTTTGTGTTATGAGTGTCTTTTTATAATCATACTAGTTGTTCATTTTAGGTTTTGTGTTATATGAGTGTCTTTTTATAATCATACTAGTTGTTCATTTTAGGTTTTGTGTTATATGAGTGTCTTTTTATAATCATACTAGTTGTTCATTTTAGGTTTTGTGTTATATGAGTGTCTTTTTATAATCATACTAGTTGTTCATTTTAGGTTTTGTGTCATATGAGTGTCTTTTTATAATCATACTAGTAGTTAATTTTAGGTTTTGTGTTATATGAATGTCTTTTTATAATCATACTAGTTGTTCATTTTAGGTTTTGTGTTATATGAGTGTCTTTTTATAATCATACTAGTTGTTCATTTTAGGTTTTGTATTATGTGAGTGTCTTTTTATAATCATACTAGTTGTTCATTTTAGGTTTTGTGTTATATGAGTGTCTTTTTATAATCATACTAGTTGTTCATTTTAGGTTTTATGTTATATGAGTGTCTTCAAGCAACGATTTCGTTTCCGATAGATCATTGTTCTATACTGATTCCAGGGTCATTGTTCTGTACTGATACTAGGGTTTAGTAAACAAATCACACAGCATTGTTCTGTACTGATACTAGGGTTTAGTAAACAAATCACACAGCATTGTTCTGTACTGATACTAGGGTTTAGTAAACAAATCACACAGCATTGTTCTGTACTGATACTAGGGTTTAGTAAACAAATCACACAGCATTGTTCTGTACTGATACTAGGGTTTAGTAAACAAATCACACAACATCTTTCGTATCTAAGTTTTAGTCGTAATATATTTCAGTAACGTTTTTCAAGCTCAACATCAGGTAGGATGTGTACAAAAAACAAAGATAGAAGGCGGGGGACTTATACACCCCCCCCAACCTTTTATACAAATGTGTGAAATGACATATACGTGCACTGACATTCACATTGACAATGCTGGCGGTTTGTTCTTTTTGGATTTCAGTTCCTCATCTGTGAGAGAATTAAAAATGGCACTTTCACGTCTACGAGCTCTCAGTCTACCTCTGTGTGCTTCTGGAAACTTGGCGACCAGAGCCATTTCTGAAATACTTGTAAGCAAAGGCCTGCTCAGGTAAGTCTAACTGTTAAAGATATAGGACTGTATATACAGTTTCTAAGGTAACACATTAATCAATGCTCTTTTGGTGTATGCATGTTTATACCACTAGTTCCACTTTTAAAATAGTGTTTTAGTGTTGAATTACCGTTTGTTAAATGCGGTATACGTACTTTATATTACTTAATTTCATTTCACTAATTTTCAATTGTTCTTCTTTTACTTGCAGAGTACCAATATCAAGTACTGCCTTAGTCCACAGAAAAATGTCCGACACTGTGATGCCAGATCCACCGAGTTAATGATTATGATTATTATTTAATTAATTAATCATTCATAACTAATTGCAAGTGATGCGAATCTTCATTTGTGTTCTTAATAATTCTCAAGCAGACACCACTCGTCTCACTCACTTGGCGGATATGCGGGGAACTGCAAACACTAAATACTAAAATGCAACACAAATACAATATTTATGTCACACAATATTTCCGTATGTGGAAAACGTCTTACTAAAGAAGACAAATTCGTCTTTAAACTATATTTAGCGAGCCCCCATCAACCCAATTTCTTCTCCAACAAAAGTTTATCAGTATGTGTAAGAAGGTCAATAAATGCAATAATAAATTCAGGTAAATCAACAATCAAATATACATATGACAAATACAATAAAATGATTAATTAACATTAAGATTTCCATGAAAACACAATCAAATAATTTCTATATTTATCCAGTCTTATATCCTAAATACAATTCAACAATAGTGTCAATACAAATCACAGGATAGTTTTATCAGAGAACAGAAATGAAGTTATTAGAGATAAGTGATAATAGTTTTTACATAACCTGAATTAAACACTATCTCAATAGACTTTTGTGCTTTGGCAACAATGTAACAAGTTATTGTCTGCTGTTATTGCATCACTTCCACATGTCTCTCTCACATGTTTGTAGGCCATTGATTCACTGCTATTCTCTCGAGGTTAACTTGGGCACTTTCACCATATTTAGCTCCCTCAAGCAGAACAGCAATTTGTACAATTTCTAGTAATTTTCTTATACCAGAAATTTTTTGATGTAGTCAGCATACTTTGCCACCATACATCCATGGAGTATAGTGTATTATCCATACTTACATTCTACTCCATGCCTCTATCACAATCAGTCATATCAGCTTACAATCAATAAACCAGAAGGTTCAAATCATACACAGAAATAAAGGCTGTCCCTGTAAAAATATAATCAGGGAACAAACAATAAGTTTCTAGTTTATCCCCATTTAAAAAAAAACTAATTCATTCTTAAATTCAGGTCTCACAGTTTCCTGCAATAGTATTTATTAGCCTGATATACATACAAATTAATAAATACAGCATTATAGTTTTATGAGGGGTTTCAATATAACAACGTCAAGTGTTAGCACACTACATATAATCATCTTAGTTCAAACATTTATAGAAGTAATAGTCTACTCACATAATAAATCTCTACATAAAACACAAGTATAACGTATCAATAGCAATTTCTAAGTGCATCCCCTCTCAATCAGTAAGTTAACTCACCATTATAGCTAATGACTGCCTTTCATGACCAGACTTCTTGCCACACCAAATTCAAGTGATCAGACAATACAGGATGTAAACATTTTATCTCTGCCCAGTGGCTGGTCTCATTCTCGTAAATCTTAACCATTGTATAATAAAACTACTCATCCATTTGGAAATGGTTTGTATTGCATCAGCAATTTCCTATATATTCTCAACTCGAGTGTTTACTCCAACTCAGACAATTACAAAAGTACCATCATAAGGTCGGGTCAAGTTCACAATTTAACAATTTATACTTTACGTAAGTCCAGAAATAGGGAAAGAGGCAAATTTAGTCCACTATAAAGACATAAAACAAATTTCTTCTAATGGCACCTAGAAGGAAAATATACAATGTCAGTTAAATAATATTTTATATAAATTAGCTAGACAGACACAAACACTTACATAGTTACAGATGTATATTGTTTAATATATACGTGTGTGTGTGTGTGTATGTGTGTGTGTGTGTGTGTGTGTGTGTGTGTGTGTGTGTGTGTGTGCGCGCGCGCAATCAGTCTATTATACATTTCTATTTTAAAGGTATGTGTCACGCTGTCGATGGATGTTTGAAACTGACGATCAAGTACACTTTTGATGATAGGAGAGCTACAGATAAAACGTTCTACTGGGACTATGACGAGTAAGTACACTTTTGATGATAGGAGAGCTACAGATAAAACGTTCTACTGGGACTATGACGAGTAAGTACACTTTTGATGATAGGAGAGCTACAGATAAAACGTTCTACTGGGACTATGACGAGTAAGTACACTTTTGATGATAGGAGAGCTACAGATAAAACGTTCTACTGGGACTATGACGAGTAAGTACACTTTTGATGATAGGAGAGCTACAGATAAAACGTTCTACTGGGACTATGACGAGTAAGTACACTTTTGATGATAGGAGAGCTACAGATAAAACGTTCTACTGGGACTATGACGAGTAAGTACACTTTTGATGATAGGAGAGCTACAGATAAAACGTTCTACTGGGACTATGACGAGTAAGTACACTTTTGATGATAGGAGAGCTACAGATAAAACGTTCTACTGGGACTATGACGAGTAAGTACACTTTTGATGATAGGAGAGCTACAGATAAAACGTTCTACTGGGACTATGACGAGTAAGTACACTTTTGATGATAGGAGAGCTACAGATAAAACGTTCTACTGGGACTATGACGAGTAAGATCATTTACGTGTTGGACCTTTATTTACATATTTAGATACTTTGACAATTGTCTATCAGTTACCTTTTTCAGTATATCAAGAGTGCTTTGCTGGATTTTCAAGGGCATTTTCACGTTTCCACAGGCATTTCTTTGATTTCGCATTACTTAATTTTGGGTACTTTACATAATCCTGGTTTCTAAAGGCTAAATCAGAATTCATACACTTTGTTAATAATTTTAAAGAGAAATTTCTTTCTAATATTCTAAAAATGCAGCTGTTTGTATTTCGATCCCAAAAAATATAATTATTGAACAAAATCAGTGAAAATGTTCAATGTTTGCAATGCGCCGTCACGTTTATCCTAGTAATGGAATTGCATACTACAACCAAACTACGGTTGTTGTAAATGAAGAATAGCCAAGTAATAGTGTGATGCCTACGCCATTTAGTTAATGGTTATGATTATAATTAATAAATAATTAATTAATAATCCAATATTAATTACACGTGATGAGAATCTTAATTTATTTTATTAAATTTTATTACTAGGATAAGCGTGACGGCTCATTGAACGTTTTCACTGATTTTGTTCAATAATTATATTTTCTGGATCGAAATATAACAGATGCATTTATATTATAAAGTAAAATAAACTCACTCAATTTCAATTGCAGTAATTAGAAATGTTGGATTAGTAACATAAAATTTGTAACGAATTCTCAGGTTGAGCCATGGAATACTTGCAAATTTAAATAGAAATTTGATCAATTTCTGAGAGCAACCCAAATCACCATCATGATTGAAGGTATGGAAGATCGAAACCATGTGTAAAAAATGTAAATTTACAAGGCACAATGTCCACTTATATACAATACTACTTTATGAATATATTAAAATTAAAATTACTTGTCGAATAATGCAAATTTAAATAGAAATTTGATGATCAAAGTTTCTCAACGACTTCTGTAAATAACGTATGTAATTTTCCCATATAAATATTGTGATCTAGAGTTATGTGTCCTTGATTATTCTCTGCCCCTTCATTTTTATTATTCCAGTGTTTTTTACCTGCACAACCCTATGAAATTATGTTCATTCAATAAATATTTTGTAAATACAAATTATTTACGAATGCTGCCATGTAATATTTTAATAAGAATTTACTGATGACTGAGGATAGTTACTGTTTTGACTTGCTATAGATCTATCCATCACTGCAGAAATGGAAATTAAATGTCGTTTATTCACAATTTTGTTTATTCACAAATTTCAGCTATGTGATCTTAAGACAGTACAGATCCTATACCTTCACAACTGAATGTTATGCACTGACCTCACCGTCAGGAGAAAATTTTTTTTTTTTTGAATACTACACAATATGTCTTGTTTAATGGCATTAGGCTATATAACAATCTAATTTCAATGTACTGAAACAAGATAAGAATATTGAGAATTAGTTCAACATTTTATTTGTTCTTTTGTGTTTACAGTCAATTGTCAGTCGACTTTTGATTACAAAATCATTTACACATGCAGTTGTTATAGGTTTATCAATTTCTTGTAGCCAGCTTACAACGATATAAAATTTATTTTGCAAACATTTGTAGAAAAAAATGGGGGGGGGGGAATAGGTAAATTATTTTGTAATATAATATTTCATTAAAAGTAAAAATATAATAGGACACCATATGTATGTGATATGGTTGCTTACCATAGAAATATGAAAAATTATCTTCTGTTCCTGCTTTTACCACTGTGGCACAACCAAGACAGAAGTAGAATTTAGGATTTCAGAAAGATTCAAAGATTCAAACAACCTGCACAAACGTAATAAAAAAGCCATCAAATACGTAGCAAAAGTAGTGTAAAGGTCGCTGGGGTGAATTCTCTTTTGTATGTTACTTTACGTTTGGTTTGTTTATCATATATTTTCTTTTCTTTAATAAGTAAAATATATTCATTCACAACAAATTGTGAGTTAATTGTCTAACAAAACAGCCATTGATTTCTTTTAGAGAATCAAACACCTACACTGGCGTCTTCCAAGCAACGATTGGTTCTTATACAGTTGGATCCAAGTCCAGCCCCATTCCAAATTGCGAATTTAAGTTTCTCCAGGTAAAACTGTTTATTATAAAAATTAAATGTTTATTTTAAACAATATCTAATAATACACCAATTTTGAAGATTTTACAAAGTTTTAAAAATTAAAATATTATAATAAAACTTTTAATTTGTTGTAATTTTTCTGGCAATAATTACGTGTATTGTATGAAATATTCAGATTATACTTTTATTTTGAACGTATTTGGTAGAATAGCATTTAATGCATATAACATTCTTTTACAGTTGTTATTTATTGAACTCTTTCTTGAAACAAAAACGCCAATATTTATCTTTAGTTTATTGACACGTCAATAAATGGATGAATTTATTATCATCTTAAATGAATATAGCGATATTTGCAGAAGTACGTCATTTACTGGAACGAATTTATTATAACCCTAAATGAATTTGGCGCTATTTGTCAAAGGATATATAAAGGCTAAACTGAAATAAAAACCAGTGTTATGCATACGATTACATAAATGCACAGAGAAATATTATTTTTTTTCTTCTGAGTAGCTCTGTGGTATTTATTGCAGGAGCCTTCCTTGGATCGTGAGAGCAACACGGTGACCATTGAAAAAACACCAATCCCGTATGCTCATTACTTCAACAATCAGAAAGTGAACACCCTTTAGAACAGAATTCTGATAACTGAATCACTTGTCAAAGTCGAGGACAGTATCGCTACTGACTCAAATATAATTCATAATTTGTAACAAATATTCATCTTTTATGTAATTCATGATACATTATATTGTGATCAGGTAAAGAAATAAACGATGTGAAATATCGCTTGACAACGTTTTCACAGTAAAAACGAACTTTAGTAAATATGGAAAACGGTGTAAGTTATGATAATTAACGGATGTGATTTATCATTGTACTCTCTCTCTCTCTCTCTCTCTCTCTCTCTCTCTCTCTCTCTCTCTCTCTCTCTCTCCTTAAAAGTCAAAAAGCTTCCATTAAATTTTTATTATTAATAATTAAAATCATGTATAATAAATTTATTCATATTAATTTGGATTATTAAAATTTCTTTGATAAAAACGATATTTCTCTTACACGTCTTTCAAAAGGTAATGTTTTAATGCTTATACTTCTCATTTTATTTATTCGTGCAAAAATGTGTATTTTTAGGCGTGTTCAAAGTTACACACATATAGCTGTGTGAAGATAAGACCTTTCTATACTTATTGTCTTTCATAAAGCATGTTATCTCTCTCTTATCATATCTACATCTATATATCTATCTATCCCACCATCCATTTATCTCTCTCTATCTATCTGTCTGTCTGTCTGTCTATCCATCCATCCATCCATCTCTCTATCAATCTATGTCTCATGCACGCATTCACTCACGCACACAAGCGCATTTATAGTTAGTTTAATAGAAAACATACATTCATTATTTTCCTTTGCCGCTTATTATTAAAGAATTCTCTAATAAACACTCCACTCGTCACATATATTGTTTAAAAATCACTCTAAAAATATTTTGAACAAATTTTTATTTCAGTAAAACAATTATTTACCTCTGTACTTTTATCCAGAATAAGTAAATTGTCATAGCACTGTATGCCTTTGTTATTTTAATATTTTACAAATTGGATTCTTTAAATTATGATTGTTTATATGATAACCACTGTATCTTCGTGACTTACACAGTCTTCACTATTTTGCTTTTTATTTCTAAGAATTGATCACAAATTACCTGCTAGTTAAATGAGGTCCAAATAATAAAAGATGTCCAATTCTTAGTATAAGCAACGTCCTCTCATACATTAGGCAAGGAATTTATTTGCTGGAAATAGGTCTTTTATTTTCATTTCTTTTTGCTCTGCCTTATGTCTACTCTTAGTAAAAGATACTCCTGACATGAAAGATAACTCTGACACAATTTACTAAACGCCTAGTCATGTTTAGATGTGTGGCGGAATAAATTTGACTATCCCTATTTTAAAACTTAATTTTACTATATTTGTTAAATTGTCACATCAACCCGACCTTGATGGTATTTTTGTAAGTGTCTGAGTTGAAGTAAACAACCTGAGTTGAAGTAAACAACCTGAGTTGAGAATATGCTAGACACAACTGATGTAATGCAAACTAACCCCAGCTGGGTGAGTAGTTTAATTATCAAATGATTATGATTTAAGAGGATAAGACCAGACAATGGGCTGAGATCCAAATGTTTACCTGCGCTGAAAATTCTAGGTTCCGATCAGTTGAATTTGATGTGGCAAAGAAGTCCAGTCTTGAAAGGTGACTGTTAGCTTAATGGTGAGTAGAATGGAGTTATAAACTGGAAACTTTGGTTTGCTTCCTGATTATATTTTTCAGAGTAATAAGCGGCCTTTTCTATATGTATGATTTGAACCTCCTAATTTGCTGACTGTAACTGCTACAACCAACCATGATAGAGGTGGGAAGCAGTGTGTAAATGTGGAGGACACGCTATTCTCCATTTGATGTATGGCAGCAAGGTATGCTGACTACAAGAGCAATTTCTGGTAGAAGAAAGTACTAGAGTTGCTGTAATTGTTATTCTGAAGAAACTGACATGGAGAAAATGGGCGACAAGGTTTTGGCTTCAGGTGAATAACAGCCCATCAGGTGTTTTTCAATGTGTGCAGAGTGAGACACATGGAAATTCATGTGGACAGTAAACTTTGTGACTTTGATATGAAAAAGTGCGCAAAAAAAGACAATTGCAGCTTTAGCTAAGTCAAGTTATGTAAAGACTCGTATTGCTCATCTGTAATAACTCTATTTCTATTCTCTGATAAAAAGTCCCTGTTATTTATGTTGAATTGTGTTTTAGAATTTAGAATGTGGTTTCATAGAAATATCAATGTCAAGTAATCTTTTTCATTGTATTTGTCCTATGTACATTTGATTGTTGATTTATTAAATTTATTATTAAATTTTGTTTAAACCTTTTGTGTGTATGATATGACAAATCTGTAAATTGTAAGAATAATTAGATAGAGCACTGTGTATATTTTATTCTATATTTCTTTTCCAGTCAGTGAATTTGTCACTCAGAAGGGTCTGTTTCTGGTACATGTTCAGAATATTTGCAAAAATATTTAATACTGCTTAATTGTATGCAGGGTTTCATTTTAATTTCTTTTGTTATTCCCCTTCTTTGGTCATCATTGTTTTCCTCCATTGATTTCTGGACTCTGTTAGGTGTCAGTATGCATCATTCTTGATCTAGACTTCAGACAAGAATCTTAATGACGTCACATCGCTCACTGTATGGCATGAAGGAAACATTAGCTGGGCAGTGTGAAAGATACTTGCGACCCTGAACATTAGTTTTACAGAATGTGTTCTATTTATAGAAATACTTCAAGAGAACTATGGGAGTAAACTCCGTAGATAAATATTTTGGGAGCATTTACAATATTTGCAGAATTTGCAGACAGAAAAACCGACTTTTAGGGTTGGCTAGATCCCTCTGAGATAACTAGATTAATGATTTTAAATTGTTTTGGTGTGCATATTGGACTGACTTATTATCTGTTTTCTTTTATAATTAAAAAAAAATCTTCACTTATTTTCATGCCATCCCTTATCATCTTCACTTTATATACAATTCGTCTCGTAATGTATGTATTCTCTCTGTTTTATTTTATATTTCGTGAGAGATACTCATTTGGGGACTCATTGAGTGTCACTCAAATGTTATGTTGTACTAAATTTTAATTAATTTATGGGCAGCCGACAGTGTAAGTGTGTGTGTGTGTGTGTGTGTGTGTGTGTGCGTGCGTGCGTGTGTGTGTGTGAAAGTGGCTTTTGATGTACACTAGAAGTACTCCAGAGAGTTATTTTTGACCTGAATATTTTCCTAGAAAGAGTATCATTTGGTTGACATTGTCCCGTATGATGTACATGAATGGGTGGTCGGCTCTGAATTCCATCACTTTATATTTTGACCTCGCTCTCATGATAACAGCTGTTACTGCTGCAGCCTTTGTGCCCTCTTCTGTGACCTCAATCACGGCCTGGAAGTAGTGAGCAGTGTGAAGTATTAGTAAAACAATGGCACAACGAAACTAATGGAAGGTACGAAAGAATAAATACTGATACATCCGTGATTGGAGCCTTTGGGGAACATAACACTTGAATTGGAAGACTACCTGAATAAACTTCCTGGAAACCACAGACTCGCTCCACTACTCAAAGCAGCGCTCCTCGGAAGTGCCCACATCCTCCGTAAAACCTTGGATCTCCCAGAATCTTGGTAAGATTCCGAGACCTTGGAACACAACCGACAGTCAAACAGAAGTCGTTGAAAGAGGAATAATAATAATAATAATAATAATAATAACAACAATAATAATAATGAAAATAGTAATGAAGTGGCAAGACTGATACATAGAAATCTATGTAAGAACTATAGCATAAAAACTCCAGAAAGAATATGCATGCACCAACCAGAAGCAGTCATCGAAAAAGAAGAAGTCAGAATACTTTGGGAATTGGAAAGCTATCTGAATAAAGTGCCTGGACAACAAAACATTGCCTCACTTCTAAAATTAGCCCTCCTCGAAAGCGCTCGCATACTCCGTAAAACCTTGGATCTCATAGAATCTTGGTAAGATATCGAGATCTTTGTTCTTGACCAACAGCCAACAAAAGATGTGAAAAAGGGATTAATAATAATAATAATAATAATAATAAAAAGGCAGAGGATGGGGACGGGGAGGATGATAGAATTTCAACGATCACATGGCAATTTTACCTTATGAATGACGTCAGAAATGTGTAGATCACGACGGGAAGAAATGTTATCAAAAGTGGCACCTCCAAAGGCTTTGACCATTCCCATTTGGGTCAGGGTTTCTTTCAACTTGAATTCGCTCTCAACTTTGAACTTTGGAAGGAAGACCTTCATACCTTTAGCTTTCAGATAATTAAGGGCATTGGTCAAGGAATCAGAGTTCACGAACTTTTCCACAGCATCCAGGTCATTGCGAATTTTCGGAAGGATAATGAACATGGAGTACCGATCATCCGTGTACGGAAGCTCCAAGATGTTGGCCTTCAGATAATTACTTTCGGCATAACTGGAATACAGATTGGCACGACTTCATTTAAACTATTTTATAATCCATTTGAAGTTTTACCATAAATCTTTTTCTGCTTGGTTTATTTAATTTGTTTTTGTTTTTTTTAGCGTTGCTTTATACAAGGCATATAATTTAAACTGATGACTGGTATATATTTACTTGCAACACGTATGGACCAAAATACTTCATAGTGCTCTTGACGTAAGTTGTCTTCTTACTTTTTAATATATTGTCAGTTTTACAAGTGGATACATTATGTTTAATTTCATTATCATCAGCTTTTATATCTGTTTAAATAGTTATAATGACATCTAAAGTATTTGTGTATTTATCCTAAAGCATTCTGAGCTTCTCTAATTTTGTGTTATTATTATTGTAATTAACATTTTAAACTAATGGAAATGTCACTTTATTTTAAATGAATTAGTAAATTTGTTTCATTAGTTAATTAAAAACCCGTTTTTAAAAGAATGGTTGTCATTTAACTTGAAAAATCCAGGAATGTGGTTCCATTATGTTTTGTGAAGTATTTTGGGTATGTATAAAATATAATCTTTTAATTCTTTGTTTCTTATTATACTTACAGTTTACTTTTATTAACTTCTAATGTATGTATAAAATATAATCTTTTTATTCTGTGTTTCTTATTGTACTTACAGTTTACTTTTATTAACTTCTAATGTATGTATAAAATATAATCTTTTTATTCTTTGTTTCTTATTGTACTTACAGTTTACTTTTATTAACTTCTAATGATATTCTTAAGCGATCCTGTTTATCATAAGATATTTCCATTAGACAACATTATAAAGATTATAAATAAATCAATTTTATCACAAACATTACAGTATAAGAATTCATATATTTGGTCCCAAACATTTACATTATAAATATTCATGTATTTGATCCCAAACATTACGTCATAAGAATTAATGTATTTGATCCCAAACATTACGTCATAAGAAGTCATGTATTTGATCCCAAACGTTACGTCATAAGAAGTCATGTATTTGATCCCAAACATTACGTCATAAGAAGTCATGTATTTGATCCCAAACATTACGTCATAAGAAGTCATGTATTTGATCCCAAACATTACGTCATAAGAATTCATGTATTTGATCCCAAACATTACGTCATAAGAATTCATGTATTTGATCCCAAACATTACGTCATAAGAAGTCACGTATTTGATCTCAAACATTACGTCATAAGAAGTCATGTATTTGATCCCAAACATTACGTCATAAGAATTCATGTATTTGATCCCAAACATTACGTCATAAGAAGTCATGTATTTGATCCCAAACATTACGTCATAAGAAGTCATGTATTTGATCCCAAACATTACGTCATAAGAAGTCATGTATTTGATCCCACACATCACGTCATAAGAATTCATGTATTTGATCCCACACATTATGTCATAAGAATTCATGTATTTGATCCCACACATTACGTCATAAGAATTCACGTATTTGATCCCACACATCACGTCATAAGAATTCATGTATTTGATCCCACACATCACGTCATAAGAATTCATATATTTGATCCAACACATCAAGTCATAAGAATTCATGTATTTGATCCCAAACCTTACGTCATAAGAATTCATGTATTTGATCCCAAACCTTACGTCATAAGAATTCATGTATTTGATCCCAAACATTACGTCATAAGAATTCATGTATTTGATCCCAAACATTACGTCATAAGAACTTATTCGATCCTAGACATCATACGCTCTCGTACACAAATATAGGTGAACCATTGTTGTAATTCTCTCATACAAACATATCCTAGATTTCAGAAGAAATCTATTATAGGACACATCATAATCACGACAAGAACTTACATCAGAAAGCCAAGCCTACATTATAAAATAAGAATTCACTTATATCAACAAATCTAGACATCTTAAGAGCTCACTTACATTAGAAAGCCTAAATGCTGTCGGAGTAAGAATTCAATTATATAAACACATCAAGTCATCTTAAGAGTTCACTTACTTCAGAAAGCCTAAACGTTATAGAAATAAGAATTCATTTAGGTACACATCTAGACAACTTAAAACTCACTTATATTTCCCTTTCCTGGTCATCAGAGGTACTTTCACTTTGATGTCTTTTGTCACATAAAAATCTTTTTCCGTTGTTTCTTCAGCATTAAACGTGTTCCGCCATCTACCTGTTTCCATAGAAAAATAGGAACAATATAAAAAATGTTTGCTAATGACTACTGCATTTGATACTTAATGAAAAAGATTATTTTATGTTTCCTGACTAAAATATTAGATAATAAATGTTAATGACAAACATCTCTAGTCGTGTCGAGTTGCATATACCAAGAACACTTCGATAATTTCACTTTGCATTAGGAATCATTCTTTGGTCTTCTCACATTCTTTCTCTCTATTCCTATCTATCTATCACTTTACTTTCCATTTTGTCATTCTATTCCTATCTATCTATCACTTTACTTTCCATTTTGTCATTCTATTCCTATCTATCTATCACTTTACTTTCCATTTTGTCATTCTATTCCTATCTATCTATCACTTTACTTTCCATTTTGTCATTCTATTCCCTATTGCTTTCTTTCTTTTTTCTTTCTTTGAATCTCCCTCTCCATGTTTCCTGATTAAATATTACAGGGAGAAACAGACTTTCCTTGTTTTATCTGAATCTCCTGGTTTACTGATCATAAATCGCTATGATCATGGTAACACGAGAAGAATCCACAGCAGTGTGTAAGTGTAAGGAATACACTGCACTCCATTGATGTATGGTGGCAAAGTATGCTGACTACATCGAGCAATTTCTGTTACAATGAAATTACTGGCAATTGCTACAATTGTTGTTCTGCCCGAAGGAGCTAAATTGTCGAAGGAGCGCCAAGGTTATCCTCAAGGGAATAGCAGCTAGTCAGTGTTCCACAACTGAGGAGGGAATCACATGGAATTACAGTAATAACACAAACAAAAAGCTCACAAAAGACTATTGAGACAGTGCCTAAACCAGGTTGTGTACAAACTATTATCACTTATCTCTAATAACTCTATTTCTATTCTCTGATAAGAACAATCCTGTGATTTGTATTGATACTGTATGGAGTTTAAGGATATAGGACTGTATAGGTATTAAAATTATTCGAATGTAGTTTAATGGAAATAGTTTTGTCAAGTAATCTTTTTAATGTTATTAGTTATGTGTATATTTGATTGCTGATTTAAAAAATGTATTGTTAAATTTACTTACCTTCTTACACATATTGATAGCCTTATGTTGGAAAAAGAAAGTGGAGATATTGGGGCTCATGAAATATAAATTAAAAGATGGATTTATCTTCTCCTTTACTAAGACGTTTTCAATCTATGAAATATTGTGTAATGGTAAACGTTTGTTCTATAATGTCGTGGAAGAGAAGATAACATTTACAGGCCCGCATATCCGCCAAGTGAGGGAGACGAGTGGTGTCTACTGGAGAATTATTAATAACATAAATTAAGATTCTCATGACTTGTGATTAGTTGTAGATGATTAATTAATAATAATAATTATTATTATTGTAACCATTAACTAGGTGTGTTGGTGTCATGCACATATTGATAACCTTATGTAGGAGAAGAGAGTGGATGGGGCTCGCTAAATTAAGATTAAAAGGGGGATTTACCCTCTCATATAGTAAGACGTTTACCACCTATGGAAATACTGTGTTATGGTAAATGTTTGAATTTAATGTTGTGCAAGAGAGAAAACATTTACAGGCCCACATATCCGCCAAGTAAGGGAGGCTAATCAGGATGGGCGATTTGTAGCTAGTAGCAACTAAATTCAATAGGTGCTGTACATCCGGTAACGTTCAGTGCGAATACTATTTTTAATTAATTTGGCACTGATGTCTGCTTGTTATACATTCCTTTACAGGATAGCGACAGAGGGATTAATTAGTAGGATGTTTAATCTACTAACACAGTTTGTAGGATGTTTAATCTACTAACACAATTTGTAGGATGTTTAGTCTACTAACACAATTTGTAGGATGTTTAATCAACTAACACAGTTTGTAGGATGTTTAATCTACTAACACAATTTGTAGGATGTTTAATCTACTAACACAATTTGTAGGATGTTTAATCTACTAACACAATTTGTAGGATGTTTAATCTACTAACACAATTTCACATATTATAGTTATATTTTACCTTTGAAGTAAATAGCATTGACAATAATCATGGCTGTTAATTTATCGATGGTACCGCTTGCCAGTACGGCGGGAATCATTTTTGCAGTCTTGTTCGACACCCACTGATTAATTGGCACCTCAGGTCCGCCTGGTGCATCGAACTGGAAAACGTCAGCTCTGAAAATCCACGTTAACGTGTACAATTAAGAAAATGTATGAAACGAATCATCCATTACATTTTATTTAATTTTAATTTGTAACATTTCAACTCGGTGACATGGTACTTTATGGCCCATCTCTTGTTGACTTTCAAATATTAATTTGCAGCATTTCAACTCGGTTTTAATGTAGTAGTGCTTTAATATGTAAGGCCTTATGGCAGTATTAAAGGTGAAAGTTTGTGAGTTACAATGGCTGAAAGACAGAAAGGCTCAGTGATTCTAAAGGTGTATGATAGTAACATTGTATACTGTTTGAATTATATCATCGACAGTTTTACGTATTCGCTAATGGTTTTCTGTGTTCTTAGCGAATATATTTCAGGATTACACACACGCACGCAAACATGGAAATATCTGCCAGTGACTCTACTGAATACAAGGCAACATCTTACCTGGCCTGGTAAAAATTTGATAATCCAAACTTAAAATCATCTTTAACGAGGTAGCTGGGATTCAAGAAGACCGCATTCGCTAATTCAAGCGTCACGTTGCTAGGCTGCTGGAGACTTTGTGTAAGAATACCGTAGGACTGGTGGGCGTTTTGCTTCAGTTCCCTGAGACCGAGAACTTGCTCCATCTCCTCGGCTGTCAGTTGTGTCGCTCCTAGCAACAGAATCCAGAGAACTATTCTAAGAAAGCTTACTAAAAAGGACAAGATGGGCAACTTTACTAGCAGTAAAGTACGAAATGCCAAACTCACATATTCTAATTATAGTTCAATATCTTATGTTACAGTTGTGTCATTTCACCCTACAAGCAATAACGGGTGTTTATTACAGTCAGATGATGCTTTTGGAAATGATGAATAAAAGGTTTATCGCTTCAAACTGTCTCGTTATCGAAAGGTGTCACGTGTTCAAATCGATGACAGAAATGATGGCAGATTAGTCTTATTTGAAAAGCTCAAATCTTTCAAGCTAAATTTCGATTTAGAGGGGGAAAGTGATAAATGAGAAGTCATTCATTGGTTGCTTTAGATTAATTTCATTTTCAGTAGTCATTGATTCCGCAATCAGTCATTCCACTCACTAGATGATCTGAAAGTAAAATGTTTAACGGTTTTTATTTTTAGACATTTACAAAGATGTCCTAACATTAAAGAAACACATGAACCAGTTCATAAGAAGGCACTTTAAAGGCGGGGGTGGCAGCAATATATAACAAGATACATATATCTTACAAGGATGCTATTTTAAGATTGCCAGTTATGACGTTATCTTTTATATTATAGAGGCGAAACTGAATACTCTTTTTTTTCTCACGCAAGCGCACACACACACACACACGCACACACACACACACACACACGCACGCACACACAGGTACACACAGATACAGACACACGCATGCACGTATATACAAACACATACAACCATACAGAGCACCTTTACAACATAATTCTAGAATAGGCAGAAGATCCGTTACGACCTGTGTTTGTCTGTGTAACGCTATTTACTATTTTATCTTAGGAGATTGCTAAAGCACGGCTAGCTTGGGAATAGTTAACACCAAAGCACTTCAGTTCTTGATTCCTTTATGTTTGCTAATATTGCTGTTGCTTTTGAGTAATTCATAACAATAATTACCCATGAACGTCATGGTTAGTGCCGTGTGCAGACTGTAAGGTGAAAAGACGAAGTTCGGGTTGTTGACCTTCAGCCGATGGTACATGGACACCGAAAATGTTTGGATGGCGCGGGTCAAGCTCGGTAAAAATATCGTTGCGACACTTCGTTTATGTATTCGACCTGTTTAAATTAGTTTTCAAAGATATTTATTTTTATTGAAAATGCACATGATAATTTCACTTGATATTATATTCACTATTCAAAGTAAGGTTGAAGAAAAGTCTAAAACTAAGTTTGAAATACACACAAAGTAAGGTCAGTCATATTGTTAGAAAAACCAAGTATTGTGAAGTCAGAGTTAGATTTCTTTCTATACTCGACAGTACATAGATATAAATTATTGTCTTACGTGCATAGTCTAACTAAATTAATGGATAACTTTTATGTTAAATAGGCAACTTCACGTTTCTTTTCTAATTTAATATTAATGACGAAGATAGATAGATAGATAGACAGACAGACAGACTGACAGATAGATGGATGGATAGATAGATAGATAGATAGATAGATAGAAAGAGAGTGAGAGAGATAGATAGAAAGAGAGAGAGTGAGATAGACAGATAGATAGATAGATAGAAAGAAAGAGAGAGAGAGAGTGAGAGAGATAGATAAACATTTGGGGGATGGATGCATAGATGGACAGACAGACAGAGACAGATAGATAGATAGATAGATAGATAGAAAGAGAGTGAGAGAGAGAGATAGATAGAAAGAGAGAGAGTGAGATAGATAGATAGATAGATAGAAAGAGAGAGAGTGAGAGTGAGAGAGATAGATAAACATTTGGGGGATGGATGCATAGATGGACAGACAGACAGAGACAGATAGATAGATAGATAGATGGACAGACAGACAGAGATAGATAGATAGATAGACAGATAGACAGATAGATAGATAGATAGTGTGGCACTACAAGGTTCCTGATTAATTAATCGTCAATCTCTATCTGGGTGATCACATCTTTTGATCTATACACAAATATGATTCTACTACTCAATCAATTAATCAATAATTCACCCGACAAGGTCTTGGTCTTGCAGTCGAAGTTGACTAAATCTGGCCTTGAAAAAGGTCTACCCACTGGTTAACTCAAGGGTTACTTGTCAAGAATAGCAGATTCCACAGCACTATCTTCTCCGTCAATCCGTCTTTCCTAGCCCTTCCACAATCTCATCATGATGACAGGAACTATCCTAAAACATGTGTGTAACCGTCTTTCTGTGTCATTACGTCATTGGCAGCTCCCATTTGTCATCTACACATGCACCCCTCACTACAATAAGAGTGGATAGTTTAACAGTTCAACAATTTTATTAAGGAAAGAAGAAGAATAAAATTAACTCATTTACGATTATGATATTATTATAACCACATCAAGGTAAGATATAGGGATCACAGATATCACAACTCTCTTACTGAATTTCATCAATCAGACAGAATAAAGAAAAAAATAACCATTAGTTTATCCCCTAAAACAATTATTAAGAGGACACATACACAAAGCAATATTAATACCTTTCCTAGCACAATTACTAAGCTTCACAAAAATCAAACCTCAATATTTTCTAGTCTCTAATTAACAGGATAGAAAAAAAGAATCAGAAATAGAAATTACATTAATCATAGAACAGATTACAGGAACATAACATGAGCATGACTACAATTTACCTGATGGTTTGTGGGCATCGTTTCCTCAGCCACTGGTTATCTGCAGTAGCCTGGAAACAGTTCTCACTTTTCACACTGAGGAAATGTTCAATGAATTCAGTTCCATTAAGTTTGCAGTTTAGTTATTAATTAACACAGTTCTTGTTTTAGTAGACACTATAGTAAATTAACACTTGGTCGGGTACACTCCTTTTATCTCAGAGTCCGAATCTGTAATTCCAGTTCCACAACACTTATTAGTAAACCACACTTGGAATACATCAATTCAATGTTCAGTCACTTCACTTCCACTGTTTGGTACACCCGTTCGTAGCCTGTCCACTCGATAGTATGCCTAGTCATACGGACATTCCCGTAGCAATATACTAACTCACCATATCACGCTCCTTAGGAAACAGCTCGCTGTCACAACTCCAATTACGGTCCACATAACCCCACTCTAGCATCCTATCTCCTTAGTTCTGGCTTAGTAATGCCTCAGTGCCTCTAGACTTCGGACCAAGGTAACATCAAGGCCAAGATCTCCATGTTAAAGATGAATTTGCATTGTAAATGGCGCTCTTGCCTGGATCTTGTTTGCTGGAACTCTTGTCTTTGTATCTGGAACTTCTTGTGTCCCTTGAAGCTGTGAGAATACATAAGATTTTGCGCACACCAGCTCGTGTTACAATACATCTAAAACCTGCAATTTTATTCTTGGTTTTCATTTTAAATTTCTTTTACATTAGTTATTTAATTCCTTTTCTTTCACCAAGAATAACAGTACATTTTCCCAAATTATTTAAAATACAATATTAACAAAAAGTACGATTTGCAATAAGTATGTTACAAAATTCAATATTTACAAAAATCGTGTTTTACCATCTCAGACGGTTGCTGTTTGCTCCAATCACCGTGGAGGGATTATGAAATTTTTAGAGAAATTAATTTTCCACCCTGTCAGGCATAAATACTGTTTGGGGTTTTGCGTCAGGGTCGCACTGATTTATAGACTCAGGACGCGATCTCCCCTTTTGTCTTGCCCTTTGTAAAACAGTCATGGTTGGCTGACCATACTCAAAGACTGCTCTACAAGTCTCACTCCTTTGAAGGTGTGATCAGGTACCGTTGCATGCCCTGGGATGTGTGCATGATTACGGTGAGTGAGTTCTAGAATCGTCTGGTCAGTCGAGCTGTTACCATTCAGCTTAACCGCTTTGTACTTTTAATTCTCAGTCAAGATCAGGTCTGCTGTCTGAAGTTTTGAACACGGGTTTACACGGCAATATTTAAAACAGCTTTTGTTATGGCTTGTCAATCAAAGTAATGGCATCAAAGATTTAGTCACAATAACAAAAAAATTATTAAGAAAAATATTTCGAGTATCAGTTTGCATTTTCCGTGTCACAGATAGATAGATAGATAGATAAATAGATAGATAGATAGATAGATAGATAGATGGTTAAAAAATTAACATTGAGAGGGTTGGAGTGACCCCTATTCATTCAGGTATAGTAAAAACATTTTTAAGTTTGAACAAATATTTTGTTTAAGTTTATTAGCATGAAGAAAGTATCTGTCCCTCTCCTTTTCCCTGTTTTGTTCTGATTCTCTTGTTCCTTTCCGTTTACCTGTCAAATCATTTATGTTGCCATTGCCATTTCTTGTAATGCCTCTCCAATGCTTCCCGTCCCCTGACCCCATACCGCGCACACTCCTCATCAAGTGTATGGACTTAGGTTCCTTTGACACGTCATCTTCACCTCCTATGGCAAGCGAAACTGAAGACAGAACATACATCTCTTCATAATCTAAGTAAAACGTGGTTGTTGTTTTTTCAACAAAATTGAAAGTGCCAACAATTTATAAAAAAATCCCTTTACAAAATATCTACTTTATTGTGGGCAAAAGATTTCGTACAATGTAAGTCATCTTTTTCTTTACTGATGACAAGACAGCCCAACACCAAAACCAATACACAAGTCTATAATGATAGCAGAAATGAATTCACAGAGATCAAAATCTATGTTACTATAACATTCAAAGTTAATCACTTAGAACAAAGATGACTGAGAGCAAAACGTTGACTCAAATAGTTCAAATATCTCTTTATGGTTGAAAGGAAATCTACTAAATAAAAAAAATAATTTCGTTCCATATCGTGGGCATTAGAGAGTAAAGTCCATTATATTCTGTATGGAGGAAATGATTGAGAGTATTTATCACTGAGGAGAACAAAGCAAACACAAGGAGTAAGGTAAGATACAATAAATATACATCTTTAGTCTAAGAGGACGTATTAAACAAAGAATTAACTTTGCTTGCTTACTTTTCAATGAGGTGTGCAAGTGGATTAATGTATGTGTGTTCTTGATTGTTGCGTGTACGTGTACACGTGTGTGTTTGTGACATAGTGGGTGATTTGTGGGAATGCGTGTATTTGAATGTGCACTTAAGATATAGAATGTGTGCATGTGTCTCTGTGTGTTTGTTTGTGTGTGTGTGTGTGTGTGTGTGTGTGTGTGTGTGTGTGTGTGTGTGTGTGTGTGTGTGTGTGAATGTAGAGATGAACAAGAAATGAATAGAGTAAATGTCTAAATGACTTATTTTTCCCGAATGTATTAATCAGTTTAGTAGATTCAATTTACTATCACCTAAATATATTGATGTTTGCATACGAGTGTTTATAAATGTGTATGGCTTATGTGAATATTTATGCCAACGTGTGTGTGCTTTTGAGTGTTTGCTATGTGAATATTTATGCCAATGTGTGTGTGCTTTTAAGTGTTTGCTATGTGAATATTTATGCCAATGTGTGTGTGCTTTGAGTGTTTGCTATGTGAATATTTATGCCAACGTGTGTGTGCTTTTGAGTGTTTGCTATGTGAATATTTATGCCAATGTGTGTGTGCTTTTGAGTGTTTGCTATGTGAATATTTATGCCAATGTGTGTGTGCTTTGAGTGTTTGCTATGTGAATATTTATGCCAATGTGTGTGTGCTTTGAGTGTTTGCTACGCGAGAATGAGCGTAGATATGTGTGTATATCTGTGTGTGCGTGTTACAATCCGAGAAATGATATCATATTAAACGTAGACGTCAATGTAAAACAGGCAATTAATGTTTGCCTCTTTAACGTTTCTTATACGCATACGTACGGGATATGTCAGCCATATTCGATCAAGTAAACTGCATTGTTAAACTGAAAATCAATAAGTGGTCATTATTGTCTATTACAGTACGTTTAAGCCTCTCCAGTCCTTGTCTTCATTTCAGCCTAATACTCAAAATTCAACGAGTGCCAGACATAACAAACATGGTACCTGTAACAGCGATAAACATCAAGACGGAGATCCAGGCCATTGTTCTGCGTTGGGTGAACATCTTCGAAATGATTTCTCGTTTCTTTTGCATTTTTATCGTTGGTTATCGTTATTCTTACGTAGTTAATTGAATTAATCTGCGCGACACTATAGCAACCACAATCTGTTTTCAATGCACGCTCTTGTCTGACACACCTCCAGTGACGTCACTAAGCCACGTGGTTACGTTTTAGCGTTCCAAGGAGGATTTTGTGTTTTACAAAACAAATACATGAAATTTTCTGTCGTCATTATTAGATTTAAACACTAATTGCTATTTTTACCAATGCCATCTTCTGAACATGCCCATTTCTTTATTTGTATTGTTTTTATTTTAAAGAAAAGAAAGATGTCGAGTTTATAATTGGAGACACCTTTTATAGCACGTTCGAATTTAACAGAGTCGTTAATGATCAATATTTTTTTTCTCGCAGACAGTGCTTAATTAACACATATCTTGCACCAGGCATCTTCAGTCTGTAGTTGATCCTATTATTAATTTCTTTGAAACAAAATAAAATCTACATATATATATATGGATTCGATTATGAATATCAATACATGCTGCATTTTACATATTTTTTTCGCTTTTATGGTTTGTAAACGGATACGAAAACTTGGCTGTGTATGTGTTTGGGTTTTATTTATTACCTATGCAGCAGAAATTAACAGGAAACATCTTTATGTGTGTGTGTGTGTATTTCGCTCACACTCTCACCAAAAGCCGCAACAGACCTTTCATCTTCATGATGTTCTCGGTCTTGGTATGCTTCTGGGGATCCCCACAGCCTCGCGGTGCATCAGAGGTGGAGGGCTGGCGGAAGGGGGTGAAACAGGTCGCACCGATTTAGCGCACACCCTCAACCGCCCTCCGTTGTGGTAGGGGGGACGTGGGTGGGTGCCGAAGCCCCTTGCTCTTGGGAATTATTATGTAGGTTGGTTGATAAGAACCATTTCGCTTCGGCTTTTTATTTATTCACTTTGCAACAGAAATTACGTGAGTACATCTTTATAAGAATGCATTGTTCTGTTGCTTACCAGGTAAAAAACAACATTTCAATTTAGATATAATATTTTCATTCATAAAGCTCAAATATCTATCGTTCAGAAATGTATTTATATCTCTACTTAACAGTGCGTAGAAATGAGCAGTGGCTATTCTAATAAGGGGAAGTAACGTGATGGGTTTCAGAAGCTTTAATTTCAATTCAATTTAGTGTCGACCGGACCTCTCGCAGACAAGCACACACTAAAATTGTGCAATCATTAGTAACTCCAAATTGACGTATATAATAATAATTTATTAATTGTTGCACCTTTTGCTTGCATGCCTTCAGCTGATAAGAATACTTATTCTATCCAGATGTATAATACTAACATGTAGTCATATTTGATATTAAAATTTATTTTGTAAAGATACGGTTGTTTTAATTAGAATATCAAAATAATAGATTAAATATTCATTGTATATAAAATATCAGTTTAACTGGTAAAATAGTAATTATATCTAAACGCCATCTCCATTGAGAAAATGGTTATTTTAATTAGAATTACATTTTCATTTGTAAATTCGCAGAGTTTGTTTTGAAATACTGTGTTGCATTATCATCTTTTGATGATAACATTGTCATGCATTTAGGTAGAAGAATGCATAGTACATGTATTTACATTTGGCAGTTAGCTGAAGAAAGCTGGAAAGATGAAGAATAGGAGTTAAGTGCCCTTACTTAATAAGAGATGATCAGTCTGAGTGCTATTCAGCTGTAGTCAAAGAAAAGCCACCATAAGTCATAAATACTTTTGCATTGACGGAATGTACTCCATACCATGACAAAATATTAGACTATGTGGCACCAAACATGACAAAATATTAGACTATGTGGCACCAAACATGACAAAATATTAGACTATGTGGCATCATACCATGACAAAATATTAGACTATGTGGCACGATATCTGATTGTGTAGGAGGATCAGGTTGGAAGCTATGATGTCCAGATTTCATAAGGTAAATTAAGGATGTCTAACCAAAAGAGAAGCTGTCCAGCAATCTGTTCATGGAAGGGAAGTCTGTAAGAACTATGAAACAGATGAAGTGAAGAGATAGACAAAATCACTTTGACTAGAAGAAAAAGATAAGAGGAAAATAATTCAATATTTACAACTGTATGTCAAGAGGAAACCCTACAAGAGTTATGTGTAAGTTTAACAATTAGCAGGGGAAATTAGTTATTTAAAATTTCTATTAATAAATTTCCTTTTGCAGGATGGAATAGCCTACACTTTACAGCTGAAATTTCATTTAAGTAAAAAGATACTTAATGCTGCATAAAACCATTGCAGGTTTTCTTAGTTGTTTTTGGACTGAAAGGAGGACTTGGGTGTTTGCTTTGGGGACTTTCTTAAGTCATGGTCCATGGGAGATAAGCCAGTATTATAAAGCACTATCAAATTCAGAGTTATGTCCCATACTGAGATTTAACTGTGGTTTGTAAATTTAGAGTATTTCTATTTTTTTAAAAGTGTGTATCTACTCTGGAACAGAACTTATGCAGCTTTGTGGCTGAGCCAACTTGTACTGAATGTATTGTGTTGTACACTACTTGTCCCACTGGGACTCGTTTCTATTGGAACTTTAATCAGAACCGCTTGTGTGTTAGAGAATTTAACAAATGCAGTAGGAAAACATTTTAGATTTTCTCAGTGACAATATCTGAAAATATTTATTAAATTTGATTTTGTCAGTCTGGTAATATCATTGTGACAGTAATTTGTGTATGTGTGATGTTGATACTGTATATTACCATACATACACCACATGGATTATCATAATATGTATTTTAGACAAGAATAGCTTAAATGTTTAATTTATTTGTTTGTATGTCCGTCTGTCTGTATGGATGAATATTGTCCAGTGCAGTTCTTCATGTGCGTATAAGATAGTCTGTTTATGATTTAACTAACAATCTGTTTCTTTACAGTGTAACAGAGATGTTATTGAACCCAAAAAATGGTTTCAAACGTCCGGTGTGGCTCGAGCAATGACGCCCTCGTGAAGTTCAACAAATGATTAACAGAGAAAAATGATAGACACATTACAGAATGGTTATACATAAATATGAAGTGACAAGAATTTGAGAATAAAATAATTAAAAATAAAATATAAGAAACTTGTTCATGAAACAACAAAAGTGAATAAAAGAAAAAGTGAATTTGGCATGTAGGGACACATCCCAATTAATTTTACAGGATTATCTTACTTAGATTTTTTTTTCAAAGTGTCTTAGTTAACTTTCCTAACGAGTTCCAGTGGGAAAAGTAGTGCACAACACAATACATGCAGTACGAGCTAGACTCAGACCCAGTGCTGCATAAGTCCTGTTCGAAAGTAGATACACACTTTAAAAAAAAAAAAAAAAAAAGAAATACCTTAAATTTACAAACATGACTCACAATCTCACTATGGGACTGAACTCTGAATTTTGATGGTGATTTTTAATACTGTATTATCTCCCTTACATCGTGCCTTGCAAGAATTACCTTAAAGCAGACAACACCATGTACTTTGCCTTACAGTCCAAACTCAACCTGGAAACCCTGCAATAGTTTTATGTAGTACTTATTACCAATTCCCATTTTCCCAATTTATAAATATATTATCCTGCAAAAGAAAATTTAGTAATACTGCTAATTGATAAACTTACACATACTTCTTTTAGGGTTTCCACTTGACATTCAGTTGCAAAAATATTGAATTATTTCTTCTTATCTTTTTCTCCTAGTCAAAGTGATTTTAACTGTCTCTCCACTCAAACTGTTTTTTTTACTGACTCCCCTTCCATGAATGGATTGCTGGACAGTGTTGTCTTTTGGTTAGACAACCTTAATTTATCTTATGACTTCTGGACATCATTAATCCTGCCCAGACAGCTTCCAACCACACTGTCCTAAGCACTCACATACTGTGTCATATAGTCTGGTATTTTGTCATGGTCTGGTGAACAGTCCGTATTGCAAAAGTATTTATGAGTATATAGTGGGTTTCCATGATTACAAGCAGACTTTTATTTCGTTCCACCTACTTTCTTCAGCACTGTGCCAAAATTAAATACACTGTGCCAACATTAAATACTCTGTGCCAACATTAAATACTATGTGCCAACATTAAATACTATGTGCCAAAATTAAATACTATGTGTTCTTTTTCCTGAATACATAACATTGTTATCATCAAAAGTTGATCTTGTCCTTCCAAAATGACAATGCAGTATTGTTAATAAAACTAGGCATATTTCCAAATGTAAATGAAAAATACTTGTAGAGTACAGAGATACTAGTATATTAAATACGTGTAGAGCACAGATATACTTGTACACTAAATACGTGTAGAGTACAGATATACTTGTACACTAAATACGTGTAGAGCACAGAGATACTTGTGCACTAAATACGTGTAGAGCACAGAGATACTTGTACACTAAATACGTGTAGAGTACAGATATACTTGTACACTAAGTACATGTGGAGAATAGAGATACTTTTACATTAAATACGTGTAGAGTACAGAGATGTACACTAAATACATGAAGAGTACAGAGATGTACACTAAATACATGAAGAGTACAGATATACTTGTACACTAAATATGTGCAGAGTACAGAGATACGTGTACACTAAATACGTGTAGAGTATATATATACTTGTACACTAGAAACGTGCTGAGTACAGAGATATTTACTTGTACACTAAATACAAGAAAAACTAAAATCTATGTATCAAACATATCCATAGATTTAAACTTAACTCCATTTTTTTCTCCTCCTTGGAACTCTAGAACATGCCACGTCGCATAGTGACGTCACTGGAGGTGTGTCAGACAAGAGCGTGCGTTGGAAACAGATTAAATCAATTAACCACGTAAGAATAACGATAACCAACGGTAAAACTCTGCAAAAGAGACGAGAAATCATTTCGAAGATGTTCACCCAACGCAGAACAATGGCCTGGATCTCCGTCTTGATGTTTATCGCTGTTACAGGTACCATGGTTGTTATGTCTGGCACTCGTTGAATTTTGAGTATTAGGCTGAAATGAAGACAAGGACTAGAGAGGCTTAAACGTACTGTAATAGACAATAATGACCACTTATTGATTTTCAGTTTAACAATGCAGTTTACTTGATCAAATATGGCTGACATATCCCGAACGTACGCGTATAAGAAACGTTAAAGAGGCAAACATTAATCGCTTGTTTTACATTGACGTCTACGTTTAAAATATCATTTCTCGCATTGTAACACGCACACACAGACATACACACATATCCACACACGTATCTACGCTCGTTATCAAATAAAAAATTCACGCGTAGCAAACACTCAAAGCACACACACGTTGGCATAAATATTCACATAGCAAACACTCAAAGCACACACACGTTGGCATAAATATTCACATAGCAAACACTCAAAAGCACACACACATTGGCATAAATATTCACGTAGCAAACACTCAAAGCACACACACGTTGGCATAAATATTCACATAGCAAACACTCAAAAGCACACACACGTTGGCATAAATATTCACATAAGCCATACACATATATAAACTCTCGTATGCAGACATCAATATATTTAGGTGATAGTAATTTGAATCTACTAAACTGATTAATGCATTCGGTGAAAATAAGTCAGTTATGAATTTACTCTATTCATTTCTTGTCCATCTATACCTTTACAAGCACACACACACACACACACACACACACACACACACACACACACACACACAAACAAACAAACAAACAAACAAACAAACAAACACACACACAAACAAACACACACACACATTCTATATCTTACGAGCATACTCAAATACACGCAATCCCACAAATCCCCACTATGTCACTATCATACATAAATGCACATGTACACATAACAATCAAGAACACACATACATTCATCCATTTACACACCTAATTGAAAAGTAAGCAAGCAAAGTTAATTCTTTGTTTAATACATCCTCTTAGACTAAAGATGTATATTTATTGAATCTTACCTTACTCCTTGTGTTTGCTTTGTTCTCCTCAGTGATAAATACTCTCAATCATTTCCTCCATACAGAATATAATGGACTTTACTCTCTAATACCTGTGATATGGAAAGAAATGACATTGTTTATTTAGTAGACTTCATGTCATCCGTAAAGAGATATTTGAACTCTTTCACTCAACGTTTTTGTTCTACGAGTCATCTATGTTCTTGTGCTTGCTAAGTGATTAACGTTTATTGTTATCAATAACATCTATTTTGTAACGTTTATTGTTATCAATAACATCTATTTTGTAACGTTTATTGTTATCAATAACATCTATTTTGTAACGTTTATTGTTATCAATAACATCTATTTTGATCTCTATGAATTCATTTTTGTTTTCAAAATACTTCTATGTTGGTTCTTTGTGTGGGTTTTCTTATCATCAGTAAAGGAAATGATGACTTGATTTGTACGAAATCTTTTGTCCATAATAAAATAGAAATTTTCTAAACGGACATTTGTCATTTTTATAAATTGTTGGCACTTTCAATTTTGTTGAAAGAAACAACCACGTTTTCCTTAGCTTACGAAGAGATGAATGTTCTGTCTTCAGTTTCGCTTGCTATAGGAAGTGAAGATAACTTGATGCGGAGTGTGCGCAGTCAGGGATCAAGGAACGGGAGACATTGGAGAAGCATTAAAGGAAATGGCACTGGCAAAAGTAATCTAAAAACGACAGGTAAACGGAAAGGGTCAAGAGAGTATGAACAAAACAGTGAGAAGGAGAGGAGCAGATACTTTTCTCATTCTAATAATCTTAAACAAAATATCTGTTCAAACTTAAATAAATGTTTTTACTATAACTGAATGAATAAGGGTCTCTCCCATCTTCTCAAACATATCCTTTTCTTACCATCTATCTATCTCTCTATCTATCTATCTATCTATCTATCTATCTATCTATCTATCTATCTATCTATCTATCTATCTATCTATCTATCTATCTATCTATCTATCTATCTATCTATCTATCTATCTATCTATCTATCTATCTATCTATCTATCTATCTATCTATCTATCTATCTATCTATCTATCTATCTATCTATCTATCTATCTATCTATCTATCTATCTATCTATCTATCTATCTATCTATCTATCTATCTTCATTATTAATATAAAATTAGAGAAGAATCAAGGTTTCATATTTAAAATAAAAGTTTTACTTCTATTTCGTTTGACGACGCACGTAAGGCAGTAATTTATATCTGTGTACTGTCGATCATAGAAAGAAATCCAGCTCTGACTTGACCATTTATCGTCACTTGGTTTTTTTTAACAATATTTTGGACTTTTCTCCAACTTTACTTTCACTAGTGAATTTAAATTAAATTATGATAAATATTTTGAAAACTAATTTAAACAGATGATATACATAGAATAGCTGACACAACGACTTTGATTCCAGACTTGACACGCGCCATCCAAACATTTTCGGTGTCCCTGTACAATCGGCTGAAGGTCAACAAACCGAACTTCGTCTTTTCGCCTTACAGTGTGCACACGGCACTAACCATGACCTCCATGGGTAATTATTGCTATGAATAATTATACAAAACAACAGCAACATTAACAAGAAACAAGCAAACAATAACTGAAATGCTTTTGTTTCAATTATTCCCAAGCCAGTGTTATTTTAGCACTCGCCTAAGATATAGTAAAATAATAAAACAGTCAAAGAAATAAAGAATATTCAATTTCGTCTCTCTAATATGAAAGATGACGTCATAATTGGCAATCTTCAGATATTGTCCTTGTAAGATATCTCTATCGTGGTATATATAACTGCCTACACCCCTCCCCCTTTTCAAATGCCTTTTCATGAATTTCGTCATTGGTTTCTTAGATGTTAGGAAATCTTTGTAGATCTCTTAAAAAAAAAAAAAAACCTTACACGTTTACTTTTAGATCATCGAGTTAGTGGAATGACATGACAATGATCGATAAATCAGTAAATATTGAAAATGAAATTAATCTAAAGTATCTTTCTTCCTCTAAATCGAAATTTTATCAGCTGTTGTTTGAAAGTTTGGAGCTTTGGTAGCAAGACTAATCTGCCATTATTTCTGTCATTGATTTCAACACATGACACTTTTCAATTACGTGGCTCAGTGTGCAGCGATAAGTAATTTTTCAATTATTTCTTAAAAGCCTGTTGTGACTGCAATAAAGAACCAGTCTGTTTGTAGGGTGAAATGACACAACTGCAACATCAGATATTGAACTATAATTAGAATATCTGTGTGAAATGACACAACTGCAGCATCAGATATTGAACTATAATTAGAATATCTGTGTTTGGCATTTCGTACTTACTGCTAGTAGAGCTACCGAGCGTGGCCTATTTAAAAGCCAGCCTTCTTACAGTAACTCTCGTTGATTCTGTTGCTAGGAGCGACACAACTGACAGCCGTGGAGATGCTTCAAGTTCTCGGCCTCACGGAACTGAAGGAAACAGTCCACAAAATCTACGGTATTCTTGCAGAAAGTCTCCAGCAGCCTAGCAACGTGACGCTTGACTTAGCGAATGCGGTCTTCTTGAATCCCAGCTACCCCGTTAAGAACACGTTTAGGACTGGAATAGAAACGTTTTACAATGCAAGGTAAAATTTCGCTTTGTAACCAGGAGGGTTTATATCAGATATTTATTCGTTTTTTTGTGTGTGTGATCCTGAAACATATCCGCTAAGTACACAAAAAACCAATATCGAATAAGTAAAACTTGTTGATGATATAAATCAAATAGTACATAGTCTTACTATGACACACCTTTAGAATCACGTGTTTATCCTTTCTGCCTTTCAACCATTTTATTTCACAACCTTTTAGCAATAATACTGCCACACATCTTTAGATATTAAAGTATTAATGCCATAAAACCATACAGACGTACAGATTAGAGAATTATTTCCATAAATACATAAAACTTCAGTAACACATGAAATCTTCAGTGAAAGAAGTATATCGCTTAGAAATTTATAGTGATACAATTTTACAGCCAAAGTAACAGTGTGATCTTGCAATCTTATTTATGCAGCATTAAAGTCTTATACCTAACAACACTATAGCCCTACATATTATTATATATAATCTCATAGTCCTATTATATTATAGCCACATTGCCATATAACTTTACAGTCTTACACTAAAAGAGATAGTCAAAGCCATACAGTTATAAAACTACTCTGTCGCATGTCTGCTTATAAATCGACCATACAGTCTAACTCAGATAATTATATTATCTTGCAATAATGAAGTCTTATTGTCTTACAATGATATAAGTCTTGTGTAGAAATTACATTCATACAGATTTTCAATCAGATAATTAAATAGTTTACATTACTCTAGTCAAACTGACATGCAATCGTGCAAAGTAAAATCATGCAGTCTTAGCGTTATATATCTATGTAACCCAATACTCATATATCTATGTAACCCAATAGTCATATAAAAAAGTATAGCCGTACAAGTTAGAGTTGATAGCCATGTATGTAGCTATTGAGATTGACAGCTGTATAGTTATATAATTGACACCTGTATAGTTATATAATTATATCTGATTTTTTCTTATTAAATTGTCGATCTGGTTTCCAAGAGAACCTATTCCGAAATGTTGCTGTGACTGTCACTAAATAATAATTAATTTTTCCCATTAATATTTGAAAGACACCAAGAGATGGGCAAAACGCACCTGGTCATTGGGTTGAGATGATACAAATTAAAACTAAATTCAATATAAGTGATGTATGGTTTCAAACATTTTCTTAATTGTACGTTTCCATGGATTTTCAGATTTGACGTTTTCCAGTTCGATGCACCAGGCGGACCTGAGGTGCCAATTAATCAGTGGGTGTCGAACAAGACTGCAAAAATGATTCCCAGCGTACTGAAAAGCGGTACCATCAAGAAATTAACAGCCATGATTATTGTCAATGTTATTTACTTCAAAGGTAAAATATAACTGTAATATGTGAAATTGTGTTAGTAGATTAAACATCCTACATATTGTGTTAGTAGATTAAACCTCCTACAAATTGTGTTAGTAGATTAAACCTCCTACAAATTGTGTTAGTAGATCAAACATCCTACAAACTGTGTTAGTAGATTAATCCTCCTACAAATTGTGTTAGTAGATTAAACATTCTACATATTGTGTTAGTAGATTAAACATCCTACAAATTGTGTTAGTAGATTAAACATCCTACAAATTGTGTTAGTAGATTAAACATCCTACAAATTGTGTTAGTAGATTAAACATCCTAATAACTAATCCCTCTGTCGCTATCCTGTAAAGGATTGTATAACAAGCAGACATCAGTGCCAAATTAATTAAAAATAGTATTCGCACTGAGCGTTACCGGATGTACAACACCTAATGAATTTAGTTGCTATTAGCTAAAAAACGTCTATTTTGGTTAGTCTCTTTCCTTTTTGGGGAAACGTATTAAAGTTGAGCTAGTTGTCCGATTTTACCCTATCACAATAGTCATTCGTCTCCATCTACCACTTTCAAATTAGTTTCAGTGTAAATTTAGAATGTGCATGTATTAATTGTAGCAACAATTTATTTGAACAAAGTATATACTTCAGATTTTATGATGGTTAATCCTAAGCATTTCATTTCATGTGAAGAGCGCCACCTACTGGGTCCCTAGTTCACAACTAGAACTTTTCAACTAGAGGGGATGGAATTATCCAAGTGTGTTTCAATAATGACATAATGACCCAATACAAGTATTTCTTAGCATTTAAGATTTAGACGCTTACACACAGTGTGAATAACGATGAAAGTAAACTACTTGTCGCCATGAAAACTAAAGACAAATATATGACGCAAGAGTCACGTGATGGGAGATAACGTAATGAATTGAAAGCAAATTCACTCTCTTCAACAACCGAACACTGAGAAGTCTGGAGGAGATTCGGAGTGAATATATCGAAAACACATACTTGTGCCAGTCAAAATGACGTTGAGAGAAAAGGAAACTACTGTCTAGTCGCCACTGAGGGTTCATAGCCGTTTTAATAATTAATAATACTTTTTAACATTAAATCTTTTCATGACACTCATTCACACTAGTGTATATTCATTGCACTATGTACACACTGTTAATCAGAGGAAGATGTCTGCAGGTATATGTCTTAGATTTGGTGGGTTGCTATTAATCTACCAAGACGGCTTGGACAATTCTTGCAATGGCCTTGCCAAAATGTCTGGCTGCAGAGCAGGCGTTGAGTTCGCGACTGTCTGCATCAGCCGGTCTTAGCCTGTTTTGTTCCGTCAGTTGTTGGGGGTGCACACGATGTGGCTGGTGCATTGGCACACAAATTGTAGATTAATAACTCTTTCCTCTGTATATCAGTACACACTAAAATAAAATGATCGCTCAAGTTGTACGTCATTCAAACATCGAAAATTAGGGGGACATTTAAGAGATGAGTGAATGAAAGTATAGAACAGAATGAATCAGACTAATCCACTACATGCAGAGTAATAGCGAATATAAATGGTCAGCGTAAACAATATAAGTTCTACACACACACACAAGCAACTAGTAAACTTTAAATTTAGTTATTAAAATGCACAATCACTGTACACAATCTCCACACACAATCAAGCAACTATTAAATTTTTAAATCTAGTTACTTAAAATACTTTAAAATCTAGTTACTTAAAATACTTTAAAATCTAGTTACTTACAATACTTTAAAATCTAGTTACTTAAAATACTTTAAAATCTAGTTACTTACAATCAGTGTAAAGAATATAATCTACGCAATGTAAATAATGTAATTTACACAATCAATGTAAATAATATATTGTACACAATCAATATAAGTAATATAATCTACACAATCAATGTAAATAATATAATCTACACAATAAATATAAAGAATAAAATCTACACATTCAACAATGGAAACTATAGTAAATACATGTATCAATGCCATATGCAATCAATAATTGCAAATCAAAATGTTAATAAAAAAATTAGTATTATTATTATTTCCCCCTTCCATGACTTTTGTATTTCGGTTTTGATCCAAGGTCTCGGAATCTTACCAAGATTCTGGGAGATCCAAGGTTTTATGGAGAATGTGGACACTGCCTTGAGTAGTTGAGCGAGTCTGTGGTTTCCATGGGGTTTATTCAGTTGTTATGTTCCCTAAGGCTCCTGTCACTATAGTTACCACTTTTACTTTTACATTTTACACTCTCTGAATTTTTAATCTGAGTTGTTTACTCGAAATCTGACACTTACAAAAATACCATCATAAGGAGTGTCCAAGATCGTGTCACTTTGACAATTTAACAATTTACATAACAATTATTTCAGGAAATACGGATAGGGAAACTTATTCTGCCATATATATATGAGTATGCATATTTGATTATACATATTACAAACACTTATATACATCTACGTATTCATTTACATTAGTCAACTACATATACATTAAGTCATACATGTACATATATACATACACATTTATATACATACGTATACATGCATACACCCACAGTGATGGATGAAGCTATAAGGAGAGAGTTTACTGATGAGATTTTTCTTCGGTTTTTTTTTTTTAGATTCGAGATAAATTATTAGATGGATATTAAAACAAGAATGAACGTAATAGAGAACAGAGTGACATAATTAAAGAAACGTGATAGATAGAGAGGAAGAGAGAGAGAGAAAGAATGCGAGAAGACCAAAGAATAATACCTGATGCAAACTGAAATTATCAAAGTGTTCTTGGTACATTCAACTCGGCTCAACTAGAGATGTTTGTTATTAAATGTTATTGCATTATTTCAGGCATGTAACACAAAATAATCTTTTTGATTAAATTCATATACAGTAATCATTAACAAACATTTTTATAATGATTGTTCCTATAGATTAAAGTTGTCATTATATAGTTATGCTAACACACACACACTTTTCCATGGAAACAGGAAAATGGCAGGACCCGTTTGATCCTAAAGCAACAAAGGAAACAAACTTCTATGTGACAAAAGACATCAAAGTGACAGTACCTCTGATGACCAAGGAAGGGAAATATAAGTGAGTTTTAAGTTGTCTCGATGTGTTCATAAGTGAATTCTTATTTCTGTAACGTTTAGGATTTCTGATGTTAGTGAGCTCTTAAGATGTCTGTGTGTGTTCATGTAAGTGAATTCTTATTTCTATAAAGTTATGGCTTTTTAATGTAAGTTCGTGTCATGATTATGATGTGTCTTAATTTCGTGTCATGATTATGAGGTGTCTTAAGTTCGTGTCATGATTATGATGTGTCTTAAGTTCGTGTCATGATTATGAGGTGTCTTAAATTCGTGTCATGATTATGATGTGTCTTAAGTTCGTGCCATGATTATGATGTGTCTTAAGTTCGTGTCATGATTATGATGTGTCTTAAGTTCGTGTCATGATTATGATGTGTCTTAAATTCGTGTCATGATTATGATGTGTCCTATAAGCGAGTTCTGAAGTCTACGATATGTTCGTATGAGAGAATTATAAAAATGGTTCGACTATATTGGTGTACGTGAGACTATGATGCCTATGATCAGAAAATGAATTCTTATGACGTAATGTTTGTAATCAAATACATGAATTCTGACGACGTAAAATTTGTGATCAAATAAATTAAGTCTTATGATTTAATATTTGTGATCAAGTACAATAATTCCTATGATGTAATGTGTGGAATCAAATAAATGAATCTTTATAATATAATATCTAATTGAAATATCTTATGATAGACAGGAATGCTTTTGACTATCATTAGAAGTTAATAAACGAAACAGGAACGACAGAAAAAGTAAAGAATAAAAACTTTTATACATACCCGAAATATTTTACAAAACATAATGAAACCACATTCCTGAAATTTCCTTTCAAGTTAAATGACAACCATTCTTTTAAAAACGGTTTTTAATTAACTAATGAAACAAATTTACTAATTCATTTAAAATAAAGTGACATTTCCATTAGTTTAAAATGTTAATTACAATAATAATAACACAAAATTAGAGAAACTCAAAATGCTTTAGGATAAATACACAAATACTTTAGATCTCATTATAACTATTTAAATATATATAAAAGCTAATGATAATTAAATTAAACATAATGTATCCACTTGTAAAACTGACAATATATTAAAAAGTAAGGAAGACAATTTACGTCAAGAGCACTATGAAGTATTTTGGTCCATACGTTCTGAAAGTAAATTTAAACCATTTATCAGTTTAAAGTATATGTCCTGTATAAAGCAACGAAACAAGAAAAAAGATTTACGGTAAAACTTTAAATATAAATACATTAAAATATAGGGTTGGTGGTACTGTTAATTTTTGAAACATCACTTCCTCTCTTCAGAACAAAGCTTTTAGTAGTTTTCAGAAATATGTGTTTGGTCTCCATTAGTAATACATGCATAATATTTAAATGAAGTTGTGCCGTCTGTATTCCAGATATACTGAAAGTAATGATCTGAAGGCCAACATCTTGGAGCTTCCGTACGCGGAAGGTAGGTACTCCATGTTCATTATCCTTCCGAAAATTCGCAATAACCTGGATGCTGTAGAAAAGCTCGTGAACTCTGCTTCTTTGACCAATGCCCTTGATTCTCTGAAAGCTAAAAATGTGCAGGTCTTCCTTCCAAAGTTCAAAGTTGAGAGCGAGTTCAAGTTGAAAGAAACCCTGACCCAAATGGGAATGGTCAAAGCCTTTGGAAATGCCACTTTTGATAACATTTCTTCCCGTCGTGATCTACGCATTTCTGACGTCATTCATAAGGTAAAATTGCCATGTGATCGTTGAAATTCTATATTCTCTTCCTCAACCCTCCTCTCTCTCTCTCATCATCATCATCATCATCATCCTTTTTATTCATCCTTTTTTTCACTTCTTCTGTTGATTCTCGATTATGAACCAAGGTCTTGGAATCTTACCCAGATTTTTAAGAGATCCAATGTTTTACGGAGGATGTGAGCACTTCCCAAAGAGCGCTACTTTTAGCAGTAGGGCAATTTTGTGTTGTCCAGGCACTTTATTCAGATGGACTTCAAATTCAGGTGTTATGTTCTTCAAAGATTCTATCACTAGAGGTATTACATCTGCTTTTACATTCCACAGTATCTGGATTTCTAATCTAAGATCCTGGGATTTTTCTATTTTTTCTCTTTCTTTTGTTTATATGTTTCTATCATTTGCAACATCAACATCGATGATGTTGCTGTTCTGTTAGATTTATTAAGAACTACAATGTTTGGTCTTCTTGCAGGATCACTCGATCCGTCCTTAGTTCAACGTCCCACAGTATTTTGACTTTTCCTTTTTCGAAGACAGCTTTCATTTGGCGTATTCATGCCTTTTCTGGGGTTTATATTCAATAGTCCTCACATTCCGTTGATGTCTTTTGGTGTATTTAGTCCCAGTCAGAAACAAACATCCGGATACTGTGTTCAGCTGCTTCATCCACGTTTTTGCAGAGTCTGCATTTGGAGCCATTTGAGATTTTCATGATTTTTGGTTTTCGTGTTTAGGGCTTGATCTTATGCTGCTTTATAAGCGCTTCTGTTTCTGCTTTCAATCCTGATTCTTTTATCCACCTTTATGTTGATTGTTGTGTTGATAATTCATCCATTTGTAGCATATATTGACCATGGAGAGGTTTGGGTTCCATCTATTTCCTAATGTCTGTTTTGCTGTTTTCTTCCATTCTTCTTTGTTTCTGGGGCTTTGTGTAATCCACTCATCTTTACTTCTCCTATCATTGACTCATCTTTGTTCTTATTCCACGTACAATTCGTTAGGTCTATAACTTCTGCTTCAACGACATATTTCATTTTCTTCAGTCTCATTTTTCGAAATACATATCTACGTCTGCATTTGGATGTAGGGCTGTATGTATTGTGTGTAGTTAATTTTTGTTTTTCTGTCTTGTTCATTCATTTCATTTGTTGTCCAATCTATGATACCTCCAGTGTAGCTAATTACAGGTTTTATGTATTGTGTGTAGTTTTTTTTCCTGTCTAGTTCATTCATTTCATTTGTTGTCCAATCTATGATATCTCCAGTGTAGCTAATTACAGTTATTGAATAAGCCTGGCCTTCTATTGTTTTCATTTTTCCTTTCTGGACGATAATTTGACCACAAGTCTCAAGGCCAAATTTCGTGTTAATGTCCTCATCACACATCTTAACAGTACTGATCAGCGAATTGATAGTATATTATTTTTGTACCATGAAGCTTTAGATCGTCCATATACAGTAAATGACTGACAATATGCCTGATTTCATTTTGTACCCTAATCCTGTTGTATGACTTGATTAAGAGGATTTAGGGCTATGCAGAACATCAGTGGTGATAACGAATCTCTTGGAAAATTCCACAATTTATTGGTATCTCTGCACTTTCTATATTATTGCATGTTAGAGTACTTTTCCAGCTTGTCATTGATACCTGTATAAGGTTTTGTAGTGAGGTGCTATTTTACATTGTTATTGTTTGAAATATCCATGAATGTGGAGCTGAATCATAGGCGTTTTGGTAGTCAATCCATGCCATGGAAAGATTTGTTCTTCGTTTCTTGCTGTCAGTAACTATTGCTTTATCAGTTGTCAGTTGGTCTTTGTTCCTCTGCTGCCTAATCTAGCGCCCTTTTGTTGAGTTGTTAATATTTTGTTTAATATGAGATTGGACAAGTTTATTATCAGATATAATTCCTGATAATAATTTCCATCAGTTCTTATCTCGAAGTCCAACAGAATTCTGACTTCTTCTGTCTCGTTGTCGACCTCAGGTTCTCTCAAGCTTTGTAATTCTCACTTAGATTACTATGTATGAGTTTTGCCACTTTGTTATTTGTATGGCGTGTTCTCTACCATCCAGAAAATGACATCCAGATAGCATATGATCTGTTGTTTCATACATGATTTTGCATTTGGAATCAATTAAGATTTTCATGATTTTTGTTTCATGTAATTTCATATTGAGACCCTGATCTTGTGCAGCTGTTATTAGAGCATCTGTTTCTGCATTCAAACCTGAATCTTTCAAACAACTGTATGTTGATTGTTTGGTTATTGTTTTATGAGCTTGTCGTACATAGTTCTTATTTGTGTCTTTGTCTTTCGTTGGGATTGATAGAATCCTATCATCTTTAGTGCTTTAATTAGTGGCTCATCTTTGTTGTTATTCCATATTTACTCCACCAGGCCTAAACGTCTCCTTCAATGACCTTTGATTTTCTTGAGACTTCTGTCTCCCATTTCCCCGAGGTTCTTAGAGCCTGTCTAAATCTATTTGTAGGTGTACGGCTTTCTGTATTGTGAATAATTTTCTTTTTTGTCTAGTTAATTTATTTAATTTTTTCCAGTCTATCATGCCATCAGTATAGTTATTACAGATTTTAATTAAGCATTCAGGACACGGAGAGTGTTAGCCCCATTTAGCTTGGACTTGTTTTTCATACTCTCTTTCAGTTTCTGACTTTTACTTCATCCACTCTGCATATTTTCATGATGCAGACGTATCCCCAGTATTTATACCATTTCTCAACTGAAACATCGAAGATTTTCCCAATGTGGAATTGTAGACCTGCTGCTTTTCTGGATGATAATTCATTTACATTTCTCAAGGCCGAATTTTATGTTAATATCTTCACTACACATCTTGACAGTATTTATGAGCAAAGTGATGTCCTCTTTATTTTACCAAATAGCTTTAGATTATCCATACATAGTGTACAGGGCTGATAACCTGATCTCATTTCATTTTATATCCTAATCATCCTTTCCGGATGATGATGACGATGATGATGTTTTTCTTTAACACAAATTTAAATATCAGACGAAGATTGGTATTGCCTTTGCAGCTTTTAAAATTCTACTGTTTGTGCTAGTAAGTATTAATTTGTCTATCTTAGTGCATTACGTCAATAAAATTCTACTTTTTGTGCTAGTAAGTATTAATTTGTCTCTCTTAGTGTATTACGTCAATAAAATTCTACTTTTTGTGCTAGTAATTATTAAGTTGTCTATCCTCATGTATTACGTCAATAAACTTTGATATTTTGACAATTTTGGTTTAGTTAACCATTCCCAAACACACATAAAAACTATTTATTTATTGTATCATTTACTTGATATATATATATATATATATACATATTCACGTTTCCTACACACATTATGTTCACTGTTACTATAAGTTTCATTCTGTCCACAGTTGCATTTACAATTATTCTTTCTTATGTTTCCGTGGCTTCGAGATCATATTCTTACTTATAATACTAATTTAATTAGTCTAATATTTTTAAATAATAAAATTATAATTGCAGTGCTGATTTCATAAATACCTAGCGTGATAATCTTTTCCAGTTTCACATAATTATTTTACTGAGTGCTCCCTATGAACTCTAGACATTATTATCAGTAAAGATTTTACTTCATCCTATTGTTTCATTGACTGACCAGCCCACACAGTCGTCAGACTGCACAATGTAACCATACCAAAGTCATGTAACACTCGTATACTTAGAGAACATTTCAGGAAATACCAAACTATTCATGTTAGATTTTTACTATATTTATTTATATATTTATATAGTAGACTGCTACACTGAACTCCTCCAAACTCTGGAACTTTAATTATATACTTGTCCTTCCAAACTCTGGAACTTTAATAATATACTTGTCCTTCCAAACTCTGGAACTTTAATAATATACTTGTCCTTCCAAACTCTGGAACTTTAATAATATACTTGTCCCTCCTCTGAAATGAGAAGAAAAAAAATTCATATGATATTAAAGTCATGCATTCCGAGCAACTTTTCTTTCGGTGATTCGATCGGTTCCCAGTCACGTGACAGATGAAATATGAGTCAAAATCTGTCATAAATTAACTTTACGTAATACTGAGCCAAAATAATAGTTATTTATTCCACGTGTCGCTTTAAATCAGAACAAACGTTTAGTAACGTGTTTTGAAACAGATGTCAATCTAATCATGCTCATAATTCGAAAGAAAAATCAGTAGTTTAGAGTAAAATTTTGCTCAATCAATAACGGATGTCTTCGTATTTATTCTTCGGTAACTTCCATTATTTCGTTGTGCCGTTGTTTTACTAATACTTCACACTGCTCACTACTTCCAGGCCGTGATTGAGGTCACAGAAGAGGGCACAGAGGCTGCAGGAGCAACAGCGGTTGTCATAGTCTTTACTTCTGCCGGCCCCCGATATATTGAGTTCAGAGCCGATCACCCGTTCATGTACATCATACGGGACAATGTCAACCAACTGATACTCTTTTTAGGAAAATATTCAGGTCAAAAATAATTCACTGGCGTACTTCTAGTGTACATCAAAAACAACGACGACGCGATTTTACACACACACACACACACACACACACACACACACACACACACACACACACACACACACACACACACACACACACACACACACTCACACACACACACACACAAACACACACACAAAACACACAATAAACACTCACATACACACAAAACACATAGTAAACACACACACACAAAACACAGAGTAAACACACACACACACACTCATCAACACGCACACACTCTCAAAACTGCAACCATCCTAGGGTATTGGTCATCAGTACCTATAGTGGATATATTAAGTAAAGAAAACTCTGATTACAAACTTAGATGTGATTAAAGATAGCTAGATCTGGGAGTTGATAAAACATATTTATTATTTAAAATCACTAATGCAATTTACACGTTTTAGAGAATGACAACCATCCACACCTTACCCACGTGTATTTTATATTTCATATAGAAAGAATACATTCCTTATTTCATGGTTCTTTCACTACAGTAATACATGTTGTTTGTTGAAATAAAACATTCTTTCTTTCAAGGTTTTTAGTACAGAGATAATATAAGAGTTTCTAATAAACAAAATTTGAGCATGTAGCCAGTGCAAATTATATTTATGATGAGTTTGAAAGAGCAGAAAAGCATTAAATTTTAAAACAAATGTTGTTATGTGATGAATAAATTAATATTTTGTCCTTCAAAAATCGGGGAAGACAACCATCACCTTGGACAGCATATATGAAGGTGTCTATAGAGCAGGGGTCACCAACCTTTTTGATACTGAGAGCTACTTCATGGGTACTGAGTCATATGAAGGGCTACCAGTTTGATACACTCTTCTAGTTTGCCTTTATACATTATTAATAATGTACTTAGAAAAGGCCTACGGGCGACTTGTGTGGTCTTTGCGGGCGACCTGGTGCCCGCGGGCACCGTGTTGGTGACCCCTGCTATAGAGTAATTATTTATAGAATCAATCAATCAACCAACCAATCAATCAATCAATCAATCAATCAATCAATCAATCAATCAATCAATCAATCAATCAATCAATCAATCAATCAATCAATCAATCAATCAATCAATCAATCAATCAATCGATCGATCGATCGATCAATCAATTAATCGATCGATCAATCAACCTATCTATTTACCTACCTACCTACCTATCTATCTATCTATCTATCTATCTATCTATCTATCTATCTATCTATCTATCTATCTATCTATCTATCTATCTATCTATCTATCTATCTATCTATCTATCTATCTATTAATCTATCTATCTATCTATCTATGAAGACAATCAAAAATATTGCGTAAGTAACATTTTACAACTTATGATACATATACATATCAACCAAATCTTAATCACGTTTTGACAATCAAAGATTCTGGGTTCAAAATTGAAGTGCAATCGAAACATAAAATATTAAAAATTTTAAATGTTGTATCGTTAATATAACGGGTAATAAATATTCATTGAATTAGTTACAAAGAATCCTTTAATACTATTTCAAACACTCAACCCAAATAATCCATATGAAATTAAATAATCAGAAAATACAATTCTTTTCAACAGGTAAACTCTGATCTCAACCCATTTGTTGGTTTCTTCCTTGCGGAAATTAACCATTGAATAATAAAAACTACTCATCCATATAAAACCGATTTAAAATACATCAGCAAACTCTAGACGTATAGTTTTCTGAGTTGTTTACTCCAAGAATTTGATCATAAGCGGTGCACATCGTTCGGGTCTCGATAACATTGGTAACAATGACATAATTATTAAATATAGAAACAGGGACAGGTAAATTTACTCCACCAAGGATACTATTTGATTTCAGATGAATATTCACATGCAACACACACACTCACACTCAGACACACACACACATATATATACACACACACTCACACACACACATTCACACTCTGACAGACACACACACACACACTCAGACACACACACACACATTTACACTCAGACACACACACACACATATACACACACACTCACACTCATACACGCATACACGCACACACACACAACGTCAACACAATAAAGCCTATTAATATAGTACGAAATAAACTAGAATACATGATAAAAACTCTACTTACAAACGCATTAATGCAGACTAGTTGGGATCGATTGTGAAGTACGAATCTTGAAACGCACGTATAACAGAGATTGCCTATTTTAAATCATAATAATATCATATGAAAAAATGTTAGAAGTATTATTTTGAACAGATTAAGTGCAAAGCCTGAGCACCAGTATTTGAAATAAGTGTATTTATTTTTTTATACTCGTTTCCATAATACACGATACACGAATAGACCTCTGCTCTGCATTCCATCATTTGACCAAATAGATTTATTAATGCGTCAACGTTGAAACACATCTAAAAATAGGTTTGAAAGGAGTAACTAAAAATACACAATCGAAATCACACGAGTGAATAACACCGGTATAAGTTCAAATTGAAGTACATACAATACACTAATGTAACGTATTATAGAAATGAAATGAATTGCTATCCCATATTTTTAAGTCAAAACATTAAATGTATTTGCAAATAAATTATTTCATATTTTTCTATAGTATAAAATATAATATGCGACAACCAAGAACTGTTTTTACATACACATTGTATTATAATTAGCGGATATTTTATAAATGACGTTGTGTATGTTATAAACATAAAGGGCTTAATAATGCGTCTGTTATACTATCAAGAAACACACACACACACACACACACACACACACACACACACACACACACACACACACATATATATATACATACACGTTCATAAAGGGTTTAATAACATCTCTGTTATACTGTCAAGAAACAGATTGTTAAATCATAAACATATTTGAACTGTTGTGGACAATATCCATCCATCCATCCAGACATCCAGACATCTAGACATACGTACAGACAAATAAACATATACACGTATAATACACTTGAAACTTTGCTTTAAACATTTAATCTATTTTTGTCTAAATACATATTGCGAATATAAATGTGGTCTATTTAAGGAAATCCCAATATCGATATCTCTCTCTCTGTATGTAAATTATGTGCACAAAGTTAGAGACAAAGTGTGTGAGATTAAAATGCTATTCACTCAGTGAGTATGTAAATTATGTGCACAAAGTTAGAGACAAAGTGTGTGAGATTAAAATGCTATTCACTCAGTGAGTATGTAAATTATGTGCACAAAGTTAGAGACAAAGTGTGTGAGATTAAAATGCTATTCACTCAGTGAGTATGTAAATTATGTGCACAAAGTTAGAGACAAAGTGTGTGAGATTAAAATGCTATTCACTCAGTGAGTATGTAAATTATGTGCACAAAGTTAGAGACAAAGTGTGTGAGATTAAAATGCTATTCACTCAGTGAGTATGTAAATTATGTGCACAAAGTTAGAGACAAAGTGTGTGAGATTAAAATGCTATTCACTCAGTGAGTATGTAAATTATGTGCACAAAGTTAGAGACAAAGTGTGTGAGATTAAAATGCTATTCACTCAGTGAGTATGTAAATTATGTGCACAAAGTTAGAGACAAAGTGTGTGAGATTAAAATGCTATTCACTCAGTGAGTATGTAAATTATGTGCACAAAGTTAGAGACAAAGTGTGTGAGATTAAAATGCTATTCACTCAGTGAGTATGTAAATTATGTGCACAAAGTTAGAGACAAAGTGTGTGAGATTAAAATGCTATTCACTCAGTGAGTATGTAAATTATGTGCACAAAGTTAGAGACAAAGTGTGTGAGATTAAAATCTATTCACTCAGTGAGTATGTAAATTATGTGCACAAAGTTAGAGACAAAGTGTGTGAGATTAAAATGCTATTCACTCAGTGAGTATGTAAATTATGTGCACAAAGTTAGAGACAAAGTGTGTGAGATTAAAATGCTATTCACTCAGTGAGTATGTAAATTATGTGCACAAAGTTAGAGACAAAGTGTGTGAGATTAAAATGCTATTCACTCAGTGAGTATGTAAATTATGTGCACAAAGTTAGAGACAAAGTGTGTGAGATTAAAATGCTATTCACTCAGTGAGTATGTAAATTATGTGCACAAAGTTAGAGACAAAGTGTGTGAGATTAAAATGCTATTCACTCAGTGAGTATGTAAATTATGTGCACAAAGTTAGAGACAAAGTGTGTGAGATTAAAATGCTATTCACTCAGTGAGTATGTAAGTTAAATGCAGAAATGGAGAGGCAAAGTGTGAGTTAACAGATTAACACCAACACCAAAACCTACTAGAGATTTACAGGTCCAGGAATGTAACACAAGAAATCTACATGTTTGTATTACTGTCAGTTGAAAAGTCAGTTAATATTTAGTCTGCTATTAATAGTATGGTGCCTCCTGGAAGTGGGATAATATAAATAAATAAATATATATATATATATATATAAGTAAAATTATCACGTTAGAGTTTTTGGAAGTTGTACACACGTAAGTTGTCCCACCTCTCATTATTGATGGGCAAAGATATAAAGGGAATATGTGAGCGGAACATCATTAGGAGGAGATAGCAGAGTTATATTAAGACTATGTGTTCCTGGATTAAATTTTACCTGTATTATTGTATGTGTGTTTGTGAATATTTATTTTTTGCTTTATTTGTTTTGATCTGTGTGCAAAAGAATGAGATACAGAACGGCATTGCACCATAAAATTTAATGGTGGTGTGATTACTTGCCATTCAAAACCGAAAATCACCACCACCACAATAAATTAAAGTGTTTTGTGATTAATGTAATAATACATTTCAAACTCAAGTTTTAATCTTTTATTCATAGTGCACGTTAATGATACAATTATGTAAATTGAGGAATATCTGAATAATTATTATATTAAGACTTATAATGACAGAAATGTATATAGAGTATACTGTGGAATCTTTCTAAAAATAGCCTATATAGGACGCCCTCAATTAATTGAAATGTAATATATACTATTGAATGTATAAGAATTGAGCTACAATTAGCAGACAGGGTATTGTTCTCATTTTGATTCTACATTTCTCTGACATCTATCTAAAGGTTTTACTGGTGGTGTTGTCCTTGCGAGACAAAGGATTGTGGACTAGACTAGTTCAAGGCATCCATTTTCAGATAGACAATTATGACCAAACGTCAGACAAAAATCAGTAGAAAGATTCATAACTAGATAGACAAGACCAGTAGAAAGACTCGTAACTAGATAGACAAGATCAGTAGAAAGACTCGTAACAAGATAGACAAAAGAGAGAATGTGCACAGTAGAGTGCAGTCCATTATTATTTGAAATAAATAAATATTAAATAATGCTGTTGTTTAGTAATGCTTCACATTGTAAGATATTAAAGTTCTTTACATATATAATCACTGAATTCGAAGTTCTGAACCAAGAAGTTACTTCAAGCAGAAAAAAGTAAGGAATTCAAGATTGCATTAATGTTGTTTTCCTATTAATTTTATTTTGAAGGTAAAACCATTCTCCCTTGATGTCTCATGGGTGCTGACTGAAAGAATATATTTTGCATCATTTATGTGTTACGTTGCTCGTAATCTAAGAACAATAATAATGTCTGGGTTATTGGGATACATATACCATATTTGTTTTTATAAAAAGGGTAAAATTATACCTAAAACATACAAAAGTGAGAAAAACAACAAATTATGTACAAAGAAAACAAGAAACACATTTTTGATAAAATAATTTTTAAATGTTAATAACAAAAAATTTAATGAAACGGTTGACCGTCGGTATTTCATTTTTGGATGAAATATCATGTGCGTAATTGGACAACAAATAGCTGTCAGAAGTGATTTTTGCTTTATTTAATGCATGCTCATGCAGATAGCTGATGGAAAAATTATTTAATTCAATAAATTATTCCAGTTAATACGAGTTAAGAATATAGTTTATGTACAGGTAAGTTTTGGTTTTTGGCGTCAATCTTGAAATGCCCATTTGGGCCTGTACATCCGAAACTATCAACATTAAAAAAAAATAAATTGCCAAAGAAGGCACAGGTTGGGCATGAATGAAATGTGAACGCTAAGAACTAGACAGGAACGGTGACTTGGCAGGATGAAAACTGTAAGAAAGAATGTCTCGAGCCTTTGCTGGAATCTACTTCCCAGGAAATATATTGCTTAGATCTCATTGACATGCATACATCATTCTTAAATTTCCAGTGTCTGTATGACTGATGTTACATGTAATGGTGTAGTCACCATTTGGTTAATGTTTACAGGAAACTAAGGTGTATGTACATTGTAAATGTGCCTATTAATTTAAGTGGTATAATATATATGTGTGCAATGTACATGTTTGTGCTTAATACATGTAAATAGTATTCGTAAATAAGTGTGTTCAGTTGAATTGTTTATTGAAGAAAGTTCAGACCTCTCAGCCATGCAAAATTATGATTATTAAGTGGTAAGTAAAAATTGTTTTAATGACTGATTCTCCTCTTGCCCAGTTAAGTCAAACAAGAAAGTATAAAAAGACATTGCCTTGGCTTTAACAAATATTGCTTTACTAGAGATATTGCCATTGCTTTATCTAGCACTGCTTTAGGCCATGCCCTATGCACTAGAACTCTTTATAGTCATGAAACATTTTATTTCATTTAGAACCTTTATCTCGTTGTTTCCCTTTTTGTTAATTTTGTTTATTTATGAAATTTATTTAAACCTTTCAAGTTCGACTCTTCATGTATCATCTTGTTACATCATATGTGTATTAGGTATAAGGATAGCATCCACCACCGGAGTCGGGGGGGGGGGGGGAAGGAGCTCCGAGCTAGTTATTAAACTTTACGTGTTTACTCTAGGATTAGACTGATCGTGACGTGTTTATTCTAGAATTAGACTGATCGTGACGTGTTTAATCTAGAATTAGACTGATCGTGACCTGTTTACTCTAGAATTAGACTGATCGTGACGTTTTTATTCCAGGATTAGACTGATCGTGACGTGTTTACTCTAGAATTAGACTGATCGTGACGTGTTTACTCTAGAATTAGACTGATCGTGACGTGTTTACTCTAGGATTAGACTGATCGTGACGTGTTTACTCTAGGATTAGACTGATCTTGACGTGTTTACTCTAGAATTAGACTGATCGTGACAATCCCTCTTTGTTGCGCGTCCTTACATTTGTGCAGTGTGTGTCTGTGAAGTGTGGATAGCTTCTAAAAGCGGGTAGAAGGATAATCAGTAGTCCATACCTTGCATCGACACTTTGTAGATGTGATTTATCATTAGAAGGATAATTAACCAATATTTAATTTTTCTTGTCTTTCTCCCCTCCTGCAGTCACACTTAATTAACTGTCCGCCACAATCACTTTCAGAGAACTCTGGTCCACTTAAGAATTCCACAGGGGCGTAATCATCTAGGTGTAATTCCTCAATGTTGCATCGGTGGTAAACATGATGGGTACTTCTTAGTGGTTGGTGCTGGCTATATGGTGTGTGAAGTAGACGATGTTGAAATAGTTATAGTCGTATTTCATGCCTGATATTTTTTCAATTCTTTCGAATATTTATCTGTTTTGAGGATGACAGTTAAGATGTATTTTAACTGTAGTAAAATCGCACTTCTAGTAATTAGTAGTATATTATGGATCTTTTAATAATAATTAGAGAACTAGTGTTTGACTACTTTTGGCTGCGCTATTACTAACAGACTTCTTGATCATGAGTGAATGTTTGAAGGTGTAAAGTAAGAAGGGGTGCTCGTATCTCTCCACGCTGCCGTGCAGTCAAAAGAGGGTAAGTCGTGTAAAGTCGCATTGGAGGATCGGAGAACAGAAGTCTTGTAGAGTCCCAGTCCCTTTGGAGGATCAGAGAACAGAAGTTAAAGTCGTGTAGAGTCCCAGTCCCTTTGGAGGATCGGAGAACAGAAGTTAAAGTCGTGTAGAGTCCCAGTCCCTTTGGAGGATCGGAGAACAGAAATTAAAGCTTGAGTTTGAATGTAAACTGAGTGGCTGCGAGTGAATGAAATTTATTATTTAATTGTATCTTTTGTATTAAATTGTGTGAACGGAATTGTGTATTATTTTGTATTGTGCACAGCAATCCCGAAACTCAAACCACGATGCAGTAGGCTAGCACAACTCCCCCTCCCTCTCTGCGAGGTAGAACAGAAAATATTTTTATTGAAGATGACTGAATGTGCGTATGCCTGATCTAGAAAAATGGGTGGAAAAGTTGGCGAACGCAAGAGTGATTTGGGACGTTAAAAGGAAGGTACCGCCTTTTCTGACTTTTCACTTCACAGGTAGCCAGCTGATCTAAATGTCAAATTAACTGTCGATTTCTTTAGCCTCGATATGGAGAAACTGCTCGAAGGTCTTTGGTTTGGGTAAATTCCATCTATCTGTCTATCTATCTATCTATCTATCTATCTATCTATCTATCTATCTATCTATCTATCTATCTATCTATCTATCTATCTATCTATCTATCTATCTATCTATCTATATATCTATCTATCTATAATCTAACTATCTGTCTGTCTATCTATCTACCTCTCTAACTGATGTACATTTATTCATCCATTTCTTTCCTGTTTATTTCTGATTGCAGCATATGCTCATACAAGTACTTACGTTACATACAGACATGCGTTCATACATATATATCGATTCAATAACATCAACAGCTATATTAATTGCATCCTTTAAATTTATTCTCAGTTAATGCTTAATTTCACTTTTCAGTAAAATATGGTACAAAAAGAAGATGGAGTATATATTTTCTTAGATTTTGGTGTTTAGTTTTTGCAATTGATCTGACCTGTTTATGACTGGTCTCTTTCCAAATTAGAGTTGTTTTCAGAATAAAACTTAATTTATTTTAAGTAAACAAAAGATGCCCGGAGAAGGTCGTGTACATATTTCCATAAATGTGGGAATCCCCCAACGGGCGATTCTTTAACCATACTTGGTCCCCTTCCTTCAAGTTCAAAATGGCGGTATTAGATGAAGTTATCCACAAGGAAGTGCAATCCGACCAAACGGTAAAGATCCATTGATCGTTCAGTTGCAGATTGACAGCAGCCTGAAAAATGTAACAATCAGTATTGTTTGAAAGCGGAAAAAATTATTTACATATCTACATTTCTTTCTCTTCTTCTCTCTCTCATCCACTAAATCTCTCTGTCTCTCGCTCTCTCCATTCATCCAACTTGTTTCTCGTCCTTCCTTTCCTCTCATTCCATCTATATTTTGGGCTCCTTATCTTTATGTCCTCATTTTCTTTTTCTGTATCTCTGTCCTCCCAAAAGAAAAAAATACTCTGCATTTTAGTCAGGTGACGATGTATGGAACTTTCATACTATAAATATATAAATATATTTTCCTTTATCTCATAGTTATTTATATTGTATGAAAAATAATTTATAAGTAAAAGATGAAATACTGTTAATTTCAAGAAGTAATTATATTCGTTTACTGTTGATTCGTGATTAACTGATAGCTGATTAGCGCTCACTGATGCAAACAAATCCCATGCACCTGTATTTCTTAATGTATTGTTTCCCGCCATTCCAGGTTGTATGGGAATGAAAACAGATGTACAGAAAAGAGTATTTAATTGCAACGTATGCTGTTACTTTTGCAGGGATCTGATAGCGTCTTTGTTTTGTCATCCTAATGTAGAATTGAAAACTAACGAATATCAAATTAATTAATTAATTGTGACGGAGATTCTGGTGTACGTCGTACCCTTAAGGGTAGCCAAAACAGGGTTATTTTTAACATCTGATATCAGCACTTTGTTCACTAACCGTGACCTCTGACCCGCTATCTACAAATTATTACAGACAGTCTGAAGAATTTTTGACCAAAGCATCAAAATAATTACGAGTCACTTGTAGTACAGAAAATGAAGTTCATATGCTGGTGTGTGTCACTGTGGATCATGAAGTGTTTTGTACTCGTGTGTGCGTGTGTGTATCATGAAAGTTTTTTTTTTACTCGTGTGTGTAAGTGAGTGTGTGTGTATCATCCTGGATCATGAAGTGTTTTTACTCGTGTGTGTGTGTGTGTGTGTGTGTGTGTGTGTGTGTGTGTATCATGAAAGTTTTTTTTACTCATGTGTGTAAGTGAGTGTGTGTGTGTATCATCCTGGATTATGAAGTGTTTTGTACTCGTGTGTGTGTGTGTGTGTGTGTGTGTGTGTGTGTGTGTGTCACTGTGGATCATGAAGTTTTATGTGCTGATCTGTTTCAGTATTGAAAAAAGTTTTACCGTTGGAATATCGAAAGAAATTATTAAGTGTAACTTTTCTAACGAACAACAGATTTCACCGAGTGCTAATTAAGAAATGCTGGTATAAATGTGCTGAAAAACAAAAAAGTCACTTTAGAGTACAGAAGATCAAGAAACAACAATATGGTAGCTAGTGGAACATACATTGTTTGATAGTTGGTGGAACAAGCATTTTATGGTAGCTAGTGGAAAATACATTGTATGGTAGTTGGTACAACATACACTTCTTGGTATGATTTGGAAAATACACTGTATGGTAGGTAGTGGTTAACTTTGTATGGTAGACGGTACAAAAACTACATGGGTTGGTGGTGGACAACAGTTTATAGTAGATACTAGGTATAGAGGAAACGTTGTATGGAAACTGGTAGAAGATACTGTATGATAACAGGAGAAGAACTCTATATGGTAAAAATCACAAAAACAACTCTGTATGGTAGAAAGCTGGAAAAACGGAATGGTAGATAGTGGTAATCACTATACACTATCTGGTAAAAATATATGGTAGCTGTTGGAAAACGCTTTATGCTAACTGGTGGGAAACATTCTATAATATTTATACAATGGGTGTCATTTTTATACTATTGATACTCTTCGTATAGAAAATGTGAAGTTTTATTTTGAATCAGTAACAATTATAATAATGCTTTAGTTAAGGTATTGCAAATCGTTTAATTTATTACTTGTTATAAGTCTATTAAGCAGTGTTCTTCAATTCATTGCTCAAGTCAATCCTGTAGCAGTAATATTTGCTTGAGTTCTTACTACAATAAGTCTGTAAGCTAATGATGCTGTAAAGTTCTGTATTCTATTTCTTATTACTTGTTGTAAAGTTCTGTATTCTATTTCTTATTACTTGATGTAAAGTTCTGTATTCTATTTCTTATTACTTGTTGTAAAGTTCTGTATTCTATTTCTTATTATTTGATGTAAAGTTCTGTATTCTATTTCTTATTACTTGATGTAAAGTTCTGTATTCTATTTCTTATTACTTGATGTAAAGTTCTGTATTCTATTTCTTATTATTTGATGTAAAGTTCTGTATTCTATTTCTTATTACTTGATGTAAAGTTCTGTATTCTATTTCTTATTACTTGATGTAAAGTTCTATATTCCATTTCTTATTACTTGATGTAAAGTTCTGTATTCTATTTCTTATTACTTTATGTAAACTCCACTGGTGGTTAATTTCACGAACTAGTCAAGACATCAGGCTGCATAAGTGAATGATGTAAATGTAAATTATAATTCTTCTGTCATCTTTTACACCCTTGTTATTTGACTTCTCTAAAATGTCTTCCTTTAAGCATAATACCTTTCATTAATCATGAAACACTTAATTGATCGTTGTTGACTGTGCTTAGCATTAGATGTTCGTTTGTTAGTGTGAATTACTCAGCCATGTTAGAAAATGAGTAGTTTAATATTTTATGAGTACGTCTACGCTTATTGACTATTTTTTGTTTGTTTTTGTATATTTTATTTGAATTTTAATTTCATTAAGTTAATTGATAACGTACGAGGTGTTTTTCCTTGGCCGCCAGAACAACAGTGAAGCTGTACGTCCCGGTGTAAGGGGCAGTAAATCGTCCTGTCCTGCTGTTGAAAGCATCTCCGACATCGGTGACAACATTATCAAATATGATATCGCTTTTACCAGTTAACGGTCCTTGTATATCATTCAGGCCGGCATAGAAAGCAATACGAGGTGTGTCTGTTACCGACAGGATGGCAAGCAAATCAATTTATAAAGCACAAAATGGCAAGACGCATTAAAAGACAATTCCAGTAAGACTCCAAGAAAACGAAGATAAGCATACTAATATACACTGAAAGAATAAATTAAAAGTCAACTAAAGAAAAAATATAGAGAAAATTATAAAAGAAAATCTCAAAAATAGACAGAACAGAACGCAATTAGAAAGTGATGAACTGTATAAATTAAAAACGCAATTTGAAATAGATGAATTATAGAAACAAACAGAACGAACTGTAGAAATTAAAAAATGAAATTTGAAAGAGATGAATTATAGAAACAAACAGAACGTAATTAGAAAGTGACGAATTATACAAACAGAAAACAGTTAGGAAGTAACGAATTAAAAAAATAAACAGAAGAACGATAAAGGTGATGAAAGAAGAAAGTAAATAGAATTACACACACATTTAAATTAGCGCTAAAGGACAGGAGAAAAACGAAGAAAATTAAAAAGATAAATTCAAAATAAGTTAAAATTAAGTAAACACAACATGATGACTAATAAATATCGAAAGCGAACAGAACAATAAACAAATAACAAAAGTGACATCAGAAGATACGAAAATAAAATAAACGCAAGATAACAAACATGAAACAATAAAAAAAGACAAAAGATAACAGCAAATAGAGAACATGAGAGGAAATGAAAAGACGAACTCCTCAAGACAAAATGCAAATGAAGAAATTAACACAGCAAGATTACAAGTAAACAATTAAATGAAGAAATTAACACAGCAAGATTACAGATAAACAATTAAATGAAGAAATTAACACCGCAGGATATCAATTAAATGAAGAAATGCAATTCTGGACTAAAGGTATTTACAGTAAGAGAACAAGTACCTTCAGAAATAAACGCATTACGAAAACCAACAAAAGAAAGATACAAGCGTTTGGAGAAATAAAGTAAATGAATAGATAAAAGCAAACTGTAAAAATAAAGAAATTATTAAAACCTCTCATAAAATCAAACTCCAGAAAACAGCAAGCTAAAAATAAATAAATAACAAATAAACAAGAAAGAAATAAGAAAAAGAAACAGTGAAAACATCTCAATACTGACCAAAGCATAAGCACAAAGTAACAAATCAAAAGCAATAAGCTCACACACACAAATTACAATGAAATGAAAAAGAAGAGTGGGACACAATGCCACCCTAGTAATTGGTTATATTATTATTATTATTATTAATATTATTATTATTATTATTATTATTATTGATGTTGTTATTGATTATATATATATATATTTTCATGCATATATACACGTAAGATTTTATTTTATATACCAAAGAAGACATTTTCTTAAATATGCAATATAGTAATAGCACTTTCAAGCTTGTTGAAATGTTAGAACCAAGAACATTTAGTAGCATGCATGCTATTTTATAATTCTTGCATGCATTAACAAACGATTACTTTTACCAGTGTTATCATGTCAAATCAGATACGCCATAAAATAAATATAAATATTAGTTTAAAAAAGTAAATACAATTTATTTATGTTTTTTAATGAATTTTAAATCTAACATAAGGTGAAAACAAAATAAATACTACTTACCCAGCTCTCTTAATCTGTGAAAGAGAAAGATATTCTCTCAAATCAAATAGTAAAATATTGCGTTGTGATTGCAGTGATTTAGATTATTTATTGTTCTATTGAGATAGATAGATAGATAGATTTCTTATTGTTCTATAGTCAACTGTAAGAAGTATAAATCAAAGTTTCAAGGCCATGATGTAAACAACAACGTTGAAATGAAATACAGAGAACAGTGAAAAGTACTTAGCGCTTAAGTGATATATCTGCCAGCTAACATAACGCAGCGTGCTATGCGCATATTCTAAGTTTGATTTATTATAAATAATAGTTGTGAAGTCACATTGAACTTTTTTCTCCTAGTTTTCTCATTTTTGTTACAGTCATTAGCACTGCAGAAATTCCTTAGCATTAATAACCACATGGATCTATAAACTCATGTACAGAGTCCCTCCATACAATAGGACATACAATTAGTAATCTATAAACTCATGTATAGAGTCCCTCCTTACAATAGGACACGTTATATTAGTTATGCTTGCACTAGCTCAAGTGAAATTGTGTGTCTTGTGTACGCGCGCAGAGAGAAAAGAGGAACGGTGGGGAGAAAATAGAGGAATAGGAGGAGAAAGGAAGGAGGGGAGGAAGGAAGAATCAAAGGAAATAAAAATTAAAGAAATTATTTTTTAAAATTAGCAAACGTCCAAAAAACTTTTTTTTATACAATATTCATTACATTGCATTTTCTTGAGGAATCCCAGACCTGTTGTTTTCATCAGCAAGTGTTAGGGCATGACACATTGTTGTTGCTATGAGCAACAATAGACCAGACCAGCTCAGTGAAAGAGGTTCACGCATGATGAATCTGAACTTTAAAGAAATGAATGAAAATATCACACTCTGCAAACATAAACAACATTAGCACGATATAAAAAAAATGTAAGTTTCCTATGCCTTTGCTAATTGCATGACATTAAACGTTACAAAGACACTAAATTCATATTGTAGGAATAACGCAAGAAACTCCGTGATTTCAACACGTTTACTCCGTGAAATTATTTTAAAATATACAATTCTGTCTCTCACCAAAGACATAACTGAATTTATGAATTTACAACATACTAAAAGACAAACATATACAACATACTAAAAGACAAACATATACACAAATATGCAACATGATTCTTTCTACAGAACACCTATCTATCCATGCTACAATTTCATTTTTTAAAAAATGCAACAATAATAAAATAATTTAATTAAGAGGGTAGTAAGCAAATGACCTTAAGATCTTATTATTTCTTAATTATAGACTAAAAGGAATTAAAATAGATATTAACAAAGAAATAACGCCCCCCTCCCTCAAGCATATTAAGAACTGACCGCAACTTAGAATGATCAAATAAAATATCATTCCTCTTGAATATCAATCATGGGAAAATAAAGGAATTAGCTGAAATAAATTATTTCGGGTCCCTCAACACCTGCGGTAAAAATAAAAATAAAAGCGACAGTAAACCCAATAAAACAGAAAAGTCATCAAAATCGTTTCATCTATAATGCACAAAATTTGACATTTCGGTTTCCACTAACTCTAAGTGGGTTAATGGACCCAGAAAGCAAATGAAGCATAATTATTGCAGCAATAACACACTGTAATCCAAAGTGCATTGCAAAACATGGAGTCAATGTTGCGTTACCAATAGCAAATCCATTTCGCATTCATTCACTAGTATCTTCCCAACACACGGAATAACAAATAGTAAATGTGCAATTTACCGTAGTCCCCCAACCCTTACCCCAGGTTTTGCCATTGGGTATATATATAAATTGTATATGCCCCCATGGCAGTAACATGACCTACAAATGCAGTAGTCACTTTTATAAACAGAAAGAAAACACCAATATTTCAAGATGAGACAATGCATATATTAGACATAGTACATTCAACAACCAATGAGTAAACAAACAACATGTTGCTCCTATAGTATGGATTACTCAGATAAATCAGCCCTATTTTACACCGCGAATGACGTGCGTTACAGAACTGTAGAGTAGTGCATTGCGAGAAAAAAACCTCAATTACAATTTGAATGTTCCGAGTAGTGCATTGCGAGAAAAAAACCTCAATTACAATTTGAATGTTCCGAGTAGTGCATTGCGAGAAAAAAACCTCAATTACAATTTGAATTATAAACCAATGTCCAATAAAAAAAACTACAATTTCCTCAATCTGACAAATTTGAAGATAGAAGATGAATCACCAAATTATAAATACTTTAAAAAATAATGATGAAATTTATGTAAAGGTTGTGCATTATTGGATGCCTATAACCGTATATCATCCTAACCATCAAATGCCTTGAAATAAAGACAATGTCACTTATTATACTATCAGTACTTATATTTAAATAGTTTAATGTAATGCAATCCTGCAGTTAAATGACGCAATCTATCGCAGTAAATATATGATTTTATAATGTGAAAACTTTAACCTCTTAACATAATAGGACTCTACTGTATACTATAATTAATAGCAAATTTTCACTACTTCGCTAAATTCATCAAAACAAAAGTATACCTAAACTAATTAAAATAGTAAAAACTTCTGGAAAATCAATCCCTCCTTATCATCTTTATATTTAACAAGAACGTAAAATCTAAGATAATGAACACTGTTGTATTAATAAAATAAACATAAACACACACACACACACACACACACACACACACACACACACACACACACACACACACACACACACACACACACACACACACACAAGACTTCATTGTTTATTTACACTCCAGTATGCTGGATCGAATACAGCATTTCATAGAACTGTGACAATTAACTTGTAAAAGGATTTCAAATGTAGCCTTTCATAGAGCTATTACAAACAACATTACATAACATTTAATAGCTAGTCTTTCAAGTTTAACATGCGGTCTTTCATAGCTTTTTTAAACATACGAATGTAACTTTTGGTTAAATCGACTTTTTAGGAAGATGTTCATTTGCGAATGAATCTTTCATAAATCTAAAACAGTTTATTATCACATCGTTCTTGCACTTTGACGGTTTATCAAAGATGTTCACCTGTACGTATACTTCATCAGTCTAAAACAGTTTTATCGTTGCACCGTTCATACACTCACTCTGTTTTACACTTTGTTTGAAAGTTAAAATCAGTTTAAAAATTAAGCTCACTTACCAAAGAGTGTCTAAAGACCTGCAACAATAATTGTCGTCTCACTGAAATGTTTGGGTCTTTTAATAGTGTTTGGAAAGGCGGTGTTGTGTGCTGGCACACGAATCTGATTGGACAACTTGAAGAGACAGCGTTCCTCTTTCTTAGTATGGAAAATTTTTTAGTTTCCAAGAAAACTAAATTACGATCGCATTAAACGCCTTTTCCTTTAAGGATTTCCGATAAGTAAGAGCTATATTTTTTGTGTGCCTGAATTGACACGTGTTTGATTTACTCGACGAAAAGTTTAAGTACATATGCACTAAAATTCAACAAATAAATAAAGTATTCAAGATTAAAATTTCAATGATATTCAAATAGAACTCTAGATGGACAACTGAACAAGTTGTAGCAAAATATAAATACTATTGCAAAATATCTGTGTACGTTGTTCTGCACTTCATTTTCAGGATAAAGGACCGAAAAGTTACTCGAACTAAAATCAGCAAAGCATTACTTTTGAATGCGCGGCCTTTACCATACCCCATCTCCCTACCACCTTACTGAAGTTAAAAGCACCCAATTCGAAATATATGCTTTATGCTCAATGTGCTATCGCCATCTCCACCCCTATCCATCTAATCACTACTGCTACAAAGTCGTTCAGTTAATTTGTGCTGTTAGTGCTTTTCAAAGCACTGTTTCACGTGATTTAGATGTTAGTACAGCAGTCTTTGTATTGCATTCTTTTAATTTTTAAGAATACCACTGCCTACTGATTTTGTCTTTGTATATTCAATATTGGCCAAAGTTTAAAATTATTTCTCTTCCTCCATGTTGAATCCTGTAACCCATTTCGAACGGGATAAATATTTCTTTCTTCAGTCAACATGACCTGTTTGTAAGGGCGATTATTCATGCAGCATGCAGATGGCATTTCCGGTCACAAAGGAATCCTGAATTCCAGCTCATAGCCACGTGTTGACCTCTCTCACTTGTCATTTATAGAATTGTCAAATGTTATGTCGATTTTCAAAACGTTTTATTGGTATATAGTTTGTTATTTATAGAATTGTCCAATGTTATATCGATTTTTAAAACGTTTTATTGGTATATAGTTTGTTATTTATAGAATCGTCCAATGTTATGTCGATTTTCAAAACGTTTTATTGGTATATAGTTTGCAATTACAGTGTGTAAGTGTTGTTGTATTGTACACTTATGTGTTTATTATGGCTGTGCACATATTATCCATATATTCCATACTATCCACCTGTTTGCGTGTAGATGTGTGTGTGTGTGTGTGTGTGTGTGTGTGTGTGTGTGTGTGTGTGTGTGTGTGTGTGTGTGTGTGAGCGCGGTATGTGTTGATTTGTTTAATAAAGTATGATTTTATGTGAAATCTGGCCGCCCTTCACTCATTTATTTAGTATATATTTTATTATTACTTATGTACAGCTTAGGGCTGTCCTGTGTGTGGACGCCAGCAGCCACAGTTGGTTTGAAAGTTGGATGTCTTTGTTTACTTCAAATACCTTTTGTGGATTAGTTTCATATCGAATGTTCCAAATGTCTCATAATCACTTCAGCTGACTGTCACACTGTGTATGCGGTGTGTGTGTGTGTGTGTGTGTGTGTGCGCGTGCGTGCGTGCGTGTGTGTTTGTGTACAACTCTTGTTAGCTCCTGTACTATTTATATTAGCATTGTATTTCTTTATAACTCGTTAGGCAGATTACACCACTGACAAAGACGACACTTCTAAGAACTATTTTTTATATATCCGGTTCCTATTTAGTTTTATTATTATCTTTATAATGAAGGTCCGCCACTTCTCTTCGTATTTCATTTCTTGTCATACGAATTTTAATATTCACAGCCGTAGTATATTTCTTTCTTGCTATTTAGCTAACCTGTGTATGAAGTAGTAACAACGTCCTGCATGTTAAGAACAATATTAAGGTGTACGTTGATTTATCTATAAAGTGTGAGATGTGAGTCACAAGTAGTAAACAGCACACTGCATTTTAAGAACAATATTAAGGTGTATGTTGATTTATCTAGAAAGTGAGAGATGTGTCACAAGAATGTCATTCTACTACAAGGATTAACCCTACGCTACTCAGATCTCAATAGACAGAAACCTTTTAAACTACCGATATGCTCCTTACACCAAGGCAATTAGCTAATGATTTTAGGCAAAAGCTTGACTGATTGACTGTGAGTGACACTGATTGACAGTAGAGATACTACAGAAGTCTATGACATGACTGACCAACGACGATGTACCTGACGACCGAAACTGATAAAATCAGAATTACTAATACATTAAGGGCAAACGTCTGGGCTTGGAACATATTTGTTGATGCATGAACTCCCTGTGGGTGCACGGTTCATCCAACACTCATATTGTAAGTAGACTCAGAGTTATTGGAAATTTTGACTTTGTAATTTTCTATAGTTCTTTTTCAGTTAGTAGTAAATGTGTTTCGTTTAATTATATATAAATTGTAAATAAGGCTCGTGTATTTTGTGATCACTAAAGGGCATTATCAGAGTATGATTTAATTAAACAGGGAGCGCTACAAATATATATTGTGTTTGATGTTCGCATTCACTGAAAGGGTGTTTCATAGCATGATTTAATTTGGCAGAAATATGTTCTGTACATTTTACTTGTAGTGACTTGGAGGTTTTGTAGTGAAACGTAATTTCATGAAGAGTACCATACTTGATTAAATCTATCTATTTTGTGTGCTGCATTTTGCACCTTTGTAAAATGATTTTGTAAGGGAAGCAATACCAGGTGATTAATTACATTCATTTTGTGTTGTGTATTTTGCAATTTTATGAACACACTTTGTAGTGAAATCTAATTTGGAATAGAGTGCTACAGACTATACATGATGCAATGTTACTGAGCCAAGGCTGAGAAAACCCTGTATTTAACAGAAAGGAAAGGGAGATTCTGATAAGTATGTTTAGAGAACGACAAAATAAACTGAGTTAGTTCATTGTGTTTTACAGAAATATTGACAGCTCTTTAGCTCTTACCTCCAGCCTTCGACCGTCTACCTCCAGCTCACTTTGAGATTATTAGGAACACCAGAGAAACTTGCAGTTGATCTTCATACCCGCTGATTATGCCAAAAAACGGCATGCATTTGCATTCATCAACTTGTTCTTGACTCCATCGTTGCAAATCTGCTGGCTAAGTGCACAGGGGTGATAACCCAGCGAATACAGTCACAAAATTACTTTTTGTAAATTCCTGTATTGTTTTTCTCCTCACTTTGTGATGTCAAAAACATTTGTGATTTTGTCACTTGTTTGACAAGTATAATATTTCTAGGAATTCTACCTGATATGTAGCAAACTGACTTTAACTAAGAACTTTGAAGAACATTTATTAGACTTTTCCTGGCTGCCATTTCTTGAACATTACTCATCAGTCAGTGATGGACATTTAGAATATTATTGAAGTTTCTTGGTTATATGCTTATACAATGCCTACATATTTTTATCATTGACTCAAAGTTACATGCTGTGATGTGTGTGTACGATAAAATTAATATTATATTATTAAACATAAATTTTATTCTTAGTTAAATTTTAATAGGAGATTTCTAGCACTGCGAGTGTGTGTGTGCGTGTTAAAATGTACGAGGCCGTGAGGTTCCCCCAGAAGCATCCCAAGACTGAAAATATCTTAAGATAAAAAGTCTAATGAGGCTTCTGGGAAGGAAAAAAGTAAGTTGGACATAAAGGGAATCTTGTATGGATGTCTCATAGGGTGTGTGTGGGTCTTGGGTCAAAGTTCGCTGAGAAGTGTACACTTGTAATACAGCAGTTAGCATTGGAGGGGACGGGGCTTGTGAAAAGATAGCTCTGTCATATGACCCAGTCATCATACAGAAGTGTGGTACATTATGGGATGGAAGAAAATATAAATCCTCAAATCACAAGGGGCACTTCTTAGCAGAGAAAATACCTGTCATAAGTTATTAATATTAATTTTACATATGTGAAGTTCATCAGTAAAGTGAGTCCCTCTTCTGACAGATTTAATGTGTACATAATTTTTATCAATTAGAGTTGGATTATTTTAATAGGCTTGCTTATATTTAGATGTGTAGTTAATTTTGAAAGAATCTGATCCTGACAGAGATTTTGGTTAAATGTGTTGTAGCAATAGCTTAGTAATAAGTAGTGCAAATGTTATATCCTGTAGTTGTTTATTATACAGATTTAGATAACTGTCAATTGTGTCCCGTCTAAGATTAATATTATATATGTGAAGAAGTTGTTTCGTATCTTCTTATCATGCATGCATATCAGTTCGATACTGAAAATGACCGGACTTGATTAGAGTCATACGATTTAGAATTTGTTTTTTTTGAAAATGCGGGTCAAGTGCTCCAGCCCAAATGTAACACTTGGACACAATAAGTTCACTTTCCTTTTGGCTGATTGCTTGTTTCGTAAATTTGAAAAGTTTAGCCTGGTACTTAACAAAAGCGCACATAGTATACATAGTCTTATTTTGTAATACGTGATTCATTTACATAATAAAGAATTATTTTCCACTCACGCTAGTGAGGAATGTGTACTTTCCTTGCCAAACTCAAACTACAGAATTTAATGAAAGTGTCACTGCTGTGGCAGTTTAGTTAATGATGATTACCTTGTAGTTGTTGACGAAAATAAATTAAAACATAAGCATATTACCAAGTGAAAAGTCTGCTGAGCCATATGACTCCGGCTGTCGCCTGTTTCCGACTTTTGTGCCGCGGGGAGCATAAAGATAAATAGACATCATTCGTTTTTAATGCTACATATGTATAAGCTAGATAAATTATGATGCATCTTGCATTGCCCAGGATTTACTCAACCGAAGATTATTTTTTACATTAAATTACCAACACCAAACACAGATACTCTCTCTCTCTCTCTTTGGCTCTGTATGCTCACGCGCGCGCGTGTGTGTGTGTGTGTGTGCGCGCGTTTACACACTTGCACAGTTGCAAAAGTTCACCTATAGACTGTGCAACATTTACACACTTGGATAAGTAAGTAAATTATAGAGACTATAAGCTCTCTCTCTCTCTCTCTCTCTCTCTCTCTCTCTATATATATATATATATATATATAGAGAGAGAGAGAGAGAGAGAGAGAGAGAGAGACAGACAGACAGACAGAGAGTTAGATAGATAGATAGAGAGAGACAGACAGATAGAACTGTACTCTTCAGTCTAAATAACAAATCCCTCATTGTCCGCCTGCCTCCTATCTCACTGTAACAGGATGCAGGTCTTCCGTTGGACTAAGAGGATGAAGTTCGCAATAATACTATTAACTTAAGTACATCAATAGATCGTGCACTTCAAATTACTGAAGTATGAATTCTGTACCACAGACCCTTCAGAGATTTCATACTTACTGACGATATTGCTATATGACCACTTTCATTTGTGTATTATAATACATAATACATAAAATTATGACACAGAAAACAAATAGAATTTCGTTTCATTTAGGCAGGCACGAACGTCATTTTAAAATAGCAAAGGTGTCGTCATATCGATTGAAAGTCATATTGTAAGCTAAAAGTGTTAATCGATGCTATTTGTACTGCAGTATGTATGTTAATAACAATCAAACTTAGCAAGAACAAAAACATAAATGAGGAAAGAAACATAAATGAAAATATAAATCTAAATAAAAAAGATTTACTGTATGGATTTACTTTCGCTTTTTAATTTGGGAGTTAACCCTAAACATAACCCTAATCTTTCTCTTGAAAACTAATATTAAATGTTCTCTAAAACAAAAGCAAAAAACAAAAAAACTCCAAACTAATCCAACCCTAAACCTTTCTCTAAACAGACACGACAATCCTGTGCGGAGCTGTTGGATCTTTCGTCCACAACGGTTGTGTACAGAAACACTCCCTTTTATTTTAAATACATTGGATGTTACTGAATCAGACATAATATAATAAGATACAAACATGCTTTGGCAATGTCTGTATCGAAATATAAAGGAGATAGAAGTCAAAATGTTTATTATTCACTACTCTGTTTAGTTCACTGCATAGTATTGTTTAAATGTGTAAATTTACCGGACCTGGATTAAAGCACTGTTTGAGAGTCTGTTACTTGCTTTTGCAACAATGCCACAATGTCAAAATGTCGCGCTCAGCACGTGTTCCCGCCACTAGAAACTCTGACAGCTGCTATATTATCGAATCTATGTTCAAGGACAATAATACCTTATGAAAAAAGAAATGTTTTATACGGGAGGTAATTCTAGCAATATAATAGAGTGGTTTTGTTGTTATTGCTTCCCTTATACTATCGTGTTCCCTTTACGATCCTGGCAAAGTAGTATCTCACTTGCAGAGTTGCAAAAGTTCACCTATAGACTGTGCAACATTTACACATTTGCAGAGTTGCAAAAGTTCACCTATAGACTGTGCAACATTTCCACACTTGCACAGTTGCAAAAGTTCACCTATAGACTGTGCAACATTTCCACACTTGCACAGTTGCAAAAGTTCACCTATAGACTGTGCAACATTTACACACTTGCACAGTTGCAAAAGTTCACCTATAGACTGTGCAACATTTACACACTTGGATAAGTAAGTAAATTATAGAGACTATAAGCTCTGCACAATATTTTAGAAAAGGGCACAAGATTAAATGTGACTTTCCTAATGATAAAGATTTCAATTTGTTATACAGGTGGATAAGGAGATAGATGTTTAATGTCTAACACAATTACCAACTTCAACCCTCAAGCGGGAAGGGTGGACGATGGTTTCGATATTGAGCAGTCCACTTCAGGTGGTCGCCTCCCCAGAATCTAGTGAGGGAAGTCAAGTCCCTTCAAGTTCTAGCCACAAATGAAAACATCTAACTGGTGACAAATTCCAGCAGACCTTGGAGTGAAACAAAGAGACGCCAATCGTCACCAGTTCTGCTGTGCACATGAAAATATTCCAAAGTCTGAAGTGGATACAAGGTTGACATCAAATTAAGGGCAGCACTAAGTTTCAGGCATATTTCATCTCTAAACTCCTTTCTCTCTTACAAACATACTCAACTTACAAATCCTGCAACAATATTTATTAGCCTGACACACACAGCATACGAAATATAGCATTGGTCAAAATTCACAAGTATAATTTACAACGTAATCAAATTAGTGAACATAGAAATAATGGTCCAATTACATAAGTATTCTCCAATTTAAATCATAGATCCCAAGCAAATATGTACAAAATATTTCTAAGTCCATTCTTTCTTAACGATCGACTTCAGGACCGGACCTGAGTGACGTCAAAATCAAAGTAATTAGAATATAGAATTTTCTTCAAGAAAGTAACTTTTAGTCTATTTCCATTGGAGGAAATTGTTATAAGTAAGTATAAGACTATTAGACAGAAAAACTACTTGAAACTGGTTTGGATTGCATCAACAAGTTTTAGCATATTCTTTATCCGAGTTGTTATTTTAACTCTGGTACTTACAAACATATCATCATGCACAGTATCCAATGGTCATGTCACGTTGACATTTAACAAATTATATAATAATTACGTTTGGATATAGGGACAGGCAAATTTACTCCACCACTGAAGCAATCAAATACTAAACATGTGACAACAATGAATTATAAGCAAAGAAAGATAGCAAACAAATTAAGAAAAAGTCAGCAATACATGTGGTAAATTATGAAATAATCAGAAGACAACAGCAAATTGAAATTAATCAATAAACTAGAAAGTGAAGAAAGTGAATGATGACAAACAAGTGATAAAATAAGTATAGGACAGCGAAGGAATTAATACATTAAAACAACAACATATTTCAAGACAATGAAGAAATACACATCAAAGCAATCAGCAAATGAGAAAATAAACTAGCAAGACAATAAAGAAAGAAAGAAAGACATATAGAAAAAACCATGATAACAATAAATGTAGAAATTAAAGTGCTTCGAAAAACAAGAAATGAATGAATTATCCCTTCAATACAAAATATGAAAGTCAAAATAAACATAACAAGACAACAACAAGAAAAATAATGAAAAAGAAATAAATACTACTACAAAGCAAGCCAATAAAGAAATAAACACTACCAGAAAGCAAGCCAATAAAGAAATAAACACTACCAGAAAGCAAGCCAATAAAGAAATAAACACTGCCAGAAAGCAAGCAAATAAAGAAATAAACACTACCAGAAAGCAAATAAAGAAATAAACATGGAAGATAAGAAGCGACCGAAAAGATCAAGAAAACAACAATCAAATTAAAAATAAATAACACAGAGAGCAAATAAAGAAATAAATTAAAAACAAATAAAACTGCAGGTGTACAAACCAACAAACTTTGGTAGAAGAAAACACTAAAACAAAGAAAATTAAGGAAATGAGTCATGAAAACAAGCATATGAAACAATAAACACCAGACAACAAGCAAATGAAGCAATAGAAAAAACAACAAACAGATAAAACAATAGACACCAGACAACAAACACATGAAGCAATAGAAAAAACCAAGCAAATGAAACATTAGACACCATACAACAAATGAAAACAACAGACACCAGAAAACAAACACGTTTCCTAGATAACTAAATGATAATTAAATTAAATGCCTAAAAATTAAGGATTTCCGGCAAGAACGATATTTTCGTTCTACTGACGTTCCTGTTTGCCTGAATTGATACATTTACATTGGTTTGATTCACTTGACGAAAAGTTTAAGAATATATGCAAGAAAGTTCAACGAATAAATAATGAGTATCAAAGATTACAATCTCTCTGGTATTCGAATGGAACTCTAGATGAACAAGTGAACAATTTACAGCAAGATGTGAACACTATTACAAAATGTCTGGGTACGTAGATCCTGCACTTCAGATTCAGTATAGTGTAAAGAAAAGTAACTTATTATTGTATGCACGTTCTCTCCCCCCCCCCCATTTAAATGTACACCCTTTCAAAATGTTTTTTACTCATCGTGCTATCACACCCCCATCTAATCACTTCCGCCTACAAAGGTGTCCAGATAATTCGTGCTGTTAGTGCTTGTCAAGGCACCGCTTATCTTTCTTTCCTTTGTTAGCTTGATATATATGCTTATTATATGATGAGTTAGCATTGGGTATCGGAGGGGAGGAATGTAGAAAGGTCATCTTATTGCTGACCCACTCAGCATCAAGAAGTATAGAATATTATTGATAAAACATATAATCCTCAATATTAATAATAATAAATAATATAATATCACTTCTTAAATTCAGATACAACTGTCACAATTCGTCTGCATGGATGAGGGGATGAATGGGTGTATATATGTGAGTACATATGCATATGGTGGTGTCTATTGTAAACAAGCGTTAAGTTGGTAACATAATAATTGTGTAAAATAATTGACAAGGAAAAGAAACCGTTTAGCAATTTATTATGATTGGTCCAAATTTTGATACTGATACTTTGCCTCTGGCACTCCTGACTTCTTTAAACTAATATTATTTGTAAAATTATTTCTGATGAATATGCTTATGACTGTAGAAAAAATTTAAACAATTTTGTTTTGTAGCATTGTCACAAAACGGGAGGCTCGTTACAAGCCGACCCGAGCTGAAGTTAGAGATGCAAGGGGTGAAGTCTATTTTTGGCCTGCTCCGGTGCACCTCCAAGAAAAGCCCGTGACGTGTGCCAGTACTACGTCGCGTCAAGTTGTTACATAGACACACATGACATACGCCATTGATGTTTGGGTGGGGCCCAATTTATTAATGTCATGCCAAGGAACGTTTTATTGGCGGTGTGTGTTGTGAGTGTGTATCATAAATGTGAATAAATGGACGAACAGACGAACGGTGCAAAACAATAGTACAAATTCTTTCGTCCCTCTCAAAAACTATGAATAACAAGAGAGTTGAAAGATGTTTAAATCAGGTTATTTATTTCCCGATTTAAAAGGGGGCACTACTCTTTCGCACAGTGATTGATCATTCATTCAACTTTCCAATGTCATACACTCTGTGGGAAATAAGGGGAGATGAAAATGATGAAATTCAAAATATAAAATAAAGATTAATTACACAATTCTTATGCGGCAAATGGGGCCGCTTTAACAATAGTTCACATGTAAAATAAGCATTACTTTTAACATTAGAGTTCTTATTTTACAAACGATATAATAGTGTTCATTTTCTTCAGAGTCCTAGACTTAAGTATGTGCGCGTTAGCCGTGCTAATTATTACTCACTATTAATGTCAGAGTTCCAAGGAGACGACGTAAGCTCACACGTCACTTATAAGCGGCACTTCAAAGTGAAGAATCACGACGCAATTGAGGCGTCGCATTACAGGTGAAGATTCTGCAGAATCTAGGCACCACTTTCAGATTATCACTGGGGAGAAATCTGAAATTTAGCTGACTGTTGTCAGCCTCGATAATTATCGTTGTACCGGTTGTTGTGGAAACGGACACCCCAACGACGTTTAGCATTATCGGGTGGAGTCGTCCAGTGGGATGTGTCGTCGCATTACATTGAGTGTAGAAATCCGGATATCTGTAAGAAATCTCGGTGCTAGCCTCCCAATAGCGGGATAGATCTGTCCAACCGAACTCTCAGACAGGGGGAGAACAAGTTGGTCCCTCGTGTCGTTAACTGCATACAACCAGCGTCGCATGCATCGGGTTTTCCTGGACAGTGAACTTTCCACTTTGCCAAAAATTATACTGAGTAATTTTGCCTCGTTACTCAATATATGGCATCAGACGGATGGAAAACGGATGGAAAGAGATTATTGCAGCTTTCCTTTATGAAATCTCTGTACATGAGATAATTCATACGTGAAGTTAGACTGGCTTCAGACGAATCGACGTTTTCAACATTGAGAGTAAAATCTTCATTTTGTCCCTTATATAGCTTTCACTGAAGGTTTCCAAAACTTCCAGAAGCTATGTCCTGTGACATGATTTTTGCCTTGGATATATAGTGGTAATCGAGATGCACGCTTTTCTGTGGTCAATTCTAATGCGCACTGGCCATTTCACTCGTCAACAACATGTGACGGTATTGCGCAGTTGTCCCAATTTATTTAATATACATATTCTTCATAAACTAATATATATATTCAATATGATAATTAACACACACTGCGTCACGAACGTCTGTCTACTAAAGAGATCTTAGGTGACCGTTACTGGAAGTTACATGCTACATACGAAAAATAACAAAACTCGGATTACTTCAATTAGTTTTGTTAGCGGTTTTTTAAAATGAAATAAAATATAATTTCGGTCCCTCATTTCCTGTGACAACCCCCTTCTTAAAATTGATTGGAGCTCACAGAGTGGAAATCAAATAGGAACAAAAAAAAATTTTATTTCACACGATAGTCCCCACAGGAATTATATGCGCATCTGTGGAGAGACTATCCTCTCTCTTGTTTATATCGCGGTTATGGCATGCCGGGATAATGCATCGGCACCCGAATTTTCTCGGCCCGCGATGTGTTCGACAACGAAGCTATACTCCTGTAGCAGGAGTGTCCATCTAGTTAGCCTAGCGTTATCGTACATGCTAGTGCGCAGATATGTAAGCGGCTTATGATCGCACTGCAGGATGAATGGTTTAGAGTACAGATAAGCACTAAATTTCTTGAGTGCCCATACGATTGCTAAGCACTCTTTTTCAATCGTAGAGTACCGTGTCTCACGATCTAACAGTTTCTTAGAAGCGTATGCTACCGGTAGGTATTCGTCATCTGTCTCTTGGAGAAGTATGGCACCGAGGCCTTCGTCTGATGCGTCGGTCCTGACAATAAATCTCTTGTCAAAGTCTGGTAACTGTAGGACGGGTTTACTGGTCAAGATGTCCTTCACTTTTTCGAGGGCGGTGTTACACTCTGCCGTCCATCGTATTTTCGTGGGTTGTTTGTTTCCAGTTAAGTCCGTCAGTGGTTTAAGAAGCGTACTGAAGTTTGGGACAAATTTTCGGTAGTACCCCACTAGCCCCAAAACTGCCCTGACCTGTTTCTTTGTAGTCGGTAAGGTCATGTCACGAATGGCTGCAGTTAAGTCTAGATTAGGGCCTATTTGTCCGTCACTTATGATATGGCCAAGAAATTCAATCTCTCGAAAGCCCGCGCGTACTTTGGAGGGTTTCACGGTCAATTTATGGCGCTCGAGAATATCAAGTAGACCACCCACTGAGGATAAATGTTGGTCCCATGTTCCTGTTGCTACCAGTATGTCATCAAAGAAATTCAATGCGTCAACGCTCTCTAACGGTAATTTTCGCATGAAGCGCGCGAATGTTGCGGGTGCGTTCGCTAGTCCGAACGGTAGTCGGCAAAACTGAAATAAGCCTAGCGGGGTTGGAAAGGCTGTTTTTGGTCTGTCGTCAATAGCAACTGACAGTTGCCAGTACCCTTTGCACATGTCAAACTTCGAAAAGTAATGTGCCTTGGTTAGTTTTGCGAATAATTCGTCCTGATTTGGAATAGGTTCCGCATCGAATTCAGTTATCTCATTTAACTGTCTGTAGTCCACACAAAAACGAAGCGTACCGTCTTTCTTTTTAACTAAGACGACCGGTGATGAATATGGGGAGATTGACTGTTCAATCACGCCCTGTTTTTGCATTTCACGCACCTGTTCTGCTATGTACTTTGTGCTCTCATATTTCTGTGGGTACTGTTTTAAGCGTATCGGTTTGTCACTTAAAAGTTTGATGCGGTGTTCAACCAAATCTGAGTGGCCCGGTTGGTCGGTGAATATGCGCGCGTGTCTGTGTAAGAGCTTTGACATTGCGTCGCGCTGTTCGACAGTTAAGTTCGAGTCAATCTCGACTTGATCGACTGTAACTGCGGAGTTAGGCTGGGTTTCGGCGGACATCATGTCTGTTCTGAAATTGGAGTCTTCCAATTGTATCAGTGCGACATTCACGCTTTGTATCTGTTCGCCGCTGCGTTCATAGTAACGCTTGAGCATATTTATGTGATAGGTTTTCTGCTTATTTCCTATCTGTATGCTGTAGTCGTTCTGCTTCACACGCTTAATAACGCGATAGGGTCCACGCCAGTGCATTTGCATGCGGTTGTTATGCGTGGGCCGCAAGAGTAACACGAGCTGGCCTGGTTCGAGGTCACGTTCCACAGCAGTACGGTCAAAATTTCGCTTGTATCGGGGTTGTTTTTCGCGAATGTTTTCCTGTGCTAAGTGACATGTCTCGGTCAGACGTTGACGTAGTTCGGCTACGTACGTGTGAACATCTTTACCATCGGTCACAGTGTCTCCCTTGACCCATGTTTCTTTTATTAGTTTAAGGGGACCACGAGGTTGCCTTCCGTATAGTAGTTGGAACGGTGAGTAGCCCGTACTCTCTTGTGGGAGTTCGCGATACGCGAAGAGTAATGGTGCTAGAAAACGCGGCCACTGGTCGGGTTGTTCCGAGGCCATTTTAATTAACATTTTCTTTATCGTACCGTTGAAACGTTCAACGGCACCATTAGACTGAGCGTGATATGGTGATGAGAACAACTGTTTACACGCTAGTAGACGCATTGTTTCAGCCATCATTGCTGAGGTGAATTGAGTGCCCTGGTCACTCAATATTTCTCGAGGTACACCAGTACGAGAAAATACGTCTATTAAAGCGTCTGCGACTTCGATCGCTGTGATGCCCTTTAATGCGACTGCTTCTGGATATCGTGTTGCAAAATCCACGATTGTTAGGATATAGCGATATCCTCCTTCGGCCGCGGGAATGATTGGGCCAATAATGTCTACTGCGACTTTTAGGAATGGTTCCTCTACTGTTGGTACTATCTCGAGGGGAACTCGACTGACACGCCCTCGGTCGATATGTTGCTGACACTGCGTACATGTACGAACGTACGAGCGAACATCCCTACTCAGGCCTGGCCAAAAAAAGTCCTCACGAACTCGCTGCTCAGTGCGCCGTGCGCCCTGATGTCCGGACATGATTGAGTCGTGTGCAAAGCTAAGAATCAGCTGTCTGAGTGGTGTAGGGGTAAATAGACACGTGGTGCTTCTAGTATCATTTTCCTTATAGTCGGTGCGCCGAAACGCTAGTCCGTCCTTCAGGAAATACGTCATGGTTGCGTACTTGCTGGACGTAATAGTGTTTTTCCGTGCCAGCTGTAGCATTGAGGACAAACTTTTGTCCTCCTGCTGCAGGTGACTGAGTTGACTTGGGGTCAACTGCGGAAATGTATTCTCGACTATCTTTAGAGCCGGGGGTCCTTGTTTACTACGTTCCCGTTGTGCTCTAGTCGTTACGGGGAGAACAGGATAGATGCCCTCAGTGTGTGTGTCACACTGCCCGGGCGATAGTATGAATCCGAACTGCATGTCTCTTATTACTGCGGCGGTGACTGTACCGGAAAATACGGATGACGTAACATGTACAGTGGCTCTTGGACATGTACTAAGGTGTCCCATAACACATCGAATGCGGACACTACCTCTTAGATACTGTTCAGGGCGTACAAGTTTAGCATTTATGCAGCTTATGGACGCGCCTGTATCGACCAGTATTTTGACTCTTTTTCCGTTTACTGTAGCCTGTTGGGTCTTTAGAGTTGCACCTGTTTCAGTGCATACCTTTACATCACGTGGACTGGGACAGTTCTGAGAACTATGCCCCTTCCCTTTGCAAGTGTAACATGTCATAGGTGGGGAGTCACGTGTGTGACGTCGTACGTCTTGTGACTTAGTATATGTCCGCTGTACCGGTTCGGGTTTTTCCGATTTCGTCATTGGTCGGTTCGGTTTCGGTGTATACTTCTGCCGATTTGTAGGAGGAGGGCGTGGTGCGCTCCTCGTAATTACCGGATCAGGGTAATCATTATACGTGTCTGCTAACCTCAACATATCACTGAAGTTAGCCGGGGGGTTTCGCTGCAAATATGTCGTCATTGCAGGCGGAGCAATATGGAGAAATTGATCTCTTAATATCAAATCAAATAGGCCCTCATACGTCTTCCGGATGTCTGTCAAATCAATCCATCTATCAAGATAATGGCGTAACCGGGTACCGAAGGCTTGCATGGTGTCATTTGCTTTAGGTATGGCTCTCCTAAACATTTTTCGAAAGCCTTCTGCTGTACATTGAAAAGTACGCATCAAACCCGTTTTGAGATCTGCATAAGTAATAGCGGGATCGCGCGTTAGATCAGTAAATGCGCGCGAGCTTTCACCTTGGAGTATTTGACCGAGTTGTTGTTTCTTTTCAATGTCAGTGTAATTAAAGTTGGCAATGAAACTGTCAAAGCGTGTCAAAAACTCGTCAATCGTCTCGACTTCAGGGTTAAAGAAAGCTAGCCGTGTACGGGGTTTATTTAATTCGGCCTGTTGCTTAGCAGTCCCATCTAACAACTTCTCTCTAGCTGTTACCTCTTGCTTAGCTAATTCAAGCTGTTCCTGATGTGCTCTAGCTTTTAACTTAAGCTTTTTCTCTTCTACTTCCTGCCTTTTATCTTCTAAATCCCTAGCTGACTGAATCTTTAACAACTCTATTTCTCTCATATCTTGGATTTCTTTCTCTTTAAAATCTCTCGCCTCTTTCGCTCTTCTTTCCTCTAGCTCTCTCAGGTCTTTCATCTCTAGCTGTTTAGCTAACTGTCTCTTATCTTCTAGCTCTATAGCCTCTTTCGATCTTTTTTCCTCTAACTCTCTCAAAGTTTGCATCTCTAGATCCTTAGCTACCTGTCTCTTTTCTTCTAGCTCATTTTTCTTATCCTCTAGCTCTCTCGCCTCTTTCGCCTCATTTTCTTTCACAACATACCATTTAGCTATCTCCTCATCCACGTATTTCTTTAACTCGGCTTTTTCATACCCGAATTCTCTGCCCATAGCCATGAGTTCTTTCTTTATGTTTACTAGCTCGGCCATTTTTAAAATTGCTAGTTATCACGAGTATGGATAAAGTGACTTAGAATATTCGCGGGATTTTGACCACTGTAGGTCACAAGTGGTGCAATGGTGTGCGTATGAACACCAGCCACCGCGTGATTAGGATTATTACAAACACGAGTAAAAGAAATCCTAATCGGAAATTTGCAAAGTTAGCAAAATTAGCAAAACAACAGTTGCTAATGTAGCGTACAAAATATCGATCTATGTACGTCTAAACACGAGTCGGTACGCGTTAACGATAATAGCGTAAAGATAATAAAACTTATTTCAACACAATAATAAGTCTTATCAAAATCCAGTTCACCTAAGTCTCAATAGCAAAGCCCTAACATGCAATAACAATGCCTAATGGTGATGAGATAGAAAAGCAGGAAAGAGATGACACTTTCTTACAACAACACAATTTACCTTGTCAGATCACGGTCAGTGGTCACCAGAATGTTTACAAAACGGGAGGCTCGTTACAAGCCGACCCGAGCTGAAGTTAGAGATGCAAGGGGTGAAGTCTATTTTTGGCCTGCTCCGGTGCACCTCCAAGAAAAGCCCGTGACGTGTGCCAGTACTACGTCGCGTCAAGTTGTTACATAGACACACATGACATACGCCATTGATGTTTGGGTGGGGCCCAATTTATTAATGTCATGCCAAGGAACGTTTTATTGGCGGTGTGTGTTGTGAGTGTGTATCATAAATGTGAATAAATGGACGAACAGACGAACGGTGCAAAACAATAGTACAAATTCTTTCGTCCCTCTCAAAAACTATGAATAACAAGAGAGTTGAAAGATGTTTAAATCAGGTTATTTATTTCCCGATTTAAAAGGGGGCACTACTCTTTCGCACAGTGATTGATCATTCATTCAACTTTCCAATGTCATACACTCTGTGGGAAATAAGGGGAGATGAAAATGATGAAATTCAAAATATAAAATAAAGATTAATTACACAATTCTTATGCGGCAAATGGGGCCGCTTTAACAATAGTTCACATGTAAAATAAGCATTACTTTTAACATTAGAGTTCTTATTTTACAAACGATATAATAGTGTTCATTTTCTTCAGAGTCCTAGACTTAAGTATGTGCGCGTTAGCCGTGCTAATTATTACTCACTATTAATGTCAGAGTTCCAAGGAGACGACGTAAGCTCACACGTCACTTATAAGCGGCACTTCAAAGTGAAGAATCACGACGCAATTGAGGCGTCGCATTACAGGTGAAGATTCTGCAGAATCTAGGCACCACTTTCAGATTATCACTGGGGAGAAATCTGAAATTTAGCTGACTGTTGTCAGCCTCGATAATTATCGTTGTACCGGTTGTTGTGGAAACGGACACCCCAACGACGTTTAGCATTATCGGGTGGAGTCGTCCAGTGGGATGTGTCGTCGCATTACATTGAGTGTAGAAATCCGGATATCTGTAAGAAATCTCGGTGCTAGCCTCCCAATAGCGGGATAGATCTGTCCAACCAAACTCTCAGACAGGGGGAGAACAAGTTGGTCCCTCGTGTCGTTAACTGCATACAACCAGCGTCGCATGCATCGGGTTTTCCTGGACAGTGAACTTTCCACTTTGCCAAAAATTATACTGAGTAATTTTGCCTCGTTACTCAATATATGGCATCAGACGGATGGAAAACGGATGGAAAGAGATTATTGCAGCTTTCCTTTATGAAATCTCTGTACATGAGATAATTCATACGTGAAGTTAGACTGGCTTCAGACGAATCGACGTTTTCAACATTGAGAGTAAAATCTTCATTTTGTCCCTTATATAGCTTTCACTGAAGGTTTCCAAAACTTCCAGAAGCTATGTCCTGTGACATGATTTTTGCCTTGGATATATAGTGGTAATCGAGATGCACGCTTTTCTGTGGTCAATTCTAATGCGCACTGGCCATTTCACTCGTCAACAACATGTGACGGTATTGCGCAGTTGTCCCAATTTATTTAATATACATATTCTTCATAAACTAATATATATATTCAATATGATAATTAACACACACTGCGTCACGAACGTCTGTCTACTAAAGAGATCTTAGGTGACCGTTACTGGAAGTTACATGCTACATACGAAAAATAACAAAACTCGGATTACTTCAATTAGTTTTGTTAGCGGTTTTTTAAAATGAAATAAAATATAATTTCGGTCCCTCATTTCCTGTGACAAGCATCTTTGTTCTCTTTAATAATTTTAATGAGCAATCACTCTGCTTTTATTTTTGTAAAATACAGTTACGTTATACGAATACAAATATTGTCGATGACGTGTTCAATGGCCACAGAAGAAATCATCTACTGTCTAGATTCAATGAAAGAATATCCAGTCACAATGCAGTAATAATAATATTTTTTTTTCTACTATAGAAACTCTACTATATTTAATTAAAGAATAACAAGTCACAAAGAAGCCATAGTAATGAAATATTTCTACTATAGAAAGCTCTACTAGATTTAATGAAAGAATAACCAGTCACAAAGAAGCTATTTTAATTAATTCTTTCTACTTTAGAAAGCCCTACTATGCACAACAACAGGTTTTATTAATACAAAAGGAAAACCTCACATGTTTGATAATTTGTATTTTACGGATAATTATACTAATAATGCATCATGCATAGTCTCAACATATGTGTCAGTCACATTCAATAAAAAATGTTTTAACTCGAAAGATAAATATTAAATACAAAAGAAGTGTGAAAATTCACCAATGTGTGTGTGTGTGTGTGTGTGTGTGTGTGTGTGTTTGTGTGTGTGTGTGTGCGTGTGTGCGTGTGTGTGTGTGTGTGTGTGTGTGTGTGTGTGTGTGTGTGTGTGTGTGTGTGTGTGTGTGTGTGTGTAAATATGTGTACGTATATTTTCTAAAAGATGATGCATACTCATTTGAATGTCTTTGGAGAAAATTTGTCTTGAAAGTTCCAGTAAGAAAATGTAATGGTATTAAGAAATCGCAGAAATGTCATTAATCTGATTGAATTTAAAATGACTCAAGTACTTTATTTATAATTATATATGAGTGTTTCCAACCAAATTATATGTTATGCAAACACACTATTTCAAAATCTCTTAGTGTAAATTATACTAAAACTGAAGTTTTAAATCACCAACTAAAGACATTTTATGCGAAAGATAAAACTTTAATTTGACATATATTTAGCTTGGTCAAATAGTAGTTTAGCATAAGCAATTCACTTAATTAAATAGTAATTTAACATATATATATTTAATTCAGTAATTTAAAATATATATTTAACTTGATCGGAAAGTAACATAGTGTATATATTTAACTTGATGAAACAGTAATTTAAGGCAGACAGTTAATGTATTCAAATAATTTAAAATAGATATTTAACCTGACCAGGCAGTAATATAACATTGGCATTTAACTAGATGAAACAGTAAAACAACACAGATCTTCAGTTTAATCAAACAATAATGTAGCTAGATGCTTATCTTAATCAAACAGTAATTTAATATAGACGATTCACATGATTATATTGAAAGTGCTTACTTCCGACAATCCATTGAAGGCTGATACACAAAGTATAACGTTAGCAAAATAATTCCGTTAATATTTTCATGGACACGCCATCCAGGACATTTCAATCCAGAAGATATTCGTATCCGACCACTCCTGGACGTGCATATTAAACCCATGTGTAGTAACCGAGTCAACCCAGGAGTTAAACCGAAAGTTCTGGTCTTTGATGACGTCAATATGAGCGATGCCGATGAAGACTGTGGGGGGAGAGGAAAAGTGAGGTGTGAAAAGGACCCATTTCGTGTCTGTTCTCGGACTTCCTGTCCTGGAATGCGGGTCCATTCTTACTCTTCCTGATTGACCTTCGTTATGAAATGGAAATGTGTTACTTTAGTCACATCCTATCAATTGAATTCTATTGATATCATCCAGATAAATATATTCAATACCATATCATCATTGCCTATAAAATTATAAGCAATTGCAAACTTTTAGAAAGTGATATGGATTTTGAAGCCAAAATAGTAAAAAGACAATGAAAATAACAAATTGGTTTTCTTGATATTGAATGACTAATTTAAATCAAAACTTGCTTGTTCACAAATGAAACATTCAAAAAAAAAAGTGTTAATGTTGTTTTAAAATATATACTTTATTAAAAAAATTGTGAAAGTAATTATAAAAACAAAAAATATTATATATAATCTTTGCATTTTTCATTAATACATACTGTTTGTTGCAGAATGAATTTTGTTTAAAGATACAGTTGAATAAATTAAAATTACATTAATTAAATGGCTGTTGCTAGACAGGAAGCTGCACTTGGGTTTTGTCAACATAATATCAACTCTTAAGTGGTAATACAACAGTAACAGTAATGTACAAGTTTTATTTCTTTAATTATTGTTGGTTTTTAAATACTCATAAATGATTTTTGACGAAACATTTCTTTTGTTAATAAATAAAATAATTCATTTAATTATCTAATGATTGTAGTTAATGAAATCACTGATTTACGAATGTAGGTGTCCGTATACTTCCATAGCCAATAGAATCGCCGAGTAAAAGAGTCCCTATTAAATTTTACAAGAAGCACAATGTATGGACAAGAATTTAGATCTTATGTTTAACAACGTAAGGAGTATAGATTCATGATTTTAAAAAAATATATGAAAGTTGAGATAATATTTTAAACATTTGTGGTGGACTGAGCTCAGCAAGTATAGGATGTTTGCCTCTCCCTTGTCTCTGCGGTTGGTAAATTAGTGAGCATACGCCATTTGCATGAAAGAGCTTGACCTATGGGGTCAAGGAGAGTTCTCGTTCTTTGCTTCAACATCATTGTACACTGGCATGTAACCATGCAAACGCTCAACGTTCAGTGTTATATTAATGCACACTTTTATAAAGAAATAATTTTATGCACTATTTCATAGCAGTAGTCTTTTGTATAGTTAAAAAAAGAATGGATTCTGTTTTGTATTTATTTATTTTGATATGATAACTGTTGTCATTGTATCTGCATATTTTATGATTTACGAGTGTGAGAATGATTATCCTGAAGCTTCGAATTTAATTTTGTATCCAATCTATTAAATTGTAGGTTTCTACATAGTTATTTTAAAGCTTAAATTTACATTCTTTCAGTCGTTATTTAAATAAGAACACAACTCGAAGGCATTCAACGATAATTTGTGATTCAAGTAAAGTAGGAAACAAAGCAAAGACCAGAAGTGCCAGTTTTAGTGGCCAGTGCCTGACTTTTATGTAGGGACTTTCTTTGCCGCCCGCAGGGTGTCCGAAATATTCTTTACAACTTTTCTACTAATTGAAATATTTACTAACACACGTAGAATTATCAAAAAAGAAAATTTAAGGAGCCGAAAACCCCAAAGGGTTTTTTTTTAAAATAAAGTTTGTAGCAAGTTTTAAACCTTCGTGATCATGTGATTTTGTTGCATAAATCATTTATCACACTGTTGTATTTTCATTACGACTTAGGAAAGAGAGAACTGAAAAAAGTGAAGATGAAAAAACATCGTATCAAAACTGAGTATTCAGGGAACCTTAGTGAGTTTTTCTATAAAATGGGGCAACCCCTGCATTTCTACACCTTCTTGCTGATTTTTTTGTATTGGACTAAAGTATGCTAGAGTGAATGGAGAGAGGATGAGGTGGATCAGAGGTATGAGACCAAAAAGCAGAAGACCAGAGAGAGAGAGAGAGAAGAGAGAGAGAGACTGGATGGGAATGATGCAATGCGCTCTAGGTTGACCTTGAACTAGTCTCAGACATGTGACCATGGATTGCTGACGCCATCTCCTGCTGTGGATGTCATTAGCTTCTTGTGTCCATGGTGGTAATCGTTGTGTATGTTGTGGTTACCCACCCCCATCACACGTTGAAAGGTTAATGCAGTGTTAAGCTTTGGTCATTCTTCTGAGGATATGGTCCTGTAGCTGAGCAATCATCTAAAATAACGACTATGTGCAACTTCCACTAATGTAACAGGGACATTAACTATATCCTGCCCTTGAGATGATGGAGGACTTAAGGGAGCCACGATGGTGGGATCGGTCGCTATGGACCTGATCTGTGTGCGATTGAGTGTGGCCTTTATTGACCTGGCATTATTGTGACAGCCTGACCTGGACAACCTCTTTAAATCTAAAAGTTTCTGCACCTGGCAGCAATATTATGAATTTAATGCCATGTGATGGACCCAACCACCGCTCAGTCCGCTATTTATAGAGTCCAGCCGCCTCTTGGGGAACCTTTACCATCATATTGAAATATGCATAAAGTGTTTAGTACGCCCAATCGACCTGAAGATCGTCAGCAGTGGTGTGCAAACTTTTGAAAAACAATATACTTTCGTGTTTATCCATAGTTATTGTTTTCACGCCTATATAAAACCCTACTCCCAGCTTTAGATAAACAATGCTTTAAAAACCATCATTAGGTGGACCTGTTAATTTAAGAAATATAGACACCTGTATCTTATACATTAATGTTATTTGTTTTAGGAATAATGGAATTAATATATGATTAGTTTTTTTTAAAATCGACTGCTTAATACAGAGTAATGTAAAGAGAGAATTTAGAATTATTTGAATCTAATAAATGATCATGGTGTTCAATCTGGAGATTGAAATATGAGATATATTTGTAAACTATCTTTGAGTTTGTTTTGCATATTTGTCCTTAATACATGCATATGTTATATGTAAATGTTGATTTCATTTGTCTTGTGTGCAAGTTCTTTCTAACTGGCTCAACGCCGTTTTCACTTTCAGTGTCAGGCTGCAAGCATGAGAGTGTGTGTGAAAAATATTTTTGTTGAAATTCAATTATTGTAAAAAAACACATAACTGTCAGGTGAATCCCGAGATACACACACACACACAACACACACATACATGTGATGTCATATCCATTAGTAAAATAACCCAAAATAATATTGTATTGATTTATGGTATTGTATCCGTTCTGTAAAAATCTTTCTGTAGCTCGTGAACGAACCAAACAATCGGCGTGTAAAATCTAGCTGGGGAAGGTGAGGTATGTTGTCGCAGTGTAAAAAGACACTCACCAGTCACGTGATATACACTTTGATACATAATAGTGAAAACGTGAAATATGTTGGACTTTGCATGGTCAATCCAACTCGATTGCCCAGTTAAATGGAGTAAGTGAAACTGCGTGAAACAAAACTGTTCCTAAATCTTGTAGGAGTTTGTTACAATCTAGAACTTGTAAGCAACATTGCTAAATACCGTTTTCTATTTTTTCTTCTTCTGAATAAGATATTATATTAAAATTCTTAAACTAAACAGATTGCTATTGAATATTTTATAAATACATGTTTTGCTGTGTAGCTAATTTCTTACCTAACGTGAAGTGTGTGTATGTGTTTATGGTGTGGTGTGGTGTGGTGTAGTGTGTGTGTGTGTGTGTGTGTGTGTGTGTGTGTGTGTGTGTGTGTGTGAGAATGACTGATTGACTACAGGACATCAAAATAAAAATCACTTACAACGGCCGTTTGAGCTCTGCTTGTCGAGACTTTTCTCCACAACATTCCCGCCGATTTCTCGCTTTTCCACATCAGTCCCTATAATCAACAGAAATTCTCAAATCAGTATTTGGATTGGAAACCGTCAATAGTGTAGATATGGAGTAACAAACCAATTATTCATTTAAAGTGTCTTAAGTAAAGATTTATTTAAACTGACCACAAATCTTAGAGGTTTTATAGGTGTTTAATTTTAAAAACATTTTTCACTCAAAAGTAACGTAAAGTTGCTATCATGACATTTTAAATATTTATACCAATGTCTTTATTTAACCCTTTAAGTAGTTACCATGACATTTTAAATATTTATACCAATGTCTTTATGTCGTATGCTGTTTGGGGTGATTCGTAATAATGCTATTAGCTCAGATCTATTTCAGCTGGCGCACTAATCCATCTGCGAACGCCGATACAAACAACAAGACTTCTTATGGGGCGACGATCTGACCTATTTACTTGACTCAGCCCCCAGCAGAATAACTGCAGAAACTAATAACAATACACACAATGACGCTAACTTACAAGACACTACACTACAATGGTGACGTGAATTTACAGTACATCAACAGCTACATTTAACATTAAATAAGATGGTAAGAGTATGAACAATTAACAATAAAACTTTAATTTAAAGAAAAAAGTAATGATTAGGCATAAAATTTATAGACATGTTTTTCTAAAGTCTCACTTAATGGATCCATTTGTCCAAAGTATCGCTAGTAAAATGTTCAATGTTTATTGTTTCTTTGATCTAGGAACAACCAAGGAAGACAAGGGCCACAATTCCTCTTTTGTTTAACTTAACTGTAGCGGTTTGGTGAAGCTCTGGCCACGCCCAGATTGCGCGCATCAATGTTCTCGCCACAAGTTTCTAACGAAAGTACTTTGTACTTGCACACCAAGTCTCCTTTCTTTCACCGAGTCCCTGAAATTAATAATTAAGAGGCCCTAAGTCCTTTCCTCGAGACTAGATACGTTTATCCTAATTAAACATACCGATCTCTGACTATCATTTCAATATTATATCAATACAATAAAATCTATAATTAAAAATCTCCTCTCATACATCAGTCATTTATTTACCTTCAAAAAAGGTTGTTTTTTTTCTCCAGCTTTCTCCCAAGCTATAGGGGACAACGGCCAATCTCCTAGCTTCATCTAGTAGGCACATGTGTAATGGTCAATGGCAGAGAAAGGTATTTATACCATCACAACACCCACGCATATTTCTAAAAATTAGATAACTTGACTCTGCCTAGGCTGCTTTGATTTCTGCCCTGTACCCAGATGTTTCGTTTTACGCCCACGCAAATGCCCAACAACCCCCATCCCTCTCTACTCTTTCCGTTACGCCCACGCAATGCCCAACAACCCCCATCCCTCTCCACTCTTCCCGGAAGTTCGCACTTCCGGCTAACGACACATTCACACTGAATATTTTATTTGCTTATTTACTTCCAATTTAATTGTTCAACAAGATTGAAAACTCGTTTCATGACACTTTATTTAACCCTTTAAGTTGCTGTCATGACATTTTAAATATTTAAACCAATGTCTTTATTTAACTCTTTAAGTTGCCAAGAGGGAAAGATTTATTTGATGGTAGCTATGTTAATGAATGTATCATTGGTTTGGATTTTCACGTCATCATAATTATGTTTAATATAAAACTTTTTTTTTCAAATTAGGGAAATGGAAACATGTATTATTTGTTTTAATATTTATTTATATTGAAGAGTGTGCACCAGCTGTAAAAGGCATACATCAATAATGTCATTTCTATCTACTATTTTTATATTGAGCATTCTGACATAATTTTGTCAGAAATAAAATTAAGACAACTAAAATATATCATTCTTTACAAATTGTCAATAACCATCATTTTCATTTAAAATATAAAGTATTCTTCTTTAAATAAGCTTTAACTCGAAATGTTGGTTATGCAGATAAAATTCTTTAATAATCATTAAAGATATTGACATTTTCTACATGAACAGTTGGGTAACATAGATAAATACGTTAAGAAAAATAAAATCGCGATCTTAGTTACATGTGCCATAGAGTCGGATAACATCAATCACAGTCTTGAGGCGTGGTGATATATTTATTAACAAGTGAACGTACACAAGAACAAATATTGATTTGCTTCATATGTCCTGGTCGACGTCTATGTGTCTACAGAGACAATAAATAATGTGGAAGTATTTAGTTGTAGATATTATTATCTTATATCAGTATCAATTCATTATTCATAGGAAACAATGAACAATAATCTTTATGTAAAATGTAAATCTGATAATTTTTATTTTATGCTTTGTTAGTATACATCTAAAAATAACTCTTATTCTGTCTTTCGGGGCTTTATTTTGCGTCTTTATTATTGCCTATGATCCTCAAAATGGATAAATTCTGCATAATTTGTTTCTGCACATACTGTACATGACGTAACAATAGAAATATTTTAGATCCGGTGGTTCCTGAAGATGATTTAAGTTACTCGGGTTTGCAAAATTTTTCGTCATACTAGACATATTGGTCATGTTAGAATGGCAACTACATGAAACATAAAAGTAAGAAATAACAACTGTATAACAACAAAATAAACACTAGAAGATGCAATTACTGAAAGTTGAAATGAATGATAATAATAAACACACATGAAACTTTCAGAAGTAAACAAACCAAATCAAACTTAAATAAATAAAATTAAACACCAAACAAAACAGTTACAAATTAAAATTACTGACACATATAATCGGATGTAAGTTGAAATTTGTACAGTAAAAGTTCACCCACTCTTTATGACAAAGGGAAAATATGATTCATAAAAAGACATAATTTCACTTTTATATAGCAGACAATCAGAATAAAATTAAAGACGCCATAGACAAAATCAAGAAGTGATCGGAGTGAGAGACAGTATTTAGTGACAATTAGACATTTACATTTTCAAGTTAGATTTCAAGTTCTAAACAGATTAGGCAATGTCTATATCTTCCACACATACTGTTTCCTTATTAGAGTTGCATGTGTCTTTGTGTTTTACATCACAAAGAACTTATAAACTTTATCAAGAAGTCTATACGTTTACTATGAAGTCTATGCGTTTACTATGAAGTCTATGCGTTTACTATGAAGTCTATACGTTTACTATGAAGTCTTATAAATCCAACAAATAAATAATAAAGTTTTACTTACCACTTTCGTCTTTCCTGAAAGGATACAAAACAAAGAAAATTGTTACTTTCACTAATTATATGTGTAATACGGTATAAGACACAATATGATACGGTATATGCATATATGGCATAATTATATGTGTAATACGATATAAGACACAATATATACGGTATATGCATATATGGCATAGTTATATGTGTAATACGATATGACACAATATGTACGGTATATGGCATAACTTCAATGCACTAAATAAGGTACTTCCACCATAAAACATCCCACCCAGCCCACCTATACCCGACCCGAAAAGCAAAAGCGAACTTAAACTCTAGCAACAAAGAATGGTACCAATATATAATAAGACACATGCAACTCAGTCGAAAATACTGACAAAGTCCAAAACTAATCAGGAAATTGAATGTAGCTCTGCAACTGTCAACAACAAAAATCACAACAGACGCAAACCTGAGCAATCAAAGAAAACAGCAATCAAAGAAAACAGCAACCAAACACAGCGACATAGAATAGCACTACCCTCCTAGAATACCAAAGTAAGGAGGAAGGCCCCACGGAACTCTACAGAAACTGAGAACATCAAGAAGATGAAAAGTTTCCACGCAATTCCTGTGGGAAAAAAGAAGTTAACGTAAAGAAAGAAGAAGAAGAAGATTTACTAGGTTCTATATTATTCTAATTAAAATACTAAACTTACCAATGCTACAGTATCAGAATAAAAGATTCATTCCATTGCCATGAAAACTATTGTCTGCTCCTCACAGCAGCTAGTAAACAACATCAATAAAATAAACACACAAGACGAAACGTTTCAATCAACTCAAAATAAAGAAGTTAGTTCATATTCAAGATTAATACAATAAAAGACTTCTGGAACAACAAATGAAACTCCAGTAATATAATAATATGTATGTACTTAGCTCTCACTTAAGTTAATAAATGTATGCCTGGATGTTTGGGTTTGTGTAAATATATGTCTGGAAGTTTGTGTGTGTGTGTGTGTGTGTGTGTGTGTGTGTGTGTGTGTGTGTGTGTCTGGATGTTTGTGAATGTGTGTGTGTGTGTGTGTGTGTGTGTGTGTGTGTGTGTGTGTGTATGTGTATGCATGCATGTTTACAAAGAGAATAGAAGGTACAAAAGTGTAGGGAAAATGTAGACAAACACAATAAAATTGCATACTGACAGAGATTATAACAAACATTTGCAGATTAAATAGAACTACATTTTTATAACATTAAAAACTGTAAACACTATCTCATTATAAATGAAGATGATTATAATTTGTCATAATGTCGTAACAGCAATGTGTGTGGTGTACAGTGTAACAGCAATGTGTGTGGTGTACAGTGTAACAGCAATGTGTGTGGTGTACAGTGTAACAGCAATTTGTGTGGTGTACAGTGTAACAGGAAACTGGAAGTGAAGTAGCATACGGGTAATGTAAGTGGTTTGCAGATTTATTATTAAGGAAGAAAAATTAAATTGATTCAAAGACAGACATTAAGAAAGAAAAAGAAAAAATAATGAAAGAAATAAAGAGAATGAAAAGTGAGAAAGAAATAGAGTGAGCGAAAAAAGCGAAGGAATAAGAAATAAAAAGAAAGCGGAAACAGAAAGAAAGAAAGAAAGAAAGAAAGAAAGAAAGAAAGAAAGAAAGAACGAAAGAAAGAAAGAAAGAAAGAAAGAAAGAAAGAAAGAAAGAACGAAAGAAAGAAAGAAAGAAAGAAAGAAAGAAAGAAAGAAAGAAAAACGAGAGAGCGGATAGAGAGAAAATAAATGAAGAAAAGAACGGAGCATAGCAAGACGAAGGGGTGGGAAAGAAGATAGAATTAAAGAACAACAAAATATAAAGGAATGGAAACGAAAGGGAAAAAAGGAAGAAAGGAAGTCAAGAAAGTAAACCCGTAAACATGCAAACCTTAAACCATCTTCGTTAATTATTTCCGTCCGATAAGTCTTATCTTCGATCTTTCCTGCAAGAGTTGTTGCAATGACTGAGAAGAATAAGACGAACCAAACTGATGATGATAATGGGCTCATGATTGTTCCTTGTATTCAGAAAGTGCTAGATATTTCCAAAGTCTGGAATGCCCTCAATTTCAGAAACAACTAGATAATAACAAAATTGTCATAAATTTGTTGTTTTCACACATATAAACGCAAGTGGATACACACACATACACACACATACACGTGCGCATGCAGCCACATATTAACAATGTATATTTGTTCATTAACTGAAAGATAAAACAGAAGCTTGATATCCATGAAAAAATGAAAATAATTGAAACCTAAAAGGAAATTGAAATTTTAAATAAAATTTATATTTATTCTTTTTAATGGTCCATAGTACATTACGTTTCAGGAAAATTAATGCAATAATTAAATATTACTAAACCATAATGCATTACCCAACTGCTTTTATTTCATGTATAATATTCATTTTCAGTGATTAACACTAAGAAAAAATATTTTACTCTATCTCTCTATCTATAACTCAGAGACATTCATATTGAAGATATTAGCCTTTTAAGTATTTATTTTGTAATTAGTGTTTTATGTTTTAGAACTAACATTCTTTTGGCACTTGTACACCAAGTATCTGCCACTTCTTTGTGATCATAGAGTGTTGATCAGAATAGGCTATGGCAGACTGAGACCCTCTACCAACGTAAAACCCAAAGCCTGAGCTGAGCCAGACTACTGACTAGGCCCATATGAGAACCCGCCAGGCTGTCCGTCAAGACCCGGCAATCTAAAGAAATATACAGACAGAACTCTTAGTCTTTGTAATATAGCGGACACTATACTAAATATACAGACAGAACTCTTAGTCTTTGTAATATAGTGGACACTATACTAAATATACAGACAGAACTCTTAGTCTTTGTAATATAGCGGACACTAAACTAAAATCGAATGTCAGAATACACTCGTGTCATTTTGATCTTGTAACAATCTTTCTGCCACCTTTACTTCATATCTATAAATTTTTCATCTGTCCCTAAGTTTATAAGTATTTGCATTTTCCTTTTAACTGTTGTTATTGTCCTTATGTTAGGATGGGATTGGGAATTCATAACCATTTTAAAAAATATTTATTGTAAGATGGACAATACGAAATACATAACAATTTGAGGTCATTTGCTCCATGACTCGTTCGTCCCCAGAGGTTTCGGATCCTCACATATATAGACACGATAGACATATACAATGACTACAATTAATGGATTTTACACGAAATGGAGATGATAAGAAATAACGCTAGACAGGTGAAATATAACAAATATTTATATAAAAGAAAAATATATTATATATATTATATTATAAATTATAAAAGAAAAGAAAACAACAATCAATTACAAACTCCACATTTACAACATCATAATGTCTATCAGAAAAAAAGTTAGCATTCCCTAGCTATTTAGATTTCCCTGAAAGAAATTTTATAAGTTCATAGATGTTTTTCAGTTCACAACTTCTAAAATGTTTTTCTCATATATTTTCAGTTCTGATTACTAAAACGTATCACTCAGTTTCTGACAGTTCTCAAAATGGTTTTACAGTTATCAAACCGTTCCCACACTTCTGGTCAATGTACTATTTTACTTCTCTTAATTAAGAAAGACGGAATCAGCATTTAAACTCTAACGAGGTCAACCACACGTCTTTCCTCACTTCAGCATTGCCAGTTGTTACTAAGTATTGGAAGATTAAAGATATTATAAATGTCGGGATATTTAAAATCTTGCCCAAATCCCATCAATAAATATTAAAAAGAAATATTGAAAGAATGAAATTAAAATGTAAAGTAACGAAATAAAACTCTAAACCAAGAAATCTAGTACAAGTGTACAGAGTTGCATTTTATAATATTATAAAATGCAACTCTGTTTGTACACTTGCTGATTCCGTCTTTCTTAATTATTTTATTAAAGCCCCCAAGCCATAATCATCAACAATTGTTCAAACAACAAAAGTAAATTTCCAACCTAAAGAAATGTGAAATAGCAACCCACAAAAAAAACAAAACAAAACAGACGAAATCTGCAGGCGTCTCGTTTGTCTGCCATCTGTTAACCAAAGATGAGTTCGTCACAGTAACCATAGCAGTATGCAGGAACACCAGGAATTATCAAAGGATCATCATAAGGATTTAAATGACGGATGCCAGTGGGTGGCCAGCAGGACCCTAACTCTAAACTAGATGCTACGTTTATAAGAAATTATGGTCCAAAATGCACACACACACACACACACACTCTCTCTCTCTCTCTCTCTCACACACTCTCTCTCTCACACACACACTCTCTCTCTCTCACACACTCTCACACTCTCTCACACTCTCTCACACACTCTCTCACACACACACTCACTCACTCACTCTCTCTCTCTCTCTCTCACACACACACACACACACACACACACACACACACACACACACACACACACACACACAGAACAAAACCTCAGAAGCAATAAACAGACCTATTCCCCATCTCAGTCCCTTAGAAACTTGAATAGTGTGAAATCCCTGATACGTCCACTCACAAATAAAATTACGTCACCATTGCATCATTGGCAATAAAATGACTAATCGGCCAATTTTAATAGTAAGCAAACCCAATCAGCCAATAGTGTACCTATCCACCCAGTCAACGGCCAATTTCCAAATGACAAGGATTTCGCCGCATTAAATTATTATAAAAGATAGAAAATTTTATTTCCTACCGCAATTTCGAAAATACAGTAAAAGGTAATAGTTGTATCTGCATCATTACATGATTTTTATGTTAATATATATATATATAATCCATAGTCACTATTTTAAACTTAAGCTTACTTATATGTGTGTGTGTGCGCGTTTTACACACACACACACACACACATATCACAGAGGAGTTCATTACGCTGACGAAGACAATAAAATATCAATATAAAATCATGAGAGGGGCATTCTCAATGAATGATCATATGCCATGACTCAAACTGAGTTGTTCTTGAAATCAGTAATTATATAATTAGTCTTGGAATCAAAATTTTAAAAGTTAAAAATATTTTATTTATATCCGCGCTCTAGTATGTTGGATTGAGAATACGGCGTTTCATAGTGTGACAGCAATAACCCTCTCGTGGAGCATGCAGTCTTTCACATAGCTACTAGAAAACAGCCTGTCATAAAACTGCAATAAATAGCCTTCCAATTTAGTTTAACATGTAGCCTTTCATAGAGCTACTAGAAAACAGCCTGTCATAAAACTGCAACAAAGAGCCTTTGAGTTTAATTTAACTTGCAGTCTTTCATAACTTTTTAAAATATAAAATGAAGTTTTTCAATAACTCAATGGCTTAGCAAGATGTATATTTGAACAGGTATACATCATCAGTCTAAAGCAGTTTATCATTGCACCGCCATTACACTTGCTCTGTTATAGTCTATGTCTGAAAATAAAAACAGTTTAAAACTTAAGTTCACTTACCAAAAGTGTCGAAAACCTGGCGTCAATATTTGTGGTCTCTCATAAGTGTTCTCATCTTTATATAGTGGCTGACGAGGCGGTGATACATGCTGCTACGCGAATCTGATTGGACAACGGAAGTGACAACATTCCTCTTTCTTACTATACAATCAGGTTTCCTAGACAACTAAATGGTGATCGCATTAAATACAGTTTCCTTAAAATTTTTTAGACAGTTAAGAGTGGGATTAGCATGCTCTTGAAGTTCCTATGTGCCTGAATTGATATATATATATGGGGGGATAAAGGTCATCCTTTCTAGAAGATAGGTTTACATATAGTCTATTTATAGAGGAGGGATGGGTGTGGGCTGTATAATCCATTGTGTGACACCAAAATACGCACAATTATAAAGTTAAGGCATTTTAAGTATAATTGTAAAACACTATTAGCGTCACTAACGTTTATTAAGGCAATATTTGATTTACTAATATGCAAACTGACATGGTGTTTGATTTTGTTTCAAAATATGTTTTGAATATTGATCACTAATGCATGACTTTAATCTCTGTGTCTCATATTACTGACAGACAGAAAGCCACAATAGAAAGATAGATTAATCGTATATTCAGGCAGATATATAGATAGACAGATTTATATACAGATAGATAGATAGATGGATGGATGGTTGGATGGATGGATGGATAGAGAGAGAGAGAGAGACATACAGACAGACAGACATTCAGACAAAAAGAAGGAAATTCAGGAAGAAGGATAGATAGACAGAAAAGAAATAAAACAGGAAGAAAGAAAGAAAGAAATGTAATGACTAAATGTTTAGTATGTTAAAATCCCAATGAAATTTAAAGATTAATTGAATCGTAGACCTTGACCATCATTACAATTATATTACATTTTATTTTTTAGCCTACCCAATACCATCCTCAACTTGGCAACCCTGTAATCCCCATCCAGCCTTCATTCTCTGAAACTTAAAAACGGATTGGTACACATGTACGTGTAAGGCTTCTCTGTATAGTTATAATATCAAGACAGTCCTTTCTATCAATAATTTTTGTCTTACACAGCCGTATCGCATTTGCACCCGCTGATAGTCTTTAATATCCTCACACCACACCGATATGTTTATTTATAAATCATAAATTTGATAACGTTATCATAGATCATCGGCGTCTATTTGACGTTGTTTTAAATTCGACGCGGCCTAGACATCGACTTGCCTTGTGATGGATATAATTATGCAATAAGGCTTTGATGTTGTTTACAAAGTCAATGTATGGCTTTGACAGATAAGACCATTGTAATTTTGCACGTATTCTCTCGTTGAACATAATTGTTTTGCTAATCAACACTTCTCAGGATCATGGAGGCGACACCCGGGCAAACAGAATATTTTATGAGCGTCCAAGGCATTCTAAGAACACCCATTAATTTTGCATTTGATAAAGTGGATATTTTTGTCCTCGCGTATTTTTCAGAAGGGTATACTTCTAGTACCTAATAGTTTTCGCCCCTTAATTCTAGTGACTGCTATTGTAGCTATTGTAAATAAAAATTAAAAAATCTAGTGACTGCTATTGTAGCTATTGTAAATAAAAAATTAAAAAATCTAGTGACTGCTATTGTAGCTATTGTAAATAAAAAAAATTCTAGTGACTGCTATTGTAGCATTGATTTTAGATTAATAAAGATATTGTTTGTAAATATTGTAGAAACTGTAGCCGTGCAGTGTGAAAGCTATTCCCACACGTCATATAACAAAAGCAGCGTGCACAACTCAATTGTCCCCCCTGGGATTGACAACACACTTGAAACCAGGTCATCTTGTCAATATATCACATCTCAGTGTGGATGGTAAAGGAATAATATACTTGTATAAGCTCTGACACTCTACCCGGAAGTATTCGCGGGGAAAAATAATTATAAGTAGCTGTATTTGTTTGCTTGTTGGAATATGTTATTCAACCTAAACGACAAGAAATAAAAATTTCAGACATTATTAATGAGAAAATCTCAGAAATAATTAATAGAAAGATTACATAGATAAAATTGTGAAATACATAAAACCAAATCATGGCCTTGTGTTTTTTTACCTGACTGAAAATGGGTGTGTTTGGGGGGAGTATATTGTTCAAATACTAAGTGAACAATGCACGTGAGGTGGGTGTTCGTTCACACCCATGCTTTAGGCACTCTTCTCCACCATTTATAATGTTACTACTCACACATCCATGGCCGATCACCCACTTAAATACCCACTCAATCAGCAAGCCAAGCAAATAGTTGATTATTAACACATGAACATTAATGAGTAAATTCAATGTTTTGGTACCAATCAACTAACCAAGTAATAAATCAGCCAATTCCATTTAACCAACCAATCATTAAGTAAACAGTCAGTCAATAGCAAAGAAAAATATATAAAATTTATTGCGGGTACACTTCCAGACAGTTTATTCTAACAAATAAACCATCAGCCAGTCGACCACGTAACCTTCTAACACCACTTTAAACTATATGTCACTGTTTCTGCAACTTACAGATTAATTGTAAATATATACTTCGTAAAACCCGCTATACAGTCCTCTAACTCACCAATCAAACTCATTAACACACACATACACACACACACACACACACACACACACACACACACACACACACACACACACACACACACACACACACACACACACACACACACCAACTAACGCATCAGCAATAGAAGAGTTAACCGATCTGCAATAAAGACAATAGCTAACAAGCCCTCTAATGTGAAATTATCAAATTGCTAAAAGCGATAAGCAACAGCTTCACACAGAATGTTTAGAAAACGTTTTTTATAATTAAAGAAAATAATTCTCCGAGTCACAATTTCTGGCATTTGGTGTTAAACGTTCGCAGTATTGTTTACTAGAAAGCCTCCCATTCCTATTCATTCCCAGGGCTTTTGGACACGATAAAAAAATAAAAGAAGGAAAAAGAGATTATTAGGACGGTTTTATATTCAGTGCTTTTGACAAAATATATTTAGAACTAGGGATCATTTGCAAGCGGAAGGATTCATAACTTTTGCGCTCAAAGAACTTTGCTCTGAATCCGCATACACTTTATTTAAGGTAGTGAATATGTTGGCTTGTTTGTGTGATCATTCATCATTTGTCTGTTAGTGCCTAATCCATAACTGTTAGTTAGGACAGGCTGTGTAATGTGCGCTGGTTGATTGGATGGATGTTAACAGTTGTAATGTCTGTGTTTGACGACCTGATGGTCAGTAGATCGGCTCGATTATCCTATCCGGACGATTCATCTGTTTTCCAGTTCGTCCGTTTGTTACGTTTCCAGTATTTATTTAAAGACCCTGCTTAGAATAATTAAAAGACTTTAAATATAATTAATTCTTCCTCTCATATTCTACGCAGACTGGTTGCTCAATTTATTATCTGACTAATTAAAAGTGCGTCTTGTAGTTCAGACGACAAATTTACAGACTAATAAACTGCGAACTTTTAGCTAGATTTGAAAACAGTTAAATCCCTCTAAATTAATATGCACTCGTCATCAATCTTTCTGCTCATCCGCCCCCATTCAAATCTAAGAATTAATCTAATTGGTCTATTGTGCATAGAAATCAACTACTAAGAGGTATTAACAAAGAAAATAAGATTTAATAAAGTTTAACAAATTAACAATAAATCGAATGCAACGCGAATAGTCTTCACTCTGTCTTTACGCGCCTATGCCTGATTTTTGTCAATCTAAATTGCCAGGAGAGTGTTCCTTTGAGATCTGTACACTTGATTTTGCACTTAGCTCTATTCTTGTATCCTTGGTCTCAACACTCAGTCATGCCGGTTCGTTCCCTCAGTCCCCCTTTAACGACACACGTGGTGCATAAGGAATGATGTCCCTTTGTTAGTGGCTAGGAACTGGAATTTTTGCAGCATGGCCCTCAGAGTGGATTTCGACACGCTTACACCAATAAGCTAATGCAGGTGAGGCATGGTGAAACATGAACCATGAGCCGACCTGTGGATGCAACGTGTTTGGATATAATTCTCAACCTAACAGGTCCTACCTAGGCATGGCTCAATTAAATGCGCTGAATCAAAGAGTTTTCGACTTCGCGTCGCTTACAATTAGATTTAGAAAAAATATAATCGTCTCACATGTGTTCCATTTAACAATCATGACGTATGAAGCAATAAAATAGATACAACGTTAAATTAATGTTCATACAAAAAGGGTAATTCAAACCAACAGAGCGCTTCACAATTTACAATTAAAATTACACGCAATAATTGAATTACATGAAGAATTCATATCGAGCGCAGCATTCTGGCTCTTAGTGAATTAAAACAATATAAATTAAAGTACAGAAATGGAAAAATGGTTACAATAAATTTATATTCCGTAACGTATAGGTTTTCAGCTATTTCTCTGAACCATGCTCAAGTGTATATGGAAATCATATAATACATAGCACAAATACATACTTAAACAATACATAGGCAAATACTATTAAATAAAATGATACCTTTGAGAGAAGTCGAAGGGTACCTTGATTCTCTATGGCGCCGGCTGCCTCTCACGACCCGAGTAAGCTGATGGAATTAGCTAAAATGTGCTCGAAGTGAGGGAGCGGAAGCGTGTGGGTACATATATAGAAAGGTATATTGCGTATCACGTGACTGTTCGCAAAGCATGTGGTTGGTTCGAGAACTGGACAATGGTCCTAAAGTTACATAACATCTTGACCTGTTCTAGAAGCACCTAGAAAAAGGAAGCTTTGAACAAAGGGCCAAGGGTTTCAAATATTCGAATTTGAAGTAAACAAGGCTAAGTGGGTCATCAGGTCGGACATTTTTATCAGACTTGTGACACCCCCTTGCTTTTGAGGCGTTTATCTTACCAAAGATAAAATGCCTCCTACAAATTATGTATGATAAAATGTAGAAGTCCACAATGAAGAAAAATTTACACCAAAAAAAATTCAACATTCCTAGAAATAAAGTGTGCAACTATATTTCATATTTACAGGAAGGAATCCGTAGGGTTCAGTTAATTGATTAAACAACATTCTATCAGTACCGGCACTTGATGGCATCAAGCACGACTCATGTAATCTGCGCCAACATTCAAAGACCCTTTGATGTAATGAATATTTGCGTCATACTGTGTCAGAAACAAAGACCAACGCATTAAACGGCTGTTCGTAAATTGCGCCTGTCCGAGAAAGGCCAACGGCTGGTGATCGCACTCAATGACAAAGGTTTTTCCGTACAAATAGTTTTCGAACTTTTTTATGGCCCAAACTATTGCAAGACATTCCTTTTCACTGGTGGAATATTTCTGTTCAGTAGTTGTGAGTTTACGGCTTGCATATGCAACTGGGTGTTTGGTGTCATTGTGTTCTTGTAATAACACTGCTCCTAATCCTGTGTTGCTAGCATCAGTCCTTAACAAGAATGGTTTTGTCAGATCTGGCAGTTTAACAATTAAATCTGAAGTCAGTCTAGATTTCAGTGTGTCAAAAGCGTTTTGGCATGCATCAGTCCACACTACTTTTGTAGGCATATTCTTACGTGTCAAGTCAGTCAGAGGACATGCAATGGCACTAAAATCTGGTACGAATTTTCTGTAGTAGTTAGCAAGACCAAGAAAACTTCTAACTTGTGTTTTTGTTAGCGGTTGTGAAGTGTCCTTAAGTTGTGCTATCTTAGCTTCACTTGGCGACATAGTTCCATGACTCAACTTGTGTCCCAGGAAGTCTAAGGAGAATTGTGCTATTTCACACTTCGTAGGGCGGGCAGTGAGGTTGGCTTGCTTTAATCTGGCTAGCACATCTCGTAAGAGTGTTAAGTGCTCCTCCCATGTCTGGGTGCCTAGAATTAAATCATCCATGAAGTTCTCAACTCCACGTCCGTACAGTGGTTCTAACAATGACCGCATCATCTTAGAAAAAATGCTTGGAGCGTTTGAAACTCCGAAAGGCATAACTTTCCATGTGTAGTTTCCTACTGGTGTAGTGAAAGCTAGTATGTGTCGATCAGTGTCCTTGACCTTGATTTGCCAAAAACCGCGTGACAAATCTATTTTGGTATAGTAATGAGCGTTAGCTAGCTTAGTGAAGATGAGATCCGGATCAGGAAGAGGTTCGGCACAAAACTCTGTCACTTGATTGAGTTTGCGGTAGTCTACGCAAAAACGGAACGAGTTATCACGTTTTTTAATCAACACGATGGGTGATCCGTAGGCACTGTCAGTCTTCTCTATGACCCCTAGATCTAGCATAGTCTTAATCTCACGTCTAACGTCATCTATCTTAGCGTGTGGCAACGGATACGGCTTCAAACGTATCGGTTTGTTGTCAGTCAGCTTCAGTGAAAATTCTATTAAGTCTGTCAACCCTGGTTTGTCTGTCAGAGTAGATGAGAACTCATTGAGCAATTTATTCACTTCTTCTTTCTGTCTTTCTGTCAAGGCTTCATTTACCCTAACGTCTTTGACAGTTTCGTCCGTCTGTAGAGGACAGTTTGGTAAAGTACCAGTGACGCAATCAGTATCCCCCTCGTCTTCTGTAACTATCGTCGCTACGACAAAATCAGCTTGAGTGGTTTGATCCTCACGGCTTATGTACTTTTTGAGTAGGTTAACATGAAAGATTTTCTCTCTCTTTCCTGTCTGCACCTTATAGTTCAGTCCCCCTAGCTTGGCGGTAACTACAAAGGGTCCTTTCCATTTCATCTGAAGTTTGTTATGTGCTTCAGGAAGCAACAGTAACACTTTGTCATTAACTTCAAATTCTCTAGGTTTGGTGTGCTTATTGTAATATTCTGCCTGTCTAGACTGAGCTATCGTCAAGTTTTCCCGTGCTATCTTGCCTATAGTTTCAAGACGGTTTCTTAAGTCAGTGACATATGTATAAGTTGTTTTAACTTCGTCATCTGTCTTTTCATCAGTCCAAAGTGCCTTCAAAATCATCATCGGTCCGCGTACAGTACGTCCGTAAAGTAGCTCGAATGGTGAAAACCCGGTGGAAGATTGTGGCACCTCCCTATGTGCAAATAGTAGGGCAGGGATGTATCTGTCCCAGTCTTTCGGTTTATCTGTGGCGAGCTTTTTAAGTGCTGTTTTTAATGTCCCATTGTATTTTTCAATCAGACCATTTGCCTGGGGGTGGTATGGTGTGCAAGTAAGATGTTTGATGGAAAGTAAACGATTTACTTCCTTCATTACGTTGCCTATGAATTGACTCCCCTGATCCGTCAAAATTTCAGTAGGAATTCCAACACGACTCCAAAGACCGAAAAGGGCTTCGGCGACAGTTTCAGTATCAATATTTTTCAATGGTACTGCGTCGGCGAATCTTGTTGCGTAATCAATAGTGGTCAGCACGTATCGATTACCTCTCGTTGATGTGGGTATTATAGGCCCAATCAAATCCAATGCTACGCGCTTGTAGGGTTCACTGATCAGTTCAGGCTCTCCTAACGGTGCGGGTCTGATTGAATTTTTAGACTGTGTTCTCTGGCATGTGTCGCAACTTAACACGAATCTACGGATATCGGCAGTGATGTCCGGCCAATAAAACTCACTTGTAATACGACTAGTTGTTTTTTGTACACCCATGTGTGCACCAAAAAGACTCTCATGACCTAATCGTAATACGTCATTTCGTTTGGTTTGTGGAACGACTAATTGTTTCCGAAATTCGTCTCCCACTTTCGAATAGCGGTACAATAAACCCTTTTTCAGAATAATGCACGCTTTCTTATTCGAATCGTCAGTGTTGACGTCACTAACAAGTACAGCTTGTCTGCGTAACTTGTCTAGTGTTTCGTCCTCAGCTTGTAATATTTTAATCTCGCTAACTGTTGCTTTATCTACGGCTGGTGCGGCAGACATCGGTGCAGTTACAGATTTGTCTTTACTACTCGCTGCTCTGGTTACAGCGTTAACCAGTGGTGGTTCAGTTGAAGTTTGTTTTTTGCATGGCAAAACATACTTGCAACCAAGGATCACGTCATGCGGTGAGTTTTCCATAACTGCCGCTTTGACTGTTCCTTCTACAAAGTCTGAAACAATCGAGATCTCAGCTACTGGTAAAATGTCTTGCTCGCCGTTTGCAAAGGTGACAGAGATTGTCTCCCCTGTGTAGTCGGTACGGTTAACTAATGATGCATTTACAATAGCGTCTAGCTCACACCCTGTATCAAGCAAAGCGATTGTATCGTGACCGTTTGCCTGTACTGGTGTTCGATTCGACTTTTCTGTTTTAGGTGTATGACTTTCTACTGCGTAAACTTTAGCTGTTTTCTTTTCAGGACATGTTCGTGAAAAATGGCCACTATCACCACAAGTGTAACATGCAAGATTCTTTTTATCTTTCTGTTTGTCAGACTTGGTTTTAGTGTCGGGTTTAGATGTTTTATCATCACGCTCACTAGGTGCCTTCCCGTCATTTTTCTTATCCTTTCGAGTCTGCGGTTCGTTCGGTCGAGACTTGCTGTTCGCGTGTGCGTTCGAGAATTGAGAATGTGCGTCATCAAAGCGATCGGCGGCGTTGCCTATCTCCTCTAGCGTAGATTTTTCCCTTATTGCTAAGTGAATCAGTAGATCTGATCTGTACGACCCGAGAATGTGGTCTTTTATCATTTCATCCCTAAGACCTGCGTACGTCTGTGGAGTTTCGGCTAGATCTATCCATCTTTGGAACAAGTCCGTGACGCGTCGTATGTACTGTGCGTGCGTCTCTGAACTGGCTTTCGTGGCCTGTTTAAATTTACGGCGGTAAGTATCTGCTGTGAGTTTGTAACGTTTCAATAATGCAGCCTTGACTGTGTCGTAATTATCTGACTCAGAATCGCTAAGCTTATTGAACTCGTTTTTCGCACTGCCCTGCAATAACCCCGATAAATTTATCGCCCAATGTTCCGCTGGAATGCTTGTTGCTCTGGCTAATTTTTCAAACGTTTTTAAATACGCGTCTATTTGATCTTTGTTCTCATCAAATGGGACCATATTTATCTTTGGAATGATGTTTTCAATTCTACTGTGATTATTTCCATCGCTAGAACGCGAATCACCACTGCTTCTGCGATCACGGTTTGGATTTGTGAGTTCTAACTTCTTCACCTCTAATTCTAACCGTTTTGTTTCGGCTGCAATGCGTTTGGCTTCCGTATCAGCTTCTATGCGTTTAGCTTCAGTTTCAGCCTCTAGCTTTTTCGTTTCGGCTTCTAACTTTTTCATTTCTCGTTCGTCTGCTCGCTTCTCTCTCTCTAGATCCGCTTGCTCTTTTTTGACTAGCTCGGTTCTAATGTAGTTCGTCAGTTCGTCACCTTGGTGTCCTAATAAGGAACCATTCCTTTTCAGATTTTCAATAACCTGCTCTAGATCCATTTTACTGTCTTAGCGCGCTGGCTACAATAACAATGTATCTCGTGAATTGTGTGTTTTAACCGTCGGCGATAACTCCGCTTATCCCGAAAATAACTTTTAGGCTACGACCTTACAAAAATTATTTAATTTACTCAGAACACCTTCCGAAATAAATTGCGCGTTAACTCTTACACGTTTCACCTGCTTGTCACAGTGTCCGCTGTTCCAAGACTTTCGTAATGTCACGGCTCCTACCATACAACATTACACATTATACTTAGCACCCTAAATATAATAGTCCGAAGTCTGTTACTACCGATAACTCTCCTAGCTGGCGGTATAACCTTCGACTCCTCACAATGAAGTACTCAGTAACACAATACTAAATAAATCATTCATTTAGCTAACATAATGCTTAACTACGCTTAAACATATATTAACTAACATGCACGCTACTCTGCAAAAGAATACATGCACATGTCACAACAAAAGCAAAGAAAATCAGTGATACAAAAATCAAAAGAACAATTGGCAATTTCTGTTCGTTCGTTTCTAGGTTTATGATACGCCCTATGTATAAAAATGTTACAATTTACAATTTAATACATATCAATCCCGGACGAGCCCCCACTTGTTACGTTTCCAGTATTTATTTAAAGACCCTGCTTAGAATAATTAAAAGACTTTAAATATAATTAATTCTTCCTCTCATATTCTACGCAGACTGGTTGCTCAATTTATTATCTGACTAATTAAAAGTGCGTCTTGTAGTTCAGACGACAAATTTACAGACTAATAAACTGCGAACTTTTAGCTAGATTTGAAAACAGTTAAATCCCTCTAAATTAATATGCACTCGTCATCAATCTTTCTGCTCATCCGCCCCCATTCAAATCTAAGAATTAATCTAATTGGTCTATTGTGCATAGAAATCAACTACTAAGAGGTATTAACAAAGAAAATAAGATTTAATAAAGTTTAACAAATTAACAATAAATCGAATGCAACGCGAATAGTCTTCACTCTGTCTTTACGCGCCTATGCCTGATTTTTGTCAATCTAAATTGCCAGGAGAGTGTTCCTTTGAGATCTGTACACTTGATTTTGCACTTAGCTCTATTCTTGTATCCTTGGTCTCAACACTCAGTCATGCCGGTTCGTTCCCTCAGTCCCCCTTTAACGACACACGTGGTGCATAAGGAATGATGTCCCTTTGTTAGTGGCTAGGAACTGGAATTTTTGCAGCATGGCCCTCAGAGTGGATTTCGACACGCTTACACCAATAAGCTAATGCAGGTGAGGCATGGTGAAACATGAACCATGAGCCGACCTGTGGATGCAACGTGTTTGGATATAATTCTCAACCTAACAGGTCCTACCTAGGCATGGCTCAATTAAATGCGCTGAATCAAAGAGTTTTCGACTTCGCGTCGCTTACAATTAGATTTAGAAAAAATATAATCGTCTCACATGTGTTCCATTTAACAATCATGACGTATGAAGCAATAAAATAGATACAACGTTAAATTAATGTTCATACAAAAAGGGTAATTCAAACCAACAGAGCGCTTCACAATTTACAATTAAAATTACACGCAATAATTGAATTACATGAAGAATTCATATCGAGCGCAGCATTCTGGCTCTTAGTGAATTAAAACAATATAAATTAAAGTACAGAAATGGAAAAATGGTTACAATAAATTTATATTCCGTAACGTATAGGTTTTCAGCTATTTCTCTGAACCATGCTCAAGTGTATATGGAAATCATATAATACATAGCACAAATACATACTTAAACAATACATAGGCAAATACTATTAAATAAAATGATACCTTTGAGAGAAGTCGAAGGGTACCTTGATTCTCTATGGCGCCGGCTGCCTCTCACGACCCGAGTAAGCTGATGGAATTAGCTAAAATGTGCTCGAAGTGAGGGAGCGGAAGCGTGTGGGTACATATATAGAAAGGTATATTGCGTATCACGTGACTGTTCGCAAAGCATGTGGTTGGTTCGAGAACTGGACAATGGTCCTAAAGTTACATAACATCTTGACCTGTTCTAGAAGCACCTAGAAAAAGGAAGCTTTGAACAAAGGGCCAAGGGTTTCAAATATTCGAATTTGAAGTAAACAAGGCTAAGTGGGTCATCAGGTCGGACATTTTTATCAGACTTGTGACACCGTTCGCTACCTCTTATTTTGTCTGCCAATCCGTCGGTCTGCTCGCATAACTGCTCATCTGTCCCGAAACTTCCTGTCCACTTTTACTCTGTACTCGTGTTCAGACAGACAGACATAGACAGACGCATACAGGGACAGACACCCGTACATGGACAAACACGATCTCAGTGCATACCACTAAATATCCTCAACTTTCAACAACAAATTGAATGGCAGTTTTAAAAAAATCCCGATTCTTTTCATGCGCGTTTCATGTAATCTCATGTTAGAATTGTTATCTCTGACTCTCTATTAGAATGCAACATTTGTCTTCTAGTGAATAAGCTCTTTTCACAAGTCACTTTAATTACTTTTACTCCCCCTCCCCCCACACACACTTCTCTCTCACACCCATGCACACTCGCATTAATTGACGCATTTACAGGCAGACACATGCTCGCATTCACTTACATATTAAATTTTAAAATAAATTGGTTGAGGTTTATTTGTTGCTCAGTGAAACAGGTGTCTTGTCATATTTATTATTTAATTAAAGCGATTAAAGTTTAACAAACAAAAAATTATGAAGTAAAGTGGCTTCACTCTGACATCAGAAATCAAAGTAGTCTGTCCATGGTTCTCATTGAGTCTTAAGCCAAATTTATCGAACTTTCAATATTTGACACTTGTAAACAACCATCTTGATCATCGCCATTATTATCATAATCACCATAAGGATTTGATAAAATGTTTAACCTAGTAATCGCTTTAAGTGTTATATACAATATACATTAAATATTTCTAATAAACAGCTTAAATACATACGAAAACTAAAAGTAACTCTGGGTCAGCCTACAGGTTCTCCTAGGTCATTGTGTGGAACGCATACATCCATATAAGGGCATCCCATATCCTCTCAACATTCACTGTAACTCTTTCTGTACTTTCCACTGTCCACACGTGATCAATGATTTTGACCTCAATCTTTACTATATATGCGAGTGCGGCAGATTGCATAATCGGCCACGGGACTTGACCATTGTAACTATCATTTACAGATTATTAATATAGAAAAAAGAAATAATAGAACGCAAAGAGCATTAATTGCCCATGGTCCTACCTTCACAGAGCTCATGGGATTTCTGTAGCCACAAGTACAACAATTATAGATTTTATGTGCCTGATGTGTTTGTCTGTGAACTGATGTTGTTGTAGTATTCTTTAGTTTAATTGTATATTAAAGTTTTTTTTAAAGATCTTGCGGTTTGAGATGTGTTATTATTCTAATGCGCTTAGAGTTTATTTTTAAAGTGAAACTCAACATTGTCGTTGTTGTTGTTGTCATATCCGGGTCGTGATTTTTAATGGAGTATGTGTGTGTTATTCATATTCAGATATAGAAGTAATTTTTAAAAACGAAAACGCTCTTTGTGCGCGGTGTCGAGTGTATGCATGTCTCATTGGAAGGTATGTTTGGTAATATAAACCTCGAACTATTGCAATAAACTCGTGTTATTCGATTTGGAGAATATTTTCGTGTATATCCTATAAGTGAGGTATCGTTTGTGAATTCGTTGCATTCACACAGTGACTCCAGTATTACATGATGTGTGCGTGGTATTTACGTTACGTCATGTCAGTAAGTATTGTGTCTGAATGCATTGTATAATATACCTACTGCGGGAGACAAGGTGAAATGCAGCTAATTTCTGTCTGTCACATACGTACTCCCGGAGACAGGGTGGTGTACAGCTAATTATTTTCTGCGTGTGGGTATTAGAAGTGTATGCTCTTTCTATACTCGCACACAGACATGATTAGAAACACATATACATATAGTATTCACAGACTTTAGGAAATTATTCATGCATCCCTGGTGTCTAGGATCTGTTGTAATGTGTAGATTTTATGGATGTAATAATCATGAATTCGAGTGAAGGGAGAAGTAAACGTGGCGTTGCTGTCGTGCCCGTTGATTGCGATATGCGGACATGCTTCAGAGAAGTCCCGAGAAAGCGAGCGCGTTTGTGGTGAAAAAAAAAACAATTTGTCGCAACGATCAGCAGACAGTAGACGGGGGTGGGGTGGAACATGCAATTTGTCATGTACCTGTTTTTCAATCATTATTTTCAAACTACACACACACACACACACACACACATACACACATACACACATACAGACACACAGACGCACACACACACAGGGAATGAATAGGGAAATACGTTTGAAACGCGATATTCGACAAATAACGTCGTTTGTTGAATGAGAATAAGGGAATAGTGATTAGAGATAAGTGGTTAACAAGATGACGTATACGTGTTTGACAGTGTGAAATAATTAATCAACTGACATTATTATTTTGTTGTTCGGGAAATTTGGCATGCCGAGTAACAGCCGTTTTGGTCTGCTTTGTTACTTTGGTGGAAAAAGACTGAAAAGACATTGCGTGTGACAAATGAAAAGTTTACATGGAGGAATGAATCAATAAACATATGGATGCATAGATTAGGTAAACTGATAAACAGCGAACAGACACATAGACCTCGTGGAATTTGCTTCTGACAAGTTATTCATAAAAAATGAATTAACAAATAGGCATAAAGTATTTTAAATTAATTAACAACAAATATACATCAGGATTTTTAAAAAAATAATTATCAACAAATAGCCGTTACTTTTTTAAAATGAATAAAAAGTAACAATAGAAAAAAGCAATAAACCAATCGACTTAACAAATCATAAATACACACACCTACGCACAAACACACACTTGTTCTAAAAGGTATTCGGGTAGGCAATGAAAAATGAAATTTTAAAAATTGTAAATAAATAATATGCAATTATCTTTTGGGTAATTCAGTGCATTAAATTAATTGTGTTAGATTAGTTAGAATCTAAACTTCCATTTCCGAGAATGACGAATGGCCATACTGATCGAACCACAAAAGAATGCGATATATAATTAGAATACACAGTGTTATATAGAACAACCTTTTATAGACTTTTTTAGGGGGAAGGTAAAAATGTAAAGAAATGATTTTATGTTGGGCGCCTTCGCCTTTAAAATACGATTAGATGACGTAAGTCTTCAAAATGCGATTTAGATAACGTAAGTCTTCAAAATGCGATTTAGATGACGTAAGTCTTTAGAATGCGATTTAGATAATCTAAGTCATTCAAAATTTGATGGAGCCCTTTTAGATATATGTCTACACCAACTCTTGAAGTTTTATGATGCGTGAGATCGCGCACATTTTGAATTCAAATCACATTATTTTTTGGCTGTCAGGGCACTGTGAATTGGAAATGTGTCCTTCGATGGAAATTGAACAGGAAATTAAACACGTTACAACTATAATTGTCTCTCTACGTAATCATAGGTTTGAAAAATAGTTTATCGCATGTTTTTGAAGTGTATAAGCATTAAAATGGTAAATTCCATTATTCTATACAGAAAACTAAACTAACATTTCATTTTATACAATCGTGTATTTTTTAAGTATCTATGCATGTTCTATAACTGCGTCTGTTTTAAACATGAAAATGTTATATTCCATTATTCAATACAGAAAACTAAAGTAGCATTTCGTTTTAGACAATCGTGCATGTTTTAAGTATCTATGCATGTTTAAAAACTTTGTCTGCTTTAAAAATATATGCCTGTTTTAATAGGTATGCCTGCAGAAAAATACATATCATGATACATGCTATCTTCCACCTAAACTGTCATTTATCTATTTATTTATTTATTTATTTATTTTCTTTTTAAATTTTCAAACCGTGTTGATGCCATCTACAGATTCATATCTACAAGAGAAAGGAACTCATGGACAGTTTCAGGTTTACCAATTACTTGATTGTATATTCTTTTTGAGGAAGGCCTTCAAATTGAGTTGATAGTGACAATGATTGTCGATAATCGATTAAATGAGCCAACAGTTAATTAGCATGAGATCGAGTGCAATCTAATCATTACATTTATAGTCTTCATCTTAATGAGTGAAGAATCAGAAGATTTAGAATAATTTTGAGAGCAAATTGAATGTTATAGTTAATGGTATGGCGTTGGTGGGATTACGACTATATGAATATTTCTTTTATTATTATCGAAATACAAGTGTTAGATTTTTTACGTCTTAGTACTGGTCAGCGACGCATGGTGTACGTAAAATGAAATAAACAAAGCACAGTTTCTGAATTTAGTGCTTAATAATGTGATTGAGTGGTCCCCCCCCCTCTTATATACAACACAGCGACAGCAGCAGCAACAACCATTTTCGTTATCTGAGCCTTTGTGAACGCTTGCCAATACAGAGACGGCAGCAACAGCAACCATTTTTCGTCATCTGAGTCTGTGAACGCTTGCCAATACAGAGACGGCAGCAACAGCAACCATTTTTCGTCATCTGAGTCTGTGAACGCTTGCTAATACAATAATATTCGCCGTCTCGGCCACGCTTTCACTTCTGCTAGCATCACCAAGGCATACACATGGGGAAAACTGGACAAAATATGACTGCGAAATCAGCTGGCCAACCGAAATTGGGGAATACAAAAGGTTACCCCTTACACCTTCACTCTAGAAACTGATGACGATGAACTAAAAATGTATTTACTAATCTGCTGTTGACCCTCTTCCACACCAAAACGGAAGATAAAAGTGCCACTAAGAAGAAGCCATCTTAACCGCGCTGGGTCTCGAGTTAAATCGATAGTATTATACACCTGGGTGGATGTTTTGAAGTTGAAATTTCACTTAGTTATCATGTGAATAAAACATTGAAAATTACATCATTTTCTCTTTTCTTTCTTATTTTCTTTTTACACCGCTCTAATGTTCTTTTATCATCTCATCAATATTGTTCTGTTATGTTCTTTTATCACCTCATCAATATTGTTCTGTTATGTTCTGCTCTCTTCTCTTCCGTTTCTTGTTCCCTTCACATTATATTCTCTAATTTTGTTGTTTTTACATTTCTCTTAGTTTTTGTGTCTCTTGATAGTTCTTCTCTCAAGGTCTTCATTCTGAGAAAAAGAAAAACAGTCTAATTTCGTTAGCAACCACACTCAACTCCATGTTTAGCACAGACATACAATATAAGACTAGTAAATAGATGTTTACTGCGGTATCTCAAGAAGTTTTTCTTCTGAAGATTTATAGACACAGAGGAAGAAACGACAATAATATAAATGATCAAATTTGTAAAATACTACTAAATCAAAGATATAAAAGAATTAATAGACTATAGAGTTGATAACTGCTTTGATTTTGATGACATCTGCGATATTTAAAATCTATGGTGAACATCGATTATAATTTCATCTTCATGAGATACACTGAGAACAGATTGACCTCCCTTACATGCACGTGACTAATCTTACTATGCAGCATTGTTGACATTTCTTACTGTTATTTTCCGAGTTTTTGCAGTACTCTCTTTCATCCAATGAAAAGCGCAGAAATGTAAAAATTTCAGCATTTTCCTAATAACATGATTATCGCCAACTCCATTCAGAACAATAAAGAATTAGAATTGAAAGCGTTGGACATTTTGATCCTTTCCATGAAAACAAAATACGGTAACATCATTTAAAATGCCTTCATATTAATATTTAGAGTTTAATTTCACAAAAAATATTACAAATTCTTACATGATGGGTACTGCACTTTCTAAGTCATGTGAAATCTCAGAATCGATTCTGCCACCTGCACCTGCCTGTTTTGGATTTGAACGGGAGAAGTCAGGTAGACTCATTTAACGATGGCAGGTCGCAATTTGTTCTTTTCTGTACCTCTCTCTTTCTCTAGTTGTCTCCCCCCCTCTCTCTGTCCCCCCCCCTCTCTCTTCTGCTATCATATACTCAAATGAAGTGCACGTAATTACGCAGATCTGGTTGCGTATCACTTTCATTACACTTATACCATTTAATGCATTCCCCAAATTTGTCGACGTTTTAAATGTTCCCATTACTGAGGCGCTTTTCTTTATTTGTATTTTATTATCAAGGTTGTTTCACATTGGACGGTGCATACAGCTAGATTTAACTGGGTAATAATCATAATTATTATTTTCTTTTAGGGTTCGCCTCTTAGGCTTTTTTGTACAGTCAAGATCAGGAATCATGTATTTAAATTAAGCTTCTCTCTGCATCAAGACATTTATTTAAATATCTTATTAACTGGATGGGCTTTTGCATACACCTAATAAGGCAATTTACTTTAATTACTAAATTAAGGAAGCAAGGCTGAAATAAACAATTATTCCACCATTTATGCATATTGCCAAAGACGTCACTAAACAATATCAAACTAGTTATTTAAATTGATGATTTAACATGTGTTATTATAAGCCTGTTATACATCGATTTACTTAAATTTCCCGCTTAAAGCACTTAACAAACCACTTATTCAAATTGCTTAGTAAAACAAACTCCTTTCAGCTACACCTCATTACGCTACTCGCTTTGATTTAACCGAAATGACTACGGAAGTGAAAGCAGTCGACCTTCACCTATTATGAACGCTTATCTACTCATTTTGAATAATACATTGCTTCTGCATGATTCCCCCCCCCAACCTCCTCCCCTATATTTCTTTATTTGGATTTTGCTTTTAATCCTCGTGGAATTCAACAGACCTATATTACACTCTTTAGGGCGTGTGGGTTTTATGGAGCAAAGCACTCGGACTTCACAAGACCTATGTTACACTCATAATCAATAAACCAGGAGATTCAGATAAAACAAGGAAATACCACTTATTCCTATTAAGTTAACGGCTGCCTTTCATAACCGGACTTCTTGCCACACCAAATTCAAGTTATTAGACAATAGAATTCACTACAGCAGGGAAACATTTTTATCTCATCCATTGGTGGTCTTGCTCGCGTAAATATTAAACATTGTACAGTGAGAAGGTACGTATGTAGCTCTAATGTTTTCCTTAACTTTCTAATAAGTATAATCTCACTATGCATCTGTAATGTGCTTTAACCTCATCGTTTCCAAAGTGTGCGCTATCTGTTCAACTGTAATGTGAATTTTCCATCTTTCTTTTCAAATGCAAACTGTGTTATTTGTGTGTGAATCTATCTATCTATCTATCTATCTATCTATCTATCTATCTATCTATCTATCTATCTATCTATCTATCTATCTATCTATCTATCTATCTATCTATCTATCTATCTATCTATCTATCTATCTATCTATCTATCTATCTATCCATCCGTCCGTCCATTTATTCACCCATCCATCCATCTTTCTCTCTAACAATTTATCTACGTGCACACACAAATACTTTTGTTGCATAAATACACACACACAAACACATATATCGTTTCAATAACGTCAACAATTATTTATATTCCATTCTTTAAATTTATTCTCATTTAATGCTTAATTTCACTTTTCAATAAAAGATGGTGCAAGACAAAGATGGTGTATGTATTATTTGAGACATGGTGCTTAATATTTTCAAATGTGCTTGTTTTCTGCATAATTGGTGTCTTTCCATCTTTAGACATGTTTCCAGATTACTTTATTTTATTTTTTAAGTAAACAAAAGATGCCCGGAGAAAGTCGTGTACATGTCTCCATAAATGTAGGTTTGTTCCAACAGGTGATTCTTCAGCCATACATTGTCCCCTTTTTTCAATGTCAAAATGGCAGTGTTAGATGATGGCACCCATACGGATCTGCAGTCTGACCAAGCAGTAAGCACCAATTTATTGTTCATCACCAGGTCGGCAGCAGCCTGGAAAATAATAGAGTATTGTTAAAATCGAACATTATTCGAATGTCTGCATACCTTTAATAACTTTTTTCTTCTTTTCTCTTTCCTTTCCTCTCTTTCTTTTCTCAACCTGTCTCTGTGTCTGTCTTTTCTTTCCGTACTTTTATTGACCTCATTCCTTCTCTTTCTCGCTCCTTGTCTTCGCGCCCTCTGTTTCTGTATTTATTTATTACCAACCCATCTACATATTAGTCACGTGATGATATATTCATTTTTCATGCTATGATAAATATGTTTTCCTTAATTTCAAAACTTATTTATTTTCTATGAAAAACAATTTATTAGTCACAGTATACATGCAATTAATTTCAGGAAAAAAAAATTTTTGTTTACAGCTGATTCGTGGTTAATTAGGCACTTAATGATACGGTGCATGTCATGCATCTTTATTTCCTAGTGCATTGTTTAACTGCCATCCCATGTTGCGTAGGAATGAAAGGCAGACATGAAACACAGATGATAGAAAAGGAGCATTGAATTGCAATAGAGTATGCTAGCGCGGAGAGTTGGCCATGACTGTTTTTATCATCCTAATGCAGATTAGACAAGTAACGAATAAATAAATTAATTGTTAGGAATATTCTAGTTTTCTTCGTTTCCTTAACAGTGTCCAGGATTATATTTAGCAGGAGACGTCAGAGTGTTGTCTACTAACCGTGACCTCTGACCCGCTGACTACAAACTAGTTATAGACAATCTGGATAATTTCCGACCAGAACATCAAATTGACAATAAAATCGTAAACATTTTAACTCAAATTAAGTTTTAATTTGCATGATTTTAATATCTATATATGAAATGTATCAATCTTAATCTCTGTAATGAATACATTACCATATTTCATGCGAATAAATAATATTAACAATTGCACATCCTGTGTAGTTAGACAAAAATAATTAGTATGATTTTAAAAAGATTTTAACAATTTTTAAACTTCGAACCACGTAGAAAAATTATATAAGGTAAGACTGTTTCTTTTGACTTGGTGTGATTTGATTTTAAGTTTCATAGATTGAAATTAATTTTTATAAACTTGACTCTGGCTTTTAGTATTGAAATTAACTAGAATCATCTTTACTCATGCTTTTATAACTTAATTACATTCACAAGCACATAATGAAATATTTATTTTACTATGGTCTGTAAGAGAGCTATTTAAAAGAAATGTTTTACATTTATTGAGAGCATGTAAAGTTAAAAATATTAAAATGCCGAAAAAATAATACAATTAATAATTTACAGTATTATATAACGCACTCTTATAAACAATGATAAACATTTGAATGAATGATATTGTTTTGTTTACTTTATTTTCATTAAAAATAAGTATACACAGGAATATTTATAACTCATACGAAAGCGACATGTTTGATATATGTAGAAATAAGATTTACTTCCCTTATATGAACGAGACCATAGGAACAAATCGCTCAAAAAGTATAAAGATGTTTCGTTGTCAGCGATTTTTGTAAATCGCGCAGAGTAATTATAGGTCACATACTTTAGGAAACAGATACCAAAGTAAAATTTTTCATTATAACGTGGACCTGTTAGCGTGATAGAACAGGTTTAATTTGTTTCAAAGTTTGAGAAATGTACTTCTAATGTATAGGTTGATAGGTTGTATCGCAACTGGTGGATAAATTGCAGTATGATAGACGTTGGTAAACTCTGTCTATAAGTAAATGGCAGAAAGCGCTATATGGCAAGATGCAAGGAAGAAACTGCGGTAGCTTGTAGAAAGCACTGTAAGGTGTCTTGTAGAAGACGTAACTTGTAGAAGACATTGTAAGGTAACTGGTGGAATACACTGTAAGGTAACTGGTGGAAGACACTGAAAGGTAACAGATGGAAGAACTATGTAAGGTAACTGGTTAAAGACACTGAAAGGCAACAGGTGAAAGACACTGAAAGGTAGATGGTGAAAGACGCTAAAGGTGTCTTGTAGAAGACACTGAAAGGTAACTGGTTGAAGACACCGAAAGGTAACTGGTTGAAGACACTGAAAGGTAACTGGTTGAAGACACTGAAAGGTAACTGGTTGAAGACACTGAAAGGTAACTGATTGAAGACACTGAAAGGTAACAGGTGAAAGACACTGAAAGGTAACTGATTGAAGACACTGAAAGGTAACTGGTTGAAGACACTGTAAGGTAACAGGTGAAAGACACTGTAAGGTAACAGGTGAAAGACACTGTAAGGTAACAGGTGAAAGACACTGAAAGGTAACTGATTGAAGACACTGAAAGGTAACAGGTGAAAGACACTGAAAGGTAATTGATTGAAGACACTGAAAGGTAACTGATTGAAGACACCGAAAGGTAACTGGTTGAAGACACTGTAAGGTAACAGGTGAAAGACACTGTAAGGTAACAGGTGAAAGACACTGAAAGGTAACTGGTGGAAGACGCTGACGGTGTCTTGTAGAAGACACTGAAAGGTAACTTGTGGAAGACACTGTAAGGTAGGTGGCGGAAAGCTCTGTATTATAGTATGACAAATATTTTCACCCCTATCTTTATTTTTCACTTATTTCTATGTACTTTCATTTATGAAATATTTTATGGTAACTTTGTGGAGCACTGTACTCGTGCTAGTGATATGTATGTAGTGTGTGATTGAAAGTAGACCTGTGACCTCCCACTTATCCTTGTGTGGAAGTCCGGTACCCTTTTCATGCCGATGCAGACTTCACTTCACCTATGACATCAAGCCCAGCCCCAGCATCGGCTAAGGTCATATGGTCGATTTGTTTGTAAATAAATGCTTGAACTTTCCTTATTTCGGTGATGTAAATTACTTGTGTTGCCTAAACGTCATTTGACTGAAGTAACATTGTTAATGAATATTATTCACTCCAGGACTGCTTTAGGGTGGACAGAGGAGAATTTAAGCTAGCAAATCATAAAGAATTATATATATATATATATATATATATTCTGTGTAAATCTGTATGTGTTTTGTTGTATATGTCATTAGTTGTACCTGATCAATGTTGAATTGCTACCTTACAGTAGTAAAATTTTTGTTAATAAAATTTACTATTCCATTCTTTCTAAAAAAAACATGCTCTCTGAGTGTCGTAATTAAGAGAGAGAGCAGCAGATAGGGACTGTCATATCATAATTAATAAGCCGAACATCAAATCTCTAAAATGGTAGTTTCTGTTGCTGGTTATCGGGGCATACCAGGTCAGTGCTGGTCTATTGTGTCTATCTGTAACATGAAGGTTAGCACTGGAAGAAGCACGAGAGTTGCTCCTTACCTCAAGTTCGCAAAATGAGAGGTATATATTCGTCATAATCTGTAGGGATGAATAATAATATTCTCATAACGTAAAAGACCTTCTCATCATTTCAAATAACCTGTGGCAGATAGATCGTAGGGATAGTAGAGAGTAGGAAACATTACATGGTAGTGATGAAAATCATTATATAGTAGTTGTAGATCTTGTACTGCAATATTTATTTGCTTTGTTACTATGATATTCTGTAAGTTAACAATGTTGTAGAGGTCTGTGTTGTATTTTCATTATTTACTGGTTACTCCACTGGTGGTTCATTTAGAGAGTCAGTCTGGCAAATTCTCTTAATTGTTCCACACTGTGTCGCATCAGGCTGCACAACTGAAGGCGCGACTGTTAAATGAAATTTATAATGCACTTTCATTATTTTCACATACATGTTATTCATCTGCAACTTCTCCCAGATGTCTTCCTTTAATATGAATACCTTCCTTTAAGCATGATTCCTTTGTTTAATCATGATCATTTTCATTGATGGTTGTTGGCTTTGCGTAGCACTGGGTGTTCGTCAAATGTCAGTTTGAATTACACAAGAAAGTTAGAAAATCAACAATTAATGATCAATTAACATCACTAAGTGCATTGCAATATTCGTATTATTGATTGTTTGTTTTTGTATATTTTATGTTCGTTTAAATTTAAGTAATTTCATTGATGACGTACGCGATGATTTACGTCGGCCGCCAGAACAACGGTGAAACTGTACGTCCCACTGTAAGGGGTGATAAATCGTCCTGCCCAGCCATTGAAAGCATCTCCCACATTGGTGACCACATTGTCAAATGTGATGTCGCTTGCATATGTATATGGTCCATGTTTTTCCTTCAGGCCAGCAAAGAAAGCTACGCGTGGGTGTGTGCGTGTGTCTATTACAGACAGGATGACAAAACAAATAATTTTGTTGAACACAAACTTCAATAAAAAATAAAAATCCAAGAAAACAACAAGAAAATGAAGACAAAATACTAATATGACTTGGCAAGAAGAAATTAGTAGTGCAGAAAGGTAAACTATAAACAAAGAGATAACAATCTCGGAAATAAACATAATTAAAAGGTGATTAATCATAGAAAGAAACAAAAAAAAAATAGAAAGTCATTAAGGACAAAAATAAATACAACCATGAACAAATTGAAATTAATGAGTAACATAGTTTTGAAATACAGTAGGAGAATGTTTAAAAATATGAAGATAAACACTGAATAACAAAATTAAAAACAAAACAAACTGTTAACAAACAAGTAAATAAATGGAAGAAGAAGAACAAACTAAATGAAATAACGAAATGACAATGAGATAAGCAACAAGTAACAAAATCAAAACATCACAATTGTCATATGATATGGAATCCTCCCGTATATTTTAATAGACATTTTCACTTTATTTATCTACTTCTCTGTCCGTCTATATATCTATTTTAAATCTATTCCTCATTCTATTTACTGAGTGGGGGCTCCGAGTCAAACTGATGGTGGTGTAACAGTATATCGGCGCATCAGTTGCAGATATGTATATCGAACCATTAGTCAATACTCTCCATCGGCATTTGTAGGTACTTTATACCATTAACTAATAAATGTTTCGTTTAGTGCATTATTATAACGTCACCCCAGAGTGCATTGCGACAAGAATAAACAAATGTAAAGTAAACAGCAGACCAAACATGAAACAAAAAGATAAAAGCAAATACAGAAGCATGACAAGGAAATGAAGAAATGGTCATCTCAAAACAACATGCAGGTAAAGAAATTAAAACTGCAAAATAACAAATAAATAATTAAATGAAGGAATAAACACGGCTGGACAACAAATAATCGCAGCATGAGAGCATACACGTTAAGGAAAAACACAGTAAACAGCAAGAGATAAAGCACTTAAGGAAAAACACAGTATGACGCCAATGCCACTGAATAAATGATTATGATTATTTTTATTAATTAACCATAGCTAATTACAAGTGATGCGAATTTTATGTAACTAATATTTCTCCAGACGACACCACTCGTCTTTCGCACTTGGCGAATATGTGGGTGCTGTAAACGTTTTCTCTCTTCCACAAAATAAAGACAAAATGTTACCGTCACGCACTATATCTGTAGGTAGAAAGCTTCTTACTAAAGGAGAAGACATATCCATCGGTAATCTATATTTACCGAGCCCCCATCTACCCAATTTCGTCTCCAATATAAGGTTATCAATATATGTAAGAAGGTCAATAAATTTAATAATAATTTAATTATATCAACAATCAATAATTTATTTAAATAAACAAATGAAGGAATAAATACTGAATTACAATAAACAAATGAAGAAAAAAACGCTAAAAGCAAAACACGACAGAAACAAAAATTATAACTAAATGATTTAGTGAATATTTGCACCATCACTTAAATTCATAATAAATATAAAATAATGTTACTGTTTGTTTTTCTGACATAAAGTGATCATAAATTTTAAGATAGGTAACATATAGTGGTTGGATTGCATTTATTAAAACTTATTTCTTCCTTTATTATTATGAGAATTCGAAAGCAACTACTATCTTGACATATTATAGTATAATTCTTCAATATGGAATAGATATTTATGCTGGCCAATGTTATTCTGTAAAATCATTTATGTCATGAAAAAATACTACTTCTAATACTCTGGTATATTATACTTATTTTAGAAATTCATCGTAGAATATAAGAAATGGAGGCAACAAAGAAAAATAATATTTACCCGTATTGCGTGATCTGAGAGAGAAAGAAAAAAACATTCTCTCTATACATATATTAAAATATATCGTTTTTTTCATCAAATACAGTATATTATACTGTGATAGATAGATAGATAGATAGATAGATAGATAGATAGATAGATAGATAGATAGATAGATAGATAGATAGATAGATAGATAGATGGATAGATGGATGGATGGATGGATGGATCGATAGATAGATATACAGATAGATAAATAGATAGATAGATAGATAGATGGATAGATAGATAGATAGATAGGTGGATGGATGGATGGATGGATGTATTCATAGATTGATGGATATAGATAAAGATATAGATATAGATACACAAAGTTCGATTTAATGTGTCAACCGTGTGAAGTTTTAATTCGGTAATAATAACAGGTGCCAATAATCATGGATTACAATATATAATAAAATGTGAAACTCCAATGTGTGATAAACCCTTAAAATGTACTATTTTTAGCATATAATATAATGATATGAACTGACTCCTATCTACCAGACAAGACTGTATTGATGAATCTATCCATCTATCTATCTATCTATCTATTTATCTATCTGTATATCTATCTATCGATCCATCCATCCATCCATCCATCTATCCATCTATCTATCTATCTATCTATCTATCTATCTATCTATCTATCTATCTATCTATCTATCTATCTATCTATCTATCTATCTATCTATCTATCACAGTATAATATACTGTATTTGATGAAAAAAACGATATATTTTAATATATGTATATTGATGAATACAGTCTTGTCTGGTAGATAGGAGTCAGTTCATAACATTAAAAATCCCTTCTAATCAAACACCAGCATGATCCATATTTCAGATTTTTTTATATCTCTCTCCCTTCAGAGTATTCTCAGGGACCCATTTCTTGTCTCCCTTCTCTGATCTGACTTCAGATTGCTCATGCATTTTAACCCAGACCTCATACTTCTTCAATGGTCTTACACAAATGGAAATCCACACTTGAAAACTCAATTCTGGTTTCTCCTGTCTAATCAATTTCGATGTGTGTGCACCCAAGAATGTCCTTATGTCATGGTTATGCATTTCTTCTCTAGTAAGACACTGACTTGTCCAAGATTGAAAGCCCAGTTCTCTTCTCTCTCGTCTAGTGATGAAATGAGCTTGACCACTTGTCATCTCTCTTCTGTCCACCCAGTTCTCAACTTTCTTCTCTTAGTACGAGTTGTTTCACGTGTACGCTTCAACCCCCCCAAAAAAGAAAACAAAACAAAACAAAAAAACCACCCCATGCATAGTACACGAATGTATCTCCGGACACAGGTAAGAATTATTTTTTGCATTACAAATAGGTGGTGTCTACAGAAATCTCTGATAAGACCGTATGGGTTAATCTGGCTTTATAGACTTTTCTTTTTTCTTGCTGTATCAAATACAGAAAATTCTCATTAACTGTCCAGTAATCAGATACAATGATGAACACCAAGTAGAATAAATCAAATGTCCAATGCCATGATGTAGACAGAAAAGTTAGTAAATGAAAATACAGTGAGCTTGGGACAGGCCTTAAGTGATGCATCAACCATCTGACATCTGACATAACTGGGCATCGTGGTGCACACATCTTCCATTATAAGTTTGATTTCTTGTAAACAATAGTGGTAAGACTGAATATTTGCTTTTCTCCTCGGCTTCATTATATCATTTAGTTATTATTGCATTCGCAAAATGGATGGTGCGTTTGACTGTGTGTATGCGCGTGTGTGGATGTGTGCATATGCGAGCTGAAAGAAAGGGCGAAAAGGAAAGTTTAAAGGAAATAATAAAGGGAAGGACGAAGAGAATAAGGAAGGATGAAAAGAAAGAACAAAATAAAGGAAGGAAGGAATACAGGAAAGAAGGAATAAAGAGGTGAATGACTAAACGTTTGCAAACTAAACAAATATTATGTTATCAAAAACTCTTTACAGCGCATTATCCTGTTTAATCTCACGTCCAGTGATGAGAGTTGTGGCACGACACGTTGTTGCTATGAGCAACAGTAGACCAGACCACAACGGTGATGAAATTTGATGCATGATGAATCTAATCTTTGAAACAATTGAAGGAATACGCCTCACACTGCAAACATAAACAACAGTAACGCCATATAATAAAATATTTAAGCTTTGAAACCCATGTTAACAAGTATTTAATTAAAAGTTACAAAGCATGTCACATAAATGACGCTAAACAAGTTTTCTTCATGAAATAACTTTAAAATATAAAATTCCCTCTCACGCTGAATACAGGATTGAATTTACGAATTTACAACATAATAAAAAATATATAGAAAATATCAAAATGACCGATTCTGTCAAAAGATCTGTCAGCATGAACCTATTAAATCATGTTAAAATTTAATTAAAAGATCCAACAATCAGAACATAACCTGTTTAAATGGATATTAGGCAAATGCCCATACGATTGTTTTCTTTCTGAATAAGAAAAAAGTAGAATTAGACACGATGTTAACAAAGACCTAACGCCCTCCCGCTTTCCCAGTTTATTAGGAATTGATCGCAAATTAGACTAAGCATATAAAAAAATCATTCATGTTGGATGTGAATCAGAGTAACTAAAGAAATTAGCAGGAATAACTTATCTCGGATCCCCAAACAAAATTAAACGAAATAAACCCGAAATAACAGTAAAACCGTCCAAATTCGTAAAGCTACATTTTACATAATAATGAATTCTGCTCCGTATCTACTTACTCCTACTTGGTTTTAAGACAGTTTCACGTCAGAAAAGCGAATGAACTGTAGTTATTGAATCAATAACACAAGGTAAATTGGACTACAAAAGAATCGAATGAATGGCCTACTATCAATAGCAAATCCACATCACATTTATTCCATTAGTATCTTCCCAACATTCGAAATAGCTAAATTTGTAATTACAGTAGCTCCACAAAACGATACGAGACTAGAGCATAACCCCAACTCCACCAATAGCCATTGCTATAAACACCAATATTTCAAGGATGATAAAGCATATATATAGTTGATATTATATCTAACGATAAATTCAAAACATATATATAAGATTATCTTCTTATGCTGATGCTACGGAGAATGATGAGAAAGATGACTGCTGCTAATTTATGTTTTAGTTAAAGGGTTAAGATGATTATTGTTTCTTCATACTATTAGGGATCGGAAGAAGCACTAACATTTTGAAAATAGCTGCGTACAGGTCTAAACTGTAAAACTACTCTTCTCAAGCAGTAATTATATAATGAAATACTGCAACAAATGGAACTATTGAGACATTACAAGAAATTATCTTCTCCTTAGAAAGCAATCTGGGCCAACCGAATAACACATGATGCATTAAAATTAAGAATTATACTAGGTCATATTTGCTGAAATAGTATTTTGAAAGAAGGCTTTATAAATAACAAATTTATAGTGATTTGTTTTAAATAAATATCTCTGAATTGTGCACACCACATAGTCCTTGTCTCTTTGTAAAGAAGTCGTATCATAGGAGTGACATGTGTAATTGTCTCTAAGTGTATAAACATAATTAATGCATATAATTGAATTTTAATTGCATTTAAGTAAAAGATATTGAATTAATTAAGTTATTCTGAAATATCTTTATGAAGATATAAATTGTTTAAATTTATAAAAGAGCACGCGTACACACACACACACAGATAGATAGATAGAGAGATATATAGATATATAGATAGATAAAACACCAGAAAAATCAATGCCAACTAACACCAACAACACCAGCAACAACGATAACAATGGCAGTTCAGAGAGCAGCAGTATCCGCGGTGGGTTATTTTAATCACCTCATTGCGGACATGATCCAGCTGCTACTAAGCCACTTCTGTTGACCTCCAGCGCTGTGTATTTGCCTCACAACGGACACCAGGGATAGCCGCCAACAACAGTTGTCAACACCACCACCACTACCACCACCAGTGAGGAGAAGAGGAGATTGTACATCCCAGGCGTATGTACACACTAGATATGGATTGGTGTGCTACTAGCCTGGGCTCTTAAGACACCCACCCACCATTCTAGCACCACGCTGGAACTAAAGCAACAACCTCCACCACGCCTTTAGCCCACGGACTACCGGGCTAAAGTACGTCTTTACCTGCCAGACATGAAGGCAACGGAAAATAGGCCACCATTCATTATCATCTCTACCACTTTCCTATCTACCTCAACCCAGAGTATGTCTTTTTTTAAACCTTAAACTCTTCCAACGGTGGCATACTTCGTGCCAAGCAATCGGCGGAAGTTGCTATCACCCCCAAATAGCGCATCGTATATATATATATATATATATATATATATATATATATATATATATATATATATATATATATATATGAACTAATTGCTGAAAGAAGACAATAAAATATACTTTTTGAAACATGATAAGGATGTACAGAATAATCATTTACTATACAGGCAAACCCGCGATGTTCTTGACATAAAAAATAAACAAATTACCCTGAAATCATAAATGTAGAGTTAGAAAATATTTACTTATATATTCAGTTCAATATGTTGTTTCATACAATTTTAACGTACAACCTTTCGCGGGACTTAACATGTAATCTTTCATAGAACTAGTACAAAGAAATTCAAGCTGTGTTAAAATATAGCCTTTCATTACTTCCTAAACAAAAAAGATTTTAATAAGTCGACCATTTAACAAAATGTGCACACACATTGTTCATCAATCTAAAATAGTTTATTATTATTCAATTTTTACACTGACGGTTTAACAAGATGTAGGCCTACTTTTGCACATGTTTCTCATTAGTCTAAAATTATTTATCATTCCACCACTCACAGTTGCTCTGATATAGTCCTTATCAAAAAATATAAATTAGTTTCAAAATTAGGAACACTTACAAAAGAGTGTTCAAGTACTTGCGTCACTCTTTTGGTCTCACATAAATGTTCTCATCTTTATACAGTGACTGGAGAGGGTGTGGAGTGTTGCAGGACGAATTTGATTCGATAGCGATAAGGGAAAGCACTCCATTTTAATTGGCGATCACATTAGAAAGGCTCAATGCGAAGCATTTCCGACATTTAAGAGTTGGATTATCATTCTCTTCGAGTGCTTGTATGCCTGAATGGATATATTTACGAGCGCTCGATTCAGTCGGCGAATAAGTTTAATAATAAATTGAAGAACTTTCAATAAACAAGTAAAGCATTACAAATTAAAATATCTCTGATATTCGAATGTACCTCTAGATGAACATCTTAACAATTTATAACAACATATGAATATGAATACTCTTGAAAATGCAAAATATCTGAGTCCATGGATTCATACTTCAAACTCAGCATGATTTAAAGAAGAAATTATTCGAACTAAAATCAGCAAAGAATAACTCAAAATTCTTTTGACGGTGTATGTACATTTATTTTCAGCGTGAAGTTAGATATACTCACTTCGAAATATTAAATATTTTTTATGCTCAATAATATGCTATCACCATCATCACCACAATCACCATACCATCTAATCACTAGAACAAACACAGTTTTAAGTTAATTCGTGCTGTTAGTGGTTTTCAAGGCACTGCTTCATATGATTTAGATGTTAGTATATTAGTTACTTTTGCATTCTTTCTGAGTTTAATAACGCGTAAGGAATCACAGTCTACTTACTTTGAATTATCCATATTGTCCAATCGATCGCTATTTCAAGTTTCAAAATTATTTGTCTTCCACTCTGATGTATCCAGTGACCCAGCTGAGGCAGAAGGACACATTTCTTTCTTAAAATTTGCCATTTTGCTATTTCGGCGAATTATTCATACGTATGACCTTTCGGGTCAAAAAGGAAATCTGACATCCAACTCGAGATATCTGAAATCCTAGAGGCGTTTACTGTTTGTTGGATGTGTAATTAATTTAATTTTGAGAACTATCTGCTTCTCAAGCATTTTTCATGATGTATTAGATTTTCTTAATTAGATGTATACTTTATTTCTAAATTTAATATTAGTGTTTGGACATATCAGGAATCAGATTTGAGTCAGACCACCATCTCCAATTGACATCCATCTAACCTCGCCCCTTCAAACCATCATCTCCTAATGTCATCCTTCCATCTTCGCCCCTTTTCGAACTATCATCTCCTAATGACATCCATCTACCTTTGCCTTTTCAAACCATCATCTCCTAATGACATCCAGCCACCTTCGCCTTTACAAACCACCATCTCCTAACGACATCGCTCAGTCCATGGCTTAAGAGGAAGCAAGAACCGATAGACACAACACTTTTCCAACTGAGAAGCTGAGACCACACCCAAGCTGAGCACTTTCGACTCAAACTTGAATATCAATTCCATTTACTGTAGGACATCAGAGAAGTTGAAGAAGAGTTGACCCAACCTGAAGATTTAGCAGAAATAGACCCAAGACCTTTCATTCTTGGTTCGATGAAAACTCATCAAATTACATTAGTGTATCAAATATGCTAGATAAAAACAAACACCGATCACCCAACTTCAGAGTATCAAGTATTGCTAGATAAACACAAACAATTGTCACCATATTCAGTGTACTAAGTATTGCTAGATAAACAGTAACAACGGTCACCATACTACAGTGTACCAAGTGTGACAGGTTATTTTAAACAATAATGAGAGCGTCTCTAAAGTTATGAGGATAGTATTATCATCTCACCTCTCAATTTGCGGACTTGGGTGAAGGAGCAATTTCCTTCCGGTCTAACCTTCGTGTTACAGGTCGACACAATAGATCAGCCCCGACCTGGCATGTCCCAATAAATAGCAACTGGATGCCCACCTTTGATATTTGATTTCCGACTTCTTAATTATTATATCATGACAACACCAGCTGCTACAAATATCTCTCTGGAAAACATATGACTCAGAGAGTGTGAGTGTTTAATAAAGAAACAGAAAGTCTACTGACAATATATTTATCTACATACTGCATAATACATTTAACATTGAATCAAAAACAAATTAGGACGTGCATGACACATACATGAAAACAGATAAACATATGGTTTCAAATCAATATGGTTCATGTCCAAAAGTTTTCTTGATAACTGTATACAATAGTTCTGTCACGGTCGAGGGGGGGGGGTAATCAAAAGAATTAATTTGTAATGGTATTTATTATCTCCCTTGTCACCTCGCGTGATGTGTTTGCTCTTTTGTTATATTATCTGGAATGAATGTGCGTCCAATACATGCACGGTTGGTGAGTTTGTGTGCTTATTAGGTATATTTAACTTAAATTTATTTGTTCATGTATTTACATCAAGATTAGCTAGTTATGTTAGGAGTAGGTAGAAGTATTTAGTCTTTATAGCTCTTTATTGTAATTTTTAGATAGGGATTATATTTTATTATTAGAAGTTAATGTGCCTTAACTGTAACATCCCCAACAGTAATAGGAATTGAAGTCAGAAAAGTCAAATTTAACGCTTTTACCCTGCAGTCTTCTAGAAAGCTATAGAAGCATCAGAGGACCTTGCCAGTTACATAAAAGGACACTCTCGCCATTTTTAACTTCAGTGTATGTGTGTGCGGTCTCTCTCTACAAGTGTGGTAAGAACTTTGCTATGTTTTCTTCACATTGGGCCCACACACGAATTTTATTCCAGTTTTTCATAATTGGGAATAAAATCCTTCGAATGTTTGCCATTCGTTCGACCAAGACGCGAGCATTATTTTCTGATGATCTTGTCTTCCGTTATATTGGCTTTTGCTCTCTTATCTGGCCGCTTGGAACAACACCTGACAGCTGCAACGACCAGTGTCTATGGAGCTGGGAACTGTTGAGCAGGGCTAGGAAAGGACAATTTGGACATGCATTCAATGGTTATCACAATTACATTTTTCTTGCTCTTCAGCGGAAAACATGAAATGTTTTTTTCAATGGGAAATTGCATTTGGGTCTTCACCCATTTTTGAGCAGATTCACTTTTCAGTGGCTGGCTCATTGTGTGGTTTGTGGTTTTCACCTGCATCTGTGAACACGGTCATCACTCATCAGTGCTGCCATGTTATATATATTTCACTTCACCAGTGGATGTTTTGAACATTCTCATAATTTGTTCAGTATGTACTTCATCATCTTTGTGTTCATGTCAGTGTGTCGGCAACTTTGTAACATTGTGGGGGTTTTGCCAGTGTGTTGGCAAGTGGGATTCAGCCTCTTCATTTTCATGCAGACGTGTTTCCTACTTCATCATTTCATCATTTCTTCTTCAGAACTTTGTATGTAGGAAAAAAGTTAACTTAGGGGCAGGTTGCTTTAGGTAGATATATCATTTATAGTTTATTTTGTTAATTATTTAGATTTTCTTAACATTGACACTTTGGGTTTTCACCTTGAACTTTTTATATAAACATTTAATTTTGATTAAATACAACTATTGCGATAGTTTTTTTCACTTTTTACTGCCACTATAATTAAAACATTTAATATTTGCATTGGGTTTTCACCCACCTATTTGTGATACTAATTTCATTAGTATTTGATTATTTTGGTCATCACCACTGTTTATATTGTTGATTTGATTTTATTACTTTTTCTTATTCATCATTTCATCGCTCTGGTCCCCCACCCCATGAAGTGTGGATGTTTCTGGGTGAACGACTAGCAGCCATGTGAAAGTAAGCCCTATTGTTAGAATAAATCTGGTTTACTCTGTATCAGGAGTTTGGCTGTTTTCACTGTGAGAAAGTCCATTAGTGCGGTTGTTTGTTCATTCATCCCGTTCGTCCCTCATATTCACATTCATACCCACTTACTCACACTCACTGCCGACCCTCACACTTTACCCTCATATTCACATTCATACCCACTTACTCACACTCACTGCCGACCCTCACATTTTACCCCCCATTTCAGAATAAATTATTCGTCGTGGTGTTTGTATGCTAGAGTTGGTTATTTTTACATCTTGCCACTCGGTGTGTCTTCGGCATCGCTGCTGACCCCCCCCCCCTCCAGGAGGAGAGGCCGCGACAAGTTCACATAATTTGTTTCCAGTCCTCCCTTTAATTGCTCGTGGGATATTCTATCATTCGACATACATCGATCAAAGACACGTAGCCAACCACACAAATAGTTTACATCACGAGAGATAAGGAAAGTTAACTGCGGTTTGTTTACAAACAGATTGGCTACATGACCTATTAGCATATGCTCTTCTCTGGCTGTGCATAACGTCAGAGATGAGCTTGAACTACTGATAGCTTGTGCATAGTAGGTAGGTCAAAAACATGCTTCAAATGCAGAAATCCTGAAAAGGCCACATACAAAAAATCCCACAGATTCATTTTTCAGGAGGTGCCAATGGAACCAATGATCTAAGAATGCTGCCACTTCTTTCTCCTGGATTTTGGTACATGATCAGTCTGAATGGCCTTTCATCTGCGTGTATGTTTTTTCTTAACACTCATCAAAGTTAATTTAGTGGTAATACAATTCAATTATTTTATTCTCCGCCCTGACTGAATGGAAATACTCTTTTAAATAAACATGAAATTTTGTACTGCAATTTTTTCTTATCAATTACATATATATATTAATACACAATCAAAATAACTGAACACAATTATATTTTCGAATGTTATGAGAAATCTCTAAATCATACAAGAAACATTTTCCACAGAAATTTAGACATGCTGTGTTAACCACTACACCATTCCTAACCAATGACTTACACATGATAATTACAAATAAATGAACCAACATTAAATCCCATGGCGTTTCTACTGGGTAAAATAAAAACGAAAGATATTCTGGGATTATAAGACAATACACAGCTATACATGAAAATTAAAATACATATTACTCAGCTTAAAGATAAACAGGAAAATTACATTTCTATTTAGCTGAAATGAAGCATAAAAAGCGAATTTCTATTTAGATGAAAGAAAGCATGAAAATTACAAGTTAACATTTTATGACTGAATGTACTCACGATTGGCATTACCACATACATGCATCAAAAAGTGGGACTTTTCCAAAGAAGATGCGTGCTCCACCAATGCTTTCAAACAAATAATAAAACGAGGGTTTTCTTTCCAAGAAGTCATTTCCTCTGACCAGGGGTAGCTGACCAGCATCAGGCTATTGGTCAGTCAAAAGTGGCTAGCGTCAGGCTATTGGTCAGCCATGACGCATATCTCCTTACATGTCACTCGATAATCCTGATATCCATAACCAGCTCAGGATACTCAACTCTCTATTTTAATGATACTATGACTATTGAATTTCACGAGGAATGATACCAGTGCCATTTAATTATAATGATAGGGGCATAGTCTATTTATGTGCTTGGTGAACATTACTGTGATTTTCATTGCATATTTTCCATAACGTGCAGTGTACAATGTTTACTTTCAATCTCTCACTACATAAATATCAGTAAGATGAAAACAGTGCTCCACAATTTTATCATAAATTATTTCATAAGTAAACATAATGTAAATAAATAAGTGACAAATAAAGGAAGGGGTGAAAATATTTGTCACATCCCCCTCCCCAAGTTATGACATAATTTTTTTCAAATCCTTTGTTTTCTGGAATCTTCATTTATTATCAACCTTCCTCTTGTATTTCTTTTCCAACTCAGTTTTTCTTTAGGATTGGTGAGTGTAATTGATTGATTGAGAATGGACTTAGATACATTTCATGCATTTTACTATATGTTATACTTGTGTTTATGTAGAGATGTACTATTTGAATAAACTTTTGTTACTTCAAATGTTTGAATTAAGCTGCACCCATGTGGTGTATATATGTAACATTGTTTGATACATTGTTTATTTTACCATTTGCTGCATGGGAACAATTGTAAGTTTGAGAATTGAGTGTTAGAATTGCTTTATTATGATAATACGAGAAACTTAGGTTTGCCCCTTAATTATGTGCTCCAGTGATCAAGTGCCTCTTTTGTTGGTTTGAGTCTCACTCCGTGAGTGTGAGTTCAACTCTGAGCTGTGGAGTCTCAAGTTCAACTTTCAAGTTCCTAGCTACCCTTCATTTGTTCATTGGTCATGACTTGAGTGACCGGGAAAGCGCAGGAAACTTGCAAAGTGTTTTGCAGAGTGTGTAAGCATAAAGGAGTATGCGATGCACTATTGATGTATCAGAGCAAGTATGCTGGATACATTCTGTTGGTGCACTGAAATTAGCAGAATTGCTGAAATTGAGTCCTACATGGAGTGACATGGAAGGAGACATTCAAAAATATAGCAGTGTGTCAGAGTTTCCAGTGGCGGGAACACGTGCTGAGCACGGACATTGTGACGTTGTTGTAAAGGAAGTGAAAGACTGTGGGAGCTGACATTGTGACGTTGTTGTAAAAGCAAGTAAAAGACTGGGAGCTGACACTGTGACATTGTTGTAAAAGCAAGTAAAAGACTGGGAGCTGACACTGTGACATTGTTGTAAAAACAAGTGAAAGACTTTCAATCAGTGCTAAATCCAAGTCCACCGAGGAGGAGATAGGGGCCAGCAACAAACCAGCAACGCACCCGCGACAAGTGCCTAATGTTTAATCAAACATTGCTGTAAAGTGATGTAAATGTCACTGCACTTTTGATTATATTCATATATTTTATTTTATTGTTGATTTACACATTTATTGTTAAATTTATTAACTTTCTTGAACATAATTATATTAAAACCTTATGTTGGAGTAATAGCAGGTGGAGAACTCGTTAAATATAAATAAAAGAAGATTTTTATTACTCCTTTAGTTAGAGATTTTCACCTGCAGAAACACTATACAACAGTAAAATGTCTTTCTTCTTATTATTTAAAGAATTTTACGACACCCTTATAATCCGACAAATGAGATTCATGGTGATCATGTGGGGGAATTATTAATAATTATAAATTAAAATTATCGATCACCTATAATTAGTTATGTGTTATTAATTAATAAATAATAATCATAACCATTAAAAAAGGGATGCATTGTCACACAGTCACAATGAAAGTGTAGTAATGAAATCTTTCTATTACAGCAACAGATCATTATTGATAGAAAAGACAAACCTCTCATGTTCAATAACTTGTATTTTACGGATGATCATACTAATAATACATCCGGCATAGATTCATTCACACTCAATAAAAAGAGTTTTAACTAGAAAGACAAATAATAAATACAAATGAAGTGTGAAAAATCAACAATGTGTGTGTGTGTGTGTGTGTGTGTGTGTGTGTGTGTGTGTAAATATGTGTACGTATATTTTCTTAGAGATGTTGCATAATCTTTTCGAATATCTTTGGAGAAAATGAGTCTTTAAATTTCCAATAAAAAATATCCAGTAGAATGAATTTGAAAATGGAATAGTATTATGACAACGAAGAAATTTCATTAATCTGAATGAATTTGCTAATGACTCAAGTATTGTATTTATAAGTATTAACAAGTGTGTGTCAATCAAATTAAATGTTGTGCAAGCACACTGTTTCAAAATATCTTTGTGTAAATGATACTAATATTATACTAAATTATACTAAAACTAAAGTTTGGAAATCACCAACTAAAGACATTATATGCAAAGAGATCGAACTTTAATTTGACAAATATTTGGCTTGATCAAAAAGTTAATTTAGTATAACAAGTTCATTTAATTAAATAGTAATTTAAGATAAATATTTAACTTATTCAATCAGTAATTTAAAATATATATTTAACTTGACCAGAAAGTAATATAACATATTTATTTAACTTGATCAAACAGTAATTTAAGATAGACATTTAACATATTCAAATAATAATTTAAAATGGATGGTTAATTTGATCAGATAATAATATAAAACAGACATTTAACTAGACCAAACAGTAATACAACATAGATCTTCAGTTTGGTCAAACAATAATATAGCATAGATACTTAACTTGATCAAAAACAATTATTTGATTTAGACGATTAACATTATACTTAAATTACTCTGCTTATTTCCGACGATCCAATGAAAGCTGATACACAAAGTATAGAAAGTAAGCAAAATAATTCCGTTAATATTTTCATGGACACGCCATCCAGGACATTTCAACTTCGATGATTTCCGTATAGGACCACTCCGAGACATTCATATTAAACCCAGATATAGAAACCGAGTCAAACCATGAGTTAAACCGAAAGTTGGCTTCGTTGTTGACGTGAATCATAGCAATGCCGATGAAGACTGTAGGGGGAGAGGAAAAGTGTGGTGAGAATGAGATCCATTTCGTGTCTGTTCTCGGATCCCCACTCCTGGAATGCGGATCCATTCTTACTCTTCCTGATTGACCTTCGTAAATAAAATATAAATGTGTTACTTTATTCACATCATATCAATTGAATTCTATCGATATCATCCTGATAAATATATTCAATATCAAACCATCATTATCTTTAAAATTTTAAGCAATTACAAATTTTAAAAACTGATATGGATTTTGAAGTCAAAATAGTAAAAAGATGATGAAAATAACACATTGGTTTTCTTGATATTGAATGACTAATGTAAATCAAAACCTGCTTGTTCGAAAATTGTTAATTTTGTATAAAACAAAATGTATTATAATCTCTGCATTTTAATTAATACATGTTATTTGTTGCAGAATGCAATTTTTAAGAACCGATTTAATAAACTAAAATTAAATATTAAATGGCTGTTCTAAACGGGGTGGTGATGGTGCTATACTTAGATTTTATCAACAAAGAATAAACTCTTAAGTGGCAATACAACAGTAACAGTAATGAATACGTTTTATTTCTTTAATTAGTGTTGGATTTTTTAACTACTCATAAATGATTTTTGACGAAACATTTCTTTGTTAATAAAAAAATAATTCATTTAATTATCTAATGATTGTACTTAATGAAATCACTGATTCATGAATGTAGGTGTCCGTATACTTCCACAGCCAATAGAGTCGCCGAGTAAAAGAGTCCCTATTAAATTTTACAAGAAGCACAATGTATGGACAAGAATTTAGATCTTATGTTTAACAACGTAAGGAGTATAGATTCATGATTTAAAAAAAATATATGAAAGTTGAGATAATATTTTAAACATTTGTGGTGGGCCGAGCTCAGCAAAGTGTAGATGTTTGCCTCTCGTCCTGTCTCTGCGGGTGGTAAATTAGTGAGCGTACGCCATTTGCATGAAAGCGACTTGACCTAGGCCCTAGCGGGTCAAGGAAAGTTCCCTTTCTTTACTTCAACACCATTGTACACTGTCATATACTCATGCAAACACTAAACGTTCAGTAGTATATTAATGTACACTTTTATAAAAATTAATTTTATTTCACTGCTTCATAGCAGCAGACGTTTGTATAGTTTTTAAAAAATTGAATTTGTTTTGTATTTAATTATTTTGGTATGATGATTGATGTTATTGTATCTGCTTAGTGTATGATTTACGAGTGTGAGAATCTTTTCCAGAAGCTTCGAATTTTATTTTGTATCCAATCTATTATATTGTAGGTTTCTACTTAGTTATTTTAATGCTTAAATTTAAATTCTTTCAGGAATAAATTCTTTTAAGAATAATGGAATTAATATAAGATTAGTTTTTTAGTAATCGACTGATTAATACAGAGTAATGTATAGAGTTAGTTTAGAATTATTTGAATCTAATAAATGATCATGGTGTTCAATGCGGAGATTGAAATATGTGATATATTTGTAAAATATCTTTGAGTTTGTTATGCATATTATTCCTTAATACAAGCAAATGTTATATGTAAATGTTGAGTTCATTTGTCTTGTGTGTAAGTACTTTCTTAACTCGCTCAACGCCGTTTCACTTTCAGTGTCTGGTTGCAAGTAAGAGAGTGTCTGTGAAAGATATTTTTGTTGAAATTCAATTATTTTAGGAAACACGTAATTGTTAGGTGAATCCAGATACACACACACACACACACACACATGATGTCATATTATTAGTAAAATAACCAAAAATAATAGTGTATTGATTTATTCATTCTGTAAAAACTTTCTGTAGTCGTACACGAATCAAATAATCGACGTGTAAAATCTACTCAGGCAGCTGAGTGATGAGCTATGTTTTCGCAGGATAAAAAAGGACACTCGTCAGTCACGTGATTTACACATTGATACATAATTGTGAAAACGTGAAATATGGTAAATGTCCATGAATAATCCAACTCGATTACCCAGTTAAATGGAATAAGTGGTGGATACTCGAAACAAAACTATTCCGAAATGTCGTAGAATTTGTTAAAACTTGTAAGCAACATTGTTAAATACCGTTTTCTATTTTCTTCTTCCTCTCCATAAGCCATTTATTAAAATGCTGGAAATAAACAGATTGCTATTGAGCATTTTATAAATTCTTGCTTTGCTGTGTAGCCAATTTCTTAAATAATGTGAAGTACGTTCAGAGGAATATTTACTGTAAGGTGGTTGATTCGTGAGCAAACCCGTGTTGTGTAATGATCTCAAATATATATGAACACATATGTGTGTATATATTCATATGCATACATACACAAAAGTGTGTATGTGTGGAGTGCGTGTGTGTGTGTGCGTGCGTGTGTGTGTGTGTGTGTGTGTGTGCATGTGTGTGTGCATGTGTGCATATGTGTGTGTGTGTTTGTGTGTGTGTGTGTGTGTGTGTGTGTGTGTGTGTGTGTGTGTGCATGACTGATTGACTACAAGACATCACAATAAAATCACTTACAACGGTCGTTTCCCTGCCGCTTGACTAAAACTTTCCCCATAACATTCCCGCCGATTTCTCGCTTTTCCACATCAGGCGCTATATTCAAAAGAAATTCTCAAATCAGTATTTGTATTGAGAACCGTCAATGGTGCACACATGGAGTAACAAACCAATTATTTATTTTAAGAGTTTAAATAAAGGTTTATTTAAACTGACCACAATCATACAGGCTTTAGAGGTGTTTAATTTTAGATCTTTTTTCACTCAAAAGAAAAGTACCGTAAAGTTGATACCATGATATTTTAAATATTTTTACCAATGACTTTATTTAACTCTTTCAGGTGGCAAGTAGGAAAGATTTATTTGATGGTAGCTATTTTAATGAATGTAGCATTGGTTTGGGTTTTCGAGTCATCATAATTAATATAAAACATTTTTTTGAAAGTAGGGAAATGGAAACATGTATTATTTGGTTTAATATTTATTTATATTGAAAAGTGTGCACCAGCAATGAAAAGCATACATCAATAATGTCATTTCTATCTACTATTTTTACAGTTTGACTAAGCATTCTGACAAATTTGTTAGAAATAAAATTAAGACAACGAAAATATATCATTCTTTACAAATTGTCAATAACCTCCATTTTCATTTAAAATATAAAGTAGTCTTCTTTAAATAACCTTTAACTCGAAATGTTGGTTATGCAAAATAAAATTCTTTAATAAGCTCTAAAGATATTGACATTTTCTACATGAACAGTTGGGTGAACATAGATAAATACGTTAAGAAAAATAAAAATTGGATGCATCGCGATCTTAGTTACTTGTGCCATAGAGTCGGATAACATCAATCACAGTCTTGAGGCGTGGTGATATATTTATTAACAGGTGAACGTACACAAGAACAAATATTGATTTGCTTCATATGTATTGATCGACGTCTATGTGTCTACAGAGAGAATAATGTCGAAGGATATAGTTGCAGATATTATTATCTTAGATCAGTTTCAATTCCTTATTCATAGTAAACAATGAGCAATAATCACAAAGAATATAAAATGGAGACAAGCTTGTAAATCTGATCATTTTCTTTATATTATGCTATGATAGTATAATCTAAAAATAACTATTATTCTGTTTTTCGGGGGCTTTACTTTGCGCCTTTATTATTGCCTATGATCCTCATAATTTGTTTCTGCACTCACTGTACATGATGTTACAATAGAAATGTTTTAGATCAAGTGATTCCTGAAGATGACTCAAGTTACTCGGGTTTGCAAAAAAGAATTCGTTATACTAGACATATTGATCATGTTAGAATGGCAACTACATGAAACATAAAAGTAAGAAATAACAACCGTATAACAACAAAATAAACACTAGGAATGCAATTACTGAAAGTTGAAATGAATGATAATAATAAACACACATGAAACTTTCAGAAGTAAACAAACCAAATCAAACTTAAATAAATATAATTAAACACCAAACAAAACAGTTACAAATTAAAATTACTGACACATATAATCGGATGTAAATTGAAATTTGTACAGTAAAAGTTCATTCATTCTTTATGACAAAGGGAAAATATGATTCATAAAAAGACAAAATTTAACTTTTATATAGCATACAATCAGAATAAAATTAAAGACGTCATAGGCAAAATCAAGAGACTTTATGACAAGTGATCGGAGTGAGAGACAGTACATAGTGACAATTAGACATTTACATTTTCACTTTTACAGTAGATATCAAGCTCTAAACAGATCAGGCAATGTCTATATCTTCCACACATAATGTTTCCTTATTAGAGTTATTATGTTTTCCATCACAAAGAACTTATAAACTTTATCAAGAAGTCTATACGTTTATGAAGTCTTATAAATCCAATAAGTAAATAATAAAGTTTTACTTACCACTTTCGTCTTTCCTGAAAGGATACAAAACAAAGAAAATTGTTACTTTCACTAATTATATGTGTAATACGATATAAGACACAATATGTACGATATATGGCATAACTTCAATGCACTAAATAAGATTTACTAGGTTCTATATTATTGTAATTAAAATACTAAATTTACCAATACTACAGAATCAGAATAAAATATTCGTTCCATTGCCATGAAAACTATTATTAAATCTGCTTCTCACAGCAATAGATACAAGAAACCTAGTAAATAAAATCAATAAAATAAATACATAAGACGAAACGTTTCAATCAACTCAAAATAAAAAAGTTAGTTCATATTCAAGATTAATACAATAAAAGGCATCTGGAACAAGAAATGAAACTCTAGTAATATAAAAATATTTATATATTTAGCTCTCACTTAAGTTAATAAATATATGTCTGGATATTAGTGTGTGTGTGTGTGTGTGTGTGTGTGTGTGTGTGTGTGTGTGTGTGTGTGTGTGTGTGTGTGTGTGTGTGTGTGTGTGTGCATGCATGTTTACAAAGGGAATAGAAGGTACAAACGTGTAGGAAAAAATATAGACAAACACAATAAAATTGCATACTGACAGAAATTATAACAAACATTTGCAGATTAAATAAAATTACATTTTTAACATAAAAAATTTAAACACTGTCTCATTATAAATGAAGATTATTATAATTTGTAATAATGTCGAAACAGCAATTTGTGTGGTGTACAGTGTAACAGGAAACTGGAAGTGAAGTAGCTTACGGGTGCTGTAAGTGGTTTGCAGATTTATTATTAAAGAAGAAAAATTAAATTGATTCAAAGACAGACATTAAGAAAGAAAAAGAAAAAATAATGAAAGAAATAAAGAGAATGGAAGAAGAGAAAGAAATAGAGCGAGCGGAGAAAGCGAAGTAATAAGAAATAAAAAGAAAGCGGAAGCAGAAAGAACGAAAGAACGAAAGAAAGAAAGAAAGAAAGAAAGAAAGAAAGAAAGAAAGAAAGAAAGAAAGAAAGAAAGAAAGAAAGAAAGAAAGAAAGAAAGAAAGAAAGAAAGAAAGAAAGAAAGAAAGAAAGAAAGAAAGAAAGAAAGAAAGAAAGAAAGAAAGAAAGAAAGAAAGAAAGAAAGAAAGAAAGAAAGAAAGAAAGAAAGGAAGGAAGGAAGAACGAAAGAAAGAAAGAAAGAAAGAAAGAAAGAAAGAAAGAGAGAAAGAAAGACGAAAGCGGTGGGAAAGAAGATATAATTAAAGAACAACGGAAAATAAAGGAATGGAAACGAAATGGAAAAAAGGAAGAAAGGAAGTCAAGAAAGTAAATCCGTAAACATGCAAACCTTAAACCATCTTCGTTAATTGTTTCCGTGCGATAAGACTTTTCTTCGATCTTTCCTGCAAGAGTTGTTGCAATGACTGAGAAGAATAAGACGAACCAAACTGATGATGATAATGGGCTCATACTTGTTCCTTATATTCAGAAAGTGCTAGATATTTCCAAAGTCTGAAAAAGTCCTAAATTTCAGAAACAACTAGACAATAACAACATTGTCATAAATTTATTGTTTGTCACACATATACACACAAGTGATTACACACACATACACACACATACACACATATAGGTGCGCATGCAGTCACTTATTAACAGTATATACATATTCATTAACTGAAAAATAAAATAAAAAGCTTGATATCCATGAAAACATAAAAATAATTGAAACTTAAAAGTTAATTGAAATTTTAAATAAAATGTATATTTATTTTTATTAAATCGTCCATATTGCATTCAGTTTCAGGAAAATTAATGCTATAATTAAATGTTACTAAACCATAATGAAAAATGTGTATTACGTAAGTGATTTTATTTCATGTATAATATTCATTTTCAGTGATTAACACAAAGAAAAAAATAATTCACCCTATCTCTATATCTATATCTCAGAGATATTCATTCACAACAAATCACTCTTTTACATTAAGTCCTTCTTCAAAATGCTTTTTCATCATAATTGACATATAATTTTTAAATGTGGCCCACCCTCACACTTTTATGAAGTGTACCTTGACCTGTCTTCCTATTTAAACTAATTCATAAATTGCTAATTATTTCTTCAAAGCTGTTTCCTGACAAGTTAAAACGTTGACTATCGATTGTAAGACAGATTCCCAGAAGTAGTCTAGAATACTATCAAACATTTTGGTCAGATTTAAAAATATTTATTCGTAGTAACCAGTGAGTAAATAATTGTTAATTTACATTTAAAAATAATAGGGTACCTTATTTTAATTTCCCTTGAAAATTCTGTGAGTTCGTTTAAACATATCTTTCTAAAATAAATTTCTACTTAAACATTTTACTTCTAAATAATGTTTTTGACATATTGCATTACTTTCTAGCCAACTTTATTATCATATATTAATATAATTGGAATCTAGCTTACATGCAGATGGTGGAGCTAAATTTACCCACCACTATAAAAACTAAACTCATTCTGACTTAAATCCATGAACCAAAATTTCATCCGGGAGTATTACATTTATCTTATAAAAATAAATTGCCTATATTCCTCACCGAATTCGATCAAACTATGCTTAAACTTTAATCTGCATTATATTTCTAGACAAGAACCAAATCTTACCAATAACCAAGTCTTACTCAACTTGCCCGCATATTGCAATTGTATCAACTATATAAATCAAAAATAATTCTAAAGTGTGTACCGCACATTATGTTTTCATCATGCAAGTATAAATTACATTTATTAAAGATATTAACCTTTTAAGTATTTATTCTCTAATTAATGTTTTATGTTTTAGAACCGGCATTCTTTTGGCACCTGCCACTTCTTTGTGATCATAGAGTGATGTTCCTGATAGGCTACGGCCGATTGAGACCCTCTACCAACGTAAAACCCAAAGCCTGAGCTGAGCCAGACTGCTGACTAGTCCCATGTGAAAACCCACGAAGCTGTGAGTCAAGTTAAAAGACAACCCCTGCAAGTCTAAAGAACTATACATACAAAACTCTTACTCTTTGTAATATAGTGGACACTATACTAAAATGGAATGTCAGAATGCGCTCATGTCGTTTTGATTTTGTAACAATCTTTCTGCCATCATTACTTCATGTCTATAAAATATTTATCTGTCCCTAAGTTTATAAGTATTTGCATTTTCCTTTTAACTAGACATATACACTAACTATAATTAATTGATTTTACACAAAATCGAGATGATAAGAAATGACGCAAGACTGGTGAAAATTAACAAATATTTATATAAAAGAAAAATAAACTATAAAAGAAAAGAAAACAACAATCAATTACAAAGTCCACAATTACAGCATAATAATATATATATCAGAAAAAAGTTAGCCTCCCCTAGCTATTTAGATTTCCCTGAATTAATTTTTACAAGTTCATAGATCCTTTTCAGTTCACAGCTGCTAAAATGTTTTTCTCATATAGTTTCAGTTCAGATTACTAAAATGTTCCACACAGTTTCTCACAGTTCTCTATTTACACAGAATAATCTTAATTATAATCTTAAAAGATCGACTTCTTACAACCTAGAAAATCATCCTTTCTATTTTATGGGTGACGCAATAACTACGTCAAATGTGTTTGTACACTTGTACTAGACTTCTGGTTTAGAGATTTATTTCTCATACGTTTTTTACATTTACATTTCATTCTTTCCATATTTCTTTTTAATATTTATCGACAGGTTCCGGGCGAGATTTATAAATATCCTGACATTACTTAGCAACAACTGGCAATGCTGACTGAGGAAAGACCTCCTTAGATTGACGCTGATTCCGTCTTTCTTAATATTTTATTAAAGCCCCCAAGCCATAATCATCAACAACTGTTCAAACAACAAAAGTTAATTTCCAACCTAAAGAAACGTGAAATAGCAACCCACAAAAAACAAAACAGAACAAAACAAAACACACGAAATCTGCAGGCGTCTCATTTGCCTGCCATCTGTTAACCAAAGATGAGCTCGTCACAGTAACCATAGCAGCAAGCAGGAACACCAGGATTTAAATGACGGATGCCATTGGGTGGCCAGCAGGACCCTAACTCTAAACTAGATGCTACGTTTCTAAGAAAGTATGGTCCAAACTGCGCGCACACACACACACACACACACACACACACACACACACACACACACACACACACACACACACACACACAAACTCACACACGCACGCACGCACGCACGCACACACACAGACACAAACACACACATACACACACTCTCTCTCTCTCTCTCACATACTCTCTCACTCTCTCTCTCTCTCACACACAGAACAAAACCCCTGAAGCAATTAACAGACCTATTCCCAATCTCTGTCCCTTAGAAACTAGATATGTCGACTCACATAAAATTACCCCACCATTGCAACAATAGCAGTCAAATGACAAATCGGCCAATTTTAATAGTAAAGTATAAGTATGTAAGCAAAACCAACCAGCCAAACTTAGTGCTAAAAATTGTGCACCTATCCACCAGTCAACGGACAAGGTCCAAATTAAAATTTCGTGGATTATTATAAAAGAGTATATTTTTATTTCCTACCGCAATTTCGAAAATACAGTAAAAGGTAATAGTTGTATCTGCATTGTAACATGATTCTTATGTTAATATAAATTAATAAGTAATCAATAATCACTATTTTAAACTTAAGCTTACTTGTGTGTGTGTGTGTGTGTGTGTGTGTGTGTGTGTGTGTGTGTGTGTGTGTGTGTGTGTGTGTTTGCCAAGACTGCAAACTGAGATGTTCTTGAAATCAGTAATTAACCTTCGAATCAAAATTTTAAAAGTTACCAATATTTTATTTATATCAAAGCTCTCGTATGTTGGATTGAGAATACGGCTTTCCTTGGAGTGATAACAATAAGCCTCTCGTAGAATTTAACATGTAGCCTTTCACAAACCTACTAGAAAACAGCCTGTCATAGAACTGCAACAAATAGCCTTTCAATTTAATTTAACTTGCAGCCTTTCACAGAGCTACTAGAAAAGAGCCTGTCATAAAATTACAATAATTAGCCTTTGAGTTTAATTTAACTTGCAGTCTGTCAAATCTTTTTTAAAATATAAAATTAACTTTTTGAATAACCCAACGGCTTAGCAGGGTGTACATTTCAATACGTATACGTCATCAGTCTCAAACAGTTTATCATTGCACCGCTATTACACTTCCTCTGTCATAGTCTATGTCTGAAAATAAAAATAGTTTAAAAATTAAGATCACTTACCAAACGTTTCGAAACACTTACGTCAATAGTTGTGGTCTCTCATAAATGTTCTCATCTTTATATAGGCGGTGATACATGCTGCTACGCGAATCTGATTGGACAACGGAAGTGACAACATATGTACTTTTCTTTCTTAACCTCAGAATAATGAATTTAATTACATTTTCACTGCTTTTGTTTGCAGTTTTGTTATTAACTGATGGACAGTTTTGTTATTGACTGATTGACAGTTTCCTTATTGATTGATTGACAGTTTTGTTATTGACTGATTAATAGTTTTGTTTTTGACTGATTGACAGTTTGGCAATTTTGTTATTGACTGAATGGCAGTTTCCTTATTTACTGATTGACAGTTTTATTGTTGACTGAGTTCAGTTATGCTATTGATTGATTAATAGTGTTGTTATTGTCTGATTGACAGAGTTTTGTTACTGATTGATTGAAAGCTTTGATAGCTCTTTATTGACTGGTTAATAGTTTTGTAATTGACTGATTAATAGTTGTTTTGTTGATTAAATGACTGTTTTGTTATTGACTGATTGACATTTTTTGTGTCTTGTTGTTCTTTTTAAAAGCAAAGTGAAACATAAAATTATTTGAAAGGGAAACATCTGTTGAGCAAGGCGACACCAACTTTCACCTCCTAACGACTTCGCTCAGTCCGCGCCTTAAGAGGAAGCAAGAACCGACAGACACAACATTATTTTCCAACTGAGAAGCTGAAAGACCACGCCGTAGCTGAGCAAATCGACTATCAATTCCTTTTACTACAGGACATCAGAGAAGTCGACAATCAGTTGGAACATTTCAGACAGGCAATGGTCGAAGGTGCAGAAGGAACAATTGGACCAAAGTGAGGAATGCAAAGAGAGCGTTGGATCCAATTCAGCCTGATACAAAAATTAGGATTTTACACCTCTAAATATTAACTGCCTAATACACGAATTATGGCTTTACACCTCTACATATTATGTGCCTAGTACACAATTCATTACGTTACATCTCGCCATAATAACTGCCCATACACAAATGAATACTTTACACCTCTACATTATTAAAACGTCTTGTGTTCCTAACTAGGGAAACCACATATTATTCATCACAAAAAACATTCTTTAGACATTTAAATGAATAGTCCCCATAATTGAAGTATAGTGATGCCTTCTTTTACAAATTGTTGAAGAGAGTTCCCTCCCTTTATTATTTCCTGTCTTTACCGACCAAACATTCATAAAATTGGTGGGTAAAGGTAAAACTGCTTTGCAAAGAAATAGGTGAGCAGTAAGTCTTGTTGAACGACTTTTATAATGTAACCAAAGATGAAACGTTGTTGATGTACTAAAACGTGACTGAGCATGATATTGCTTTGGATTGTGTAGGGCAGGGGCGGGCAAACTCTGGCCCGCGGGCCAAACCTGGCACGCGAAGCATTTTTTGTTGGCCCGCCAAGCTATTCACAGTTAACATTGCTTTTGGCCCGCCAAGCTATTCACAGTTATTGCTTTTGGCCTGCCAAGCCATTCACACTTATTGCTTTTGGCCCGCAAAACAAAAGTCACTAAAACAATTGGGCATTGTTATACGCTGTCAAACAGCCATGGCTAAACTAGTCTAAAGACTACATGTAATTTTAACAGTTTGAATTACTCACACAGAATTGTGTGCACATGTACAATTTATGCTTGTGGTTATATATATTACACTAGCATCTCTTTATAGTTCATTGACTTTTGAACTCTCCTAGGCCTAGGATAGATCTACAATAATAATATATGTCAGCATCTGTACTCTGCCTCATTCGTAAGCTACAATTGGTGAGAGGAAGGAGGGCTGGAGGTGAACAGAGGTGTGCAAATTTGAAACTCACAGTCTTCTGCCATCACAACCGAACTGGTTGTTGCATTTCTGCTATTTCTTTGCCATTATTCCCCCATCCCCACAATCATGTCTGCAACCCCAGCATCCTAAAAATTTTAAAGTGGATATGGAAAGTCGGACATTTAACTCTGAGTGGACGAGAAGTACTTTTTCATAGAACGATTTGGACAAGCTCAGTGTCTGATCTGTTTGAAAACTGTTGCTGTCTTTAAAGAGTTTAATGTGCTCTGTCACTGGGAAACAGTACACTTAACTTCGAAATTTGGTTTAATGTCTGCCTCTGAGAAAAAAAGACTACTATTTGCTAAACTCACAGGCAATATAGAGAAAAGCAGTTTGATGTTTCATAAGCAAACATCTGTGCATGAAAAAGTGACACGTGCCAGTTATGAAGTTTCACTACTCCTTGCTCAAAGAATGTTAAAAGCAAACTTCCGCACTTCTTCTCCTCTTTCTTTTTTTCGTGATGTCATCCTACCATGAGGCAAGTTTCCACATTTTATTAAACATGCTCAGCGCATTGTAGCTATTTCGGAAGCACATTTTGCTGTGAACAACTGTTCTCAAAGATGAAATATACAAAGAGTCGCCTTCGCTCTCAACTCTCTGACCGTCATCTAAATGACATTCTTCGCTTGTCAACCTCATCAATTCAGCCAGATATTGAATCACTTATTTATTGTAAGCAACACCATCCATCTCATTAATCTTTCATTGAAACAGAGTTAGTTTTTTAAAATTACTTTTGTTCTCATTTTCTATTCTGAACTTGCTGGACTTGTGATATTTGGTCGTCTATCCGGCCCGCGAACTGTTCCAACAGTTTTATCTGGCCCGCGGTCTCAAAAGTTTGCCCGCCCCTGGTGTAGGGACACAAGGCACGAATGGGTACATGTTTTGAACATAATCATTTGAGTACAAATTTATATTTACATGTCTATTTTTACTATTGTAGTGGTGTTAAAAGTTTATTAAACCATACATTTTATTTTAAAAGCTAAGAACTGAGTCTTATAACGTAGCCACATAGAGTAGAGACTGACGCAAACATCACGTTTTGTTCGGTAACATGCTTGGCGTTGAAAATTATTTTTATATTACAGGTATGATGTGAAGTGCTAGATATGCTGGAGGATAGTGACTTTAAATTAGCAGACGTATACATAGGGCCACCAGTAGTCCTTGAACTCACAGATGAGAATTTGGGAGATGTGGCGGAAGCTGCACCAAGCAATTTCACTAGCAGTTGCGTGCAAGAATGGCAGTTACGCTACACAATATGAATGGCAGACATATTTTCCGTTTTAGCTTTGGCGAGATGAAGGTCTTTCTAGCCATTCTCCTGACTGCTGGCTATTGATCTCTGCCGAGAAGACGAATGTATTGGTCTGGAGATAGAGTTGTCAGAAATTAAGCTATTGTTGGTGCCTTAGCAAGGATACGTTTGACGAGAGCAAGGCGCTGTGTGCATATTGCTGATAACAACCTGGAATAATAATGATAAGTTTTCCGAAGTCGGACCACTGTTTGATCTGTCAAATGAAAGATTTCAGAAAAACTTTCTGGGCACGAGGGACTTGAGTATTGATGAAAGTATGGTTCCATACTTTGGAAAGCAAAGCGCCAAGCAATTTATCAAGGGAAAACCAATTCGTTATTCGTACAAAATGTGGGTTTGGCCACAAGTCTTGGATACGCAAAGCATAATTTCTCTGGGAGTGAACCCTTGCAAACAGTCAGCATGTGGTCAAAGAAAGAAAGCAAGCGAGTGGCTCTCCCTCAGTTCTTTGCCATTAAACATTACAATCATTCTCTTTTTGCTGTATTGTCTGTGTTCAGTAAGCATGGCATATACATCGTTCTACACCACAGGGCATAGAGAGTCCCAAGGATTTGCTGGCTGTCAGGAGGGAAATTGCCAAAGTGTGGATGATGCGGCAAGGGTAGTCAAACCAGAGAGAGAGAGAGGAAATTATGCTGCCCAAGACAAGCGTGTTTCCCCGACTTGACCATCTGATTGAGCCCACTGAAAAGCTGGCATGTTGTGCATGCTGTGACATGAAAGTGCAGACAGTGCTATATCACTTGTAATTAGTTATAGGTGATTAATTAATAATAATAATAACCTTTTACTAGGTGGCTTTGGCGTCACATATAATTAATTGCTCCCCTTACAAAAAATTCTTTTGCAAAGTTTTAATATACAGCACACAATATATATATATATATATTTAAAAATCATGCTGTGAAAAACCCTTTCAATGACTGCGCACATTACATATAAAATAGTTATTTAAAACAATACATGTAGCATTCCTTACTAATGCCCATTAGTGATCACAAAATATAACCTACAAATACCCGAGCCATATTTACTATTTATATATAATTAAACGAAATAAATTTACTACTAGCTGGAAGAGAATTATAGAAAATTACAAAGTAGAGATTTACTATAACTCTGAGTCTACTTATAATATGAGTGTTGGGTGAACCGTTCACCCACAGGAGTTCATGCATCAATCTATTTCGATGAAAAATTGCAGAATTGATTCAAAAATGATTATTTTACAAGCCCTGACTTTTGCCATTTATATATTAGTAATTCTGATTGGTCGGTTTCGGTCGTCAGGTACATCGTAGTTGGTCAGTCATAACATAGACTCCAGTAGAATCTCTATTATCAATCAGTGTCACTCACTGTCAATCAGTTAAGCTTTTGCCTAAAATCCTTAGCTAATTGCCCTTCTGTTCTCTGATATGAACTATTCTATGATTTTTATTGACATTAATGTTGAATTGCATTTTAGGATATACGACTGTGAAAAATATAGAAATTATTCAAACATGGTTTCATGGAAATATTGATGTCAAGTAGTCTTTTTTCACTGTATTTGTTATATGTATATTTGATTGCTGATTTAATAAATTTATTAGTATAATGGTTGATTGACCTTTTTACACATTTGATATGTATGTTGGGGAAGAAAGTGGGTGGATGAGGGCTTGCTAAATAGACTAAAGACAGATTTATCTTCTCCTTTAGTAAGAAGCTATCCACCTACAAAAATATTGTGTGATGGTAAATGTTGTCTTTAATGTCAATAACATAAATTAAGATTTTCATCATTGTAATTAGCTATGAACGATTAATTAATAAATATAATCTTAATCATTAACTAAGTGGCGTTTGCATCACATAAATTGGGTAGGCTCTGTTCTGGGATGAGTTCAAATTTGTTCAAAATTGTTAAGCTAATTGTTATTGTGTTGAAATTGGTAAATGTGGAAAATGATTGTTGAAAATGTGTTGAGCTTAGAACTAAACAGGAAATCCTAGATTAAAAGAGAGTTAGAAAGAGATACATATGACTAGTGGAAAAGACACTTAGAAAGCAGTCTTATCTCATTAATTCTTTTTATAACACTATCAAGAACTGTCTTGCTTTGTCTATCCTTTTTTCTCTTTTGAAAGTTTTTGATTAACCTTTTGATTTATTATCATTCATTGTATATTGTATTGATAATTATATTATTTTCCATTATTGATGTATGGAGATTATTATATTGGTTACACTGATTGTGCAGTTTTAATAACTAGATATAAAGGTTATAAATTACTTGAGTGTGTGTGAGATACTTTTGCAAACTCAGTCAGATGTCTCGCCAGTCAGCTAGTCACATGACACTGGTAGACTAATTTGTGATTTAAAAAATGGAAATTACGTTTAAAAGACTGAGGTGGATAGAAGAGGGGAAAGAGTTAGCAGGAGGGATGGGCCTCTCTGCTGACAAAACCGAAGAGTATCTTAAAGGTTATGTAGAAATAAACATGAAGGACAATGTGAAAGAGAAGTACTAGAAATATAGAAGGAACATGAACGAAAAGAACTAAAAATAAAAGAGAAGGAAATAGAAATGAAAGATAAGTGTGAACAGAAAAAATTACAGATTGGAAAGGAAGAAAGTGATAAAAGATTGAAGATTGAACGAGAACTGACATTTGTCAAGTTAGATGTGAAAGAAAGGAGATACACAAAAGTAACCTAAACCAGTTAAAAATAAGTGAAAATGTTTCTGTTTAGGAAATAATATGAAATTTCATTTTTGTTCTTTTAAAGATGAAAATACTGAGGATTATGTACTAAGTTTTGACAGTGTGCCTAAGATTAGGCCTTCCATAACGTTTATGGCTTTCCAAATTAGTGGCAGGTATGAAAGGTCAGAACAATATGGTTTTTGGTAGGCTTCCAGAGGAAGCTGCGACCTATGGGACATATAAGGACGGATTGTTAGCGTATTTCAGCATGACGAGTTAGAAATACAGACATAAGTTTCACCAATTTAAGAGAGAACAGACTGATACCTTTTTACAGGCAGCTAGTAAGCTACAGCACGTCTTCTTCAGTGGTTAGAATTAGATGAAGTAGATATTAACAATAAGAAAGATGTTAGGGATAATAGGTGACTGAGAAATTATAGATATCATGTCCTCCCGCACATTTAGATTACGTTAAGGACAAAAAAATGAAAGTGTTTGACAGATTGCTTAAAAGCAGCTGACAGGTAAAAAGAAATATATGGGACATGTGTTAATCTGACAGTTATGCATAAGTTTGAAACATGCAAGCCAGTTAATGAACAAGTAATGCCTAAGTGACAGAGTGAAAAGCAAGATAATAAACCTAACACAGGGTCCTCATTCGCACCTCCTACATTTAGTAAGACAAAAGATAGAATACTCACACCTCACCCAAACGGTAAAGACAAAGATGTTAAAAACGAACCAGTAGTGTGCTTTACCTGTGGCAAACTAGGTAATATAAAAACATTATTGCTAACATAACATAAATGTCATAGAACCAAGTGACATACCTCATTTTAATGCATACCTAAATGGACATTTTGTTTCAGTCCTCTGAGACACTTGTTGCAGAGTAGGGTTAGTATTACACCATAACCTAGCGATGGTAGACATAGATAACAAGTATGTATGTGAATGCATTCAGGGTGTATGTCTGGTAAATTGTGTTTACAGTGCTATCATGGGATGTAAATATGTTATCAATAGCGAGGACACTCCAGATTTGCTTAACAATGTTTGCATACTCACATGTAAGCAAGCTGCAGCACATGAAGCTGGAGCTAAGGGCGTGTGTGAAAGTGTGCCAGATGAACCAGGAATGGTCAGTGGAAAGTGGAAAGGTGATGCATCGATGACAATGCTGAAACGGTTCTTGGTGGGGTGTGTCACCAGGAAGTCACACAGGACTCACTCAAGGCAGGGCAAATAATGGTTTCTGACTATCAGACAGTTGTCTGTACCTGAGGGGGGAAAGACCCTTCTTAGAGCAGCACCATTGACAGACAATTCTCTAGAGAAATGTCGATAGATGACTAAGCTCTCAGGATCATACATGACTAAATCTTTTGGCAAAGCTATTGAGTTTCACTGAGAGGATGGTCTCTTGATTCGAAAACAGGAAGGGATTGGTAAGGGTCAGAGTCAGTTGGTGGTTTACTGAGCAAAGGAGCGGATATTCTGCATTTGGCTCAACCCACGCACTGCTGGTGATCTATCTATCTATCTATCTATCTATCTATCTATCTATCTATCTATCTATCTATCTATCTATCTATCTATCTATCTATCTATCTATCTATCTATCTATCTATCTATCTATCTGTCTGTCTATCTATCTATCTGTCTATCTGTCTGTCTGTCTGTCTATCTATCCCATATATATCGACAGTTGGTGCACGATTGATGTCCTGATAACCAGTTTCCTCCATTCCATTCTGTTCTTGCTCAGTTTCAGTCCTGTCCACTCTGAGATGTTATCCTCCCATCTTTTCCTCTGTCTTCCCCTCCTTCGCCCTCCTTGCACAGTACCTTTGTCTTGGCAAGCCCTGTTGATCGTGTTACATGCCCATACCATTTCATTTTGCGGTTTTTTTCACAATGGCCAATAGCTCTTCATATGGCCCAGTTGCTTGCCTAATTCTGTTTCCCATTTCCTCATTCGTGACATGATCTCTATACGAAATGACAAGCAACTTTCGAAAGCATCTCATTTCAGTAGCTTGAAACCTCCTTTCAAGACCCACTGTGAGGATCCATGATTCACAGGCATAAAACACAGATACAACCAAGGAGCGCATCAGTCTGATCTTTGAACTGACTGATATATTTCTGTCTTTCCAAACTGTCTTTAGCCTTGCCATTGCTGTTATTGTCAATCCTCATCTGTCATGATGGCTTTAAATACTTGAATTTACTATTTCCAATTTCTGATCACCAATCATGAATTCATTGCCAATGCTACTGGTGTTGTTGGTCATCAATTTGGTCTTCTCTGCACTGATTTCCATACCAAAAGCTGTCCTGTCCAGTTTTGTCACCAACTGAGCTAGCTCCTCCTCATTTCCTGCAAGGCCATCAATGTCATCAGCTAAGTGTAAGTTCTTTATTGTTCTACCTCCAATACATACAGTTCCTTCATGGTCTTCCAGAGAATCTGTCATGATTCTTTCAAGGAAGATGCTGAGAGTATAGGCAAATATTAGCAGCCTTATCTGATTCCCACTGTTGTCCTGAACCAATCTCCTATTAGTCCAGACTGTGCTGGTGGCCTTGCTGTAAAGGCTTTCTATGACTTTGATCATGTTGGCATTAATGTTGTACAGCTTCATGGAGGACCAAAGGGTTGCATCCCAAATCCCTGTCGAACGCCTTCTTAAAATCTACAAAGACATGATGGAGGTCTTGTTGGTGCTGAAGGTACTTCTCACATAGCAGTCTCAGATTAAAAATCTGTTCACTTGTGCTTTGCTCAGGTCTGAACTGTTTTTCAGCTATGATTTCCTCTGCCTGCAGCTTCAGTCTGTTTAATAAATCTTTAGCATGACTTTGCTTGGGTGGCATATAAGACTTATCGTATGATAGTTGACATTGCTGCAAATTGCCTTTTTGGGGGGAGCGTTATTACGAGTGACTGAGTCATGGTGTTGGCCATTCTCCTGTCTGCCAGATCTTATTGCAGATTGTTAGTAGGGCTTGAATCATGGCTTCTCCCCCTTCTTGGACTAATTTTGCTTGGATGTTGTATATTCCTGCTGCCTTTCCCTTTTTATTGATTTCACTGCAGTCTCTACTTCTTCTCGGAGGATGGGTAGTCGGTCACTGGTGAGGATTTGAGTATGTCTGGATCCCCTGTATGTCTATGGTTGTATAGGTCTGAGCAGTATTCTGTCCATCTCTTAAGAATGTCTTGATGTCTTAATTCTAAATGATAAAAATGATAAGAAAATTCTCTCCTCTATCTTGAAGAATGGAGGAGCGTCCTTGTTTTACACTGGTCAGGTCTTTTACCAGGTGGCATGCATTTTTGCTATTATTTTTCTTTTATTTTCTATATCTTTACAATGGTTTTCAATCCATGTCTCAGTTGCCTTTTTCATGCTTTTAATGATAATCAACTAACAATTTATAGGTGCGTTTCTGGTACATTCGTTCACGTGGCTGAGCTGCGCTTTGATTGTTTAGTTTAATGAGTTGTCTGGAACATTCAGGTATATTCCAGCCTGGGGATAAAGGTAATCCTTTCTAGAAGGTAGGTTTTGGTGTTGAAAGAAAGAAAGAAAGAAAGAAAGAAAGAAAGAAAGAAAGAAAGAAAGAAAGAAAGAAAGAAAGAAAGAAAGAAAGAAAGAAAGAAAGAAAGAAAGAAAGGAATTTAATGACTAAAAGTTTAGTATGGTAAAATTTCAGTGAAATTTAATGATTAATTCAAGAATCGTCGATCTTGACCATCATTACAATTATTCTATTTTTTTTAGCCTACCCAATATCATTCTTCACTTGGTGCCCTTGCAATCCCCATCCATCCTTCATTCTTTGAAACTTAAAATGAAAAGATTGGTACACATGTAAGTGTATTGGTCTATTTGTAAAGTTATAATATAAAGACAGTCCTTTTTATCAATAATTTTTGTCTTACAATCGTATCGCATTTGCAATTTCTGACAGTCATTAATATTCTCACACCATACCGATATGTTTATTTATAAATCATAAATTTGATAAAATTCACAGTCATCGGCGTCTATTTGACGCTGTTTTAAATTCGACGCGGCCGAGACAGCTGCTTGCCTTGTGATTATGCAATGAGGCTTTGACATTGTTTACAACGTCAATGTATGACTTTGACAGATAAGATCACGTGCAATTTTGCACGCATTCTCTCGCTCAACGTACCTGTTTTTTCTAATTAACTCTTATCAGGACTGTGGAGGCGACACACATTAATTTTGTATTTAATAAAGTGGATATTTTTGTCCTCGCGTATTTTTCAAAAGGGTATACAAGTTTATTATTGTTCTAGTACCTAACAGTTTTCGCCCCATTTATTCTAGTTACAGCTGTTGTAGCATTGCTTTTAGATTAATAAAGATAATTGTAAATACTGTCGAAACTATAACCGTGCGGTGTGAAAGCTATTTCCACACGTCATTTAACAAAAGCAGCATGCCCACCTCAATCGTCCACCTGGCATTGATAACACACTTGAAAAAAGACCATCTTTTTGTGAAGTCAGTATTGGTCAATATATCACATCCCAGGCACGCACGCACGCACGCACACACACAGGGAATGAATAGGGCAATACGGTCAAAACGCGATATTCGACAAATAACGTTGTTTGTTGAAAGAGAATAATGGAATAGTGATTAGAGATAAGTGGTTAACAAGATGACGCATACGTGTTTGATATTGTGAAATAATCAACTGACATTGTTAATTTTTTGGTCGGGATATCTGGCATGCCGAGTAACAGCCGTTTTAGTCTGCTTTGTTGTTTTAGTGGGAAAAGATTGAAAGGGCATTGCGTATGACAAAGTTTACATGGAGGAATGAATGAATAAACATATGGATGGATAGATTAGGTAACTAATAAACAGTGAACACACCAGACACATAAACCTCGTGGAATTTGCTTCTGACAGGTTATTTATAAAATATGAATTAACAACAAAGAGGCATCAGAATTTTAAAAAGTATTTAACAACAAATAGCCGTTACGTTTTTAATAAAATGTAACAATAGAAAAAAGCAACGAACCAATCAACTTAACAAATCATAAATACACACATACATACGCACAAACACACACCTGCTCTAACAGGTATTCGAGTAGGAAATGTGAAAATTAAATTTTAAAAATTGTAAATATATAATGTGCAATTAATTATCTCTTTGGTAGTTCAGTGCATTAAATTAACTGAGTTAGAATCTAAACTTCCATTTCCAAGAATGACGAATGCCATCCATCGAACCACAAAAGAATGCGATATATAATTAAAATACATAGTGTGACAGACTTTTATAGATTTTTTTTTTGAAGGAGAAGGGGAAAAATATGTAAAGAAATGATTTTGTGTTGGGCGCCTACGTCTTCAAAATGCGATTATATAACGTAAGTCTTTAAAATGCGATTTAGATGACAAAAGGCATTCAAAATGCGATTTAGATTACGTAAGTCTTTAAAATGCGATTTAGATGACAAAAGGCATTCAAAATGCGATTTAGATTACGTAAGTCTTTAAAATGCGATTTAGATGACAAAAGGCATTCAAAATGCGATTTAGATTACGTAAGTCTTTAAAATGCGATTTAGATGACAAAAGGCATTCAAAATGCGATTTAGATTACGTAAGTCTTTATAATGCGATTTAGATTACGTAAGTCTTTAAAATGCGATTTAGATGACAAAAGGCATTCAAAATTTGACGGAGCCCTTTTAGATATATGTCTACATCAACTCTGGAAGTTTTATGATGCGTGAGATCGGGCACATTTTGAATTCAAATCACATTATTTTTTGGCTGTCAGGGCACTGTGAATTGGAAATGTGTCCTTCGATGGAAATTGAACAGGAAATTAAACACGTTACAACTATAATTGTCTCCGACCTAATCATCTGTTTGAAAAATAGTTTATCGTATGTTTTTGAAGTGTATAAGCCTTAAAATGGTAAATTCCATTATTCTATACAGAAAACTAAAGTAACATTTCGTTTTAGACAATCGTGCATGTTAAAGTATCTATGCATGTTTCAAAACTTTGTCTGCTTTAAAAATATCTGCCTGTTTTAATAGGTATGCCTGCGGAAAAATACATGTCATGATACATGCTATCATCCACCTAAACTGTCATTCATCTATTTATTTATTTATTTATTTTCTTTTTCAATTTTCAAAAACCGTGTTGATGCCATCTACAGATTCATATCTACAAGAGAAAGGAACTCATGGACAGTTTCAGGTTTACCAATTACTTGATTGTATATTCTTTTTGAGGAAGGCCTTCAAATTGAGTTGATAGTGACAATGGTTGTCGTTAATCGATTAAAAGAGCCAACAGTTAATTAGCATGAGATCGAGTGCAATCTAATCATTCTATTTCTCGTCTTCATCTTAATGAGTGAAGAATCAGAAGATTTAGAATGATTTTGAGAGCAAATTGAATGTTATAGTTATTGGTATGGCGTTCGTTGGTACCCCCCTAAATACGGATATCTAGGACGGACAACAATTTGAGGACGTCACTTCCGGTAACTCGTATTGAGCCCCCAGAGGAAACGATTCCTCACAGATAAGACAGACAGACAGATAAGACAAAGACAGACCCAAGACAGACGTGTGACGATAACACTTATAAAATCATACTAGACAAGAAGGACAATGAATTTGACACAACACTAATGAAGATTTAACAATAAACTTTATATAACAATTAAAGAAAAAGAAAAGAAAACAAGAGAAAGAACAATTATTAATTTTCAATTATCTAACAAGTTACAAATAGCTTGGTCCTAACCGAATCAGGGAATCAACTAGCCTCCCCTAAACTAAAGTGAGTTCAATGTCCGTTTTTCTTTACTAGCTTATCCTCTTTTCCTATAAGGATTTCAGTCTCAATTTTCAACCACAATACACTTGTATCTGTATATGCACTCAGTTCAATGCCCGGCTCGAATACTTAGCTATAAAGTTCCAAGTCCGAAGGAAGAGGTGAAAGTTCAGCCAAAACGTTGAGCCAGTGACAACGCAAATCTTCCCAACTGGCGGCCCTTGACTAGCAAGCTTGCTCCACCCTTTTTCGCCCCACGTAAACAAACAGCACAGAACCTGTCGTCTGCTCTGACAATGGATATTGTTGGTTCTGAAATTTAATAATTAAGGCAGTCAAAGCAACTGCTGACTACAAAATAAAGTATATGAGTGACAATGGCTATTACTTCCCTGAGCACATTGACACTAATCTGCAAGAAAGGTGTAGTTAGAATACATAAATCATTCTCACACATTCTATATTTATTTTACTAAGTTTTTACAAAATTAAAATCAGCTGACACATACCTTTCTCGCTCCTCGAAGCCCAAGAACCAAAGGTCATCTGGTTGGAGTACTATATCCTATATTCTGTACTCAGCCTTACTGACTTTAATATTTTACAAGTCTTTCTGGCTTCAAAATTTCCAGACAAAATCTCTGGGACTGCTCCTGCGCATTCTAAAACTGCGGATTGTTCTGAGCAAGTGGCGAGAAATAGCTGAACCGGTTTATATAAAGGTTTCCTATTTTTCTGTTATTTCTTTGAGACTAACCCTTCCCTCTATCTTTAGCTACAAGTGGCCCTTTGATCCCAACCGTTTCCTGTACTCTAGCCCATAGCTCAGTGTGAGACTAACCATTCCCCTTATCGTTAGCTACAAGTGACCCTTTGATCCCCAACCGTTTCCTGTACTCTAGCCCTGGGTGGTCAGTCTTGTATAATTCTAACATCCTGCTAGTGTCTTGGTTAAATGCTTTGAATGTGTATTTTGTGCTGTGTTTCTTATACATCTTGTGTATCTAGATTTTAATTATTTTAATTTTTAAATGTTTAATGGAGTGATGCCGGGCTAAGTTTTGCTTTCGCCTGACAGCGTTGGTGGGATTACGAATATATGAATGTTTCTTTTATTATTATCGAAATACAAGTGTTAGTTTTTGTACGTCTTAGTACTGGTCAGCGACGTACGGTGTGAAAATGAAATAAACAGAGCACAATTTCTGAGTGTAGTGCTTAATAATGTGATTGAGTGGTCAACCCCTCTCTTATATACACACACAGCGACAGCAGCAGAAACAACCATTTTCGTCATCTGAGTCTGTGAACGCTTGCTAATTCAATAATAACCTTCGCCGTCTCGGCCACGCCTTCACTTCTGCTAGCATCACCAAGGCATACACATGGGGAAAACTGGACAAAATATGACTGAGAAATCAGCTGGCCAACTGAAAATGGGGACTTACAAAAGGTTACCCCCTTCACCTTCACTCTAGAAACTGACAACGATTAACTAAGAAATGTATTTACTAATCTGTTGTTGACCCTCTTCCACACCAAAGATGAAAATGATGAAAGGAAGATAAATGCCACTATATAAGAAGCCATCTTAACCGCACTGGATCTCGAGTTAAATCGATTGTATTATACACCTGGGTGGGTGTTGACATTCATGACATTTTATTACAAATACATTAGAAACTAATAGATCCATCCTTTACACTTTGAGAGATTAAGTACACTTACGGCTGAAAGGGGACTAAGTAAATTTATAGCTGAAAGAGATTAATTAAACCTATGACTGAAAGAAGATTAATTACTTATTGCTGAAAGGATATTAATTAAACTTATTGCTGAAAGGAGATTAATTAAACTTATGGCTGCAAGGATATTATTGACATGAAAAGGCCAAGTGAACAGGAATGAAAACCCCAAGAATGTTTGAGTTATGTCAACTTTTCCTAACGTCCTGGAAAATTTAGGTAACCATCAAGATTTATAAATATTGTTATGTTAGCGTTACAAATTAAATACAAATCTAAGTTCTCGAGAACACAAAGTAGATAAAATGTTCAAGGTCTATAATTCTGTCAAGACTGTCTTTTGTTGTTGGTTTGTGTGTGTGTGTGTGTGTGTGTGTGTGTGTGTGTGTGTGTGTGTGTGTGTGTGTGTGTGTGCCAATCCTGTTCGTATTATATGTACGTATGCAATATTATGGAAAAAAGAACTGTTGTTTTTGTCAAGCGTCATAACTCTAATACAGTGGAGTGGTTGAGACGCAACGTGTCGCTTTTGTTCTCAAGTTTGTTTACATTGGTAAGGTAAATTATTTCACGAATACGTTTCTTCAACCCACGTGTTGCATTGCAATTTTTGTTCGGCCTATGAATTTTAATTTGCTCTATGCTGAAGATAATTCTATTGATTTAGCTTATTTGCACGTTTGAACTAGATTCCTCTTCTACCGCCGAAGACTTTATGGCTAAGATTATTGTTGTATGATGGGAAAATATTCCCACATATATATTTTATATAAATTTTCATTTGTGGATTGAGTGCGTATTGCGTCCTGTTTACAGAGAAGGGAAGCCCTGAAATGAATGAGAGACATGTGTGGAAGATTTAGGGACTGGCGTTTGATGTCTGCGGTGTTTGAAGTCTGCGAGCGCGGCGGTCAGCGTGTGGTCAGTGCGTACGCTTAGCGGGTGGTTAGAGTTGTTAGAGGGACATAATCATCTTAGAGCTAATGAATTGAACAGGTCAGAAGCTGGTCTAAGCAGGGTAATAAAAACCACAGTGAAAATGTTATCTTCACTACTTCCTGAAAAATCGTCTGAGGGTGACGACTGAAAGGGTAGTCCGCCCAAAACAACACTGGGTCGTATATGAGAGAAGAAAACCCTGGCTATATAGGTAAAAACGTCTTTGTATTTGTGTGAATGGTTAAGTTTTATTAGGATGTTATATACTATGTTTTATTTATGAATATATTAATATTCTTCCTTTCAGAGGCCTATGCCAAACTTAGTAATTATTAATCGAGCACTGGACTGGACACTTAGGCTTTGCAATTGTTTGTGTTGCAGGGTTTTTTCTTGTTATTGTGTATTCTCGGCTGCTCGTTTATAGCTGCCTGTTGTTTGCCTGTGTGGCTGTGCCTGTGTGGCCGTTCTACTTGTCCCGGCTGAATTGGGGCGTGCCGATCTATTGACTGGAAAATTCAAGTCTACAAGACTGACGTCATTTCTGTGCTTAAGCTAAGTGCCTATTCGGACAGTGACTTCAGTATAGATGAACTGGCTAAGGATGAACTTAATTTTCTAAATCTTGTAACTTTCTTTTTATTAAATTTCTTGTTATTATTTAAAACGCGTGTTTGTTAGTTCTATCGTTATTTTCGTAGTTCAAATGATAATGTAATGATTACGTCTTGTCCTCTGTTCGTTTAATTATAATCGTTTCTATATATATATTTTTATAATTATTCATAAACATTAAATCTCAGCTGATTCTGAGTTGGGGGCGGAGCCAAATTGGCGACGTACCAGTATATCAGGGTAACAGTTGCAGATATACATATTTAACCAGTGACCCATGCTCTGCACCGGCACTTGTAGATGTCTTTTATCAAAACTAATTATATATAGTTGGTATAAGTCATTATTACAAAGTCACCCCAGAGTATAGCGGCGACAATTATGTCCCTTGTAATCCACGCTCATCATGACCTCAAGATTGCGGCAAGGATTCACTTTAAATGGCTGCTGCAGTAATACAAAATTCAGAGATCGGGCTCGTCAATAGCAAGGTTTGGAGTGTCACAATAAGTAAAATAGAAAAGAAAAGATAAAGTACACAGATTATACAAAAATTAAGAAAGAAAGTGACTTTCTTTTATCTCGCCTTAACGTTTTTTTAATGAAGAAATCACTGTGCTTAAATTCAGTTAAATGCAAAGTTATCTACCCGCTATTAGTCTGATATTTCTATGCTCGACTGGCGCTGGCGCGAAATTAGAAATGATTGACACACGTTAAGAAATGATTGACACACGTTAAGAAATGATTGACACACGTTAAGAAATGATTGACACACGTTAAGAAATGATTGACACACGTTAAGAAATGATTGACACACTTTAAGAAATGATTGACACACGTTAAGAAATGATTGACGGTGAAGAATACAAATTAATACGCAATTCTTTCGTGAGAAGAGGCAACGGTATTGATCTCTTAACAACACTATTTCTGAGTTTCCCCATCCACACCCACGTACAGAGAGAGAGAGAGAGAGAGAGAGAGAGAGGGAGGGAGAGAGGCATGGATTAGTGTGCAGATTTTGTCATAGAAATATTATTTATTTTTGAATGAGGATTGTTTTGCCTTTAAATTATGACCTGAGATGTTAATAATAATTATATAATGGTGTTTTACTTCAGAATCTCACACTTGACAGTTCAAACCCAAAGAGAAAATATGGCAACATTTTAACCCTTTATTTTAAATGCACTAATTTAAACAAAAAGCTAAAACAAAAACATTTAAAAAGCACTACGGGTGCATTAAGCGTTGAATATTTCTTGTACCTTGGAACTGAACGTCCAGTTTGTTAGGTCTTTCGCGATGGCAAAGGGTTGGTGCTAGAAGAAACTGAATGCTTCGTGGACTCTTATCAGAAAATTGTCCTCGTACGGAAATTAATGACAGCGCATGTACACAGTGTGGCCTTTATTTGGAGTAGAATTGAAGCGTGCTCAGTGTGGTCTTTTACTTGGAGTGGATTTTAAGCGTGCAGAGTGTGGTCTTTTACTTGGAGTGGATTTTAAGCGTGCAGAGTGTGGTCTTTTAGTTAAAGAAGAACTTATGCTTGCACAGTTTGGTCTTTTGGAAAGGAATTGAAGTGTGAACAATTTGGTCTTTTAGTGACATTTCCGTAATACAGTACAGCAAACGGGCTGTTGGAAAATATACAGCACTTTTGTTTCCAAGGTTTTGTGTTAATGATCTACCATGTCAATACTTTAGGGGCTGTTGGAAAATATACAGCACTTTTGTTTCCAAGGTTTTATGTTAATGATCTACCATGTCAATACTTTAGGGGCTGTTGGAAAATATACAGCAGTTTTGTTTCCAAGGTTTTGTGTTAATGATCTACCATGTCAATACTTTAGGGGTTGTTGGAAAATATACAGCACTTTTGTTTCCAAAGTTTTGTGTTACTGATCCACACACGCACGCGCATACGCACGCACGCACGCACATACACACACACAAAACAAAATTGTAACATTTTGAAATGTTTTAATTTAATCTTTAAATATTTTTGCTGTTAATTTAACATATGTATGTATGTAGGTAGGTAGGTACATATGTACTTGTGCATATATATTGCCTTTATTTGATTTATTTAAGTATAATTCAATCATGGAAACTTCCTATACATTTACACATGGAAACTCGAGTGTATTCTAATTACTGTTGTTACTGGTGCTCATTATCAGTTTATTTATTTTTCTTAGTATTCTATTATTCGGTTATTTTCTGTGTTTGTGTAGTAAGACATTTCAAACTATGACCGAATCGGGTAGGATGTGTCTCTCATCTTTTCTGCTGTAGGCGGCGTAGCAGATGTGAATCTTGTTCCTGAAGCAGTGATTCTCAAATTGTTTTGTTCCCTCGGCTCCCCAGATTTGATAAATTAATTTCAAGGCTCTCCAGACCCCTGACCAACTTTCAATTAGGAGTGAGTGACTAACAACAATTGTTTATTTGTTATAAGCATATGTAATTTTCACAAACTAAATACAAATTAAACTATTTTAATTTAACAAATCTAAACTATAATATTTTTTGATAAGGTAAAAGGAATCCTGAAATTTTCTACGCTCCCTTGAATGAACTTTCACGGCCTACTGGGGGATTGGAGTGCGCCAATTAAAATTGAGTAGGGTTGAAATGATGGCAGGAAGGCAAGAAAAATTGGTGTTAACAAAACGAAAACTTGGTGTTAAAAAGAAAGATTGGTGTTAACCAAAAGAAATTGGTGTTAAAAAGAAATATTGGTGTTAATAAAACGAAAAATTGGTGTTCACAACCCATGAGGTATTCGCTAAATAAATGTGCTTTGCATACTTGGGTTTTGACTGATTTTTCAGGCTGGATGCGTGTTTACTAGTATACTTGTGGGCGGTTTGAGTGCAGACGACAATGGAGCATTCTTTGACTAGATGCTGGCAGTTTAAGTGCAGGTAAACATTTCTTTGATCTATAATAGCAACGTCTCTTTAGATGATAATTCTCTGTGTGCTCATCATTATGTGCTTGATCTTTGACCCTAAAAGGTACATTTATAGCAACTGCTGTGTGATATGTCTATATGTAATAATTATGGCTTAAACTTTTTATATTTCTAACTTGATCTCTTAGAGACGTTACTTGATCTCTTAAAATTTTAACATGATCTCAAACGGATGTAATTGTATTATCTGACAATATTACTGTATTCTGAACTCTTACAAATGTTACTTGATATGTTACTCTTGGTATTTGGTCTCTTAAGACGTAGTTTGGTCTCCTGTAGATGCAGTTTTATAACAGTAAAATGTTGCTTGATCCTTTACTGTTATTAATTGATCTAGTACAGATGTAGCATGGTTTATGTTGCTCGATGACTTTCTTCTGTAGCGTAATTTCTTATAGTAGCAGTTTTATCTCTTGCGAACATACTTGTTCTTTCTCTATATATTTAATCTTTTGTTGGTCTCTGCCAGATTTAGCTTGATCCGTTCGTGTTGTACCTTAATCTACTTCAGATGTAGCTTGATTTCTTACATGTGTTGCTTCGTCTCTTCCTATTGTGGCTTTGTCAATTATAGCTTTATCTCTGACAGTTACAGCTTTATCCCTTACAGTTAAAGCTTTTTCTCTTATTGTTACAGTTTTATCTTATCTCTGACAGTTGTGGCTTTATTCCTTACAGTTATAGCTTTTTCTCTTATTGTTACAGTTTTATCTTATCTCTTACAGTTATGGCTTTTTCTCTGATTGTTACAGATTTATCTATGACTTTCAGCCTTATCTCTGACAGTTACGGCTTTATCTCTTACTGCTATAACTTTATCTCTTACTGCTATAACTTTATCTCTATTGGTTTAATGTTTTCTTTCTCTATATGTTTAGTCTTTTGCAATTTTAGCTTGATCCTTTGTGTGAGGGTTTTGATCTTTTACAAAAACAGTTTGGTCTTGTTTACGAAACGCTTTATCTTTTGGAGTAACAGCTTGCCCACCGGTTCGTGTGTCTTGGACTATTGCTGTATTAGCTTGATTTGTGACAGACGTAGCATGGTCACTTTCTGCAGCAGCTTGGTCTCCTGCATTTAAAGTCTTATTTCTTTTGAGAGGAGTAGTGTCTCTTTCTGAATTAGTTTCAAATCCGGAAACTAATGTTTGTACATATTTTCTTGACGGTTGGACTACTGAGACAGATGCAACAATATTTGTTTCAATAGACATGAGATCTCCTCCTGGATTAACACGATCTCTTGCTTTAATAACTTGGTCTCTTGTAGTCATAGACTGGTTTATTGGAGCAATAGTTGTGTCTCTTGTAGTCATAGACTGGTTTATTGGAGCAATAGTTGTGTCTCTTGTAGTCACAGACTGGTTTATTGGAGCAATAGTTGTGTCTCTGGCATTCGTTTTCTCTCCTCCAGCAAACCTTTTGTCTCCTAAAGTAACGGTTTTATCCACAGCAGTAATGTTTTGGACTTTTGAAGGCATAGCTTGATCTCTTTCTGTTCTAGCGTCCTGTCTTGTAGTAATAGACTGATTTGCAGCATTAATTTTGTCTCCTGCAGTAATCGTTTTGTCTCCTCTGGTAAAAGACTTATTGCCAGGAGTATTTAAATAGTTTTCTCTGGTTGCACCTTGGTGTTTTGGAGTTTTGGTTTGATCTGTTGCTTTATAAATTCTGTCTCTTGCAGCTAAAGACTGTTGGTTTCTTCTTGCAGCTTTATCTCCATCTATAACAGTGTGATGTCGTTCATTCATAACTTGGTCTTTTGCAGCTCTAGCTTCATCTCTTTCTTTGACAGCTTCATCTATTTCAATAAAAGCTTCATTTAATGCAGCTGTAAGATAGTCTTGTTCACTAATAGCCTGGTCTCGCTCATGGCACGCTTGGACCCTTTCAGAAATAGCTTGATCTCTTTCACCTATGGCTTGGTCTCTGGCATTAAAAGCTTGTTTTCTATCTATGACAGCCTGATCTCTTTCACATATGGCTTGGTCTCTGGCATTAATAGCTTGGTTTCTTGCCGAAATAGCTTTGTCAAGTTCAATACTAGCTTTACTTAGTGAATCCGTAGCATAGTCTTTTTCACTAATAGCCTGATCTCGCTCATGGAGAGCCTGATCTCGCTCATGAAGAGCTTTGTCCCTTTCAGAAATAATTTGGTCTCTTTCAATAACAACCTGTTTTTGTGTGGTTACTGCTTCGTCTCGCTCGTGAATAGACTGATCTCTTTCAGCTATTGCTCGGTCCCTAGCAATATTAGCTTGATCTTTTGCAGTAACAGCATTGTTCCTTTCAATAATAAGTTTGTCTCTTGCAAATATTACTTCATCTCTTACAGAAATAACTTGTTTTATTTCAAGAACAGCCTGGTCCCTTGCCCTTGCAGTTTCAGCTTGGTTTCTTTCAGAGATAGCTTGGTCTCTTGCCCTTGCAGTTTCAGCTTGGTTTCTTTCAGAAATAGCTTGGTCTCTTTCAGAAATTGCCTGCTCTGTTTTAGAGATAGCTTGGTCTCTTTCAGAAATAGTTTGGTTTCTTTCAGAAATAGCTTGATCTCTATCATTGAGAGCTTGATCTCTTTCATTAATGGCTTGGTCTCTGGCACTAATAGCTTGGTTTCTTGCCGTCATGACTTTGTCAATTTCAATTCTAGCTTTACTTAGTGAATCTGTAGCATAGTTTTCTTCCCTAATAGCCTGATCTCGTTCATGGAGAGCTTGGTCTCGTTCATGGAGAGCCTGATCTCGTTCATGGAGAGCTTGGTCTCTTTCAGCAACAGCATGTTCCTTTGCAATTAACGCTTCGTCTCGCTCATGAATACAGTGGTCTCTTTCAACAATTGCTCGGTCTCGAGTAATATTAGCTTGATCTCTTGCACTAACAGCATTGTCTCTTTCAATAATAAGTTTGTCTCTTACGGAAGTACCTTGTTTTATTTCAAGCACAGCTTGGTCCCTTGCTCTTGCAATTTCAGCTTGCTTGCAAATAGCTTGGTCTCTTTCAGAAATAGCTTGGTCTCTCTCAGAAATAGCTTGGTCTCTTTCAGAAATAGCTTGGTCTCTTTCAGAAATAGCTTGGTCTCTTTCAGAAATAGCTTGGTCTCTCTCAGAAATAGCTTGGTCTTTTACAGAAATAGCCTGGTCTTTTTCAAACGTAGCTTGCACGTTTGCTTTTGCACATTTGTCTCGATCATGATTACTTTGATCTCTGTCAGATATAGCTTGATCTCTTTCACCTATGGCTTGGTCTCTGGCATTAATAGCTTGATCTCTTTCAATAAGGGCTTGGTCTCTGGCATTGATAGCTTGGTTTCTTGCCGAATTAGTTTTGTCAAGTTCAATACTAGCTTTTCTTAGTGCATCTGTCAAATAGTCCTTTTCACTAATTGCCTGATCTCGATCACGAATAGCTTGATCCCTTTCTGAAATATATTGGTCTCTTTCCGAAATAGATTGGTATTTTGTCTCTGTACATTGGTCTCTGTCACGAAAAGCTTGATCTCTTTCCAAAATAGTTTGATCTCTCTCCGAAATAGCTTGGTCTTTTACTTCTACAGACTGGTCCCGATCGTATATGGCTTGATCTTTTTCACTAATAGCTTGGTCTCTTGCGAATGAAGCTTGGACCCTTAAATTAATAGCGTGGTCTCTTTTAGTAATAGCTTCGTCTCTTTCAGCTATGGCTTTGTCTCTATCATTCTTAATTTGATCTCTTTCAGCAATAGCCCTCTCTCTTTCAGCAATAGCCCTCTCTGTTTCACCAAAGCTCTGTTCTTTTTCAGCAATAGCCCTCTCTCTTTCAACAAAACGCTGTTCTGTTTCACCAAAACTCTGTTCTTTTTCAGCAATAGCCCTCTCTCTTTCAGCAAAACGCTGTTCTGTTTCACCAAAACTCTGTTCTTTTTCAGCAATAGCCCTCTCTCTTTCAGCAAAACGCTGTTCTGTTTCACCAAAACTCTGTTCTTTTTCAGCAATAGCCCTCTCTCTTTCAGCAAAACGCTGTTCTGTTTCACCAAAACTCTGTTCTTTTTCAGCAATAGCCCTCTCTCTTTCAGCAAAACGCTGTTCTGTTTCACCAAAACTCTGTTCTTTTTCAGCAATAGCCCTCTCTCTTTCAGCAAAACGCTGTTCTGTTTCACCAAAACTCTGTTCTTTTTCAGCAATAGCCCTCTCTCTTTCAGCAAAACGCTGTTCTGTTTCACCAAAACTCTGTTCTTTTTCAGCAATAGCCCTCTCTCTTTCAGCAAAACGCTGTTCTGTTTCACCAAAACTCTGTTCTTTTTCAGCAATAGCCCTCTCAGTAATATTTTGTTCTCTTCCGGTATCAGCCTGCTCTATTTCAGATGTAATTTTGTCTTTATCACTCTTGGCTTGATTTCTTTGTGTGTTTTCTTCATCGTTCTCTCCAATAGCGTTTCTGTGTAGTTTGTTCCATAAGCCCTGAAAACAGTGATGTGTTCCCCAATAAAATTAGATTTTAGAGTATCAGATGTAATATCATTAATAATATCATAGTCATCAGTTACACGTTATACAAATTTCAGTATTGATATAATATTATAAAATAAAAACGAATAATAACATTGGCCTCAATATTACTTCAAATATTTTATAATAGTAACAGTTGTAATATGGGAATCAGTATCTAAAAATATACACAATATGCAATCGAATATACTAACCATCGACCAACATAGCGTTTGATTTACCAAAGGAACTTTTAATGCAATAAAGAAATGAAATTTAGTGTCCAAAATCTGAATCCTGTACATACATCTTTTTATGGCGGTTCTTAAGTCAATTTCTATATTGCTGCTTAAATGCTTATATACTTTGAAGTTTGTATTAGATACATTCAGGATTTCAGAATTCAGAAATTAAAATTTTATGAAAATAAAAAAGAAAGAAGCGTCTCAGCAGTGTTACACAGTTATCAAATTATCAGATATATTGCTATTAGTGCTTTCTATACTATATATTTTCTATTTTTTCAATGGCCCATGTCAAGTTGTTCATTCCAATGGAATCTCCAGATTACAACTGTTTAGTCATCATAAGAGAAAGGGGAATTTAACTACTTCAATTTAACACACAACAGATCAGTATATAAATGCGTCCAAATGAAACCATTACAACATTAAATGAATACAACTTCCAAATGGGGTTACAAAAAATCACCGTTGTTGTCTTGCATAGGATATATCAAATCAGAAAATATTTGTTACAAAAAATATTCCAGGGTTGCAAGTGACACAAAACCCTGAAAATGAAAATGATTTCGCATCAGAAGTCTCAACGTTTGACGCAGTTCATTGAGACTAAATCAGACCTTTAAACGCGGCGTAATTTCAAAGCAAAATTGTGTGCATCATCTGGGTTAGACAGTGTCCGGGCGTACGAACACAAGTACTGAGGGCGTGAAGTAGAATCCAAGAGTCTGTAAGTGTAGCTAATGTATTGCGTTGCGCTTACGCGTGAGATGACGTGTATCATAGAGTGACGTTCTGCAGGCTGTCAGATCCAATGATCGCTGCACAAGTTATGCTTTTTCATCGGTCATTTAGGAACGACTGGATGGTGAGGTGAAGACAGAAGATTCCTATAGCCTATGGTATTTACTGTCGCGTATCTTCCATATCCTAGGGAGGGCCATTCGCTACATTAGGATTCGCGGCTCTGAAAAGCTCGAGTTGCGCGAGCGATGAAACGCAAAATTCCAAAATACGAGCGATTTTCGGACTCACTCATGACGCATGGTATGTGTGTGTGTGTGTGTGTGTGTGTGTGTGTGTGTGTGTGTGAGGGTGGGAGTAGGAGTGTGTGTGGGTTGGTGGGTAATGTGTGTGTGTGGGGGGTGGAGTGGGAGTGTGTGTGGGGTGGTGGGTAATGTGTGTGTTTGTGTGTGTGTGTGTGTGTGTTTATATTATTATTGTCATTATTTACAAGACTATAAAACACTGTCCTAGTTTATAATCGATAGATTTCACTGGAATTTAACGTTCTCATTCTAACACACAATTGTGAAATGGGATTTATATAATAGATGCAGCCGACTTAGATAAAAGACAGGTTTTCTCCAGCCGGTAAAGTCACTGCCTATGCCAAGTTCTCTGAATGTAGTGATCTACTTGCAATGTGGTCTTTTGCCAGTGGTATTTTATAATGTCTCCATATGGACTTGTGAACCTAGCATGAGCAAACGTATCAAGAGCCACAAGCGCCATCACGCTGTTTTTCCATTCGGCTTTATAAGCATTACCTCAACCAACGCAATAGTCAGTTATATCAGTGACTGAAAACTAATTCAAGGGATTTTGGTCCTAAATGGCGTTATGTACTAACATCGAGCTAGGATGTCAGTTTATCACAGACAAGACTTTTAAAAAGTCAATATATCATTATGTGCTATGCATCATTTAGGATTAAAAATATATAAGTAGGTAGATATATAAATCTGAGTTTTTTTATTCAGCTTTAGAATAAAACTGTTATTTGCTTAAGAAACGTATCAGAGGTAAGAAATATAATCCTTTATAATCCTTTTGTTTTCATCAATCAGCACTACGATATGATACTATGAACCAGTAATGACCTAAATCGTCAAAAGTACGAGTAATCAGAAATATCGTAACTCTGTTTTATCCAATCAACACTACGATAAGACATTGTGAACTAGCCGTGACCTAAGACGTCAAAAGTATGAGTGATCAGAAATAGCATCATTCTGTTTTATCTAATCAACACTACGATAACACATTGTGAACCAGTCATGACCTAAGACTTCAAAAGTTTGAATGATCAGAAACATCATAACTTTGTCTTTAGCCATTCAACATGACGATACTGTTCTGCGAGCAATATTTCATCTAGAACAACGAAAGTCAATAACCAATTTTTTTCCTATAATTGAGATTAAAGGATTAAGAAGTTTCAATAAGATAATCCGAAGAAAGGTGCTCGTAAATGCTGTAGAAAGTAATGGAGTGTCAAAATTATGAATTAATTATAATTATAATTTAATGTAAGAAATATAAATTGTATATAAATTGTTTTAATTTTGTTATTATTATTAAAGTTTTACTTTTACAAGATAATATTGCATGACTTGAGACTTTGATTTTAATGTACTTTTAATGTGTTTATGACACTCTTTCTCGTATGGTCGGGACACATTAATGTTTCTCATATGGTCGGGACACATTAATGTTTCTCGTATGTCGGGACCCGTTAATGTTTCTCGTATGTCGGGACCCGTTAATGTTTCTCGTATGGTCGGGACACGTTAATGTTTCTCGTAATGTCGGGACACATTAATGTTTCTCGCATGGTCAGGACACGTTAATGTTTCTCGTATTGTCGGGACACATTAATGTTTCTCGCATGGTCAAGACACATTAATGTTTCTCGTATGATTGGGACACATTAATGTCAATCAGAAAAGAAAACAGAAATATACGGACTCCAGAGTAGTCCCTTTCCTAACCATCATTATCTATTACAATATCTTATTACTCTTAACTTTCAATTTCATTTAATTTTCTTTTGTACGTACCTTGAAATAAAAGAAGCATATTGCCGTTGTAAAAAGCATTGTTACTTCCAAAATAGAGTTCCGCCAAGTACCGTTTAAAACTTTACGTGGCCTGTATGACAGGGTCAGTCCGCTGCGCTTGCTAATTACTTAATTGACGGTCCTTGTCTGATCCCAGTAATCTGCAAAAATCGCTAAAGTTGTTGTTTATGCTCTTGATACAAGTAAATTAAAGATATACAGTAGCACCAAGAAAGGAGTACAGTTAAAAACTTATGCTCGACGCATGCACTATTAATTGATCAATGATTAATGTTCAATGTGATAATCAGGTCACGACATTAATATTTTTAGAAGTGTTGAGTTTCTTTTCTTAATTTTAACTGAACTATTTCGGTCATTTTAAAATTGCAAATAAATGTTTTCACTTTCAATATGATTAATTTTCTTCCATGAGTCTAGTTTTCAGACAAGATTTGGCTTTCTTGAAGAAAATAATTCAAGGAAAATGATCTGTCTTTAGCAGTGCAAGGGAAACAACTTCAACGATATTAACAAAGCATGAATAACATGAAATGAAACCAACCGCTATAAAACTAAGACCCAGAAACTAACTTGACACATTACATTTGGTGTATTGGATGCTAAAAGGTATTTGAATGGCCTTCCTATAGTATATATACTGAAGTGTCCGACAACATTTTTAGTTGCTACTCTAACGAGCATTTACTATGGACTTCACTAATTAGATTTTCATGTTGACTTCGTCACACTGAGTTTCTGATGCCGATTTCGTACCAGTTTCAGTTTTGCCGTTGATTTCGTCACATTTTGGCTTATGCTGTTGATTTCGTCACAGTTATGATTTGATGATGTCGTCACAGAGAGGACTGTATTTTTTTTATTTACTCACAGGTCGAATGTGATGTTGATTTCATCAGTTATAGTTGTTGATGATTTGGTCTAGGAATTTTCTATTGAATTCTTCAGTCGGGTTATGATGTGTACTTCATCATAGTTATGTTGTTAGTTTCTTCACACTGTAACGCCGTTACAGTCTTGTTATGCTGCTGCCTCGTCACAGTAAGGCTACGCTGTTACTTTGTTACAGTTAGGTTATGCTATTACTTCGTTACACTTAGCTACTGCTGTTAGCTTTGCCACATTTCGACTGTGCTTTTAACTTGGCTACAAATAGGTTATGTTAGACTGTGCCTTTAACTTGGCTACAAATAGGTTACGTTAGACTGTGCTTTTAACTTGGCTACAAATAGGTTGCGTTAGACTGTGCCTTTAACTTGGCTACAAATAGGTTACGTTAGACTGTGCCTTTAACTTGGCTACAAATAGGTTACGCTAATTAGGTCACGTTTACACTATGGCGTTAACTTCGCCACATTTTGACACTGCTGTTTACTCCGCAACATATAAGGTTATGCTGTTAACTTGCTATTGATTTCTTCAGAAGGGGGGGGGGAGGTTGCTGTTGATATCTTCATAGGTAGGTATTTTGCTGATGATTTCGTTCGATTGGTAAAAATGGATGTAAGGATATATTGTTATTTTTCTAAAACCTTCCCTACGAGGAAAAGAATCCACTCTCCGTACACCTAATGAATAAGCATCACTTGCCTCTCAATGAATCTTATTGCAGCCGAAATAAAGGACCTCGCACCGGTTGATTAGGTCCTAATGATACTGACAATATGCTCATATAGGTGTAAGAAATACTTAGTATCATATTATTCTTGTCGAATGGATGAAACAATTCAGTAGTAGGAATTGTCAAATGGATGAAACAATTCAGTAGTAGGAATTGTCAAATGGATGAAACAATTCAGTAGTAGGAATTGTCGAATGGATGAAATAATTGAGTAGTAGGAATTGTCAAATGGATGAAACAATTCAATAGTAGGAATTGTCAAATGTATGAAAATTTCAGTTGTAGGAATTGTCCATGATATTTCGTGCACATTTTAAAGGCAAGAGCATAATGCTGATTTACGAATGTTCCTTCTTATTTATAGTCAGTTCAGTCTAGTATACATTGACGTGTATTCTGTACTCTCAGAGGTAGGGCGTTCAAAGAATTATTTTGTAGAATGGCAATATTTCCAGTCTTTAGATAATTATATAGCTCAGTTTGCGGTGTAGTTCCCTGTGCAGTTTGTAGTCGTGTAGATATAGAATCATAGAGAAGTATGAAGATGTGTAAATGTAGTGTCATAGAGGAGTGTGGTGCTTGATGAAGTAGTACCCTAGAGGTGTATGAAGATGTGTATATATAGTATAATAGAGGAGTGTGGAGCTTGATGAAGTAGTACCCTAGAGATTTAAAATGATGTGTAAATATAGTGTCACAGAGGAGTTTAAAGATGTATAGATGTTGTGTCGTAAAGAAATTTCAAAATATGTAAATGTAGTGTCTATGGCGAGACTGGAGATTTGTAGAAGTAGTCATAGACGGTATAGTACTCTGGTTCATAGCTGCACTATCAATTTACTGACATTTAAATTTCGCCAAAACAACACGTGGATGGGTAGTGCAATATCAGTGTCAATATCGGTAACTCTTTACGAGGTTACATACTTGCAGTTCAGTTACAATGCCTTTTATTACAGCTTGTATTTTGGAGTACTTTAGTGTCAGTGTCATATCTGCATTATCAGCACAACTTATATTTTGAAGTAGTGTAATTTCATTGCCGTACTTGCCCGTTCAAACGTTTCGGTATGTGTAGTGTAGTTTGAGAGTAACATATGCCCGTTCATTATAGTTTAACATGATCATACGCACAAACATACATAGTTTATGTAGTTTCAGTGTCATAGTTGCTTGCTTGTTAGTTGTATACTCACATCGTTCTCGCGAGATTTAGTTTCGGAGATTTGTAAGGGTGCACCATTCGTTTAATCTCGTCAATCGTCAACGGCGAAATCCCTTTGGATTTGATGTGTTCGAAGTTGCTTGAGAAAGTGTTTGTCCGGTGAGGTTTACACTTGCAAAATCGCGGATACGGAGCCAACTTGAGATATTCACATTGACCAACGCGAACACAAACTTGGTATAATCCGTGAAAGTGTCACTTAACAGTACAACAGCACGTGAATGTTGCACGCTAGATAGTTGTGACACTGACGAAAACTTGCGTGTCGGGTATAGATAGCACTTAGTTTGACCTCTTTGTAAAAGATTTATGACCAAGGAAAATATCTAGTCTCAATTCGTTGTACTCGGATATACAGAAGAAAAAACAAACCTACCGTCTTACGTGCTGAGTCCATCCAAGCCACTTGAACTGTGCAATCCATTCGCTAGTTTAGTCTGTATGTTACGTCACAGGTACACTGACGGGGCGAACCAGTGCGATCAGTGGGATCGGGTGCGATTTGAAGTTAAATGACGTGCTTTATTCTTTTATTTTAAAATAGGCAATTCACTTCATTTATTCACAGTTCGCCTGACCATATGGATTGATAGTAGTTTAGTGTAGACGGCACCATACTTAAGCGACAAACTCGTGGTCCGTGTGTCATAAGTTCTTTTTCATTGTGCATTTCTTTTTCTGCTGTAGTTACATTGCAAAATATATTATTGGTGTTGGACATTTTCTTTTTAGCAAAACCACCTATTGATTTTCTTGTCGCTCATTGTCCTTAGACAGTGACCAAAAAAGTTACCGTTGGCTATATTTTGTTAGTTAATCTTCAACTGCTGGGTCACCATATTATATACCATTTTTATTAAACATTACATTACACATGTACAGTAAGTAAAATCTATCCATTACTAGTAGCAAACTCCGACAAGACCGTCATATGACGAAACTTTAGACACTTAACTTATTCAAACAAAAATACTTCTACAAAGCGCATTTATAAACCGTAAGAAACAGTCATATGACAGAAATCTTAGCAAATGTGAAATACAATGTATTACAAAGCTTCCAATCACCCATAAAGAGAAACAAATTATAAGAGTGCAATATACTGAACCCTCCCACTCAGGTTAGGTCTCGAGTGCCAGCAGACCTTAAGTAATTTAACGTAAAGAATTATTCTCTAAACACCCGTAAAGAAATCTCAACACAGACCTTAGGTAATTTAACGTAAAGAATTATTCTCTAAACACCCGTATACAAATCTCAACACAGACCTTAAGTAATTTAACGTAAAGAATTATTCTCTAAACACCCGTATACAAATCTCAACACAGACCTTAAGTAATTTAACGTAAAGAATTATTCTCTAAACACCCGTATACAAATCTCAACACAGACCTTAAGTAATTTAACGTAAAGAATTATTCTCTAAACACCCGTATACAAATCTCATCGCTTTGTACGTACAACATGCTGCCACTGGTACTAACACTAACTTGCGTGGCATAATAATAATAGCAAAACTAATCAACTTGTACTAGGACTAAAACAAAAAGCAGCCAAACATTTAAATTAAGCAATGGCTGTCATTAGTTCTTTGCTAAAATGTCTTATTAATTGCTTTTGACAATGTAAGCAAGGGATGCATTTTTTCTATGCATCAATGCAAAACTAAATGTTTTACTAGAAAATGTTTTTAAAAAACCATCTTACCTGAGAACGGTTTACTCGAATTCTTTGAAAGTAACAGCTTTACTGAAAAAGTCTGGAAGTAGAGCTTTGCTTGTGCTTGAAAAGATGGAAAATGTTCTTAGGCAACATTATAAATATTTCTTCGTGGTGACATCTTGAACCACTTAGCAGCGTGAAACCGAATAACTTTTATTCACATTTCAAGAGCGGTCAACAAACTCTTCTTGCAAATATATAGTATGTGGTCATCAGTGACTAAAACACAATGAGAACCTTTCTGTCATTGTTCTTACCTACCTTGCAGTACAGGGTACATGCGAGAGAGATGGGTATTTATGTTACCAAGTGAACGGCTTGTACCTGCACTAAGTATACCAGCGGAGTATTTTAAGATGGGTGGTAAAGTAACCTCCATGAAATCACACGCGAGAAGATGTTTTAAGTTCACAGGTTGATGCTCGGATAGACGATATTTGACGCTATTCGCATATTGATGTGCGGATGTGACGATATTTGATACAGGTCACAAACACACAAAACTAGTCATGAGACATAATGTGGCACCACTTTATATCATAGAGAACTCGATTCAGAAACATTCATGAATATATTGATTGACAGTTTATTTTATACATATACACACTTAACAATCAAATATGGGCGAACAAATGACACAGATATAAACAGACGGACGGACAGACAGACAGGTAGATAGATAGACAGATAGATAGATAGATAGATAGATAGATAGATAGATAGATAGATAGATAGATAGATAGATAGATAGATAGATAGATAGATAGATAGATAGATAGATAGATAGATAGATAGATAGATGCAAGAATACTAGGTAGAATAGAGAGAGTGAATAAGAGAGTGTGCCAAAGATAAAATATAAATGTCCATTTAACTACTTACTTTTAAAATCAATTTTATGTCTCTTCTGAGTGACATTTTTGCCGTCAACCGAAATTATGGTGTAAATGGTTCATCACAATCATAAAATCATTAATTATGTATTGGTGCACTAAATGTTTATAGATAATAATCCTACACCTTGATAACTTAACAGATATAAGTTGAAATTTGTAATATGCGTATTACTGTTTTGCTTGAAGTAGTAATCTTGTTTGTCTTGTATTTGTTTTATGGATTGACTCAAAACGATTGGCAGTTTTAAGTTTTAAGTTACGGTTACATTTTACGACATTACGATCAAAACATCCCAATGAGAAAGGGAAGATCAGTATTCACTTTGCATGACAAACCTGTATTCATCAGGTAGAGCTAGCGAATGCTACATCTGAAGAAAAAGGGAGACAACTATAAGTTTAGTACTTTTTTACTGCAGGAACTTGTATACGTGATTAATCAAGCTGAATATGCGTCGAAATAAGAAGTAATTTTCAGGGGCAATTTGCACCTTTATAAACTAAGGAAACATTCCATCTCCTCTAAGAAAGTGTGGAAAAGTAAAGAACAGCAAACAGACATAACAGTATACTGCCTCTATGAGTCTTGCATGAACCACAGCCCCTTGAGTTCTTTCCTTGAGATTCCCAGATTTCTAATCTTGAGAGTACATTATTGTGTATTTATAATAAATAATAATTACATGGGCAATAGTTTGCTCACTTTGCAATCGAGTTAGATGACCCTTGTGATCTTCAAAACTTTAGCAGGCAGAAGGTTTCAGTTTCAGTCACTCTGCTTTGCATTCCAGGTAACCAGCAGACCTAATCTAATTTTCAGTCTTTAGTGTTGAATGACACCTCTTTGCACGGCTAGTCTGCTATATTCTTATCTCCCTTTAGAGATTAAAACTTGAACAGTATTCTTGGCTCTTTTCTATCTTTGTAGTTTCTTCAAGTACTTAATTCTGCCTGAGTAGTTACTAAATCCTTATTTGATCTTCACTTCAAATTAAAAATACTTAAAAGAAAATGAAGTTAATATAAAATCGTAATCGTCGGGTCGACGTTGTTTGTAATATTATAATGATCTCCTTCTTGAAATATATTTGTCAGCAATGTAACTGTATTGGTTGATGTACATAAGCCAAGCTTACAGGTATATTTCTAGCTGCGCTTTGTGAACCATTTCTCTTTGTTAAGTATGATTACTTTATTACTGCTATTTTGTGAATCATACCTCTTGCTTGTGAAGTATAAAAATCACTTTATTACTGCTATTTTGTGAATCATACCTCTTGCTTGTGAAGTATAATGATCACTTTATTACTGCTATTTTGTGAATCATACCTCTTGCTTGTGAAGTATAATGATCACTTTATTACTGCGCTTTTGTGTCAATGCTATATTATTTTATCGGGATACTTTCAACAACCGGAAATTGTTATCTTTATTGAGTGTATTCTTGCGCCTGTGTATATAGATATAAAAATATGTCAGTACTATTACCTATTTGAGTATAATAATACAGTCATTCTAGAGTAAAATTATATCCTTGTGTATAATAGCATCTTTCTTAAATATAATTATGGCATTCTCGGATATAAATATGACTTTCTTAGTATAGTTTTATCTTTCCTGAATATAATTATATATTTCTTGAGTATAATGTCTTTCTTGCTGCACAGTTTTTATACAATAGTTAACTCTCTGCTGATTTACATATACTTTTATCAGCATTATAATACTTTTTCAAGTGTTGTCTATCATTTCTAATGACGTTCTTGCTGGTGGACCATTAAAAAAGATAAGCAATACAGATTTAGTTTTTATAAATCAAATTCGTCAGTACCATATTTATATCTTAACTGATGAACACTTCAAAAATTATAATCAGTTTCAAGTATTTTATCAAAATTAAGTCACTAGTTTCAAGTAATGTTTATCAACACTCTAAATGTGTGTATATAATATATATGCCTAAATATGCTGATGTATTTGAATAAAGACAATTTTAAGTGTATTTTTGTTGATGAAATTTTGAATTATCAAGATAATATTTTGTCTCTGCTTGTATATTTAATCAAAATTCATTTCATATGATTACTAAATTTGATGTGTTTATAAATGAAATAATAGCTCTAATCTATAGAAAAACAGTGTTGAATGAAATAATAGCTCTAAACTATGATAGCACAGTATGCCCAATGAAATAATAGATTGAAGCTATGACTACACAGTATGCCCAATGAAATGATAGATTGAAGCTATGACTACACAGTATGTCCAATGAAATGATAGCTTGAAGCTATGACTACACAGTATGTCCAATGAAATGGTAGCTCGAAGCTATGACTACACAGTATGTCCAATGAAATGGTAGCTCGAAGCTATGACTACACAGTATGTCCAATGAAATGATAGCTCGAAGCTATGACTACACAGTATGTCCGAAGAAATAAAAGACCGAAGCAACACAGCATGTCCACACGTTTTGCATGATCCCTCCAGTTCGGACACATTGACATGAAAAGTTACAAACAAAAATATCCGCTTACGATTAGTGACCCTGTACACCGAAGCTCGTGAGTTTGGATTATACATTTTGTGTAGATAATTACATATAATCTTTTTGTAGTACGTTACTCAAGCACACAGTGTCAAAACTAACCATGCGGCCATGTGGTCCCAATTTTAAAGACAAAGAAATTACTACTTAGAGATGCATGTATTCAAATCAGGATCAAAGCTTATAGCATTTGACAAGTTAAGCAGTTGTTCTGACCATCATCAACTAATTGTGTATTTCT